>JAULJL010000003.1:30148711-31523300 GCA_030761205.1 Fremontodendron californicum
TGTTGGGGATTATAGGAAAATTTTGAATTTATAAATTACAGATCATTTTCAATTAAAAAAATGGAACTATTTTACTTTAAATTGGGAATTAACTTGAAATACTAAATTTAAAACCAACTTTATACCGAGATTTGAGATAACACACGATTAATAAGGTACCATTTTATACGGGCGTTTTGGGGGTGCTAATCCTTCCCCATACGTAATCGAGTCCCGAACCCGTTTCTTTGATTTCTCTAGTTTAAAACGCAGACTTGAAATTGGTTTTTAAAATGTTTTAATTAATTTTTAAAATATTTTATAAAATCGGTTTTAATAGGTGGCCGATCACACCTAGCTAAAAAAGATTGGTGGCGACTCCATGTCTTTTTCAAGGTCATTTTCAAAACCTTCATTTATCTAGAGGAATTAAGTTGACTTTTTCTCGGTTTTTTTTAATGTCACGCTTAACGAATAATAAAGTCTTGCGATGAGACTCGTTATTTTTTAGGTTGCGACAGCTTGGCGACTCCACTGGGGACAATTAGAGAGTCAGGCCCATAATTAGTCATGTGTTATCAAAGTCTCGATTTTGTTGGTTTAATTGGTATTTAATTTTAATTCTCAGATTAAAAAAAATAAATAAAGATAATTTCAAAAAAATAATAATAAAATGTTTTTAAATATGTCCATATTTCATGTGCATACATATTATAATTGTTCTTTGGTTATTTTGGTACATATATTTATTTATTTATTTATTGATTAATTGATGATTTATGTTGTTTAACCTTGTTGGGGCATTTAGAATAAGGGATATAGAATAGGTGGTGAAAGGTTTGATATTTCTCCTCACACACTACACGTGTATTTGTATATCATGAATCCTATACCCGAGTTCCGTCCTTTTAGGTGGGAGCAAAGTAACTAAGCCTTCGTGATTAACAATCTGCATGGGCTAGTGAAACACTTTCGGAGTACTAAATTACCTAAGCCTTCGTGATTAACAATCCACATGGGCTAGGGAAATAGACTCTAACGAATTGAACCCGCTTTTATCGGGGTGCCTTACTAGCCTTCACCGACGACAGTGAGGAACAATTTGGGGCTTTTAGAATTCATTCACCTTCAAATAGTCAACCTAGGCGAAGCCATGCCGGATTTCCAATTAGATATCCCGAAGTTAAGAACACATGGAGGAATATTTCCAATCCTTTTACCTTCTATTCTACTTTCCGAATAAGTTTTATTTTTTCGGACATGATGAACGTACATCACAATGCCCATAATAAATGTTGATATTTCATCCCCGGGGTGTTATAATGCTGAAATTTTGTTGGCATCCTCAGGGATAATTATTGCTTTGAATTATATGTTTTTTTGTATTAGTCATATTTATTCCCGTTACTAATTCATCTTCTTTTTGTTGTTGTTTTTTTGTTTCTTTTTTGCATTCTTGCCATCATTTCTACACATTTGAAGGTTATTGGTCTCGGGATATTATTCAACCAAAAGGGCTTTCATGGCGGGTCAGAGTGTCTCAGTGGTCGAGAAACATTTAGAGGTTAGGAAGCAGTACGAGAAAGTTCAGTAGGATAATGGAGATTGTTTGAAGATGGGATATGTGTCAGCATTGCCAACCGAGGTTGATCTTATTATCAAGAAAAATGATCTTCGGTAATTGATTGACATATGGAATCGGTGGAACATATCAGAAAAAGAAGCCTTCACTCAGACATATGGGGACATAGCACTGTTAGCTCAGGTAAGGTCGGTGGCGAGGAATTCCGGGCTGTAGTACAATTCTAGAATCTCTCTTATCAGTGTTTTACTTTCAATCGAGAGGATATGACTCCAACCATAGAGGAGTATTCGAACTTGCTGCATATTGAGAATGTTATTCCCGATCGTATTTATTTGAAGGATACAAAGACGTTGGGTTTCAAGAAAAAGGTGTCGAAGATTTTGGGAGTGGAAAAAATTGGGTAGAAAGCCATGTTGTCCGAAAAGGGGTAAGCTACTATATATCATGGGACATTTTACGGGCTTTAATCCATAGTCATTCAAGCAAAGAGACAGTTAGGAATATTGTTGCTTTGGCTATCTATGGTTTAGTTATCTTCCCGAAAACATTAGGGTATGTGGATGTGGCGATATTTGATGTTTTCGAGAGGCTTGAGCAAAGGATAAACCCAGCCCCGACAATCATAGCAGAAACAATCCAATCCCTGAATTTCTGTCGACGGGAAGGCAAAGGTCATTTTCTAGGTTGTATACAGCTCCTCTACATATGGGTTCAGAGCCATTTCTGTAAACAGGAGAATTTCCCTCTTCGTTCATATTGGAAATCTTTTACACCAATTGGTGAATTTCTTAAGAGGGATTGGCTTGAGAATAGGATTGAGGAGAAATGGATCAACATATTCCGGAATATCATGGCTGAGATGATAGTTTGGAGAGCTCCATGGATAGCTCCTATGCCGACATTGTATAAATGCGGAGATAAAGCTTCTGTTCCATTATTGGGAGTATGGGGAGGAGTGAGCTATGCACCACTGCTAGTACCGAGGCAATCAGAATCTCGTCAGTTTACACCAATGACCCATGACCTTAGTAATTTGGAATTTGCTTACGGAGAATATGGATATTCGGGAAAGGTCCGTGAGATTGTAGTGGCATGTAAAGAAACTCATCGCGTGGAGGTAGCTAGATATGCCGATATCATCACACCTGATTACCTGACATGGAGGGAATCGAGGGTTAATGATAGGTTGTTTGACACCGAATGGGGAAGAAGTTCGGCATTTGAGTTCGCCTCCCAAGGAAGCGCCATCAGAGTTAGAAATCGCAAGGGTGGAATTTGAAAAAGAAAAGGCCCGGATGAATAAAGAGATTGCCCGACTGCAAGAAGAGCTTGAGGACATGAAAGATCAGGAGGTAGCTCGAGAAAAAGAAAAGGAAAAGATCAAGAGAGAGCGGGATACTGTTCAAAGTGATCTTCAGGAATTACACTTAGAGAACAAGAGGTACCGTTTTGAGCTCAAATTCGAGGGGACTCTCAAGACTTCCGGGGAACGGGAACATGAAGTCAGAAACCTCAAAAAGGAGAAGAACTATTGGGCAGAAAAGGCAAAATACGAGGATGCCCGAGCAAATCAACCTGAGAAACAAGCTAGGGAAAGCTTACACGACGATGCTTCTACTGACACGTCAAAGGGTCGCGAACAAGTAGGGATCAGATGGAAGAGCAAAACAGTTAAAAGAGGACAGTGAAGAAGGTCCAGGATCCGAGGGAGTTATTATAGGATCAATATCTTGTAATAGTTTTTTAGGAGAGACAGATTATCATGTTGTCTTAAGCAGGGATCTTTTCTTTGATGTATTTAGTTCCAGGAAATCAATGAAAGACCGTTTGGTTGGAATTATCCCGGAGCCAATACTTTAAATACATTCATCATTCACTAGTTCTTTCTTTTATATATTTATTTGTTCATTCATTTATTATCATTCATTCATTTATTCTTTATAAATTGTTCATATACTTAGTCATTTATTTATTTGTTCATCCATTTATTCTTTATAATTAGTCATCTAAGTTCATATACTTAGTCATTTACTTAGTTGAGCATTCACTAACATTCATTCATTCATTTATTCATTTATTCATTTTTTATAAAATAAAAATAAGAAATGTGTCAATAATTTCTAATCCATGGTTTTTAAAACTAAAGGTACAATTGGTCGCACTCAGAAAGAACCAGATTTCCAACACCCTTACACTACTCGATCTCGAACAAGAGCCATGGAAAACGATCAGCTTGCCAGAATTGAGAGAATGGAAAGAATCCAGAAAGAACTACAAGAACAGTTGACTAAGTCTCAAGCGGAGACACGAGAACAGATGACAAAGGTCATGGAGATGATGAGCTCTATGATGAAGCAGAAGTGGCCCGGAGAGAATTCAGTTACTGGAATGGGGGCAGTGAATCAAGAGGATCGACCAGAAGCGGTACAGAGAAATGGCCAGACATCTCAACCTGTGGGAAATGAAATCCCAA
The DNA here is from genome assembly GCA_030761205.1 of Fremontodendron californicum. NCBI lineage: Eukaryota > Viridiplantae > Streptophyta > Magnoliopsida > Malvales > Malvaceae > Fremontodendron > Fremontodendron californicum. The sequence goes on from JAULJL010000003.1 coordinate 30,152,749, forward strand.
CTGGGGCAGCATCCTACATCTATATCCAACCAGCAGTCGAAGCACAAAACTTCAGTCCTAAAAGAGGTAACATCAGAGTTGATCCAATTGAAGTTGAAGTTCCAAATTTCGAAGAAATGGCAGAAAAGGAAAGGGCCAAAATGACTGAATTGAAAAGGATCAAAACCGTTGAATCTTAGAAAAAATATCAGCTGCTGAAAGAAAGGCTAAGAGAAGTGGAAGGAGCAGAGTTATTTGGCAGTCTAGATGCCAAAGAGATGAGCTTGGTACACGATCTAGTAATTCCACCAAAGTTCAAAGTACTAGACTTTGAAAAGTATAACGGGACCACCAACCCATCAGCTCATCTAACCATGTACTGCAGAAGGATGACGGGGCATGAGGATAATGAGAAATTGCTTATTCATTGCTTCCAAGACAGCTTAACAGGTTCAGCCACCCGATGCTACAATCAACCGAGTCGTACCAAGATTCGTTCATGGACGGATTTGGCTAGGGCTTTCATGGAATATTATAAGCATGTTTTCGACATGGTACCGAATAGGCTGTCATTACAGAATATGGAAAAGAGGTCCAATGAGACCCTCAAAGAGTATTCGCAGAGGTGGAGGGATCTGGCCACACAAGTGCAACCCCCTTTAACAAGCAAAGAAACCATGGTGCTTTTCATCAACACCTTGAAAGCACCTTATTATGACAAATTGGTGGGAAACGCTACCAAGGACTTCGCAGATATGGTAATATCTGGGGAAATGATTGAGTCAGCTATTAAGAATGGAAAGATGGAAGGGGGTGAGTCTGCTACCCCAAAGAGAGCTTTTCCTGCAAAAAAGGAGGAAACTCATGCAGTAAGCTTCAACCAATACCCTTATACACCTCCTACACCATACACACCACCAAGGCCCTATACTCCTACCACACCTTATGTGCCTCCGACACCTTACACACTATACCCGGGGTATAATCCTTACTACCCCAATGTCAACCACCTTATCCAAAACCCTTTCCCCTACACCAATATACCACAACAGCCATTCCCAACCGGCATATCCCCTCAAATAACCCTTCTTAGAAATATTATCCCAAACACACAAGGGCCTGCGCGCAACGATCAACGTTCACCAAGGAATGATCAAAAACCCCAATTTGATCTGATTCCTACCACTTACGGTGAGCTATATCCAAAACTATTGCAGGGTCAACTTGTTGCATCCGTGTACCTAAAACCTTTGACACCTCCATATCCAAGATGGTATAATGCAAACACTAACTGCGCATACCACGCGAGAATCCAAGGACATTCAATTGAAGATTGCCTGGCCTTCAAAAAGAAAGTCCAAAGCCTGATCAATGCTAGGGTTGTGAAGTTTGGATAAAAAAATAGGCCGAACGTAGCTGGAAACCCATTGCCCAGTCATGTTGGGAATCAGGTAAATGCAATATTGACCGGAGAGAATAGAAGATTAAAAAGGGATATTGGGGAGGTTAAGACTCCGATGTTGACAGTATGGGTTGAAATGGTCAAAGCAGGATTGGTGGAAGATACAGACAGTCTGAAAATGGTTGCAAAAAGGGTGCATAATTGGTTCCCGTTCCATAAGGGTGGAGGCCATGACATACAGAACTGCGGGGACTTTTGGGTTAAAGTCCAATGGATGATGGATGGTGGGGAAGCCCAATTATATGAGGAAATAGAGGGGGAATAGAAGTCATTGAAAATACAGGTGGCTTTGGGATAAGAAGACCCCTAATCATCTACTATGATGAACCGGAGGAGAAAGTTATGCCAATCATTGAAGAAAATGCACCCAAATTAATCATTGATCTACCTGTTTCCTTTTCATACAAGGAAAACAAGGCTGTACCATGGAAATATGACTGCAGCATGGTTATGCCTAGGTCTTCAAGCCCGTAGGATATCACAGGAGTAGGGCATTTAACCCGAAGTGGGAGGTGTTATGCTCCGGAGGTTGCTGAACAGGGGTTAGCAGGGAAAGATAGAGGAACAGATAAAGGGAAGAAGGTCGTCGAGCCAATCCATATTGAGATGGATTTGCCAAAGGAAACAGAGAGGGGATCAGCCCCGGTTAATAGTTTGAAAGAACCAGTATGTGAGAAGGAAGCCTGTGAGTTCTTGAAATTTATAAAGCACAGTGAGTATAACGTGGTTGAACAATTGCAGCGTAAACCAGCTAGTATCTCAATTTTATCCTTGCTTTTGAATTCAGAGCCACACAGAAATGCCTTGTTAATTGTATTAAATCTAGCATACATGGCTAATAATATATCAGTGGAAAAATTGGACAGGTTGGTGGGAAACATCGCAACAGATGACTACATATTTTTCAGCTATGAGGAGATACCACCCAATGGTATTGGATCAATAAAAGCTCTCCATATAACTACCACTTGTAAGGGGCACATATTACCAAGGGTCCTTTTGGATAATGGTTCTTCACTAAATGTGATGCCTTTAGCAACCCTATACAAATTGCCAGTGGATATATCCTATATGATACCAAGTTGCACAGTGGTCAGAGCTTTTGATGGAACAAGGAGAGAGGTTATGGGAACCATTGAAGTTCCTCTGGAGATAGGCCCGTGCATTTATATAGTGAATTTCCAGGTCATGGATATTAATCCATCTTATAATTGCTTATTAGGAAGGCCGTGGATAAATTCAGCTGGGGCTGTACCCTCGTCTCTTCACCAAAAACTGAAATTTGTGATGGAGGGCCGGTTGATCACAGTATCAGGAGAGGAAGATATAATAGCCTCCGCAATAACTGAATCTCCTTATGTTGAGCCCAATGAACAGGCCGTGGAAAGCTCTCTCCGATCTTTGGAATTTGTAAATGCAGTTTTCGTCGCTAAAGGACAGAAAATTCCGAAACCGAGGCTGTCCAAGAACACAAGGCTTGGGGTAAGAACTACTTGGCAGGGCTAGAAAAGGTCTCAGGAAATATCTTCAGGGGATGGCTCGAGCAATAGAAGTAAAAGGAAAGAAAGATCAGTTTGGCCTAGGGTATCTTCCGAAGGCCCATGAGAAAAGAAAACAAGTTGAAAGGAACCGACAAAGGAGGATGGATCGTCTTACGGGTATGGATATTGAATGGGAGCCTATGACATTCCCAACTATCCTTCACAGCTTCTGCTCAGCCGGTTCTCTGCTCGGAGAAAAGAATTCTGATGATGTGCTCGAAATGATAGAGCAAGCCTTCGAGAGATTCCAGGTGAATAGGGATAAGCAGATGTATGATGTGGAGATCTGCATGACTGAGGAAGACAGAATTGAAATAGAGAATGCTAGCTGGATGGTGCGACCATGTCCGCCAGGATATAGACTAACCAACTGAAGTGTGACTGAGTTGCCCATAGTTTTTAAGTCTATTCCAAAGTGATACTTTTAAAAAAAGCAATCTTAATTATCTTTACCCATAGATATTTAGAGTTTTTTCTGTAATGGGCTTTTTAAACATTTTCATTCAATAAATAACAAGCACAATGCATTTTATCCATATTGATGTGTCCATATTCTTTCATTTTTGTTATTTATTTTATTTTCATTATATATTTTCCTATATTGTTTCTTCTCCACCTATTTACAGGTGTGCGGATGTGAAATATGAGGACCTTCCTATCAGTAATTCTGAAATTGATTTTGGAAGACCCATTTGCATGGGCGATTATGAGGCTAATAAAGATATTAAGGATTATGGTCTACCTCTAGATCTATTAAGGAAAATAGAACAAGAGGAGAAACAAGTACTTCCTCATAAGGAATTATTGGAAACGATAAATTTGGGAAATGGTGAAGAGATAAAGGAAATCAAAATTGGAACTTCATTGTCACCATCAATAAAAGGTGAATTGATAGTGTTGCTCTAAGAGTATGTGGATGTATTTGCATGGTCTTACCAAGACATGCCAGGGTTGGATCCGGATATTGTGGTTCATAAGCTCCCTTTAAGGCCAGAATGCAATCCAATTCAGCAAAAGTTGAGAAGAATGGGGCCAGACATGCTGTTAAAGATAAAATAGGAGGTGAAGAATCAATTTGATGCTGGGTTCTTAGAGGTGGCAAAATATCCAGAATGGATGGCAAATATAGTTCCAGTACCAAAGAAGGATGGCAAAGTGCGAATGTGCGTTAATTTTCGAGATTAGAATAAAGCCAGCCCTAAAGATAATTTCCCTTTGCCCCACATTGATACTCTGGTGGATAATACGACGAAAAGTTTTTTTTTTTCTTTCGTGGACGGGTTCTCAGGATACAATCAGATCAAGATGGCACCAGAAGACATGGAGAAAACCACATTTGTTACAATGTGGGGAACCTTCTGCTACAAGGTAATGCCATTTGGGTTGAAGAATGCTGGGGCAACATACCAAAGAGCCATGGTGACCGTGTTTCATGATATGATGCATAAAGGAATTGAGGTCTACATTGATGATATGATCACTAAGTCACAATGAGAAGATGAGCATATTGTGAATCTTAAGAAGCTCTTTGAAAGACTAAGGAAGTTTAGACTCAAGCTAAATTCGGTAAAATGCACTTTTGGAGTCACCTCGGGGAAATTGTTGGGTTTTGTCGTTAGCAAAAGAGGAATTGAGATTGACCCAGATAAAGTGAAGGCTATTCAGAATCTGCCACCACCTCGCACTCAAAAGGAAGTAAGAGGCTTTCTCGGGAGATTGAATTACATTGCTCGGTTTATTTCTCAGTTAACCGACAAGTGTGATCCAATCTTTAAGTTACTTCGAAAACGTGATCCAGGAGAATGGGATGAAGGTTGTCATATTGCATTTGAAAAGGTGAAACATTATCTATCCAACCCACCAATATTAATGCCACCTATTCCGGATAAACCAATGATACTGTATTTATCAGTATTTGAGAGATCCATGGGTTGTGTTTTGGGGCAGCTTAATGAAACTGGAAAGAAAGAACAAGTAGTTTACTACCTCAGCAAGAAGTTCACCGATTATGAGTTGAATTATTCGATGATAGAGAAGTTGTGTTGCGCCTTAGCTTAGACTGCTCGAAGACTCAGACAGTATATGTTGTACCACACAACGTGGTTGATTGCCAAGCTTGATCCAGTCAAGTACATGTTGGAAGCACCTTCTTTGTCAGGAAGAACGGTAAGATGGCAGGTTTTATTGTCAGAGTACGACATTGTATATGTAAGTCAAAAATCTATCAAGGACAGTGCAGTGGCTGAATTCTTAGCAAGTCGGGCAGTGAAAGATTATGAGCCGTTGAACTTTGACTTCCCGGATGAAGATTTGATGTATGTGTCGCAAGCAGATGAGATTCCCTTGAAAAAGAAAGTATGGAAAATGTACTTTGATGGCACATCTAACGCCACGGGGCATGGAATCAGTGCAGTGCTTATATCCCCAGAAGAAGATTGTTATCCTTTCACTGCTAGATTGGATTTTGATTGTACAAACAATACTGCCGAGTATGAAGCATGTACTATGGGCCTTCGTGCTGCAGTGGACAGAAAGATCAAAGTATTGGAAGTTTTCAGAGACTCAGCCTTAGTGATTTACCAGCTACGAGGAGAATGGGAAACCCGAGATACAAAACTAATCCGATACCGAGAACTCATATTGAGTTTATTGGAAGAGTTCGAAGAAGTTAATTTCAATTACTTTCCTCGAGAAGAAAACCGAATGGTAGATGCTCTGACTACTTTTTCATCAATGTTTAAAGTGAATGAAGGGGCTGAAGTTGTGCCGATCAAGAAGCAGATGGTCTTCCTTGGTATAATGACATCTTGCAGTATATCAAGAGTCAAGAGTATCCAAAACAAGCGACAGAGAATGACAAGGGGACTCTGAGAAGGCTAGCAATGGGTTTTGTTCTAGACAGTGAGATTCTCTACAAGAAAGGAAAAGATCAAGTCCTATTGAGATGTGTCGGGTCTGCCGAAGCTCAAAGAATCATAGAAGAGGTCCATGAAGGGATTTTTGGCACTCATGCTAATGGTCACATGCTTGCTAAACAAATTATGAAGGCAGGGTACTATTGGCTGACGATGGAAGGAGATTGTATTAGTTATTCTTGAAATTGCCATAAATGTCAAGTTTATGCAGATAAGATTCATGTGTCGCCATCGCCATTACATGTCATGACTTCACCTTGGCCTTTTTCAATGTGGGGAATGTATATGATTGGGCCATTACCCCGAAAGCTTCAAATGGACATCGTTTCATCTTGGTGGCCATAGATTATTTCACAAAATGGGTAGAAGCTGCTTCCTATGCAAATGTAACAAAGTCGGTGGTATGCAGATTCGTCAAGAAAGAAATCATATGCCGTTACGGGTTGCCAGCTTGAATTATTTCAGATAATGCTCTCAATTTGAACAATAAGATGATGAAAGAAGTGTGTACTCAATTCAAGATCACACATCATAATTTGGCACCTTACCGTCCAAAGATGAATGGGGCAGTAGAAGCAGCTAACAAGAATATCAAGAAGATTGTCGAGAAGATGACCAATGTGTACAAGGATTGGCATGGGATCTTGCCGTTTGCTCTCATCGTACTTTGGTCCGCACATCTACAGGAGCAACACTGTTTTCTTTGGTATACGGGATAGAAGCAGTACTACCTATTGAAATTGAGATCCCTTCACTTCGGGTTTTGATGGAAGTTGGCCTAGAGGAAGCAGAATGGGTTAGAGCTCGTTATGAACAGCTGAACCTCATCGAGGAGAAAAGATTGAAAGCAATTTGTCATGGGCAGTTGTATCAGAAAAGGATGATTCGAGCCCACAACAAGAAAGTTCGTCCCAAGCAGTTCCGAGAAGGGGAGTTGGTATTGAGGAAAATTATCCCTATAGTAAAGGACTCAAAAGGAAAATGGGCTCCGAATTGGGATGGACCCTATGTGGTAAAAAGAGCTTTTTCTGGAGGAGCATTGATTCTAACTCGGATGGACGGGGAAGATTTCAGAAATCCCGTAAATGCTAATGAATTGAAGAAGTATTATGTTTGAAAAAAAAATGTGTGTGATGCTGTGCACATGGAAATTCGAATGATTCCAAGTGTAAAAATAGAAATTCTATATATCTATTTCCCCTGAGAATTACTTTTCAAAGAGAATAGTCATGCTTGATATGATGAATGGCCGTCTTTCATATTCCTTCCACTAAGAAGAAATTATCCTTAGTCACCCCTTTGAGCCTTAGGAATTATTTCTTTCTTTAAACCTTGATCAAGGATCACTCTCTATACTGGAGGGTAAATGCGAGGAAAAATAAAATAAAAAATCATGGCAAAAAGAAAGCCATCAAAAATGTGGCAAATGAAAGCCAACAAAACCAAAAAAATAAAAGAAAAAGTCCAAAAAGGGACAAATGTTTCAAGAAAAAAGTTCTCCTCAGGAAATGATCCTTGATCCAATCACCCCTAAACACACTTTGGGCCTATTGTATCCTTTCTTTCTAAACCAAAACCTTGGCCTACATTACGTGCTTTAAAAGCCCATTTTGATCAAGCATGGATATTTAATTTGAAAGGTTATTCTCAGAATTCATCCCATCTTTTGAATTGATATTTTTACCTTGGAAGCATTTAGAATTCTCAGATGCATGGTAGAATAAAAAAAATGGAAATGAAAAAAAAAAAGAATGTAAAAGGAGAGGTTTAAGCCGAAAACCCGCAAAGGACGACTTAATACCGAATGGAGGACACTTGAGTTGAAAACCCACAAAGGACGGCTCAAGTACTGATCAAAGTTTGAATCAATGCTCCGTTTAAAGGGGGAGAAAGTATCTGACAATCAGAGAAAAGGGGAACAACTCAGTTTGATGTAACTACAGAAGCTAAGAGGTTACCCAAGTGAATTGCTCATTCAAGAGAAATTTTAGATAGTTTGAAAAGGGAGAGGTCTGAGTTATTCTGCATCCGGGGCATCTACAGCCTATAACCTTACATTTGTTTCTTATATCCTTGATATTTATTTGTACTATTTTAAAACATTTCTTGCAATAAATTCTTATTATCCTTTTCATGATAATTTTTGCTTGATTCATATTTTCTTTCATATACTTTTGAGATGCATTATGGTTGTTATTAAATTGAATGATGATTAGTAATAAAAATCTTTAGGGATTTCAAAGTATTACTAAGGAATAGATTTAAATCTTGGGAAAGGTTTGGAAAGTTCACCAAGAAAAGAAAATAGTGAACGTGGTGGAAATTCCATCACGAAGTCAGAAAATCTTTGAACTTCAGCGAAAGACAGGAACTGAGACCGTTTGACAAGATATCTTGAGTGAAGAATTCCTTAAGTGGGGCATCAATGAACAATTGAAGACTCCGTCATGAAGTCGAATAATTTGTGAACCTCAAAGAAACCAAGGATTAGAAATCATGGCACAATCATTTGATTGCATTTATTTTTAGGAAACATACAAGCATTTGCAAAGCATGACATTCTCATCATTGCATTTAGCTAACAGTGCATAAATCAGGAAAACTTGGACTTCCCCAAAGAGAACTCGTTTTGCTTCTCAAAATATTCAGACTCCGAGACCGCCATAGAGGTATTTCCTTGTTTTAAATCAAATTCATTTTGTTTATCAGACGAGTCGAGCCTTGAGACCGTCGTCAAGGCATTTTCAAATACCAGTTTTAAAGACCTTCTGGCACCAATTTTGAAGACCTTCGGGCACCAGTTTTAAAGACCTTCGGGCACCAGTTTTAAAGACCTTCGGGCACAATTTTAAAGACCTTCGGGCACCAGTTTTAAAGACCTTTGGGCACCAATTTTAAAGACCTTCGGGCACCAGTTTTAAAGACCTTCGGGCACCAGTTTTAAAGACTTTTCAGGCACCAATTTTAAAGACCTTCGGGCACCAATTTTCAAGACCTTCGGGCACCAATTTTCAAGACCTTCGGGCACCAGTTTTGTAAGACCTTCAGGCACTATTCTTTTGAAAATCGAATTTGTTTCCTTAAGACGGGTCGAGCCTTGATTAGTCAGGGAATTCAATTAAGGACAAAATCTTCAATTTACAGCTTTTTCAAAAAAAAAATTATGAAAAATGAAGAAATAGTAGAAGAATAAAAAATAAACTCCTTTCCCTTTCCCTCACATGTGATTTCACTGACCATACAAAATTAGTGTTCGTTTATCTTTGCCTGATTCCTGATTCTCAGCAATAGCCAAAGAGGGGCAGCTGTAGACACCTAATTTTGTCCGGACCACTAAAACAGGTATGTTTTCTTCCTAAATTGAGGTTTCAGAATGTAAAAAGACTTTTTTTCATTCTGCAGGTGGTCCTCCGAGACTTAGTTTAAGAGGGCGAGCATAAAAAGTCAAACTTGAAAAAAAGTCAACCTAAAAAAAAGTCAACCTTGAAAAAAGTCAATCTCAAAAAGGTCAACTACTGAAAAAATCAACCCAATTTCAAAATCAAGATTTTAAGTTCAATTGAAAAATGGCGAAAGAATTTTGATAATCCGAGGTCTACATCGAAAGATATGGAGTTCAAAAGTTGAGATTTGGAGATTCAGTAGAAAGGAAACCCTAATCCGAGAAATTTGGGGAAAAATGCTTAAACGATCGAATTGGACAAAATTGAAGGTTCCAAATGAAAGATAAGCACTGACTACGGGTAATGGAGAAGCCACTTGAAAGAAAAATCGAAAAAAAAAAAGTCAATCCGGGAGAAAACCGAGAGTTAGGGTTTTTTGGTGGATTTCGGTGAAATCGAGAAGAATCACAGAAATGGCCCGACTTGGTAAGACCAAAGCCCCCAATGGATGAGGAATGGTTAGAAAGGGATAGCCCAAGGGTCAGCTTGAAGTTGTTTTGAGCAAAACCGGGTTTCGGAGGCAAAATGGCAAAATTGGAAAATTTGGGGAAAATAGCAAATGAACTCCGAAAATTCTGAAAATTTGCAAATCTCATTTTTAAATTATTTGGAAGATATTGGCGAAAGAAAATCTTGATTCGGAGTTCGTTTGCAAAATGGCCAAATCCCGGGCTCTTATGTAGTAATTCAAAAAGGAAAATCTCAGAAAAATAGCAAATGAGCTCCAAATATTTTGAAAATTTGCAAATCTCATTTTTAAATTATTTGGAAGAGATTGGCAAAAGAAAATCTTGACTCGGAGTTCGTTTGCAAAATGGCCAAATCCCGAGCTTCTTATGTAGTAATTCAAGAAGGAAAATCTCAAAAAAATAGCAAATGAGCTCCAAATCTTCTAAAATTTTGCAAATATCATTTTTAAATTATATGAAAGATATCGGCAAAATAAAATCTTGATTCGGAGTTCGTTTGCAAAATGGCCAAATCCCGGGCCTCCTATGCAATAATTTAAGAAGATAAATCTCGGAAAAATAGCAAATGGACTCCAAAAATTCTGAAATTTTGAAAATATCATTTTTAAATTATTTGGAAGAGATTGGCAAAATAAAATCTTGATTCGGAGTTCGTTTGCAAAATGGCCAAATCCTGAGCTCCTATGCAGTAATTCAAGCAGATAAATCCCGAAAAAAAACCATATGAGCTCCAAAAATTATGAAAACTTCCAGATCACACTTTTAAAATTATTTGGAAGATATTGGTGAAGAAAAATCTTGATTTGGAGCTCGTTTAAAAAATGGTAAAATATGGGGGCATGAAAGGCATTTTTGGAAGAAAAAATTCAAATAAATAGCAAAGGACTCGGAAAATTTGGAAAACTTCCAGAATTCAATATTTTATTATTTTGAAAGTATTAAAAAAAGAAAAATTTAATTTGGAGTCCGTTTGATATTTTTTTGCATCCGGGGGACAAAACGATCATTTCACTCAAGCAACCGAAAAAGGCTTCTTTGGGCCTTTCAAAAAATTAGGCTTGGGCTGGAAAAGAGAAGTGCTGGCCTACCAAGGCCCAAAGTAAGGAGGAAGCTTCTGATTTTTCAATCAAATGGCCAAGAATTAAGAGTTAGTTAGAGATTCTCTTTGATCAAGCTATGGTGATTAAGCCACACAGGCCAAGGGAGAGTGTCAACATTATTCTTGAACAGCTGTAATTTGGGACAACTGATATGCTAATCTAAGGGTGATAATTTCATGATTTTTTCACCTTGAATTATTAGCCATTTGATGGAAAATTGGTTAAAAAAAATGACAACACCCTTGCATGAGAGAGAGGGCCATTCGGCCAGCTTAAGGGGGGAGGGCAGAATTCATTTTTTCATACTTCATTTTTTCTGATATCTCTTGGTTTTTACTTGGTTTTTCTCTCTTTGGTTGAAAGCAACAAGAAAAAGTTTAGAAAAGAAAGGAAAGTTTGAAGAGATAAAGCTTGAAATATAGCTTCTTGAGGTTGCTCTTGAGCACCAACTCTTGCACTTTCTTGATTTTCCATTCTTGTTTTTGCTATTTTGATTATTATTTGGTAAGTTTCCTTTTTTAAATAAGTGTTTTTTTTTTTATTTTTTTTATTGTTCTTCTTAAGTCTTTCTTAATCTCTTTCTTAAATATTTTTTTTACAATTTTTTTCCACATTTTTCTCACCATGACCGAATAGCCTACATTTTTATTTAATATTATTGTTTTGTTTATTTTATCATGTTATTTATGTTATTTTCTTTAATCTTGATGTTTTAAGTGTTATTCTACTTCATATACTTGAGTCATATTTTAATTTGGTTGCTTTGTTTGTTACTATTTATGATTTAAATATCATGTTCTTGCATTTTTTAATTTTCTGTTTTCGTAATGTTTAAATTTTTTGATGTTTTATATTTAGTATATCAAGTGTTTGTGAAAATTCTTGTTTGGTTTTAGTATTTCTACTTTGTGTTTGCATGTTTTGAGTGTTATATTTTAGTTGAGCATGTTAGCATATTAAGTGTTTGTGAAAATGCCATGTTTGTTGGAGCTTGAGGCCATTCGTCTACTCCATGTGTTTTACATTGTATGAGCATTTTTGACATGTTAGTTAGTAGGTTTTGCATTTGCATGACATTTGATTTAGTTTTGCATGTTACTATACCAAGTGTTTGTGAAAATGCCATGCTTGTTAGGAACATAGGCCATTTGACTACCTTGTATTCTAGCATCATGTGTGTACTTTTGCTATGTTAGTTGATAGGTTAGCATTTGCATGATATTTGGTTGAGTTTTTAGTTTAAACATGCCTTGTGTTTGTGAAAATGCCATGCATATTTTAGTTATTAGGTTTGATTTATTTGCCATGCATGTTCATGCATTTTAGACCTAGGTTGATTAAATGCCATGCAAGATCATTTAGGTCTAGGTCACTATATGGATGCCATGCATTTTTCCATGACATTTAGGTTTAAACTCATACATTTCATGCATCATATCTGCTGTAATTTTTCATGCATTTCATGTTCATGCCACTTGACTAATGACTTGAGCCAATTAATGGTTCAAAGTCATGCTCTCTTGAGCACACTTGTGGAAAATTAAAGTTTGTCAAATTAATTATTCTACCTTTGTGATTTTTTTTTTTTACTTAGCCAATTTTTATCTAACTTTCAAAAATCCCTAGCTACTGTTTGTAAGTCATTTTGTGAGTCTTTAATATTTTTACTTTGATTTTTAAATGATTTTATCAAGGGCAAAAATGTATTTTGGCAAAACAGTTTTTTCAGCCAGTACTCATACTTTCCTGATTTTTCTGGGCATTCATATTTAATCAAAAAATTAAGCTAATTTTTTACCGTGTATTTTTACATGTCCTGAGTCTCCATTATTTTTTTTAGATGTTTTTTAATTTTTAAAAATAGGGAAAAATCATGGATTAAAACTGGACAGTGGAGTCAGAATTGAATTTAATGAAAAATCATTTTTCTGTTTTGGTTAAGTTCCTTAGAGGGGGCTAATTAGGAAGTTTAGCTACTGACTTTGGGTAGTTTCTAAGCCTTTTTAAACTCTAAAAATGATTTTTTAAGTCTCAGTTTAAGGGTGGTCAAGTCCAGGATTTTAAATTTAGGAAATTAGAGCCATTTAAAAAAAAAAAGACTTAGCCCAGTTTTTATTTTTAATCTAAGCTTTTCAAAATTGTTTTCAAACAATCACAAAGTATTTTGATTTTAGAATATTTAATTTGACATATTTTCCTAAGGTAGCCGGATATCTTTTTAGATATACAAATTTCCTTAATTAAAGGAAAAAATACATTTTCATGCATTGCATTTTCCATATTCATGCATTTTATATAATATGTGATTTTTGCTATGATAATTTCTATGATATTGTTATGATTTTGAGTTATGTTATATTGTTTATTGTATGATTTGGAATATTTCATGATATCCTATGCTTTTTATTTAGTTATTTTTGTCATATTATTTAGCATATACTATGTTCATGCATTATTATTTTCATTCTTATTTTCATGCATATTATATGAATACATTATTTTATATTCCATGTCATTTAAATTATATGCCATATCATTCATATTTTCCATGTCATTTAAACCATTTCATTTCATATAGAATATGTATGTTACTTAGGTCACTTCATTTCATGTAGAATACATTATGTTACTTAGGTTATTTTATTTCATTTAGGATATATTATGTCATTTAGGATATTTTATTTCATTTAGAATATATTATGTTACCTAGGTCATTTCATTTCATTTAGAATATATCATATGACTTAGGATATTACATTTCATTTAGAATATATTATATGACTTAGGATACTACATTTCATATAGAATATGTTATGTTACCTAGGTCATTTCATTTCATTTAGAATATGTCATATAACTTAGGACATTTCATTTCATTTAGAATATGCTAAGGTATTTAAATTATATCATGTCATTTAGGTTGCATTATATGATTTAGATTTTGCTATGTCATTTTATTTATGTCATGCATATACATATTCATATCTTTTAAAATGTTTTTAAAAATAATGATTTTCAATAAAATAAAGATATTCCCGAGTTAAAATAATTCATGAGTTCTCTGTCGGGTTTGCTGGGGAGGATATCATCAATTATCATTAATAACGGAATATCTTCTTTGAAAAGAGAATGATTCTGGAAGTTTTCCAAAACTAATAAAAATTTTTATATTTTGCCACGTTTGTTGGGGAATATAAGAAAATTTTGAATTTATAAATTCCGGATCATTTTCAATTAAAAAATGAAACTATATTTCTTTAAATTGGGAATTAACTTGAAATACTAAATTTAAAACCAAATTTATACCGAGATTTGAGATAACACACGATTAATAAGGTATCGTTTTATACGGGCATTTTGGGGGTGCTAATCCTTCCCCATATGTAATCGAGTCCCGAACTCGTTTCTTTGCTTTCTCTTGTTTAAAACGCAGACTTGAAATTGGTTTTTAAAATGTTTTAATTAATTTTTAAAATATTTTATAAAACCGGTTTTAATAGGTGGCCGATCACACCTAGCTAAAAAAGATTGGTGGCGATTCCATGTCTTTTTCAAGGTCATTTTCAAAACCTTCATTTATCTAGAGGAATTAAGTCGACTTTTCCTCGGTTTTTTTTAATGTCACGCTTAACGAATAATAAATTTTTGCAATGAGACTCGTTATTTTTTAGGTTGCGATAGTTATTATAGATTGAAATTCATATTCAAATATACACCTTCTTATAATCTGATCTGAGCAATGCTTCCAAAGGTAAGGATCATCCCGTATGTAGTATTTGGCATCACTCTTGATCTTATTTCTTTGAGCTATGGTCAACTCTTGTGGCAATTGCTTCGTAACTAAGTAATTAACAATATCAGCATACCAAGGAGTTGTTGTGCTAAGTGAAAAGAGTTGCTCGTCCGGAAAGTTCTCATGCAATGGAAGTGCATCCTCTACATGAACTAAACGGCTAAGGTGGTCCGCAACTAGATTCTCACTACCTCTTTTATCTCTTATTTCCAAGTCAAACTCTTGTAAGAGGAGTGTCCACCTTATCAATCTTGGTTTGGCGTCCTTCTTTGTGAGCAAGTACCTAAGAGCTGCATGGTCAGAAAATATAATTACTTTAGTTCCAATTAAATACAAATGAAATTCTTCTAAAGCAAAAATAACTGCCAAAAGCTCTTTTTCAGTTGTAGAATAGTTCAATTGAGCATCATTAAGAGTTCGGGAGGCATAATAAATGGCATGTAAGGATTTGCCAACACGGGGGCCTAAAACAGCTCCAATAGCATAATCACTAACATCACACATGATTCAAATGGTACATTCCAATCCGGAGGTTGCATGATAGAGGCTGATGTCAAAAGTCCTTTCAAGGTTCAAATGCCTCTTTGCATTTATCATCAAAGTGGAAAATCACATCCTTTTGCAGCAACTTGCAAAGAGGTAATGTTATTTTATAGAAGTCCTTGATAAATCTTCTATAGAAACCTGCATGTCCAAGAAAAGAACGAACCTCTCTCACATTCGTAGGAGGTAGTAAAAAATGCATAATATCTATTTTAGATTTATCCACTTCTATTCCCTTAGAAGAAATAACATGGCCTAAAACTATTCCTTGTTCTACCATAAAATGACATTTTTCCCGATTCAATTCAAGGTTAGTTTCCATGCATCTTTCAAGTACAAGTATAAGGTTCTCTAGACATCTATCAAAAGAATCACCATAGACACTAAAATCATCCATAAAAACTTCTATGATATTCTCTACATAATCTGAGAATATGCTAACCATACACCTTTGGAATATAGCTGGTGCATTACAAAGACCAAATGGCATGTGTCGGCATGCAAAAGTACCAAACGGACATGTGAAAGTTGTTTTCTCTTGGTCCTCCGGAGCAATTGCGATCTGATTATAACCTAAAAAACCATCAAAAAAACAATAATAAGAATGGTCAGCTAACCTTTCAAGCATTTGATCAATAGAAGGTAAAGGAAAGTGGTCTTTGCGAGTTGTGGAATTAAGTTTGCGATAGTCAATACAAACTTGCCACCCTGTTTGAATCCGAGTAGGAACAAGTTCATTCTCATTATTGTTACAACCGTTACACCTGATTTCTTTGGAACCACTTGGACCGGGCTCACCCATTTGCTATCCGAAATAGGATAGATCACTCCAACATCTAGGAGCTTCAATATCTCTTTTTTCACAACCTCCATCATTAGAGGTTTCAATCTTCCTTGTGCCTCTCTTGTTGGTTTTGACCCTTCCTCTTACAAAATCTGGTGCATGCACATGGATGGGCTTATTCCCTTGATATTGGCAATTATCCAACCAATTGCTATCTTATGCTCTCTAAGCACCCGGATAAGTCGCTCTTCTTGCAAAGGTGTGAGCTCTTTGGCAATGAGGATCGGTAGTGTGCCATTTTCACCTAAGAACACATATTTCAAGTGGTCCAATAATGGTTTCAATTCCAAAGTTGATGCCTGCAAAATGGAAGGTAGAAGTTTCTCATTAGATAAAGGCAAATCAATAAATGAAACATCAAACCTTTTATCTTTAGATGGCAACACTTGTAAAGATGCCAAAGCATCTTTCACATGGTCTTTCAAATCTAGTTCAGTTTCCTCCATTCCGAGGTGTTTGCTAATGACCACTTCCAAACTATCTTCACTATCTAGCTCATAAGCTTACTGCATCAAAGAATCAATTATGTCAATAGTAAAAATAGAATGCACATCACTAGGATACCTCATGGCCTCAAAGATATTGAAATGGATTATCTCACCATCAAATTCCATAGTGAGGGTGCCATCATGCATATCTATTTTAGTCCTAGATGTTTTTAAGAATGGTCTCCCTAATAGAATAGGTGTTGGATTAGAAGACATCTCATCTTTAATCTCAAGAAGATAGAAATCAGCGGGAAAGACTAACTCATTAACTTGCACAAGGACATCTTCTACAACTCCTCTAGGATAAGTGTTAGAACGGTCAGTGAGTTGTATTATAACACTGGTTTCCTCTAATGATCCTAGATTCAATGAAGCATAAATTGAATATGAAATGACATTAACAGATGCTCTTAGATCTAGCATAGCACACTCAAACCTGGTGTTGCCTATCTTACAAGGAATGATGAACATACCTAGATCCATGCATTTTGGTGGGAGTTTCTTTTGAAGAACAGTTGAAACGTTCTCCCCCACACTTGTCTTTTCATTACCTTTCAACTTCCGTTTAGAAGTGCACAATTCTTTTAGAAAGTTGGCATATCTTGGCACTTGCTTAATAGAATATAGTAAAGGAATATTCGCCTCTACTTTCTGAAAGGTTTCTGTTGCGGGTGAAAATATCAGTGTCCGCAACTGTGAGAGTTTGCTAGAATGGGTATGGCCATTGTAGTGGAAGAGACTAAGGCTGAACACTAGTGGAAACTAGAGTACTGATGTGTTCGGTGTGCTTGAGCCAAAGTAAGTAGCACTTAGGTGGACATCCGGTACATGGGGGTCGAGGTCAACAGATGTGTGTGGCACTTTGGAACCGAAGTGGTTAGTCTCTCGCCGAGTGTACATGGCACATAGGAACTAATGTGATTAAACTTCTGCTAGATGTGAGAGGCACATTGGGACACATCGGGACCGAAGTGATCTCTACCAATTGGATGATATCATGCAAAGAAGTAACAAGGTGATAGGGGCGCCAGAGGTTTACCTCCGAGGCGTGCTCCGACGCTTAAGTCAGTATCATCTCAAGTGTTCAGTATGCAAGGACATAAGATCACATAGGATATACAAAATTTAAAATATAAAGTGAGATAGGAGACAAATTTGGTTAGAGACTTTCTCTCTCTAGTCCAAATTTTATGGCTATGATCAAACTTGTTGGAGTAGGCTAGTAGTAGCCTATTTATAGGTTGATGAACGTTTCTGATCATGCCACATGTTAGCATCTGAATAAGGGTGCATGAGAGGTGATGTAACTGTATTACACCCAATCCGAACCCATTTCTGTTGGGACAGTTGTGTAGGAGCTGTTTCGGTATTCTGATCTCGCGTTTGGTTCAAACAGTTGGACCATAGTGGGCCTGGTTCCAGGTTCTCCCTAACATTCAGTCCCCCATCAAAACCGAAAATGTGTATAAGTTTCGGTCACTTGAGGAGGATTGGGTGCAATGATGATCGAATCGAGCGAGGCTCACCTCTTAGGCCGATGAAGAGTCTGATGGATGCCTTGCGACTCTTGGTGCGGGCGTGCGAGAGCTCTTCATGCCTTACGTGCAAGCTTTTCACTTCTAGCGAGTGAGTCATCACATCTGGAGCTTTATTGTAAAAGTTCAGACTTGGGTAATCCTTAGTGTGCATTCTCATCTAATTTTATTGTCCGTGAAGGATGTTGCCAAGCCAGCAAGACAAACGTCCTTTAGTCGCTATTTTTCGCACATCCGGAGTTCAGCTTCGTGATCCTTTTGTGTGCTTTAGCGAGTTTAGCTTGTTTTTGTGCATGTGGAGAAGTTGCCTTTGCACATCTAGAGACTGGTGTTGTGGCCTTTTCTTGTGTGTTTTCACGAACTCAACGTTTTCTTCTTTGTACACATAGAGAAGTTGCTCTCGCACATCTAGAGGTCAGCTGAGTAGCTTTCTCCTTATGTGTGACATTGAGCTTAACTGCCTTATCTTCGTATGTCCAAAATGGTAGGGCAGACGCATCATCGTTTGCACATCTGGAGGCTGGTTTTCGCAATTCTTTCTTTGTGTGTGCTGACGAGCTCGACTGTCTTTCATTCGAAGAGGTAGGCATTATTATTTCTCTCTTTTGTGCGTTGGGAAGATGAGTTTTGTACACCTTTGTTTGGAAGATCTTTTTCCGTTCAAGTGACTTATGGAGAGGTAGACGTCTTACTTCATTCGTTTCAAAGCATATCATGAGGTGAGCGTGCCACTCGTTGTTGTGTTGAATGAGCGTGGATTTGCCACACCTTGCCTAAGTGTCCGACCGTTTGAAGATGAAGTGTGTTTGCTTGAGGCGTGGAACACATCTAGGAGGTGTGTTTCAACGTCCTCTCTTGTCCGCGTGTTCGTAACAAGCCTCTAAGTGAGCTTCTTTGAGGTGTGAGGTATACCTAGGAGGTGTGCTTAATATCTTCTCCTGTTTGAGCATTTGAACCTCTTTGCGATTGTCTTCAAGGCGCAAAGAATATCTGGGAGGTGTGTTCAACATCTTCTCCCGTTCATGTGTTTTTTCCTCTCATGATCGTCTTTGAGGTGTGAAACATATCTAGGAGGTGCGCTTGACATCTTCTCCCATTTGCATACTCAGACCTCTATATGATCACCTTGAAGAGGGGCTCAAATTGCTTTATTTTGCACATTTAGAAGGCCAGACTTCTCTTAGAACATGTTTACAATCGTCGTGGCCACACCTCTTCTTCTTCATCCTAACTTTACACATTTGTGGAGGTGTTGTGTACCTTTGTTGTCACTTCTTGACATAGGGACGGATATCAAGGTTGTGCCTTATGGCTGTACCTTCTTCGACTCTATCTTTTGTTGGAAGTGAGTTTTGAGTTTGGCGATTGTCGCCTACTTGATTTCGTATGGAATGTTATGGTTCTTTTGGATGTCTTTTGATGTCGTTAACATCTACTAAGTTGTGCACAATTTCTTTTGCCCGACTATATTGCGGTGTGGGAGTTGCTTGACATCTGCTAGGTTGTGCGTTACTTTGTATGTCAATCTTGCAAATTCCATGTAGTGGGGGCACTACTTCCTTCTTCGAGAAGTTGAGCATGTTTGCTCAAGTTTTATCTTCTTGTCTGAAGTGGTTGAGTGGCGTGTCTTGACTTATTTAAAGATATCGAAGATCTCCTATGGTTTCGGACTTGATTCTGTAAGAGTGATGACTATGTCATTTTTTGCAAGTGACTTTCCCTTCTTTCTCTTGACGTGGTTCAAGTCCGACCATGTAGTGTGTCTTCCTCCTCAGTGGAGGCCTCGTTGGCTACCTCAAAGCATGTGTTAGTTTCTTTGATTTAGGGGCCAATGTCCGAATCTTCAATCTTGCAATAGCTTCTTCAAGCTTGCATTAGCTTCTTCAACTTGGGGCCAACGTCCGTATCTTCAAGCTTGCATTAGCTTTTTCAACTTAGGGGCTGATGTGCAAATGTCCGTATGGACCTTTCTCCATTCTTCAAGATTGAGCAAAAGGTTTTTGCTCAAGATATTGTCACGCTCATCCTCTGCCTTGTCCGATTATGGCGAATTGGAGGTGGAGCTTGTGATCAAATTTCCTTTTTGTTGTTCTATATCACTTCGGGAGGATGGCAATGTTTGTAGTGTGTTCATTTTTTCTTTCCTCTTGAGTGTTGATGACATCAATCTCATAAGTTCACATAAATGGGTGTTGGCGACTTTATTGTTACATAGAGGGTCTTACTCCCTCCTTCAAGACTTTGGATGAAGTCATGAACACTTTGCACGAGTCTAGTTGTTTTTGAGGTGGCACCTCACTTAGGGAGCTTTTAGCGAGGAAGACTATCTCTTCATGCTTCCATTATTTTCGGACTTAGTTTTTTCTTGAGCTAGTCCTATGGGTGGTAGCATGTTTGGTTGCCGACTTCTTCTCAAGTGTTAACTTGATGGTTGTTCTTGTTTTATATAGGGAGGTTTGTGCTTTCTTCTCTTGATGCGAGGTCCGACCGTTTGGAGAAGCTTCAAGCCACTTAGGGTGGTTTGGCCGTTCCTTTTTATTTGTTTTCCTTTGTTTTTGTTTCGTCCGCGGCACTTGTATGTCTTATACTTGTTACTCCCTTCCCTCCTTAGTGCGAATTGTTGAACTCGTACATGTCTCATGGAGGTGCACATTCACATAGGTTTATATCTGCAAACAAAGTTGTTTACATGTTGAGCTTGCAGAGTCATCATTTTGAGGACATTCATGTACATTTGCGGGTATTTGCGTAAGGAGCGACAAGTTGCACGTTGTTGGATTTTTGGTCATGTAGCTGAGTTCTTGAGCGTAGACGTGCTCATCGAGGTACGAGTGTCTTTGAGGTTTCTTAGATCCGAACTTAGACACCCGTGGATGCTCTTGTGATTTTTCTTTAGTCCGAGGCATTTTTCTCTCTTTTTTGCTAGAGATTCGGCCATTAGAGGGGGCTTCGTACCTTGTTACATTCGCTCTTTGTTCTTTATGTGAAATGTTAGAGCGATGGTATGTTGTAGGAGGAACTTGTGTTCAACATTATTGATTCGTGCACCATTGTTCTTATTTTGTAATTGGAAGAGCTTGTTCTCAACTCCGTTTCTTGTCCATGCCCCGTTGTTGTTCTCTTCTTTTGTGGTTAACCATTGTCTTTATGTCTTTTGTCCGCTGTGTGTATGTATATTGTTTCTTTTGTCCGGTATATGTATATATGGTTGCTACTCCTGCCTCGTCGTAGTATGAGTTTGTGAAACTCTTGCACGTTTTGTGGAAGGGTAGATGACTTTATTTGTCATGGTGGTCGACGTTCACATAAGTTCTTATGTGTAAACAAAGTCGTCTTCTCATTAAACACGCAGAGGTTGCTTGTTTGTGTCAAGAATTTATTGCACCATGGACATTTGCACGCGTTTGTGCACACTTGCGTATTTTTGTGCGAGGCGTGGCAAGTTGAACATGGTTGAGCCTTTACTCTTGTGGCTCAATACTTATGTGCGGACGTGCTTGAGGTCATCTAAGTTGAACATGGTTGAGGCCATTTGAGTTTTGATGCCCGTGCGCGTTTCTGTGAATTTTGTACTCGTCGTCTACCTTCAACTCATGTTTGAAGATGTTATTTGTGGGACAAGAAAGTTTTAATAATGCAAGAACTTGTCCGAGCCGAAATATTCTTCACCAAGCCTGCCATATGGACGCTTGATTTTTTTTGAGGTCAAGCTCTTTTCTTTACTTCGCCTTTTATCCGAGTCACTTTCTATGCAAAAGAGTTTTAGTGAGCGTTGCTGGCCACTTTGGGAGGAGCTAGGCTTGGCATTTTGGGACATTGGGAGAAGCTTTCGTAGTGACTTCGGGGAGTGCTTGTGCATACTTGGTGAGCTCTTGCTTTACTCTTGAGCCGAGTTGTTCTTTTGAGGTCGTCCCTCGTCTTTTGCTGGATTCGGCCATCCCATCCTATGTGGGAGATGTCTCTAGTCACATGTAGTAGAATATTGGCACTTTGGCGTGGGAATTCAGTGGTTCACCTCATTGTTCCCCTTTGTGCGATGTTTTGAGCATTGCCACTTCTTTTTCTTGAAGTCCGCTATGTGTATACACTCTACTCCCTTCTTCTAGTATGAGTTGTAGAACTCGTACTGGCCGTACGAAAGTGTTGGCAACTTCCGCTCCCATGACTTTTGTTGAGTCTTTTGCTAGCTTAAGAGGGAAACACCATGTTTTGCCCTCTTATGTGTTTGTAATTTTTGGCCAGGCTCCCCTAAGGGTTTTGACTTTCGGCCATGCTCCCCCAAGTATTTTGAGTTTTGTCCATGCTTCCCCAAGTGTTGGAGTTTTGGCCATGCTTTCCCAAGTGTTTGGAGTTCCGGCCATGCTCCCCCAAGTGTTTCGACTTACGTCTGTGCTTCCACAAGTGTTTGGACTTACGCTCGTGCATCCCCAAGTATTTTTGTTGTCGCCTAGTCCTCATAGAGAGCTTATGGGAATTTCCAGGGACACTTCGGGTCACTTAGGGTGTTGGGTTATACCCTACTCTACCTCAGGCTCTTGCATAAACATAATAATCATATGCAGCAAAAATAAAACAAACAAGCACTCGAAGTACAACAGGATATTAGGCTTGTGTTTGCATAGGTTTATAACATTCAAAAACAATTAAATCACCCATATGATTTAGAAGTTACCTACTTAAGATATCATAATCTCAAGTTGCAGATCCTAATCTCAAATCCAAGATCTACAAAGCTTCAAACTCGTTCAAGACCACAACAAGCACAATTGTCCTTCCTCTAGAGCTAGTCCACACGAACAGCTGATGGATCCTTCTCTAAGGTATGTCGATTCACTTGTGCTAGCAAGTTGATCCTAATATCACAATCAAAATATCTATATTCTTGTGTCTTTCTCCCTTAATCAATCTCACACAACTAGGTGAAGAAGCAGCAAGGAGAACACCAAGGTAGGAGGAATTGCGGCAAGCCCTTAGGGAGCTTAGGGAGGCTACGATTTCACTATTTTGCTAGGTTAGAGTTCTCTTCTTGAAACCAAAACTTTTTCTTAAGCAAAACTAGAATATCACAAATAGAATAGAGCTAGCTTAGGCAGATACAACCTCTAAAATAGATTATATAGTGGCGCACACCCTAATCCCTATCTCTTTATGCTTGGCCGGCCACCTGTAACTTGTTGCACAAGATTTTCATTAATCCACTTGGACTTAAACTATTTAATTCTAAGATAGATCAATAGGCCCATTATATTATCTAATAATGATAATGGTCCAACAATCTTAATGCCTTAAGTTGGGCCAACCATCTTTAGTGGACAGTCCTAAATTAGAATAGTCGCTTTGGACCCTTTCTAATTTTGTCATGCATATTTATTGGATAGATTAATTTCTAAATGAAAGTAATTTAATTCTCAATTAAATTTTTTTTCTCCTCATGAAATAATTCATGTCATTAATCTATTAATATCATCTCATGATATTATTCCAATATAGTATAGTCAATCGCAATTCACTTCGCACATCTATATGTCAAAGTCGACTACTACACTAGATAAGACTTCTTGATTCCTCTTATTTTATTAAGACATTGTCCTTGGATTTCTCAATCTCAATTATGTCTTAATCCATCTCAATTGAACTTCTTCAATTGAGTCCTTAATATAGATCTTTTATTCCATTAAGTTTTACATTAATAGAATACCATGTTTAATCCATACATATCTGTTCTTATGTGTGTGACCCTCTAGGTTCCCAATATGTTGGCAATGATTATAAGTTAATCATATTAACTTGTTATCATAGATCAAGAGTGGGATCTAGCAACCCATCATGATCAACCAAATAGTGTGAAGTCAGCGTGACCTTTTAGAACCTTTCAGCAACCAGCCTGTCAGTGTAATACGGTCCTTTCACCATATATCCCGGATAGCGCATGAGCATAGTGCAGTGTCTACTCATGATCAATCCATATTAGTTCTTCGTAACTTATGATTAACCTTATGAATTTAGAGAAACAACTTTCTCCTAAATCCATCATGCTTTGGCCAAAAACTTAATCAAGTTAATCGTAGTCAAGAACAAAAGAGATATGTCTCCAATATCACAGGGAGTGGTGAATCCTCTCTGGATCACTCATTCATCTTCGTATGGTTCATGTCATACCCAATAACACCCTACTTTAAGGATCCTCGTGTTTGGGACTCGTTCATGATGAAATCTAAGTATGACACTCGCCATACAAGATGACCTGGTATCACAAGTCCGAGGACTAATTTACACGACTGGTAATAAAAGAACATTATCATAGACACTAGAGTGATATATTACCAAATGAAGTTCTCTTGGCGGGCCATGTTCAGTGAACTTGTTCAACATACAAGCACCTATATGTTATCCCAAGTATCCCACACTTCAACCTGTATGAGATCTGTTGCTTACTTCATAAGTAAGAAGGCTTAACATATACTAGTCTTTGAGCATTGCCAATGCCCCGTCTTGGCAATACGATGACCAGGAACAGTTTGAGGAACAAGGCTTTGATGCATAAGGATCTCATAATTATAACTCTTTATAATTCCTTCGCAAGGCCATTATATTCCATGGGCTTCATCCGATTAGTACTTAATAACTCCTTATTATTTACTAACATGAAGGAAAACCTTGTATCACTATAATCGTAGCGAAGGGTATGCATTATTGACTGTGTATCCCAAGCTCAATCTGATTGGCTCTAGGGCATACACCAACAATCTCCCACTTGCACTAAGCCAATCACTAACGCATCTAATGCTGAACTCTTTCGATTAGTAATTGTGTCACTACAAGGATATTGCTTAAGTGCATCGAGAATATGCTTTGTCATATACATTATAATCTTATTATCAAGGTTAATAATTCGGATCACAACGAGACCTAGATTTTATTCATATGGCTCAGTTGTATCTTAAACAACTATTGGAATCTATTTGTTAGCTAGTAGCTAATGATCCAAATATAACTCCTTTTGCAAGCCAAAACAAAAGAGTTAGTCTTAAAAACCTTTAATATAAATGTGCAATCTTTTCAAGTATGGAACGTTTCCTACTAATTGCATTTTCAAAATGACAATTTATCATAACATCTTATCATTCAAAAAGTTATTAATAGCTCCCACTAAATCCTAAATATGTAGATGTTAAGGGATTAATTCAATAACAATTCGAATTCCATATCACTAAGCTAAATGGTATTCAAAATACTTTGCAAGTTGTATAACATATAAGACTAAGTTATAGAACTATTCTATAACTGATTTATTTAAGAGGAAATTAAATAAGCGTGGCATCCTAGGCCAGCAAAACAATATGTTTCGAAAACATAAATAAAATATCCTCAACATTGGCCTATAATTCTAATGAAAACATCAAATGTTTCTAAATAAATCCTAACTAAATAGTCTTATTAATAAACCCATAAGATCGACAAGCTCTGATGTAGCACCAAACTTGGTTGCCATCTTCATGGTGCAGCTTCACTACTCTTTCCTTTGGTCCCTACAATATGTCATACATATTTACTACCAAATGATAAGTATCATATACCAAGAGGAGTGAATCAGATTATACCTGAAGCTGAAACTCCTTTCAGCTTCTTTCCCTTGTTAGATTCAAGGTACTCCTTGCAATTGCGCCTCCAATGACCAGTTTTCCCACAATGGAAGCAAGCTTTGTCAGCATTGTCCTTATCCTTTGCTTCCTTTGCAACACCATCATTAGGCTTCAAACTCTTTGAAGTAGGAGATACATCCCATCTAGTCTTCCTTTTCTTCTTACCTTTCTGTTTAGAGGAAGATACTAAATGGATAGATGAATTGTCCTTAACAATGGTTTGCTCGGCCTTTGTCAGCATATTCAATAACCCAGAAAGGGCTGCCTCTAAGTTAAAGTTCGATAGAAACTACGAATAGCTCTCAGGTAGTGAAGAAAGAATTAGATCAACGCTTAGGTCATGATCCATAACCCATCCAATCTACTCCAATCGGGTAATATACCCTATCATCTTAAGCACATGAGGCCTCACTGGGCTTCCCTCTGACATCTTTGTTTGGAACAATTCCTTTGAGATTTCAAATCTCTTAGTGCGATTGTCCTTAGCGAACAGTTCTCTAAGGTTAAGGATGATATCTTGAGCATTCATAGCCTCATGTTGTTTTTGGAGATCGGGTGCCATACTAGCCAACATCACACATGTTGCTTGTACGAGATAATCTCTATGAACTCTATAGGCCACCCTTTCTTCCTCAGTTGCATCAGCAGCAGGCTCATCTGGGATGGGCTCATCAAGAACATAAGCTTTCTTTTCCTATGTCATGACAATCTTAACATTGCGAAACCAATCAACAAAGTTTGGTCCAATTAACTTATTAGCATCAAGTATGCTTCTCAATGATAATGCATTTGTCATTTTAGTGTTTATATCCTATATGAATCAAAACAATTAACAATCAAGAAATAGCAAGTAGTAATCATTTATGTCAGGCTTTAATACTTAAATGATTATTCTCATTATTTTAACAAAATAACCTCTACTACTATTTCGAGAAATTTAACTCTTAAATTCTTAATGAGTTAGGTCCCTTTCATTCCAGCATAACCTTGAGTGACTCAACAAGCTATGTTGAAACTAATTGAGTAGGTAACTTAGTTTACCAATTACATCTCTAGGCAACTCCTAGATCCAGTTAGGTGACAACTCTTTGCCTAAATACATCATATGCATTTCGCCTAACTTTGCCTCTAAATGTCATGTGATCAAGTATGATGCATCCGGATTACATAACACTTAGTTGAGTAAGACCCACCTTCTATAACTCAAACATGTTCATACATAAGTTTGACCTTGAGTGACTCAACAAGCCTCCGAATGGAAGAACTCTGGTTATCTTGTTATGATGGTGGAAGGCAACTTATCATGCGTAACATGGACTCAATATAATTTAATGAGGGATTTCATTTAACTTTTATATACGTCTCATTGATTTCATACTTGATTGACATGCATAGCATTCATTCAAATACATTGCATATACATAATTCAAAATAAAGCTTTCACATGCAATCTACTAGGATGATTATGGACTTTATTCTAATCTAGTTTCCTTGAGCCATTAGGAAACTAGTTGGTCAAATTCCTAGGGGATACCATACATAGTCTTCGAAAGCTTTATTGGTAATCTCCTTGTTCACTTCTTCTTGGCGCCTTATCTCCTTACAAACTTGGAATTTACATAAATTCTACTTCCTATCCCAAATCTAAATCTATAAACAATATAACAGTTACATTGCTTTATCAGAAACCTCGAGTTACATTTGAGGGGAGTTAGATGAGAAGAGAATTTACAACTCCGGAATGAAAAAGAGAAGGCAGGGTGCGCAGACCCTATTTATATAATACCAATAAGAAAATTCAGCCATGCATTCCCTAGTAATACTAAGGTCTAGTCCATAACCATCTTTCATGCATACATAATCATATTATAAGCATGAAACAAAAACATGCATAGTCAATATCACCTGGTGATCTTGTGTACTATTTGCATAAAATGTCACCAAAAAAATTTGAGATAATTTATCATATCATTCTAGCAATTTTGGTTCCAACTATTAAAGCACTTTTAATAACATCTTAACAATTAAGAAAACTATCTTGAAATCGGACTTTACCTAACTTTTAGGTTTCTTGTTTTAATTAGGACAAAACATTTTAGCATGCTCAAAATCCTAAACCTTTTAGGACTTCTATTTTTTTGTCTTATACCATAGCTTTAAGTTTGCAACAAATCCTAACTCTGTAGGAACTTAAAGTCTCATTAGGTAATTCATACCTAATCATACTACATGTTTCTCTTAACCTTTAGGATTTACACTCCCACTAGGAAACGGTTTCCAAGTTGGAGTAGGACTCTAACTTTAGTGTCCTAGGCGCAAGCAATCTCTTTGGCCATCAAATGGCCGCTGCCAGCCTGTGATCAGACTATTATATGCCATCTATAATGGTAACTGGATACCCTTTAAGATCTTAATGGCCGCCTCTTTCAGCTGCACACAATTCGGCAACAATTGCCTCCTTGGTGTGGCAGTTTGGCCAACTTGTTTGCAGCAACTATTGCCACTTTGTCCAGTCATGTTCCATGCCTAAACCAACCATCATAGATGAATTATATTCACCTTAGATGCTGTCCAAAACTCCTAGAAAACATGTGGAACGTTTCCACACTCATGCTTGAATTTTATGGCATGCAAACACCTATAAAATAGTCTAGAAAATTTCAGCATTTGTAGTATCAACGTTTCATGTCCAAAAACAACTTTGCTTAAACGGTTTTAAGCTCAAACCAATTTTGTAACTTCAATGGCAGCATATAATATAAAATTTCCAGATCTAAAACATCTATAAAATCAATTTTATATTATCTCCAAATTAGCTTACAAAACTTGACTCAAAACTATGTTTTTGACATCAAAAACTTGTCGGGTTTACTAAGACATGTCATGACTTTAATCCTTGTTGATTAAAACAATTTTAATCTATTGTTTAAACAATTTTAAACATGATTAAAGCCATTATATAGCTGCTGTCCAAATTTAACAAAATAAAGAAACTAATATTTCTTTTGAACATAGGAACTGAAATCATGCCAAAATCAATACACAACACTTTAACTTGTATATCACCAAGAATTGACATGCATAAACCTCATGTAAACAACATAACATTGGCTCTGATACCACTGTTGGGTTATACACTACTCTACCTCGGGCTCATGCATAAACATAATAATCAAAGTGCAGCGGAAATAAAACAAATAAGCACCCGAAGTACAACAAGATCTTAGGCTTGTGTTTGCATAGGTTTATAACATTCAAAAACAATTAAATCACCCATATGATTTAGAAGTTACCTACTTAAGATGTCGTAACCTTAAGTTGCACATTTTAATCTCAAATCCAAGATCTACAAAGCTTCAAACTTGTTAAAGATCACAAGAAGCACAATTGTCCTTCCTCTAGAGCTAGTCCACACGAACAGCTGATGGATCCTTCTCTAAGGTATGGCGATTCACTTGTGCTAGCAAGTTGATCCTAAGATCACAATCAAAAGATCTATATTCTTGTGTCTTTCTCCCTTAATCAATCTCACTCAACAAGGTGAAGAAGCAGCAAGAAGAACACCAAGGTAGGAGGAATTGCGGCAAGCACTTAGGGAGCTTAAGGAGGCTGCGATTTCACTGTTTTGCTAGGTTAGAGTTCTCTTCTTGAATCCAAAACTTTTTCTTAAGCAAAATCAGAATATCACAAATAGAATAGAGCTAGCTTAGGCGGCTACAACCTCTAAAATAGATTATATAGTGGCGCACACCCTAATCCCTATCTCCCTACGCTTGGTCGGCCACCTGTAACTTGTTGCACAATATTTTAATTCATACACTCGGACTTAAACTATTTAATTCTAAGATGGATCAATAGGCCCATTATATTATCTAATAATGATAATGGTCCAACAATCTTAATGCCTTAAGTTGGGCCAACCATCCTTAGTGGACAAAACCTAAATTAGAATAGTCGCTTTGGTCCCATTCTAATTTTGTCATGCTTATTTATTGGATAGATTAATTTCTAAACTAAAGTAATTTAATTCTCAGTTAAATTTTCTTTCTCCTCATGAAATAATTCATGTCATTAATCTATTAATATCATCTCATGATATTATTCCAATATAGCATAGTCAATCGCAATTCACTTTGCACATCTATATGTCAAAGTCGATTACTAGGTGAAGAAGCGGCAAGGAGGACAGCAAGGTAGGAGGAATTGCGCAAGCCCTTAGGGAGCTTAGGGAGGCTGCGATTTCATTGTTTTGCTAGGTTAGAGTTCTCTTCTTGAAACCAAAACTTTTTCTTAAGCAAAATCAGAATATCACAAATAGAATAGAGCTAGATTAGGCGGCTACAACCTCTAAAATAGATTATATAGTGGCGCACACCCAATCCCTATCTCCCTATGCTTGGCCGGCCACCTGTAACTTGTTGCACAAGATTTTCATTAATACACTTAGACTAAAACTATTTAATTCTAAGATGAATCAATAGGCCCATTATATTATCTAATAATGATAATGGTCCAACAATCTTAATGCCTTAAGTTGGGCCAACCATCCTTAGTGGACAAAACCTAAATTAGAATAGTCGCTTTGGACCCTTTCTAATTTTGTCATGCTTATTTATTGGATAGATTAATTTCTAAACGAAAGTAATTTAATTCTCAATTAAATTTTCTTTCTCCTCATGAAATAATATATGTCATTAATCTATTAATATCATCTCATGATATTATTCCAATATAGTATAGTCAATCGCAATTCACTTTGCACATCTATATGTCAAAGTCGATTACTACACTAGATAAGACTTCTTGATTCCTCTTATTTTATTAAGACATTGTCCTTGGATTTCTCAATCTCAATTATGTCTTAATCCATCTCAATTGAACTTCTTCAATTGAGTCCTTAATGTAGATCTTTTATTCCATTAAGTTTTACCTTCATAGAATAACATGTTCAATCCATACATATCAGTTCTTATGTGTGTGACCCTCTAGGTTCCCAACATGTTGGCAATGATTATAAGATAATCATATTAACTTGTTATCATAGATCAAGAGCGGGATCTAGCAACCCATCATGACCACCCAAATGCTGTGAAATCAGCGTGACCTTTTAGAACCTTTCAGCAACCAGCCTGTCAGTGTAATACGGTCCTTTCACCATATATCCCGGATAGCGCATGAGCATGGTGTAGTGTCTACTCATGATCAATCCATATTAGTTCTTCGCAACTTATGATTAGCCTTATGAATTTAGAGAAACAACTTTCTCCTAAATCCATCATACTTTGGCCAAAGACTTAATCAAGTTAATCATAGTTAAGAACAAATGAAATATGTCTCCAATATCACAGGGAGTGGTTAATCCTCTCTGGATCACTCATTCATCTTCGTATGGTTCATGTCATACACAATAACACCCTACTTTAAGCATCCTCGTGATTGGGAACCGTTTGTGATGAAATCTAAGTATGACACTCTCCATACAGGATGACCTGGTATCGCAGAGTCTGAGGACTAATTTACACGACTAGTACTAAGAGAACATTATCATAGACATTAGTGTGATCTATTACCAAATTAAGTTCTCTTGGCGGGCCATGTTTAGTGAACTTGTTCAATAGACAAGCACCTATATGTTATTCCAAGTATCCCATACTTCAAATTGTATGAGATTGGTTGCTTACTTCATCAGTAAGAAGGCTTAACATATACTAGTCTTTGAGCATTGCCAATGCCCCGTCTTAGCAATACAATGACCAGGAACAGTTTGAGGAATAAGGCTTTGATGCATAAGGATCTCATAATTATAACTCTTTATAATTCCTTTGCAAGGCCATTATGTTCCATGGGCTTCATCCGATTAGTACTTAATAACTCCTTATTATTGTACTAACGTGAAGGAAAACCTTGCGTCACTATAATCATAGCGAAGGGTATGCATTATTGACTGTGTATCCCAAGCTCAATCTGATTGGCTCTAGGGCATACACCAACATAGGATGCACTTAGGATCACTTAGGGTGCACCTTGGAAACTTGTCTTGATCACTTGGAAACACTTGGGATCACTTAGGGGCACTTGGGATTACTTAGGGAGGTCATAGGAGACTTGCTTGATCACTTAGAGGACACTTTGGATCACTTGGGGTGCCCTTTAGAAACTTAGTTTGATGTTGTTTTGCTTTCTCAACCCATGTCAGTGGCGTCTCCCCTATGTATTTGATTTATGTTCCATGTTTTTTTCGGACAAGAACAGATGGAAAATTTGTATATTTTTTCATTCTTCCTACTTGGTCCGAAACCCATGTTAACATCTTTCATTTTCCTTTGATAGATTGTTGCTAGCCTTTTTTCCTTGGTCCGAATCGGTGTAGGATTTTTGGTAACTTTCCCCTTTGGTCCGAAACACATGTTGTTGTAGGATTTTTGTAACTTTAATCATTGGTCTGAAACACATGTAGAAAGATGTGAATTGTGCTTTCTTTTATATGCCCATCTCCGAATGACCAACTCTTTTATAGGTTGTCATTGTGGATCTTACATCTCCTTCTTGTGTGCTAGGCATAGCTGGCCATTGTATATTCGAAAGTGAGCGCGGTTGCTCTAAAAGACTACTTCTTCTTTTAGTGTGCTACGTGGTTAGCGTATCGAAAAGTAGCATTCTCTACATATTTTCTCTTTTGGTGTGCTAGGCATGGCTAGCCTTTGCACATTTGGAAGTGAATGTGGCTTATTGTCCGAGGTTTGCTTCTTTCTTTGAAGAGCATTGTTGCCACTTTATTTGAACATCCTTTATGTCTGAGGCCTTTGTTGCCTTGGTGAATTTGAACAACTTAGTTTCATCACTTAGTGGAGATAAGATTTTTTTTGTGTTCATACTCCATCTTCTTGTGATGGCCTTGGCACTTTCTTGATAAATGGATAAAGTGTCCATTTTTAGAGAATTTTTTTTCCTTTCTCTTTTTTTTTTCTTTTTTTTTCTCTCTTCTTCTTTTCTCTTTCTTCTTTCTTTCCATTTCTTGTTATCTCACGTGCACCTTTTTCCGATACTTGGTGCGTTCATCCTTATGTGATTTGTTGGTGAGACTTCTCCAAGGGGTACTACTCCCTCTTTGGATACCAATCTCGTATGAGGTTGGTCCATTGTTGTTTTTTTCTTCCTTAGAGGTTGGATGAGAGAGTTTCTGAAGAGAGGAATGTAGGCATGCATTTTCACGCCATTTTTTATGTAATCCACCATTTTGAGAGTTTGTAGACTCATGCGGACATTGTTGCAATCGTTTAAGTGATTGCTTAAGTTGGTGTGTTTGAGTGGAGTTCTTTTCTTTGAATTCCACTGATGTCAGCTGATGAGATCCGCAGAGATCACTTGTCATGAAATATGTTCACATAGGTAGCTTAGCTCTGATTTTTATTTGGGGGATGATGTGGCCGATCATCGAGGTTTTCCTCTTTTCTTGTTCGGCCATATGTTTGAGAGGTTAACCTTAGTGTTTCCTCAAGCTATTTTTTTTCATTGTTACAAGTTGGTGGAGTCCGTTCTTGTAGAGTCCATTGCAACGTTTTCGTAGTAAGATCACATTGGGACATTGGTTCTAAAGTGTTTTACGTCAGATATGAATCCGATGTGTTTGACATCGGGAGACTTTCTCATGGAAGTTGTTTGAGTTTTTTGCTTTCGATAGACGATCCTCTTGATGTGTTCTCTACATTGTGGAGTCGTCGTTCAAATTCTGGCTAGACCATAGTCCGGATGTGTTTCCATGTTGAAGAGTCTTTTGCGTGGCCTCCTTTAGTGAATCATACCTCCCTATGTGTTTTAATTGTAGGAGGATGCTTTGTTGATGGCTCTTTGTCGAACAGCACCTCCAGATGTGTTTGTACATCGAAGGGTCCCTTGTTAATAGTCTTTTGATAGGCTGCACCTCCAAATGTGTTTTTATCTTGGAGGGTCCTTTGTTGATGGTTTTCTGTCGGACTGTACCTCTTAATGTGTTTGTATATTTGAGGGTCCTATGTTGACAATTTTTTGGTGGATCGCACCTCTGAATGCGTTTTTACATTATAAGGTCCCTTGTTGATAATTTTTTGGTGGACCGCATCTCCAAATGTGTTTTTACATCGGAGGGTCCTTTGTCCAAGCTTTGAACTCGTGCTCTTCAAGTTACGCGGGGTGCGAATCCTCCCAATATGGGTCTTCCATGTTGGGCGTGTAAGCCTTCCTACGTGGGTTAATTTTGTCCGTCTTATTTTTCTAGACAAGGTCAGAAGAGTTAAGTAAAAATATAATTGACAAAACTTACCTCGGACTTGTCGTAGCGGGTTCTTCTTATCTTTTGGTTAGCTCACTCATGCCCTGCCTTCCGACATTGTTTTTGACATTAAGTGTCGCTCCCAATTGGTGAGCCTTCCCTCTTTGGCTGAAAATCGATTTAGGGGGCTTGAGAGGCATCAAACCGTCCATCTGATTTGGAACTAGGAACATAGGTGATCAGAGGACGTTAGGTGGTCCTATGAGTTCTCACTAGTTTGGGACATCGGAACGGATGTCTGGCATCAAGCGTTTGTGACTTGGCACCAAACTGTTGTGTAAGTAAGTCTTTAGAAGGTTGTTCAACATTTCTATGGTTCAACATCGGATCTCGTAGGAGTCTGGAGTGTGTTTTAGTTCATCAAACTCCGCTTTCATGTTGAAGAGATGATGTCGACAGAAGATGATGAGTTTGGTTATCCTTGGGGTTAGGCGTCATGTCCGTTGTAGATTAGTATGTTTCTCAAGGATCCCTCTTGGTCGGCTCTCAAGGAGGGCTTCAGGTTGGTTGTTTGGCTTCTTGCAGCGAAGGCGTGGTGAGGACGTCCCTCAGCATCGGATACGTACATGGTCCGACATCAGCTGTGATTTCGCTGGCATCAAGCCGCTATATAGGAGGTCATTTTGTTGGTCTTTAGAAGAGTTGTTGGTGCTCCTATGGCTCGCATCAGATCGTTAAGTGATCCAGCTACAGGTGAGCGTTTTGGTGAGTTGTCCATCACCGTAAGAAAGATGTGAGGGTCCAAGACTTCTCCTAATTTGAGGCGTTCCTCAAGGGGTGGAGCTTTGTTCTTCGCCGTTCTCTCCTTTACACATAGGGAGACATCACAAAGGGAGGTTGATCAGGGCTCTTCTCGTTGTTATTTTTCCTCATGGCTCATCTGACATCAACACGTGGTCATGTAGCCTTATGTGCACCATGGGAGTTGTTGTAAGACCACTTCATTTCGTGGTGTTTTCTTTGCTAATTGTTGAGTGGGCTCAACGAAGTCATAGAGGCTTTTATGATGGAGTTTGTTAGTCACACCTTTGTATGAGTGTGGTTTCATTCATCTCTTTGACATGGATCGATCCTCATATGGCATTTGGTTGCAACACGTAGAGAGGAACGATCGCACTTACAAGGGACATTGTCTCATCGTGGTAATTTCTTTGAAGAGCATTCTCATTTGTCTGCCAGATTTTGCACTTAGGTTTCTCATGCAAATAACGTGGGAACCTGATGTTGCCTTCTTAGATGAGTGGCGTGGGAGCCCGATGTTGCCTTCTCATGTGAGTAGCATGGGAGCCTTTTCAAGGAGGGCTCTAGTTTGTTCGCCATGCTGAGTACTTGGAGCTCATGCTTGCTTACTTGCGGATGCCATTTTCACTTCTCCATCAAATTTAGTTTAATCATCTCTTTACTGCGGACATGTTTATTGACAGACTTCTTAGAAGTTGATCCATCATCTTTTGTGGTGCATGACTCTTGCGAGTGCGACCACCATGTTTTTGTCATCCTTAGTGATTTCTCACCTTCATGCAAGCTCAAGCTTGTCGGTAGCGATTTCTCACTTTTATGTGAGCTCAAACTCGTCGTAATGATTTCTCACTTCTATGTGAGCTCAAACTTGTCAATCTCTGATGTAGTTGTGTTTCCAACAGAGAGACCAGTGTGCTCTTTAGAGATCTCATTTAGGAAGACGTTTGGGCCATGTTATGGTCGGGAAGCAAAGAGGATACTCAAGAAGGTTCTTACTCTAGATGGAGTGCTCATTCTTTTTGCCAATAAACCTTGTTTTCGAGATATAGTCTAAGTGTTTTCACTTGAGGGCCGATGTCAGTCCTTGTTCGAAGGTGAGGTCGAACTTTTCCACTTAAGGTCTAAACTGTATAAACTTCTACACTTGAGGACTAAAGTCGAACCTTGTTCAAGGTGAAGTAGCCGTGCAAGCTCCTTTTACTTGAGGACTGATGTATAGGATGGCCAAACTCGAAGGTTGTAGGTGAAGTTGGGCGGATGATGTCTTTTGAGATGGAAGTTGAGTCATGCTTTGTTTTTGTTGGAAGATGATTTTGAAGTAGTCGCGCTTTAAAGACGTGTTTACCTTCCTCTGTGAACGGCAAGAGACTTCCTTTTTAGAGTGTTTTCAAGCTTCTACTTATCCGTCGAGCTGAGTTGTTTATGACCTTAATCCCTTGTTGTGACCACGGATGTGTCCGTCAATGGACTTTTGGAAGTTGAGCCATTTCTTTTAAGGCTTGCAAACTAACTTCCATCCTCATGTTGTGTCTGCGCCTTTAGCATCAATTTGTTGTCCGTAGTCATTTTAAGCACTGTTATCTCACCATATTTCCAAGACATGAACTTAGTATCTTTAGTCATTGCGAGGACTTTTGTCCGAGAGGTCGATGTGGTCAAGCTTCTCCTCCTTCAAGGGCCTTGTTGAATGTGACCAATGTGTCCGTGCTCTCTTACTCATGAGCTTCTTTTGGAGGTGGCTGATCCACCTAAGCTCTCTCTCTTAAGGGATGTTGGAGAGATCATCGATCCATCCTAGCTCTCTTACTTAGGAGCTGTTGCTGGAGGTCGCCTACCTCTCACGCTCAAAAGTCCTTTGTAATGATAAGTCCATGATGTCTTTAGGTGAGTGTGTAGCGTGTTTTCCCTTGTCGTGGTCGGACCTTTGTAGCGACGTCTGGCGTTTTGTGTATCTTCTTCACATAAGGAGAGTTTCTCAATGGGGTGATTTCTCTTCTTCCCTCATGTGCGCCCTTTCGAGCTCACTTATTCTTTGAGGATGAGCTGTAGTTGCTGTAACTATTAGCTTTGTCTTGCCAATTTAGGTGTCGGACAAGAGATCACACAAAGGAGGCTCTTCCTTATGTGGCGTAAGCCCTTATGTGGTTTGACTTAGGAATTTTGTCATCAAGGGATGATGTCCTTTGGCCATCTTGGATGTGAGTGAGCGTTGTAGCCACAACCTCTTGGAATGATATGTCTGTAGACACCTAATTTTGTCCGGGCCCCCTAAACCAGGTAAATTCTTCCTTGTTCTTTTTAGAATGCAAAAAATCTCTTCTTATCTTGCAGATGGTCCTCCAAGACTTGTGATTCAGAGTTTAGCATGAAAAGTCATTCCGGAGAAAGTCAACTTCGAAAAAGTCAACCCCCAAAAGTCAACCACTATAAAAGTCAACCTTTAGTCAAAATCTAGTTTTGAAGTTGAATCCGAGGTCTACAACAAAAGATATGGAGTTAGGAAAAGGGATTGCGGAAATTTCAGTGTAGGGGAAACCCTAATTCGGCAAATTTAGAGAAAAGTGCTTAAACGATCAAATTGGTCGAAAATGGAGGTTCCAAATGGAATATAATTAATGACTACGGGTATTGAAATGGCCAATTGAAAGCAGAAGCAAAGGAAGAGTCAATTTGGAAGGAAAATCGAAAATTAGGGTTTTGGTTAAAAAAAGGTAAATTTTGCAAATTTGGGGAAAACTATAAAGATGGCCCAATTCGGTGAAAATGAAGCCCCCAGTTGATAAAGAATGAATAACTAAGGATTGCCCAAGGCCCAGTTTGAAGTGAATCCAAAGGAAGAGCCGATTAGAGCAAAAACGAAAAAACGAGAAAATTCCCGAGTTTGAAAAGGGGAAAACTAAATCGGAGGAGAATTTGATCGTAAAAATTGGGCATTTTCGGACCAACTCAAATTCAGTATATGACAAAGACAGTAGAAAAGAAAATTCAGAAATCGGACCGTTTTGAGTAAAAACGAGGCTTTAGAGGTTGAAGGGCAATATTGGAAAATCCCAAAGATAATTTTGGGACAAATAGCAAATGAGCTCGAAAACTTTTGAAAACTTGCAGTTCTGAGTTTTATAATTTTTGGAAGATATCGGCGAAGAAAAATCCAAAATCGGAACTCATTTGAAAAATGG
The DNA here is from genome assembly GCA_030761205.1 of Fremontodendron californicum. Taxonomy (NCBI): domain Eukaryota; kingdom Viridiplantae; phylum Streptophyta; class Magnoliopsida; order Malvales; family Malvaceae; genus Fremontodendron; species Fremontodendron californicum. The sequence goes on from JAULJL010000003.1 coordinate 30,190,733, forward strand.
CAAATTCAGATGCACTAAGCCTAAATTCCATAAGATAATTCCAGGAAAAAATAGCAAACAAGCTCCAAAAATTCTGAAAACTTGCAGTTCTGAGTTTTATAATTTTTAGAAGATATAGGCGAAGAAAAATCCGGAATCGGAGCTCATTTGAAAAATGGCAAAGTTCGAGTGCACTAAGTCGAAATTCCAAAAGATAATTTCGAGAAAAATAGCAAACAAGCTCCAAAAATTATGAAAACTTCCAGATCTGAGTTTTATAATTTTTGGAAGAGATCGGTGAAGAAAAATCTAGAATTGGAGCTCATTTGAAAAATTGCAAAGTTCGGTGCTCTAAGCCGAAATTCCCGAAGATAATTTCGGGAAAAATAGCAAACGAGCTCCAAAAATTTTGAACACTTCCAGATCTAAGTTTTATATTTTTTTGGAAGAGATTGGTGAAGAAAAATCCAAAATCAGAGTTCAAATGAAAAAGGTAATTTTTTGGTGCCACTAACCGAAAAATCCAAGAGAAAATTCTGGGAAAAATAGGAAACGAGCTCGAAAATTCTGAAAATCTCCAAATCTCAATATTATATCTATTTGGATGGATTGGAGAAAGAAAAAATGGATTTGGGGTCCGTTTTCAATAAAATCAAGTTTAGGGGGCCAAAATGAAATCTTATCGAAGAAACCAAAAAAGGCCAATTTTGCAAAATTAAAAGGTGAAAAAATGAAGAAAATTCTGGAACATATAAGGCCCTTGGCCGGCCATGCATAGGGGAAGGGTGGGGATTTAATTCATGTCATCAAATGGTCAATATCAAGCTATAAGATGTCATTTTTACTATCTTGAAATGTCCTTGCTCATCCAATGGCCTTAGTACCTTATGAAAAGATGAGTACATCCTTGAATGGCCAAGATCAAATTACAAGATGACATTTTTATTGTCATGCAAATGTCCTCATCCAATGGCCAATATTGGTGGAAGAAAGATGAGCACAAGTCATCCAATGGTTGGAAATGCATGTAGCCAAATAAATATCCTTGCTCATCCAATGGCTTAGGCACCTTATGAAAAGATGAGTATATCCTTGAATGGCTAAGATCAATTTACAAGATGACATTTTTATTGTCATGAGAATATCTTGGATCCAAGGGCCTAGATTGTGTAGGAGAATTAAATGAATTAATCTCCACCCTTCACCAACACTAAGAGGGGTTCGGCCAAGGCTTCAAAGGGGAGGGTCTTTTCATTTTTTCACAAGCAAGTTGGCTGATTTTGAGAAAGAGGCAGTAGCTAAAACCTTAGAAAAAAAAGATTTTTGAAAGAAAAGAAAGAAAGTTTTTGCTAAGGTAGTCATTCCTCTTTGATTCTTACATTTTTCTTTCTTCTTCCTCATGTTATTCTTTATTTTTTCCATGTGATTTCCTACTATTTTCTTTGTTTAATAAAGGTTTTATGAAAGTTTTCTTGTGGTTCTTGCTTTTTCAAAATAAATAAAACAATGGTTAGGCTTCATGAACTTGATGAAAATCAAGTGATAATGGTTAGGGTGGGCTTTGTCCAATATACCAACCATGGAGTTCATTTCCATATTTTTTATATTTTCTTACTTTAACTTGCTTATTTCTATTACTATTTATTTTTATGTGTATTTATATTTTTGCTAACCATATATATAGATATATATATGACATACTTTTGCATCTTGTGGCTATTGTCATATAGTTTAGGTCATTTTCATTTTTCATATCATTTAGCTAAGTCATTTTTCATGACATTCTCACAACATTTTGGCTCCTAGACCATTCGACCATGTAGGTTTTTTTAGGCTTTTATGTCAATAAATCAAATCTCGGAGATCATTTTGCTTGATAATAAGATCAACCTCGGCTGGCAATGCTGACACATATCCCATCTTCAAACAATCCCCATTATCTTGCTGAACTTTCTCGGACTGTTTCCTAACCTCTAAATGTTTCTCGACCACTGAGACACTCTAACCCTCCATGAAAGCCGTTTTGGTTGAATAATATCCTGAGACCAATAACCTTCCAATATGCAGAAATGATGGCAAGAACGCAAAAAAGAAACAAAAACAACAACAACAAAAAGAAAATGAATTAGTAATGGGAATAAATATGAATAATACAAAAAAACATATAATTCAAAGCAATAATTATCCCTGAGGATGCCAACAAAATTTCAGCATTATAACACCCCAGGGATGAAATATTAGCATTTATTATGGGCATTGTGATGTACGTTCATCATTGTCCAAAAAAATAAACTTATTCGGAAAGTAGAATAGAAGGTAAAAGGATTGGAAATATTTCTCCATGTGTTCTTAACTTCGGGATATCTAATTGGAAATCAGGCATGGCTTCACCTAGGTTTACTATATGAAGGTGAATGAATTCTAAGAAGCCTCGAATTGTTCCTCACTGTCGCCGGTGAAGGCTAGTAAGGCATCCTGATAAAAGTGGGTCCAATTCGTTAGAGTCTATTTCCCTAGCCCATGCGGATTGTTAATCACGAAGGCTTAGGTAATTTAGTACTCCGGAAGTGTTTCACTAGCCCATGCAGACTGTTAATCACGAAGGCTTAGTTACTTTGCTCCCATCTAAAAGGACGGACTCGGGTATGGGATTCATGATATGAAAATGCACGTGTAGTGTAGTGTGTGAGGAGAAATAACAAACCTTTCACCACCTATTCTATATCCCTTATTCTAAATGCCCCAACAAGATTAAACAACATAAATCATCAATTAATCAATAAATAAATATATGCACAAAATAACCAAAGGACAAATATAATATGTATGCACATGAAATATGGACATATTTAAAAAAACATTTTATTATTTTTTTTGAAATTATCTTCTTTTTTTTAAAAAAATATGGGAATTAAAATTAAATACCAATTAAACCAACAAAACCGAGACTTTGATAACACACGACCAATTCTAGGCCTGACTCTCTAATCATCCCAGTGGAGTCGCCAAGCTATCGCAACCTAAAAAATAACGAGTCTAATCGTAAGACTGTATTATTCGTTAAGCATGACATTAAAAAAATCCGAGGAAAAGTCGACTTATTTCCTCTAGAAAAATGAAGGTTTTGAAAATGACCTTGAAAAAGACATGGAGTCGCCACCAATCTTTTTTAGCTAGGTGCGATCGGCCACCTATTAAAACTTGTTTTATAAAATATTTTAAAAATTAATTAAAACATTTTTTAAAATCAATTTCAAGTCTGCGTTTAAAACCAGAGAAATCAAAGAAACGGGTTCGGGACTCGATTACGTATGGGGAAGGATTAGCACCCCCAAAACGCCCGTATAAACGGTACCTTATCAATCGTGTGTTGTCTCAAATCTCAGTATAAAGTTGGTTTTAAATTTAGTATTTCAAGTTAATTCCCAATTTAAAGAAAAAGAATTCCATTTTTTAATTGAAAATGATCCGAAATTTATAAATTCAAAATTTTCCTATATTCCCCAACAAACGTGGCAAAATATAAAATTTTTTATTAATTTTGGAAAACTTTCAGAATCATTCTCCTTTTAAAGAAGATATTCCGTTATTAATAATAATTGATGATACCCTCCCCAGCAAACCCGGCAAAGAACTCATGAATTATTTTAACTCAGGAATATCTTTATTTTATTGAAAATCATTATCTTTTTTTTGAAAACATTTAAAAGAAATGAATTTGTATATGCATGACATAAATAAAATGACATAGCAAAATCTAAATAATATAATGCATCCTAAATGATATGATATGATTTAAATGTCTTAGCATATTCTAAATGAAATGAAATATCCTAAGTTATATGATATATTCTAAATGAAATGAAATGACTTATGTAACATAATACATTCTATATGAAATGCAATATCCTAAGTCATATGATATAATCTAAATGAAATAAAATATTCTAGATGACATAATATATCCTAAATGAAATGAAATGACCTAGGTAATATAATATATTCTACATGAAATGAAATGACCTAAGTCATATGATATAATCTAAATGAAATAAAATATTCTAGATGACATAATATATACTAAATGAAATGAAATGACCTAGGTAATATAATATATTCTACATGAAATGAAATGACCTAAGTAACATAAATATTCTATATGAAATGAAATGATTTAAATGACATGACACATATATATGATATGGCATATAGTTTAAATGACATGGAATATAAAATAATGTTATCATATAATATGCATGAAAATAAAAATAAAAATAATAATGCATGAACATAACATATGCTAAATAATATAAAAATAACTAAATAAAAAGCATAGGATATCATGAAATATTCAAAACCATAGAATAAACCATATAACATAAAATATATATATATATCAAAATAATAACAATACCATAGGAATTATCATAGCAAAAATCACAAATTATATAAAATGCATGAATATGGAAAATGCAATGTATGAAATGTATTTTTTTTCCTTTAATTAAGGAAATCCGTATATCTAAAAATGATATTCGGCTACCTTAGGAAAATATATCAAATTAAATATTCCGAAACCAAAATACTTTGTGATTGTTTGAAAACAATTTTGAAAAGCTTAGATTAAAAATAAAAACTGGTTAAACCCTTTTTTAAATGGCTCTAATTTCCTAAGTTTAAAATCCCGAACTTGACCACCCTTAACCCGAGAGTTAAAAAATCATTTTTAGAGTTTAAAAAAGCTTAGAAACTACCCTAAGTCAGTAGCTAACCTTACTAATGAGCCCCCTCTAAGTAACTTAACTAAAACTGAAAAATAAGTTTTCTTTAAATTCAATTCTGACTCCACTGTCCAGTTTTAATCCACGATTTTTTACCCTATTTTTAAAAATTCAAACAATTATGAAAAAAATACTGGAGACTCAAGACATGTAAAACTACACGAGAAAAAATCAGATTAATTTTCTGGTCAAAGATCAATGCCCAGAAAAATTGGGAAAGTATGAGTACTAGGTAAAAAAAAACTGCTTTGCCAAAATACATTTTTTGCCTTTGATAAAATCATTTAAAAATCAAAGTAAAAATATTTAAAACTCACAAAATGACTCACAAACAGTAGATAGGACTTTTTTAAAGTTAGATAAAAATTGGCTAAGTAAAAAAAAATCACAAAGGTAGAATAATCAATTTGACAAAATTTAATTTTTCACAAGTGTGCTCAAGAGAGCATGACATTGAACCAATAATTGGCCTAAGTCATTATTCAAGTGGCATGAACTTGAAATCCATGAAAAATTACAGCAAACATAGTGCATGAAATGCATGAGTTTAAACCTAAATGTCATGAAAAAATGCATGGCATTCATATAGTGACCTAGACCTAAATGAACTTGCATGGCATTTAATGCAACCTAGACCTAAAATGCATGAACATGCATGGTAAATAAACCAAACCTAATAACTAAAATATGCATGGCATTTTCACAAACACAAAGCATGCTTAAATCAAAAACTCAACCAAATATCATTTAAATGCTAACCTATCAACTAACATGGCAAGAATGCACATACAATGCTAGAATTCAAGGAGTGGCCGGATGGCCTATAGTTTCTAACAAACATGGAATTTTCACAAACACTTGGTATACTAACATGCAAAACTAAATCAAATGTCATGCAAATGCAAAAACCTACCAACTAACATGGCAAAAATGCAACACCCAATGCAAAACACATGGAGTAGCCGAATGGCCTAAAGCTCCAACAAGCATGGCATTTTCACAAACACTTGATATACAAACATGCTCAACTAAAATATAAAACTCAAATCATGCAAACACAACACAAGCATTTTCACAAACACTTGATATACTAACATGCTCAACTAAAATATAAAACTCAAATCATGCAAACACAACACAAGCATTTTCACAAACACTTGATATGCTAAATATAAAACATCAACGAATTTAAACATTATGAAAACAGAAATTTGAAAATGCAAGAACATGATATTTAAATCATAAATGGCAACAAACAAAGCAACCAAATTAAAATATAACTCAAGTATATGAAGTAGAATAACACTTAAAACATCAAGATCAAAGAAAATAATAATAATAACATGATAAAATAAACAAAACAGAAACTTAAATAAAGAATGTAGGCCTTTCGGCCATGGTGAGAAATTGTATAAAAAAAATTGTAAAAAATATATTTAAGAAAGAGATGAAGAAAGAACTTAAGAAGAACAATAAAAAAATATTTATTTAAAAAGGAAACTCACCAAATAGTAATCAAAATAGCAAAAACAAGAATAGAAAATCAAGAAAGTGCAAGAGTTAGTGCTCAAGAGCAACCTCAAGAAGCTATATTTCAAGCTTTATCTCTTCAAACTTTCCTTTCTTTTCTAAACTTTTTTTTTTTTGCTTTCAACAAAGAGAAAAAAACCAAGTAAAAACCAAGAGAAATCAGCAAAAATGAAGTGTCCAAATGCTAATTCTGCCCTCCCCCCTTAAGCTGGCCGAATGGCCCTCTCTCTCCTCCAAAAATGTTGTCATTTTTTTCCAACCAATTTTCCATCAAATGGCTAATAATTCAAGGTGAAAAATCATGAAATTATCACCCTTAGATTAGAATATCAGCTGTCCCAAATCACAGCTGTTCAAGAATAATGTTGACACTCTCTCTTGGCCTATGTGACTTAATCACCATGGCTTGATCAAAGAGAATCTCTAACTAACTCTTAATTCTTGGCCATTTGATTGAAAAATCAGAAGCTTCCTCCTTCCTTTGGGCCTTGGCAGGCCAGCACTTCTCTTTTCTAGCCCAAGTCTGATTTTTGCAGGGCCCAAAGAAGCCCTTTTCGGTTGCTTGGGTGAAATGACCGTTTTGCCCCCCGGATGCAAATAAAAATCAAACGGACTCCAAGTTCAAATTTTATTTTTTTAATACTTCCAAAATAATAAAACATTGAGTTCCATAAGTTTGCAAAATTATCCGAGTCCGTTTGCTATTTATTTGGATATTTTCTTCCAAAAATACCATTTTGTGCCCCCATATTTTACCATTTTTAAAACGAGCTCCAAATCAAGATTTTTCTTCACCAATATCTTCCAAATAATTTAAATGTGTGATCTGGAAGTTTTCATAATTTTTGGAGCTCATTTGGTATTTTTTTGGGATTTATCGGCTTGAATTACTACATAGGAGGCCTGGGATTTGGCCATTTTGCAAACGAACTCCGAATCAATATTTTCTTTCGCCAATCTCTTCAAAATAATTTAAAAATGAGATTTGCAAAATTTCAGAATTTTTGGAGTCCATTTGCTATTTTTTTCGGGATTTATCTTCTTGAATTATTGCATAGGAGACCCGGGATTTGGCCATTTTGCAAACGAACTCTGAATCAAGATTTTATTTCTCCAATCTCTTGAAAATAATTTAAAAATGAGATTTTCAAAATTTTGGAAGATTTGGAGTTTATTTGCTATTTTTTCGGGATTTTCCTTTTTGAATTACTACATAAGAGACCCGGGAATTGGCCATTTTGCAAACGAACTCCGAATCAAGATTTTATTTTGCCAATCTCTTTCAAATGATTTGAGAATGAGATTTGAAAAATTTCAGAATTTTTGGAGTTCATTTGCTATTTTCCCCAAATTTTCCAATTTTGCCCTTTTGCCTCCGAAACTCGGTTTTGCTCAAAACAAGTTCGATTTTCAGATTTTCTTCAAGATGAGCCTTGGGCTATCCCTTTTTTAATCATTCCTCATCCATTGGGGGCTTTATTCTTACCAAGTCGGGCCATTTCTGTGATTCTTCCCGATTTCACCGAAATCCACCAAAAACCCTAATTCTCGGTTTTCTCTCGGATTGACTTTTCTTTCGGTTTTTCTTGCAAGTGGCTTCTCCATTACCCGTAGTCAATGCTTATCTTTCATTTGGAACCTTCAATTTCGACCAATTTGATCGTTTAAGCATTTTTCCCCAAATTTCTCGGATTAGGGTTTTCTTTCTACTGAATCTCCAAATCCGAACTTTCGAACTCCATATCTTTCAATGTAGACCTCGGATTATCAAAATTCTTCACCATTTTTCAATTGAACTTAAAATCTTGATCTTGAAAGTGGGTTGACTTTTTCAGTAGTTGATTTTCCAGGGTTGACTTTTTTCGGGTTGACTTTTTTTGAGTTTGACTTTTTATGCTCGCCCTCTTAAACTAAGTCTCGGAGTACCACCTGCAAGATGAAAAAAGTCTTTTTACATTCTGAAACATCAATTTAGGAAGAAAACATACCTGTTTTAGTGGTCCAGACAAAATTAGGTGTCTACAGGAATTATTTACATATGTTTATTTTCCAGATACGATGCCTCCCCGAACAAGAACTCGTAGACCTAGAGATACATTAGGGGATCGAGAGCCTAAGGTCCCGGATCAGATTTCTGCTGGCCCTGAGATTAGAGGCCAGAGTGGGGAGAGTAGTAGGACTGCTACTAGGGATACTACAGATACTGAGATGAGATTTGACAGGATGGATGCTAAAATGGATGAGGTATTACAATAGGTAGAGGCTCTGACACAGGTTGTAGCAAAGCAACAGAGGAAACTAGATCAGTCCCAACAACTACAGCCACAGCCGACAGCTGCACCGATAGAGTCAGAGCAGGGCCGACCAGAGGGATACCTTCAGGTTTCGTTATCTGAGTTTAAGAAGAATCAACCACCTTTCTTTACAGGGAAGGATGCTAATGCAGATCCCAATTACTTTTTTGATCAGTGTCGTAGACTGCTCATATCATTGGGATGTTCTCCGGTTCGATCTGTGGAGTTAGTCAGTTTCCAGCTTAGAAGTATAGCTGGAACGTGGTATACGACCTTGCTTAGGAGACGCCGAGCTACTGATCCTCCATTAGCGTGGCCAAAGTTTTGTACTGAGTTTCTTCGTAGGTTCTTACCACAGAGTGTTCGCAAGGCTAGGGCTCGCGAATTCGAGCAGCTCAAGCAGACAGAGACTATGACTGATTATGATATCCAATTTTTTGATCTTTCTGTATACGCGCCATAGTTGGTATCCACCGAGTATGATAGAGCTAAGAGGTTTGTAGATGGTCTTCGGGAGTATTTGTTTAGGTCAGTTCAGTTGACAGAGACAACTACATATGCTGAGGTACTCAATTCTACTCTGAGGTTCAAGCAGCGAACCCGGGATAGGCAGAGTGATAGGGGCCCACGGAAGAGGCTCAGATTTTGTGGACAAGGTTCTAGAACGGTAGGGTCATCGGGGCTGGTAGGTGGTGTCATGTCTAGAGGAGAGACATCTACTAGTACTGTATAGAGGGACAGGCGTCAAAACAGTCAGCATAGACCTGGTGGTCTCCCTCAGAGTAAATCAGTTGCTACTACTACTGGTGAGCTTCTACCCCATTATGTCAGATTTGTGGACATCGACACAGAGGCGTATGTTGGAAAGCAGCTTTATGTTTTAAATGCGGTAAATCGGGGCACATGAGAAGAGACTGCCCATTGGGTTCTGGCTCACTTCCATCAGTAGCAACTCCACTCCCAGCTACAGCTGCACCAAGCAGTCAGCAGGATCAGTTGCACAATAGGCTGGTAGAGGTGCTCAAGGCCAGGGACAGTAATCTGCCGGTAGGGGATAGACGTCAGGTGGCAGGAGACAGGCTCGAGTTTTTGCACTGACACCTAGGGATGCCCAGGCATCCAATGCGTTGTGATAGGTATTATTATGGTTTGTTTACAGCCTCCACCTGTTTTATTTGATCCGGGTGCTATCCATTCATTTATTTGCCCGTAGTTTGCGGATATTTTGCTTAGAGATGTTAGTGCATTAAATGAAACTTTGTCAACACCTGTTGGGGTATAGTATGCAGTTAGTCGAGTTTTGAAAGGGTGTGATATTGAGATTGGTCGGGAGGTGTTCATAGCCGATCTAGTGATACTAGATATACTAGAATTTGATGTGATACTGGGCATGGATTGGCTAGCTGCCAACTATGCTGTGTTAGATTGTTTTGAGAAGGTTATTACCTTCCAGATACCAGGGAAATCAGTTTTAAAATATCAGGGAGATCGGAGTATGAATACAACAAGAGTGATATCGGTGTTAAAAGCTGAGAAGTTGTTAAACAATGGCTGTCAGGGCTATTTAGCCTATGTGTGTGATATTGAAGGTAAGGTTCCGAATTTGGATAAGATACTAATATCTGAGTTTCCAGATGTATTTCCAGAGGAGTTACCCAGACTTCCTCCTGAGCGAGAGATTGAGTTCTGTATTGATGTGTTGCCAGGAACCCAGCCTATTTCAATTTCCCCGTACCTTATGGCTCCATTGAGCTGAGGGAATTGAAGGTACAACTTCAAGATTTATTGGACAAAGGATTCATACGCCCGAGTACTTTACCCTAGGGTGCTCTGATATTGTTTGTTAAGAAGAAGGATGGATCCCTGCGGCTATGTATTGACTATAGGCAACTTAATAAGATGACTATTAAAAATAAGTACCTGCTGTCAAGGATTGATGGTTTGTTTGATCAGTTGTAGGGAGCTAGTTGTTTTTCTAAGATTTATCTTCGATTAGGTTATCATCAGCTTCGTATTCTGAGGGAAGATGTGCCTATGACTGCTTTCCATACGCGTTATGGGCACTATGAGTTTCTTGTAATGTCTTTTGAGCTGATAAACGCCCCTGCAGCTTTTATGGATCTAATGAACAGGGTGTTTAAACCCTATTTAGATCACTTCGTGATAGCGTTTATTGATGATATCTTGGTGTATTCTTGGACTGAGGATGATCATATCCAGCATCTTAGGGTAGTGCTTGAGACCATGAGAACACACCAGTTATATGCTAAGTTTCCAAAGTGCAAGCTTTGGTTGAGTAGTGTAAGATTCCTTGGACATATTGTATCCAAGGAAGGTATTAGTGTGGACCCTAAAAAGGTGGAGGCAGTGCGTGACTGGAAAAGACCTACCATCGTTACTGAGATTTGAAGTTTCTTGGGGCTGGCAGGGTATTATAGGAGATTTGTTGAGAATTTTTTGAGATTGGTAGCTCTATTGACTAGACTTACCCAGAAGAATGTCAAGTTTGAGTGGTCAGACGAATGTGAGAGGAGCTTTCTAGAGCTTAAGGAGCGTTTGACTACTACTCCAGTCTTGACATTGCCGATGGGATCCGGTGGATATGTTGTATATTATGATGCATCTAGGTTGGATCGGTATGTGTGTTAATGCAGGGTGGCAAGGTTATAGCATATGCCTCGAGGCAGTTGAAGAAGCATGAGCAGAATTATCCTACACATGATTTGGAGTTTACAGTCATTATCTTTGCATTAAATATATGGCGACATTACTTACATGGCCAGTCATGTGAGGTATACACCGACCACAAGAGTTTGAAATATATTTTTGATCGACGGGAGTTAAATTTAAGATAGAGGCGGTGGTTGGAGTTACTCAAGGATTACGACTGCACTATCCTTTATCATCCGGGTAAAGCCAACATGGTTGCTGACGCTTTGAGCCGTAAATCTATGGGAAGCATGGCTCACTTGTCCCTAGAAAAGAGACCGTTGGATAAGGCTATTCAGGATCGTTGGGGAAGAGGTGTTATCTTGAGTTTTATCGGGACTGGTGCACTTATTGCACATGTACAGGTTAGATCCTCCTTAGTAAAGGAAGTTAAAGCAAGGCAGCATGTTGATGCTTTTTGTATTGAGACGATAGCTAGTGTGAAACAGGGCAAGGACGATGGATTTCAGGTGGATGAAGAGGGAACTCTCTGTTTCCATAGTCGATTGGTAGTCCCTAAGATAGAGGGAATTTGAGGTAGGATCCTTGATGCAGCACATAATTCATCATATATATGCATCCCGATGCTACCAAGATGTATCGTGATCTTAAGGAGTTTTACTAGTGGCAAGGCATGAAACGCGATGTAGCAGATTATGTGGCTAAATGCGTAATATGTCAGCAAGTAAAGGCTGAACATTTGAGACTAGCTGGTCCATTACAGAGCCTTAAGGTACTAGAGTGGAAATGGGATCATGTTACCATGGATTTAGTGACTGCTTTGCCTAGAACTAAGGCAGGATATGATTCTATTTGGGTGATAGTCGACAGATTGACTAAGTCGGCACATTTTACTCCAGTAAAAACTACTTATCCAGCTAATAAGTATGCTAAGCTTTATTTGGATTGGATTGTGCCTTTACATGGTGTACCATTATCGGTTATATTAGATAGAGGTTCATAGTTTACAGCGAGATTTTGGAGATCATTCCAGGAGGCCCTCGGTATGCAATTGCGGTTTAGCACTGCTTTTCACCCCCAGACAGATGGACAATATGAGAGGGCTATACAGACCCTTGAGGATATGTTGTGGTCCTGTGTATTAGATTTTGAAAGGAAATGGATTCATCATTTACCTTTGGTTGAGTTCGCTTATAACAACAGTTATCACAGCAGTATACAGATGGCACCATTTGAGGCACTATATGGTCGGAAGTGTAGATCGCCTGTTGGTTGGTTTGAGGCAGGCGAGTATCGGCTACTTGGTCCAGATATTGTGCAGGATGCAGTGCAAAAGGTTGGAATAATAAGAGAGAGGTTGATGGCTGCCCAAAATCGACAAAAGGACTATGCTGATAACTGGAGATGTGAGTTAGAGTTTGATGTTGATGTTGGAGATTCCGTATTCCTAAAAGTTTCACCTTTCAATGGGGTTATGAGATTTGGGAGACGAGGTAAGTTAAGTCCAAGGTACATTGGACCATTTCAGATATTGAGCCGTAAGGGTGCGGTAGCATATGAGTTAGCGTTGCCTACAGACTTGAGCTATGTACACCTCGTATTCCATGTGTCTATGTTGCAAAAATACATTCCAAATGATTCACATGTTTTACAGCCACAGGCAGCACAGATAGACTCCCGGTTAACATATATTGAGGAACCCATAGCTATAGTAGATAGTCAAGTGCGAAAGATGCGGTCCAAGAAAGTTCCTACAGTTAAAGTTGTGTGGCAATATCACCATACGCAGAAGGATACGTGGGAGCTTGAGGATGAGATGAGACAGCAGTACCCCCTGTTATTTCAAATATGAGGTAATTCTTTATAGGTTAATTTTATGCTAAATTCGAGGATGAATTTTATTAAAAGGGAAGAATTGTGAGACCCTCGTAAGCCAGAGATAACTCGGGTCTCCTATAACATTCTAATGGATTGAAAGTACTCATGTAAAATCCACTAGGAAGGATGGGCTATCATGTGGTATGCAGGTTGTATAATAGATTATAGAATTAGAGGTTAAATCGGGTGGTTAAGCGATTTGACCCAAAAATGGTTTTAAAAAATTTAGACAAAATTCGAGAAGGGGAAAAGTCCATAAAATATGATAAATGGAGTGGATATGATGATAATATATGATATAGAATCCATTCTTATTATCAGAACAACAATTGGCATCAAATTCGAAAAAAAAATGCACTAGGGGTATTTTGGTCATTTTACACCCCTTTTCATTTTTAGTCCAGGAAATGGTATAAATGGACTTTATGACTATATAATATGTTAATATGACATTTGGATCAAATATTTGACATTAAAATGAAAAACGTAATCCTGAACATCAAGTTTTGTAGAGCATGTGCAAAAAGTCAAAGATGGTCAACTTTTTTGACCAAGCTTTGGCAAAATGAAGAACATGGGATAATTTCCCATAATTTTCAGCCAAAATAAGAAAACATCACGTCTTCTTCTTGCTCTTTATGCCTTAGGCATTTTCTCACCAAAAACTTCATTAAAGTTTACTAAAGCTTTCTCTCACCTCCAAATTTCAAGGGAAAACACCAAATTTTGCAAGGATTTCACTAACCCATAGGTAACTTCATGTTCTAAGCTTGATTTTGATATTAGATTTTGAAGAATTTATCTCTATCTATGAGAAATCATATGGGCTGAAAATTGGTGGTGGTGAACCACCATATTGCCGCTTTTTTTTCCGTTAAGGGAGGTATTCCTCTGCCTCCTTAAAACGTAAATTAGTATCGGATAGCTTTGAATCAAAATTTAAAGGCTAAAACAAGCTTGGCTTAAACCCTAGCTTGCCCATGAGGTGGTGCCGCCACTTTTCTTGGTTGTCCAAGGCCACCGTTAGCTTTGTTGTTATTGCGTGAGCAACTTTCCAGTTGATTGTTGCTCCGAATTTTGACCCGAGCTAAGTGTAGGAATTTATTTGTAAAAATTTTGAAGGTGGAAAATTTTGAATAGCAACTAACTAGAATAAATAGTTATAATTTGAATGTCCCTTAGTTGAGAAATATTTACAAAATATTCTGATGATGCTATAGGTACTTCTATTGCAGAATTTGCCCGGGGTCACGACAAAGCCACGAAAGTGCCGCTTTAACACTTAGACTAACACTATGAGTATTTAGGTTAATCTAGGAGATAATTGTTGTTTTATATGTATTGTGGATTGATATGGATATTGATACACGAAAGATTGCCCTGATTACGAAAATGATAAGTTTTGAACCTTACGCGGGTCAAAGGCGTAAGTGTGGTGTTAATAATATGGTTACATGAGGTAAGTGTTGTAGAGTTGAATAATAATGAATGTGAGCTATTTGAAATGTTCAGATATGCTTAATTGAGATGTTGGGCAAGGTACGGATTATGGTTGTACTTGTCGGATTAAAGAGACAATAATATGGAATTGTGTTTAAGGTGTTATGGTTATTAATTCGTGAAATTGGTTGATGAATGATATTATATAGGATGGTTGAGTATTTCAGGATAGTTAGATAATGTAGAAATATGTTAGTGTAGAGATTGTTTCCTAGCATAGTATATATATATATATTACTCCATGATATAAGAGAATCAATATATCATGTTGATATTATACGGACAAGGTTGAAGTTCGGGATGTTATTATTATACGAACATGGTGATGTCCGGGATGCTATTATTATACGGACAGGGTGATGTCCAAGATATTATTATTATACGGACAGGGTGTTGTCCGAGATGTTATTATTATATGGACAAGGTGAAGTCCGGGAAGTTATCATTATACAGACAGGGTGATGTCCGGGATGCTATTATTATACAAACAGGGTGATGTTCGGGATGTTATTGTTATACGGACAGGGTGATGTCCGGGATGTTATTATTATATGGACAAGGTGATGTCTGGGATGCTATTGTTGTACGGACAGAATGAGTCCTGGATGATATGGACAAGATAGTCCAGGATGACAAATATTACAGACTGGTATAAGTCCGGGATGTTTTGATGATATAGACATGAGAAATTCTTAAATGATAATTGTAGAAGTATACTCATAAAACCGTTTGCTAAATATTTTGGGCTACCGATTCCGGTTGGCCAATGGCCTATTTATATTCAGCATTCAGCATAGAAGATTTCATATGGGACAAATAATTTTTATAAGTTCCGGAACTATTTTTAAATATTACTTTTCGATTAATTAGTCATATATGATATGTCATGTTTATGCTTTAATAGTTAAGAGAGGAAGCACGAAACTTTCAAGTACTCTTCCTAGTTACCTTATATTCACTGAGTCTTTCAACTCACTTCGTTTATTTTCATTCTTTTTCAGATTCTGATAGACCTAGCTCTTCCCAGATCCGGATACCTAGCTGCTCATATACTTGTGGTGAGCGGATTGACCAGGACGTGATAAGCAGTGGCGATGGTGGGATACAATTTTGCAGTCACTAGGGTATCGTGGGTCCTCTACATTTTGTGTATGACGAATATGTACTGTATATTTTGTAAACTAATGTAATTAAGTGATGTATGACGTATAACGGTCTTAGAGGCCTAGTATAATATGGTGATGTTTATTTTGTTGATGATTGAGTGGCAAAGCCCCACGTAGGGTGAGATTATGCCAAAATTTTATTTGATATAGTTTAATGAGCATACACAGGCTTCGGAGGCAGGGGCATACCTTCTCCCTGGCCGGTCACATACCCTAAATTTGGGGTGTGATAATGTCGAGGACTTGAAGACTAGGCTTGGGATCCAAGAGACCAAGATAAAAAAAAGTGGCCTAAGAGAGGGATATAGCATTGTCCGACATATTAGATCTGCACCGAGAAAACAAAAAGATAAAGGCCACGGGAAGATTTACGAGAGCTAGCATTTCTATTAAAGCACATGAGAAAGAAATGAAGAAACTTCAAATGGAATTGGACTATTGGAGAGTAAGGACAAGGAAGGTAAAGAAAAGAGTCCGGTTTTCTCATGAGCGGCAGAAATGGGAGGATACACATATGTCGACCAAGCTAGAAAGATGTCAGCAAGAAAATGAACAGTTAAGGTTCAGGTTGGGAAATGAGAAAGGAAGAACATTCCTGATGCGCAAGGAGAATGAATCACTCCATGCGACTATTCAGACCATAGAGAAGCAGCCGCCAGCCGAGAAAGTCGACATTGCTGATATCGTCCGAGAATACCCCAGGGCATGTGAGATGGTTGAGAGGGTAAACACTCCGAGAAGTATGATCAACGACTGTTGCAAGAAGCTCAAGACTAGTATGAGCAAATATTTCTATGTAACTCGATGTGGACAAATGTGTTGTATGAAGTTTTCTATGAATTAATAAAAAAAACCTTTGGCTTTGGAATCTGATTTTAAGGCAAATACCATTAGTTTCATCTTCATGAAAGCATTCTCCATTTACCAACTCATTCATCACATTCATTTATTTGTTTGTTGATAAACATGTACATTTCAATCATTCATACTTCCATACACTGAATAAATACTTTAATAAATAAATCACAGAATTCTAATCCATGATTTTTGAACTCAAGGTAAAAATTGGGCTTCCTCCGAAAGAACCAGATTTTTAGCGTTGTTATAATACCAGATCTCAGGCCAGAATTATGGAAAACGAACAGATTGCCCGTATCGAAATGATGGAAAGGGCTCAGAAGGAACTACAAGAGCAATTGGCTAAATCCCAAGAAGAATCGAGAGAGCAGATGGCCAAGCTTATGGAAATGATGAATGTCATGCTTAGGCAGAAAGGGCCGGTTGAGAATTCAGTTGCGGGAAGAGTGGTAGTAAATCAAGAGGGCCGACCTGAAGCCGTGCAATTAAATGGCCAAACATCCCAAAATGCTGGAAATGAGCTTCCGATAGGGGCAACACCTTTTGTTCATATCCAACTGATGGTAGAAGCATAGAACCATGCTCCCGAAAAGGTTAACAACATTGGGGCTGACCCAACTGATCCTATTGATGTTCTGGATTTTCAAGAGCTCGCTGAGAAAGAGAAAGCAAAGATGGTCGAATTGAAGAAGATTGAATCTGCTAAATCACAGAAAAAGTATCAGTTATTGGAAGAGAGGTTAAAGGTCGTGGAAGGCACAGAATTGTTCGACAACCTGGATGCCAAGGAAAGGAGTATGGTGCATGGCCTGGTAATTCCCCCTAAGTTTAAGGTACCAGATTTTGAGAAGTATAATGGGACCACCAACCCGTCAGCACATTTAACCATGTACTGCCGAAAAATAACGGGACATGATGAGGATGAAAAGATACTCATTCACTGCTTCCAAGACAACTTAACAGGTTCTACAACCCGTTGGTATAATCAGTTAAGCTGAACTAAGATCCATTCTTGGATGGATTTGGCCAGAGCTTTTATGGAACACTAAAAGCACGTATCTAATATGATACCTGATAGATTATTGCTCCAAAACATGGAGAAAAAAGCTAGTGAAAGCTTCAAGGAGTATTCTCAAAGGTTGAGAGATCTGGCCACTCAGGTGCAACCCCCTCTGACTAGTAAGGAAACTATGGTTCTTTTCATCAACACTTTAAAGACACCGTACTATGACAAGTTGGTGGGTAGTGCCACTAAGAATTTTGCGGATATGCTTATATCCGGTGAAATGATAGAAACCTCCATTAAGAGTGGGAAAATGGAAGGCGGAGAATCTACTACTCCAAAGAAGACAATCCCTGCCAAAAAGAAAGAAGGAGAAACTCATGTAGTCAGTTATAACCACCATCCCTATACACCTCCTGCACCTTATACACCTTACCCAATATACAATCCCTACTACACTATCGTGAACCACCTTACCCAAAACCCTTTTCCTTACACATCCATACCGCAACAACCATACCCAACTAGCATATCCCTGCAAATAGCCATTCCCCAAAACACCGTACCAAACACCCAGAATATTATTCGCAAGGACCAAAGACCACCAAGGAATAATCAAAAGCCTCAATTTTATCCTATTCCTACAACCTATGGTGAGTTATACCCTAAACTATTACAGGGGCAGCTCGTTGCACTAGTATACCTCCAACCTTTGAAACCACCTATCCCAAATGGTATAACGTAAATGCTAACTGCGCATATCATGCGAGAATTCAGGGGCATTCGACCGAGTACTGCATCGCTTTTAAACGAAAGGTCCAAAACTTGATTGATACTGGATTCATAAAGTTCGGTTCTAAGAATGAGCCTAATGTTGCAGGTAACCCATTGCCGAATCACACAGAGGCCAAGGTGAATGCGGTTTTGTCAGGGGAAGTTGGCAGGGTAAAAAGGGATATCAATGAGGTGAAGACGCCAATGATAAAAGTATGGTTTGAAATGGTCAAGGCTGGGTTAGTTCAAGATGAAGCCAGTTTGAAAATGGTTATGAGCAAGACAAAGGATTTTTGTCCATTTCACAAATGTGAGGGTCACACTATATAGGGGTGTGAAGGTTTTTTAGCCAAGGTTCAGAAAATGATGGATGAGGGCGAGGCCCAATTCTATGAAGAAACAAAGGAGGAGGTAGATACTACTGAGAATACAGCTGGTTATGGGGTGGACAGACCTTTGCTTATCTATTATGATGAGTCGGAAGAAAAGGCTATCCCGGTTGATAAAGAAACCACGCCAAAGTTGATTATAGAGTTACCATCTTCTTTCCTATACAAGGAGAATAAAACCGCACCTTGGAGATACGATTGCATTATGGTAACGTCGGGCTCTTCAAGTCAGCAAACAGCAACCAATATAACAAGTATATGACATCTAACTCGCAGTGGTAAATGTTATGCCCCCAGAACCGTTAAACAAAGGCTGACGAAAAAGGTAGGGGGATTTGACAAAGGTAAAGGAATAGCAGAACCGGCCCATACAGAGATGGATCAGTCAAAGGGAATGGAGAAAAATTCAACCTCGATTAACAAGGTGAAAGAACCGATGAATGAGAAAGAGGCTTGCGAATTCTTGAAGTTTATAAAACACAGTGAGTACAGTGTGGTAGAACAATTGCACCATCAACTAGCAAGGATTTCAGTCCTTTCACTATTGCTAAACTCAGAGCCGCATAGAAATGCCCTGCTAAGGATTTTGAATCAAGCATATGTGGCCAACAACATATCAGTGAAGAAGTTAGATCGGTTGATGGGGAACATCACAGCAGATGATCACATTCTCTTCAGTTATGATTAGATACCACCCAATGGTGTAGGATCTAGTAAAGCCCTTCATATCAAGACTATCTGCAAAGGGCACATTCTACCACGCGTAATCCTAGATAATGGCTCTTCTTTAAATGTGATGCCCTTGGCGACCTTGTCCAAACTACCGGTCGACATGTCCTACATGCTACCCAGCCACACTATAGTCAGAGCCTTTGATGGCACCCGGCGGGAAGTGATGGGAACCATTGAAGTCCCACTTGAGATAGGTCCCTATACATATAAGGTTGATTTCCAAGTTATGGACATTACCCCGTCTTACAACTATTTATTGGGAAGGCCATTGATCCAATCTGCTGGGGCAGTACCATCATCTCTTCACCAGAAATTGAAGTTTGTAATGGAAGGACGCCTGGTCAGCGTTGTAGACACCTAATTTTGTCCGGACCCCTAAATCAGGTGGTACTTCGAGACTTAGTCTAAGAAAGCATACAAAAAAAGTAAAACTTGAAAAGTCAACCCCAAAAAAGTCAACTATTGAAAAAGTCAACCCACTCTCAAAATCAAGATTTGAGGTTCAATTGAAAAATGGTGAAAGAATTTTGATAATCTGAGGTCCACATTGAAAGATATGGAGTTCGAAAGTTGGGTTACAAAGATTCAGTAGAAAGGAAACCCTAGTTCGGGAAATTTAGGGAAATGTGCTTAAACGATCAAATTGGTCAGAATTGAAGGTTCCAAATGAAAGATAAGTACTGACTACGGGTAATGGAGAAGCTACTTGGAAGAAAAAAAACTGATAGAAAAGTCAATTCGGAAGAAAACCGAGAATTAGGATTTTTGGTGGATTTCGGTGAAACTTGGAAGAATTACAAAAATGGCTCAATTCGGTAGGACTAAAGCCCCTAATTTATGAGGAATGATTAAAAAAAGATAGCCCAAGGCTCAGTTTGAAGAAAATCGAATTTGTTTTGAGCAAAATCGGGTTTCGGAGGTAAAAGGGTAAAATTGGAAATTTTGGAAAAAATAGCAAATGAACTCCAAAAATTCTGAAAATTTGAAAATCTCATTCTTAAATCATTTCAAAGAGATTGGCGAAAGAAAATCTTGATTCGGAGTTCGTTTGCAAAATGGCCAAATCTCGAGTCCCCTATGTAGAAATTCAACAGGATAAATCCCGAAAAAATAGCAAATGAGTTCCAAAAATTATAAAAATTTTGCATATCTCATTTTTAAATTATTTGGAAGAGATTGGCGAAAGAAAATCTTGATTCAGAGTTCGTTGGCAAAATGGCCAAATCCCGGGTCCCTTATGTAGTAATTCAAGCAGATAAATCCCGAAAAAAATAGCAAATGAGCTCCAAAAATCATGAAAACTTCTAGATCACATTTTTAAATTATTTGGAAGAGATTGGTGAAGAAAAATATGGATTTAGAGCTCGTTTAAAAAATGGTAAAGTTCAGGGTGCATAAAAGGGGTAATTTTGGAAATAAATCCGAAATAAATAGCAAATGGACTCGAAAAATTTTGAAAACTTCTAGAATTCAATTTTTTATTATTTTGGAAGTATTGAAAAAATAAAATTTGAATTTGGAGTCCGTTTTCTATTTATTTAGGTTCGGGGGTCAAAAAGGTTATTTAACCGAAGAAACCAAAAGGGGAAAATTTGTAATTAAGGAAAATACGAAATAAGAAGGAATTCCTAGGATTTTACCTCCCCTGGTCAGCCAGCATAGAGGAGAAGAAGGAAGCTTGATCAATTTAATTCCTTAGTCACTATCAAGCTCACATGCTACCACTAACACCTTGCAAATGGTCCTCTCTTCATCCAATGACTTAGGTGCCTTGTAGAAAAGTTGAATGCACCATCCAATGGCCAAGTTTAAGTGCCAAGATGACATTTTTATTTGTCATGAAAGAACCCTCATCTAATGGCCATGGAAGAAAAAAGATGAGCACAATTCATCCAAAGGTGAACATCCATTCGGCCAAGCAAGGGAGTGCATGGGATTGTCTCTTTTCATCCAATGGCTTAGGCCATCTACAAGGGCTGAGTACACATGTTAAGGGCTGGATTTTATCTACAAGATTTCATTTTTATGTTTTCCTCATCCAATGACCAAGAATGGAAGAGCACAACTCATCCAAGGGTAGGCACTCAAAGGGGCAAGCAAGGGAGTGCATGGGATTGGTCCTCTTTTGCATCTAAGGGCTGAGGTTATTACAAGGGCTGAGTACACATCTTAAGGGCTGCTATAAATTGGAAAGATGACATTTTTATGTTTTCATCAAAATATCTTAATCTAAAAGCCAAAATTGGAGCAGAAAAAGTGCAATTTCCATCCAAGGGTTGGAGGGCCATTTGGCCAAGCCATTAGAGGGGAGGCTGGAAACAGTAGATAAATTAGAAAAGAAAAGGTTTTGAAAGGGAAAAAAAAGGTTTCCAATAGAAAAGCTTGAAGGTAGTCATCTCTACCAAGCTCTAGCATGGTTTTCTTCTTATTTTCTATGTTGATTTCTTGATTTTCCATCTTGTTTTCCTACTACATTTTTCATAGAAATCAAATATTTTAAATGTTTACTTAAGTTTTCATCTCTTCTTCTTCAAAAAAAAAAATGGTTGAAAACAATTTTTTTTTTTTTTTATATTCTTGCTTTGGCCGCATGTGGTATGTTTGTTTGCCTTGTTTTTTTTTTCTTTCTTTCTTCTTTGCATGTTGTTGTGGAAAAATGATTTTTAGAAGGTTTATTTAAGTATTTAAGGTTCTGATTTTTTACAAAAAATGAAGCAAAAGAGGTTGAAATGGCTACATGATCTTGGCAAGACCAAGTGACCATGGTTAGGGAAGAGGCTATGCCAATTTTTACCTACCATGAAGCTCACCTTAATTTTGTTGTTTAGCATGGTTTATTTTCTGATTTTTGAAATGGAATGGCTTCATGATCTTGGCAAGACCAAGTGATTATGGTTAGGTGAGAGGCTATGCCCATTTTATACCAACCATGGAGCTTAACTTTCCTTGTTTTATGTACTAGTTTTGCTTGTTATTTGCTTTGCATGTCTATGCTTAATTTTTTTTATATGTTCTTTACATTATTTTCTATGCTATATTTGTTTCTATATTTCTTTTCAATGCTTAATAATTTTTCCTTGTAGATTCGACCATTGTGTTCATTGGAATCATATTGTGCATTTTTTTCATATATCATGTCTTATATTATAAACATGTTTGCATTTTTATATTTGGTCATATGACCATTCGACTACTCCATTTTGCTATACCTTACATGTGCATTTTCATCTTGCTTCTTGACTTGTTTGCATCTCCATGCCATGACTTAGCATATCTTAATATTTAGTATGCCTTGCATGTGCATTTTCATCTTGCTTCTTGACTTGTTTGCATCTCCATGCCATGAGCTTGTGTATTTTGATTTTAGTATGTCATATGCTTGTGAAAATGTCATGACATTATGTATCTTGATATGATTTGTCATGTACTTGTGTCATTTACTATATAGGATTGCACTAGAGTACCATGTGACCATTCGGCCTCTTCATGCATTCCTCGCCTTGTCATGCATTTGCATTTTGTTTAGGTAACATGCTTTGCATTATGATATCTTGAAATTGTGTATTAGTTTCTGTTTGTTCCAACATTAGCATTAGGTTCATTGGTCATTGTATGTTCATAGTATTGCTATGCATTTTCATTACATTTTAGATCTAGGCCATATTGGTATTGCCATGCATATTGGGTCTTAAATCATATTGGTATTGCCATGCATTGCTATGCTACTTAGGTCTTAGGTTACATTAGCATTTTCATGCATATTCATAACATATTAGGTCCAAGTGATATTTGCATTATCAAGCATTGCATGCATATTAAGTTAGGATAGCATTTATTGCCATGCAAACTCATGCTATGCATTTAGGTTATTTTGAATTGTCATGCATTTCCTTTACCATTTATGCTTTAGACCATGCATTTCATACATTTCATTTGTTGTATGGTCACGCATTCCATGTCATTGCCACATGATTTATGACTTAGGCCAATCAATGGCTCAAAGTCATGCTCTCTTGAGCATACTTGTGGAAAATTAAAGAGTTGTCAAATTGATTATTCTACCTTTGTGATTTTTTTACTTAGCCAATTTTTTCCCAAGGTTTTTAAATGATTTAGATATTGTTCTTAGGTCTTTAGGAGATCTAAAACAATTTTTACTTTGATTTTTAAATGACTTTATGAAAGGCAAAAAATGTGTTTTGACAAAACAGTTTTTTTTTTTTACCCAGTACTCGAACTTCTCCGATTTTTTTGGGCAGTCATCTTTAATCAGAAAATTACACCAATTTTTTCTCATGTAGTTTTACATGTTCCGAGTCTCCAGTATTTTTGTTTTTAGATTTTTTTGAATTTTTAAAAATAGGCTAAAAAATCGTGTGCCAAAACCGGACAGTAGAGGCAAATTTGAATTCAAAAGAAAAATAATGGTTGAATTTGGCAAAGGCATTTAGAGGGGGTTGGTTAGAAGCTTTAGCTACTGTCTTAGGGTAGTTTCTAAGCCTTTTTAAACTTTAAAAATGATTTTTATAAACTCGGGTTAAGGATGGTCAAGTCCGGGATTTTAAACTTAGGAAATTAGAGCCATTTCAAGAGGGTTTGGTAGGAGTTTTAATCTTTATTCAAGTTTTTCCTCAAAATTCTTTTCAAACAATCACAAAATTTTGTTTTTTTTTTTTTTAGAAAATCTAATTTGACATATTTTCCTAAGGTAGTCGGATATCTTTTTAGATATACGGATTTCTTTATTTAGAGGAAAAAATACATTTTCATGCATTGCATTTTCCATGTTCATGCATTGCATTTTCCATGTTCATGCATTTTATTTAATATGTGATTTTTATTATTATATTTTCCATGGTATTATTATTACTTTGATTTACATTATATGATGTTATATTGTTTGCCATATGATTTTGAATATTTCATGCTATCCTATATTTTTTATTTAGTCATTTATTTTTGTCACATTATTTAGCATATACTATGTTCATGCATTTTTGTCACATTATTTAACATAATTTAAATGGCATAGCATTATTTTATGTTTCATGTCATTTCTTGTCACTTAGATCATATTCCATGTCATTTAGGTTACATAATTTATAATATGCCATGTCATTCAAAATGTGCCATATCATTTAAAATTGCCATGTCATTTAAATATTTTTATTTCATTTAGAATATACCATGATACATAGGATTTTTTATTTCATCTAGATATACTATGCCATTTAAATTATGTCATGTCATTTAGATTGCATTATATTATCTAGACTTTGCTATGTCATTTTATTTATGTCATACATGTCGATAAGTGATCCCAAATCACCGAGGAACCGTTCGAGTGAGGGGCGAAACAGCAGCAGAGGAAAAGACGACTTAATTCCTCTATATTGAAATAAAAGGACGAGGGTATGAAAACGGCCTCGTAAAAAGACATGGAGTCGCCATCAATCTTTTTTAGCTAGGTGTGATCGACCACCTATTAAAACCGATTTTACAAAACATTTTTAAATTAATTAAAACATTTTTAAAACCAATTTCAAGTCTACGTTATAAACCAGAGAAATCAAAGAAGCGGGTTCGGGAGTCGGTTACGTGCGGGGAAAGATTAGCACCCCCACAACGCCCATATAAATCGGTACCTTATTAATCGTGTGTTATCTCAAGTCTCGGTAAAAAGTTGGTTTTTAATTTAATATTTCAAGTTAATTCCCAATTTTAAGAGAAATAATTCCATTTTTAATAGAAAATGATCCGGAATTTTATTAATTCAAAATTTTCCTATATTCCCCGAGAAAATCGAAAAAAATAGAAATTTTTATTCATTTGGAAAACTTTCCGTATCATTCTTATTTTTTGAATGAAATGTATTCCTTTATTAATGATAATTGATTATATTCTCTCCAGCAAACCCGGTAGAGAACTCATGAATTATTTTAACTCGGGAATATCTTTATTTTTATTGAAAATCATTATCTTTTTTCAAAACATTTAAAAATATGAACATGAACATGTATGACATAAATAAAATGGCATGGCAAAGTCTAGATAATATAATGCAACCTAAATGATATGACATAATTTAAATGACAAGAAATGACATGAAATTAAAATAATGCTAACATATAATATACATGAAAATGAAAATAATAATAATAATAATAATGCATGAACATAGTATATGCTAAATAATATGACAAAAATAACTAAATAAAAAGCATAGGATATCATGAAACATTCAAAATCATATGGCAAACAATATAAGATCATAAAATGTGAATAAAAATAATAATAATACCATGGGAAATATCATAGCAAAAATCACACATTTAAATAAAATGCATGAACATGGAAAATGCAATGCATGAAAATGTATTTTTTTCTTTAATTAA
Organism: Fremontodendron californicum; assembly: GCA_030761205.1. NCBI lineage: Eukaryota > Viridiplantae > Streptophyta > Magnoliopsida > Malvales > Malvaceae > Fremontodendron > Fremontodendron californicum. Next base: position 30,216,682 of record JAULJL010000003.1, read on the forward strand.
GGAAATCCGTATATTAAAAAAATATACCCGGCTACCTTGGGAAAATATGTCAAATTAGATTTTCTAAAAAAACAAAACTTTGTGATTGTATGAAAACAATTTTGAGGAAAAACTTGAATAAAAATTAAAACCCTTACCAAACCCTATTGAAATGGCTCTAATTTCCTAAGTTTAAAATCTCGGACTTGACCACCCTTAACCCGAGATTTATAAAATCACTTTTAAAGTTTAAAAAGGCTTAGAAACTACCCTAAGTTAGTAGCTAAAGCTTCTACCCAACCCCCTCTAAATGCCTTGGCCAAATTCAACCATTATTCCTCTTTTGATTTCAAATCTTCTTCTACTATCCGGTTTTACCACATGATTTTTTTGCCTATTTTTAAAAATTCAAAAAAATCTAAAACAAATATTGGAGACTCAAAACATGTAAAACTACACGGGAAACAATTGGCTTAATTTTTTGATTAAAGATGACTACCCAAAAAAATCGGAGAAGTTTGAGTATTGGGTGAAAAAAACTGTTTTGTCAAAACACATTTTTTGCCTTTGATAAAGTCATTCAAAAATTAAAGTAAAAATTGTTGGAGGTCATCCTAAAGACCTAAGGACAGTAGATAAAACATTTAAAAACCTTGGACCAAAATTGGCTAAGTAAAAAAAAAATCACAAAGATAGAATAATCAAAAGAGCATGACTTTGAGCCATTGATTGGCCTAAGTCATAAATCATGTGGCAATGACATGGAATGCATGAACATACAGCAAATGAAATGTATGAAATGCATGGTTTAAAGGTCTAAATGGTTAAGGAAATGCATGACAATTCAAGACAACCTAAATGCCTAACATGAGTTTGCATGGCAATAAATGCTATCCTAACTCAATATGCATGCAATGCTTGATAATGTGAATGTGACTTGGACCTAATATGTTATGAATATGCATGAAAATGCTAATGTAACCTAAGATCTAAGTAACATAGCAATGCATGGAAATACCAATATGATTTAAGACCCAATATGCATGGCAACACCAATATGGCCTAGACCTAAAATGTAATGAACATGCATAGCAATACTATGAACATACAATGACCAATGAAACTAATGCTAATGCTGGAACAAAAACTAATACAAAATTTCAAGAAATGATAATGCAAAGCATGTTACCTAAACAAAATGCAAATGCATGACAAGGCAAGGGATGCATGAAGATGCCGAATGTTGTTACATGATACTCTAATGCAATCCTATCTAGTAAATGGCACAAGTACATGACAAATCATATTAAGATGCATAATGTCATGAAATTTTCATAAGCATATGACATACTAAAATCAAAATGCACAAGCTCATGGCATGGAGATGCAAACAAGTCAAGATGCAAGATCGAAATGCACATGCAAGGCATACTAAGTGGAATAGCCGAATGACCATATGACAATATGATGGCATTTTATCATAGCATTTTCATAAGCACATGGCATACTAAAATCAAAATGTACAAGCTCATGGCATGGAGATGCAAACAAGCCAAGAAACAAGATGAAAATGCACATGCAAAGCATACTAACATGGAATAGTCGAATGACCATATGACAATATATGAAAAATGCAAACATATTTATAAAATAAGACATAATACATAAAAAATATGCACAATATGAGCATGAACACAATGGCCGAATGTTCAAGAAAAATGATTAAGCATGGAATAGAAATATATAAGTAAATATAGCATAGAAAATAATGTAAAGAACATATAAAATTTAAACATAGACATGCAAAGCAAATGACAAGCAAAACAAGTAAATAAAACAAGGAAAGTTAAGCTCCATGGTTGGTATAAAATGGGCATAGCCTCTCACCTAACCATAATCACTTGGTTTGCCAAGATCATGAAGCCTTTCCATTTCAAAAATTAGAAAATAAACATGCTAAACAGCAAAATTAAGGTGAGCTTCATGGCAGGTAAAAATGGGCATAGCCTCTCTCCTCACCATGGTCACTTGGTCTAGCCAAGATCATGTACCCATTTCAACCTTTTTGCTTCATCTTTTGTAAAAAATCAGAACCTTAGAATACTCTAAAAACCTTCTAAAAACCATTTTTCACAACAACATGCGAGGAAGAAAGAAAAAGAAAACTAAGGCAAGCAAACATGCCATTTTCGGCCAAGCATGAAACCATGTAAAAAGAAATTGTTTTCCACCATTTTAATGAAGAAGAAGAGAATGAAAACATAAAAAAAAAAAAACTTTATTTCTATGAAAAATGTAGTAGGAAAACGTGATAGAAAATCAAGAAAACAACATGGAAAACAAGAAGAAAGCTATGTTAGAGCTTGGTAGAGATGACTACCTTCTAGCTCTCTATTGAAACATTTTTTCTTCTTTCTTTCAAAACCTTTTTCTTTGCCAAATTAGCTACTGTTTCCAGCCAAAAACCTATGAAAAATGAAACCAACCCCCCCTCTTTAGCCTTGGCCGAATGGCCTCTCACCCTTGGATGGGAATTGCACTTTTTTCTCCTCCAATCTTGGCCTTTAGATTAAGATATTTTGACAACATAAAAATGTCATCTTGCCAATTGATAGAAACCCTTAAGATGTGTACTCAGCCCTTGTAGTAAACTTAGCCCTTAGATGCAAAAGAGGACCAATCACATGCACTCCCTTGCTTGCCCCTTTGAGTGCCTACCCTTGGATGAGTTATGCTCTTCCATTCTTGCTTATTGGATGAGGACAACATAAAAATGACATCTTGTAGATTAAATCCAGCCCTTAACATGTGTACCCATCCCTTGTAGATGGCCTAAGCCATTGGATGAAAAGAGACAATCCCATGTACTCCCTTGCTTAACCAAATGGATGCTCACCCTTGGATGAATTGTGCTCATCTTTTTTATTCCATTCTTGGCCATTAGATGAGCGTTCTTTCATGACAAATAAAAATGTCATCTTGGCATTTAAACTTGGCCATTGGATGGTGCATTCAACTTTCCTACAAGGCACCTAAGCCATTAGATGAAGAGGGGACCATTTGCAAGGTGTTAGTGGTAGCATGTGGCTTGATAGTGACTAGGGAATTAAATTGTTCAAGCTTCCTTCTTCTCCTCTATGCTGGCTGACCAAGGAAAGAAAAATCCCAACAATTCCTTCTTCTTTTATTGTAAACACCTAATTTTGTTCGGACCACTAAAATAGGTATGTCTTCTTCCAAAATTGATATTTCATAATGTAAAAAGATTTTTTCCATCCTGCAGGTGGTACTCCGAGACTTAGTTTAAGAGGGCGAGCATAAAAAGCCAAACTTGAAAAAAGTCGACCCCGAAAAAGTCAACCCCAAAAAGTCAACTACTAAAAAAGTCAACCCACTTTCAAAATCAAGATTTGAAGTTCAATTGAAAAATGGAGATTTTTTTTTGATAATCCGAGATCCACATCGAAAGATATGGAGTTCGAAAGTTAGGTTATGGAGATTCAGTAGAAAGGAAACCGTATTCAGGGAAATTTGGGGAAAATTGCTTAAACGATCGAATTGGTCGAAATTGAAGGTTACAAGTGAAAGATAAGCACTGAGTATGGGTAATGGAGAAGCCACTTAAAAGAAAAACTGAAAGAAAAGTCAATCCGGGAGAAAATCGAGAATTAGAGTTTTTGGTGGATTTCAGTGAAATGGGGAAGAATTACAGAAATGGCCCAACTTTGTAGGAAAAAAGCCCCTAATGGATGAGGAATGATTAAAAAAGGATAGCCCAAGGCTCAAATTGAAGAAAATCTGAAAATCGGATTTGTTTTGAGCAAAATCGAGTTTTGGAGGCAAAAGGGCAAAATTGAAAAATCTGGGAGAATTAGCAAATGAACTCCAAAAATTCTGAAAAATTGAAAATCTCATTCTTAAATCATTTGGAAGATATTGGCGAAAGAAAATCTTGATTCGGAGTTCGTTTGCAAAACGGCCAAATCCCGGGTCTCCTATGTAGTAAGTCAAGAAGATAAATCCCGAAAAAATAGCAAATGGACTCCACAAATTCTGAAAATTTGCAAATATTATTTTTAAATTATTTGGAAGATATGTTTTGAAAGAAAATCTTGATTCGGAGTTCGTTTGCAAGATGGCTAAATCCCGGGCCTCCTATGTAGTAATTCAAGCAGATAAATCCCGAAAAAAATACCAAATGAGTTCCAAAAATTATGAAAACTTCCACATCACACTTTTAAATTATTTGGAAGATATTGGTGAATAAAAATCTTGATTTGGAGCTCGTTTAGAAAATTATAAAATGTGGGGGTATAAAAGGGGCATTTTTGGAAGAAAAAAACCAAATAAATAGCCAACAGACTCGTAAAATTTTGAAAACTTTCAAAATTCAAAATTTTATTATTTTGAAAGTATTAAAAAAATAAAATTTGAATTTGGAGTCCGTTTGCCATTTATTTGCATCCGGGGGGCAAAAAGGTCATTTTACCCAAGAAACCAAAAAGGGCTTCTTTTGCCTTTCAAAACAATCAGACCTGGGCTGGAAGAGAGAGTGCTGGCCAGCCAAGGCCCAAGGAGGGGAAGGAGTTTCTTATTTTTCAATAAAAAGGCCAAAAATTAAGAGTTAGTTAGTGATTTTTTTGATCAAGCCATTGCAAATAAGCCACATGAGCCAATGCATGAAGAGGGAGAGTGTCAACATAATTCTTGAACAGCTGTAATTATGGACAACTGATGGCCTAATATAAGGGTGATAATTTCATGTTTCAAACACCTTGAATCACTAGCCCTTGGATGGAAATTGGTTGGAGGAAAAATGACAACATCCTAGTTAGAAGAGAGGGGATTTTCGGCCAGCCTAAAAGGGAGGGTTCTCTTTCATTTTCAGCACTCTCATTTTTCATTTTTCTCTCTTGTTTGGCTGAGTTTTCTCTCCATAATTACAAAGCAAAAAGAAAAGTTTAGAAAAGAAAAGAAAAGAAAGTTTGAAGAGAAAAAGCTTGAAAGATAGCTTCTAGAGGTTGCTTTTAGCACCAACTCTTGCACTTTCTTGATTTCCCATTCTTGTTTTTGCTGTTTTGATTATTATTTTGGTGAGTTTTCTTTTCATTTTTCTTTTTAAATAAGTGTTTTTTAATGTTTTTTTAAAGTTCTTTCTTCATCTTTTATAAAAAAAGTTCTTTCAAATTTTTTCTTTTGATTCCTTGATTTGGCCGAATAGCCCATGTTTTTTTGTTGCTGTTTTGCTTTTGATTTTTCATGTTATTTTGATATTAAATAAAGTCTTGATGCTTTAAACCTTCTTCTACTATATATACTTGAAGCTTGTTTTAAGTTGGTTACTTGCTTACTTTCATTTATGAGTCTATTATCATGTTCTTGCATTTTTAATTTTCTGTTTTCATAATGTTTAAATTTGTTGATGTTTTATATTTTGTAATCCATGTGTTTGTGAAAATGCTTGTTAGTTTTAATACATCTACCTTATATTTGCATGATTTGAGTGTCATATTTAGGTTGAGTATGTTAGTATATCATGTAACAACCGAGGTTACGTATAATCATGTAAAGTCAAATCCCGAAAAATTTTAAGGACAAACTTGGAAATTTGTAAGAAGTTATAAGTGAAGGAAATAAAAGAAGAAAGGATCAAAATGAATATATTAAAAAAGTTTAGGGGCTTAATGGTTATTTATAAAAAGTTGAGGGACTAATATGCAATTATCCCAAAAACAAAACAAAATATCTCTTATATTCAATTGATCTCCCGAAAACACAAGAAATATTAATTCTCTTCTTCAAGTGGCAGCCGGCAGCCTCCCCTCTCAAATTTCTTCATCTCCTCCAACATTTCTCTTCAAGAACTCCACCAAAATCTCATCAACAATCACTTCCAAGGTTAGTTTCTTGATAAATTCTTCATTTTCTTTAGATATTCTACTTGAGCATGCTAAGATCTTAGCTCCATAAACATTGTTAAGGTCTGAAATCCATCTATTAAGTATGAATTTTACTCAACTTGGTAAGAATTAAAAGGATTTGAAAGCATGAACAAGAAAATGGGAAGAAAAAGCAAAACAGGGGAAGTTGAGCATGCTTGCTGTTCGGATTTTATGGGTTTGGTACATTAGGGTTTGTATTTTTTTGATATTTTTCCTAGCAACTAGACTTCAATATGAGAATTTTGGTCTTTGAATCACCCAAAACCGATAAGCGGTTAAAAAGATAAAATTCGGTGAAGTTGGCTGTTCAGTGTGACCTCTGTTTCAGTATAGTTTCGGGTTTTATCAAATTTGATCAAGATTTTGTTCTAATTGTCTAAGTTAGTTATTTTCTTCATAAATTAGACTTATTGGTACCAAACTCAAGTTGTGATTTTCTAATCTAACTTGATATTAAGGAATTTATTGCTTAAGAGAAATATAGTACTATTGATGGTTATGGATTATAAAAATCTCTAAGGCATGGAGTACTAGAAAGGAATTTGATAAGGACATGAATATGGAGTTGAATTTTGGAGAAAATGATTATGAAAATGATATTAAAAATTTGGGATATGTTGTTTTGAGTATGAGGAATTAGTATTGACCTTGAGGGAAGATTATGAGACTTAAGTTGCATTCAAAATTGTGTAATGCTTTGAGCATGTATACATACTAATTATTGTTAATCTCTAGGCCACGTAGACCCGACGTCACCTATGGATCCCGAAGTTTCAGGTTGAGGTGTACAGTGAGATCATCTCAAGGATTGTGAGTAGACGACAACTATAGTTATTTGAAATTTCTTTAATTATAATTATATTTTTATTTATTTATTTTACGTATTAAAGGTATATATGATATTTAATCATATGAATTGATTTGTTATTAAAGTACATTTATTTCAAGAAATATTATATTGAGTAAGTTGATTGATTTATGAAAAATGATTATACATAGAATTTGACGTACATGCTTTTGGCTCCACCTGACTTAATGTATGAGGGTATACCCTTGATCGGAATACGGGAGCTGCGTGCTACGCCTTTGTGGCGGGAGCCACCTCCAGAGTCCCAATTCCGTGATATTAGACTGGGGTATGGGAGCTGCGTGCTACGCCTTTGTGGTGGGAGCCACCTCCAGAGTCCCTATCCCGTTATAATTGCCTTTTGGGGGCACATCATAGCGACACATATGCCTTTGGGGCGTCCTATGGTGGTATTGGCCTTTGGGGCCGGCTACTAGTATGCCTACATGGATATTGCCTGGTTATTTCATGGATGTACTCTTATGCAGGACAGAAAGTTGGAGCCCAATTATACGAAACTTGATTTACTTTACAGATTTTATTCATTGATTTAATATTATAATATTGTTATACATTTGAAAACTTTGCTACGTCTTTGAATTACTCATTATGGTTTTACTATTGTTTATTTTGAAAATGTCAATTATGCTTTACAGATTACCATTATAGTTTTCACACGCTTTAAATGTTGTCTACTCACTGAGATATTCATATATCTCATCTTTTCATATTCTCATTTTCAGGTGACAGTTAGGTGTCGGGATTGCAACCTTCCTCTATTCTTTGCTTCAAATAGTATTTTGACGTGGTGGGCATCATACTAAAAAAATTTATTGAAGTCTTGATCTTTTGATGTTTTTATCTAGTAAACCTTGCTGAGATAGGTTTACTTTTGGATATATTATATGTATATATTTGAAGATATAAGACAATAGATCAATATGTTTTGACTTGAGCATAAATTGATCATGGATAATTTTTGAATATGATGGATATATGTGATAATAGTATTGAGAAATATTGCTGGTTGAGGATATGAATTGAGTATTATTTGCAGGAGGGTTAGAGTTGAGATAGAAAGGAAACTCTGCCGGATTTTAGATAGGTTATCCGGACAGGGTGTTACAATTTGGTATCAGAGCAAGTTTATAGGTTCTGTAGACTTAGAAACGGTTTGTTGAAGTATTAAAATATGGTCACTTATGCAGGAAATCAGACACGATGCCACCACGTCGAAGAGGAAGGCCTAGAATCAATCCCCTAGCCCAAAATAAGGATAGGAATAGAAATAAGAATACTGATGAGCAAATTAGAGAACAAGCTTTAGTTCCTGGTTCATCTTCTGTTGCTGCACCTTCAGCAGCACCCCCAGTAGCTAATCTTAATTTAGCTGAGGCAGTTGCGGCCTTGGCAAGAGTAATTCCCGCTTTGACTGCCCTTGCTGAAAAGGGGATAGTTGATTATTGTAAAGATCTGAAGAATATGGGTTGCAAGATTTTCACGGGGTCTTTGGAATCAGATTTAGCCAGGTCATGGCTACAAAAAAAAAAATTTGAGACCACTTCCATTACTCTTTAGATTCGCGAGCCTATGAGATTACCATGTGTGGTGCAATTTTTGGAGGATCATGCACACACATGGTGGAAAATTACAGTGCAAAGGTATGCTGGACAACCTGCCATAACCTGGGCAGACTTTCGAAGAGAGTTTGAAGAAAAATACTATTCTCGGGCCTTGCGGGAAAAGAAATGGACTGAGTTTATGAATTTAAAATAGGGTGGTATGTCAGTAGCAGGGTATGAGCAAAAGTTCAATGAACTATCAGAATTTGCTCCATCGATAGTAGCCAACGATGCTGATAGATGCAAGAAATTCCAAGATGGGCTACATGTTAGTATTCGAGATAGGTTGACGACCCTACTTAGATAAGTTTGTTATTGTTTTCATCGATGACATCCTAGTTTATTCCAGGAATAAGGATGATCATGTAAGCCATTTGAGAACGGTGTTGCAGACTATGCGTGAAAAGCAACTTTATGCTAAATTTTCCAAGTGTGAATTCTGGCTAGACAAAGTAGCATTCCTTGGTCACGTAGTATCTAATGAAGTGATTTTTGTGGATCCACAAAAGATAGAAGCTGTAGTTGCTTGGGAAAGACCCACTAATGTCACAGAAGTTATGAGCTTTCCCGGATTGGCAGGGTACTATCGAAGATTCGTGGAAGGATTTTCCATGATTGCCTCTCCTTTGTCAAAACTAACAAGGAAGCATGCTAAGTTTGAGTGGACTGACGAATGTGAGCAAGCTTTCCAAGAGCTCAAGTGTAGATTGACCACAGCACCAGTTCTTACACTACCATCAGGGACTGGAAGCTTTGTGGTATACGGTGATGCCTCGAGGCGAGGTTTGGGTTGCGTTTTGATGCAACATGGGAAGGTGATAGCTTATGCTTCTCGAAAACTGAAACAGCATGAGCAAAACTATCCCACTCATGATTTAGAGTTAGCGGCAGTGGTGTTTGCACTGAAAATTTGGAGGCATTATTTATTTGGAGAAAAATTTAGAATCTACACTGATCATAAGAGTTTGAAATATCTGATGGATCAGAAAGAATTAAATTTGAGGCAACGGAGATGGTTGGAATTCATAAAGATTATGACTGTGTAATTGACTACCACCCAGGAAAGGCCAATGTAGTGGCCGATGCTCTTAGTAGAAAGTCTTCTAGTTCTCTTGTTCATATCCAAGCAATTCATAAACCCTTACAAAATGAGTTGAAGTCTTTACCTTTAGAATTGATGATTGATGAGAATAATCTCCTAATAGCCCACTTGAAGGTTAAACCGATTCATATTGATTGGATACGTGAAGCACGGAATACTGACCCTATGCTAGTAAAGTTAAAGCAAGAAGTAAGGGATGGTGTGAGGACTGACTTTCAAATAAAAGATGAGGATGTACTGATAATGAAAAATAGGCTTTGTGTGCCTCAAGATGAAGAACTCCGGAAGGTGATTTTGGAGGAAGCTCATAATGCACCATACGCGTTACATCCGGGTAGTGTGAAGATGTATCGAACCTTAAGAGAACATTATTGGTGGCAAGGTATGAAATGGGACATAGCTGAGTTTGTTTCTAGATGCTTGGTATGCCAACAAATTAAAGCCGAGCATCAAAAACCTTCTGGGAAATTGAACCCCCTACCTATTCCTCAATGGAAGTGGGAAGATATTGCTATGGATTTCATTTCGGGATTGCCAAGAACACAGTCTGGTTATGATAGCATTTGGGTGATTGTTGATCGTTTGACAAAATCAGCTCACCTTTTGCCAGTCAAGAAGACTTTTTCCATGGAAAGACTGGCTAAACTTTATGTGAACGAAATTGTTAGGTTACATGGTGCCCCAGTATCGATTGTATTTGATCGTGACCCCCGAATCACATCTCAATTTTGGCCAAGTTTGCAGAATGCTATGGGCACTAAACTCAAGTTCAGTACTGCTTTTCATCCTCAGACGGATGGACAATCTGAACGGACAATTCAAATTCTGGAAGATATGCTCAGATCTTGTATTATGGAATTCAAAGGAAACTGGGATGAACACTTGCCTCTAGCAGAGTTTGCATATAACAATAGTTATCAGTCCAGCATCGACATGGCTTCGTTTGAAGCTTTGTATGGAAGGAAGTGCAGAACTCCAGTGTGTTGGGATGATACAGATGAAAGGAAATTACTAGGTCCAGAAATTGTTATGATAACTGCAGACAAAGTTAAGGTAATTCGGGAAAAGATAAAAATAGCTCAAGATCGACAAAAGAGCTATGCAGATAATTGGAGAAAAGATTTAGAGTTTGAAGTTGGTGATATGATATTTTTGAAAGTGACTCCTTGGAAGGGAGTAATCCGGTTTGGAAGACGAGGAAAGTTGGGTCCTCGATATATAGGGCCGTATGAGATCATTGAACAGATTGGCCCAGTTGCTTATAGATTGTCCTTACCAGAAGAATTGTCACGAATTCATAATGTGTTCCATGTTTCTTTGCTCCGAAAGTACATTTTCGATTCTTCACATATATTGAAGGACTTGACTATGGAAATTGAGGAAAATTTAACTTATGAAGAGCAGCCGGTTGAGATTTTGGATAGAAAGGACCAAGTTCTAAGGACTAAGACTATTCCATTAGTGCAAGTTCTTTGGAGGAATCATTCATATGAAGAAGCTATATGGGAAAGGGACGAAGATATGCGGACTCAATATTCTCACTTGTTCAATCAAGCTGGTAAGAAAATTTCGAGGACGAAATTTTTCTAAGGGGGGTAAGTTGTAACAACCGAGGTTACGTATAATCATGTAAAGTCAAATCCCGAAAAATTTTAAGGACAAACTTGGAAATTTGTAAGAAGTTATAAGTGAAGGAAATAAAAGAAGAAAGGATCAAAATGAATATATTAAAAAAGTTTAGGGGCTTAATGGTTATTTATAAAAAGTTGAGGGACTAATATGCAATTATCCCAAAAACAAAACAAAATATCTCTTATATTCAATTGATCTCCCGAAAACGCAAGAAATATTCATTCTCTTCTTCAAGTGGCAGCCGGCAGCCTCCCCTCTCAAATTTCTTCATCTCCTCCAACATTTCTCTTCAAGAACTCCACCAAAATCTCATCAACAATCACATCCAAGGTTAGTTTCTTGATAAATTCTTCATTTTCTTTAGATATTCTACTTGAGCATGCTAAGATCTTAGCTCCATAAACATTGTTAAGGTCTGAAATCCATCTATTAAGTATGAATTTTACTCAACTTGGTAAGAATTAAAAGGATTTGAAAGCATGAACAAGAAAATGGGAAGAAAAAGCAAAACAGGGGAAGTTGAGCATGCTTGCTGTTCGGATTTTCTGGGTTCGGCACATTAGGGTTTGTATTTTTTTGATATTTTTCCTAGTAACTAGACTTCAATATAAGAATTTTGGTCTTTGAATCACCCAAAACCGATAAGCGGTTAAAAAGATAAAATTCGGTGAAGTTGGCTGTTCGGTGTGACCTCTGTTTCAGTATAGTTTCGGGTTTTATCAAATTTGATCAAGATTTTGTTCTAATTGTCTAAGTTAGTTATTTTCTTCATAAATTAGACTTATTGGTACCAAACTCAAGTTATGATTTTCTAATCTAACTTGATATTAAGGAATTTATTGCTTAAGAGAAATATAGTACTATTGATGGTTATGGATTATAAAAATCTCTAAGGCATGGAGTACTAGAAAGGAATTTGATAAGGACATGAATATGGAGTTGAATTTTGGAGAAAATGATTATGAAAATGATATTAAAAATTTGGGATATGTTGTTTTGAGTATGAGGAATTAGTATTGACCTTGAGGGAAGATTATGAGACTTAAGTTGCATTCAAAATTGTGTAATGCTTTGAGCATGTATAGATACTAATTATTGTTAATCTCTAGGCCACGTAGACCCGACGTCACCTATGGATCCCGAAGTTTCAGGTCGAGGTGTACAGTGAGATCATCTCAAGGATTGTGAGTAGACGACAACTATAGTTATTTGAAATTTCTTTAATTATAATTATATTTTTATTTATTTATTTTACGTATTAAAGGTATATATGATATTTAATCATATGAATTGATTTGTTATTAAAGTACATTTATTTCAAGAAATATTATATTGAGTAAGTTGATTGATTTATGAAAAATGATTATACATAGAATTTGACGTACATGTTTTTGGCTCCACCTGACTTAATGTATGAGGGTATACCCTTGATCGGAATACGGGAGCTGCGTGCTCCGCCTTTGTGGCGGGAGCCACCTCCAGAGTCCCAATTCCGTGATATTAGACTGGGGTATGGGAGCTGCGTGCTACGCCTTTGTGGTGGGAGGCACCTCTAGAGTCCCTATCCCGTTATAATTGCCTTTTGGGGGCACATCATAGCGACACATATGCCTTTGGGGCGTCCTATGGTGGTATTGGCCTTTGGGGCCGGCTACTAGTATGCCTACATGGATATTGCCTGGTTATTTCATGGATGTACTCTTATGCAGGACAGAAAGTTGGAGCCCAATTATACGAAACTTGATTTACTTTACAGATTTTATTCATTGATTTAATATTATAATATTCTTATACATTTGAAAACTTTGCTACGTCTTTGAATTACTCATTATGGTTTTACTATTGTTTATTTTGAAAATGTCAATTATGCTTTACAGATTACCATTATAGTTTTCACACGCTTTAAATGTTGTCTACTCACTGAGATATTCATATATCTCATCTTTTCATATTCTCATTTTCAGGTGACAGTTAGGTGTCGGGATTGTAACCTTCCTCTATTCTTTGCTTCAAATAGTATTTTGACGTGGTGGGCATCATACTAAAAACATTTATTGAAGTCTTGATCTTTTGATGTTTTTATCTAGTAAACCTTGCTGAGATAGGTTTACTTTTGGATATATTATATGTATATATTTGAAGATATAAGACAATAGATCAATATGTTTTGACTTGAGCATAAATTGATCATGGATAATTTTTGAATATGATGGATATATGTGATAATAGTATTGAGAAATATTGCTGGTTGAGGATATGAATTGAGTATTATTTGCAGGAGGGTTATAGTTGAGATAGAAAGGAAACTCTGCCGGATTTTAGGTAGGTTATCCGGACAGGGTGTTACATATCAAGTGTTTGTGAAGATGCCAAGCTCACTTAGACATGAGGCCATTCGGCCATCTCACATTATTTTGCTTTGTGTGTACATTTTTGTTATGTTATATGATAGGTTTGCATTTTTATGACATTTGGTTGAGTTTTTGGTTTAAGCATGCCTTGTGTTTGTGTTATTGCCATGCATATTTTAGATGTTAGGTTTGGTTTATTTTTCCATACATGTCCATGCATTTTAGACCTAGGTTCCATTAAATGCCATACAAGTTCTTTTAGGTTTAGGTCACTATATTGATGCAATGCATTTTTTTCATGACATTTAGGTTTAAAACCATGCATTTCATGCATCATATTTGCTGTATTTTTTCATGCATTTCATGTCCATGCCACTTGACTAATGACTTAGACCAATTAACGTTTCAAAGTCATACTCTTTTGAGTATACTTGTGGAAAATTTAAGAGTTGTCAAATTGATTATTCTACCTTTGTGATTTTTTTTACTTAGCCAATTTTTGTCTAACTTTTTTTAAAGTCCTAGCTATTGTTTTTGAGTCATTTTGTAATATTTTTACTTTGATTTTTAAGTGATTTTATCAAAGGCAAAAAAATGTGTTTTGGCAAAACATTTTTTTCACCCAATACTCGTACTTTCTCGATTTTTCTGGGCATTCATCTTTAATCAGAAAATGAAGCCGATTTTTTCCCTTGTAGTTTTACATGTCTTGAGTCTCCAGTATTGTTTTTAGATTTTTTAGAATTTTTAAAAATAGGATAAAAAACCGTGGCTTAAAACTGGACAGTGGAGTCAGAATTGAATTTGAAGAAAAATCATTTTTCTGTTTTGGTTAAGTTACTTAGAGAGGGCTGATTAGGAAGTTTAGCTACTGACTTAGGCTAGTTTCTAAGCCTTTTCAAACTCTAAAAATGATTTTTTAAGTCTCGGGTTAAGGGTTGTCAAGTCCGGGATTTTAAACTCAGGAAATTAGAGCTATTTAAAAAAAGGGTTTAGCCAAGTTTTTAATTTTTTAATCTAAGATTTCCAAAATTGTTTTCAAGCAATCACAAAGTATTTTGGTTTTAGAATATTTAATTTGACATATTTTCCTAAGGTAGCCGGATATCTTTTTAGATATACGGATTTTCTTAATTAAAGGAAAAAAATACATTTTCATGCATTGCATTTTTCATATTCATGCATTTTATATAATATGTGATTTTTTCTATGATAATTTCTATGGTATTGTTATTATTTTGATTTATATCTTTTGATGTTATATTATTTATTATATGGTTTTGAATATTTCATGATATCCTATGCTTTTTATTTAATTATTTTTTGTCATATTATTTAGCATATAATATGTTCATGCATTATTATTTTCATTTTTATTTTCATGCATATTATATGATAGCATTATTTTATATTCCATGTCATTTAAATTATATGCTATATCATTCATATTTTCCATGTCATTTAGGATATTTCATTTCATATAGAATATATTATGTTACCTAGGTCACTTCATTTCATTTAGAATATATCATATGACTTAGGACATTTGATTTCATTTCGTATAGAATACATTATCTCACCTAGGTCATTTCATTTCATTTATAATATATCATATGACTTAGGTTATTTCATTTCATTTAGGATATATCATATAACTTAAGATATTTCATTTCATTTAGAATATGCTAAGACATTTAAATTATATCATATCATTTAGGATTGCATTATATTATTTAGACTTTGTTATGTCATTTTATTTATGTCATACATATTCATATGTTTTTAAATGTTATTCAAAAAGGTAATGATTTTCAATAAAATAAAGATATTCCCGTGTTAAAATAATTCATGATTTCTCTGTCGGGTTTGCTGGGGAGAGTATCATCAATTATCATTAATAACAGAATGTCTTCTTTAAAATGAGAATGATTCGGAAAGTTTTCCAAATTAATAAAAATTTCTATACTTTGCCACGTTTGTTGGGGAATATAGGAAGATTTTCAATTTATAAATTCCGGATCATTTTCAATTAAAAATGGAATTATTTTTTCTTTAAATTGGGAATTAACTTGAAATACTAAATTTAAAATCGACTTTTTTACCGAGACTTGAGATAACACATGATTAAAAAGGTACTGTTTTATACGGGCGTTGTGGGGGTGCTAATCCTTCCCCACACGTAACCGAGTCCCGAACCCTTTTCTTTGATTTCTCTGGTTTAAAACGCAAACTTGAAATTGGTTTTAAAGATGTTTTAATTAAATTTTAAAATATTTTATAAAATCGGTTTTAATAGGTGGCCCATCACACCTAGCTAAAAAAGATTGATGGCGACTCCATGTCTTTTTCAAGGTCATTTTCAAAACCTTCATTTTTTCTAGAGGAATTAAGTCGATTTTTCCTCGGGTTTTTTAATGTCACGCTTAACGAATAATAAAGTCTTGAGATGAGACTTGTTTTTTTTTAGGTTGCGACAGCTTGGCGACTCCACTGGGGACAATTAGAGAGTCAGGCCTAGAATTAATCGTGTGTTATCAAAGTCTCGATTTTGTTGGTTTAATTGGTATTTAATTTTCATTCCTACATTTTAAAAAAATAAGGATAATTTCAAAAATAATAAAATATTTTTAAATATGTCCATCTTCATGTGCATACATATTATAATTGTTCTCTGGTTATTTTGGTACATATATTCATTTATTCATTTATTGATTAATTGATGATTTTTGTTTTTTAATCTTGTTAGGGCATTTAGAATAAGGGATATAGAATAGGTGGTGAAAGGTTTGTTATTTCTCCTTACACACTACACGTGCATTTGCATATCATGAGCCCTATACCCGGGTTCCGTCCTTTTAGGTGGGAGCAAAGAAACTAAGCCTTCTTGATTAACAATCTGTATGGGCTAGTGAAACACTTCCGGAGTACTAAATTACCTAAGCCTTCGTGATTAACAATCCGCATGGGCTAGGGAAATAGACTCTAACGAATTGAACCCGCTTTTATCGGGGTGGCTTACTAGCCTTCACCGGCTATAGTGAGGAACAATTCAGGGCTTTTAGAACTAATTCACCTTCATATAGTAAACCTAGGCGAAGCCATGCCAGATTTCCAATTAGATATCTCGAAGTTAAGAACACATGGAGGAATATTTCCCATCCTTTTACCTTTTATTCTACTTTCGAATAAGTTTATTTTTGAAAATCGGACAATGATGAACGTACATCACAATGCCCGTAATAAGTGTTGATATTTCATCCCAGAAATGTTATAATGCCGAAATTTTGTTGGCATCCTCAGGGATAATTATTGTTTTGAATTATATGTTTTTTGTATTATTCGTATTTATTCTCCTTACTAATGCATTTTCTTTTTTGTTGTTTTTTTTTTTTTTGTATTCCTGTCATCATTTTTGTACATTTGAAGGTTATTGGTCTCGGGATATTATTCAACCAAAAGGGCTTTCATGGAGGGTCAAAGTGTCTCAGTGGTCGAGAAATATTTAGAGGTTAGGAAATAGTCAGAGAAAGGTCAGTAGGATAATAGGGATTGTTTGAAGATGGGATATGTGTCAGCATTGCTAGTCGAGGTTGATCTTACTATCAAGCAAAATGATCTCTGGGAATTGATGGATATATGGAATAAGTGGAACATATCAGAAAAAGAAGCCTTCACTCAAACTTATGGGGACATAGCACTGTTAGTTCAGGTTAAGGTCAGTGGTGAGGTAATCCGGGCTATGGTGCAATTCTGGAATCCAGCTTATTGGTGTTTTACCTTCAACCGAGAGGATATGACTCCAACCATAGAGGAATATTCGACCTTGTTGCATATTGAGAATGTTATTCCTGACCGTATTTATTTAAAGGATACAAAGACGCCGGGTTTCAAGAAAAAGGTGTCTAAAATTCTGGGAGTGGAAAGAAATTGGATAGAAAGCCATGTTGTCCGAAAAGGGGTAAGCTACTATATATCATGGAACATTTAACGGGCTTTAATCCATAGCCATTCAAACAAGGAGACAGTTAGGAATATTTTTGCTTTGGCTATCTATGGTTTAGTTATCTTCCCGAAGACATTAGGGTATGTGGATATGGCAATATTTGATGTTTTTGAGAGGCTTGAGCAAAGGATAAACCCAACCCTTGTAATTATAGCAGAAACAATCCAATCCTTGAATTTTTGTAAACGAGAAGGAAAAAGGCATTTTCTAGGTTGTATACAACTCCATTACATATAGGTTCAGAGTAATTTTTCTAAAGAAGAGAATTTCCCTCTTCGCTCATATTGGAAATCTTTTTCACCAATTGGTGAATTTCTTAAGAGGGATTGGCTTGAAAATAGGACTAAAGAACAATGGATCAACATATTCCGGAATACCAGGGCTAAGATGATAATTTGGAGAGCTCCATGGATAGCTCCTATGTCGACATTGTACAAATGCGGAGATAAACTTCTGTTCCATTATTGAGAGTATGGGAGGAGTGAGCTATGCACCACTGCTGGTACTGAGGCAATCAGAATCCCGTCAGTTTACTCTTATGACCCATGACCTTAGAAATTTGGAATTTGCTTATGGAGAAGATGGATATTCAGGAAAGGTACGTAATATTGTAGTAGCATTGACGAAAACTCATCGGGTGGAGGTAGCAAGATATGCCGGCATCGTCACACCAGATTACCTGATGCACCCAAAAGAGTGTATCTTATTTAACCTTGCACTAAAAAGATAAATTGTAAGTATAGTAGTTAGCAAGGGTCGAGTCCTCAGGGATTGGGTTTTAATCTATGAGTTATTAGTTTATAACTTACGTTCAAAGAAAACAATAAAAGAAAAGGGGTTTTTGAAGCCAGATTTAAACTAAAGTAAATAATAAGAATAAGATGCAAGGCGGTATAACCAGCCAATAAAAATATATATACTAAATTAGGCGGTATAACCAGCCAATATATATACTAAATTAGGCGGTATAACCAGCCAATAAAAATAAAACAAAGTTAATATACAAATTAGGCGGTATAACCAGCCAATAAAAATAAATATACTTTTAAAAATAAGCAAACTAAAAGTAAGAAAACAAGTAAGTAAGAAGAATCAAATATGAAAAATATGGTTAAGGTTTCATTCTCCACCACTAGACATCATTAAGAATCAATTTCAGATCTATCATTATCAACCAACTATCAAAGTTAACAACCGTAGATAACAACAAGCTCTGTTATCCCAATCTTTCCTTAGTTTGTCGTTAAATAGAACAAGCTCTCTATTTAATCTCTAACCATCAAACAACCTAGAATAAGCTCTCTAAATTCAATTTAATGGCAGCTTTATGATGAGAAAGATAGGTTGATCTAAGCAACAAACACATAAGCTCGGATTGTTCAACTTAGGTTATGTTCCACTTTGCAATTATTGAAAACTTGACCATAATCATTAATCACAAATTGCCACTTATGAATAGGAAATCAAGACAATTACACGGATCAAGACTCCTAAACTAGCAATAGATAATTATCAAGATCTATCTAGTTGTACACCTAAATAAATCAAGACAACATCATGAACAATTCTTGTAGAAGAACATAAGCAACTTTGATAGAAAATTAATGATAGATAGAATCTGAAAATCAATCACAAAACATGTCTAGGACTTTGAAATCACCCTTAACCAAATAGAAGTTTAGCCTAGCATAGGCATTGTAAACATAAACATAAAATTAAAGAGAATCTAAGAAGGAAATAAAAGAAAGAAAGAAGAAGAAGAAAATAAAGAAAAAGAAAACTAGAGAAAAGAAAGAAGAAGAAAACTTAGAGAATTTTATTAAAACGGCTAATATCCTACCTATGTACAATATGATCCTCTACAATCATCCAAGGCCCTCTATTTATACACATTTTGGAAGGCTAAATGACAAGAGACAAGCTTTACAAATTTCAAAGGTAGGTATAATAGGTGGGTGAATTTTTCTAACAATTTTCGTCATATTGTATGACAATTTTGATCAGCCAACTTGATGGTCGATTTCGTCAATGTTGGAGGCCTGATCTGATCACATGGTCTTCTAGAAAAAGGTTCCCCTATCAGTTACGGATCCATAGCCGTTGAAATCAGCTCATTTTCTGATGTGGATAAGCAGATATGGGCAAAATACGAAAACATGTCAGCACAGACGTCATTGCACATCAGCCAACTTGATGGTCGAGTTCTTCAATATTAGAGGCCTGATCTGATCATATGGTCTTCTAGACAAAGGTTCCCGTATCAGTTACGGATCCATAGCCATTGGAATCAGCGCATTTGCTGATGTGGATAAGCAGATATGGGCAAAATACGAAAATAGGTCAGCACAGACGTCATTGCACATCAGCCAACTTGATGGTCGATTTCGCTAGGGAAAACGACTCCGTTTCAAGAAGTATAAAACATGAAAAAGATAGATATGCCTCTTAGCTTTGCACGGCTACAAATTTAAGCCTTATTGCTTCAGTGAAACTCCAGATATAGCTGATATGGCAAAATGTGTCGGAACTGGAACTGAACTGGATTTGCCCTTAATTCTAGTAATCTGAAATCACTCAAAGAAATTTGTGAAAAACACCAAATTACATAAAAATATAAAAGATCATAAACACAATTAGACTAAACAATAATAACTCGTATTTGACACAAAACAATAATAAAAAATAACTAAAAACTATATAATTATACGAGTTATCACACCCCCACACTTAGATTGTTGCTAGTCCCCAGCAACGACTCAATAAAAATAAAATAAGAAAATCTAATCTAATCCACTTTCGTAGGAAATCACGGTGGCACTTAGCATGTGACACAAGCCTTTAAACCCCTAGGTGTCCCTAGTGGACGAGTTTAGTCTCGTGAGGGTTTACTAGAACGATACCCACAAACATTGAAAAATTAAAATATAAATAAACTACATATAAATAAACTACATATACTAAAAATATTTACTCCTAATCCTTTCAATACAAATTAGAGACAATATTTGAACAAGTCTTATAAACTAATCAATAGCTTAAAAAATTTCACAAAAAATCATGCTTGAATGTAAATTGTTTGAGTTAAGCCAATATTAGCATAACATATCTCAATCAAAATAGTGCATGTTCAAATTTAATCTCAACTTCTCACATGGGATACTCTCTTGATTTTCACTCTTTAAAGTAGTGGTAAAGTGTTTACACTCAATCAATCTCATGAAAACACTTCTACCATATGCTTACTTGTCCACCTATTCTCCACTAAAAGATCATGCAACTTCATAAATCAAGAGGTCTTTAATCAAGGTTGTAATGGGGCCAAGGGGTTTGTAATGTGGTTGAAGAACAAAAGGATAAAGATATCACAAAGGTTCCAAAGAGTTCATAAAGTTTAGAGACATAAAAAGATTATACAAAGAAACTTCTCAAAACTCTTTACAAGTACATAGTCACCTAGGCCGGATATTCATGTTGAGCCTTTTCTTCATTCTAAACAACTTTGTAACATCTTTTTCTTTTTCCACAAATTCAAGAGATGATTCATTTTTTTTTTATATAGGAATGTATTTGCCAGTATTCCATTTCTTTTTCTCTTGACTTTTCTTTTCTTTTCCCCCCACACTTATTTCTTGTTTCTAACCAAAAAATATCCCTTGTCTTTGCAACTTGTCTCAAATCATGCTAATTCATCTTTGGAACAAAGGTAAAGATATAAGTATATTTAGGTTAGGGACAAGTTATGGTTACCAAAGAGATAGCTTATTCAATGTAGGCTCAAATTGGTTCACTAAGGGTGTGTTCTCTTGGAACATTAATAATGGATGGTTGTTTGGCCCTGGCTAAAAATCCTAATGCCTCTATCATATTCATGTTGTCACATGCATCAATATAGTCTCAAATGGTTTAAAGCAAGTTCTAGAGAATCATGTAATCATAAGAGCACTCAAGAAAGAAATTAGATTGATATGTATAATGCATCAATCATATAGGCTCAAAAACTCACAAGGATGATTATACAAGTCAGATTAAGTCTAAACATGCTTCTTTCTCAATCAACATATCATATTAACATTGGCTCATAAAAAGGTTGACATCAAGCTCAATTCTCATGAAAATCTTCTCACTAATAAATATGTTTTAGACTTATGCAATTCATATCTCATCATTGTATTAAAAAGGAACTAAAACACACTAAAAAATAATAATAATAATAAAGACTCATAAAAAAAAAATAGTAGACAAAAATAAAAGAAATCCTAAATCATTCCCCCCACACTTAATTCTTACATTGTCCTCAATGTAAGTCTATTAACCCAAATGAAAGAATCATGTGTAAGAGAAAAGAACTAATAACATAAGAATAGGAATAACTAGACTCAAAACAAAACAAACTCATGCAACCTAAATAATCCTAAAATACTAAACAAAAATTAACAAGTAAACGTAAAAAGATTAAAATCAAACTGACAAGGTATGTCTCAAGTCTCCCTTACTCAGACCTTGTTCAGAATGAATACTTCTAAATTGCTTAAAACACAACAAACTTTTTTGTTTTTTTTAAAAAGGTAAAATTTAGGAGATATTACCTGTAGAGGTTGCTAACCACTTATTATAACTGAGACACAACAAACAAAATGTTAGATAATGTCACAAAGACAAAGTGCAATCCACTCCTTGCTCGTCCATATCTCTTTTTCTTTTTCCGAGCGTTTGCGAAACAACCGTAGCAGATAAACACTCATAAGCTTGGAGCTTTTTAAGTAAATCTTCAATGGTTGTAGCAGAAATTATGGTTCTCCTTGCCTCTGAAAACATGAATCCATTATCCACAGCATTATCTAAATATGAAAGCAAATTACTAAAATAACCATTAATATTAAGCAAACCAATGGGTTTCTTATTTGTGACCAAAGATGACCAAGAAGCCACGCAAGCTATTTCTTCCAATGTACCCAGACCTCCTGGTAAAGCAATGAATGCATCGGCAGAATGGTACATGATTGTTATCCGTTCAGGGATACTCCAGACTTGTATTTCCTTACCCAAGGTAGGTCCACAATAATCTGTGAATAGTTTTGGCACGATTCCTAGAACTGGACTTCCTCCGGCGTGTGCTGCTGTAGCGACTGCTCCCATTAAACCCGTACTACCGCCTCCATAAATCAACTGGATCTTTTGTTGGGCAAGTATTACTCCAACTCTTATGGCTTCATCAGCAAATATGTTATTTTTCCCTGGATAAGCACCTCCAAAGACACAAATTTTTTTAATGCGCTGGGACGAAGTACTTTCCATTTTTTTTTTCGAGTGCCTGAAAGAGAATGAGTACATGGTGTAATATATAGAGGACTGAGTAGTGAATCAGACAAGAGTAATAATGTCGCCGAAAGTGTATCTGACCTGTCAGAAGAAAATGTTAACCTAACAAAAGATTTTTGCGTGATTTCAGGAAGAAAATCAAAAAGAGAAGAAAAATCAACCGTAAAAGTCAAGAGTAATAATGTCGCCGAAAGTGTATTTGACCTGTCAGAAGAAAATGTTAACCTAACAAAAGATTTTTGCGTGATTTCAGGAAGAAAATAAAAAAAGAGAAGAAAAATCAACCGTAAAAGACAAATAAAAAAAATGAGAATAATTACACAAATCGAATAACACGTAAATTAAACCGAAATAAAGTTATTGCAAATCAAACCAAAAGCTGAGAAGTCATTTATTGTAGTTGTGATTGTGGCTCACATCTTCCTCTGGTTTTACGTCCAGAAACGGCTTAAACGCCTTCTATGAGTCGAGGATATGCTTCCCATCCAGTTTTCTTACAAGCTGGCAAACAGGGTCTTTTAACATCAGATTCCCAAGATGTTGCCATTCCCTTTGGAATTGCGGCCATAAATCAAGAATTTCTCTTTGTACGTCTCCACTAGGATGCGTCTCAAGAGAAAGTTGGATATTACCCAAATTCTCCTTACTCAGTCCATCCTTAATGAATTCAATTTTATCATCTCGATTAGAGGACGGAATCCCAATAGAACGACATTTACCGTTACACGTCCATCGTGCACATTTGAGGCAGTTTGAACTCATGCGCTTTACTCGTCGCTTCTTTGCAAAAGTGCTTCTACCTGTACCTGGTAAATGCAAAACAGGAAGATATTCATCTTCACGTACCTTGGCTTCAATTATCCAACGTATGTCTTCAGGAATCCCTTTGTGCATAAGCATTCCTAATCTTTCAAATCGAACTTGGTAAAGCTTCAGTAAAATATTTCGAGGAAAAGGAGGAAATCGTTTCTGCAATCTTGTGAGAATATCATCCATCTTGAAAAAAAAAATGAAAAAAATTGAATGAGAAATTGGAAGACAAATTTATATACAATATCAGTTTTGTGGGTAGCTGATGGAACCGATTTAAATAATCACGGAGTACCGTTATCCGCCATTTAACCGGGGTTAAAAAAAAATTATATTTACATCTAGTGTTTTTCAAAACAGTGATCAGAAAGAAAAACAACATAAAAAGACTCAAAAACAAAACACTCTAAATAAAATCCTAAATTCTCCCCCCCACACATAATTCTTACATTGTCATTAATGTAATGCTATTATCCCCCAATGCAAGAATTATATGTAAGAGAAAAGAACTAATAAACAAAATAAACTTATGCAGCCTAAATGAACTTAGAAACACTAAACACAATTAGCAAAGAAACATAAGAAAAAGATAAAGAAAAAGAGAGCAAATCTGAGGATGGCAGTTTGGCAATGCTTTCACTAATTAGGCTGCCTCCCCCAATTAGCACTTGATGTAGTGTTTTGAACCTAACCAACACCCCTTCTTGGCATTTTAGGCTTGTCAGGCTCATACATGAAATTTCCCAAATTTATGCGTTTGAGAGGAAGCTTTCTTTGCACAACAGTGGATGCATTCTCCATTACAAGTATTATTCCATCATCCTTTGTGGTGCATATGTCATCGAGGAATGGAGCATATTTTGATACTTGTTGAATGACCTCCACAAACAAGTTGTTTAAGGTTTCCGGCATGTGTTGTTCATGTTCTTCCTCCTTGAACTTTGCAAATCTACTAGGAAAAGGTGGAGAAGAAACATTAGTAAAAAGTGAAACCTTAAACGTTACCTCAGGTGCCGGAATACTCTTATTTGGATCTTTGGCTTCATTATCCTCAAGAATAGAATCCATCTCTAATTTTGTTTCATCCTCATCTTGTTCCTCATTCTTCAAGGTCACAATAGTAGCATTCTCCTTTGGGTTAACCATCGTTTGGGCTGGGAGTTCTTCAGATCTTTGTGCTACCCATCCCACCATACTACTAGCCAATTGGCTCATTTGCTTTTCCAAACTCTGGATGCTTGCCCTTGTTTCCTGTTGAAATTGCAAAGAATCAGTAATAAGAGAATAGACAAGATCTTCTAAAGAAGTACCTGAGTTTTGAGTCATATGTGGTGGTTGAAAAAGATCCGGTTCTTGAGACCATGATTGATTGAAGCTAGATGGATGAGTGTAATTGGCATAAGGATCTACTTCTTGGTAATTTTTCGAGTAGCCATAATTAGTATGATCCCACCATCCCTCATGGTAAGTGTTGGAGTAATGATCATGCGGTTGGTCTTGGAACCATTGATGGCCTTGACATCCTCCCATGGCCAATTGTTGAACTGAGCAAGTGAGATTGGCTTGTTGATTCTCCATGTTCATGTATGCCACCAACTCTTCAAGTGTTAGATTGCTCAATTCCATCGTTTTTTTATTTTTATTTTTATTTTTTGAAAATTTGATAAGAAAAACTTGTATGTACAAGAAAATAAAACTAATTAGAACTGAAAATAAGAATAAACCAAGTAACAAATAAACTAAAGAAAGCAATCCCCGGCAACGGCGCCAAAAATTTGATGCACCCAAAAGAGTGTATCTTATTTAACCTTGCACTAAAAAGATAAATTGTAAGTATAGTAGTTAGCAAGGGTCGAGTCCTCAGGGATTGGGTTTTAATCTATGAGTTATTAGTTTATAACTTACGTTCAAAGAAAACAATAAAAGAAAAGGGGTTTTTGAAAGCCAGATTTAAACTAAAGTAAATAATAAGAATAAGATGCAAGGCGGTATAACCAGCCAATAAAAATATATATACTAAATTAGGCGGTATAACCAGCCAATATATATACTAAATTAGGCGGTATAACCAGCCAATAAAAATAAAACAAAGTTAATATACAAATTAGGCGGTATAACCAGCCAATAAAAATAAATATACTTTTAAAAATAAGCAAACTAAAAGTAAGAAAACAAGTAAGTAAGAAGAATCAAATATGAAAAATATGGTTAAGGTTTCATTCTCCACCACTAGACATCATTAAGAATCAATTTCAGATCTATCATTATCAACCAACTATCAAAGTTAACAACCGTAGATAACAACAAGCTCTGTTATCCCAATCTTTCCTTAGTTTGTCGTTAAATAGAACAAGCTCTCTATTTAATCTCTAACCATCAAACAACCTAGAATAAGCTCTCTAAATTCAATTTAATGGCAGCTTTATGATGAGAAAGATAGGTTGATCTAAGCAACAAACACATAAGCTCGGATTGTTCAACTTAGGTTATGTTCCACTTTGCAATTATTGAAAACTTGACCATAATCATTAATCACAAATTGCCACTTATGAATAGGAAATCAAGACAATTACACGGATCAAGACTCCTAAACTAGCAATAGATAATTATCAAGATCTATCTAGTTGTACACCTAAATAAATCAAGACAACATCATGAACAATTCTTGTAGAAGAACATAAGCAACTTTGATAGAAAATTAATGATAGATAGAATCTGAAAATCAATCACAAAACATGTCTAGGACTTTGAAATCACCCTTAACCAAATAGAAGTTTAGCCTAGCATAGGCATTGTAAACATAAACATAAAATTAAAGAGAATCTAAGAAGGAAATAAAAGAAAGAAAGAAGAAGAAGAAAATAAAGAAAAAGAAAACTAGAGAAAAGAAAGAAGAAGAAAACTTAGAGAATTTTATTAAAATGGCTAATATCCTACCTATGTACAATATGATCCTCTACAATCATCCAAGGCCCTCTATTTATACACATTTTGGAAGGCTAAATGACAAGAGACAAGCTTTACAAATTTCAAAGGTAGGTATAATAGGTGGGTGAATTTTTCTAACAATTTTCGTCATATTGTATGACAATTTTGATTAGCCAATTTGATGGTCGATTTCGTCAATGTTGGAGGCCTGATCTGATCACATGGTCTTCTAGAAAAAGGTTCCCCTATCAGTTACGGATCCATAGCCGTTGGAATCAGCTCATTTGCTGATGTGGATAAGCAGATATGGGCAAAATACGAGAACATGTCAGCACAGACGTCATTGCACATCAGCCAACTTGATGGTCGAGTTCGTCAATATTAGAGGCCTGATCTGATCATATGGTCTTCTAGACAAATGTTCCCGTATCAGTTACGGATCCATAGCCATTGAAATCAGCGCATTTGCTGATGTGGATAAGCAGATATGGGCAAAATACGAAAATAGGTCAGCACATATGTCATTGCACATCAGCCAACTTGATGGTCGATTTCGCTAGGGAAAACGACTCCGTTTCAAGAAGTATAAAACATGAAAAAGATAGATATGCCTCTTATCTTTGCACGGCTACAAATTTCAGCCTTATTGCTTCAGTGAAACTCCAGATATAGCTGATATGGCAAAATGTGTCGGAACTGGAACTGAACTGGATTTGCCCTTAATTCTAGTAATCTGAAATCACTCAAAGAAATTTGTGAAAAACACCAAATTACATAAAAATATAAAAGATCATAAACACAATTAGACTAAACAATAATAACTCGTATTTGACACAAAACAATAATAAAAAATAACTAAAAACTATATAATTATACGAGTTATCATTACCTGACATGGAGGGAATTGAGGGTTAATGACAGGTTGTTGATATCAGATAGGGAAGAAGTTCAGCATTTGAGTTAGCTGCCCAAGGAAGCGCAATCGGAGTTAGAAATCGCAAGGGTAGAATTTGAAAAGGAAAAGGCCCAAATGAGCAAGAAAGTTGCCTGATTGTAAGAAGAGCTTGAGGATATGAAAAATAGGGAATCAGCCCGAGAAAGAGAAAAGGAAAAGATCAAGAGAGAGCCGGACACTGCTAAAAGCGATCTTCAGGAATTACACTTGGAGAACAAGAGGTACCGTTTCGAGCTCAAATTTGAGGGGACTCTCAAGACTTCCGGGGAATGGAAACAAGAAGTCAGAAACCTCAAGAAGGAGAAAAACTATTGGGCAGAAAAAGCAAAACATGAGGAAGCTCGAGCAAATCAGCTAGAGAAACAAGCTAGGGAAAGCTTACATGTGATGCTTCTGCTGACACGTCAAAGGGTCGTGAACAAGTAAGGATCAGATGGAAGAGCAAGGCAATCAAAAGGATAGTGAAGAAGGTCCATGATCCGAAGGAGTTATTATAGGACCAGTATTTTGTAATAGTTTTTTTTAGGAGAGATAGATTATCATATTGTCTTAATAAGGGATCTTTTCTTTGATGTATTTAGTTCCAGGAAATCAATGAAAGACCGTTTAGTTGGAATTATCCCGGGGCCAATACTTTTAAATGCATTCAACATTCATTTGTTCTTTCTTTTATATATTTCATTTTATTTGTTCATTCATTTATATTCACAATCATTCATTCATTTATTCTTTATAAATTGTTCATACACTTAGACATTTATTTATTTGTCCATTCATTTATTCTTTATAATTAGTCATTTAAGTTCATACACTTAGTCATTTACTTATTTCTTCGTTCACTAACATTTGTTCATTCATTCATTCATTTTTTATAAAATAAAAGAAGAACTGTGTTAGTAATTTCTAATCCATGGTTTTTAAAACTAAAGGTGCAATTGGTCGCACTCAGAAAGAATCAGACTTTCAACACCCTTACAATACTCGATCTCAGGCAAGAGCTA
Organism: Fremontodendron californicum; assembly: GCA_030761205.1. Classification (NCBI taxonomy): domain Eukaryota; kingdom Viridiplantae; phylum Streptophyta; class Magnoliopsida; order Malvales; family Malvaceae; genus Fremontodendron; species Fremontodendron californicum. The sequence continues at coordinate 30,245,173 of JAULJL010000003.1, forward strand.
TGGAGAACGATCAACTTGCTAGATTTGAAAGGATGGAAAGAATTTAGAAAGAACTGCAGGAACAGTTAACTAAGTCTCAAGAGGACACACGGGAACAAATGACCAAACTCATGGAAAGGATGAGTACCATGATGAGGCAGAAGTGGCCAGGAGAAAATTCAGTTACCGGAATGGGGGCAGTGAACCAAGAAGATCGACCATAAGTGGTACAGAAAAATGGCCATACATCCCAACCTGTGGGAAATGAACTTCTAACTGGGTGCAGCATCCTATATTTACATCCAACCAGTAGTCGAAGCGTAAAATTTCAGTCCTAAAAGGGGTAATATCGGAGTTGATCCAATTGAGGTCGAAGTTCCAGACTTTGAAGAAATGGCAGAAAAAAAGGGCAAAAATGACTGAATTGAAGAGGGTCGAAACTGCTGAATCCCAGAAAAAATACCAGCTGCTGGAGGAAAGGTTAAGGGCAGTTGAATGGGCAGAGTTATTTGGCAGTCTGGATGCCAAAGAGATGAGTTTGGTACACGATCTAGTAATTTCCCAAAAGTTCAAAGTACCAGACTTTGAAAAGTATAATGGGACTACCAACCCATCAGCACATCTGACCATGTACTGCAGAAGGATGACGGGGCATGATGTTAATGAGAAATTGCTTATTCATTATTTCCAAGATAGCTTGACAGGGTCAGCAACCCGATGGTACAATCAACTGAGTCGTACCAAGATTCGTTCATGGACGGATTTACCCAGGGCTTTCATGGAATATTATAAGCATGTGTCTGACATGGTGCCTGATAGGCTGTCGTTACAGAATATGGAAAAGAGGTCCAATGAGAGCTTCAAAGAATACTCGCAGAGGTGGAGGGATCTGGCCACACAAGTGCAACCCCCTTTAACTAGCAAAGAAACCACAGTGCTTTTCATCAACACCTTAAAAGCACCTTATTATGACAAATTGGTGGGAAGTGCCACCAAGGACTTTGCAGATATGGTGATATCTGGGAAATGATAGAGTTCGCTATTAAGAACGGGAAGATGGAAGGGGGTTGATAACTCGTATAATTATATAGTTTTTAGTTATGTTTTATTATTGTTTTGTGTCAAATACGAGTTATTATTGTTTAGTCTAATTGTGTTTATGATCTTTTATATTTTTATGTAATTTGGTGTTTTTCACAAGTTTCTTTGAGTGATTTCAGATTACTAGAATTAAGGGCAAATCCAGTTCAGTTCCAGTTCCGACACATTTTTCCATATCAGCTATATCTGGAGTTTCACTGAAGCAATAAGGCTGAAATTTGTATCCGTGCAAAGCTAAGAGGCATATCTATCTTTTTCATGTTTTATACTTCTTGAAACGGAGTCGTTTTCCCTAGCGAAATCGACCATCAAATTGGCTGATGTGCAATGACGTCTGTGCTGACCTGTTTTCGTATTTTGCCCATATCTGCTTATCCACATCAGAAAATGAGCTGATTCCAATGGCTATGGATCCGTAACTGATACGGGAACCTTTGTCTAGAAGACCATATGATCAGATCAGGCCTCTAATATTGACGAAATCGACCATCAAGTTGGCTGATGTGCAATGACGTCTGTGCTGACATGTTTTCGTATTTTGCCCATATCTGCTTATCCACATCAGAAAATGAGCTGATTCCAACGGCTATGGATCCGTAACTGATAGGGGAACCTTTTTCTAGAAGACTATGTGATCAGATCAGGCCTCCAACATTGACGAAATCGACCATCAAGTTGGCTGATCAAAATGGTCATACAATATGACGAAAATTGTTAGAAAAATTCATCCACCTATTATACCTACCTTTGAAATTTGTAAAGCTTGTCTCTTGTCATTTAGCCTTCCAAAATGTGTATAAATAGAGGGCCTTGGATGATTGTAGAGGATCATATGGTACATAGGTAGGATATTAGCCATTTTAATAAAATTCTCTAAGTTTTCTTCTTCTTTCTTTTCTCTAGTTTTCTTTCTTTTCTCTAGTTTTCTTTCTTTTCTCTAGTTTTCTTTTTCTTTAGAGAGAGCAAGAGGTTGGATAATTAATATTCTTCCTCTTCTTCTTTCTTTCTTTTATTTTCTTCTTAGATTTTCTTTAATTTTATGTTTATGTTTACAATGCCTATGCTAGGCTAAACTTCTATTTGGTTAAGGGTGATTTCAAAGCCCTAGACATGTTTTATAATTGATTTTCAGATTCTATCTATCATTAATTTTCTATCAAAGTTTCTTATGTTCTTCTACAAGAATTGTTCATGATGTTGTCTTGATTTGTTTAGGTGTACAACTAGATAGATCTTGATAATTATCTATTGCTAGTTTAGGAGTCTTGATCCGTGTAATTGTCTTGATTTCCTATTCATAAGTGGCAATTTGTGATTAATGATTATGGTCAAGTTTTCAATAATTGCAAAGTGGAACATAACCTAAGTTGAACAATCCGAGCTTATGTGTTTGTTGCTTAGATCAACCTATCTTTCTCATCATAAAGCTGCCATTAAATTGAATCTAGAGAGCTTATTCTAGGTTGTTTGATGGTTAGAGATTAAATAGAGAGCTTGTTCTATTTAACGACAAACTAAGGAAAGATTGGGATAACAGAGCTTGTTGTTATCTACGGTTGTTAACTTTGATAGTTGGTTGATATTGATAGATCTGAAATTGATTCTTAATGATGTCTAGTGGTGGAGAATGAAACCTTAACCATATTTTTCATATTTGATTCTTCTTACTTACTTGTTTTCTTACTTTTCTAGTTTGCTTATTTTTAAAAGTATATTTATTTTTATTGGCTGGTTATACCGCCTAATTTGTATATTAACTTTGTTTTACTTTTATTGGCTGGTTATACCGCCTAATTTAGTATATATATTTTTATTGGCTGGTTATACCGCCTAATTTAGTATATATATTTTTATTGGCTGGTTATACCGCCTTGCATCTTCTTCTTATTATTTACTTTAGTTTAAATCTGGCTTCAAAAACCCCTTTTCTTTTATTGTTCTTGAATTTAAGTTTTAAACTATTAACTTATAAACTAAAACCCAATCCCTGAGGACTCGACCCTTGCTAACTACTATACTTACAATTCATCTTTTTAGTGCAAGGTTAAATAAGATACACTCTTTTGGGTGCATCAAATTTTTGGCGCCGTTGCCGGGGATTGCTTTCTTTAGTTTATTTGTTACTTGGTTTATTCTTATTTTCAATTCTAATTAGTTTTATTTTCTTGTACATACAAGTTTTTCTTTTCAAATTTAAAAAAAAAAAAAAAACAATGGAATTGAGCAATCTAACACTTGAAGAGTTGGTGGCATACATGAACATGGAGAATCAACAAGCCAATCTCATCTCCCCAGTTCCACAATTGGCCATGGGAGGATGTCAAGGCCATCAAGTGTTCCAAGACCAACAGTATGATCATTACTCAAACACTTACCATGAGGGATGGTGGGATCATACTAATTATGGCTACTCGAAAAATTACCAAGAAGTAGATCCTTATGCCAATTACACTCATCCATCTAGCTTCAATCAATCATGGTCTCAAGAACCAGATCTTTTTCAACCACCACATATGACTCAAAACTCAGGTACTTCTTTAGAAGATCTTGTCTATTCTCTTGTTACTGATTCTTTGCAATTTCAACAGGAAACAAGGGCAAGCATCCAGAGTTTGGAAAAGCAAATGAGCCAATTGGCTAGTAGTATGGTGGGATGGGTAGCACAAAGATCTGAAGAACTCCCAGCCCAAACGATGGTTAACCCAAAGGAGAATGCTACTATTGTGACCTTGAAGAATGAGGAACAAGATGAGGATGAAACAAAATTAGAGATGGATTCTATTCTTGAGGATAATGAAGCCAAAGATCCAAATAAGAGTATTCCGGCACCTGAGGTAACGTTTAAGGTTTCACTTTTTACTAATGTTTCTTCTCCACCTTTTCCTAGTAGATTTGCAAAGTTCAAGGAGGAAGAACATGAACAACACATGCCGGAAACCTTAAACAACTTGTTTGTGGAGGTCATTCAACAAGTATCAAAATATGCTCCATTCCTCGATGACATATGCACCACAAAGGATGATGGAATAATACTTGTAATGGAGAATGCATCCACTGTTGTGCAAAGAAAGCTTCCTCTCAAACGCATAAATTTGGGAAATTTCATGTATGAGCCTGACAAGCCTAAAATGCCAAGAAGGGGTGTTGGTTAGGTTCAAAACACTACATCAAGTGCTAATTGGGGGAGGCAGCCTAATTAGTGAAAGCATTGCCAAACTGCCATCCTCAGATTTGCTCTCTTTTTCTTTATCTTTTTCTTATGTTTCTTTGCTAATTGTGTTTAGTGTTTCTAAGTTCATTTAGGCTGCATAAGTTTATTTTGTTTATTAGTTCTTTTCTCTTACATATAATTCTTGGATTGGGGGATAATAGCATTACATTAATGACAATGTAAGAATTATGTGTGGGGGGAGAATTTAGGATTTTATTTAGAGTGTTTTGTTTTTGAGTCTTTTTATGTTGTTTTTCTTTCTGATCATTGTTTTGAAAAACACTAGATGTAAATATAATTTTTTTTTAACCCCGGTTAAATGGCGGATAACGGTACTCCGTGATTATTTAAATCGGTTCCATCAGCTACCCACAAAACTGATATTGTATATAAATTTCTCTTCCAATTTCTCTTTCATTTTTTTTTCAATTTTTTTTTTCAGGATGGATGATATTCTCACAAGATTGCAGAAACGATTTCCTCCTTTTCCTCGAAATATTTTACTGAAGCTTTACCAAGTTCGATTCGAAAGATTAAGAATGCTTATGCACAAAGGGATTCCTGGAGACATACGTTGGATAATTGAAGCCAAGGTACGTGAAGATGAATATCTTCCTGTTTTGCATTTACCAGGTACAGGTAGAAGCACTTTTGCAAAGAAGCGACGAGCAAAGCGCATGAGTTCAAATTGCCACAAATGTGCACGATGGACGTGTAACGGTAAATGTAGTTCTATTGGGATTCCGTCCTCTAATCGAGATGATAAAATTGAATTCATTAAGGATGGACTGAGTAAGGAGAATTTGGGTAATATCCAACTTTCTCTTGAGACGCATCCTAGTGGAGACGTACAAAGAGAAATTCTTGATTTATGGCCGCAATTCCAAAGGGAATGGCAACATCTTGGGAATCTGATGTTAAAAGACCCTGTTTGCCAGCTTGTAAGAAAACTGGATGGGAAGCATATCCTCGACTCATAGAAGGCGTTTAAGCCGTTTCTGGACGTAAAACCAGAGGAAGATGTGAGCCACAATCACAACTACAATAAATAACTTCTCAGCTTTTGGTTTGATTTGCAATAACTTTATTTTGGTTTAATTTACGTGTTGTTCGATTTGTGTAATTATTCTCATTTTTTTATTTGACTTTTACGGTTGATTTTTCTTCTCTTTTTGATTTTCTTCCTGAAATCACGCAAAAATCTTTTGTTAGGTTAACATTTTCTTCTGACAGGTCAAATACACTTTCGACGACATTATTACTCTTGACTTTTACGGTCGATTTTTCTTCTCTTTTTGATTTTCTTCCTGAAATCACGCAAAAATCTTTTGTTAGGTTAACATTTTCTTCTGACAGGTCAGATACACTTTCGGCGACATTATTACTCTTGTCTGATTCACTACTCAGTCCTCTATATATTACACCATGTACTCATTCTCTTTCAGGCACTCGAAAAAAAAAAAATGGAAAGTACTTCGTTCCAACGCATTAAAAAAATTTGTGTTTTTGGAGGTGCTTATCCAGGGAAAAATAACATATTCGCTGATGAAGCCATAAGAGTTGGAGTAATACTTGCCCAACAAAAGATCCAGTTGATTTATGGAGGCGGTAGTACGGGTTTAATGGGAGCAGTCGCTACAGCAGCACACGCCGGAGGAAGTCCAGTTCTAGGAATCGTGCCAAAACTATTCACAGATTTTTGTGGACCTACCTTGGGTAAGGAAATACAAGTCTGGAGTATCCCTGAACGGATAACAATCATGTACCATTCTGCCGATGCATTCATTGCTTTACCAGGAGGTCTGGGTACATTGGAAGAAATAGCTTGCGTGGCTTCTTGGTCATCTTTGGTCACAAATAAGAAACCCATTGGTTTGCTTAATATTAATGGTTATTTTAGTAATTTGCTTTCATATTTAGATAATGCTGTGGATAATGGATTCATGTTTTCAGAGGCAAGGAGAACCATAATTTCTGCTACAACCATTGAAGATTTACTCAAAAAGCTCCAAGCTTATGAGTATTTATCTGCTACGGTTGTTTCGCAAACGCTCGGAAAAAGAAAAAGAGATATGGACGAGCAAGGAGTGGATTGCACTTTGTCTTTGTGACATTATCTAACATTTTTTTTGTTGTGTCTCAGTTATAATAAGTGGTTAGCAACCTCTACAGGTAATATCTCCTAAATTTTACCTTCTTAAAAAAAAAAAAAAAAAAAAAAAAAGTTTGTTGTGTTTTAAGCAATTTAGAAATATTCATTCTGAACAAGGTCTGAGTAAGGGAGACTTGAGACATACCTTGTCAGTTTGATTTCTTCTTTTCAAAAAAAAAAAAAAAGAGTTTGTTGTGTTTTAAGCAATTTAGAAGTATTCATTCTGAACAAGGTCTGAGTAAGGGAGACTTGAGACATACCTTGTCAGTTTGATTTTAATCTTTTTACGTTTACTTGTTAATTTTTGTTTAGTATTTTAGGATTATTTAGGTTGCATGAGTTTGTTTTGTTTTGAGTCTAGTTATTCCTATTCTTATGTTATTAGTTCTTTTCTCTTACACATGATTCTTTCATTTGGGTTAATAGACTTACATTGAGGACAATGTAAGAATTAAGTGTGGGGGAAATGATTTAGGATTTCTTTTATTTTTGTCTACTATTTTTTTTTATGAGTCTTTATTATTATTATTATTTTTTAGTGTGTTTTAGTTCCTTTTTAATACAATGATGAGATATGAATTGCATAAGTCTAAAACATATTTATTAGTGAGAAGATTTTCATGAGAATTGAGCTTGATGTCAACCTTTTTATGAACCAATGTTAATATGATATGTTGATTGAGAAAGAAGCATGTTTAGACTTAATCTGACTTGTATAATCATTCTTGTGAGTTTTTGAGCCTAAAATGATTGATGCATTATACAAATCAATCTAATTTCTTTCTTGAGTGCTCTTATGATTACATGATTCTCTAGAACTTGCTTTAAACCGTTTGAGACTATATTGATGCATGTGACAACATGAATATGATAGAGGCATTAGGATTTTTAGCCAGGGCCAAACAACCATCCTTTATTGATGTTCCAAGAGAACACACCCTTAGTGAACCAATTTGAGCCTACATTGAATAAGCTATCTCTTTGGTAACCATAACTTGTCCCTAACCTAAATATACTTATATCTTTACCTTTGTTCCAAAGATGAATTAGCATGATTTGAGACAAGTTGCAAAGACAAGGGATATTTTTTGGTTAGAAACAAGAAATAAGTGTGGGGGGAAAAGAAAAGAAAAGTCAAGAGAAAAAGAAATGGAATACTGGCAAATACATTCCTATATAAAAAAAAATGAATCATCTCTTGAATTTGTGGAAAAAGAAAAAGATGTTACAAAGTTGTTTAGAATGAAGAAAAGGCCCAACATGAATATCCGGCCTAGGTGACTATGTACTTGTAAAGAGTTTTGAGAAGTTTCTTTGTATAATATTTTTATGTCTCTAAACTTTATGAACTCTTTGGAACCTTTGTGATATCTTTATCCTTTTGTTCTTCAACCACATTACAAACCCCTTGGCCCCATTACAACCTTGATTAAAGACCTCTTGATTTATGAAGTTGCATGATCTTTTAGTGGAGAATAGGTGGACAAGCAAGCATATGGTAGAAGTGTTTTCATGAGATTGATTGAGTGTAAACACTTTACCACTACTTTAAAGAGTGAAAATCAAGAGAGTATCCCATGTGAGAAGTTGAGATTAAATTTGAACATGCACTATTTTGATTGAGATATGTTATGCTAATATTGGCTTAACTCAAACAATTTACATTCAAGCATGATTTTTTGTGAAATTTTTTAAGCTATTGATTAGTTTATAAGAATTGTTCAAATATTGTCTCTAATTTGTATTGAAAGGATTAGGAGTAAATATTTTTAGTATATGTAGTTTATTTATATGTAGTTTATTTATATTTTAATTTTTCAATGTTTATGGGTATCGTTCTAGTAAACCCTCACGAGACTAAACTCGTCCACTAGGGACACCTAGGGGTTTAAAGGCTTGTGTCACATGCTAAGTGCCACCGTGATTTCCTACGAAAGTGGATTAGATTAGATTTTCTTATTTTATTTTTATTGAGTCGTTGCTAGGGACTAGCAACAATCTAAGTGTGGGGGTGTGATAACTCGTATAATTATATAGTTTTTAGTTATGTTTTATTATTGTTTTGTGTCAAATACGAGTTATTATTGTTTAGTCTAATTGTGTTTATGATCTTTTATATTTTTATGTAATTTGGTGTTTTTCACAAGTTTCTTTGAGTGATTTCAGATTACTAGAATTAAGGGCAAATCCAGTTCAGTTCCAGTTCCGACACATTTTTCCATATCAGATATATCTGGAGTTTCACTGAAGCAATAAGGCTGAAATTTGTAGCCGTGCAAAGCTAAGAGGCATATCTATCTTTTTCATGTTTTATACTTCTTGAAACGGAGTCGTTTTCCCTAGCGAAATCGACCATCAAATTGGCTGATGTGCAATGACGTCTGTGCTGACCTGTTTTCGTATTTTGCCCATATCTGCTTATCCACATCAGCAAATGAGCTGATTCCAATGGCTATGGATCCGTAACTGATACGGGAACCTTTGTCTAGAAGACCATATGATCAGATCAGGCCTCTAATATTGACGAAATCGACCATCAAGTTGGCTGATGTGCAATGACGTCTGTGCTGACATGTTTTCGTATTTTGCCCATATCTGCTTATCCACATCAGAAAATGATCTGATTCCAACGGCTATGGATCCGTAACTGATAGGGGAACCTTTTTCTAGAAGACCATGTGATCAGATCAGGCCTCCAACATTGACGAAATCGACCATCAAGTTGGCTGATCAAAATGGTCATACAATATGACGAAAATTGTTAGAAAAATTCACCCACCTATTATACCTACCTTTGAAATTTGTAAAGCTTGTCTCTTGTCATTTAGCCTTCCAAAATGTGTATAAATAGAGGGCCTTGGATGATTGTAGAGGATCATATGGTACATAGGTAGGATATTAGCCATTTTAATAAAATTCTCTAAGTTTTCTTCTTCTTTCTTTTCTCTAGTTTTCTTTCTTTTCTCTAGTTTTCTTTCTTTTCTCTAGTTTTCTTTTTCTTTAGAGAGAGCAAGAGGTTGGATAATTAATATTCTTCCTCTTCTTCTTTCTTTCTTTTATTTTCTTCTTAGATTTTCTTTAATTTTATGTTTATGTTTACAATGCCTATGCTAGGCTAAACTTCTATTTGGTTAAGGGTGATTTCAAAGCCCTAGACATGTTTTATAATTGATTTTCAGATTCTATCTATCATTAATTTTCTATCAAAGTTGCTTATGTTCTTCTACAAGAATTGTTCATGATGTTGTCTTGATTTGTTTAGGTGTACAACTAGATAGATCTTGATAATTATCTATTGCTAGTTTAGGAGTCTTGATCCGTGTAATTGTCTTGATTTCCTATTCATAAGTGGCAATTTGTGATTAATGATTATGGTCAAGTTTTCAATAATTGCAAAGTGGAACATAACCTAAGTTGAACAATCCGAGCTTATGTGTTTGTTGCTTAGATCAACCTATCTTTCTCATCATAAAGCTGCCATTAAATTGAATCTAGAGAGCTTATTCTAGGTTGTTTGATGGTTAGAGATTAAATAGAGAGCTTTTTCTATTTAACGACAAACTAAGGAAAGATTGGGATAACAGAGCTTGTTGTTATCTACGGTTGTTAACTTTGATAGTTGGTTGATATTGATAGATCTGAAATTGATTCTTAATGATGTCTAGTGGTGGAGAATGAAACCTTAACCATATTTTTCATATTTGATTCTTCTTACTTACTTGTTTTCTTACTTTTCTAGTTTGCTTATTTTTAAAAGTATATTTATTTTTATTGGCTGGTTATACCGCCTAATTTGTATATTAACTTTGTTTTACTTTTATTGGCTGGTTATACCGCCTAATTTAGTATATATATTTTTATTGGCTGGTTATACCGCCTTGCATCTTCTTCTTATTATTTACTTTAGTTTAAATCTGGCTTCAAAAACCCCTTTTCTTTTATTGTTCTTGAATTTAAGTTTTAAACTATTAACTTATAAACTAAAACCCAATCCCTGAGGACTCGACCCTTGCTAACTACTATACTTACAATTCATCTTTTTAGTGCAAGGTTAAATAAGATACACTCTTTTGGGTGCATCAGGGGTGAGTCTGCTACCTCAAAGAGAGTTTTTCCTGCAAAGAAGAAGGAGGAGACACATGCATAAGTTTCAGTCAATACCCTATACACCTCCTACACCATACACACCACCAAGGCCTTATACTCCTACCACACCTTATGCACCTCCAACACCTTACACACCATACCCGAGGTATAATCCTTACTACCCCAATGTGAACCACCTTACCCAAAATCCATTCCCCTGTACCAATATACCGCAACAGCCATTCCCAACTGGTATATCCTTACAAATAACCCTTCCCCGAAATACTATCCCAAACACTTAGGGTCCCACACGCAATGACCAACGTTCACCAAGGAACGATCAAAAACCCCAATTTGATCTGATTTCTACTACTTATGGTGAGCTATATCCTAAACTATTGCAGGGTCAACTTGTCGCACCCGTGTACCTCAAACCTCTGACACCTCCCTATCCAAGGTGGTACAATGCAAACACTAACTGCGCATACCACGTAGGAATTCAAGGACATTCGACTGAAGATTGCCTGGCTTTTAAAAAGAAATTTCAAATCCTGATCAATGCTGGAGTTGTGAAGTTTGGGGAAAAGAATGGGCCGAATGTAGCGGGAAACCCATTGTCCGATCATGCTGGGAATTGGGTAAATGCAATATTGACCGGGGAAGTCAGAAGATTAAAAAAGGACGTCAGAAAGTCAAGACTCCGATGTTGAGAGTATGGATTGAGATGGTCAAGGCAGGAATGGTGGAAGATGTGGACAGTCTAAAAATGGTGGCAAAGGGGGTGCAGAATTGGTGCGCGTTCCATAAGTGTGAAGGTCATGTCATATAAGACTGCGGAGATTTTCTGGTTAAAGTCCAAAAAATGATGGATAATGGGGAAGCCCAGTTCTATGAAGAGACAGAGGAGGAAATAGAAGTTATTGAGAATACAGCTGGTTATGGGATAGGAAGACCCTTGATCATCTATTATAATGAACCGGAGGAGAAAGTTATGCCAATCATTGAGGAAAGTGCACTCAAGTTAATCATTGATTTACCTGTCCTTTTCATACAAGGAAAACAAAGCTACACCATGGAAATACGACTACAGCATGGTTATGCCTGGGTCTTCGAGGCAGCAAGATATCATAGGCGTAGGGCATTTAACCCAAAGTGGAAGGTGTTATGCTCCTGAGGCTACTGAACATGGGTTAACAGGGAAAGACAGAGGAGCAAACAAAGGAAAGAAAGTAGTTAAGCCAATCCATATTGAGATGGATTTGTCAAAAGAAACAAAGAGGGGATCAGCTCCGGTTAATAGAATAAAATAACCGGTAAATGAGAAGGAAGCCTGCAAGTTCTTAAAATTCATAAAGCATAGTGAGTATAGCGTGGTTGAACAACTGCAGCGTCAACCAACTAGAATTTCAATCTTATCTTTGCTTTTGAATTCAAAGCCACACAAAAATGCCTTGTTAAGAGTGTTAAATCAGGCATACGTGGCTAATAACATATCAGTAGAAAAGTTGGACAGGCTGGTGGGAAACATCACAGCGGACGACTATATATTTTTCAGCTATGAGGAGATACTACCCAATGGTATTGGGTCAACGAAAGCTCTCCATATAACTACTACTTGTAGGGGCACATATTACCAAAGGTCTTTTTGGACAATGGTTCTTCATTAAATGTGATACCCTTAGCAACCCTATCCAAGTTGCCAGTGGATATATCTTATATGATACCGAGTTGCAAAGTGGTCAGAGCTTTTGATAGAACAAGGAGAGAGGTTATGGGAACTATTGAAGTTCCTCTGGAGATAGGCCCATGCACTTATACGGTGAACTTTCAGGTCATGGATCCGTCTTATAATTTCTTGTTGGGAAGGCCATGGATACATTCAGCTGGGCCTGTACCCTCGTCTCTCCACCAAAAGTTGAAATTTGTGGTGGAAGGCCGTTTGATCACTGTATCAGGAGAAGAAGACATAATAGCCTCCGCATCTACTGAATCTCCTTATGTTGAGCCCAATGAAGATGCCGATGGAATATTCTTTTCGGTCTTTGGAATTCGTAAATGCAGTTTTCGTCGTTGAAGGACAGAAAATTCCGAAACCAAGGTTGTCCAAGAACAAAAGGCTGGGAGTAAGAACCACAGTGGGAAAAAGCTACAGGGCTGGAAAAGGTCTGGGGAAATATCTTCAAGGGATGGCCCAAGCAGTGGAAGCAGTGGGAATGAAAGATCGGTTTGGCTTAGGGTATCTTCCGAAGGCCCATGAGAAGAGGAAACAGGTGGAAAGGAACAGACAAAGGAGAATGGCCCGTCTCACGGGTATGGATATTGAATGGGAATCCATGACTTTCCTACCAATCCTTCACAACTTCTGCTCTGCTGGTTTTCTATTCAGGGAAAAGAATTCAGAGGATGTACTTGTAATGATCGAGCAAGCTTTTGAAAAATTCCATGTGAATAATAGGGGGCAGATTCAGGATATGGTGATTTGCATGACCGAGAAAAAAGGGATTGAAAGTGGCAGTGCGAACTGGATGGTGCGACTTTGTCCACCAGGATATAGACTAACCAATTGGAGTGCGACTGAGTTGCCCATAGTTTTTAAGTCTATTCCAACGTAATACTTTTAAAAAGCAATCTTAATTATCTTTACCCAGAGATATTAATAGTTTTTTCTGTAATGGGCTTTTTGTTTAAACATTTTCATTCAATGAATAACAAGCACAATGCATTTTATCCATATTGATGTGTCCATATTTTTTCATTTTTGTTATTTATTTTGTTTTCAATATATATTTTCCTATATTGTTTCTTCTCCACCTATTTACAGGTGTGGGGATGCGGAATATGAGGACCTTCCTCTTAGCAATTCTGAAATTGATTTTGAAAGCCTTATTTGCACAGGTGATTTTGAGGCTAACGAAGATATTGAGGATTATTGTCTACCTCCGGATCTATTAAGGAAAATAGAACAAGAGGAGAAACAAGTACTTCCTCATAAGGAATTATTGGAAATGATAAATTTGGGAGATGGTGAAGAGATAAAGGAAGTCAAAATCGGGACTTCATTGTCATCATCAATAAAGGGTGAATTGATAGCCTTGCTCTAGGAAAATATGGATGTATTTGCATGGTCTAACCAAGACATGCCAGGGTTGGATCTAGATATTATGGTTCATAAGCTCCCTTTAAAGCTAGAATGCAAACCAATTTAGCAAAAGTTGAGAAGAATGAGGCCAGACATGCTGTTAAAGATAAAAGAAGAGGTGAAAAAGCAATTTGATGCTGGATTCTTAGAGGTGGCAAAATATTCAGAATGGGTGGCAAATATTGTTCCAGTACCAAAAAAGGTTGGCAAGGTGCGGATGTGCGTTGATTCCGAGATTTGAACAAGGCCAGCCCTAAAGATAATTTCCCTTTGCCCGATATTGATACTCTGGTGGATAATACGGCGAAAAGTTCTTTATTTTCTTTCATGGACGGATTCTCACGATACAATCAGATCAAGATGGCACCTGAAGACATGGAGAAAACCATATTTGTTATAATATGGGGAACTTTTGCTACAAAGTAATGCCATTTGGGTTGAAGAATGTTGGGGCAACATACCAAAGAGCCATGGTGACCTTGTTTCATGATATGATGCATAAGGGAATTGAGGTCTATGTTGAAGATATGATCGCAAAGTCACAAGGAGAAGAGAAGCATATTGCAAATCTTAAAAAGCTCTTTGAATGACTAAGGAAGTTTAGACTCAAGCTAAATCCGGCAAAATGCACGTTTGGAGTCACCTTGGGGAAATTTTTGGGTTTTGTCATCAGCAAAAAAGGAATTGAGATTGACCCGGATAATGTGAAGGCTATTCAGAATTCGCCACCACCTCGCACTCAAAAGGAAGTAAGAGGCTTTCTGGGGAGATTGAGTTACATTGCTCGGTTTATTTCTCAGTTAACCGACAAGTGTGATCCAATATTTAAGTTACTTCGAAAATGTGATCCAGGAGAATGGGCTGAAGGTTGTCAGATTGCATTTGAAAAGGTTAAACATTATCTATCCAACCCACTAGTACTAATGCCACCTATTATGGATAAACCAATGATACTGTATTTATCAGTATTTGAAAGATCCATGGGTTATGTTTTGAGGCAGCTTGATGAGACTAGAAAGAAAGAACAGGCAGTTTACTACCTCAATAAGAAGTTCACAGATTATGAGTTGAAATATTCGTCAGTAGAAAAGTTGTGTTGTGCCTTAGCTTGGACCGCTCGAAGACTCAGACAGTATATGTTGTACCACACAATGTGGTTGATTGCCAAACTGAATCCAGTCAATTACATGTAGAAAGCACCTTCGTTGTCAGGGAGGACTGGAAGATGACAGGTTTTATTGTCAGAATATGACATTTTATATGTAAGTAAAAAAGCTATCAAGGGCAGTGCAGTGGCTGAATTCTTTGCAAGTCGGGTAGTGGAAGATTATAAGCCGTTGAACTTTGACTTCCCGGATGAAGATTTGATGTATGTGTCGCAAGTAGATGAGATTCCCTTGAAGAATAAAGTATGGAAAATGTACTTTGATGGCGCATCTAATGCCATGGGGCATGGAATCGGTGCAGTGCTTATATCCCCTAAAGAAGATTATTATCCTTTCACTGCCATATTGGATTTTGATTGTACAAACAATACTGCCGAGTATGAAGCATGTACTATGGGCTTTCGTGCTGCAGTGGACAGAAAGATCAAAGTATTGGAAGTTTTTGGAGACTCAGCCTTAGTGATTTACTAGCTAAGAGGAGAATGGGAAACCCGAGATACAAAGCTAATCCGATATCGAGAACTCATACTGAGTTTATTGGAGGAGTTTCAAAAAGTGAATTTCAACTACTTTCCTCAAGAAAAAAATTGGATGGCAGATGCTCTGGCTACTTTGTCATCAATGTTTAAAGTGAATGAAGGGGCTGAAGTTGTGCCAATAAAGATGAGTATATATGAGTTTCCTGCCCACTGTCTGAGTATTTAAGAAGAAGCAGATGGCCTTTCTTGGTATAACGACATCTTGCAGTACATCAAGAGTCAACAGTATCCAAAACAAGCAACAGAAAATGACAAGAGGACTCTGAGAAGGCTAGCAACGGGTTTTGTTCTAGATAGTGAGATTCTCTACAAGAAAGGAAAAGACCAAGTCTTATTGAGATGTGTCGGATCTGTTGAAGCTTGGAGAATTATAGAAGAGGTCCATGAAGGGGTATGTGGCACTCATGCTAATGGTCACATGCTTGCTAAACAGATTATGAGGGCAGGTTACTATTAGTTGATGATGGAAGGAGATTGCATCAGTTATTCCCGGAAGTGCCATAAATGCCAGATATATGCAGATAAGATTCATGTGTCGCCATCGCCATTACATGTCATGACTGCACCATGGCCTTTTTCAATGTGGGGAATGGATATGATCGGGCCTATTGCCCCGAAAGCTTCAAATGGACTTCATTTCATTTTGGTGGCCATAGATTATTTCACAAAGTGGGTAGAAGCTGCTTCCTATGCGAATGTAACAATGTCAGTGGTATGCAGATTCGTTAAGAAAAAAATCATATGTCGTTACAGGTTGCCAGCAAGAACGATTTTGGATAATGCTCTCAATTTGAACAATAAGATGATGAGAGAAGTGTGTACTCAATTCAAGATCACATACCATAATTCGGCACCTTACCGTCCAAAGATGAATCGCGCAGTAGAAGCAGCTAACAAGAATATCAAGAAGATTGTTGAGAAGATGACCAATGTGTATAAAGATTTGCATGAGATCTTTCCTTTTGCTCTTCATGCATATCGTACTTCGGTTCGCACATCTATAGGGGCAACGCCATTTTCTTTGGTATACGAGATGGAAACAGTGCAACCTATTGAAGTTGAGATCCCTTCACTTCGGGTTTTGGTGGAAGTTGGCCTAGCGAAAGCAGAATGGGTTAGAGCTCGTTATGAATAGCTAAATCTCATCGAGGAGAAAAGATTGAAAGCAATTTGTCACAGGCAGTTGTATCAGAAAAGGATGATTCGAGCCCACAACAAGAAGGTTCATCCCAGACAGTTCCGAGAAGGGGAGTTGGTACTGAGGAAAATTCTCCCTATAGTGAAGGACCCGAGAGGAAAATGGGCTCCGAATTGGGAAGGACCCTATGTGGTAAAAAATAGCTTTTTCTGGAGGAGCATTGATTTTAACTAGAATGGATGGGGAGGATTTCAGAAATCCCATGAATGCCGATGAATTAAAGAAGTATTATGCTTAAGAAAAATGTGTAATGCTATGCACATGGAAATTCGAATGATTCCAAGTGTAAAAATAGAAATTCTATATATCTATCTCCCCTGAGAATTTCTTTTCAAAGAAAATATTCATGCTTGATATGATGAATGGCCATCTTTCATATTCCTTTCATTAAGAAGAAATTATCCTTAGTCACCCCTTTGAGCCTTAGAAATTATTTCTTTCTTTAAAAACCTTGATCAAGGATCACCCTCTACACTGGAGGGCAAATGCGAGGAAAAATAATCAAAAATCATGGCAAAAAGAAAGCTATCGAAAAATATGGCAAATGAAAGCCAACAAAGCAAAAAAGAAGAAAAGAAAGTCCAAAAAGGGAAAAATGTTTCAAGAATGAGTTCTCCTCAGGAAATGATCCTTGATCCAATCACCCTTAAACACACTTTGGGCCTATTTTATCCTTTCTTTCTAAACCTAAACCTTGGCCTACATTACGTACTTTAAAAGCCCATTTTGATCAAGCATGGATATTTAATTTGAAAGGTTATTCTCAGAATTCATCCCATCTTTTGAATTGATATTTTAACCTTGGAAGCATTTAGAGTTCTCAAATGCATGGTAAAAAAAATGGAAATGAAAAAAGAATGTAAAAGAAGAGGTTTAAACCGAAAACCCGCAAAGGGCGACTTAATACCGAATGGAGGACATTTGAGTTGAAAAACCGCAAAGGGCGGCTCAAGTACTAATCAATATTTGAATCAATGCTCCGTGTAAAGGGGGAGAAAGTATCTGACAATCAGAGGAAAGGGGAACAACTTAGTCTGATGTAACTACGGAAGCTAAGAGGTTACCCAAGTAAATTGCTCGTTCAAAAGATATTTCAGATGGTTTGAAAATGAGGGGTCCAAGATATTCCACATCCGGGGCGTCTACAGCCTATAACCTTAAATTTGTTTCTTATATCCTTGATATTTATTTTTACTATTTTAAAGTATTTTTGCAATAAATTTTTGTTATCCTTTTCATGACAATTTTTGCTTGATTCATATTTTCTTTTATACATTTTTGAGATGCATTATGATTGTTATTAAATTGAATGATGATTAGTAAAAAAAAAAATCTTTAATTAAAAGGATTTCAAAGTATTACTAAGGAATATATTTAAATCTTGGCAAAGGTTTGGAAAGTTCACCAAGAAAAGAAAACAGTGAACGTGGTGGGAACTCCATCATGAAGTCAAAAAAAAATCTGTGAATTTCAGCGAAAGCCAGAAACTGAGACTGATTGACAAGGATTCCTTAAGTGGGGCATCAATGAACAAATTGAAGACTCTGTCATGAAGTCGGATAATCTGTGAACCTCAAAGAAACCATGGATTAGAAATCACGACACAATCATTTGATTGCATTTATTCTTAGGAAACATACAAGTATTTGCAAAGCATGTCATTCTCATCATTTGCATTTAGCTAACATTGCAAAAATCAGGAAAGCTTAGACTTCCCCAAATCGAACTCGTCTTGCTTCTCAAACGAGTCAGGCTCTGAGACCGCCGTCGAGCTATGTTCCTTTCATTTTCAAGTTAAATTTATTCTTTTCCAAGTGAACCAAACCTAGAATCATTCTTAATATTTCCTTTTGTTTTAAATCAAATTCATTCTGTTTTATCAAATGAGTCGAGCCTTGAGACCTCCGTCGAGGTATTTCTTTTTGTTTTAAATCAAATTCATTCTATTTTACCAAATGAGTCAAGCCTTGAGACCTCCGTCGAGGTATTTCCTTTTGTTTTAAATCGAATTCATTCTATTTTACCAAATGAGTCGAGCCTTGAGACCTCCGTCGAGGTATTTCCTTTTGTTTTAAATCGAATTCATTCTGTTTTATCAAATGAGTCAAGCCTTGAGACCACCGTCGAGGTATTTCCTTTTGTTTTAAATCGAATTCATTCTGTTTTATCAAATGAGTCGAGCCTTGAGACCTCCGTCAAGGTATTTCCTTTTGTTTTAAATCGAATTCATTCTGTTTTACCAAATAAATCGAGCCTTGAGACCTCCGTCGAGGTATTTCCTTTTGTTTTAAATCGAATTCATTCTATTTTATCAAATGAGTCGAGCCTTGAGACCACCGTCGAGGTATTTCCTTTTGTTTTAAATCAAATTCATTCTGTTTTATCAAATGAGTCAAGCCTTGAGACCACCGTCGAGGTATTTCCTTCTGTTTTAAATCGAATTCATTCTGTTTATCAAATGAGTCGAGCCTTGAGACTGTCGTCAAGGTATTTTCAAATCATGGGTAAGGCCTCCGGGCTCCATTCTTAAGACCTTCGGGCACCAGTTTTAAAGACCTTCGGGCACCAATTTTAAAAACCTTCGGGCACCATTTTAAAGACCTTCAGGCACCAGTTTTAAAAACCTTCGGGCACCAGTTTTAAAGACCTTCTGGCACCAGTTTTAAAGACCTTCGGGCACCAATTTTAAAGACCTTCGGGCACCAGTTTTAAAGACCTTTGGGAACCAATTTTAAAGACCTTCGGGCACCATTTTTAAGACCTTCGGGCACTATTCTTAAGACCTTGGGCACAATCTTTTCTTTTGAAATCGAACCTGTTTCCTTAAAACGGGTCGAGCCTTGATTAGTTAGGGAATTCAATTTAAGGACAAAATCTTCAATTTAAGCTTTTTCAAAACAAAAAAAAAATGAAAAAATGATGGAAAAATGAAAAAAGAAACCCTTTCCTTCACATGTGATTTCACTTACCGTACAAAATTAGTGTTTGTTTATCTTTGCCTGATTCCTGATTCTCAGCAATAGCCAAAGAGGGGCAGCTGTAGACACTTAATTTTGTCTGAACCACTAAAACAAGTATGTCTTCTTCCTAACTTGATATTTCAGAATGTAAAAAGATTTTTTCCATCCTGCAGGTGGTACTCCGAGACTTAGTTTATGAGGGCGAGCAAAAAAAGTCAAACTAAAAAAAAGTCAACCCTAAAAAGTCAATCCTAAAAAGTCAACCCTAAAAAAGTCAACTACTAAAAAAGTCAACCCACTTTCAAAATCATGATTTGAATTTAAATTGAAAAATGGAAAAAAAATTATGATAATCCGAGGTCTACATCGAAAGATATGGAGTTCGGAAGTTGGGTTATGGAGATTCAGTAGAAAGGAAGCCCTAATCCAAGCAATTTAGGGAAAAGTGCATAAACGATCAAATTGGTCGAAATTGAAGGTTCCAAATGAAAGATAAGCACTGACTACAGGTAATGGTGAAACACTTGAAAGAAAAACTGAAAGAAAAGTCAATCCGGGAGAAAACCAAGAATTAGGGTTTTTAGTGGATTTCGGTGAAATGGGGAAGAATTACAGAAATGGCCCGACTTGGTAAGAAAAAAGCCCCTAATAAATGAGAAATGATTAAAAAAGGATAGCCCAAGGCTCAGTTTGAAGAAAATCTAAAAATCGGATTTGTTTTGAGCAAAATCGGGTTTTGGAGGCAAAAGGGCAAAATTGGAAAATCTGGGAAAAATAGCAAATGAACTCCAAAAATTCTGAAAAATTGCAAATCTCATTCTTAAATCATTTGTAAGAGATTGACGACAGAAAATCTTGATTCGGAGTTCGTCTGCAAAATGGCCAAATCCTGGGTCTCATATGTAGTAATTCAAGAAGATAAATCCCGGAAAAATAGCAAATGGACTCCAAAAATTTTGAAAATTTGAAAATATCATTTTTAAATTATTTGGAAGAGAGTTACAAAAGAAAATCTTGATTCGGAGTTCGTTTGCAAAATGGCTAAATCTCGGGCCTCCCATGCAGTAATTCAAGCAGATAAATCCTGAAAAAATACCAAATAAGTTCCAAAAATTATGAAAACTTCCAGATCACACTTTTAAATTATTTGAAAGAGATTGGTGAAGAAAAATCTTGATTTGGAGCTCGTTTAGAAAATGGTAAAATGTGGGGGCGTAAAAGGGGCATTTTTTGAAGAAAATATCAAAATAAATAGCAAACGGACTTGAAAAATTTTGAACACTTCCAGACTTCACTGTTTTATTATTTTGAAAGTATTAAAAAAATAAAATTTGAATTTGGAGTCTGTTTGCCATTTATTTGCATCCGGGGGGCAAAAAGGTCATATTATCCAAGAAATCGAAAAGGGCTTCTTTTGCCTTTCAAAAAAATCAGATCTGCGCTGGAAGAAAGAGTGCTGGCCGGCCAAGGCCCAAGGAGGGGAAGGAGTTTCTGATTTTTCAATCAAAAGGCCAAAAATTAAGAGTTAGTGATTTTTTTGATCAAGCCATTGCAAATAAGCCATATGGGCCAATGCATGAAGAGGGAGAGTGTCAACATAATTCTTGAACAGCTGTAATTATGGACAGCTGATGGCCTAATATAAGGGTGATAATTTCATGTTTCAAACACCTTGAGTCACTAGCCCTTAGATGGAAATTGGTTGGAGGAAAAATAACAACATCCTAGTTAGGAGAGAGGGGATTTTCGGCCAGCCTAAAGGGGAGGGTTCTCTTTCTTTTTTAGCACTCTCATTTTTCATTTTTCTCTCTTGTTTGGCTGAGTTTTCTCTCCATAATTGCAAAGCAAAAAGAAAAGTTTAGAAAAGAAAGTTTGAAGAGAAAAAGCTTGAAAGATAGCTTCTAGACGTTGCTTTTAGCACCAACTCTTGCACTTTCTTGATTTTTCATTCTTGTTTTTGCTGTTTTTATTATTAATTTGGTGAGTTTTCTTTTGATTTTTCTTTTTAAATAAGTGATTTTTAATGTTCTTTTTAAGTTCTTTCTTCATCTTTTCTAAAAAAAGTTCTTGCAAACTTTTTCTTTTAATTCCTTGATTTAGCCGAATGGCCCATGTTTTTTTGTTGCTGTTTTGCTTTTTATTTTTCATGTTATTTTGATATTAAATAAAGTCTTGATGCTTTAAATCTTCTTCTACTATATATATTTGAAGCTTGTTTTAAGTTGGTTGCTTGCTTACTTTCATTTATGAGTCTATTATCATGTTCTTGATTTTTAATTTTCTGTTTTCATAATGTTTAAATTTGTTGATGTTTTATATTTTGTAATCCATGTGTTTGTGAAAATGCTTGTTAGTTTTAATACATCTACCTTATATTTGCATGATTTGAGTGTCATATTTAGGTTGAGTATGTTAGTATATCAAGTGTTTGTGAAAATGCCAAGCTCACTTAGACATGAGGCTATTCGGCCATCTCACATTATTTTGCTTTGTGTGAACATTTTTGTTATGTTAGATGATAGGTTTGCATTTTTATGACATTTGGTTGAGTTTTTGGTTTAAGCATGCCTTGTGTTTGTGTTATTGCCATGCATATTTTAGATGTTAGGTTTGGTTTATTTTGCCATGCATGTCCATGCATTTTAGACCTAGGTTGCATTAAATGCCATGCAATTTCATTTAGGTTTAGGTCACTATATTGATGCCATGCATTTTTTTCATGACATTTAGGTTTAAAACCATACATTTCATGCATCATATTTGCTGTATTTTTTCATGCATTTCATGTCCATGCCACTCGACTAATGACTTAGACCAATTAATGGTTCAAAGTCATACTCTCTTGAGTATACTTGTCGAAAATTAAAGAGTTGTCAAATTGATTACTCTACCTTTGTGATTTTTTTTTACTTAGCCAATTTTTGTCTAACTTTTTCTGAAGTCCTAGCTACTGTTTGTGAGTCATTTTGTGAGTCTTAAATATTTTTACTTTGATTTTTAAGTGATTTTATCAAAGGCAAAAAATGTGTTTTGGCAAAACAGTTTTTTCACCCAGTACTCGTACTTTCCCGATTTTTCTGGGCACACATATTTAATCAGAAAATTAAGCCGATTTTTTCCTTGGTATTTTTACATGTCTGGAGTCTCCAGTATTTTTTGAGATTTTTTAGAATTTTTAAAAATAGGATAAAAAATCATGGATTTAAATTGGATAGTGGACTCAGAATTGATATTGAAGAAAAATCATTTTTCTGTTTTGGTTAAGTTACTTAGAGAGGGCTGATTAGGAAGTTTAGCTACTGACTTAGGGTAGTTTCTAAGCCTTTTCAAACTATAAAAATGATTTTTTAAGTCTCGGGTTAAGGGTGGTCAAGTCCGAGATTTTCAACTTAAGAAATTAGAGCCATTTAAAAAAGGGTTTAGCCAAGTTTTTATTTTTTTTTTAATCTAAGCTTTTCAAAATTGTTTTCAAACAATCACAAAGTATTTTGGTTTTAGAATATTTAATTTGACATATTTTCCTAAGGTAGCCGGATATCTTTTTAGATATACGGATTTCCTTAATTAAAGGAAAAAATACATTTTCATGCATTGCATTTTTCATATTCATGCATTTTATATAATATGTGATTTTTGCTATGATTTGGTATTGTTATTATTTTGATTTATATCTTTTGATGTTATATTATTTATTATATGGTTTTGAATATTTCATGATATCCTATGCTTTTTATTTAATTATTTTTTGTCATATTATTTAGCATATACTATGTTCATGCTTTATTATTTTCATGCATATTATATGATAGCATTAATTTATATTCCATGTCATTTAAATTATATGCTATATCATTCATATTTGCCATGTCATTTAGGACATTTCATTTCATATAGAATATATTATGTTACCTAGGTCATTTCATTTAAAATATATCATATGACTTAGGACATTTCATTTCATATAGAATATATTATGTCACCTAGGTCATTTCATTTCATTTATAATATATCATATGACTTAGGTTATTTCATTTCATTTAGGATATATCATATAACTTAGGATATTTCATTTCATTTAGAATATGCTAAGACATTTAAATTATATCATATCATTTAGGATTGCATTATATTATTTAGACTTCGTTATGTCATTTTATTTATGTCATACATATTCATATTCATATATTTTTTAAATGTTTTTCAAAAAGGTAATGATTTTCAATAAAATAAAGATATTCCCGAGTTAAAATAATTCATGAGTTCTCTGCCGGATTTACTGGGGAGGATATCATCAATTATTATTAATAACGGAATATCTTTTTTAAAATGAAAATGATTTGGAAAGTTTTCCAAATTAATAAAATTTTCTATATGTTGCCACGTTTGTTGGGGAATATAGGAAGATTTTGAATTTATAAATTTCGGATCATTTTCAATTTAAAGTGGAATTAATTTTTCTTTAAATTGGAAATTAACTTGAAATACTAAATTTAAAACCAACTTTTTTACGAAGACTTGAGATAACACATGATTAATAAGGTACCGTTTTATATGCGCTGTGGGGGTGCTAATCCTTCCCCGCACGTAACCGAGTCCCGAACCCCTTTTTTTGATTTCTCTGGTTTAAAACGCAGACTTGAAATTGGTTTTAAAGATGTTTTAATTAATTTTTAAAATATTTTATAAAACCGATTTTAATAGCTGGCCGATCACACCTAGCTAAAAAAGATTGGTGGCGACTCCATGTCTTTTTCAAGGTCATTTTCAAAACCTTCATTTTTTCTAGAGGAATTAAGTCGACTTTTCCTCGGGTTTTTTAATGTCACGCTTAACGAATAATAAAGTCTTACAATGAGACTAGTTATTTTTTAGGTTGCGACATTCATATTTTCCTTAATTACAAATTTGCCCTTTTTGGTTTCTTTGGTGAAATGACCTTTTTGCCTCCCGAACCTAAATAAAAAGCAAACGGACTCCAAATTCAAATTTTCTTTTTTCAATACTTCCGAAATAATAAAAAATTCAATTCTAGAAGTTTTCAAAAATTTTCGAGTCCATTTGCTATTTATTTTGGATTTATTTCCAAAATTGCCCCTTTATGCACCTAAATTTTACCGTTTTTTAAACGAGCTCCTAATCCAGATTTTTCTTCACGAATATTTTCCAAATAATTTAAAAATGTGATCTGCAAGTTTTCATAATTTTTGGAGCTCATTTGCTTTTTTTTCGGGATTTATCTGCTTGAATTACTGAATAGGGGACCTGGGATTTGGCCATTTTGCGAACGAACTCCGAATGAAGATTTTCTTTCTCCAATCTCTTCCAAATAATTTTAAAATGATATTTACAAATTTTCAGAAATTTTGGAACTCGTTTGCTATTTTTTCGGGATTTATCTTGTTGAATTTTTGCATAATGGGCCCGATATTTGGCCATTTTGCAAACGAACTCCGAATCAAGATTTTCTTTCGCAAATCTCTTTGAAATGGTTTAAGATTGAGATTTAAAAATTTTCAAAATTTTTGGAGTTCATTTTCTATTTTTCCCAAATTTTCTATTTTTGTCCTTTTGCCTCCGAAACCCGGTTTTGCTCAAAACAAGTCCGATTTTTAGATTTTCTTCAAATTGAGCCTTGGGCTATCCTTTTTTAATCATTTTTCATCAATTAAGGGCTGTAGATCTACCGAATCGGGCCATTTCTGTAATTCTTCCAAATTTTACCGAAATTCACTTAAAAACCCTAATTCTCGGTTTTCTTCCGAATTGACATTTCTATTAGTTTTTCTTCCAAGTGGCTTCTCCATTACCCTTAGTCAGTGTTTATCTTTCATTTGGAACCTTCAATTTCGACCAATTTGATCGTTTAAGCATTTTTCCCCAAATTTTCCGAACTAGGGTTTCTTTTCTACTAAGATTCCGTAACCCAACTTTCAACCTCCATATCTTTCAATGTAGACCTCGGATTATCAAAATTCTTTCACTGTTTTTCAATTGAACCTCAAATCTTGATTTTGAAAGTGGGTTGACTTTTTTAGTAGTTGACTTTTTTGGGTTGACTTTTTTGGGCTTGACTTTTTTTGAGTTTGAGTTTTTCTTTCTGCTTTCTTAGACTAAGCCTCGGAGTACCACTTGCAGGATGAGAAAAACCTTTTAGCATTCTGAAACATCAAATTAGGAAGAAAATGTACCTGATTTAGGGGTCCGGACAAAATTAGGTGTCTACAGCTGCCCCTCTTTGGCTAGTGCTGAGAATCAGGAATCAGGCAAAGATAAACAAACACTATTTTTTTACGGTTAGTGAAATCACATGTGAAGGAAAGGGAAAGGGGTTTTCTTTTTTCATTTCTTCTTTTTCATCATTTTTTCTTTTTTTTTTCATTCTTCCTCAAAATGTTTTTTTTTTTTTTTTGGAAAAAGCTTTAAATTGAAGATTTTGTCCTTAAATTGAATTCCTTGACTAATCAAGGCTCGACCCTTCTTAAGGAAATAGGTTCGATTTCAAAAGAAAAAATTGTGCCCGAAGGTCTTAAAAATGGTGCCCGAAGGTCTTAAAAATGGTGCCCGAAGGTCTTAAAAATGGTGCCCAAAGGTCTTTAAAATGGTGCTCGGAGGTCTTAAAACTGGTGCCCGGAGGCCTTACCCATGATGAAAAATTATGCCTAAAAGTCTTAAAAATTGTGCCCAAAGGTCTTTCAAAATGGTGCCCGGAGGTTTTAAAAACGGTGCTCGAAGGTCTTAAAATGGTGCACGGAGGCCTTACCCGTGATTTCCAAAATTATGCCCGAAGGTCTTAAAAATGGTGCCCGAAGGTCTTTAAAATAATGCCCGAAGGTCTTAAAAATGATGCCCGAAGGCCTTTAAAAATAGTGCCCGAAGGTCTTTAAAAATAGTGCCCAAAGGCCTTACCCGTGATTTCAAAAATTATGCCCGAAGGTCTTAGAAATGGTGCCCAAAGGTCTTACCCGTAATTAAAATACCTTGACGGCGGTCTCAAGGCTCGACTCATTTGATAAACGGAATGAATTCGATTTAAAACAAAAGGAAATACCTCGACGATGGTCTTAAAGCTCAACTCATTTGATAAAACAAAAAGAATTCGATTTAAAACAAAAGGAAATACCTCGACGGTGGTCGAGTTCGATTTGGGAAGCCAAAGTTTTCTTGATTCCTGCAATGTTAGCTAAATGCAAGGATGAGAATCACATGCTTTGCAAATGCTTATATGTTTCCTAAGGATGAATGCAGTCAAATGATTGTGTCATGATTTCTAATCCATGGTTTCTTTGAGGTTCACAGATTATCCGACTTCATGATGGAGTCTTAAATTGTTCACTGATGCCCTACTTAAAGAACCCTTTACTCAAGATAATTTGTCAAACAATCCCAGTTTCTGACTTCACTGAAATTCACAAATTTCTGACTTCATGGCGGAGTCTCCAACACATTCACTGTTTTCCTTTACTTGGTGAATTTTCCATCAGGATTAGTGGTTTCCAGACTTTTTCTAAGATTTAAATCTATTACTTAGTAATACTTTCAAACTCCCTTTTATTTAAAAAATTTATGCTTACTAATCATCACTCAGTTTAATAACAAACAAAATGCAAAATCAAAAATGTATGAAAGAAGGTATGAAACAAGCAATTGTCATAAAAGGGGTAACAAAATTTATTGCAACAAAATGTTTTAAAATGATAAAAGTGGATATCAAGGATATAAGAAACAAATGTAAAGTTATAGGTTATTGATGCCCCGGATGCGGAATATCTTGGACCTCTCCTTTTTCAAATCATCTGAATTTCTCTTGAATAGTCAATTTACTTAGGTAATCCCTCGGTTTTCATAGTCACGTCAGACTGAGTTGTTCCCTTTTTCTCTGATTTTCAAATACTTTCTCCCCTTTTACACAAAGCATTGATTCAAACCTTAATCAGTACTTGAGCCGCCCTTTGTGGGTTTTCAACTCAAGTGTTCCCCATTCGGTGTTAAGTCGCCCTTTACGGGTTTTCGGCTTAAACCTCTCCTTTTTTTTATCATGCATCTGAGAATTTTGAATGCTTCCAAGGTAAAAATGTCAATTCAAAAGATGGGATAAATTCTGAAAAAAAACCTTTCAAATTAAATATCCATGCTTGATCAAAATAGACTTTTAAAGTACGTAATGTAGGCCAAGGTTCGGGTTTAGAAGGAAAGGATAAAATAGGCCCAAAATGTGTTTAAGGGTGATTGGATCAAGGGTCATTTCCTGAGGAGAATTCATTCTTAAGACATTTGTCCTCTTTTTTTTTTTTTTGCTGGCTTTCATTTGCCATTCTTTGATTTCACATTTTCCAATGGCTTTCTTTTTTTCTATGATTTTGATTATTTTTCCTCGTATTTAATCTTCAGTGTAGAGGGTGATCCTTGATCAGGGTTCAACGAAAGAAATAATTCTTAAGGCTCAAAGGGGTGACTAGGGATAATTTCTTTTTAGTGAAGGGAATATGAAAGATGGCCATTCTCTTTGAAAAGCAATTCTCAGGGGAGATAGATATATAGAATTTCCATTTCTACACTTGGAATCATTCGAATTCCCATGTGCATAGCATCACATTTTTTTAAGCATAATACTTCTTCAGTTCATCAGCATTCACGGGATGTCTAAAATCATCCTCGTCCATCCGAGTTAGAATCAATGCTTCTCCAGAAAAAGCTCTTTTTGCCACATAGGATCCTTCCCAATTTGAAGCCCATTTTCCTCGCGGATCCTTCACTATAAGGAGAATTTTTCTTAGTACCAACTCTCCTTCTCGGAACTGTCTGGGTCGAACCTTCTTGTTATAGGCTCGAATCATCTTTTTCTTATACAGCTGCTCATGACAAATTGCCTTCAATCTTTTCTCTTCGATGAGATTCAGCTGTTCATAACGAGCTCTAACCTATTCTGCCTTTTCTAGGCCAACCTCCATCAAAACACGAAGTGAAGGAATCTTAACTTCAATAGGTAACACTTCTTCCATACCATATACCAAAGAAAACAGCGTTGCCCCTGTAGATGTGCGAACCGAAGTGCGATATGCGTGAAGAGCAAAAGGCAAAATCTCATGACAATCCTTGTACACATCATTCATCTTCTCGACAATCCTCTTGATGTTTTTGTTGGCTGCTTCTACTACCTCATTCATCTTCGGACGATAAGGTGCCAAATTGTGATGCGTAATCTTGAACTGAGTACACACTTCTCTCATCATTTTATTATTTAGATTGAGAGCATTATCTGAAATAATTCTTGCTGGTAATCCATATTGGCATATGATTTCCTTCTTAACAAATCTGCATACCACCAACTTCGTTACATTCGTATAAGAAGCAACTTTCACCCACTTTGTGAAATAGTCTATGGCCACCAGGATGAAATGATGTCTATTTGAAGCTTTCGGGGTAATTGGTCCAATCATATCCATTCCCCACATTGAAAATGGCCATGGTGCGGTCATGACATGCAATGGCGATGGCGATACATGGATCTTATCTGCATATATCTGGCATTTATGGCAGTTCCGGGAATAACTGATACAATCTCCTTCCATTGTCAGCCAATAATATCCTGCCCTCATAATCTGTTAGCAAGCATGTGACCAATAGCATGGGTGCCACATATCCCTTCATGGACTTCCTCTATGATTATTAGAGCTTCAGAAGACCCGTCACATCTCAGTAGGACTTGATCTTTCCCTTTCTTGTAGAGAATCTCGCTATCTAGAACAAAACCTATTGCTAACCTTCTCAGAGTCCTCTTGTCATTTTTTGTTGCTTGTTCTGGATACTGTTGACTCTTGATGTATTGCAAAATGTCGTTATACCAAGGGAGACCATCTGCTTCTTCTTAGATATTCAAACAATGGGCAGGAGACTCATCTATGCTCATTCTGATCGGCACAACTTCCGCCCCTTCATTCACTTTAAACATTGATGACAAAGTAGCCAGAGCATCCGCCATCCAGTTTTTTCTTGGGGGAAGTAATTGAAACTTACTTCTTCAAATTCCTCCAATAAACTTAGTATGAGTTCTCAGTATCAGATTAGCTTTGTATCTCGAGTTTCTCTTTCCCCCCGTAACTGGTATATCACTAAGGTCGAATCTCCAAAAACCTTCAGTTCTTGATCTTTCTGTCTACGGCAGCACGAAGGCCCATAGTACATGCCTCATACTTAGTCGTATTGTTTGTACAATCAAAATCCAATCTGGTGGTGAACGGATAATAATCTTCTTCTGGAGATATGAGCACTGCACTGATTCCGTGCCCTATGGCATTAGATGCCCTATCAAAGTACCTCTTCCATATCTTCTTCTTCAAGGGAACCTCATCTGTTTGCGAAACATACAACAAATCTTCATCTGGAAAATCAAAGTTCAACGGCTCATAATCTTCCACTGCCCGACTTGCTAAGAATTCAACCACTGCACTGCCCTTGATAGCTTTCTGACTCACATATACAATGTCGTATTCTGACAACAAAACCTGCCATCTTGCCATCCTCCCTGACAAAGAAGCTGCTTCCAACATGTACTTGATCGAATCTAGCTTGGCGATCAACCACGTCGTGTGCTATAGCATGTATTGTCTGAGCCTTCAAGCAGTCCAAGCTAAGCACAGCACAGCTTTTCTACCGATGAATATTTCAACTCATAATCTGTGAACTTCTTGCTGATGTAGTAAACCACCTGTTCTTTCTTTCCAGTCTCATCAAGCTGCCCCAAAACACAACCCATGGATCTCTCAAATACTGATAGATACAATATCATCGGTTTATCCGGAGCCGGTGGCATTAATACTGGTGGGTTTGATAGATAACACCCTTCATCCCACTCACCTTGATCACGTTTTCGAAGTAACTTGAATATTGGATCACATTTATCGTTTAACTGAGAAATAAATCGAGCAATGTAATTCAATCTCCCTAGAAAACCTCTTACTTCTTTTTGAGTACGTAGAGGTGGCAAATTCTGGATGGCCTTTACTTTATCCAGATCAATCTCAATTCCCTTTTTGCTGACAACAAAACCCAACAATTTCCCCGAGGTGACTCCAAAAGTGCATTTTGCCGGGTTTAGCTTGAGTTGAAACTTTCTTAGTCTTTCAAAGAGTTTTCTAAGATTTGCAATATGTTCCTCTTCTCCTTGTGACTTTGCAATCATATTATCAACATAAACCTCAATTCCCTTATGCATCATGTCATGAAACAAGGTCACCATGGCTCTCTGATACGTTACCACAGCATTCTTCAACCCAAACGGCATTACCTTGTAGCAGAATGTTCCCCACATTGTAATAATATGGTTTTCTCCATATCTTCCGCTGCCATCTTAATCTGATTATATCCTGAGAATCCGTCCATGAAAGAAAACAATGAACTCTTCGCCGTATTATCCACCAAAGTATCAATGTGAGGCAAAGGAAAATTATCTTTGGGACTGGCCTTGTTCAAATCTCGATAATTGACGCACATACGCACCTTGCCATCCTTCTTTGGTACTGGAACAATGTTTGCCACCCATTCTGGATATTTTACCACCTCTAAGAATCTAGCATCAAACTGCCTCTTCACCTCCTCTTTTACCTTTAACAGCATGTTCGGCCTTATTCTTCTCAACTTTTGCTGAATTGGCTTGCACTCTGGTCTTAAAAGGAGCTTATGAACCACAATGTCTGGATCCAAACCCGGCATATCTTGGTATGACCATGCAAATACATCTACATATTCCCGGAGCAAGGCTATAAGTTCACCCTTTATCGATGACGACAATGTAGTCCCGATTTTAACCTTTTTTATCTCCTCACCACTTCCCAAATTCAATAATTCTAATAGATCCTCATGAGGAAGTACTTGTTTCTCTTCTTGTTCTATTTTTCTTAATAAGTTCGGAGGTAGACCATAATCCTCAATATCTTCGTCGGCCTCAAAATCACCCGTACAAATGGGCCTCTCAAAATCAATTTCAGAATTACTGACAGGAAGGTCCTCATATTCCGTATCCATACACTTGTAAATAGGTGGGGAAGAAACAATATAGGAAAACATATATACAGTCGAAGCAAAATAAATAGCATAAATGAAAGAATATGGACACATCAATATGCAGGAAATGCATCATGTTTGTTTTTTATTGGATGAAAAGTTTTAGACAAAAGCCCATTACAAAAGAAATTCTTAATATCTTCGGGCAAAGATATCTAAGATTTGTTTAAAAGCATTACGTTGGAATAGACCTAAAAACTATGGGCAGGTCGGTTGCACTCCAATTGGTTAGTCTATATCCTGGTGGACAAGGTCGCACCATCCAGTTAGCATTCTCACTTTCAATTCTTTCTTCCCAGTCGTGCAGATCTCCATATCATACATCTGCTCATCCCTATTCACCTGGAATCTCTCGAAGGCTTGCTCGATCATTACGAGCACATCATCAGAATTCTTTTCTCCGAACAGAGAACCGGCTGAGCGAAAGCTGTGAAGGATAGGTGGGAATGTCATAGCCTCCAATTCAATATCCATACCCGCAAGATGGGCCATCCACCTTTGTCGGTTCCTTTCAACTTGTTTTCTTTACTCATAGGCCTTCGGAAGATACCCCAGGCCAAACCGATCTTTCTTTCCCACTACTTCCATTGCTAAGGCCATCCCATGAAGATATTTTTCGAGACCTTTTCCAGCCCTGCAACCTTTTCCCACTGTAGTTCTTACCCCCAGCATTGTGTTCTTGGACAGCCTCTTTTGGAATTTTTTGTCCTTCAGCGACGAAAATCGTATTTACGAATTCCAAAGACCGAAAAAAACATTATACGGCATCTTCATTGGGTTCAACATAAGGAGATTCAGTAAATGCAGATGCTATTACGTCTTCTTCTCCTGATATAGTGACCAAATGCCCCTCTATCACAAATTTCAGCTTTTGGTGTAGAGAGGAAGGTACTGCCCCAGCTGAAAGGATCCACGGCCTTCCCAATAGGCAATTATAGGATGGATTAATATCCATGACCTGAAAGTTCACTGTATAGATGTATAGGCCTATCTCCAGAGGAACCTCAATAGTTCCCATTACATCTCTCCTGGTACCATCAAAGGCTCTGACCACCGTGCAGCTTGGTAGCATATAAGAAACATCCACTGGCAATTTGGACAGGGTTGCCAAGGGCATAACATTTAATGAAGAACCATTATCCAAAAGGACCCTTGGTAATATGTGCCCCTTACAAGTGGTTGTTATGTGGAGAGCCTTTGTTGACCCAATACCATTGGATGGTATTTCCTCATAGCTGAAATATATATGGTCATCTGTCACGATGTTTCCCTCCAGCCTGTCTAATTTTTCTATCGAAATGTTATTAGCCACGTATGCCTTATTCAACACTCTCAATAGGGCATTTCTATGTGGTTCCGAATTCAAAAGCAAAGATAAGATTGAAATTCTAGCTGGTTGATGTTGCAGTTGCTCAACCGTGCTATACTCACTATGCTTTATGAATTTTAAGAACTCGCAGGCTTCCTTCTCATTCACCGGCTCTTTTATTTTGTTTACCGGGGCTGACCCCCTTTCTGCTTCTTTTGACAAATCCATCTCAATATGGATTGGTTCAACTGCTTTTTTCCCTTTGTCCATTCCTTTATCTTTTCCTGTTAATCCCTTATCAACAGCCTCAGGAGCATAACACCTTCCACTTCGTGTTAAGTACCCAAAACCATTGATATCCTACTGTCTCGAAGACCCAATCATAACCATGCTGTAATCATATTTCCATGGTGCAGCTTTGTTTTCCTAGTACGAAAAAAAATAGGCAAATCAATGATTAACTTAGACGCACTTTCCTCAATGACTGGCATGAATTTCTCTTCTGGTTCATCATAATAGATGATCAAGGGTCTTTCTATCCTATAGCCAGCTGCATTCTCAATAACCTCTACTTTTTCCTTTGTCTCCACGTAAAACTTGGCCTCCCCATCATCCATTATCTTTTGGACTTTAGCCAAAAACTCCCCATAGTCTTGTATGATATGACCTCCAAACTTATGGAACAGGCACCAATTCTGCACCCTTTTTGTAACCATTTTTAAACTGTCTGCATCCCCTACCATTCATGCCTTAACCATCTCAACCCATACTGTCAACATTGGAGTCTTGACTTCCCTGGCATCCCTTTTTACCCTTCTGAATTCCCCTGTCCATACTACATTTACCTCATTCTCCATATGATCTGGCAATGGGTTTCCTGCTATATTCGGGCCATTCTTTGCCCCAAACTTCACAACTTCGACGTTGATCAGGCTTTGGACTTTATTTTTAAAGGCCAGGCAATCTTCAATCGAATGTCCTCGAATTCCTGCATGGTATGCGCAATTAGTATTTGCATTATACCATATTGGGTATGGCGATGTCAGAGGTTTGAGGTACACGGGTGCAACAAGTTGACCCTGCAACATTTTGGGATATAACTCACCATAGGTGGTAGGAATCCGATCAAATTGGGGTTTTTGATCGTTCCTTGGTGAACGTTGGTCATTGTGCCCGGCTTCCTGAGTGTTTGGGACAGTGTTTAGGGGAAGATTTATTTGTGGGGATATGCTAGTTGGAAACGGCTGTTGTGGTATATTGGTATAAGGGAAGGGATTTTGGGTAAGGTGGTTCACATTGGGGCAGTAAGGATAATACCCCGAGTAAGGTGTGTAGGGTGTAGGAGGTACATAAGATGTGGTAGGAGTATAGGGCCCTTGGTAGTGTATATGGTGTGGGAGGTGTATGTGGGTATTGGTTGATACTAACTGCGTGGGTCTCCTCTTTCTTCCTGGCAGGGAATACCTTTTTCGGAATAGAAGGCTCACCCCCTTCCATTTTCCCATTCTTAATGGCTGACTCTATCATTTCCCCGGATATTACCATGTCTGCAAAGTCCTTGGTGGCACTCCCCACCAATTTATCATAATATGGTGCTTTCAAAGAGTTGATGAAAAGAACTGTAGTTTCTTTGCTAGTTAAAGGGGGTTGCACTTGTGTGGCCAGATCCCTCCATCTTTGCGAGTATTCTTTGAAACTCTCAGTGGTCCTCTTTTCCATGTTCTGTAGCGCCAACCTATCAGGTACCATATCAAATACATGCTTATAATATTCCATGAAAGCCCTGGCTAAATCCGTCCATGAACGAATCTTGGTATGACTCAGTTGGTTGTACCATCGGGTTGCAAACCCTGTCAAGCTATCTTGGAAACAATGGATAAGCAGTTTCTCATTATCATCATGCCCCGTCATTCTTCTACAGTACATGGTCAGATGTGCTAATGGGTTGGTAGTCCCATTAAATTTTTCAAAGCCTGGTACTTTGAACTTTGGGGGAATTACTAGATCGTGTACTAAGCTCATCTCTTTGGCATCCAGACTGCCAAATAACTTCGCCCCTTCAACGGCCCTCAGCCTCTCCTCTAGCAGTTGATTTTTTTCTGCGATTCTGCTATTTCGACCTTCTTCAGCTCAGTCATCTTTGCTTTTTCCTTTTCAGCTAGTTCCTCAAAGTCTGGAACGTTAACATCATTTGGGTCAGCTCTTATATTACCCTTTCCGGGAACATATTTCTGTGTCTCAGTAGCTGGCTGGATATAAACATAGGAGGCTGCCCCAATTGGCACCTCTTCGCCCTTTTGCTGTATGTTTTCAGGTTGATCCTCTTCAACTACCACCCTTTTCCCGGTGAACGAATTCTCTCTCGGCCCTTTTTGTTTCATCATGGCACTCATCATTTTCATGAGTTTAGTCATCTATTCTCGAGACTCCTCCTGAGATTTAGCTAACTATTCCGGTAGTTCCCTTTGAGTTCTTTCCATTCTTTCAATTCTAGCAAGCTGATCGTTTTCCATAGCTCTGGCTTGAGATCGAGTATTGTAAGGGTGTCGAAAATCCGATTCTTACTAAGTGCGACCAATTGTACCTTTAGTTTTGAAAACCATGAATTAGAAATTATTGACATATCTTTTTATGTTTTATAAAAAATGAATGAATGAATGTATGACTAAATGTGAATGAATCAATCAAATAAAATGGATATGTACATGAATACGTATATGAATACGAAAGAATAAATGAATGAACAAGTGAAATGAACCAAAAAATGTTTAAGTGTATGAATATGAATGAATGAACAAGTAAAAGGAATAAATAAGTGGTTAAGTGTATGAATATGAATGAATGAACAAGTAAAAGGAATAAATAAGTGGTTAAGTGTATGAACGTAAATGAATCTCAAAAATGAATGATTATAAATATGAGTAATTGTACAGATGAACAAACAAAATAAATATGAACGCATTTGAATGTATTGGCCCCGGGATAATTTCAACCGAACGTTCTTTCATTGATTTCCTGGAACTAAATACATCACATATAGAATAAAAGGATCACTGCCTAAGATAAGTCTGTAATTCGCCTTTCAAAGTGCTTGACTTCCTCGGATCTTGGACTTTCTTTCACAGTCTCCTTTTGATTGCCCTACTCTTCAATCTGACCCCTACTTGTTCACGGCCCCTTGACGTGTCAGCAGAAGCATCACTGTGTAAGCTTTCTTTAGCTTGCTTCTCCAGTTGATTGACTCCGGCTTCCTCATGCTCAGCAATACTATGAACATACAATGACCAATGAAACTAATGCTAATGCTGGAACAAACAGAAACTAATACACAATTTCAAGATATGATAATGCAAAGCATGTGACCTAAACAAAATGCAAATGCATGACAAGGCAAGGCAAGGGATGCATGAAGAGGCCGAATATAGTTACATGATACTCTAATGCAATCCTATCTAGTAAATGGCACAAGTACATGACAAATCATATTAAGATGCATAATGTCATGACATTTTCATAAGCATATGACATACTAAAATCAAAATGCACAAGCTCATGGCATGGAGATGCAAACAAGTCAAGATGCAAGATGGAAATGCACATGCACATGCACATGCAAGGCATACTAAGTGGAATAGCCGAATGACCATATGACAATATGTTGGCATTGTATCATAGCATTTTCATAAGCACATGGCATACTAAAATCAAAATGTACAAGCTCATGGCATGGAGATGCAAACAATCCAAGAAACAAGATGAAAATGCACATGCAAAGCAAACTAACATGGAATAGCCGAATGACCATATGACAATATATGAAAAATGCAAACACATTTATAAAATAAGACATGATACATAAAAAAATATGCACAATATGAGCATGAAAACAATGGCCGAATGTGCAAGAAAAATGATTAAGCATGGAATAGAAATATATAAGTAAAAATAGCATAGAAAATAATGTAAAGAACATATAAAAATTTAAACATAGACATGCAAAGCAAATGACAAGCAAAACTAGTAAATAAAACAAGGAAAATTAAGCTCCATGGTTGGTATAAAATGGGCATAGCCTCTCACCTAACCATAATCACTTGGTTTTGCTAAGATGATGAAGCCTTTCCATTTCAAAAATCAAAAAATAAACCATGCTAAACAGCAAAATTAAGGTGAGCTTCATGGTAGGTAAAAATGGGCATAGCCTCTCTCCTAACCATGGTCACTTCGTCTAGCCAAGATCATGTAGCCATTTCAACCTTTTTGCTTCATCTTTTGTAAAAAATCAAAACCTTAGAATACTCTAAAAACCTTCTAAAAACCATTTTTCACAACAACATGCAAGGAAGAAAGAAAAAGAAAACCAAGGCAAGCAAACATGCCATTTTCGGCTAAGCATGAAACCATGTAAAAAAAAAATTGTTTTTCACCATTTTAATGAAGTAGAAGAGAATGAAAACATAAAAAAAAAAAAAAAAAACTTTATTTCTATGAAAAATGTAGTAGGAAACCATGATAGAAAATCAAGAAAACACCATGGAAAACAAGAAGAAAGCTATGCAAGAGCTTGGTAGAGATGACTACCTTCAAGCTCTCCATTGAAAACCTTTTTTTTTCTTTCTTTCAAAACCGTTTTCTTTGCCAAATTATCTACTGTTTCCAGCCAAAAAACCTATGAAAATATGAAACCAACCCCCCCTCTTTAGCCTTGGCCGGATGGCCTCTCACCCTTGGATGGGAATTGCACTTTTTTCTCCTCCAATCTTGGCCTTTAGATTAAGATATTTTAATGACAACATAAAAATGTCATCTTGCCAATTGATAGCAGCCCTTAAGATGTGTACTCAGCCCTTGTAGTAACCTTAGCCCTTACATGCAAAAGAGGACCAATCCCAAGCATTCCCTTGCTTGCCCCTTTGAGTGCCTACCCTTGGATGAGTTGTGCTCTTCCATTCTTGGTCATTGCATGAGGTCAACATAAAAATGACATCTTGTAGATTAAATCTATTCCTCAACATGTGTTCTCAGCCCTTGTAGATGGCCTAAGCCATTGGATGAAAAGAGACAATCCCATGCACTCCCTTGCTTAACCGAATGGATGCTCACCCTTGGATGAATTGTGCTCATCTTTTTTCTTCCATTCTTGGCCATTAGATGAAGGTTCTTTCATGACAAATAAAAATGTCATCTTGGCATTTAAAATTGGCCATTGGATGGTGCATTCAACTTTCCTACAAGACACCTAAGCCATTGGATAAAGGGGGAACCAGTTCAAGGTGTTAGTGGTAGCATGTGGCTTGATAGTGACTAGGGAATTAAATTGTTCAAGCTTCCTTCTTCTCCTCTATGCTGGCTGACCAAGGGGAAAAAAATCCCAACAATTCCTTCTTCTTTCATATTTTCCT
Source organism: Fremontodendron californicum (assembly GCA_030761205.1). Lineage (NCBI taxonomy): Eukaryota > Viridiplantae > Streptophyta > Magnoliopsida > Malvales > Malvaceae > Fremontodendron > Fremontodendron californicum. The sequence goes on from JAULJL010000003.1 coordinate 30,283,475, forward strand.
TAATTACAAATTTGCCATTTTTGGTTTCTTTGGTGAAATGACCTTTTTGCCCCTGAACCTAAATAAATAGCAAACGGACTCCAAATTCAAATTTTCTTTTTTCAATACTTCCAAAATAATATAAAAATTGAATTCTAGAAGTTTCAAAGTTTTTCGAGTCCATTTGCTATTTATTTCGGATTTATTTCCAAAATTTCCCCTTTTATGCACCCAAACTTTACCATTTTTTAAACGAGCTTTGAATCCATATTATTTCTTTACCAATATTTTCCAAATAATTAAAAAATGTGATCTGGAAGTTTTCATAATTTTTGGAGCTCATTTGCTATTTTTCAGGATTTATCTACTTCAATTACTACATAAGGGACCCGAGATTTGGCCATTTTGCAAACGAACTCCGAATCAAGATTTTCTTTCTCCAATCTCTTCAAAATAATTTAAAAATGATATTTGCAAATTTTCAAAATTTTTGGAACTCGTTTGCTATTTTTCTGAAATTTATCCTGTTGAATTTCTACATAGTGGGCCCGGTATTTGGCCATTTTGCAAACGAACTCCGAATCAAGATTTTATTTCTCCAATATATTTGAAATGGTTTAAGAATGAGATTTTCAAATTTTCAAAATTTTTGGAGTTCATTTGCTATTTTTCCCAAATTTTCCAATTTTGCCTTTTTGCCTCCGAAACCCGGTTTTGCTCAAAACAAGTTCGATTTTCAGATTTTCTTCAAACTAAGCCTTGGGCTATCCTTGTTTAATCATTTCTCATCAATTAAGGGCTTTATATCTATTGAATCGGGCCATTTCTGTAATTTTTCCAAATTTCACCGAAATCCACCGAAAATCCTAATTCTCGGTTTTCTTCCTAATTGACTTTTCTATTAGTTTTCTTCCAAGTGGCTTCTCCATTACTCATATTCAGTGCTTATATTTCATTTGGAACCTTCAATTCCGACCAATTTGATTGTTTAAGCACTTTTTCCCAAATTTCCCGAACTAGGGTTTCTTTTCTACTGAGATTCTATAACCCAACTTTCGACGTCCATATCTTTCAATGTAGACCTCGGATTATCAAAATTCTTTCATCATTTTTCAATTAAACCTCAAATCTTGATTTTGAAAGTGGGTTGACTTTTTTAGTAGTTGACTTTTTCGAGGTCGACTTTTTTGAGGTTGACTTTTTTTGGAATTGACTTTTTTTTTAGTTTGACTTTTTCTATCTGCTTTCTTAGACTAAGCCTCAGAGTACCACCTGCAGGATGAGAAAAGCCTTTTAGCATTCTGAAACATCAATTTAGGAAACAAATGTACCTGATTTAGGGGTCCGGACAAAATTAGGTGTTTACAATACATGTTCATATTCATTTTTAAAATTTTTTTTTAAATAAAAAAAAAAGGATAATGATTTTCAAAAAAAAAACATAAAGATATTCTTGAGTTAAAATAATTCATGGGTTCTCTACCGGGTTTGCTGGAGGGAATGTCATCAATTATCATTAATAAAGGAATATCTTTCTTTCAAGAAACGAGAATGATTTGGAAAGTTTTCCAAATAAATAAAAATTTCTATATTTTGCCAATTTTATCGGGGAATATAGGAAAATGTTGAATTAATAAATTCTAGATCATTTTCAATTAAAAATGGAATTATTTTTCTTAAAATTGGGAATTAATTTGAAATACTAAATTAAAAACCCAACTTTTTACCGAGACTTGAGATAACACATGATTAATAAGGTACCATTTTATACGGGCGTTGTGAGGGTGCTAATCCTTCCCCGCACGTAACCGAGTCCCAAACTCGATTCTTCGATTTTCTCTGGTTTATAACGCAGACTTGAAATTGGTTTTAAAAATGTTTTAATTAATTTTAAAATGTTTTATAAAACCGATTTTAATAGGTGGTCGATCACGCCTAGCTAAAAAAGATTGGTGGCGACTCCATGTCTTTTTACTAGGTCGTTTTCATACCCTCGACCTTTTATTTCAATCTAGAGGAATTAAGTCGTCTTTTCCTCTGCTTCTGTTTCCCCTCACTCGAACGGGTCCCTGCGATGGGATTACGTATCGACAAGCGTATCGGGAGAGGACATCATAAACCTCTGTGTCTACCGACTCCACCTACATAGAACCGAATGAGGATGCTGTAGAATGCTCATTCAGGTCACTGGAATTCGTTAACGCTGTGTTCATCACTGAAGGACATAAAATTCAAAGCCGAAGCTGTCCAAGAATACCAAGTTGGGGGTGAGAACGACGAAAGGCTGTAGAGCAGGAAAGGGACTAGGAAAATATCTCCAGGGGATGGTCAGAGCAATTGAAGTAACCGGGAAGTAAGACCGATTCGGTCTCGGATATCTCCCAAAAGCTCACAAAAATTGGAAACAATTGGAGAAGAACTGAAAGAGGAGGATGGCCCGTCTCTCGGGTATGGATATAGAGTGGGATCCCATTACTTTCCCACCAATCCTTCACATCTTCCGTTCGGCTGGTTTTGAGTTTAAGGAGAAGGATTCTGATGATGTGTTAGTAATTATAGAACAAGCCTTTGAGAAGTTCTACATGAGCAAGGAAGAACAGATGCAAGAAATGGTAATCTGCATGGCCGGGGAAGACGGAATACGAAATAGAAATGCAAGTTGAATGGTGCGCCCATGTCCACCGGGTTATGAATTAACAAACTGGAGTGCGACCGAGCTTCCTATAGTTTTTAGATCTACTCCAGAGTAATACTCTAAAACAATCTTAATTGTCTCTGCCTAAGGACATTAAGAATCTTTCTGTATGGGCTTATGTTTAAAAACTGTTCATTTAATAAATAACAATCGCGATGCATTTTCTTCATATTGATATGTCCATATTCTTTCATTTTTTTTCTTTCATTGCCTATATGCCTTCTTATTTTGTTTCTTTCTCACCTATTTACAGGTGTACGGATACGGAATATGAGGATCGTCCTATCAATAATTCTGAAATTGATTTTGAAAGACCCATTTGCACTGGTGATTTCGACGTCAACGAAGATGTCGAAGATTATGGTCTGCCCCCGAATTTGTTAAGAATAAATGAACAAGAGAAGCAAGTATTACCTCATAAGGAGCCGTTAAAAGTGATAAAGCTAGGAAGTGGAGAAGAAATAAAGGAGGTCAAAATTGGGACCTCATTGTCACCATCAACAAAGTGGGAACTGATAACCTTACTTCGAGAATATGTCGATGTATTGGCATGGTCATACCAAGACATGCCAGGGTTGGATCTCGATATTGTGGTTCACAAGCTCCCTTGAAGGCCAGATTGCAAGCCAATTCAGCAAAAATTGAGAAGAATGAGGCTTAACATACTGTTAAAGGTAAAAGAAGAGGTAAAAATGCAGTTCAACGTCGGGTTCTTGGAAGTGGAAAAATATCCGGAATGGGTAGCGAATATTGTCCTAGTTTCAAAGAATGATGGCAAAGTACGGATATGTGTTGATTACCGGGATCTGAATAGGGCCAGTCCTAAAGATAATTTCCCTTTGCCTCACATTGATACCTTGGTGGATAATACGACAAAGAGCTCTATGTTTTCCTTCATGGATGAATTCTCTGGGTACAATCAGATTAAGATGGCATCAGAGGATATGGAGAAAACCATGTTTGTGACGATGTGGGGAACGTTTTGCTATAAGATGATGCCGTTTGGATTGAAAAATGTCGGGTCAACATACCAGAGAGCCATGGTAACTTTGTTTCATGATATGATGCATAAGGGGATCGAAGTCTATGTTGATGACATGATCGCAAAGTCACAAGGAGAAGATGAGCATGTTGCGAATCTTAAAAAGCTCTTTGAAAGATTAAAAAAGTTTTGACTCAAACTAAACCAAGCAAAATGCACTTTCGGAGTCACTTCAGGAAAGTTGTTAGGTTTTGTCATCAGTAAGAGGGGAATCGAGATTGATCCAGATAAAGTAAAGGCCATCCAGAACTTGCCATCGCCTCGTACTCAAAAGAAAGTGAGAAGCTTTCTAGGAATATTGTCAGCTAACCGACAAATGTGATCCAATATTTAAGCTACTTCGAAAGCGTGATCCGAGAGAATGGGATGAAGGGTGTCAGATCGCCTTTGATAAAGTTAAGCACTATCTATCCAACCCATCAGTGCTAATGCCGCCTATTCCAGAGAAACCAATGATACTATATTTATCAATATTTGAGAGATCTATGGGCTGTGTATTGGATCAGCATGATGAGACCGGGAAGAAAGGAAAAGCAATTTATTACCTTAGCAAGAAGTTCACAGAGTACGAGCTGAAGTATTCATCGGTAGAAAAGCTTTGTTGTGCCTTAGCTTCGACTGCTCGAAGGCTTAGACAATAGATGTTGTACCGCAAGACGTGGTTGATTGCCAAGATAGATCCCATCAAGTATATGTTGGAAGCACCCTCTCTATCAGGAAGAACGGCAAGATGGCAAGTTTTGTTGTCAGAGTACGACATTCTGTATGTGACTCAAAAAGCTATAAAGGGCAGCGCAGTAGCCGAGCTCTTAGCAAGTCGGGCGGTTGAAAATTATGAGCCTTTGAACTTTGATTTCCCTGATGAAGACTTCATGTGTGTCTCGCAAGAAAATGGGATTCCCCCTAAGAAAAAAAAAATGTGGAAAATGTACTTTGATAGCGCATCTAATGCCATGGGGCACGGGATCGGCGCAGTGCTCATATCCCCAGAGGTAGATTATTATCCTTTCACTACCAGATTGGATTTTGATTGTACAAACAATACCGTTGAATATGAGGCGTGTAGTATGGGCCTTCGTGCTGCCGTAGATAGAAATATCAAAACACTGGAAGTTTTTGGAGATTCAGCCCTAGTGATATACCAACTACGGGGAGAATAGGAAACCCGAGATGCAAAGTTAATCCAATACTGAGAGCTCATACTGAGTCTGATAGAGGAATTCGAAGAAGTGAGTTTCAACTACTTCCCCCGAGAAGAAAACTGAATGGCGGATGCTTTAGCCACTTTATCGTCAATGTTTAAAGTAAATGAAGGGGGCAAAGTTGTGCCAATAAAGATGAGCCTATACGAGTCTCCTGCCTACTGCCCGAGTACCGAAGAAGAAGTGAATGGCCTCCCTTGGTATTACAACATCTTGCAATACATCAAGAGTCAACGGTATCCTAAACAAGAAACAAAAAATGATAAGAGGACTCTGAAAAGATTGGCAATGGGTTTTGTCCTAGATGGTGAGATTCTCTACAAGAAAGGGAAAGACCAAGTTCTATTAAGGTGTGTCGGGTCTGTCGAAGCTCGGAAAATCATTGAAGAAGTCCACGAAGGGATATGTGGCACTCATGCCAATGGTTACATGCTTGCTAAACAGATTATGAAAGCATGATATTATTGGCTAACGATGGAAGGAGATTGCATTAGTTATTCCCGGAAGTGCCATAAATGTCAGATATATGCAGATAAGATTCATGTGCCTCCATCACCATTGCATGTCATGACTGCACCATGGCCATTTTCGATGTGGAGAATGGATATGATCGGGCCTATTACCCCGCAAGCTTCAAATGGACACCGTTTCATCCTAGTGGCCATAGATTACTTCACAAAGTGGGTGGAAGCCGCTTCTTATGCTAATGTAACGAAGCCAGTGGTATGCAAATTCGTCAAGAAGGAAATTATATGCCGATATGGATTTCCAGAGAGAATCATTTCAGACAATGCTCTCAATCTGAACAATAAGATAATGAGAGAAGTGTGTACTCAGTTCAAGATCACGCATCATAATTCGGCACCTTATTATCTGAAAATGAATGGGGCAGTAAAAGCATCCAATAAGAACATCAAGAAGATCGTTGAAAAGATGATTGATGTGTACAAAAATTGGCATGAGATCTTGCCTTTTGCTTTTCACGCATACCGTACCTCGGTCCGTACGTCTACGAGTGCCATGCCATTTTCTTTGGTATTTGGAATGGAGGTAGTGTTACCTATTGAGGTTGAAATCCCTTCCCTTCATGTTTTGATGGAGGTTGGTTTAGAAGAGGCGAAGTGGGTTAGAGCTCGCTATGAACAGTTGAATCTTATTAAAGAGAAGTGATGAAAGCAATTTGCCATGGGCAAATGTATCAGAAAAAGATGATTCGAGCCCACAACAAGAAAGTTCATCCCAGGTAGTTCCGAGAAGGAAAGTTGGTACTAAGAAAAGTTCTCCCTATAGTGAAGGATTCGCAAGGGAAATGGGCTCCAAATAGGGAAAGGCCCTACGTGGTAAAAAGAGCTTTTTCTGGAGGAGCAATGATTCTGACTCATAGGGACGGGGATGACTTGAGAAATCCTGTGAATGCGACGAACTGAAGAAGTACTATGCTTGAAGAAGAAAAAGAATAGAAAAAAAAAAGAAAAGAAAAATGTGATACTGTGCACATGAAAATTCGAATGATTCCAAATGTAAAAATGAAAATTCTATATATCTATTTCCCCTGAGGATTTCTTTTCAAAGAGAATATTCGTGCTTGATATGATGAATGGCCATCTTTCATACTCCTTTCACTAAGAAGAAATTATCCATAGTCACCCCTTTGAGCCTTAGGAGTTCTTTCTTTCTTTGAACCTTGATCAAGGATCACCCTCTACACTGAAGGACAGATGCGACGAAAAATAACCTCCCAAAACATCATGCCAAAAAGAGCCATAAAAAAAAATGAGTGAAATCAAAGAATGGAAAATGAATCGAGGAATGAAAGAAACAGATTCCAAAAAAAAAAAAGAGGAAAGTCTAAAAAGAACGAATGTTTCAAGAATGAATCCTCCTCATGAAATAATCCTTGATCCAATCACCCTTAAACACATTTTGAGCTTATTTACCCATTCTTTCTAAACCCGAACCTTGGCCTACATTACGTGCTTTTAAAAGTCTATTTTGATCAAGCATGGATATTTAATTTGAAGGGGTTTTTTTCTCAGAATTCATCCCATCTTTTGAATTGACATTTTTATCTTGAAAGCATTTAGAATTCTCAGATGCATGGTAGAACCCAAAAAAAAAATAAAAAGCGAGGTTTAAGCCAAAAACATGCAAAAGACGACTTAATACCAAATGGGTGACACTTGGGTTGAAACCCCGCAAAGGGCGGCTCAAGTACTGGGATTGAATCAATTCTTCGTGTAAAAAGGGAGAAAATATCAACAAAAAAAAGGGGGGAAAACTCAGTCTGACGCAACTACGGAAGCCGAGAGATTACCCGAGTGAATTGCTCATTCAAGAGAAATTTCAGATGAATTGAAGAATGAAGGGTCCAAGATATTCCGCATCTGGGGCATCTACAACCTACAACTCTACACTTGTTTCTTGTATCCTTGATATTCACCTTTGTCATCTAAAACAATATTGCAATAAATTCTTGTTATCCCTTTTATGACATTTGGTTGTTTCATACCTTCTTTCATACATTTTGTGACGCATTTTGATTGTTATTAAATTGAATGATGTTTAGTAAACATAAAAATCTTTAAACAAAAGGATTTCAGTTTATTACTAAGGAGTAGATTTAAATTTTAGAAGAGGTTTGGAAACCACTAAAATTTGGAAACACAACAGCACATCATGATGAGAAAATTCACCAAGTAGAGGAAAACAGCGAATGTGTTGAAGACTCTTTCATGAAGTCAGAAAATTTGTGAATTTCAGTGAAGTCATAAACTGGGACTTTTTGACAATTTATCTTGATTGAAGGCTCTTCAAGTGGGGCGTCAGTGAAAAGTTGAAGACTCCGTCATGAAGTCAGACAATCCATGAACCTCAAAGAAATCATGGATTAGAAATCATGACACAATCATTTGATTGCATTCATCCTTAGGGAACATACATCCTACAATCATTTGCAAAACATGTCATTTTCATCACTGCATTCGGCTAACATTACAGGAATCGTGGAAATTTTGCTCCCCCAAATCGAACTCGTTCTACTTCTCAAATGAGTCGAGCCCCGAGACCACCATCGAGGTAGTTTGTTTTAAAATCGAATTCATTCTGCTTCTCAAATGAGTCGAACCCCGAGACCATCGTCGAGGTATTTTGTCTTTAAATCAAACTCGTTCTGTTTCTCAAATTTTTCGAGCCCCGAGATCACCGTCGAGGTATTTTCCTTTTCATATCAAACTTGTTTTCTAAATCAGTCGAACCCAGGATTCACGTTAAGGCATTCCTTTTGTTTTTAAATCAAACTCGTTCTGATTCTCAAATGAGTCGAGCCCCGAGACCACCATCGAGGTATTTTCTGTTTCAACCCAACACAACTGACACCAAGAAAAGATAAGGCCCCGAGACCACCATCGAGGTATTTTCTTCTCTTCTAAATAGAACTCGTTTCCTTAAGGCGGTTCGAGCCTTGATTAGTCAGGGAACTCAATTTAAGGACAAAATCTTCTATTTACAGCTTTTTACAAACAAACAAAAAATGATTAAATAAATGGAAATGAAGAATAAAGCAAACTCTCTTTCCTTTTTTTTTACATGTGATTTCACTGACCGGACAAAATTATTGTCTATTTATCTTTGCATGATTCTTGATTCTCAGCAATAGCCAAAGAGGGGCAGCTATAGACACCTAATTTTGTCCGGACCCCCTAAACTAGGTAAATTCTTCCTTGTACTTTTTAGAATGCAGAAAATCACTTCTCATCTTGCAGATGGTCCTCCAAGACTTGTGATTCGGAGTTTAGCACGAAAAGCCAATTGGCAAAAAGTCAACCCAAAAAGTCAACTACTAAAAAAGTCAACCCTTAATCAAAATCAAGTTTTGAAGTTGAATTAAACAATGGTGAAGGAATTTTGATTATCTGAGGTCTACAACGAAAGATATGGAGTTCGGAAGAGGGATTGCGAAAATTTCACTATAAAGGAAACCCTAATTCGGCAAATTTGATGAAAAGTGCTTAAACGATCAAATTGGTAGAAATTAAAGGTTCCAAATGGAATATAATTAATGACTACGGGTATTGGAATGGCCAGTTGGAAGCATAACCAAAGGAAGAGTCAATTTGGAAGGAAAACCGAAAATTAGGGTTTTGGTCAAAAAGGGTAAATTTTGCAAATTTGGGGAAAACTATAAAGATGGCCCAATTTTGGTGAAATTGAAGCCCCCAGTTGATAAAGAACGAGTAAACAAGGATAGCCCAAGGCCCAGTTTGAAGTGAATCGAAAGGAAGAGTTAATTAGAGCAAAAACGGAAAAACGAGAAAATTCTCGAGTTTGAAAAGGGGAAAACTAAATCGGAGGGGAATTTGATCGTAAAAATTGGGCATTTTTGGACCAACTCAAATTCAATATATGACAAAGGCAGTAGAAAAAGAAAATCTGGAAATCGAACCTGTTTCGAGTAAAAACAAGGCTTTGGAGGTTAAAGGCAATATTGGAAAATCCCAAAGATAATTCCGGGAAAAATAGCAAATGAGCTCGAAAAATTATGAAAACTTGAAGTTCTAAGTTTTATAAATTTTGGAAGAGATCGGCCAAGAAAAATCTAGAATCGAAGCTCATTTGAAAAATGGCAAAGTTCGAGTGCACTAAGTCGAAATTCCAGAAGATAATTTCGGGAAAAATAGAAAACAAGCTCTAAATTTTTTGAAAACTTGCAGTTCTGAGTTTTATAAGTTTTGGAAGATATCGGCGAAGAAAAATCCAGAATCGAAGCTCATTTGAAAAATGGCAAAGTTCGGGTGCACTAAGCCGAAATTCCATAAGATAATTCCGAGAAAATTAGCAAACGAGCTCCAAAAATTATGAAAACTTCCAAATCGGAATTTTATAATTTTTGGAAGAGATTGGTGAAAAAAATTTGGAATTCGGAGCTCATTTGAAAAATCGCAAAGTTCGGGTGCATTGAGCCGAAATTCCATAAGATAATTTCGGGAAAAATAGCAAACGAGTACCAAAAATTATGAAAACTTTCAGATCTAAGTTTTATTTTTTTTGGAAGAGATTGGTGAAGAAAAATCCAGAATCGGAGTTCAAATGAAAAAGATGAATTTTGGGTGCCACTAACCAAAAACTCTAAGAGAAAATTCCGAGAAAAATAGGAAACGAGCTCGAAAAATTTTGAAAATCTCTAGATCTCAATATTATATTTATTTGGATGGATTGGAGAAAGAAAAACCAGATTTGGGGTCCGTTTGCAATAAAATCAAGTTTGGGGGGCCAAAGTACAATTTTACCGAAGAAATCTAAAAAGGCCAATTTTGCAAAATTAAAAGGTGAAAAAATGAAGGAAATTCTGGAGCATACAAGGCCCTTGGCCGGCCATGCATAGGGGAAGGGTGGGGATTTAAGTCATTTCATCAAATGGTCATATCAAGCTACAATATATTATTTGTACTATCTTGAGATGTCCTTGCTTATCCAATGGCCTAAGTACCTTATGAAAAGATGAGTACATCCTTGAATGGCCAAGATCAAATTGCAAGATGACATTTTTATTGTCATGAAAATGTCCTTATCCAATGGCCTATATTGGTGGAAGAAAGATGAGCACAAGTCATCCAATGGTTGGAAATACATGTAGCCAAATAAATATCCTTACTCATCCAATGGCTTAGGCACCTTAAGAAAAGATGAGTACATCTTTGAATGGCTAAGATCAATTTCCAAGATGACATTTTTATTGTCATGAGAATATCTTGGATCCAAGGGCTTAGATTGTGTAGGAGAATTAAATGAATTAATCTCCACCCTTCACCAACACCAAAGGGTGGTTCGGCCAAGGCCTCAAAGGGGAGGGCTTTTTCATTTTTTCACAAGCAAGTTGGCTGATTTTGAGAAAGAGGCAATAGCTAAAACCTTAGGAAAAATATTTTTGAAAGAAAAGAAAGAAAGTTTTTGCTAAGGTAGCCATTCCTCTTTGGTTCTTACATTTTTCTTTCTTCTTCCTCATGTTATTCTTTATTTTTCCATGTGATTTCCTACTATTTTTTTTTGTTTAATAAAGGTTTTATGAAAGCTTTCTTCTGGTTCTTGCTTTTTCAGAATAAATAAAATAATGGTTAGGCTTCATGATCTTGATGAAAATCAAGTGATAATGGTTAGGGTGGGCTTTGTCCAATATACCAACCATGGAGTTCATTTCCATATTTTTTATATTTGCTTACTTTAACTTGCTTATTTCTATTACTATTTATTTTTATGTTTATTTATATTCTTGCTAACCATTTTATTTTATTTTTTTATTTATGACATACTTTTGCATCTTGTGGCTATTGTCATATAGTTTAGGTCATTTTCATTTTTCTATCATTTAGCTAAGTCATTTTTCATGACATTCTCACAACATTTTGGCTCCTAGACCATTCGGTCATGTAAGTTTTTTTTAGGCTTTTATGTCATTTTACATGTCATTTAGGCTTTTAGGTCATTTTTTATTATTCCATGTCAATTTACATGTCATTTAGCATTTAGGTCATTTCTGCATCTAGGATATTTTCCATGCCATTTTTGCATGCCATGTCATTTTCCATGTCATTTAGACATTTAGGTCATTTTCATATGCCATGTCATTTTACATGTCATTTAGGCATCTAGGTCATTTTCCATGTCACTTAGACATTTAGGTCATTTTTATTTTCCATGTCATTTAGACATTAGGTCATTTTATTATTCCATGTCATTTTTATGACATTTAGACATTAGGTTATTTTTAGGCATCTAGGTCACTTTCCATGTCATTTAGGCATTTAGGTCATTTTTATTATTTCGTGACATTTTCCATGTCATTTAAGCATTAGGATATTTTATTATTCCATGACATTTAGACATTAGGTCATTTTTATTATTCCATGTCATTCTCCATGTCATTTAAGCTTTAGGTCATTTTCATATACCATGTCAGTTTTCATGACATTTAAGCTTTAGGCTATTTTCATATGCCATGTCATTTTCCATGTCATTTAGACATTAGGTCATTTTTATTATTCTATGTCATTTTACATGTCATTTAAGCATCAGGCCATTTTCATATACCATGTCACCTTCCATGTCATTTAGGCACTAGGCCATTTTCATTATTCCATGTCATTTGCCATGTCATTTAGACACTAGGTCATGCATATTCCATGTCAATTATTTCATGCATTATTGCATTTCTCACTTGATTTTTGACTTAAGCCAATCAATGGCTCAAAGTCAAACTCACATGAGCATGCTTGTGGAAAATTAAAATTTGTACAAGTTGGATTTTTCTAACTTTAGGATTTTTTTTTCACTATACAGCCCTTGTCTAAATTTTTTAATATTTTACCACTGGTTGTAGGACCTTATAGGAGTCTCTAATATTTTTATTCTGATTTTTGTACGTTTTTATCAAAAGTTTAAAAATATTTTTTGGTTAAGCATTTTTTTGCTCACTGTTCTGTCTTTCATGAATTTTCAAGTAGGTCATCCTTAGTCTAAAAATTAAGCCGATTTTTTCCCATAGAAGTCGACATGTTCTAAGTCTCCCATAATTTTTTCAGATTTTTTTGAATTTTTTAGAAGGTCAAAAAAATCAATTTCCAAAACTGGTCAGTAAAGTCATATTTGTTTTTAAGAACTAATAGTTTTCTATTTTGTTTAAGGCACTAAGAGGGGGCTGATTTAAAACATTAGTTGCTGTCTTAGGTTAATTTCCAAGTCATTTTAATCAAAATTTTGATTTTATAAAAGTCGGGTCAAGGGTGGTCAACCTTGGGTTTCAAAACTAGGAAAAACTAGAGCTTTAAATAGGTGGGTTCGGCCAAACTTTTTTTTTCACTCAAAAATTCTGATTTTTTTTTAAATCCGAGTCCAAAATTCGAGTTAGAAAATCCAACTTAGGTCTCTTCCAAAGGTAGTCGGATGTCTTTTTAGATATACGAATATCCTTATTTTGTGGGAGAAATACATTTCCATGCATTTGCATTTTTCATATTCATGCATATTTTATGACATTTAATTTTTGCTATTTTGGTTATATAAATTCCATATATATATATGAATATTCCATAGTGATGTCATTGCTTTGATTTAGATTTTATGTTGTCATTTTGATTATGGCATCTATGATTAATTCTTACCATTTATTTTAGATTTTTGCTATGTCATATAGATTTCTAATATGTCATCTAGGTTTTATCATGTCATTAATTCTTGCTATTTAATTTAGACTTTTGCTATGTCATATAGATTTCTAATATGTCATCCTAGGTTTTATCATGTCATTAATTCTTGCCATTTAATTTATATTTTTGCTATGTCATATAGATTTCTAATATGTCATCTAGGTTTTATCATGTCATTAATTCTTGTCATTTTATTTAGATTATGCCATGTCATCTAGATTTTGCCATGTCAAGCATGCCATGTCATTAATCCATATGTCATTTCATTCACTCATATGCTATGTCATTAGTAGTAATTTGCATATTCATGTCATTTGTAGTAATTTGCATATTCATAACTATCTCTTTTAAATTTTTTTATGCAATAAAAATAATGATTTTTAATAAAATAAAGCTATTCCCAAGTTAAAATAATTCATGAGTTCTCTTCTGGGTTGATGGGGATGAGATCATCAATTATCATTAATAACGGAATATCTTTTTTCAAAACGAGAATGATTCGGAAAATTTTGCAAATAAATAAAAATTTCTATATTTTGCCGGGTTTGCCGGGGAATGTAGAAAAATTTTGAATTAATAAATTCTGTATCATTTTCAAATCAAGTGAAATTATTTTTCTTTAAAACGGAAATTATTTTTAAATACCAATTTCAAAATCGACTAGACTCGAGATAACACATGATTAAAAAGGTACCGTTTTACACAGGCGTTGCAGGAGTACTAATCCTTCCCCGCGCGTAACCGACTTCTGAACCCGCTTTTTGATTTTCTCTGGTTTAAAACGCAGATTTCAAAATTGGTTTTTTTAAAAATGTTTTAATTAATTTTAAAATGTTTTACAAAATCGATTGTAATAGGTGGCCGATCACACCTAGCCAAAAAAGATTGGTGGCGACTCCATTTCTTTTTCGAGGTTGTTTTCAAACCATCATTTCAATTTCAAGAGGAATTAAGTCATCTTTTTCTCTGTTGTTTTTCCTTACATTCACTCGAACGGGTCCCCCGGCGACGGACGAATCACGTATCGACAATGTCCGTGGAGGGCATTACCAAGTGATTGATAAAATCAAATGCACCATCATAGGACTTTGTTGGTTGAAGTCTGAAGTTTTGAGATGGCAATATCACTTTCTTGAGTGAATGGAGAATTCCTTAGTGTCTGATGCACCCAAAAGAGTGTATCTTATTTAACCTTGCACTAAAAAGATCAATTGTAAGTATAATGATTAGCAAGGGTCGAGTCCTCAGGGATTGGGTTTTAATCTATGAGTTATTAGTTTATAACTTACGTTCAAAGAAAACAATAAAAGAAAAGGGGTTTTTGAAGCCAGTTTTAAACTAAAGTAAATAATATGAATAAGATGCAAGGCGGTATAACCAGCCAATAAAAATATACATACTAAATTAGGCGGTATAACCAGCCAATAAAAATATATATACTAAATTAGGCGGTATAACCAGCCAATAAAAATAAAACAAAGTTAATATACAAATTAGGCGGTATAACCAGCCAATAAAAATAAATATACTTTTAAAAATAAGCAAACTAGAAAAGTAAGAAAACAAGTAAGTAAGAAGAATCAAATATGAAAAATATGGTTAAGGTTTCATTCTCCACCACTAGACATCATTAAGAATCAATTTCAGATCTATCAATATCAACCAACTATCAAAGTTAACAACCGTAGATAACAACAAGCTCTGTTATCCCAATCTTTCCTTAGTTTGTCGTTAAATAGAACAAGCTCTCTATTTAATCTCTAACCATTAAACAACCTAGAATAAGCTCTCTAAATTCAATTTAATGGCAGCTTTATGATGAGAAAGATAGGTTGATCTAAGCAACAAACACATAAGCTCGGATTGTTCAACTTAGGTTATGTTCCACTTTGCAATTATTGAAAACTTGACCATAATCATTAATCACAAATTGCCACTTATGAATAGGAAATCAAGACAATTACACGGATCAAGACTCCTAAACTAGCAATAGATAATTATCAAGATCTATCTAGTTGTACACCTAAATAAATCAAGACAACATCATCAACAATTCTTGTAGAATAACATAAGCAACTTTGATAGAAAATTAATGATAGATAGAATCTGAAAATCAATCACAAAATATGTCTAGGGCTTTGAAATCACCCTTAACCAAATAGAAGTTTAGCCTAGCATAGGCATTGTAAACATAAACATAAAATTAAAGAGAATCTAAGAAGGAAATAAAAGAAAGAAGAAGAAGAAGAAAATAAAGAAAAAGAAAACTAGGGAAAAGAAAGAAGAAGAAAACTTAGAGAATTTTATTTCAATGTCTAATTTCCTACCAATCTACCATATGATCCTCTACAATCATCCAAGGCCCTCTATTTATACACATTTTGGAGGGCTAAATGACAAGAGACAAGCTTTACAAATTTCAAAGGTAGGTATAATAGGTGGGTGAATTTTTCTAACAATTTTCGTCATATTGTATGACAATTTTGATCATCCAACTTGATGGTCAATTTCGTCAATGTTGGAGGCCTTATCTGATCCCATGGTCTTCTAGAAAAAGGTTCCCCTATCAGTTACGGATCCATAGCCGTTGGAATCAGCTCATTTTCTGATGTGGATAAGCAGATATGGGCAAAATACGAAAACAGGTCAGCACAGACGTCATTGCACATCAGCCAACTTGATGGTCGATGTCGTCAATATTAGAGGCCTGATCTGATCATATGGTCTTCTAGACAAAGGTTCCCCTATCAGCTACGGATCCATAGCCATTTGAATCAGCTCATTTGCTAATGTGGATAAGCAGATATGGGCAAAATACGAAAACAGGTCAGCACAGACGTCATTGCACATCAGCCAACTTGATGGTCGATTTCGCTAGGGAAAACGACTCCGTTTCAAGACGTGTAAAACATGAAAAAGATAGATATGCCTCTTAGCTTTGCACGGCTACAAATTTCAGCCTTATTGCTTCAGTGAAACTCCAGATATAGCTGATATGGAAAAAGGTGTCGGAACTGGAACTGAACTGGATTTGCCCTTAATTCTAGTAATCTGAAATCACTCAAAGAAACTTGTGAAAAACACCAAATTACATAAAAATATAAAAGATCATAAACACAATTAGACTAAACAATAATAACTCGTATTTGACACAAAACAATAATAAAACATAACTAAAAACTATATAATTATACGAGTTATCACACCCTCACACTTAGCTTTTTGCTAGTCCTCGAGCAAAATCAAATAAAAATAAAATAAGAAAATCTAATCTAATCCACTTTCGTAGGAAATCACGGTGGCACTTAGCATGTGACACAAGCCTTTAAACCCCTAGGTGTCCCTAGTGGACGAGTTTAGTCTCGTGAGGGTTTACTAGAACGACACCCACAAACATTGAAAAACTAAAATATAAATAAACTACATATACTAAAAATATTTATTCCTAATCCTTTCAATACAAATTAGAGACAATCTTTTAACAAGTCTTATAAACTAATCAATAGCTTAAAGAATTTCACAAAAAATCATGCTTGAATGTAACTTCTTTGAGTTAAGCTAAAATTAACATAACATATCTCAATCAAAATAGTGCATGTTCAAATTTAATCTCAACTTCTCACATGGGATACCCTCATGATTTTCACTCTTTAAAGTAGTGGTGAAGTGTTTACACTCAATCAATCTCATGAAAACAGTTCTACCATATTCTTGCTTGTCCACCTATTCTCCACTATTTAGATCATACAACTTCATAAATCAAGAGGTCTTTAATCAAGGTTGTAATGGGGCCAAGGGGTTTGTAATGTGGTTGAAGAACAAAAGGATAAAGATATCACAAAGGTTCCAAAGAGTTCATAGAGTTTAGAGACATAATAGGATCATACAAATAAAACTTCTCAAAACTCTTATAAAGCACATAATAACATAGGCTAAATATTCATGTTGAGCCTTTGCATCATTCTAACCAACTTTGTAACATCTTTTTCTGTACTTTAACTAGAAGTTCAAGAGAAGATTTTTTTTTTTTTTAATATGGGAATGTATTTGACAATGATCCCTTTCTTTTTCTCTTGACTTTTTCTTTTCTTTTCTTCCCCCACACTTATCTTTTGTTTCTAACCTAAATTTTTAACTAAAAATATCCCTTGTTTTTTTGCAATATGTCTCAAAATATATAATCCATCTTTAGAACAAGGGTAAGGATATAAGTATATTTAGGCTAGGTGTAAGTTGTGGTTACTAATAAAACAGCATATTTAATGTAGGCTCAAATTGGCTCACTAGTGGGGATGTTCTCTTAGAACATTAATAATGGATGGCTGTTTGGCTCTGGTTATAATCCTAATGCCTCTATCATATTCATGTTGTCACATGTATCAATATAGTCTCAAACGGTTTAAAGCAAGTTCTAGAGAATCATGTAATCATAAGAGCACTCAAGAAAGAAATTAGATTGATTTGTATAATGCATCAATCATTATAGGCTCAAAAACTCACAAGGATGATTATACAAGTCAGATTAAGTCTAAACATGCTTCTTTCTCAATCAACATATCATATTAACATTGGCTCATAAAAAAGGTTGACATCAAGCTCAATTCTCATGAAAATCTTCTCACTAACAAATCTGTTTTAGACTTATGCAATTCATATCTCATCATTGTATTAAAAAGGAACTAAAACACACTAAAAAAAAATAATAATAATAATAAAGACTCACAAAAAAAATAGTAGACAAAAATAAAATAAATCCTAAATCATTCCCCCACACTTAATTCTTACATTGTCCTCAATGTAAGTCTATTAACCCAAATGAAAGAATCATGTGTAAGAGAAAAGAACTAATAACATAAGAATAGGAACAACTAAGACTCAAAACAAAACAAAACAAACTCATGCAACCTAAATAATCCTAAAATACTAAACACAAATTAACAAGTAAACATAAAAAGATTAAAATCAAACTGACAAGGTATGTCTCAAGTCTCCCTTACTCAGACCTTGTTCAGAATGAATACTTCTAAATTGCTTAAAACACAACAAAACTTTTTTTTGAAAAGAAGAAATCAAACTGACAAGGTATGTCTCAAGTTTTCCTTACTCAGACCTTGTTCAGAATGAATACAAATTTCTTTCTTTTTTTTTTTTTTTTTGAAGGTAAAATTTAGGAGATATTACCTGTAGAGGTTGCTAACCACTTATTATAACTGAGACACAACAAACAAAATGTTAGATAATGTCACAAAGACAAAGTGCAATCCACTCCTTGATCGTCCATATCTCTTTTTCTTTTTCCGAGCGTTTGCGAAACAACCGTAGCAGATAAACACTCATAAGCTTGGAGCTTTTTGAGTAAATCTTCAATGGTTGTAGCAGAAATTATGGTTCTCCTTGCCTCTGAAAACATGAATCCATTATCCACAGCATTATTTAAATATGAAAGCAAATTATTAAAATAACCATTAATATTAAGCAAACCAATGGGTTTCTTATTTGTGACCAAAGATGACCAAGAAGCCACGCAAGCTATTTCTTCCAATGTACCCAGACCTCCTGGTAAAGCAATGAATGCATCGGCAGAATGGTACATGATTGTTATCCGTTCAGGGATACTCCAGACTTGTATTTCCTTACCCAAGGTAGGTCCACAAAAATCTGTGAATAGTTTTGGCACGATTCCTAGAACTAAACTTCCTCCGGCGTGTGCTGCTGTAGCGACTGCTCCCATTAAACCCGTACTACCACCTCCATAAATCAACTGGATCTTTTGTTGGGCAAGTATTACTCCAACTCTTATGGCTTCATCAGCGAATATGTTATTTTTCCCTGGATAAGCACCTCTAAAGACACAAATTTTTTTAATGCGCTGGGACGAAGTACTTTCCATTTTTTTTTTCGAGTGCCTGAAAGAGAATGAGTACATGGTGTAATATATAGAGGACTGAGTAGTGAATCAGACAAGAGTAATAATGTCGCCGAAAGTGTATCTGACCTGTCAGAAGAAAATGTTAACCTAACAAAAGATTTTTGCGTGATTTCAGGAAGAAAATCAAAAAGAGAAGAAAAATCAACCGTAAAAGTCAAGAGTAATAGTGTCGCCGAAAGTGTATTTGGCATCTTCCTCTGGTTTTACGTCCAGAAACGGCTTAAACGCCTTCTATGAGTCGAGGATATGCTTCCCATCCAGTTTTCTTACAAGCTGGCAAACAGGGTCTTTTAACATCAGATTCCCAAGATGTTGCCATTCCCTTTGGAATTGCGGCCATAAATCAAGAATTTCTCTTTGTACGTCTCCACTAGGATGCGTCTCAAGAGAAAGTTGGATATTACCCAAATTCTCCTTACTCAGTCCATCCTTAATGAATTCAATTTTATCATCTCGATTAGAGGACGGAATCCCAATAGAATGACATTTACCGTTACACGTCCATCGTGCACATTTGTGGCAGTTTGAACTCATGCGCTTTGCTCGTCGCTTTTTTGCAAAAGTGCTTCTACCTGTACCTGGTAAATGCAAAACAGGAAGATATTCATCTTCACGTACCTTGGCTTCAATTATCCAACGTATGTCTTCAGGAATCCCTTTGTGCATAAGCATTCTTAATCTTTCAAATCGAACTTGGTAAAGCTTCAGTAAAATATTTCGAGGAAAAGGAGGAAATCGTTTCTGCAATCTTGTGAGAATATCATCCATCCTAAAAAAAAAAATGAAAAAAATTGAAAGAGAAATTGGAAGAGAAATTTATATACAATATCAGTTTTGTGGGTAGCTGATGGAACCGATTTAAATAATCACGGAGTACCGTTATCCGCCGTTTAACCGGGGTTAAAAAAATTATATTTACATCTAGTTATTTTCAAAACAAGGATCAGAAAGAAAAACAACATAAAAAGACTCAAAAACAAAACACTCTAAATAAAATCCTAAATTCTTCCCCCCACACATAATTCTTACATTGTCATTAATGTAATGCTATTAATCCCAAATGAAAGAATCATGTGTAAGTGAAAAGAACTAATAAACAAAATAAACTTATGCAGCCTAAATGAACTTAGAAACACTAAACACAATTAGCAAAAAAAAAACATAAGAAAAAGATAAAGAAAAAGAGAGCAAATCTGAGGATGGCAGTTTGGCAATGCTTTCACTAATTAGGCTGCCTCCCCCAATTAGCACTTGATTTAGTGTTTTGAACCTAACCAACACCCCTTCTTGGCATTTTAGGCTTGTCAGGCTCATACATGAAATTTCCCAAATTTATGCGTTTGAGAGGAAGCTTTCTTTGCACAACAGTGGATGCATTCTCCATTACAAGTATTATTCCATCATCCTTTGTGGTGCATATGTCATCGAGGAATGGAGCATATTTTGATACTTGTTGAATGACCTCCACAAACAAGTTGTTTAAGGTTTCCGGCATGTGTTGTTCATGTTCTTCCTCCTTGAACTTTGCAAATCTACTAGGAAAAGGTGGAGAAGAAACATTAGTAAAAAGTGAAACCTTAAACGTTACCTCAGGTGCCGAAATACTCTTATTTGGATCTTTGGCTTCATTATCCTCAAGAATAGAATCCATCTCTAATTTTGTTTCATCCTCATCTTGTTCCTCATTCTTCAAGGTCACAATAGTAGCATTCTCCTTTGGGTTAACCATCGTTTGGGCTGGGAGTTCTTCAGATCTTTGTGCTACCCATCCCACCATACTACTAGCCAATTGGCTCATTTGCTTTTCCAAACTCTGGATGCTTGCCCTTGTTTCCTGTTGAAATTGCAAAGAATCAGTAACAAGAAAATAGACAAGATCTTCTAAAGAAGTACCTGAGTTTTGAGTCATATGTGGTGGTTGAAAAAGATCTGGTTCTTGAGACCATGATTGATTGAAGCTAGATGGATGAGTGTAATTGGCATAAGGATCTACTTCTAGGTAATTTTTCGAGTAGCCATAATTAGTATGATCCCACCATCCCTCATGGTAAGTGTTTGAGTAATGATCATACTGTTGGTCTTGGAACACTTGATGGCCTTGACATCCTCCCATGGCCAATTGTTGAACTGGGGAGGTGAGATTGGCTTGTTGATTCTCCATGTTCATGTATGCCACCAACTCTTCAAGTGTTAGATTGCTCAATTCCATTGTTTTTTTTTTTTAAATTTGAAAAGAAAAACTTGTATGTACAAGAAAATAAAACTAATTAGAACTGAAAATAAGGATAAACCAAGTAACAAATAAACTAAAGAAAGCAATCCCCGGCAACGGAGCCAAAAATTTGATGCACCCAAAAGAGTGTCTCTTATTTAACCTTGCACTAAAAAGATCAATTGTAAGTATAATGATTAGCAAGGGTCGAGTCCTCAGGGATTGGGTTTTAATCTATGAGTTATTAGTTTATAACTTACGTTCAAAGAAAACAATAAAAGAAAAGGGGTTTTTGAAGCCAGATTTAAACTAAAGTAAATAATATGAATAAGATGCAAGGCGGTATAACCAGCCAATAAAAATATACATACTAAATTAGGCGGTATAACCAGCCAATAAAAATATATATACTAAATTAGGCGGTATAACCAGCCAATAAAAATAAAACAAAGTTAATATACAAATTAGGCGGTATAACCAGCCAATAAAAATAAATATACTTTTAAAAATAAGCAAACTAGAAAAGTAAGAAAACAAGTAAGTAAGAAGAATCAAATATGAAAAATATGGTTAAGGTTTCATTCTCCACCACTAGACATCATTAAGAATCAATTTCAGATCTATCAATATCAACCAACTATCAAAGTTAACAACCGTAGATAACAACAAGCTCTGTTATCCCAATCTTTCCTTAGTTTGTCGTTAAATAGAACAAGCTCTCTATTTAATCTCTAACCATTAAACAACCTAGAATAAGCTCTCTAAATTCAATTTAATGGCAGCTTTATGATGAGAAAGATAGGTTGGTCTAAGCAACAAACACATAAGCTCGGATTGTTCAACTTAGGTTATGTTCCACTTTGCAATTATTGAAAACTTGACCATAATCATTAATCACAAATTGCCACTTATGAATAGGAAATCAAGACAATTACACGGATCAAGACTCCTAAACTAGCAATAGATAATTATCAAGATCTATCTAGTTGTACACCTAAATAAATCAAGACAACATCATGAACAATTCTTGTAGAAGAACATAAGCAACTTTGATAGAAAATTAATGATAGATAGAATCTGAAAATCAATCACAAAATATGTCTAGGGCTTTGAAATCACCCTTAACCAAATAGAAGTTTAGCCTAGCATAGACATTGTAAACATAAACATAAAATTAAAGAGAATCTAAGAAGGAAATAAAAGAAAGAAGAAGAAGAAGAAAATAAAGAAAAAGAAAACTAGAGAAAAGAAAGAAGAAGAAAACTTAGAGAATTTTATTACAATGTCTAATTTCCTACCAATCTACCATATGATCCTCTACAATCATCCAAGGCCCTCTATTTATACACATTTTGGAGGGCTAAATGACAAGAGACAAGCTTTACAAATTTCAAAGGTAGGTATAATAGGTGGGTGAATTTTTCTAACAATTTTCGTCATATTGTATGACAATTTTGATCAGCCAACTTGCTGGTCGATTTCATCAATGTTGGAGGCCTGATCTGATCACATGGTCTTCTAGAAAAAGGTTCCCCTATCAGTTACGGATCCATATCCGTTGGAATCAGCTCATTTGCTGATGTGGATAAGCAGATATGGGCAAAATACGAAAACAGGTCAGCACAGACGTCATTGCACATCAGCCAACTTGATGGTCGATTTCGTCAATATTAGAGGCCTGATCTGATCATATGGTCTTCTAGACAAAGGATCCCCTATCAGTTACGGATCCATAGCCATTGGAATCAGCTCATTTTCTGATGTGGATAAGCAGATATGGGCAAAATACGAAAACAGGTCAGCACAGACGTCATTGCATATCAGCCAACTTGATGGTCGATTTCGCTAGGGAAAACGACTCCGTTTCAAGAAGTGTAAAACATGAAAAAGATAGATATGCCTCTTAGCTTTGAACGGCTACAAATTTCAGCCTTATTGCTTCAGTGAAACTCCAGATATAGCTGATATGGAAAAAGGTGTCGGAACTGGAACTGAACTGGATTTGCCCTTAATTCTAGTAATCTGAAATCACTCAAAGAAACTTGTGAAAAACACCAAATTACATAAAAATATAAAAGATCATAAACACAATTAGACTAAACAATAATAACTCGTATTTGACACAAAACAATAATAAAACATAACTAAAAACTATATAATTATACGAGTTATCAGTGTCCCAAGATTGAAGAGTGATGTGCTCATCAATTTGCTCTTTTTCTAGCTTCCATCTTGTTCTCATGTCTTTCGGTTGTTCTACCGAAGTCAGCGAGCTTCATTTGCGTATCAAGCCTTTGTTTCAAGTTGGCTTTGGTTTCTTCGCTTTACTTCAACTTAAGCTATTCGATTTCCCTTTTCACGCTCAACCTTTCTCTTGGGTTCGTGGTGTGTCATGGCTTTAGATGTGATTTTCCACCTTCTTCCTTGAGCATCTGCTTCTTTTGCTCATCAAAGGAGTTGCATTAGCAGCAGTGATTGGTCTGATGATATCTTTGTGTCCGAAGTGTAAACGGACAACCATGTATCATCAGTTTCACATCTTCCCCAACATCTTTCAATGCGGCTGGATCAATATTTGCTTCCAGCCTTTAGTTTCATGATGGATTTCTTGTAGTAAGCTTTCAAATGACTTGGGCCAGACCACGGACATCATCTCTTAATTGCTTGATGTTGGCGAGGAAGTCTTTTTAAGTGCCAACATGTTCCCTCTTGTTTGATGTGCTCGAATTTCTTGGAGTTGGCTCAAGCATGATTATGTGAATTACTAGGCGAGGACACCTTGGTGGGTGTGAGAGGAGATGTGCCATCTGATGTCCAACTCCAGCTGAAGTCTCTTGCCTTTTGACCTTCATTTGTGAGAGACTCCTTTTGTTTGTCGATGTGAGAGTTGTTGGATGTTGTGCTTGCATTTGAGGAGGGCTTACCTCTTCGCACATCATCCTCATCTCCTTCATCTTAGTGGAAGCATCCGAACTTCTTTTCTCCTTATATCCTCTTTGATGATGTAGGTGGGGAAATCTCCGAGCACAGGTTTAAGCTTCTTGGCTTATAAGCCTTGGAGGTATGAGCATGTTGGTCCTTCTTCCATGTCTACTTGGCTTGCCTCTTACTAGACATGGGGAGCTTAGAGGGGATAATCGAGGTACTTGTGACGTTTCCATGGTGGAAGTGTTCTCAGGTTCCCAAGCCTCATCTGTCGTGCTCTCCTTTCTTATGTCATATACAAAGGAGTATTTTCCGTGATTGGGGGGTTCCTATAAGCCAAATCCTTCACTATCTCTTGTTAAGTTGCGGACATCATTCCTTAGTTGGTTGAGGTCGTTGCTCATTCTTTGCTCCTTTAAGGAGGGCGTACATTAGGGGACACATGTCCTGTTGTAAGTCCTTAGGCGTGAAAGCCTTAAGTCAGAAAGGGTGTCCATTTTTCTTCCTCTGATGGGAGGAGGATCACTTCGGGGTGGTCGACGAGCTCCAAACCTTGCAGCGACTCTCTTCTTAGGAGCCATACTTCTTGTTGGCTCTCTCAATAAAGCACCAAATGTTGCAGGTGAAAATATCAGTGTCCACAACTGTGAGAGTCTGCTAGAATGGATATGGCCATTGTAGTGGAAGAGACTAAGGCTGAACACTAGTGGACACTAAAGTACTGATGTGTTTGGTGTGCTTAAGCCAAAGTAAGTGGCACTTAGGTGGACATCAGGCACATGGGGGTCGAGGTCAATAGATTTGTGTGGCACTTTCGAACTGAAGTGGTTAGTCTCTCGTCGAGCGTACAAGGCACATAGGAACTAATATGATTAAACTTCTACTAGATGTGTGAGGCACATCGGGACACGTTGGGACACATCGAGACCGAAGTGATCTCCACCAATTGGATGATATCCTGCAAGGAAGTAACAAGGTGAGAGGGGCACCGAAGGTTTACCTCTAGGGCACGCTCCGACGCTTAAGTCAGTATCACCTCAAGTGTTCAGTACGTAAGGACATAAAATCACTTAGGATCACTAAGGATCACTTAGGATATACAAAATTTAACATGTAGAGTGAGATAGGGAGGCAATTCTAGTTGGAGACTTTCTCTCTCTAGTTCGAATTTTATGGCTATGATCAAACTTGTTGGAGTAGGCTAGTAGTAGCCTATTTATAGGCTGACGACGGTCATGATCGTGCCACATGTCATCATCTGAATGAGGGTGCATGAGAGGTGATGTAGCTGCATTGCACCCAATCTGAACCCATTTCTGTTGGGACAGCTGTGTAGAAGCTGTTTCGGTGTTCTGATCTCGTGTTCGGTTGAAAAACTGGACCACAGTGGGCCTGGTTCCAAGTCCTCCCTAACAGTTTTCAAAATTTCCTTCTCTTGCTCCTCTTTCTTGGACTTTGCTATCCTGCTAAGAAAAGGTGGAAGAGTTATATAAGAAGGAAAATATGGTTTAAGAGTTACCTTTTCCAGTGGCTCATTGGGATGTGAAGATGATGCATTGGTGTTGTCCTCCCCTTGAGCACTATCCTTTTGTGGTGTCTCAAGTTGTTTTCCACTTCTTAGAGTTATAGCATTTGCATTTTCTCTTGGATTCACTATGGTTGAGAAGGTAATTTCCCGGAATACCTTGCTTGCATTTGACTCATTATTGTTGCCATTTGACCCATTTGAGTCTCTAAATTTCGGATGCTTGGCTTTGTTTCCTGTTGATTTGCCCTTGTTTCCTGTTGAAATTGAATTGCATTAGTAGTAAGGGATTTGACAAGATGTTCAAGAGACTCACCTGAATTCTTTGGTGGTGGCACTCGTTGTCGAGTTTGGTATGGTTGTTGCACTCTTTGCTGAAAACCCGATGGTCTATTTTCAAATGGTGAAGGAGCAGCTTGTGATTGGTTTCCTGCATAATTGAAGTTTTGATGATCCCTCCACCCTAGATAGTAAGTGTTTGAGTAGGGGTCATATTTCCGTTGTTGATTCTAAAATCCACCCATGGCATTCACATGTTCATTGGTATTCTCTTGAAGTGTTGGACACATATCAGTTTGATGTCCCATGGTAGAACATATGCCACAAGCCTTAATTTGTTGTATATTACCTACAGCCAATTGTTGCACAAGAGAAGTTAGTTGAGAAATTTTTTGTTCAAGGGATGATGTACTTACCTCATTGATTTTCTTAGATTGTGGTGGTGGTTCATGTCTCATTGAGAATTGTTCGGAGTTGGCTGCCATGTTGGAGATGAGAAGTCTAGCAGCTTCGGGAGTCTTATCAACTAGAGCTCCCCCACTTGCGGCATCTATCATGCTTCTCTCCATAGGCATGAGACCTTCATAAAAGTATTGGATGAGAAGTTGTTCGCTTATCTGATGATGTGGACATGATGCACAAAGCTTTTTAAACCTCTCCCAATATTTAATCAAGGACTCTCCGTTGTATTGCCAAATCCCACATATCTCTTTTCTAATACTGGCAGCCTTAGATGCCGAGAAATACCTTCCCAAGAATGTTTTCTTCATCCTATTCCATGTAGTGATGGTCCCGGATGGTAGATAGTAGAGCCATTCCTTTGCCGAATCAGCTAGAGAGAATGGGAAGGCTCTCAACTTAATTTGCTCCTCTGTGACCCCGGTTGTTCTCATACTTGAGCAAACTGCATGGAATTCCTTGAGGTGCTTATTTGGATCCTATCCTGCAAAACCATGAAAAGTTGGGAGAAGATGAATCAAATCAGATTTTAATTCAAAAGATACCTCAAGATTAGCATATTCAATGCATAATGGTTGTTGATCCAAGTCCGGAGCGGCTAGCTCTTTAAGAGTTCGGTTGTTAGCTGTCATCTCTCTTTGCTCCTCTTGGATGTTTTGGATCAACTCTTCGCTTGAACTATGGTATGAAGCAACAAATTCCAAGATTCTCCTAAGTCTTAGGTGATTTTCGTCTTCTTCGGGAGCTTGGAACATTCACTGAAAAACAAAAACAAGAAAGTAACTAATTAGAACTGAAAGTAAGAATAAACCAAATAACAAATAAACTAAAATAAGCAATCCCCGACAACGATGCTAAAAACTTGATGCACTCACAAGAGTATATCTTATTTAACCTTGCACTAAAAAGATCAATTGTAAGTATAGTAGTTAGCAAGGGTCAAGTCCACAGGGATTGGGTTTTAATTTATAAGTTATTATTTTATCACTTAAGTTCAAAAACAAGAAGAGAAAAGGGGGTTTTAAGATGTTTTAAAACTAAAGCAAATAATAAAAGTAAGAAGCAAATAAGTAAGAGAATATCAAATATGAGAAATATGGTTAAGGTTTCATTCTCCACCACTAGACATCATTGAGAATCAATAATCAGATCTATCAATGTCAATAATCTATCAAAACTATCAACCGTAGATAACAACAAGCTCTGTTACCCCAATCTTTCCTTAGTTCATCGTTAAATTGAACAAGATCTCTATTTAATCTCTAACCATCAAACAATCTAGAATAAACTCTCTAAATTCAATTTAATGACAGCTTTATGATGAGAAAAATAGGTTGATCTAAGAAACAAACACATAAACATGGATTTATTCAACTTAGGTTATGCTTCACTTTGCAATTATCGAAAACTTTACCATAATCATTAATCACAAATTGCCACTTATGAATAGGAAATCAAGACAATTACACGGATCAAGACTCCTAAACTAGCAATAGATAATTATCAAGATCTATCTAGTTGTACACCTAAATAAATCAAGACAACATCATGAACAATTCTTGTAGAAGAACATAAGCAACTTTGATAGAAAATTAATGATAGATAGAATCTGAAAATCAATCACAAAACATGTCTAGGACTTTGAAATCACCCTTAACCAAATAGAAGTTTAGCCTAGCATAGGCATTATAAACATAAAATTAAATAGAATCTAAGAAGAAAATAAAAGAAAGAAAGAAGAAGAAGAAGAATATTAATTATCCAACCTCTTGCTCTTTCTAAAGAAAAAGAAAACTAGAGAAAAGAAAGAAGAAGAAAACTTAGAGAATTTTGTTAAAATGGCTAATATCCTACCAATCTCCAATATGATCCCTTACAATCATCCAAGGCCCTCTATTTATACACATTTTGGAGGGCTAAATGACAAGAGACAAGCTTTACAAATTTCAAAGGTAGGTATAATAGGTGGGTGCATTTTCTAACAATTTTCGTCATACATGACGATTTTGATCAGCCAACTTGATGGTCGATTTTGTCAATTTTGCAGGCCTTATCTGATCACATGGTCTTCTAGAAAAATGTTACCCTATCAGTTACTGATCCATAGCCGTTGCAATCAGCTCATTTGCTGATGTGGATAAGAAGATATGGGCAAAATACGAAAACAGGTCAGCACAGACGTCATTGCACATCAGCCAACTTCATGGTCGATTTCGCTAGGGAAAACGACTCCGTTTCAAGAAGTGTAAAACATGAAAAAGATAAATATGCCTCTTAGCTTTGCACGGCTACAAATTGCAGCCTTATTGCTTCAGTGAAACTCGAGATATAGCTGATATGGCAAAAGGTGTCGGAACTGGAACTGAACTGGATTTACCCTTAATTCTAGTAATCTGAAATCACTCAAAGAAACTTGTGAAAAACACCAAAATACATAAAGATCATAAACACAATTAGACTAAACAATAATAACTCGTATTTGACACAAAACAATAATAAAACATAACTAAAAACTATATAATTATACGAGTTATCACACCCCCACACTTAGATTGTTGCTAGTCCCTAGCAACGACTCAATAAAAATAAAATAAGAAAATCTAATCTAATCCACTTTCGTAGGAAATCACAGTGGCACTTAGCATGTGACACAAGCCTTTAAACCCCTAGGTGTCCCTAGTGGACGAGTTTAGTCTCGTGAGGGTTTACTAGAACGATACCCACAAACATTGAAAAACTAAAATATAAATAAA
The DNA here is from genome assembly GCA_030761205.1 of Fremontodendron californicum. NCBI lineage: Eukaryota > Viridiplantae > Streptophyta > Magnoliopsida > Malvales > Malvaceae > Fremontodendron > Fremontodendron californicum. The sequence goes on from JAULJL010000003.1 coordinate 30,312,673, forward strand.
CTACATATACTAAAAATATTTACTCCTAATCCTTTCAATACAAATTAGAGACAATCTTTGAACAAGTCTTATAAACTAATCAATAGCTTAAAGAATTTCACAAAAAATCATGCTTGAATGTAAATTGTTTGAGTTAAGCCAATATTAACATAACATATTTCAATCAAAATAGTGCATATTCAAACTTAATATCAACTACTCACATGGGATACCCTCATGATTTTCACTCTTTAAAGTAGTGGTGAAGAGTTTACACTCAATCAATCTCATGAAAACAGTTCTACCATATTCTTGCTTGTCCACCTATTCTCCACTATTTAGATCATACAACTTCATGAATCAAGAGGTCTTTAATCAAGGTTGTAATGGGGCCAAGGGGTTTGTAATGTGGTTGAAGAACAAAAGGATAAAGATATCACAAAGGTTCCAAAGAGTTCATAAAGTTTAGAGACATAAAAAGATCATACAAATAAAACTTCTCAAAACTCTTATAAAGCACATAATAACATAGGCTAAATATTCATGTTGAGCCTTTGCATCATTCTAACCAACTTTGTAACATCTTTTTTTTTTTACTTTAACTAGAAGTTCAAGAGAAGTTTTTTTTTTTTAATATGGGAATGTATTTGACAATGATCCCTTTCTTTTTCTCTTGACTTTTTTCTTTCTTTTCCCCCCACACTTATTTCTTGTTTCTAACCCAAATTTTCAATAAATCTTCCTTGTGTTTTCAACTTGTCTCAAAATATGCTAATTCATCTTTGGAACAAAGGTAAGGATATAAGTATATTTAGGTTAGGGACAAGTTATGGTTACCAAAGAGATAGCTTATTCAATGTAGGCTCAAATTGGTTCACTAAGGGTGTGTTCTCTTGGAACATTAATAATGGATGGCTGTTTGGCCCTGGCTAAAAATCCTAATGCCTCTATGATATTCATGTTGTCACATGTATCAATATAGTCTCAAACGGTTTAAAGCAAGTTCTAGAGAATCATGTAATCATAAGAGCACTCAAGAAAGAAATTAGATTGATTTGTATAATGCATCAATCATTATAGGCTCAAAAACTCACAAGGATGATTATACAAGTCAGATTAAGTCTAAACATGCTTCTTTCTCAATCAACATATCATATTAACATTGGCTCATAAAAAGGTTGACATCAAGGTCAATTCTCATGAAAATCTTCTCACTAATAAATCTGTTTTAGACTTATGCAATTCATATCTCATCATTGTATTAAAAAGGAACTAAAACTCAAAAAAAAAAAATAATAATAATAATAAAGACTCATAAAAAAAATAGTAGACAAAATAAAAGAAATCCTAAATCATTCCCCCCACACTTAATTCTTACATTGTCCTCAATGTAAGTCTATTAACTCAAATGAAAGAATCATGTGTAAGAGAAAAGAACTAATAACATAAGAATAGGAAAAGCTAAGACTCAAAATAAAACAAACTCATGCAACCTGAATAATCTTAAAATACTAAACAAAAATTAACAAGTAAACATAAAAAGATTAAAATCAAACTGACAAGGTATGTCTCAAGTCTCCCTTACTCAGACCTTGTTCAGAATGAATACTTCTAAATTGCTTAAAACACAACAAACTCTTTTTTTTTTTTTTTTTTTTTTTTTTGAAAAGAAGAAATCAAACTGACAAGGTATGTCTCAAGTCTCCCTTACTCAGACCTTGTTCAGAATGAATACTTCTTAATTTTTTTTTTCTTTTTTTTTTTTTTTTTTTAAATTAGCAAAATATGTCCCTTACCCCCTACTAAAATATGACATTGTCCCCAATGTCAAATTTTAAAGGTATAATTTAGGAGATATTACCTGCAGAGGTTGCTAACCACTTATTATAACTGAGACACAACAAGCAAAATGTTAGATAATGTCACAAAGACAAAGTGCAATCCACTCCTTGCTCGTCCATATCTCTTTTTCTTTTTCCGAGCGTTTGCGAAACAACCGTAGCAGATAAACACTCATAAGCTTGGAGCTTTTTAAGTAAATCTTCAATGGTTGTAGCAGAAATTATGGTTCTCCTTGCCTCTGAAAACATGAATCCATTATCCACAGCATTATCTAAATATAAAAGCAAATTACTAAAATAACCATTAATATTAAGCAAACCAATGGGTTTCTTATTTGTGACCAAAGATGACCAAGAAGCCACGCAAGCTATTTCTTCCAATGTACCCAGACCTCCTGGTAAAGCAATGAATGCATCGGCAGAATGGTACATGATTGTTATCCGTTCAGGGACACTCCAGACTTGTATTTCCTTACCCACGGTAGGTCCACAAAAACTTGTGAATAGTTTTGGCACGATTCCTAGAACTGGACTTCCTCCGGCGTGTGCTGCTGTAGCGACTGCTCCCATTAAACCCGTACTACCGCCTCCATAAATCAAGTGGATCTTTTGTTGGGCAAGTATTACTCCAACTCTTATGGCTTCATCAGCGAATATGTTATTTTTTCCTGGATAAGCACCTCCAAAGACACAAATTTTTTTAATGCGCTGGGATGAAGTACTTTCCATTTTTTTTTTCTTCGAGTGCCTGAAAGAGAATGAGTACATGGTGTAATATATAGAGGACTGAGTAGTGAATCAGACAAGAGTAATAATGTTGCCGAAAGTGTATCTGACCTGTCAGAAGAAAATGTTAACCTAACAAAAGATTTTTGCGTGATTTCAGGAAGAAAATCAAAAAGAGAAGAAAAAATCAACCGTAAAAGACAAATAAAAAAAAAACGAGAATAATTACACAAATCGAACAACACGTAAATTAAAACAAAATAAATTTATTGCAAATCAAACCAAAAGCTGAGAAGTCATTTATTGTAGTTGTGATTGTGGCTCACATCTTCCTCTGGTTTTACGTCCAGAAACGGCTTAAACGCCTTCTATGAGTCGAGGATATGCTTCCCATCTAGTTTTCTTACAAGCTGGCAAACAGGGTCTTTTAACATCAGATTCCCAAGATGTTGCCATTCCCTTTGGAATTGCGGCCATAAATCAAGAATTTCTCTTTGTACGTCTCCACTAGGATGCGTCTCAAGAGAAAGTTGGATATTACCCAAATTCTCCTTACTCAGTCCATCCTTAATGAATTCAATTTTATCATCTCGATTAGAGGACGGAATCCCAATAGAACGACATTTACCGTTACACGTCCATCGTGCACATTTGTGGCAATTTGAACTCATGCGCTTTGCTCGTCGCTTCTTTGCAAAAGTGCTTCTACCTGTACCTGGTAAATGCAAAACAGGAAGATATTCATCTTCACGTACCTTGGCTTCAATTATCCAACGTATGTCGTCAGGAATCCCTTTGTGCATAAGCATTCTTAATCTTTCAAGTCGAACTTGGTAAAGCTTCAGTAAAATATTTCGAGGAAAAGGAGGAAATCGTTTCTGCAATCTTGTGAGAATATCATCCATCCTGAAAAAAAAATGAAAAAAATTGAAAGAGAAATTGGAAGAGAAATTTATATACAATATCAGTTTTGTGGGTAGCTGATGGAACCGATTTAAATAATCACGGAGTACCGTTATCCGCCATTTAACCGGGGTTAAAAAAAAAATTATATTTACATCTAGTTATTTTCAAAACAAGGATCAGAAAGAAAAACAACATAAAAAGACTCAAAAACAAAACACTCTAAATAAAATCCTAAATTCTTCCCCCCACACATAATTTTTACATTGTCCTAATGTAATGCTATTATCCCCTCATGCAAGAATTATATGTAAGAGAAAAAAACTATTAAACAAAAGAAAAGAAAAACAATAAAAGATAGAATGATGGAGAGTAAGGAATATGCAAATCTGATATAATAGATGCTCTCCATCCTTTTGGGTTGCCTCTCCAAGAAGCGCTTGGTTTATTGTCCTCAGCTTGACTTAGACCCATGCCATTATTATTCAACATACTTTGGCTCAAAAAGTGGAAACTCCTCCACATCTTGTATTGGAAAGTTCTCATAGTAAGGCTTCAATCTATGACCATTCACTTTGAATGCCTTATCTGTTTTCGGGCTTTGGATTTCAACTGCACCATGAGTAAATACATTAGTAATAACAAAAGGTCCAACCCAACGAGAACGTAACTTACCTGGATATAACTTAAGGCGTGAATAGAAGAGAAGAACTTTTTGTCCAACAACAAATTCTTTTCTTGATATCATCTTGTCATGGAATGCCTTAGTCTTTTCCTTGTAAATCCTAGAATTCTGATAGGCATCATTCCTTATCTCCTCTAATTCTTGTAGGTCAAGTTTTCTTTTCTTTCCTATCTCATCCATCTCTATGTTGCATTGTTTGATAGCCCAATATGATTTATGTTCCAATCCAACCGGAAGATGACAAGGCTTACCATAAACAAGTCGATAAGGAGACATACCAATGGGTGTCTTATATGCTGTCCTATAAGCCCAAAGTGCATCATCAAGTCGTGAACTCCAATCCTTCCTATTTGGATTAACTGTCTTTTCAAGGATGGACTTAACTTCTCGGTTTGACACTTCAGCTTGCCCACTAGTTTGAGGATGATATGAGGTGGAGACCTTGTGTGTGATGTTATACTTCCTCAAAAGTGCTTCTATAGTCCTATTGCAAAAGTGAGTACCTCTATCGCTGATTATGGCCTTTGGCGTTCCAAACCTAGCCAAGATGTTAGTCTTGACAAAATCTGAAACAACTTTAGAGTCATTAGTCCTAGTGGATTTTGCTTCCACCCACTTTGAAACATAATCAACGGCAAGTAAAATATAAAGATTACCAAAAGAAGGAGGAAAAGGTCCCATGAAATCCATGCCCCATACATCAAAAATTTCAACAATAAGTATTGGAGTTTGAGGCATTTGATTTCTAGCACCTAAGTTACCTGTTCTTTGGCAACGATCACATGACTTGCAAAACAGGTATGCATCTTTGAATATGGTAGGCCAATAAAATCCAGAATCAAGAACTTTCATGGCTGTTCTTTTGGATCCAAAGTGTCCTCCACATGCATAAGAGTGACAAAAGGTGAGAATAGATTGAAATTCAGTTTCGAGTACACACCTTCTTATAATCTGATCGGAGCAATGCTTCCAAAGGTAAGGATCATCCCATATGTAGTATTTGGCATCACTCTTGATCTTATTTCTTTGAGCTTGTGTCAACTCTTGTGGCAACTTCTTGGTAACTAAGTAATTAACAATATCAGCATACCAAGGAGTTGTTGTACTTATAAAAAGAAGTTGCTCATCCGGAAAGTTCTCATTCAAGGGTAGTGCATCCTCTTCATGAACTAAACGGCTAAGATGGTCCGCAACCAAGTTATCACTACCTCTCTTATCTTTTATCTCCAAATCAAACTCTTGTAAGAGAAGTATCCATCTGATCAACCTTGGTTTGGCCTCCTTCTTAGTGAGTAAGTACCTAAGGGCTGCATGGTCAGAAAATACAATTACTTTAGTACCAATTAAATAAGATCGAAATTTTTCTAAAGCAAATACAACAGCCAAAAGTTCTTTTTCAGTAGTGGAATAGTTCAATTGAGCATCATTAAGAGTTCGTGAGGCATAATAAATGGCATGTGAGGCTTTGCCAACCCGTTGGCCCAAAACAGCTCCAATAGCATAGTCACTAGCGTCACACATGATTTCAAAAGGTACATTCCAATCTGGTGGTTGGATGATAGGAGCTGATGTCAAGAGTCCCTTCAATGTTTCAAACGCCTCTTTGCATTTATCATCAAAGTGGAAAACCACATCTTTTTGTAGTAGCTTGCAAAGAGGTAATGTGATCTTTGAGAAGTCTTTGATAAATCTCCTATAGAAACCTGCATGTCCAAGAAAAGAACGAACCTCTCTCACATTTGTGGGAGGTGGTAAAGAATGCATAATATCTATTTTAGATTTATCAACCTCCATCCCTCTAGAAGAAATAACATGGCCCAAAACTATTCCTTGTTCTACCATAAAGTGACATTTTTCCCAATTCAAAACAAGGTTAGTTTCCATGCATCTTTCAAGTACAAGTGTAAGGTTCTCTAGACATCTATCAAAAGAATCACCATAGACACTAAAATCATCCATAAACACTTCTATGATGTTCTCTACATAATCTGAAAATATGCTAACCATACACCTTTGGAATGTAGCTGGTGCATTACAAAGACCAAATGGCATACGCCGGTATGCAAAAGTACCAAATGGACATGTGAATGTTGTTTTCTCTTGGTCCTCCGGAGCAATGGCTATCTAATTATAACCTGAAAAACCATCAAGAAAACAATAATGAGAATGGCCAGCTAACCTTTCAAGCATTTGATCAATAAAAGGTAAAGGAAAGTGGTCTTTGCGAGTTGTGGAATTAAGTTTACGATAATCAATACAAACTCGCCATCCTGTTTGAATCCTAGTAGGAACAAGTTCATTCTCATTATTTGTTACCACCGTTACACCTGATTTCTTTGGAACCACTTGGACCGGGCTCACCCATTTGCTATCCGAGATAGGATAGATCACTCCAACATCTAGGAGCTTCAGTATCTCCTTTTTCACAACCTCCATCATAGGAGGGTTCAATCTTCTTTGTGCTTCTCTTGTTGGTTTGGACCCTTCCTCTAACAAAATCCGGTGCATGCACATGGATGGGCTTATTCCCTTGATATCGGCAATTGTCCAACCAATTGCTGTTTTATGCTCTCTAAGCACCCGGATAAGTCGCTCTTCTTGTAAAAGTGTGAGCTCTTTGGCAATGATGATCGGTAGTGTGTCCTTTTTACCTAGGAACACATATTTCAAGTGGTTCGGTAGTGGTTTCAACTCTAAAGTTGGTGCCTGCAAAATGGAAGGTAGAAGTTTCTCATTAGATAAAGGCAAATCAATAAATGAAACATCAAACCTTGCATCTTTAGGTGGCAGCGAGTGTAAAGATTCTAGTGCCCCTTCCACATGGTCACTCAAGGCTAGTTTAGCATTCCCCATTCCGAGATGGTTGCTAAGGACTATTTCCACACTATCTTCACCATCTAGCTCATAAGCTTGCTGCACTAGTGAGTCAATTATATCAATATTAAAAACAGAATGCACATCACTAGGATATCTCATGGCCTCAAAAATGTTAAAGCGAATTATTTCACCATCAAATTCCATAGTTAAAGTGCCATCATGTACATCTATTTTAGTTCTTGCTGTTTTCAAGAATGGTCTCCCTAATAGAATAGGTGTGGGATTAGAAGACATCTCATCTTCCATCTCAATAACATAAAAGTCAGCGGGAAAAACCAATTCATTAACCTGTACAAGAACGTCTTCTACAACTCCTCTTGGATAAGTGTTAGAACGGTCAGCAAGTTGTATTATAACACCGGTTTCCTCTAATGGTCCTAGATTCAATGAAGCATAAATTGAATATGGCATGACATTAATAGATTCCCCTAGATCTAGCATAGCACGCTCAAACCTGGTGTTGCCTATCTTACAAGGAATGGTAAACATACATGGATCCTTGCATTTAGGTGGGAGTTTCTTTTGAAGAACAGCTGACACATTCTCCCCCACACTTACCTTTTCATTCCATTTCAACTTCCGTTTAGATGTGCACAACTCTTTTAGGAACTTGGCATATCTTGGCACTTGCTTGATAGCATCTAGTAAAGGAATGTTCACCTCTACTTTCCGGAAGGTTTCCAAAATTTCCTTCTCTTGCTCTTCCTTCTTGGACTTTGCTAACCTGCTAGGAAAAGGTGGAGGAGTTATATAAGAAGGAAATGATGGTTTAGGAATTACCTTTTTTAGTGGCTCGTTGGGATGTGAAGAGGATGCCATGGTATTGTTCTCCCCTTGAGCACTATCATTTTGTGGTGTCTCTAACTGTTTCCCACTTCTTAAATTTATAGCATTGGCATTCTCTCTTGGATTCACTATGGTTTGGGAAGGTAATTTCCCAGAATCCCTTGCTTGCATTTGACTCATGGTTGTTGCCAATTGCCCTAGTTGAGTCTCCAAATTTCGAATACTTGTCTTTGTTTCCTGTTGAAATTGAATTGTATTAGTGGAAAGAGATTTAACAAGATCTTCAAGAGAAGTACCTGAATTTTGGGTGGGTGGCAGTTGTTGTCGGGTTTGGTATGGTTGTTGCACTCTTTGCTGAAAACCCGGTGGCCTGTGGTCAAATGGTGGAGGAATAGTTTGTGATTGGTTTCCTCCATAATTGAAGTTTGGATGATCCCTCCATCCTGGATTGTAAGTGTTTGAGTAGGGATCATATTTCCTTGATTGGTTCTGAAATCCACCCATGGCATTCACATGTTCATTGGTATCCTCTTGAAGTGTTGGACACATATCAGTTTGGTGCCCTATGTTTGAACATATGCCACAAGCCTTTATTTGTTGTATTTTACCTACAGCCAATTGTTGAACAAGAGAAGTCAGTTTATCAAATTTTTGTTCAAGGGATGATATACTTACCTCATTAACTCTCTTGGGTTGTGGTGGTGGATCTTGTCTCATTGAGAACTGTTGAGAATTGGCTGCCATGTTGGAGATTAATGTTCTAGCAGCCCTGGGAGTCTTATCAACTAGAGCTCCCCCACTAGCGGCATCTATCATACTTCTCTCCATGGGCATGAGACCTTCATAGAAGTATTGGATGAGAAGTTGTTCACTTATTTGATGGTGTGGACATGATGCACAAAATTTCTTGAACCTCTCCCAATATTCATATAAGGACTCTCCGTTGTATTGCCGAATCCCACATATCTCTTTCCTAATGTTGGCAGCCTTAGATGCTGGGAAATACCTTTCCAAGAATGCTTTCTTCAAATCATTCCATGTAGTGATGGTCCCGGATGGTAGATAGTAGAGCCATTCCTTTGCTGAATCAGCTAGAGAGAATGGGAAGGCTCTCAACTTAACTTGCTCTTCCGTGACCCCTGTTGGTCTCATGCTTGAGCAAACTACATGGAATTCCTTGAGGTGCTTATTTGGATCCTCTCCTGCAAAACCATGAAAAGTTGGGAGAAGATGAATCAAACCAGATTTTAATTCAAAAGCTACCTCAAGATTAGCATATTCAATGCATAATGGTTGTTGACCCAAGTCCGGAGCGGCTAGCTCCTTGAGAGTTCGGTTGTCAGCTGCTGCCATCTCTCCTTGCTCCTCTTGGATGTTTTGGATCAACTCCTCGATTGGTTGTTGGTGAGAAGTTATAAATTCCCGAATTTTCCTAAGTCGTAAGTCTTCTTCGGGAGCTTGGAACATTCACTAATAAAAAAAAATAAGAAAGTAAATAATTAGAACAGAAAATAAGAATAAACCAATAAACTAATAAACTAAAGAAAGCAATCCCCGGCAACGGCGCCAAAAACTTGATGCACCCAAAAGAGTGTATCTTATTTAACCTTGCACTAAAAAGATCAATTGTAAGTATAATGATTAGCAAGGGTCGAGTCCTCAGGGATTGGGTTTTAGTCTATGAGTTATTAATTTATAACTTACGTTCAAAGAAAACAATAAAAGAAAAGGGGTTTTTGAAGCCAGATTTAAACTAAAGTAAATAATAAGAATAAGATGCAAGGCGGTATAACCAGCCAATAAAAATAGATATACTAAATTAGGCGGTATAACCAGCCAATAAAAATATATATACTAAATTAGGCGGTATAACCAGCCAATAAAAATAAAACAAAGTTAATATACAAATTAGGCGGTATAACCAGCCAATAAAAATAAATATATTTTTAAAAATAAGCAAACTAGAAAAGTAAGAAAACAAGTAAGTAAGAAGAATCAAATATGAAAAATATGGTTAAGGTTTCATTCTCCACCACTAGACATCATTAAGAATCAATTTCAGATCTATCAATATCAACCAACTATCAAAGTTAACAACCGTAGATAACAACAAGCTCTGTTATCCCAATCTTTCCTTAGTTTGTCGTTAAATAGAACAAGCTCTCTATTTAATCTCTAACCATTAAACAACCTAGAATAAGCTCTCTAAATTCAATTTAATGGCAGCTTTATGATGAGAAAGATAGGTTGGTCTAAGCAACAAACACATAAGCTCGGATTGTTCAACTTAGGTTATGTTCCACTTTGCAATTATTGAAAACTTGACCATAATCATTAATCACAAATTGCCACTTATGAATAGGAAATCAAGACAATTACACGGATCAAGACTCCTAAACTAGCAATAGATAATTATCAAGATCTATCTAGTTGTACACCTAAATAAATCAAGACAACATCATGAACAATTCTTGTAGAAGAACATAAGCAACTTTGATAGAAAATTAATGATAGATAGAATCTGAAAATCAATCACAAAACATGTCTAGGACTTTGAAATCACCCTTAACCAAATAGAAGTTTAGCCTAGCATAGGCATTATAAACATAAAATTAAATAGAATCTAAGAAGAAAATAAAAGAAAGAAAGAAGAAGAAGAAGAATATTAATTATCCAACCTCTTGCTCTTTCTAAAGAAAAAGAAAACTAGAGAAAAGAAAGAAGAAGAAAACTTAGAGAATTTTGTTAAAATGGCTAATATCCTACCAATCTCCAATATGATCCCTTACAATCATCCAAGGCCCTCTATTTATACACATTTTGGAGGGCTAAATGACAAGAGACAAGCTTTACAAATTTCAAAGGTAGGTATAATAGGTGGGTGCATTTTCTAACAATTTTCGTCATACATGACGATTTTGATCAGCCAACTTGATGGTCGATTTTGTCAATTTTGCAGGCCTTATCTGATCACATGGTCTTCTAGAAAAATGTTACCCTATCAGTTACTGATCCATAGCCGTTGGAATCAGCTCATTTTCTGATGTGGATAAGAAGATATGGGCAAAATACGAAAACAGGTCAGCACAGACGTCATTGCACATCAGCCAACTTCATGGTCGATTTCGCTAGGGAAAACGACTCCTTTTCAAGAAGTGTAAAACATGAAAAAGATAAATATGCCTCTTAGCTTTGCACGGCTACAAATTGCAGCCTTATTGCTTCAGTGAAACTCGAGATATAGCTGATATGGCAAAAGGTGTCGGAACTGGAACTGAACTGGATTTACCCTTAATTCTAGTAATCTGAAATCACTCAAAGAAACTTGTGAAAAACACCAAAATACATAAAGATCATAAACACAATTAGACTAAACAATAATAACTCGTATTTGACACAAAACAATAATAAAACATAACTAAAAACTATATAATTATACGAGTTATCAAGTAACGGCCAAAAATATAAAGTGGTAGGGATGGCTAGGTTTTATAAAGGGAGAAAAGAACAAATCAACTAGGGTTTCATAGGGTTTGGACATAAGTCAACCGTCTAGCTTAGTTTTAAATGATATGGAGCTAGCTTGGATGGGTTTTAAAAGGTAGGTTGGCGGCTAGGTGGGGTTTTAAAGTGTAGGAAGCGGCTAGGGTGTTTAAATAACAAAGCTGGCGGCTTTATAATGTTTAAAGAGGATAGGTGGCGGCTAGGTGTTCTTTTGATGAAGTTTAGGTTAGGTTTAGCCACCTAAGGTCTTCTTTCAAGAGTGAGCATTCATCCTTTATGCTTTAATCCTCCAAACTTGTCCAAATTCATGCTTTTAACTCCATAGCCTCCATTGTCTTCCAAATCACCTATAAAACACGAAATCTAGTAAAATATTAAGGAACTTAAGAATCAAAGAACAAAGTATAAGGAATTGATATATAAAAATGTATGAATTTAAGCATTTATCATTATGTCTGCCCAAGTCAGACTAAATCCGAAATATGGGCAGAAAATTCTATCCAAGTCCAGCTCATTTTATAAACACACTACTCAAGCCCGCACAAGCCTGCCCAAATTTATACATAGGATGATCGATCTCTCTTAAAAAGGGATAGATCTTTCTTAAAAATGATTCATCCTTCTTAAGATGATTGTTCCTTTTTTAAGTAACAGTAAAATGGGTCGGGCCAAGACAAAAAATGTCATGTTCCAGGCCTGGCTCATTTTTTAAACGAGCCTCATTTTTTTGTCTAATATTTTTATTCAAACCCTCTCAAATATTTGACAGGTTTTCGGATTTGTACGAATAACCCGATCTTTGAACAGATCTAATTCGAAATGAGTGAAAATTATATATAGAGCTTTTTGGAAGCCAGGGGGCCATCGCCCTTGCTACCACTCCCTAATTTGCCACTGCAATTTTAAAAGAAAATTGGTGTTTCTATTTTATTTTAAGAGTTAATATACAAATTGATCGATGAATTATATTTTTTTTATAATTTAATACTTAAAAAAAATTACGATTAGATACTCAAATTTTAATTTTCTCACCTACGTTAATCCCCTACATAACGGTATGCTGACATGTATTTTTTTAAGCCAATAAAAATGTGTCGTGGTATATTTTACAAAAATTCCATCTCAGATTCATTTAATCCACGTGTTAATAAAATCAAACATAACTAAAGTAAAAAAAAAAAAAAAAACGATTATAAACAAATTTTTGCTTTATTTTTTTAACTAAAAAATCCTCATCTGGATGCTTTTTTTTTCAGTTCCCTAAATCTCAGTGTTCCAGACTTCAGCGCCAGCAATTTTGATATCGAAATCCTAGAACCCTAAAATCCCAATTTTGAATCTTGACCATACACATCATTCCTCATCAATGTCCTCTTCAATCTTCAACAATAACATGATATCGACCTTTGGAGAACCACACCCCAAAAGCTAGCTATTGAGATGGGAGAGCCTAAGTCCATATAAACCTCACAAGGAAGTCTTATTATTCCAATGTGGGATCGTAACAAACCACCACGCTTGGAAGACCAACGTCCTCGTTGGTCACGGTCACGTTGGTCACGGCTATGTTGGTCACGGCTGACACCCTTTTTTTCTCTTTTTGGGTCCAGGCCACCACTCCGTGAGCCACCACTCCGAGTGCTGGTCCCACCAAGGGTGGTGCTGACTCTGATACCAATTGATATGGACCTTTGGAGAACCACACCCCAAAAGCTAGCTATTGAGGTTCCATATAAACCTCACAAGGAAGTCTTATTATTCCAATGTGGGATCGTAACATAACAACATCTCAATCTCAGTCTCAGATGATGAACCCGACGAACTCGGCCGAATATGAGTTTGAGTTCGAAGGAAACGAAAGAAACACGGCCACCATCGAGTCAGGACCGAGTTGACTCAACGACTCATCTGTTGGTTCGTCAAATATTAGACGCTCCTCATATTCCTTCCGGCCGCTGTGCTGCTCATTTTCGAGGCCACAAGATTGGTAGAAAACCCGGTTTGCTCGTCAACTCGGAAGTTAATGAAGTGAAGAAACCCAATTTGTTGCGTAACTCAGAACCCAAAAGTATAGTGAAGGAACTAAGTCAAGAAAGAAATCCGTCAGCAATTTGAATCGGCTAAATCCAACCACTTATGTTGTCGGTGGTGTTAGAGAACGTAAGAGAAATAGGAAACCTTTTCAATTTTTGGATTCAAAATTATTGTGAAATAGAAAATATTTAGGAACTAATTTTTTTAACTCGTGAGATGCATGAAATTTTTTATTATATTTTTATAATTTAATTTTTGGTTTTTCTTAAATTTATTTTAATTTTAATATTTTTTTATAAAATATATATTTTTATTGATCTATTATGTCTATATATATAATTATACATTCATAAAATTAACATAATTAAATTCTTATATATTCATTAGTTTAATTGATTTATAAAATAAAAAAAAATTTAAATATAAAAAATAAAAGCGGTGACTATATATAACACACTAATAAAAATTAAAGTGCAAAAACAATAAAATTTTAATAAAGAATTATCATTAAAGTGAAACAAATATTTAGAACTATAAAATTTGATTCATAAATGTCAATGTCCAATACTATTGCTTAGCTTTTCTAATTTTAATTTACTAAAATTCATAAATGTCAGCGTTTTAATGGGTTGTCTGTTATTGTCGTACTTTTTACATTAATTTATTTTTTTGATAAGATTTTTTTAAAAAGTATATAATTAACTCTTAACTTGTTAAGCTAGTATTGAATTTTGTATTTAGTATATCTTTAGTAGGTGTAAGTTAACATATTCTTTTATGTGATTTAATTAGGATAAGTTTTATATATAAATTGAAACATTTGGATAAATTTAATTTTTGAATTTTAATATTAATTGAATAAAGTTATTTAGTATTTTATATATTTTTTAAATTTTAATATTAATTAATTTGTAAAGATAAAAATCATATTTGAATTTTAAAAAATATATATCTTTGTTGATTTTGATTGCAATGCTTTAAATTTTAAATTGATATTTTTTTAAATTTTTAAAATTATATATTTTTTATATATTATCTTACGTGTCAAAATTATAAGATATCCACGTAAACATACACCTATGCAAAATTTATCATATAAGCATGTACCTTTTATATATATATATATATATATATATATATATATATATATATATATATATGACAATGTTTTTGGACTATCTCAGGTTGCTTGAAGCTCATACCAGCTGAGGAACTTGAGATCTGGATATTACTTTGGATGAAGAATCTAGTAGTAATCCTCATCATCTGATATTCCTTGAGCATATGTTTTTTTTTTTTTTAATTTAGTTATATTTCATTTTTTTACATGTGGATTTAATAAATATGAGGTGAAATTTTTGGCAGGTTAACATGTAAAATATGTCACGTGTCAAATTTTTATTGGCTTAAAAATACATGTCAGTACGCCGTTATGCAGTGGAATAATGTGGGTGACGGAATTAAAATCTGAGTATCTAATCATAATTTTTTTTTTTTAAATACCAAATCGTAAAAAGAGATATTGTTCAGAGATTAATTTGTGCATTAACCCTTATTTTAATTTGATAAATTATGTAATTTTAAACATTTTTATATTTCAAATCTAAAATTTTAGCATTTTATTTGAATTTTTAAATTGCATAATTTAATATATTGTCTTACGTATTAAGGATATAGTCGATTCACCTAAACATCAACTTAAACGCACTTTATTTGATAACCCTGTACGATGTAATTTAAGATATAATATATATGATAATAAGTGCATGTACCTTGATAAAATAAAAAAAATTTGATTTTAAATCTCTTTTCTCCTAAATAAAAAGAAAAAAAAAAAAAAGATTAGCATGGACCGGATTTTAACAGACAAAAAATGGAATGAAGCCGACGATTAGGGTGAAATAAAAATTGGGTTGAATTGGGTCTTAAGCCCTTAAAATTGATCATGGGTCAGGTCTTTCAATTTCTGATAATGGATTCTGAAATGATATAGAGGCTTGCTTCGAGTTTCTAATGGTAAGTAGAGGTAGGATAATAAATTCGTTTAAAAATTTTTGAATTCAAATCGGTTCGAAAAAACTCAAATTTAAAATGGCCTTAGCAATTCGAACCCTTGATCGACTCGATTATAAACCGGTAATAACTTGAATTTAACACTAAATATAAAGTTTTAATTATCAATTTTATTATAATATTTTTTTTAACTTTTTTAATCAAAAGTTAAAATTTAATAATATATATATAATCAAGAATGTGAAAAATCTTTTAAACCGAAGAAACCAGACATGATTTTTTCATAAAATTTCTAAATTATCATTTTAAATTATTTTTATTTATTATAATTTCAAATTTCAATAATAAGATTAATTTTATAGATAAAAAAATGAGTTTTAATTATATTAAATTAATTTTATTATAATATAATTTTTTAAATAATATTTTTATTTTGCTAAGAAATTATGATTTTTTAAATAATTCTTAATCAGCTAATTTATCAAATAAAGGTAAAGTTAATTCAAGTTCATGATTGGCTCATATTTATTTCATTAATGATGAGTATGTTTTTTCATAAAATTTCTAAATCGTCATTTTAAATTATTTTTATAATTTTAAATTTTAATAATAAATTTAATTTTGCAGATAGAAAAAAGAGTTTTAATTATATTAAATTACTATTATTAGAATATAATTTTTCAAATAATGATTTTCTTTTGCCTATTAGATTACGATTTTTTGGATAATATTTAATAGGTTAATTTATCAAAATAAAAGTAAAGTTAATTAAAGTTCCTAATGAACTCGTATTTTTTTTATTAAATAATTTTTCAAAATAATTATTTTTTAGATCGCTATTAAACATTTAATTTATCAAATACAGATAAAGTTATTAAAATTCATGAGTAATTAAATCCTATGTCATTATATATATATTAATAAATTTTGGTTTCAATAAGCTCAGTTAAAAGATTTGACAAGTATTTTAAATAAAAAATAAATAAATAAGTCTGCTAAGAAATTAATGAGATATATGCTTTTTTATGTGGCAAGTAAGAGTTCTGTAAGTCATTTATGCAAGTAATTTATACAAATAATTTGATAAATTTTCGAAGAAGTTTTTTTTTTTTTGGATAAAATTTTCAATGAATAATGCATATAAATGTTTTAATTTTTTTTTTTTTACAATCATGATTAATTGATTTTGAAATTAAAGAGCAGTATTTGAGTTGACTAAATTAATCCTGTAATTGATTAACACTTTTACATGTCATTCAATATGTCTCTATATTGATATATTCAAAATTAGTTATACTTTTTTTCATATCTCAATTTATTTTGATTAAAATTTTCTTTTAATTTAAGATTTTTCAACACAAATTGAATTTATATAATATTTAAAAATGTAAAACTCTATTAATAAATTAATTATTAATTAAAGTTTTTTATTTATATTTTATATTATAATTAAAGACATATTAAAAATATATATTTAAAAAAAAAAAAAACATATTCACGTGCGAGGCATATGATATAATGTACTAATATATAAGATAGATAATAATTTTATCAAAAGTCAATTTATTTTGTATTTTTAACTTTAAGGATATTAAAACTATATTAGTATAAAACAATTTGAATTGTATAAATAAATCATAAAAATTATTGCAAACATTTTAAAAAAATATTAAACTGGTAAATTATTAAAATTAGCATATCAACAAATCATTATATCATTGCATCTTCGTTGAATATTATTATTTAATATTTACTATTTAAATAATAAATTATTTAAATATATACTATTTAATATCCAATATCAATCTAGCAGACTCCCTTTCAAAAGTATTTTTCATCCTAAAACAATGAGAAAATAATACTTTTACACCCTATATTTTGTAAATCCTTGTAACTAAGCTAAAATTAGACCGAACAACATATTAAAATCTAAATAAATAAATAAAATTAACTGGGGATTTCACAAAAGTTATAACATAAGTACATAATAAAGATTCAAAGATCAACCTCTCATGTTTTTAGTTGACAGATTAAAAGCCATTTAGATCATCAAAAGATAATGAAAATGCTATGACAGGTCACTGTCTAACATGGAAAACAAGAAAAGAATCATTAAAAAAAAAAAAAAAATCTTTTTAACACTGTTGTGTTCAATCTACAGTACAGTGGAACTCTAACAACTCTCTGTCTCTCTCTCTCTCTTTTCAAGGACTGCCAAGCTTACCTCACTATAAAGTGGAGCAGAGAGGAAGAGAGAAGCTGATGATGATAATGAAGCCTCCAGTTTCTGTTTGGTTTGGCTCAATCTGAGACAGCTGCTTAAGCTAAAGCAAATGTACAAATAGTTCATACTCTGATTAATGTATTGTAGCTTGACATGACATTTCAAGACCAATTTTTGACTCTCTCTCTCTCTCAAGTCTCAGGTCACAGCAATTCTAAGTAAAAGCTGCCACCAAGATCCATCTCTCTTCCAAACCTTTGTATTGTAGTAGTAATAATACTTACAAAACATGTACTGCTACTCACTCCTTGCCTATCTCATCATCTTTCCCTTCCCTTCCCTTCTATCTTTTTCTTTCCCTTCTCTCCCTCTCCGTTTACAGCCAGAAAAAAAAAAAAAGCTGATCATGTATTTTAAAACTGTATTTTTCACATTTTGCCCCCTCCTCTCTCACCCCATTATTCAATTTGCTTCTTCGTAATCAGAGTTAGGGTTAGAGCTAGAGCTAGGGCCCAGGGGTATCCTACTACCTAGCTAGCTATACCCATACAAAAGGAATTATATATTTTGTGACAAAGTATTGGCTACCCACATGAACAATTAATTCATCATGTCCTATCACATCATTAACTTACCTCCTATTTCACTTCCTCAACTTCCGCTTCCAAACTACTAAGTATCGGTCATGGGAGAAGAAGAAAACAAGAGAGGGTGTTGCAGAAGAAAAAAAAATTGGATCAATTATAAATTATCATATATCAATTGATTTTTTTTAATTAAGAAAATTTTAATTAAATTATGTAATACCATATGAAATTGATGATATCATATCATAATTAATTATTTTATAATTAATTAAATATGCACACATGACTTGATCAATTGTAATCCAATCAAAATTTACTCATGTGTCGTAATTATTTATTAAATTAATTAAGAGATAAATAAAAATTTTTTTATCTTTAATTAAATTAAATTAATTAAAAGATAAATAAATATGTATTATCTCTAATTAAATTAAATTAATTAAGAAATAAATAAATAAATATTATCCCTAATTAAATTAAATTAATTAAAAGATAAATAAAGAGACAAGTTCTTTTAGAACTCTCTTTAAACTTACTGGCCAACATTATAAATAGGGACCTTCCCTCGACACAAATTACATAATTCATGAGCTTAAAAAAAAAAAAAAAAAAAAAAAAGCCAAATTCTCTCAAAAATTTTAAGAAAATTTTTTTTGACACACCCAATGAGACAATCTTTGCTTTATCTCTTCTTTTTTTTTTTTTCAAAATTCAAGTCATCAAGTTGTAATGGCTTTCAAAAAGAACCTTGCTAACAAATCAACTCTCAAGTCTGTTCAAGCTAATCCTGCAGTCTATCCCGCTTCATCATCAAGCGTTGATACATCTTTATGGCACTAGAAAAAAGACCAAAACTTTTGTTGAATTGTATGAACAAACCTTTCCGGTGTTTAATCAAAATCCGTTTTATGACACTTCTTCTCCAAATCAAGATTTAAAAGAAGTTTCTGTCGGACAAGTTGATTCTTATCGTGGATCAAGTACAAGCTTCCGGTTATCATAACATAAAAACAAGTATATCAATGAAAACGTCGAGGGATACGATTGGCTTTAGACTCCCCCGATATTAATTTGATCTTGTCCCAGTCTTACCCAGACTCAGTTTCCATGTACATTTTATTTTATGCCTCTAAGTGGAAACAATGAAAATCTCTCAACATGCTTGCAGTTTATTAACAACTAAGAAGTAAATTTAAATGATAATTCCACATATGTATATATAGCCTCAAATAGAGAAGCGAAGATATTAGATAAGTGGAATTACGTGCAGGAACCTGGTCTAGCATTGACCAGTGAGGAGTCTCCAGCGCCAAGCAATATCTAAAAGTAAGAGGGGAAAAATAAAAGTACCAAAAAAATGTAAACGAAAGGGGTAAACAGATCATTATGGCTCCGCATTTAATCTTAATGAAGCATGATTTGTTTCTTTTACTTTTGGAGCCATGTCTACAAATAACCATTGCATGAAAATATGAACTTCATTGCGATCATGCGAAGATGGAGTACCAAATGGAGCATTTTTGTAGGTCACTGAGAGGATTCATTATCTTGCTCAATTTCAGAAGCTGGCTCATCTTCTTCATCAAAAGAGTCAATTTCATAAGCTGCATGACCATTTCCAAATACCTTAATATGATCTTTGAGAGACCTTTTGTGCTTGAAATCAGACCCACAAGTGCAATACCAAAGCTTCCCACAGTTCTTCTCATGGGTTCTCCAATCACCTCTAACAGCAAAGGTCTTCCCACATTTTCTACACATGAAAGGCTTGATTCCATGCTTTCTCTTGTAATGGGTTTGAAGAGTTCTAAAATCTTTGAGAGGTTTTGACCTTGGATGATCGATGTTGTTCCTGCATCCTGGTGCACAGCAATAGCAAGGGAGCCTCAGCATGGCTGTTGGCTGTGTTCCCCTTAGAGACTCTGGCCCCTTTTTGTACTGAGATCCATGCCCCCACATATGCATCTACATAATTAAAGGGGAAAAAAAAAACAAATTAAATGCTAAAATTTTCAATTTCCATACTATAGCATGTCCTCTTTTGAAAGAAAAAAGGAAACGGAAGAAAGAGCATCCACTAATTTAGATTAGCACTTGTGCCAAAAGATTTAGATGTCTAAGGTACTCAGGGAAATGCAAGAACACTGCTTAGGGCTTTCCCAGATACTACTAAGAAATATAATATCTTCCTGGATTATGGGTTACAATGAAAAGAATATTGATTAGTTCAGGATGCTTGCTTGAATCAAATGCGTGCATGAATTAAGCGACTTCAGTAGTTCTGAATCACACTTGCTGAAGTTTTTTCAAATAAACAACCATTTTGCAACTGGATGACCCTGGACGCCTGGACTTACTTCACAGATGAAGCAAATCTTTTCTCTGCGTGGGGATTCATGAAAATGAGCATAATGCCTGTGTTTAGATTTATTCTCAGTTGGACCAGGGTCTAGATTTATTCTTAATTTTCAAATCCCAACACCCACAAATCATGCAAAAATAAGGGATGTACATAGATGAATATTTAAGAACGATTTTGCTAACGGTCTTAAACACAGTTAATATATTATTTATAATAATAATATTATATTAATTATAAAATTAATAATTTTATTAATTATTTTTAATGCATTGAAAGAATATATTATCATGTATATTAACTTTAAAAATATTTTTAGAATATTTGTTAGCGAAATCTATTAAAAAATAGAAACTAGAAAATTAAATATTTTCAAAGTGTCAAAGCAGGATAATGGAGAAAGATTATGCATTAAACTGGAACAAAATAAAAAGGGAAAACCCTAAGGACCCTTATGTTTCTATCTTATCATCAGAACCAAGCGCAGAATAAAAGTGAAGGATTGAAATCAAGCTCGAAAAGAAGTGTATAAAGGAAAGAAAAGAATGGGTTTTCTCTTTTTTGCTGCGAAAAAAATTCGAAAGGGAGAAACGGAAAGAGATAGGTCATAGGAAGAGAGGGAAGGGAAAAGGGAAGCTTTTTTTTTTTTTTAGATTTAAAGGTTCATTTTATGGAACATACCTGCATGTTGTTGTATCTGTTGAAGGTCTTGAAGCAAAGAGGACATGAAAACTGTATAGGTCCAATCAGAATTTGAGCAGGATTTGGAATCCAATATTGACCCTTGTTGAGTGTATTTGATTGGTACTCTGAAGCTACAGTGACATCTTTATCTACAGCAGTAGCTGAGTCTGAGACCTCCTGATCAGCAGCTGAAAACCTTGAGATCAAATCAGCAGAAGAAGTAGGGCTGGGGAGTCCCAAATGTAGAGCTACAGTGACAGTTTCATCATCACCCCAACTAGAGAAGTAGCTTTCATCTTTGTCCTTGTTTTTCTCCACCTCCATGGCAGTACTACTACAGGAACTCTCTTGTTCTTCATGCCTTGTTGGGCTTAAATTGAGAAGGGGAAGAGCTTCTTTGAGTGGAGGAGAGCTGGGAGGTGAAGCTTGAAAATACTGGGTAAAAGAATTCCCATGGATGGTATTGGAGTAAATATTGTAGCCATAACTAGGAGCATGTGAAGATGGATTTGAAGAAGATGTAGAGGGAAAGAAAGGGTTGAGATTGAACCATCCATTGAAGTAATTGGAGTAGGGATCAGAATCAGACATAGAGATTGAAGAAAATAGTTGGGTTAGATGAGTAGGCTGAGAGAGAGAGAAAAAAACCTAAAATAAAGGTACCCAAAAGTTTATATGGACAGACTGAACAAGATCACCAAATTAAAAGAAGCGTAAAAGGGTTTGAGTCATGTCGAAATATTATTATTTTTAGATTAATTTTTAAAATTCATTAAGTTTAAATTAATTGAAAAATCATTGTCTTTCATGATGATTTTTCAGTGTGTATTTAAAAAAAATTTCAAAAAAAAATCGTCATCCCCATGACGATTTTCTTTGATTTTTTTTTAAAAAAAATTAAATATTAAGAAGGGAAATCGTCATCTCTTTTGGCAATTTCCCTTCTTTCTTTTTTTTTTAAATTATGAAATAATATAAATTATATAATTTAAAAAATGATTTTTTATTGAATTATTAAATAATAAAAATTATATAATTTATCATTTTTAAAAATAAAAATAAAAATTTAATAAAATTTATAATTTAAATAATAAAGTTAAAAAAATAATTTATAAAAAATTTAAAAATTATATTCGTAATATCAATTGAATTCTTTTCAACTTGTATTCGTAATAAATGGACCTCCGGGAGAAAGACCAACCAAAGCGTTGTGGATTATGTAGGAATGAAGATTATAGCTAGACCTATCCATGGGCCGGGTAACCCGCCTGGCCCGATAATTCTTTTTTTTTAATTCTTTTAATATATATATATATTTTTTTTTATTCTTTTAATATAATATATATTTGTAAATTGATAGCCCAAGTCCGTTTAGGCCCGTCCATATTATTTTTTTCTAAGTTTTTTAAAATATATATTTTATTATTATTTAATCTTTAATAATTTTAGATTTTTTCTTTTATTAAGTTGTTAAACTTAAACATGGACAAGTTAACATATTTTTTAATGTTTACACTATAATATTATATATATTTAATTTTTATTTGACATAAATTACATAATATATATAAATAATATATTATTTAATTAAAAAATCGGCCAGGCAAAGACGTGCTCGAGCCTTGAATGTTGGAGCCAAGGCCCGACCCAAATTTTAAACGGGCCTAATTTTTTTGCCCAAACCTATTTTTCAGGCCTAATATTTTTGTCCAAGCCCTCCCAAATATGAGCGGGCCTTCGAGCTTGGGCGGGTAGCCCGGCTCTTGGACAGGTTTACATGGTGGTAAGTCCGACCCGATAAACCCGAATCGTATTTATATAATTTTTAAATTGTTATTATTTTAAATTTTTATTTAAATTTTACAATTTTTTAATTTTCAATTTTTTAAACTTATAAATTATATAATTTTTATTTTCGAGCTTAGGCAAAGGAAATAAAAAAAAAATCGGGCCCCAGCCCGATCCGATAAATATTAAAAATCAATCTGGTATTTTATATAAATATTAAAATACATTTATATAGATATATATTTATAATTAAAGTTAAATAAAAATATTTTTATTTAATAAATAATAATTCGGGCTAAGCAAGCCGGCCCGAATTACAAGAACACTTGTCCAAGCTCGACCCAAATACGATCCGGGCTTATCGGGCCGGGCAGGTTACCCGGCCCGTGGATAGGTCTAGCTATGACCTTTATTACTTCATAATCCACAACGTTTTGGTTGGTCTTTCTCCCGGAGATCCATTTATTACGAATACAAGTTGAAAAGAATCCGATTGGTATTATGAATATAATTTTTAAATTTTTTATAATTTTTTTTTTATTTTATTATTTAAATTATAAATTTTATTAAATTTTTATTTTTATTTTTAAAAATTATATAATTTTTATTATTTAATAATTAAATAAAAAAAAAGAAATTATATTTTTAATTATATAATTTATATTATTTCATAATTAAAAAAAAAAAAGAAAAGAAAGGAAATCGCCACCAGGGGTGGCGATTTCCCTTCTTAAAATTTAATTTTTTTTCAAAAAATACCAAGAGAAATCGCCATGGAAGATGGCGATTTCCCTTAGTATTTTTTGAAAATTTTTCAAATACACGCTGGGAAGTCGCCATGGGGGATGGCGATTTCCCAGCTGATTTAAAACTAGTGGATTTTGAAAATTAATCTGAAAATAACGGTATTTCGATAAATAATTTTTTTTAGCTATATTGTGATAAAAAAACCGTTAAAAGATAGTAAAATGAATAACATGAAAGTTGATAAAGTAAAAAAAAAAAATTATATTTGATACACACTGACAGTGTATAAGTTTTATACATTGTCAGTGCATTAAAATACGAAACGATACCTCATTAATGAGCAAAGAAAAAAAGTAATGAAGGACCTCTAAATAGATAAACGACAGTCAAATGCATTGTAAATTGCCCTTAAAAAGTAGTTTATATTTATTTATAGGTCTTTCATTACTTTTTTCTTTGCTCATTAATGAGGTGTCGTATTTTAGTGCACTGACAGTGTATAAGACTTATACACTGTCAGTGCATCAAATATAAACTCAAAAAAAAAAAATACGAATTGAATATAAAGGAGCTATAGAAAGGATATATATCATTAGAGCTTACAAATATAAACTCGAAATCTAAATTCATTTGATTCAATTTGACAAAAAAAAATTAAAGATTTGAATTCAAAAAAATTCAAACTCGAAATACTCGAAATTAAAATAATCCAAGTTCAAAACGGTTCGAACTCGAAATGATCCAAATCCAAATGATTCGAATCCAAAATGATATGAACCCAAAATCAACTTGATCATAAACCTGTAATAACCCGAATTTAACACAAATAATAAGAATGATTGAATTGTAATCAAATAAGTTTTTATAAAACAAAAACTTTAATTATCAATTTTATTCTAATACCTTTTTTTATATTTTTAATTAAAAGTTAAAATTTAATATTATATAAAATAATAAATTTATCAAAAAAAAAAACCAATTGCATATTATAATTATAACTTGTAAAAATATTGAAACTATGAAATATAAAAACAATTTGAATCGTATAAACAAATCACTAAAAACACTGATACTTCTTAATAGTTATAGTTAAATTTAATTTCGTACATATTATTTGATTTCTTATTAAATTTGAAAACAACTTTCAAGTTCATTATTCTAAAGTATAACTTTTAAATTTTAACCAAAATATTATTAGAATTTTCATTGAAAAGCTCTTAATTTGAATTAAATAATCATTCTTACTCAACAAATTCTTATAATATAAATCATCAAAATAAATTGATGTTTTAAAGTTCAAGTAACATAAATTATCAAAATAAGTTGGTGTTTCAAATTTAAAAGGGACAAGCAAATTATGATTAATTAAGACGATACTTTTTATATTATAAAATAAAAAACTAAATAAAAATATTTTGGTTAAATGGAATTTTATTTTTTTCTCATGAATAACTAAAGGTAGATTTATTCTTTTGCTTCATTTCATATAAATATTTCTATTAAAATGCAGAAATAGCCTATTATACTCTATCACTTTTTTTTTTTTTGAATAGTCTATTATTTTTTTAAAATTCATCTAAAAGAGATTTTTCAGGATAAAGTTTAAAGTATCTAAAATAGTGATTATTTTTTATATATTCTATTATCCTTAATCTTTAATGTAATGTTTTGTTTATTTATTTCCATATATTTGCATGTGTGATATGTTTAAAAGTTGTTTAAAATAATATATTAAAAGTCATACTTTTTTTACCATAATTTTTTAGAAAATTTAGTTTTAAGTTAAAATTGGACCATTATGACAAATAATTTAACAATTAACTAATAGTAGTACTTCTTTTTGACATTGTCTTATAGTTCTTAAATTTTAGTTTTATTTTTTCTTCAAATATAGTCATTTTCTCATTTTATTTAATTATTAATGTGTATAATTATATTTACTAGATAAATGCCCGCGTTTCACTGCGAGCATGTTATCGAATTTGAATTGATATTTTTATAATAAATTTGAATGATAAAAAGCAAGATGAGAGTAAAGATAATTTAGAAAAATAATAACTTCTATCCTTATATAACACTTGATATAAAATTGAGAGTTATTTGAATATGTTCAATTAGATCCGAAAATTTCATACACAACATAGTTATACGATACAAACATAACATGAAAAAAATAATCAAAAATCGACATGACACAAAAAATAACACGAACATGACACAAATATACGAACGTGTCAAAATCTACGTAAAACGAATTATTAACGTGTCAAAATTTTATAAATATATAATACCCTGTGTAGACACCTAATTTTGTCCGGGCCACTAAACAGGTATGTTTTCTTCCTATATTGATGTTTTTCGAGTGCAAAAAGACTGTTTTCATCCTGCAGGTGGTACTCCGAGACTTAGTTTAAGAGGGCGAGCACAAAAAGTCAAACTTGAAAAAAGTCAACCCCAAAAAAAGTCAACCTCGAAAAAGTCAACCCCAGAAAGTCAACTACTGAAAAAGTAAACCCACTTTCAAAATTAAGATTTTAAGTTCAATTGAAAAATGGCGAAAGAATTTTGATAATCCGAGGTCTACATCGAAAGATATGGAGTTCGAAAGTTGGGATTTGGAGATTCAGTAGAAAGGAAACCCTAATCCGAGAAATTTGGGGAAAAGTGCTTAAACGATCAAATTGATCAAAATTGAAGGTTTCAAATGAAAGATAAGCACTGACTGCGGGTAATGGAGAAGTCACTTGCAAGAAAAATCGAAAAAAAAGTCAATTCGGGGGAAAACCGAGAATTAGGATTTTTAGTGGATTTCGGTGAAATCGGGAAGAATCACAGAAATGGCCCGACTTGGTAAGACCAAAGCCCCCAATGGATGAAGAATGATTAAAAAGATGGCCCAAGGCTCAGATTGAAGAAAATCTGAAAATCGGACTTGTTTTGAGCAAAACCGGGTTTCGAAGGTAAAAGGGCAAAATTGGAAAATTTGGGAAAAATAGCAAATGGACTCCGAAAGTTCTGAAAAAAATTTCAATCTCATTCTTAAATCATTTGAAAGAGATTGGTAAAAGAAAATCTTGATTCGGAGTTCGTTTGCAAAATGGCTAAATCTCGGGCTTCTTATGCAGTAACTCAAAAAGGAAAATCCCGGAAAAATAGCAAATGAGCTCCAAATCTTTTGAAATTTGGCAGATCTCATTTTTAAATTATTTGGAAGAGATTTGCGAAATAAAATCTTGATTCCGAGTTCGTTTGCAAAATGGCCAAATCCCGGGCCTCCTATGCAATAATTCAAAAAGATAAATCCTGAAAAAATAGCAAATGGACTCCAAAAATTCTGAAATTTGGCAAATCTCATTTTTTAATTATTTGGAAGAGATTGGCGGAAGAAAATCTTGATTCGGTGTTCGTTTGCAAAATGGCCAAATCCCGGGCCTCCTATGCAGTAATTCAAGCCGATAAATCCCGAAAAAATACCAAATGAGCTCCAAAAATTATGAAAACTTCCAGATCACACTTTTTAATTATTTTGAAGAGATTGGTGAATAAAAATCTTGATTTGGAGCTCGTTTAAAAAATGGTAAAATGTAGGGGCATAAAAGGGCATTTTGGGAAGAAAAATTCTAAATAAATAGCAAACGGACTCGGATAATTTTTAAAACTTCCAGAACTCAGTATTTTATTATTTTGGAAGTATTAAAAAAAAGAAAAATTGAATTTGGAGTCCGTTTGATATTTATTTGCATCCGGGGGGCAAAATGGTCATTTCACCCAAGCAACCGAAAATGGCTACTTTGGGCCTTTCAAAAAATCAGAGTTGGGCTGGAAAAGAGAAGTGCTGGCCTGCCCAAGCCCAAAGGAAGGAGGAAGCTTCTGATTTTTCAATCAAATGGCTAAAAATCAAGAGTTAGTTAGAGATTCTCTTTGATCAAGCCATGTTAATTAAGCCACATAGGCTAAGAAAGATGTCAACATTATTCTTTAACAGCTGTAATTTGAAAGTGCTGAGATGCTAATCTAAAGGTGGTAATTTCTTGATTTTTCATCTTGAATTATTGGCCATTTGATGGAAAATTGGTTACAAAAAAATGACAACATCATTATCCCATTTATAGAGGAATTCGGCCAGCCCTTTAGGGAGGTCAGATTTTCATTTTTTCTTTTCCATTTTGCTGAGTTCTTAGAGTTTCTTACTTAGTTTTTGCTATTTTAATCTCTACTTGGTGAGTTTTCATTTGAAAATAATGTTTTTGTTTTTCCTTCATCTCCTTTCTTAAGTATATTTTTTTTTTACATTTTGTTTTTACAATAAACTCACCATGGCTAAATGGCCTACATTATTTATTTTGAGTTGCTGTTTTGGGTTCATTTTACCATATTGTTTATGCTAATTTCTTTGATTTTGATGTTTTAAATGTTATGTTACTTCATGTTCTTCAGTTATATTTTAATTTGGTTGCTTTGTTTGTTGCCATTTATGTCTTAGATATCATGTTTTTGCATTTTTAATTTTCTGTTTTCATGTTGTTTAAATTTGAGCATGTTTTAGAGTTAGCATATTAAGTGTTTGTGAAAATGCTTGTGTGATTCTTTGCATGATTTTTGTTTTATATCTTAGTTGAGCATGTTTTAGATTTAGTATATTAAGTGTTTGTGAAAATGCTTGTGTGATTTTTGCATGATTTAAGTGTTATGACTTAGTTTTTCATGCTAGTATGCCAAGTGTTTGTGAAAATGCCATGCTTGTTGGAGCTTGAGGCCATTTAGCTACTCCATGTGTTTTACATTGTGTGTTGCATTTTTTTTTTGTCATGCTAGTTGTTAGGTTTTTGCATTTGCATGATATTTGGTTGGATTTTTGAATTAAGCATGCCTTGTGTTTGTGAAAATGACATGCATATTTTAGGTCTAGGTTACATTAAATGCCATGCAAGTTCATTTAGGTCTAGGTTACTTTATGAATGCCATATATTTTTTTCATGATATTTAGGTTTAAATCCATGCATTTCATGCATTATGTTTGCTGCATTGTTTCATGCATTTCATGTTCATGCCACTTGAATAATGACTTGAGCCAATTAATGGTTCAAAGTCATGCTCTCTTGAGCACACTTGTGGAAAATTAAGTTTGTCAAATTGACTACTCTACCTTTGTGATTTTTTTTACTTAGCCAATTTTTATCTAACTTTCAAAAAGTCCTAGCTACTGTTTGCAAATCATTCTATGAGTTTCAAATATTTTTACTTTGGTTTTTAAATGATTTTATCAAAGGCAAAAATGTGTTGGCAAAGCAGTTTTTTCTCCTCCAAAAACTCGTACATCTCTGATTTTTCTGGGAATTCATCTTTGATCAGAAAATTAAGCCGATTTGTTCTCGTGTAGTTTTACATGTCCTGAGTCTCCAGTATTTTTTTCAGAATTTTTGGAATTTTTAAAAATAGGGTAAAAAATCGTAGATTAAAACTGGACAGTGGAGTCAGAATTGAATGTAGAGAGAAACCATTTTTCTGTTTTGGTTAATTTACTTAGAGTGGGCTGATTAGGAGGGTTAGCTACTGACTTAGGGTAATTTCTAAGCCTTTTTAAACTCTAAAATGGTTTTTCAAGTCCCGGGTTAAGGGTAGTCAAGTCTGGATTTTTTAAACTTAGGAAATTAGAGCCATTTAAAAAATTTTAGCCCAGTTTTAATTTTTTAATTCAAGCTTTTCAAAATTGTTTTCAAACAATCACAAAGTATTTTGGTTTTAGAATATTTAATTTGACATATTTTCCTAAGGTAGCCGGATATCTTTTTAGATATACGGATTTCCTTAATTAAAGGAAAAAATACATTTCATGCATTGCATTTTTCATATTCATGCATCTTATATAATATGTGATTCTTGCTATAATAATTTCTATGATATTGTTGTTATTTTGATTTTTTTTTTTGATGTTACATATTTTATTATATGGTTAGTTTATTATATGGTTTTGAATATTTCATGATATCCCATGTTTTTATTTAGTTATTTTTATTTAGCATATACTATGTTCATGCATTATTGTTTTTATTTTCATGCATATTATATGATAGCATTATTTTATTCCATGTCATTTAAATTATATGCCATACCATTCATATTTGTCATGTCATTTAAATCATTTCATTTCATTTAGGATATATTATGTCATCTAGAATATTTTATTTCATTTAGATTATATCACATGACTTAGGATATTGCATTTCATGTAGAATATATTATATTACCTAGGTCATTTCATTACATTTAGGATATATTATGTCATCTAGAATAGACCTGCTCACGGGCCGGGTAGCCCGCCCAGCCCGGCTGGCCCGGCCCGTATTGGGCCGGGCCTGCACAGGATATTTTGTGTCCCGGGCCGGCCCGGCCCGGAACAGTAATTTTTATTATAATAATATTATTTTATTTAATTTTAATTATAAAAAAATAAAAAATAATAAAAAAATTATTTTTTTATTCCAATGAACAGTGTTTCGGGCCTAAACGGGCGGGCCGGGCCGACCCAGGGCCGGGCCTGGGCAGAGAAAATAGAAAAAAACCGGGCCGCGACTCGGCCCGGCCCATGAGCAGCTCTAATCTAGAATATTTTATTTCATTTAGATTATATCATATGATTTAGGATATTGCATTTCATTTAGAATGTATTATGTTACATAGGTCATTTAATTTCATTT
The DNA here is from genome assembly GCA_030761205.1 of Fremontodendron californicum. Lineage (NCBI taxonomy): Eukaryota > Viridiplantae > Streptophyta > Magnoliopsida > Malvales > Malvaceae > Fremontodendron > Fremontodendron californicum. The sequence goes on from JAULJL010000003.1 coordinate 30,343,108, forward strand.
AGAATATATCATATAACTTAGGATATTTCATTTAGAATATGCTAAGGTATTCAAATCATATCATGTCATTTAGGTTGCATTATATTATTTAGATTTTACTATGTCATTTTATTTATGTCATGCATATACATATTCATTTCTTTTAAATGTTTTCAAAAAAAGATAATGGTTTTCAATAAAATAAAGATATTCCCGAGTTAAAATAATTCATGAGTTCTCTGCCGGGTTTGCTGGGGAGGATATCATCAATTATTATTAATAACGGAATATCTTCCTTAAAAAGAGAATGGTTCGGAAAATTTTCCAAAACTAATAAAAATTTCTATATTTTGCCACGTTTGTCGGGGAATATAGGAAAATTTTGAATTTATAAATTCCGGATCATTTTCAACAAAAAATGGAATTATTTTTCTTTAAATTGGGAATTAATTTGAAAGACTAAATTTAAAACCAACTTTTACCGAGACTTGAGATAACACACGATTAATAAGGTACCGATTTATACGGGCGTTGTGGGAGTGCTAATCCTTCTCCGCACGTAACCGACTCCCGAACCCGCTTCTTTGATTTCTCTGGTTTGAAATGCAGACTTGAAATTGGTTTTTAAAATGTTTTAATTAATTTTTAAAATATTTTATAAAATCGGTTTTAATAGGTGGCCGATCACACCTAGCTAAAAAAGATTGGTGGCGACTCCATGTCTTTTTTAAGGTCATTTTCAAAACCTTCATTTTTCTAGAGGAATTAAGTCGACTTTTCCTCGGTTTTTTTTATGTCACGCCTAACGAATAATAAAGTCTTGCGATGGGACTCGTTATGTTTTAGGTTGCGACAGCTTGGCGACTCCACTGGGGACTATTAGAGAGTCAGGCCTAGAATTAGTCGTGTGTTATCAAAGTCTCGGTTTTGTTGGTTTAATTGGTATTTAATTTTAATTCTCATATTTTTTAATAAGGAGAATTTTGAAAATAATAAAATGTTTGTAAATATGTTCATTCTCATGTGCATGCATTTCATTATTGTTCTCTAGTTATTTAAGGTTGTATATTATATTTGCTTGTTGGTTAATGCGTTACACTATTCTTGAATGTTTTAATTGCTAGGGCATTTAGAATAAGGTTTGTAGAATAGGTGGTGAAAGGTTTGTTGTTCCTCCACACACACCACACGTGCATTTTCATGTCATGAATCCTATACCCGGGTTCCGTCCTTTTAGGTGGGAGCAAAGTAACTAAGCCTTCGTGATTAACAATCTGCATGGGCTAGTGAAACACTTCCGGAGTACTAAATTACCTAAGCCTTCGTGATTAACAATCCGCATGGGCTAGGGAAATAGACTCTAACGAATTGAACCCGCTTTTATCGGGGTGCCTTACTAGCCTTCACCGGCGACAGTGAGGAGCAATTCGGGGCCTTTAGATCCGATCCACCCTCATATAGTGAACCTAGGCGAAGCCATGCCAGATTTCTGTTAGATATACCGAAAATAGGAACACATGGAGGGACATTTCTAAACCTTTTGTTAACTATTTTACACTCTGAATAAGTTTTGTAGATCGGGCAACGATGTACGTACATCGCCCGTAATAAATGTGTTAATCCGTCCCAAAGGCATCGTGATGCCTAAATAAGCAGATATTGTTGGGGCAGATATTCATTAATTGTTTTATAAAAAAAATCATTTTCAAGCATTTTTGCATTTTGCACATTTCATACATGTGTGAATAGAGCATGTACATTTTGGTTGTATTATTGATCTCATTCTTTGCAATAAACAGTTGGTAATTTTATTTGATGGTTTCTATAAACCGGTAGTGTTGCATGAACATTTGGATATTGTACCATAGTAGGATCCACTACCCCGAATTTCTTTTGAAAATAATATGATTGGTTTTTCGTAGAGAAAAAAAACATGTTTCAAAAAAAAAAATCATAAATTTGGAGGCAAATCTTGCATAATGAGATTGTTGAATAATCAAGATTTAGGTCCTACCAATTTCATGTAATCATTGATTTCTTTGTATATACCTTGGTGATAATTCATTTATTCTTTATTTGTATCATTTTGACAGCATGTCACAGTCCTAACATGCATGGTTATTCATTGTAGAATACATTTGTGACATATATGGTCATCCTTTGTGTATACCTTTGTGATAATTCATTTAGTCTTTGCATGTATCATTTTGACATCATAGCATGCATGTTCATTCATTGTAGAATACATACATGGTCATTATTTGTATATACCCATGCATCAATTTTTTTTTTTATTTAAAATCCATCATGTTGGCATTAGATTGCATCCATAGCATACATAGTCACCATAATTTCTCTGTATATGTTCATGCATTAATCATCAGTATATTCATGCACATAGGAATAGAGTATGTATATTCATAATTGTATTCTTAATCTCATGACATTTTCATTTGCATGAAAGGGGTTCGAGATATGAGGAATGAATCGGAGGAACGATTGGATGCTTTGGAACGCAATCAGGAGGAACGTGGACATGAAATCCGGGAAGTGAAAGAACAACTTGCCAAACTGCTGAAAATGGTTGAGGATATGGGTAAAAGTAAAAAGGAACTTTCTCAAGGCTTTGCATCGCCTTCAGATCAACCAAAACCATTAGGTCCAGAACATACAATCCTTGCTGGATCCTGCACTTGTCAATGCCACAAAGGTTGCAATCCTGATGAAATTATGGACAAAATCATGAAATTTATTAAACCTGAGAGCCCGATACCAAAGATAGAAACCTCGGATCCAGTACCATACCTGCAAAATGTTCGAGGTCCAAGCCAGTATCCCCACCCTACCATGGTCCAATCGTCCATTGAGACGACCACTATGGGATTCCTGAATCCCACTCTATCATCACCAATTGCCAGTTCATACTATTTTCCTCATCAATCACCTTATCCAGCACCTGGGATAGGAACCTCGAGCTATGTACAACCTCCAAAGGCCCCGTGTCCAAAACCACACCCTTACCATGCTGTTCCGCCACATCTCCATGTAAACACACCGGTTCGGACCTTAGTGCTACCACCAAGTGCCCCAACTCCTAGGCCATGTGTGACTAAGAAACGATCCCAGAATAAGACCCAAATGCATTTTGATCCCATTCCAATCAGTTACCAAGAGCTCCTCCCTATACTGATCCAAAATCACATGGTTGCCTGTGTCCCATTGAAACCCCTGTTACCACCATATCCAAGGTGGTATAATCCAAATGAAAGATGTGATTATCACTGTGGAATTGTTGGCCATAGAATCGAAGATTGTATAGCAATCAAAAGGAAAGTGCAAGCTCTTATAGATGACAAGTGGTTGGATCCAATGACATTGATTGATAGAGGACTGGAAAAGCGTCATTAGGATTGGGAGATTTACAGCATTGAGGTGGAAAGACTTCGGTCTTATATGATGTAATAGGATTTCACTTTTTCAGTAGCCGGCTCTTATAGCCTTAGGATGCTAGGAAGAATAAAGTGCTTGTAAAGACAGTTTTAACTACTGCTCAAATTTTGTAAAACATGGTTTATACCATTGTGAACATTGATATGGGAATGAATTGAGTATGCTTCAAATTTATGAGATGTTGATGATTAAGTTCCTCCGATTCTTATTTCCTCCGTGATATCTTCCCCTTTGCATTTTGCATCCCATCAATTATTTGTCAGGTTGCATTCATGCATTCATAATCAACATGATTTTTCTGTATATATCCATGCAATAATTTGCTTATTCTTTACATGCATCATGTTGACTTTGGGTTGCATTCATAACAAACATAGTCAGTATGATTCCTTTGTATATACATCATGTTAGCATTAGGTCACATTCATGACACACATGGTTAGCATGATCTTCTTGGTATACTCTATATCATTCATTCATTGTTTGCATAGTTGACACTGTGTTGCATTCATAGTGTATGTGATCATTCATTGGGAAACATGCTAAAATACATGATCAGTCATTGCATATATTCATGTGTTGATTTGTTTATTCTTTGCTTGCAACCTGTTGGCATCGTGATTGCATTTATTACATATATGGTCAGCATGTTTCCATTGTACATGTCCATACATCATATTGTTTAGGCTTCACATGCGTCAAATTGCATTCATGGCTCATTCATCATGACATACATTTGGGGGAAATAAAATAGAAGTTGGCTTGACTTTAAGAGTATTTGAAAGAATTTCCATTTCAAATCAGTGGTATAAGAAGTACTGAGTACCCTTTTAATACAGGCTAGTGCTATGGAGGATGAACAAGTTGCCCGAATGGAAAAAATAGAAAGGGAACAGAAAGAATTGAGAGAACAACTGGCAAAGTCTCAAGCAGAATCTAAGGATCGGATGACTAAATTGATGGAGCTGATGTCTGCCGTAATCAAGAGAAAACGATACACCAAAAACTTTGTCACCGGAGAAGGGTTAGAGGCACAAAAGGGCCAAGATGAGGTCGTAATAAGTGATGCCCAGAACACAGTCAATGTCCTAAACTCAGATGATCCAGCTGAACAGGCAAAGTTGAAAAGGGTTGCAGTAAATGAGGTTGAGTTGGCAGATTCCCAAGGGAAATATCAGTTGCTAGATGAAAGGCTCCGGGCAGTAGAAAGAACAGATGTATTTGGGAGTTTAGATGCGAAAGAACGATGTTTGGTCCTCGATTTAGTCATTCCTCCTAAGTTCAAGATCCCTGACTTTGTGAAATATGACGGGACGACCGATCCATCAGCCCACATCACTATGTTCTGTCGGAAGATGACAAGTCATATAGATAATGATAAGCTTTTGATTCACTGCTTTCAGGATAGCCTCAGCGGGTCCGCAATTAGGTGGTATAGTCAATTGAGCAAGGATCAGATTCGCTCTTGGAATGATTTGGCTAGGGCTTTTCTAAACCAGTACAAGCCTATGACCGACAGGACACTTGATCGTATCACTTTGCAAAATATGGAGAAAAGAGCTACTGAGAGCTTCAAAGAATATGCACAACGGTGGATGAGCCTGGCCGCCCAAGTACAACCGCCCTTGACACAAAAGGAAATCACTATCTTTTTTGTGAATACACTGCAGGCCCCGTACTATGACAGACTCGTCGGCAATGCTTCGAAGAATTTTGCGGACATGGTAATTTCAGGGGAGATGATTGAGAGTGCTTTCAAGAATGGGAAACTTGAAAGAGAAGGAACATCAAATGCCGAGAGAAATAAGGCACCTAGAAAGAAAGAGAAAGATGTCCAAACTATGGGAGATTTCGTCCCATATTCCCAATTTCCCTCATACCAATTATGTTACCCTACTGAGGTATCTCCAAGCCTTTATCCTTACCTACCTACCCAAACATCTAATCCTATACCAGCCCTTGCAACAAGGCCTACTTCCAGAAAACGACCGCGGGAAAATCAAGAAAGAATTCCAATCCCCATCCCTGACCTACTGCCATTACTAATAAAGAATCAGTACCTTACCCCGGTACCTTTGAAAATAGCTCCGAATCCATCAGCGAGGAGTTATGACCCTGACAGCAAGTGTGATTATCACCTAGGGGTAGTTGGGCATTCAACTGAAAAATACAGACAACTGAAGGAAAGGATTGAAAGTCTTATCCGTGATGGTATTTTGACACCGGAGCTTATCGATCAATGGAAGGCCACTTAGCCTTAAATCAATTTCTTTCAGGGTTTTAGGGGGAGAATTACTACCTTTGAAGGATGTCAATAGGAGCATTTTTGACGCATGTAGTTTTATACACTGTGATGATGAAAGCACTTGTCTCATGTTAACATCTACATGAATTAAATGAATTTTAAATGCTTTGTGTTTGTTGTGTTTTAAATAAACGTGAATTTACAAAAACAAGCATTAAGGAAGTTTTAATAATGGATAATCTCAAGAAGATTGATGATCAGTGTTAGAACTGACCCAACACCATCCCCCTCTTTCTTGGGCTTCTCTATACCTAAACCTTGAATCAAGAACACTTGAAAGACCTAATGCTTCAAGGAAAAATGAATTTGAAAAAAAAGAGAAGCATTGTCATTGCAAAATAAGCAAGGATGTAAATCCTAGTTTAGGCTATGAACAAAGGAATGAACTTTTTGAAATTTTTCGAATTCCTTGAAATTCAAACAAATGAGACATTCTTTCAAGAGTCTAGATTTTGATAATTTGGTGTGTGTCAAGATTGTGCTAAAACCATTCATGACCTTTCCCAATAACCAGAAAACACTAATTGCCCAAACATCACTTCATGATTGACATCCTGGGGCACAATGATTAAACTAGATTATCCCTTGTCCTAGAGAAAACCCGTTTTTGGGTCATATTTTCCTTGTCTCTTCAAAGAACTCAGATTTGAAATTCAGTCTTTTCAGTACAGACCTAGACTTGCTATGTTCCTCATTGATACAAATTCTCATTAGTTAATCAAATTGGGGCATCATATATGGAAATGATGGATACATGGTGAAGAAGGATGGGCTAACACATGAATCATTGGGGCATGCAATGAAAAAAGAAAAAGAAAATTTATGATATTATGCATATGAGAATTCGGATGATTCCAAAGTGCAAAATGAAATTTTGATTATCTATTTCCCCTGGGGATTGCTTTTCAAAGTGAATATTCATGCTTGACATGAGGAATGGCCATCTTTCATATTCCTTTCGCATAAAAAAAGAAATTATCCATAGTCACCCCTTTTGAGCCAAATTTTTTTTCTTCTTTGAACCTTGATCAAGGATCACCCTCTACACTAGGCGGCAAATGTAAGGAAAGATCTTTTTAAAAGATCATTGAGAAACGAATCCTAGCTCAAAGATAGATGCAAAGCAAATGGAGCCTCGAATAAAGACGGGCTCACTCTGTTGAAAAAGAAGGGGGCAAAATGAAAAAAGAAAAAAATGAAAAAATGTGTGAAAGATATGGCAAATTGAAAGCCAAAAGCAAAGAAGAAAAAGAGCAAAGTCAAAAGGAAAGAAATGTCCAACAAGGAACAAATGCTTCAAAGAGAATCCCCCTCAAAAAACATGGATCCTTGATCTGATTACCCTCAAACACATATTTTGGGCCTATTTATCCTTTCTTTCTGAACCCTAAGCCATGGACTACATTACATGCTTTAAAAGTCCATTTTGATCAAGCATGAATATTTAATTTGAAGGGTTTTCCTCAGATTTTATCCCATCTCATCAAATTCTCATTTCACTATGGAAGAATTTAGAATTCTCAAGTGTATAAAAAAAAATGGAAAGAATGGGGCTCTAGGGCGAAAACCCAAAAATGGGTGGTCTAGAGTAAAATGGAACTTTTTGATGCTATCTATGAAAGTGCCGATACCACAAAAGAGAAGATCATCATAAAGAAGTGGTCATCGAGGAACATCTAGGAATTCCTGAACCTCCCAAAGTGTCAACTCTCATTCGGATGATTGATTTCAAAAACTGAAACTTTTTTCCAACTTTCCAGTTTAAACATCCCAGCCAATCTTGACGCTTGTCAAAATACCTTGATATTGGAAACTACAAGAATGTTGAATTTGTTTGGTTCTCAATGAATTCATGATTTATAAAATCTGTTCCATTTGTGAGCCTAGAAGGGACATACATTTTTGTTGTGAAGTTTTCCTGGAAAAACCAAAATCTTGTTGTATCGAGCCTTGTCAATTCAAATTGAAAAACCCAAATTAATACTTAGGGAAATTTCTAACAGTGATCATCAGTCATCAAAAGATTTGTACATCATACACTGTGTAGTTAAAATTTTTGGCTTAGAAGTTTTCCTTAAATAAGCAAAATTGTTTTTCAAAAAGGGAAAATAAAAATATTTTTGAAATACCCATTTTTGATGTTGACATGAGACAAGGGTTTTTCTAACCCAAAGGTATAGAACTGCCAGGGTAGGTCCTGACTTCCAGATATGAGAAGAAGAAATCGAACCCAGTGCAGATCTCTGTTGATGAAAGTTTGAAAACTGTTGGGGCAAAGAGAATAACCAAAATGAATTGAAGATATACTCTGATTTGAAGAGGAAAAATGAATTTGAAAGGCTAAGCCAAAGTCTAGAAAAACAACCGGGGGCATTTGCATCACTCATGAGCACTCATCTCTTTATTGAGCTTTTGCATCTACACAGTGTCAGCAAGCATTTGCATCATTCATGGGTATTTACATTGGCATTATTCCATAAGCATCTGCATTTTACCTTTACATTTACATTCTTCATGGAATTCGCATTTGTGTCATCTCAAGCAATTGCATCATTTCTAGAATCATTGCATTTTCATTATTGTGTGGTAATTGTAGTTATACCATTCATAAACCAGTTACATGAACACAATTAGTAGGGGCATCTGCATCATGAAACATGGGCATCAATCCAGGCCATTTGCATTTGCACTAAGAAATATTTTACATTTGCACCACGAAGCATGAGCACCTTGTTAAAAGACATGTGCCTCTGCATCATTTCTCAAAGCTTCTGGTGGGGATATCCAGAATTTTACAGTTTTTAAAAGTGAACAAGTCTTCGGTGGTGATAGCTGAAGCCTCTGGTGGAGATATCCAGGGTTTTATAACTTTGAAACATAAGAAATCTTCTTCTGAAGGAGTTACCCAGAATTTTACAATGAGCAAGTCTTTGGTGGTGATAGCCAAAGCTTCTGGTGGGGATATCCAGAATTTTACAGTTTTAAAAGTGAACAAATCTTCGATGGTGATAGTCGAAGCCTCTAGTGGAGATATCCAGGGTTTTATAATTTTGAAAAATGAGAAATCTTCTTCTGAAGGAGTTACCCAGAATTTTACAATGAGCAAGTCTTTGGTGGTGATAGCCGAAGCTTCTGGTGGGGATATCCAGAATTTTACAGTTTTAAAAGTGAACAAATCTTCAGTGGTGATAGCCGAAGCCTCTGGTGGAGATATCCAGGGTTTTATAATTTTGAAAAATGAGAAATCTTCTCCTGGAGGAGTTCCCAGAATTTTACAATGAACAAGTCTTCGGTGGTGATAGCCAAAGCTTCTGGTGGGGATATCCAGAATTTTACAGTTTTAAAAGTGAACAAGTCTTCGGTGGTGATAGCTGAAGCCTCTAGTGGAAATATCCAGGGTTTTATAATTTTGAAAAATGAGAAATCTTCTTTTCGGAGGAGTTATCCAGAATTTTTTTTTCCAACATGTGCATCTACATCAAGAAGCATTTGCATCAATCTAAGTTATTTGAATCTACAGCAAAAAACATTTACATCAATCCAAGCATTTACATTTGCATCAAAGACATTTGCACCAGTTTAAGTCATTTCGTATCTTATTCAACACCTGCATCTGCATCAAAAAAGCATTCGCATCTTCTCAAAATCGTTAGGTTAATTTTCAACAATTCTTCAAAGACCATTTTTAAGACCTCCGGGCATAAATTTTCAAATCACAGGTAAGACCTCCGGGCAATATCTTTAAGATCTCCGGGCATAACTTTTTTTTCAGGGGTAAGGCCTATGGGCACCATTTTTAAGACCTCCGGGCATAATTTTTCAAATCACATGTAAGACCTCCGGGCATAACTTTTTTTCAGGGGTAAGGCCTATGGGCACCATTTTTAAGACCTCCGGGCATAATTTTTCAAATCACAGGTAAGACCTCCGGGCAACATCTTTAAGACCTCCGGGCATAATTTTTCAAATCACAGGTAAGACCTCCGGGCAACATCTTTAAGACCTCCGGGCATAACTTTTTTTTTCAGGGGTAAGGCCTATGGGCACCATTTTTAAGACCTCCGGGCATAATTTTTCAAATCACAGGTAAGACCTCCGGGCAACATCTTTAAGACCTCCGGGCATAACTTTTTTTTCAGGGGTAAGGCCTATGGGCACCATTTTTAAGACCTCCGGGCATAATTTTTCAAATCACAGGTAAGACCTCCGGGCAACATCTTTAAGACCTCCGGGCATAACTTTTTTTTTCAGGGGTAAGGCCTATGGGCACCATTTTTAAGACCTCCGGGCATAATTTTTCAAATCACAGGTAAGACCTCCGGGCAACATCTTTAAGACCTCCGGGCATAACTTTTTTTTTTTAGGGGTAAGACCTTCGGGCACCATTTTAAAGACCTTTGGGCAACAGTTGTTTTTAAGACCTCTGGGCACCAATTTTTAAGACCTCCGGGCACTATTTTAAAGACCTCCGGGCACAATTACCAATTTTAAAGACCTCCGGGCACCATTTTAAGACCTCCGGGCACCAATTTTAAAGACCTTCGAGCATAAATTTTTCTTTTGAAAATCGAATTCGTTTCCTTAAGACGAATCGAGCCTTGTTTAGGCAGGGAATTCAATTTAAGGACAAAACCTTCAATTTATTGTTTTAAAAAAAATGAAAAAAGAGAAAAAAGAGAAAAAATAGAAAAAAGGAAAAAAGAAAAAAAGAAAAATGCAAAAAGAAGAAAAAAAGAAAAATGCAAAAATGAATGAAGAAATGAAAAAGAAAACCCCTTTCCTTTCCTTCACATGTGATGTCACTGACCTTACAAAATTAGTGTCGGTTTATCTTTGCCTGATTCCTGATTCTTAGCAATAGCCAAAGAGGGGCAGCTGTAGACATCTAATTTAGTCCGGACCACTAAACATGTATGTTTTCTTCCTATATTGATGTTTTTCGAGTGTAAAAAGACTGTTTTCATCCTGCAGGTGGTACTCCGAGACTTAGTTTAAGAGGGCGAGCACAAAAAGTCAAACTTGAAAAAAGTCAACCCCAAAAAAGTCAACCTCGAAAAAGTCAACCCCAAAAGGTCAACTATTGAAAAAGTCAACCCACTTTCAAAATAAAGATTTTAAGTTCAACTGAAAAATGGCGAAAGAATTTTGATAATCCGAGGTCTACATCGAAAGATATGGAGTTCGGAAGTTGGGATTTGGAGATTCAGTAGAAAAGAAACCCTAATCCGAGAAATTTGGAGAAAAGTTCTTAAACGATCAAATTGATCAAAATTGAAGGTTCCAAATGAAAGATAAGCACTGAATACAGGTAATGGAGAAGTCACTTGCAAGAAAAATCGAAAGAAAAGTCAATCCGGGAGAAAACCGAGAATTAGGGTTTTTAGTGGATTTCGGTGAAATCGGGAAAAATCACAGAAATGGCCCAACATGGTAAGACCAAAGTCCCCAATGGATGAAGAATGATTAAAAAGATGGCCCAAGGCTCAAATTGAAGAAAATCTGAAAATCGGACTTGTTTTGAGCAAAACCGGGTTTCGGAGGTAAAATGGCAAAATTGGAAAATTTGGGAAAAATAGCAAATGGACTCCGAAAATTCTGAAAAATTTTTCAATCTCATTCTTAAATCATTTGAAAGAGATTGGTAAAAGAAAATCTTGATTCGGAGTTCGTTTGCAAAATGGCTAAATCCCGGGCTTCTTATGTAGTAATTCAAAAAGGAAAATCCCGAAAAAATAGCAAATGAGCTCCAAATATTTTGAAAATTTTCAGATCTCATTTTTAAATTATTTGGAAGAGATTGGCGAAAGAAAATCTTGATTCCGAGTTCGTTTGCAAAATGGCCAAATCCCGGGCCTCCTATGCAATAATTCAAAAAGATAAATCCTGAAAAAATAGCAAATGGACTCCAAAAATTCTGAAATTTGGCAAATCTCATTTTTTAATTATTTGGAAGAGATTGGCGGAAGAAAATCTTGATTCGGTGTTCGTTTGCAAAATGGCCAAATCCCGGGCCTCCTATGCAGTAATTCAAGCCGATAAATCCCGAAAAAATACCAAATGAGCTCCAAAAATTATGAAAACTTCCAGATCGCACTTTTTAATTATTTTGAAGATATTGGTCAAGAAAAATCTTTATTTGGAGCTCGTTTAAAAAATGGTAAAATGTAGGGGCATAAAAGTGCATTTTGGGAAGAAAAATTCCAAATAAATAGCAAACGGACTTGGATAATTTTGAAAACTTCCAGAACTCAATATTTTATTATTTTGGAAGTATTAAAAAAAGAAAAATTGAATTTGGAGTCCGTTTGATATTTATTTGCATCCGGGGGGCAAAATGGTCATTTCACCCAAGCAACCGAAAAGGGCTTCTTTGGGCCTTTCAAAAAATCAGAGTTGGGCTGGAAAAGAGAAGTTCTGGCCTGCCCAAGCCCAAAGGAAGGAGGAAGCTTCTGATTTTTCAATCAAATGGCTAAAAATCAAGAGTTAGTTAGAGATTCTCTTTGATCAAGCCATGGTGATTAAGCCACATAGGCTAAGAAAGATGTCAACATTATTCTTTAACAGCTGTAATTTGAGAGGGCTGAGATGCTAATCTAAAGGTGGTAATTTCATGCTTTTTCATCTTGAATTATTGGCCATTTGATGGAAAATTGGTTACAAAAAAATGACAACATCATTATCCCAATTATAGAGGAATTCGGCCAGCCCTTTAGGGAGGTCAGATTTTCATTTTTCCTTTTCCATTTTGCTGAGTTCTTAGAGTTTCTTACTTAGTTTTTGCTATTTTAATCTCTACTTGGTGAGTTTTCATTTGAAAATAATGTTTTTGTTCTTCCTTCATCTCCTTTCTTAAGTATATATTTTTTTTTTACATTTTGTTTTTACAATAAACTCACCATGACCAAATGGCCTACATTATTTATTTTGAGTTGCTGTTTTGGGTTCATTTTACCATATTGTTTATGCTATTTTCTTTGATTTTGATGTTTTAAATGTTATGTTACTTCATGTTCTTGAGTTATATTTTAATTTGGTTGCTTTGTTTGTTGCCATTTATGTCTTAGATATCATGTTTTTGCATTTTTAATTTTCTGTTTTCATGTTGTTTAAATTTGAGCATGTTTTAGAGTTAGCATATTAAGTGTTTGTGAAAATGCTTGTGTGATTCTTTGCATGATTTTTGTTTTATATCTTAGTTGAGCATGTTTTAGATTTAGTATATTAAGTGTTTGTGAAAATGCTTGTGTGATTTTTGCATGATTTAAGTGTTATGACTTAGTTTTTCATGCTAGTATGCCAAGTGTTTGTGAAAATGCCATGCTTGTTGGAGCTTGAGGCCATTTGGCTACTCCATGTGTTTTATTTTGTGTGTTGCATTTTTTTTTTGTCATGCTAGTTGTTAGGTTTTTGCATTTGCATGATATTTGGTTGGATTTTTGAATTAAGCATGCCTTGTGTTTGTGAAAATGACATGCATATTTTAGGTCTAGGTTACATTAAATGCCATGCAAGTTCATTTAGGTCTAGGTTACTTTATGAATGCCATATATTTTTGTCATGATATTTAGGTTTAAATCCATGCATTTCATGCATTATGTTTGCTGCATTGTTTCATGCATTTCATGTTCATGCCACTTGAATAATGACTTGACCAATTAATGGTTCAAAGTCATGCTCTCTTGAGCACACTTGTGGAAAATTAAGTTTGTCAAATTGACTATTCTACCTTTGTGATTTTTTTTTTACTTAGCTAATTTTTATCTAACTTTCAAAAAGTCCTAGCTACTGTTTGCAAATCATTTTATGAGTTTCAAATATTTTTACTTTGGTTTTTAAATGATTTTATCAAAGGCAAAAATGTGTTGGCAAAGCAGTTTTTTCTCCTCCAAAAACTCGTACATCTCTGATTTTTCTAGGAATTCATCTTTGATCAGAAATTTAAGCCGATTTTTTCTCGTGTATTTTTACATGTCCTGAGTCTCCAGTATTTTTTTTTCAGAATTTTAGAAAATTTTAAAAATAGGGTAAAAAATCGTGGATTAAAACTGGACAGTGGAGTCAGAATTGAATTTAAAGAGAAACCATTTTTCTGTTTTGGTTAATTTACTTAGAGTGGGCTGATTAGGAGGGTTTGCTACTGACTTAGGGTAATTTCTAAGCCTTTTTAAACTCTAAAAATGGTTTTTCAAGTCCCGGGTTAAGGGTAGTCAAGTCCGGATTTTTTAAACTTAGGAAATTAGAGCCATTTAAAAAATTTTAGCCCAGTTTTTATTTTTTAATTCAAGCTTTTCAAAATTGTTTTCAAACAATCACAAAGTATTTTGGTTTTAGAATATTTAATTTGACATATTTTCCTAAGGTAGTCGGATATCTTTTTAGATATACGGATTTCCTTAATTAAAGGAAAAAATACATTTCATGCATTGCATTTTTCATATTCATGCATTTTATATATTATGTGATTCTTGCTATAATAATTTCTATGATATTGTTGTTATTTTGATTTTTTTTTTGATGTTACATATTTTATTATATGGTTAGTTTATTATATGGTTTTGAATATTTCATGATATCCCATGTTTTTATTTAGTTATTTTTATTGAGCATATACTATGGTCATGCATTATTGTTTTTATTTTCATGCATATTATATGATAGCATTATTTTATTCCATGTCATTTAAATTATATGCCATACCATTCATATTTGTCATGTCATTTAAATCATTTCATTTCATTTAGGATATATTATGTCATCTAGAATATTTTATTTCATTTAGATTATATCACATGACTTAGGATATTGCATTTCATGTAGAATATATTATATTACCTAGGTCATTTCATTTCATTTAGGATATATTATGTCATCTAGAATATTTTATTTCATTTAGATTATATCATATGATTTAGGATATTGCATTTCATATAGAATGTATTATGTTACATAGGTCATTTAATTTCATTTAGAATATATCATATAACTTAGGATATTTCATTTAGAATATGCTAAGGTATTCAAATCATATCATGTCATTTAGGTTGCATTATATTATTTAGATTTTACTATGTCATTTTATTTATGTCATGCATATACATATTCATTTCTTTTAAATGTTTTCAAAAAAAGGTAATGGTTTTCAATAAAATAAAGATATTCCCGAGTTAAAATAATTCATGAGTTCTCTGCCGGGTTTGCTGGGGAGGATATCATCAATTATTATTAATAACGGAATATCTTCCTTAAAAAGAGAATGGTTCGGAAAATTTTTCAAAGCTAATAAAAATTTCTATATTTTGCCACGTTTGTTGGGGAATATAGGAAAATTTTGAATTTATAAATTCCGGATCATTTTCAACAAAAAATGGAATTATTTTTCTTTAAATTGGGAATTAATTTGAAATACTAAATTTAAAACCAACTTTTACCGAGACTTGAGATAACACACGATTAATAAGGTACCGATTTATACGGGCGTTGTGGGGTGCTAATCCTTCCCCGCACGTAAGCGACTCCCGAACCCGCTTCTTTGATTTCTCTGGTTTGAAACGCAGACTCGAAATTGGTTTTTAAAATGTTTTAATTAATTTTTAAAATATTTTATAAAACCGGTTTTAATAGGTGGCCGATCACACCTAGCTAAAAAAGATTGGTGGCGACTCCATGTCTTTTTTAAGGTTATTTTCAAAACCTTCATTTTTCTAGAGGAATTAAGTCGACTTTTTCTCGGTTTTTTTTTATGTCACGCCTAACGAATAATAAAGTCTTGCGATGAGACTCGTTATTTTTTAGGTTGCGACACCCTGAATACGATTATAACAGAAAAAACAACACGAATATGTCGACGCGCGACATAAATTTGGGAGTTATTTGAATAGTGTCAATTAGACTTGGCAATTTCGGATACAACATGATTATACAACACGAACACAACATGAAAAAAATAATTAAAATACTACAGGAAAATAACATGAATACGAAAAAAATACATCAACGTGTCAAAATCTATATAAAATGAATTATTAACGTGTAAAAATTTATATAAATTTATAATACTTTAAACACACGATAAAATAACACGAACATGTTACGAACACACAAAATTTTCTTTAAATTAAATCATCATGACAAATTATGCAAAATATGAGATGAATTAGGACACGACATGAAAACACATGATTTTCTCTAAATTGAATCACTGTGACACACTATGCAAAATATTTGGATGAATTGAAACATGATACGAACACATGAAAAAAATAATTAAAATACGACATGACACGAAAATAACATGAACACAATACAAATACATGAACGTGTCAAAATCCACATAAAATGAATTATTAATATGTAAAAGTTTATATAAATTTATAATACTTTGACCATACGAAAAAATAACACGAACACGGAAAAAAAATAATAATATGAACACGAACGAATATCCGAACGTGTCAAAATCTACATAAAACGAATTATTAACGTGTAAAAATTGTATAAATTTATAATATTTTGAACACAAAAAATAACACGAACACAAAAACAATACGAATATACAATTTTTTCACCATCTTTTTTTTTTCTTTCTTTTCTTTTCTTTTCTTTTATTTCTTTCCCTCTTAATCAAAAAAAAAAAAATTGAAAATACCCAAACTAACCCCCTAACCGATTTAATACCTATGCTTAGTTGTCAACTAAATATAGATTCAAAATCCTTAATTCTTGTCTCTCATGCATTTGAGGGATTGCTTTTAATGTTAGTAATAGATATGTATGCATAATATAAATCATAATGTATTTACATGTTGAATATTAAAATTCATCGAATCAATTGTTTTAAATATCAATATGATAATATATCATATTTTTTATAATCAATTATTTAACAAATTGATTTTATATAATAAATTAGTTTTATATCCTTTTTTGTACTAATAAATATTGATATTAATATACAATATAATTAAAATATGTCATATTATATACAAAAGCTTATTTAAAAAAATAATAATAATTTATTTTTGAATTTGAACATTTAAATTATGTAAAAATGATTACATTTAACATAAATAAAAAATAACGTAAAATTTGTTTGAACTGAACTCGAGATAGTTCAAACCCAAAAAAGTTTAAATCTGGAATGATTCAAACCGAAAAAATTTAAGCTCGATATAATCTGAACTCAAAATGATACAATTCGAAGCCATTCGAAGCCAATAGAAGACGCCAATTGCCACGTCTATATATCAGTTACTATATGATGAGATGGTGAGTACTAAGTACTGACTAGACAAAAACAAAATGCTACTGCTACTAATAAAAAGCAAAACAAGGGGGAGAGGATGAAGCAAAAGAGAAACATATAATTATCATTACATATTACTAATAATAAGGGAGAAATGGGGTAAGTGGGAGAAGAAGTAAGCTTGGAAGTTGGAAGAACAAGATAGGGAAAATATGAAAAACATCAGGAATTATTGTGAAATGGTATAATGAATAAAAGTTATTTGAAAAAAATGAATAATTAGAAATTATTATAAAGGATATTGTAAAGACAAAATTACCCTTAATGAAAAAATTTATTTTTCTTTTTTCTTTCATTAAGGAAATATTATTTTTTAAAAATTTTAATTGAAAATAAATTTAAAAAATAAAATATGTATATATATATTTTTTAAAATTTAAAAAAATTTAAAAAAATAAAGAAAAAATTAATTTTAAGCATATTAATTTTATTTTTTTAAAATTTTTAATTAAAAAAACTAAATAAAAAATTTAAAAATTTATTTTATAAAATTAAAAAGTTTTTATTTTCTGAATATTTATTTTTTAATTAAAAATTAAATTAAAAAATAAAAAAAGGGAGGAGAAAGTTTTTTTATCAAGGATAATTTTATCTTTACAATATTCTTTATAACAATTTCTAATTATTCATTATTCATTTTTCTTTTTCAAATAATTTTTATTTATTATACCATTTCACAATAATTTTTTATGAAATGCATGTTTTTTATGTTAACCCAACAAGATAAATGTTGAAAATAGGCATGTAAATTAAAGGAGAGGCAAAAGACAAAGTCAGTAATTAGGGTTTAGAGTTTTGTCTCCCTAGCCAGCTCCTCGGTTGCTTCTCAATCTCATTCCTCAAAGTCAAAACAGAGAGAAAGAGAGAGAATGTACAAATTACTGACTCAAATAGTTGAACCCCATACGTACAAATTTAAAAAAGAAAATTTGTTAACAAATATCTTAAAAAATGTACTTATAATAATATTTTTATTTAATATATTAAAAATAAAAAATAAAATTATCAAATGCTGTATTTAATATAATATTTTTTTTATATATAATATATTAATTAATCTTAAAAAATATTTTAAAAATACTCATTAACAAAACCCTTTAAAAAAAACACTGCTTTTTTGTTTTTATGGAGTATATTTTTTTTTTCTCTCTCAGCCGCTTCTTGTCTCTACCTTGGTCTGTTGGCCATGGCCTTGGGAAACAAATAGTCTCTCTACTGATCTGAATCCAACCCAGTGGCCAGCACTTGCATTGGTGGGCGTGCCCTGGTCGGCTTGGCACAGTACCAGCTGAGAAACTGTCCCCATTCCCCAACCAACCCCACTTTTCAACCCGGCCTCTTACATTTCATTTGCATCACATTTCACAACGACAAACTCTCTCTCTCTCTCTCTTAGTAATAATTTGTTCAGTGCTCTTATATTTTAAGCCCCACATGAGGCTTTTAGTTCATTTCTAGTCTTTTTTTTTTTTTTTTTTGTTGTATTAGTTCATTTCTAGTTTACCGCCTAGCAAACCTTATATGCCTTCCATTTATTTGTTTCATCTTTTCATGTATCTGGAATTTTCAATATTTTAATAATTGGATCGATAGAAAATTCAGTTTTTTGATTTATCGATCCGATCGATTCATCACATATCATATTTATTTTTATATATTTTGTGTGATATTAAATATATATTAAATATGATAAATACATAATAAAAATGTTTGATTAAGTCTTAAAATTTTAAATAAAAAACAAGAAGTTAAAAATTTAAATTTTATCACTTATACAAATATTTTTAAATAAAAATAAGAATTTAAAATATTAAATTTGATTTATAGACACAAATCGGATTCAACCGATTCTTATTTCTTAACCAGTTTTTCACCGACTCAATTGTAAATTGTTGAACTAATTTTTTGGATCGAATAGATCATCCCTTCTTGATTTAACTAGTATATGTTAAAGTGTTGTTATCTCAAATCGGCTAAATCTTACATTGTCTATGATCTTATATTCAAATAGGGTTTCTCCACCTATTGTCAATTGATTTAGGTTAGATGATTAACATACTATCAGATCCTAGGTTCTATTATGTTATTCCTACATGTTACTCCTACCTATTACCTCTTCTTAGATTGCCACGTGGTAAGCTTCTCTATCTCCGTCTATACGTGATGGGATCTTTAAAGTGTTGTTATTCTACATCGATTAGATCCTGGATTAACTGTGGTCTTATATTCAAATTGAACCTCTTCACCTATTGCCAACTAATTTTAGGTTGGATGCTTAACAAATCAGTCAATCCAATCCGTTTTTAACAATACTTGTCGTCTAAAAATAAATATAAATTTTTTTTTTTCAAATATTTTCTTTCCCTTTCTGTCAAATGATTTTCACTTGAGCGATTGTGACTTGTGAGTCAAAAATAAAATAAAATCAATAACAGCAATGCATATTAATTCAATTGATAATAAGTTATATCTTTATTCCAATCTTACCAATGGTGTTTTGATGCTGTAGACACCTAATTTTGTCCGGACCCCTAAATCAGGTACATTTTCCTTCGAAATTGATGTTTCAGAATGCTAAAAGACTTTTCTCATCTTGCAGGTGGTACTCCGAGACTTAGTCTAAGAAAACAGAAAAAGTCAAACACAAAAAAGTCAACCCTAAAAAGTCAACCATGAAAAAGTCAACTATTAAAAAGTCAACCCACTTTCAAAATCAAGATTTGAGGTTCAATTGAAAAACGGTGAAAGAATTTTGGTAATCCGAGGTCTACATTGAAAGATATGGAGGTCGAAAGTTGGGTTACAGAATCTCAGTAGAAAAGCAACCCTAGTTCGGGAAATTTGGGGAACAATGCTTAAACGATCAAATTGGTCAGAATTGAAGGTTCCAAATGAAAGATAAGTACTGACTACGGGTAATGGAGAATCCACTTGGAAGAAAAACTGATAGAAAGTCAATTCGAAAGAAAACCGAGAATTAGGGTTTTTTGGTGGATTTCAATGAAATTTGGAAGAATTACAGAAATGGCCTGATTCGATAGATCTAAAGCCCTTAATTGATGAGAAATGATTACAAAATGATAGCCCAAGGCTCAGTTTGAAGAAAATCTGAAAATCGGACTTGTTTTGAGCAAAACCGGATTTCGGAGGTAAAAGGGCAAAATTGGAAAATGTGGGAAAATAGCAAATGAACTCCAAAAATTATGAAAATTTTCAAATCTCATTCTTAAATCATTTCGAAGAGATTGGCGAAAGAAAATCTTAATTCGGAGTTCGTTTGCAAAATGGCCAAATACCGGGCCCACTATGCAGCAATTCAACAGGATAAATCTCGAAAAAATAGCAAATGAACTCCAAAAATTCTGAAAATTTGCAAATCTCATTTTTAAATTATTTGGAAGAGATTGGAAAAATAAAATCTTGATTCGGAGTTCGTTTGCAAAATGGCCAAATCCCGGGTCCCCTATGCAGTAATTCAAACAGATAAATCCCCAAAAAAATAACAAATGAGCTCCAAAAATTATGAAAACTTCTAGATCACATTTTTAAATTATTTGGAAAATATTGGTGAAGAAAAATTGGGATTCGGAGCTCGTTTAAAAAATGGTAAAGTTCGGGTGCATAAAAGGTGCAATTTCGGAAATAAATCCGAAATAAATAGAAAAATGGACTCGGAAAATTTTGAAAACTTTTAGAATTCAACTTTTTATTATTTCAGAAGTATTGAAAAAAGAAAATTCGAATTTGGAGTCCGTTTGCTATTTATTTAGGTTCGGGGGGCAAAAATGTCATTTCACAAAAGAAAACAAAAAGGACAAATTTGTAATTAAGGAAAATATGAAAGAAGAAGGAATTGTTGGGATTTTTCTTCCCTTGGTCAGCCAGCATAGAGGAGAAGAAGGAAGCTTGAACAATTTAATTCCCTAGTCACTATCAAGCCACATGCTACCACTAACACCTTGCAAATGGTCCCCCCTTCATCCAATGGCTTAGATGCCTTGTAAGAAAGTTGAATGCACCATCCAATGGACAAGTTTAAATTCCAAGATGAATTTTTTATTTGTCATGAAAGAACCCTCATCTAATGGCCAAGAATGGAAGAAAAAAGATGAGCACAATTCATCCAAGGGTGAGCATCCATTCGGTTAAGCAAGGGAGTGCATGGGATTGTCTCTTTTCATCCAATGGCTTAAGCCATCTACAAGGTCTGAGTACACATGTTGAGGGCTGGATTTAATCTACAAGATGTCATTTTTATGTTGTCCTCATTCAATGACCAAGAATGGAAGAGCACAACTCATCCAAGGGTAGAACTCAAGGGGGCAAGCAAGGGAGTGCATAAGATTGGTCCTCTTTTGCATCTAAGGGCTGAGGTTACTACAATGGTTGAGTACACATCTTAAGGGCTGCTATCAATTGGCAAGATGGCATTTTTATGTTGTCATGAAAATATCTTAATACAAAGGCCAAGATTGGAGGAGAAAAAGTGTAATTCCCATCCAAGGGTGAGAGGCCATTCGGCCAAGGCTAAAGAGGGGGGGTTGGTTTCATTTTTTCATATGTTTTTGGTTGAAGTCAGTAGCTTATTTAGCAAATAAAAAGGTTTTGAAAGAAAGAAAAAAGAGGTTTTCAATAGAGAGCTTGAAGGTAGTCATCTCTACCAAGCTCTAGCATAGCTTTCTTCTTGTTTTCCATGGTGTTTTCTTGATTTTCTATCCTGTTTTCCTACTACATTTTTCATAGAAATAAAGTTTTTTAATGTTTACTTAAGTTTTCATCTCTTCTTCTTCATCAAAATGGTGGAAAACAATTTTTTTTTACATGGTTTTATGCTTGGCCGAATATGGCCTGTTTGCTTGCCTTGGTTTTCTTTTTCTTTCTTCCTTGCATGTTGTTATGGAAAAATGGTTTTTAGAAGATTTGTGTAAGTATTTTATATTCTGATTTTTTACAAAAGGATGAAGCAAAAAGTTTGAAATGGCTACATGATCTTGGCAAGACCAAGTGACCATGGTTAGGGGAGAGGCTATGCCCATTTTTACCTACCATGAAGCTCACCTTAATTTTGTTATTTAACATGGTTTATTTTCTAATGTTTTGAAATGGAAAGGCTTCATGATCTTGGCAAGACCAAGTGATTATGGTTAGGTGAGAGGCTATGCCCATTTGATACCAACCATGGAGCTTAACTTTCCTTGTTTTATTTACTAGTTTTGCTTGTTATTTGCTTTGTATGTCTATGTTTACTTTTTTATATGTTCTTTACATTATTTTCTATGCTATATTTGTTTCTATATTTCATTTCCATGCTTGATATTGTGTCCTTGAAGATTCGACCATTGTGTCATATACTCATATTGTGCATTTTTTTTTTCATGTATCATGTCTTATATTATAAGCATGTTTGCATTTTTCATATTTTGTCACATGGCCATTCGGCTACTCCATGTTAGTATGCCTTGCATATGCATTTTCATTTTGCTTCTTGGCTTGTTTGCATGTCCATGCCATGAGTTAGCATATCTTAATTTTTAGTATGCCATATGCTTGTGAAAATGCTATGATAAAATGCCATCATTTGGGGTATATGACCATTCGGCTATTCCATTTAGTATGCCTTGCATGTGCATTTCCATCTTGCCTCTTGACTTGTTTGCATCTCCATGCCGTGAGCTTGTGCATTTTGATTTTAGTATGTCATATGCTTATGAAAATGTCATGACATTATGCATCTTGATATGATTTGTCATGTACTTGTGTCATTTACTAGATATGATTGCATTAGAGTATCATGTAACCACATTCGGCCTCTTCATGCACCCCTTGCCTTATCATGCATTTGTATTTTGTTTAGGTAACATGCTTTGCATTATCATATTTTGAAATTGTGTTTTAGTTGCTGTTTGTTCCAGCATTTGCATTAGTTTCATTGGTCATTGTATGTTCATAGTATTGCTATGCATGTTCATTACATTTTAGGTCTAGGCCATATTGGTATTGCCATGCATATTGGGTCTTAAATCATATTGGTATTGCCATGCATTACTATGCTACTTAGGTCTTAGGTTACTGTAGACACCTAATTTTGTCCGGACCACTAAACAGGTATGTTTTCTTCCCATATTGATGTTCCCAAGTGTAAAAAGACTGTTTTCATCCTGCAGGTGGTACTCCGAGACTTAGTTTAAGAGGGCGAGCACAAAAAGTCAAACTTGAAAAAAAAGTCAACCCCGAAAAAGTCAACCCCGAAAAAGTCAACCCCAGAAAGTCAACTACTAAAAAAGTCAACCCACTTTCAAAATCAAGATTTTAAGTTCAATTGAAAAATGGCGAAAGAATTTTGATAATCCGAGTTCTACATTGAAAGATATGGAGTTCGGAAGTTGGGATTTGGAGATTCAGTAGAAAGGAAACCCTAATCCGAGAAATTTGGGGAAAAGTGCTTAAACGATCAAACTGGTCGAAATTGAAGGTTCCAAATGAAAGATAAGCACTGACTACGGGTAATGGAGAAGTCACTTGCAAGAAAAACCGAAAAAAAGTCAATCCGGGAGAAAATCGAGAATTAGGGTTTTTAGTGGATTTCGGTGAAATCGGGAAGAATCACAGAAATGGCCCGACTTGGTAAGACCAAAGCCCCCAATGGATGAGGAATGATTAAAAAGGATGGCCCAAGGCTCAGATTGAAGAAAATCTGAAAATCGGACTTGTTTTGAGCAAAACCGGGTTTCGGAGGTTAAAGGGTAAAATTGGAAAAATTTGGGAAAAATAGCAAATGGACTCCGAAAATTATGGAAAATTTGTCAATCTCATTCTTAAATCATTTGAAAGAGATTGGAGAAAGAAAATCTTGATTCCGAGTTCGTTTGCAAAGTGGCCAAATCCCGGGCTTCTTATGCAGTAATTCAAAAAGATAAATCCCGGAAAAATAGCAAATGGACTCCAAAAATTCTGAAATTTGGCAAATCTCATTTTTAAATTATTTGGAAGAGATTGGCGAAAGAAAATCTTGATTCCGAGTTCGTTTGCAAAATGGCCAAATCCCGGGCCTCCTATGCAGTAATTCAAGCCGATAAATCCCAAAAAAATACCAAATGAGCTCCAAAAATTATGAAAACTTCCAGATCACACTTTTTAATTATTTTGAAGATATTGGTGAAGAAAAATCTTGATTTGGAGCTCGTTTAAAAAATGGTAAAATGTAGGGGCATAAAAGGGTATTTTTGGGAAGAAAAAATCCAAATAAATAGCAAACGGACTCGGATAATTTTGAAAACTTCCAGAACTCAATATTTTATTATTTTGGAAGTATTAAAAAAAGAAAAATTGAATTTGGAGTCCGTTTGATATTTATTTGCATCCGGGGGGCAGATTTTGGTTTCTTCTTTTCCATTTTGGCTGATTTCTCTTAGTTTTTCTTAGTTTTTATCTTCTTGGTTGAGAGCAAAAAAAAGAAAAGTTTAGAAATAAAGGAAAGTTTGAAGAGAAAAGCTTGAAATATTAGCTTCTTGAGGTTGCTCTTGAGCACCAACTCTTGCACTTTCATTTTCTATTCTTTTTTTTTGCTATTTTAATCTCTACTTGGTGAGTTTTCATTTTAAAATAATGTTTCTTGTTCTTCCTTCATTTCCTTTCTTAAGTATATTTTTTTTTACATTTTGTTTTTACAATAAACTCACCATGGCTAAATGGCCTACATTATTTATTTTAAGTTGTTGTTTCAATTCATTTTACCATATTGTTTATGCTATTTTCTTTGTTTTTGATGTTTTAAGTGTTATGTTATTTCATGTTCTTAAGTTATATTTAATTTGGTTGCTTTGTTTGTTGCCATTTATGTCTTAGATATCATGTTTTTGCATTTTTAATTTTCTGTTTTCATGTTGTTTAAATTTGAGCATGTTTTAGAGTTAGCATATTAAGTGTTTGTGAAAATGCTTGTGTGATTCTTTGCATGATTCTTGTTTTATATCTTAGTGAGCATGTTTTAGATTTGGTATATTAGGTGTTTGTGAAAATGCTTGTGTGATTTTTGTGTTATGACTTAGTTTTTCATGCTAGCATACCAAGTGTTTGTGAAAATGCCATGCTTGTTGGAGCTTGGGGCCATTTGGCTACTCCATGTGTTTTGCATTGTGTGTTGTATTTTTTGTCATGCTAGTTGTTAGGTTTTTGCATTTGCATGATATTTGGTTGGATTTTTGAATTAAGCATGCCTTGTGTTTGTGAAAATGCCATGCATGTCTTAGGTCTAGGTTACATTAAATGCCATGCAAGTTCATGTTAGGTCTAGGCCATATTATTTATGTCATGCATTTTCCTTATATTTAGTTTTAAATCCATGCATTTCATGCATTATGTTTGCTGCATTATTTCATGCATTTCATGTTCATACCACTTGAATAATGACTTGAGCCAATTGATGGTTCAAGGTCATGCTCTTTTGAGCACACTTGTGGAAAATTAAGTTTGTCAAGTTGATTATTCTACCTTTGTGATTTTTTTACTTAGCCATTTTTTATCTAACTTTCAAAAATTCCTAGCTACTGCTTTCAAGTCATTTTATGAGTTTCAAATATTTTTACTTTAATTTTTAAATGATTTTATCAAAGACAAAAAAATGTGCTGGCAAAGCAGTTTTTTCTCCTCCAAAAACTCGTACATCTCTGATTTTTCTGGGAATTCATCTTTGATCAGAAAATTAAGCCGATTTTTTATCGTGTAGTTTTACATGTCCTGAGTCTCCAGTAATTTTTTCAGAATTTTTAGAATTTTTAAAAATAGGGTAAAAAATCATGGATTAAAACTGGACAGTGGAGTCAGAATTGAATTTAAAGAAAAACAAAGCAGTTTTTTCTCCTCCAAAAACTCATACATCTCTGATTTTTCTGGGAATTCATTTTTGATCAGAAAATTAAGCCGATTTTTTATCGTGTAGTTTTACATGTCCTGAGTCTCCAGTAATTTTTTCAGAATTTTTGGAATTTTTAACAATAGGGTAAAAAATCGTGGATTAAAACTGGACAGTGGAGTCAGAATTGAATTTAAAGAAAAACAAAGCAGTTTTTTCTCCTCCAAAAACTCGTACATCTCTGATTTTTCTGGGAATTCATCTTTGATTCGAAAATTAAGCCGATTTTTTCTCGTGTATTTTTACATGTCCTGAGTCTCCAGTATTTTTTTCAGAATTTTTGGAATTTTTAAAAATAGGGTAAAAAATCGTGGATTAAAACTGGACAGTGGAGTCAGAATTGAATTTAAAGAGAAACCATTTTTCTGTTTTGGTTAATTTACTTAGAGTGGGCTGATTAGGAGGGTTAGCTACTGACTTAGGGTAGTTTCTAAGCCTTTTTAAACTCTAAAAATGGTTTTTCAAGTCTCGGGTTAAGGGTAGTCAAGTCCGGATTTTTAAACTTAGGAAATTAGAGCCATTTAAAAAATTTTAGCCCAGTTTTTATTCAAGCTTCTCAAAATTGTTTTCAAACAATCACAAAGTATTTTGGTTTTAGAATATTTAATTTGACATATTTTCCTAAGGTAGCCGGATATCTTTTTAGATATACGGATTTCCTTAATAAAAGGAAAAAAATACATTTCATGCATTGCATTTTTATTTTCATGCATATTATATGATAGCATTATTTTATTCCATGTCATTTAAATTATATGCCATACCATTCATATTTGTCATGTCATTTAGGTTGCATTATATTATTTAGACTGTACTATGTCATTTTATTTATGTCATGCATATACATATTCATTTCTTTTAAATGTTTCCAAAAAAAGATAATGGTTTTCAATAAAAAAAAATATAAAGATATTCCCGAGTTAAAATAATTCATGAGTTCTCTACCGGGTTTGCTGGAGGGAATATCATCAATTATCATTAATAAAGGAATATCTTTCTTTCAAAAAAGAGAATGATTCGGAAAGTTTTCCAAAACTAATAAAAATTTCTATATTTTGCCACGTTTGTTGGGGAATATAGGAAAATTTTGAATTTATAAATTCCGGATCATTTTCAATAAAAAAATGGAATTATTTTTCTTTAAATTGGGAATTAATTTGAAATACTAAATTTAAAACCAATTTTTACCGAGACTTGAGATAACACACGATTAATAAGGTACCGATTTATACGGGCGTTGTGGGGGTGCTAATCCTTCCCCACACGTAACCGACTCCCGAACCCGCTTCTTTGATTTCTCTGGTTTAAAACGCAGACTTGAAATTGGTTTTTAAAATGTTTTAATTAATTTTTAAAATATTTTATAAAACCGGTTTTAATAGGTGGCCGATCACACCTAGCTAAAAAAGATTGGTGGCGACTCCATGTCTTTTTTAAGGTCATTTTCAAAACCTTCATTTTTCTAGAGGAATTAAGTCGACTTTTACTCGATTTTTTTTAATGTCACGCCTAACGAATAATAAAGTCTTGCGATGAGACTCGGCGTTATTTTTTTTTTAGGTTGCGACAGCTTGGCGACTCCACTGGGGACATATTAGAGAGTCAGGCCTAGAATTAGTCGTGTGTTATCAAAGTCTCGGTTTTGTTGGTTTAATTGGTATTTGATTTTAATTCCCACATTTTTTTAATAAGAATTTTGAAAATAATAAATTGTTTTTAAATATGTTCATACTCATGTGCATGCATTTTATTTTTGTTCTCTAGTTATTTAAGGTTGTATATTATAATTGCTTGTTGGTTAATGCGTTACACTATTCTTGAATGTTTTAATTGCTAGGGCATTTAGAATAAGGTTTGTAGAATAGGTGGTGAAAGGTTTATTATTCCTCCACACACACTACACGTGCATTTGCATAACATGAATCCTATACCCGGGTTCCGTCCTTTTAAGTGGGAGTAAAGTAACTACGCCTTCGTGATTGATCCTCCGTATGGGCTAGTGAAACACTTTCGGAGTATAAAGTACCTAATGCCTTCGTGATGATCCTCCGCATGGGCATAGGAAAATATACTCTAACGAATTGAACCCGCTTTTATCGGGGTGCCTTACTAGCCTTCACCGGCGACAGTGAGGAACAATTCGGAGCCTTAGAACCGATTCACCCTCATATAGTGAACCTAGGCGAAGCCATGCCGGATTTCCGTTAGATATACCGAAAATAGGAACACATGGAGGGACATTTCTAAACTTTTTGTTACCTATTTTACACTCCGAATAAGTGTGGTAGATCGGGCAACGATGTACGTACATCGCCCGTAATAAATGTGATACTCCGCCTCGATGGCATCGTGATGCCTAAATAAGCAGATATTGCTGGGGCAGATGTTCATTAGTTTTTTATAAAAAAAAAAAAAAATCTTTTTTCAAGCATTTTTGCATGTTGCACATTTCATGCATGTGTGAATAGAGCATGTACATTTTTGGTTGTGTTATTGATCTCATTCTTTGCAGTAAACAGTTGGTAATTTCATTTGATGATTTCATAAAACCGGTAGTGTCACATGAACATTTGCATATTGTACCATAGTAGGATCCACCCTGAAAGTCTTTTGAAAATAATGTGATTGGTTTCTCAGAAAAAAAAAACACAGAAAAAAAAAACATGTTAAAAAAAAATCATCATAAATTTAGAGACAAATCTTGCATAATGAGATTGTTGAATAATCAAGATTTAGGTCCCCCCAATTTCGTGTAATCATTGATTTCTTTGTGTATACCTTTGTGGTAATTCATTTAGTCTTAGCATGTATCATTTTGACATCATAGCATGCATGTTCATTCATTGTAGAATACATGCATAGTCATTATCTGTATATACCTGGCATTAGATTGCATCCATAGCATACATAGTCATCATACATATTCTCTGTATATGTTCATGCATTAATTATCAGTATATTCATGCACATAGGAATAGAGCATGTACATTCATAATTGTATTCTTAATCTCATGACATTTTCATTTGCATGAAAGGGATTCGAGATATGAGGAATGAATCGGAGGAACGATTTGTTGCTTTGGAACGCAATCAAGAGGAATATGGACATGAAATCCGAGAGGTGAAGGAACAACTTGCCAAATTGCTGAAAATGGTTGAGGATATGGGTAACAGTAAAAAGGAACTTTCTCAGGGCTTCGCATCATCTTCGGATCAACCAAAACCATTAGGTCCAGAACATACAATCCTTGCTGGATCCTGCACTTGTCAATGCCACAAAGGTTGCAATCCTGATGAAATTGTGGACAAAATCATGAAAATAATTAAACCTGAAAGCTTGATACCAAAGACAGAAACCTCGAATCCAGTACCATACCTGCAAACTGTTCTAGGTCCAAACCAGTATCCCAACCCTACTATGGTCCAATAATCCATTGGGATGACCACTACGGGATTCCAGAATCCCACACCATCGTTACCAACTACCAGTTCATACTATTTCCCTCATCAATCACCTTATCCAGTACCTGAGATAGGAACCTCGAGCTATGTACAACCTCCAAAGGCCCCGTGTCCAAATCCATACCCTTACCATGCTGTTCCGCCACATCCCCATGTAAACACTCCGGTTCGAACCTTAGTGCTACCACCAAGTGCCCCAACTCCTAGGCCATGTGTGACTAAGAAACGATCCCAGAATAAGACCCAAATGCATTTTGATCCCATTCCAATCAGCTACCAAGAGCTCCTCCCTATACTGATCCAAAATCACATGGTTGCCTGTGTCCCATTGAAACCCCTGTTACCACCATATCCAATGTGGTATAATCCAAATGAAAGATGTGATTATCACTGTGGAATTGTTGGCCATAGCATCGAAGATTGTATAGCAGTCAAAAGGAAAGTGCAAGCTCTCATAGATGCCAAGTGGTTGGATCCAACGACACTGATTGATAAAGGACTGGGAAAACGCCATTAGGATTGGGAGATTTACAGCATTGAAGTGGAAAGACTTCGGTCTTATATGATGTAATAGGATTTCACTTTTTCAGTAGCCGGCTCTTATAGCCTTAGGATGCTAGGAAGAATAAAGTGCTTGTAAAGACAGTTTTAACTACTGCTCAAATTTTGTAAAACATGGTTTATACCATTGTGAACATTGATATGGGAATGAATTGAGTATGCTTCAAATTTATAAGATGTTGATGATTAAGTTCCTCCGATTCTTATTTCCTCCGTGATATCTTCCCCTTTGCATTTTGCATCCCATCAATTATTTGTCAGGTTGCATTCATAACAAACATAGTCAGCATAATTTCTTTGTATATGTTCATGCATTAATTTGCTTATTACATACATCATGTTAGCATTAGGTCGCATTCATGACACACATGGTTAGCATGATTTTCTTTGTATATACTCTATATCAATCATTCATTATTTGCATGTATCATAATTGACACCGTGTTGCATTCATAGGATATATGATCATTCATTGGGAAACATGCTAAAATGCACATGATCAGTCATTGCATATATCCATGTGTTGATTTGTTTATTCTTTGTTTGCAACATGTTGGCATTGTGATTGCATTTATCACATATATGGTCAGCATGTTTCCATTGTACATATCCATACATCATATTGTTTAGGCTTCACATGCATGAAATTGCATTCATGGCTCATTCATCATGACATACATTTGGGGGAAATAAAATAGAAGTTGGCTTGGCTTTAGGAGTCTTTGAAAGAATTTCCATTTCAAATCAGAAGAAGTACTGAGTACACTTTTAATACAGGCCGGTGCTATGGAGGATGAACAAGTTGCCCGAATGGAAAAAATGGAAAGGGAACAGAGAGAATTGCGAGAACAGCTAGCAAAATCTCAAGCAGAATCTAAGGATCAGATGACTAAACTGATGGAGCTAATGTCTGCTGTAATGAAGGGAAAAGGATACACCGAAAACTTTGTCGCCGGAGAAGGGTTAGAGGTACAAAAGGGCCAAGATGAGGTAGCAATAAGTGATGCCCAGAACACTGTTAACCCCGTCAATGTCCTAAAATCAGATGATCCGGCTGAACAGGCAAAGTTGAAAAGGGTTGCAGTAAATGAGGTTGAGTTGGCAAATTCCCAAGGGAAATATCAGTTGTTAGATGAAAGGCTCCGGGCAATAGAAAGAAAAGATGTATTCGGGAGTGTGGAGGCGAAAGAACGATGCTTGGTCCTCGATTTAGTCATTCCTCCTAAGTTCAAGATCCCTGACTTTGTGAAATATGACGGGACGACCGATCCATCAGCCCACATCACTATGTTCTGCCGAAAGATGACAAGTCAGATAGATAATGATAAGCTTTTGATTCACTGCTTTCAGGATAGCCTCAGCGGGTCCGCAATTAGGTGGTATAGTCAGTTGAGCAAGGATCAGATTCGCTCTTGGAATGATTTGGCTGGGGTTTTTCTAAACCAGTACAAGCATATGACCGACAAGACACTTGATCGTCTCACTTTGCAAAATATGGAGAAAAAAGCTACTGAGAGCTTCAAAGAATATGCACAACGGTGGATGAGCCTGGCTGCCCAAATACAACCGCCCTTGACACAAAAGGAAATCACTATCCTTTTTGTGAATACACTGCACGCCCCGTACTATGACAGACTTGTCGGCAATGCTTCGAAGAATTTTGCGGACATGGTAATTTCAGGGGAGATGATTGAGAATGCTATCAAGAATGGGAAACTTGAAAGAGAAGGAACATCCAATACCGAGAGAAATAAGGCACCAAGAAAGAAAGAGGAAGATGTCCAAACTATGGAAGATTTCATCCCATATTCCCAATTTCCCTCATACCAATCATGTTACCCTACTGAGGTATCTCCAAGCCTTTATCCTTACCTACCTACCCAAACACCTAATCCTATACCAGCCCTTGCAACAAGGCCTACTTCTAGAAAACGACCGCGAGAAAATCAAGAAAGAATTCCAATCCCCATCCCTGACTTACTGCCATTACTAATAAAGAATCAGTACCTTACCCCGGTACCTTTGAAAATAGCTCCGAATCCATCAGCAAGGAGTTATGACCCTGACAGCAAGTGTGATTATCACCTAGGGGTAGTTGGGCATTCAACTGAAAAATGCAGACAACTAAAGGAAATGATTGAAAGTTTTATCCGTGATGGTATTTTGACACCGGAGCTTATCAATCAATGGAAGGCCACTTAGCCCTAAATCAATTTCTTTCAGGGTTTTAGGGGGAGAATTACTACCTTTGAAGGATGTCAATAGGAGCATTTTTGACGCATGTAGTTTTATACACTGTGATGATGAAAGCACTTGTCTCATGTTAACATCTACATGAATTAAATGAATTTTAAATGCTTTGTGTTTGTTGTGTTTTAAATAAACGTGAATTTACAAAAACAAGCATTAAGGAAGTTTTAATAATGGATAGTCTCAAGAAGATTGATGATCAGTGTTAGAAATGACCCAACACCATCCCCCTCTTTTTTGGGCTTCTCTATACCTAAACCTTGAATCAATAACACTTGAAAGACCTAATGCTTCAAGGAAAAATGAATGAAAAAAGAGAAGCATTGTCATTGCAAAATAAGCAAGGATGTAAATCCTAGTCTAGGCTATGAACAAAGGAATGAACTTTTTGAAATTTTTCGAATTCCTTGAAAATCAAACAAATGAGACATTCTTTCAAGAATCCAGATTTTGATAATTTGGTGTGTGTCAAGATTGTGCTAAAACCATTCATGACCTTTCCCAATGACCACAAAACACTAATTGCCCAGACATCACTTCATGATTGACACCCCGGGGCACAATGATTAAACTAGATTATCCCTTGTCCCAGAGAAAACCTGTTTTTGGGTCATATTTTCCTTGTCTCTTCAAAGAACTCAGATTGGAAACTCAGCCTTTTCAAAACAGACCTAGACTTGCAATGTTCCTCGTTGATACAAATTCGCATGGTTAATCAAATTGGGGCATCATATGTGGAAATGATGGATACATAGTGAAGAAGGATGGGCTAATGCATGAATCATTGGGGGCATGCGACGAAAAAACAAAAAAAAAGAAAAAAAGAAAAAGAAAAATCATGATATCATGCATATGAGAATTCGGATGATTCCAAAGTGCAAAATGAAATTCTGAATATCTATTTCCCCTGAGGATTGCTTTTCAATAAGAATATTTGGGCTTGATATGATGAATGGCCATCTTTCATATCCATTTCACAAGAAAAAAATTATTATCCATAGTCACCCCTTTTGAGCCAAAAGAATTCTTAATTCTTTGAACCCTGATCAAGGATTACCCTCTACACTGGGGGGCAAATGCGAGGAAAGATCTTTTCAAAGATCATTGAGAAATGAGTGACAGCTCAGGGACAGACACAAAGCAAATGGAGCCCCGAATAAATACGGGCGCACTCTGTCAAAGAAAAAAAGAAGAGGAAAAGATGACGAAATGAAAGCCAAGAAAAACAAACAAAAAACACAATAAAAAAAATGTGTGTGAAAGACATGGCAAATTGAAAGCCAAAAGCAAGGAAGAAAAAGAGCAAAATCAAAAAGAAAGAAATGTCCAAGAAGAGACACATGCTTCAAAGAAAATCCTCTTCAAGAAAGGATCCTTGATCTGATTACCCTCAAACACATATTTTGGGCCTATTTATCCTTTCTTTCTGAATCCTGAGCCATGGCCTACATTACGTGCTTTAAAAGTCCATTTTGATCAAGCATGAATGTTTAATTTGAAGGGTTTTCCTCAGATTTTATCCCATCTTATCAAATTCTCATTTCACTAAGGAAGAATTTAGAATTCTCAAGTGCATGGTAAAAAAAAAAGAGAAAAATTGAAAAGAATGGGACTCTAGGGCGAAAACCCAAAAAAACGGGCGGTCTAGAGTAGAATGGGAATTTTCGATGCCATCGATGATAGTGCCGATACCCCAAAAGAAAAGATCTTATTAAAGGAGTGGTCATCGAGGAACATCTAGGAATTCCTGAACCCCCCAAATTGTCAGCTCTCATTCGGAGGATTGTCTTCAAAAACTGAAACTTTGTTCCCAAGATTAAACTTTCCGGTTTAAACATCCCAGCCAATCTTGATGCTTGACAAAATGCCTTGATATGGAAACTAAAAGAATGTTGAATTTGTTTGGTTCTCAATGAATTCATGATTTATAAAACCTGTTCCATTTGTGAGCCTAGAAGGGATATACATTTTTGTCATGAAGTTTTCCTGGAAAAGCCAGAATCTTGTTATACCAAGCCTTGCCAATCCAGTTGAAAAAACCCAGATTGATACTTAGAGAAATTTCTAACAATGATCATCAGTCTTCAAAAGATTTGTACATCACACATTATGGGGTTAATATTTTATGTTCAGAAGTTTTCAAAATGCGAAAACAAATAAAAAGATTTTTTTGAAATACCCATTTTGATGTTGGCATGAGACAAGGATTTTTCTAACTCAAAGGTGTAGAACTGCCAGGATAGGTCTTGACTTCCAGATATGAGAAGAAGAAATAGAACCCGGTTCAGATCTCTGTTGATGAAAGTTTGAAAAACTGTTGGGGCAAAGAGAATAGCCAAAATGAATTGAAGATATACTCTGATTTGAAGAGGAAAAATGAATTTGAAAGGCTAAGCCAAAGTCTAGAAAAACAGCCGAGGGCACTTGCATCACTCATGAGCACTCATCTCTTTATCGAGCTTTTGCATCTGCACAGTGTCGGCAAGCATTTGCATCATTCATGGGTATTTGCATTGGCATTATTCCATAAGCATCTGTATTTTACCTTTACATTTACATTCTTCATGGAATTCGTATTTGTGTCATCTCAAGCAATTGCATCATTTCTAGAATCATTGCATTTTCATTACTGTGTGGTAATTGTAGTTACACCATTCATAAACCAGTTACATGAACACAATTAGTAGGGGCATCTGCATCATGAAACATGGGCATCAATCCAAGTCATTTACATTTGCATTAAAGACATTTGCACCAGTTTAAGTCATTTCGTGTCTTATTCAACACCTGCATCTGCATCAAAAAGCATTCGCATCTTCTCAAAATCGTTAGGGTAATTTTCAACAATTCTTCAAAGAACATTTTTAAGACCTCCGGGCATAATTTTTCATATCACAGGTAAGACCTCCGGGCAATATCTTTAAGACCTCCGGGCAACATCTTTAAGACCTCCGGGCATAACTTTTTTCAGGGGTAAGGCCTCCGGGCACTATTCTTAAGACCTCCGGGCATCATTTTTAAAGTCGCATACAGCGCATTTTTTCCAAATTATGGGTAAGGCCTCCGGGCACCATTCTTAAGACCTCCGGGCATCATTTTTAAAGTCGCATACAGCGCATTTCTTCCAAATTATGGGCAAGGCCTCCGGGCACCATTCTTAAGACCTCCGGGCATCATTTTTAAAGTCGCATACAGCGCATTTCTTCCAAATTATGGGTAAGGCCTCCGGGCACCATTCTTAAGACCTCCGGGCATCATTTTTAAAGTCGCATACAGCGCATTTCTTCCAAATTATGGGTAAGGCCTCCGGGCACCATTCTTAAGACCTCCGGGCATCATTTTTAAAGTCGCATACAGCGCATTTCTTCCAAATCACGGGTAAGGCCTCCGGGCACCATTCTTAAAACCTCCGGGCATCATTTTTAAAGTCGCATACAGCGCATTTTTTTCAAATCACAGGTAAGACCTCCGGGCACCAATTTTTAAGACCTCCGGGCACCATTTTAAGACCTCCGGGCATAATTTTTCAAATCACAGGTAAGACCTCCGGGCAACATCTTTAAGACCTCCGGGCATAACTTTTTTCAGGGGTAAGACCTCCGGGCACCAATTTTTAAGACCTCCGGGCACCAATTTTTAAGACCTCCGGGCACCATTTTAAGACCTTCGGGCACCAATTTTAAAGCCCTTCGAGCATAAATTTTTCTTTTGAAATCGAATTCATTCCCTTAAGACGAATCGAGGCTTGTTTAGGCAGGGAATTCAATTTAAGGACAAAATCTTCAATTTATTGTTTTTAAAAAAAAATGAAAAAAGAGAAAATAGAAAAAAAAATAAAAAAAATAAAAAAAAATAAAAATAAAAAAAAGGAAAAAAGAAAAAAGAAAAAAGAAGAAAGAAGAAAAAAATGAAAAAATGAAAAATAGAAAATGAAAAAAATTAAAATGAAAAAGAAACCCCTTTCCCTTTCCTTCACATGTGATGTCACTGACCGTACAAAATTAGTGTCGGTTTATCTTTGCCTGATTCCTGATTCTCAGCAATAGCCAAAGAGGGGCAGCTGTAGACACCTAATTTTGTCCGGACCACTAAACAGGTATGTTTTCTTCCCATATTGATGTTCCCAAGTGTAAAAAGACTGTTTTCATCCTGCAGGTGGTACTCCGAGACTTAGTTTAAGAGGGCGAGCACAAAAAGTCAAACTTGAAAAAAAAGTCAACCCCGAAAAAGTCAACCCCGAAAAAGTCAACCCCAGAAAGTCAACTACTAAAAAAGTCAACCCACTTTCAAAATCAAGATTTTAAGTTCAATTGAAAAATGGCGAAAGAATTTTGATAATCCGAGTTCTACATTGAAAGATATGGAGTTCGGAAGTTGGGATTTGGAGATTCAGTAGAAAGGAAACCCTAATCCGAGAAATTTGGGGAAAAGTGCTTAAACGATCAAACTGGTCGAAATTGAAGGTTCCAAATGAAAGATAAGCACTGACTACGGGTAATGGAGAAGTCACTTGCAAGAAAAACCGAAAAAAAGTCAATCCGGGAGAAAATCGAGAATTAGGGTTTTTAGTGGATTTCGGTGAAATCGGGAAGAATCACAGAAATGGCCCGACTTGGTAAGACCAAAGCCCCCAATGGATGAGGAATGATTAAAAAGGATGGCCCAAGGCTCAGATTGAAGAAAATCTGAAAATCGGACTTGTTTTGAGCAAAACCGGGTTTCGGAGGTTAAAGGGTAAAATTGGAAAAATTTGGGAAAAATAGCAAATGGACTCCGAAAATTATGGAAAATTTGTCAATCTCATTCTTAAATCATTTGAAAGAGATTGGAGAAAGAAAATCTTGATTCCGAGTTCGTTTGCAAAGTGGCCAAATCCCGGGCTTCTTATGCAGTAATTCAAAAAGATAAATCCCGGAAAAATAGCAAATGGACTCCAAAAATTCTGAAATTTGGCAAATCTCATTTTTAAATTATTTGGAAGAGATTGGCGAAAGAAAATCTTGATTCCGAGTTCGTTTGCAAAATGGCCAAATCCCGGGCCTCCTATGCAGTAATTCAAGCCGATAAATCCCAAAAAAATACCAAATGAGCTCCAAAAATTATGAAAACTTCCAGATCACACTTTTTAATTATTTTGAAGATATTGGTGAAGAAAAATCTTGATTTGGAGCTCGTTTAAAAAATGGTAAAATGTAGGGGCATAAAAGGGTATTTTTGGGAAGAAAAAATCCAAATAAATAGCAAACGGACTCGGATAATTTTGAAAACTTCCAGAACTCAATATTTTATTATTTTGGAAGTATTAAAAAAAGAAAAATTGAATTTGGAGTCCGTTTGATATTTATTTGCATCCGGGGGGCAGATTTTGGTTTCTTCTTTTCCATTTTGGCTGATTTCTCTTAGTTTTTCTTAGTTTTTATCTTCTTGGTTGAGAGCAAAAAAAAGAAAAGTTTAGAAATAAAGGAAAGTTTGAAGAGAAAAGCTTGAAATATTAGCTTCTTGAGGTTGCTCTTGAGCACCAACTCTTGCACTTTCATTTTCTATTCTTTTTTTTTGCTATTTTAATCTCTACTTGGTGAGTTTTCATTTTAAAATAATGTTTCTTGTTCTTCCTTCATTTCCTTTCTTAAGTATATTTTTTTTACATTTTGTTTTTACAATAAACTCACCATGGCTAAATGGCCTACATTATTTATTTTAAGTTGTTGTTTCAATTCATTTTACCATATTGTTTATGCTATTTTCTTTGTTTTTGATGTTTTAAGTGTTATGTTATTTCATGTTCTTAAGTTATATTTAATTTGGTTGCTTTGTTTGTTGCCATTTATGTCTTAGATATCATGTTTTTGCATTTTTAATTTTCTGTTTTCATGTTGTTTAAATTTGAGCATGTTTTAGAGTTAGCATATTAAGTGTTTGTGAAAATGCTTGTGTGATTCTTTGCATGATTCTTGTTTTATATCTTAGTGAGCATGTTTTAGATTTGGTATATTAGGTGTTTGTGAAAATGCTTGTGTGATTTTTGTGTTATGACTTAGTTTTTCATGCTAGCATACCAAGTGTTTGTGAAAATGCCATGCTTGTTGGAGCTTGGGGCCATTTGGCTACTCCATGTGTTTTGCATTGTGTGTTGTATTTTTTGTCATGCTAGTTGTTAGGTTTTTGCATTTGCATGATATTTGGTTGGATTTTTGAATTAAGCATGCCTTGTGTTTGTGAAAATGCCATGCATGTCTTAGGTCTAGGTTACATTAAATGCCATGCAAGTTCATGTTAGGTCTAGGCCATATTATTTATGTCATGCATTTTCCTTATATTTAGTTTTAAATCCATGCATTTCATGCATTATGTTTGCTGCATTATTTCATGCATTTCATGTTCATACCACTTGAATAATGACTTGAGCCAATTGATGGTTCAAGGTCATGCTCTTTTGAGCACACTTGTGGAAAATTAAGTTTGTCAAGTTGATTATTCTACCTTTGTGATTTTTTTACTTAGCCATTTTTTATCTAACTTTCAAAAATTCCTAGCTACTGCTTTCAAGTCATTTTATGAGTTTCAAATATTTTTACTTTAATTTTTAAATGATTTTATCAAAGACAAAAAAATGTGCTGGCAAAGCAGTTTTTTCTCCTCCAAAAACTCGTACATCTCTGATTTTTCTGGGAATTCATCTTTGATCAGAAAATTAAGCCGATTTTTTATCGTGTAGTTTTACATGTCCTAAGTCTCCAGTAATTTTTTCAGAATTTTTAGAATTTTTAAAAATAGGGTAAAAAATCATGGATTAAAACTGGACAGTGGAGTCAGAATTGAATTTAAAGAAAAACAAAGCAGTTTTTTCTCCTCCAAAAACTCATACATCTCTGATTTTTCTGGGAATTCATTTTTGATCAGAAAATTAAGCCGATTTTTTATCGTGTAGTTTTACATGTCC
This sequence comes from Fremontodendron californicum, assembly GCA_030761205.1. NCBI lineage: Eukaryota > Viridiplantae > Streptophyta > Magnoliopsida > Malvales > Malvaceae > Fremontodendron > Fremontodendron californicum. The sequence continues at coordinate 30,382,268 of JAULJL010000003.1, forward strand.
TGAGTCTCCAGTAATTTTTTCAGAATTTTTGGAATTTTTAACAATAGGGTAAAAAATCGTGGATTAAAACTGGACAGTGGAGTCAGAATTGAATTTAAAGAAAAACAAAGCAGTTTTTTCTCCTCCAAAAACTCGTACATCTCTGATTTTTCTGGGAATTCATCTTTGATTCGAAAATTAAGCCGATTTTTTCTCGTGTATTTTTACATGTCCTGAGTCTCCAGTATTTTTTTCAGAATTTTTGGAATTTTTAAAAATAGGGTAAAAAATCGTGGATTAAAACTGGACAGTGGAGTCAGAATTGAATTTAAAGAGAAACCATTTTTCTGTTTTGGTTAATTTACTTAGAGTGGGCTGATTAGGAGGGTTAGCTACTGACTTAGGGTAGTTTCTAAGCCTTTTTAAACTCTAAAAATGGTTTTTCAAGTCTCGGGTTAAGGGTAGTCAAGTCCGGATTTTTAAACTTAGGAAATTAGAGCCATTTAAAAAATTTTAGCCCAGTTTTTATTCAAGCTTCTCAAAATTGTTTTCAAACAATCACAAAGTATTTTGGTTTTAGAATATTTAATTTGACATATTTTCCTAAGGTAGCCGGATATCTTTTTAGATATACGGATTTCCTTAATAAAAGGAAAAAAATACATTTCATGCATTGCATTTTTATTTTCATGCATATTATATGATAGCATTATTTTATTCCATGTCATTTAAATTATATGCCATACCATTCATATTTGTCATGTCATTTAGGTTGCATTATATTATTTAGACTGTACTATGTCATTTTATTTATGTCATGCATATACATATTCATTTTTTTTAAATGTTTCCAAAAAAAGATAATGGTTTTCAATAAAAAAAAATATAAAGATATTCCCGAGTTAAAATAATTCATGAGTTCTCTACCGGGTTTGCTGGAGGGAATATCATCAATTATCATTAATAAAGGAATATCTTTCTTTCAAAAAAGAGAATGATTCGGAAAGTTTTCCAAAACTAATAAAAATTTCTATATTTTGCCACGTTTGTTGGGGAATATAGGAAAATTTTGAATTTATAAATTCCGGATCATTTTCAATAAAAAAATGGAATTATTTTTCTTTAAATTGGGAATTAATTTGAAATACTAAATTTAAAACCAATTTTTACCGAGACTTGAGATAACACACGATTAATAAGGTACCGATTTATACGGGCGTTGTGGGGGTGCTAATCCTTCCCCACACGTAACCGACTCCCGAACCCGCTTCTTTGATTTCTCTGGTTTAAAACGCAGACTTGAAATTGGTTTTTAAAATGTTTTAATTAATTTTTAAAATATTTTATAAAACCGGTTTTAATAGGTGGCCGATCACACCTAGCTAAAAAAGATTGGTGGCGACTCCATGTCTTTTTTAAGGTCATTTTCAAAACCTTCATTTTTCTAGAGGAATTAAGTCGACTTTTACTCGATTTTTTTTAATGTCACGCCTAACGAATAATAAAGTCTTGCGATGAGACTCGGCGTTATTTTTTTTTTAGGTTGCGACAGTTACATTAGCATTTTGATGTATATTCATAACATATTAGGTCCAAGTCATATTTGCATTATCAAGCATTGCATGCATATTAAGTTAGGATAGCAATTATTGCCATGCAAACTCATGCTAGGCATTTAGGTTATTTTGAATTGTCATGCATTTCCTTTACCATTTAGGCTTTAAACCATGCATTTCATACATTTCATTTGCTTTATGTTCATGCATTCCATTCCATTGCTACATGATTTATGACTTAGGCCAATCAATGGCTCAAAGTCATGCTCTCTTGAGCATACTTGTGGAAAATTAAAGGGTTGTCAAATTGATTATTCTACCTTTGTGATTTTTTTTTACTTAGCCAATTTTTGTCCAAGTTTTTAAATGTTTCAGCTACTGCCCTTAGGTATTTAGAATGATCTCCAACAATTTTTACTTTGATTTTTGAATGACTTTATCAAAGGCAAAAAATGTGTTTTGACAAGACAGTTTTTTTCACCTAGTACTCAAACTTCTCTGATTTTTCTGGGCAGTCATCTTTAATCAAAAAATTAAGCCAATTTTTTCTCGTGTATCTTTACACGTTCTGAGTCTCTAGTATTTTGTTTTAGATTTTTTTGAATTTTTAAAAATAGGCTAAAAAATCGTGTAGAAAAATCGGACAGTAGAGGCAGATTTGAATTCAAAAGAGAATAATAGTTGAATTTGGCTAAGGCATTTAGAGGGGGTTCGTTAGAAGCTTTAGCTACTATCTTAGGATAATTTCTAAGCCTTTTTAAACTTTAAAAATGATTTTATAAATCTCGGGTTAAGGGTGGTCAAGTCCGGGATTTTAAACTTAGGAAATTAAAGCCATTTTAAAAGGGTTTGGTAAGGGTTTTTTAATTTTTATTCAAGTTTTTCCTCAAAATTATTTTCAAACAATCACAAAGTTTTGTTTTTTTTTAGAAAATCTAATTTGACATATTTTTCTAAGGTAGCCGGATATCTTTTTAAATATACGGATTTTTTTATTTAGAGGAAAAAATACATTTTCATGCATTACATTTTCCATGTTCATGCATTTTATCTAATATGTGATTTTTGCTATGATATTTTCCATAGTATTATTATTACTTTGATTTACATTTTATGATGTTGTATTGTTTGCCATATGATTTTGAATATTTCATGATATCCCATTTTTTTTTTATTTAGTCATTTATTTTTGTCACATTATTTAGTATATACTATGTTCATGCATTTTTTTTCATGCATATTTTATGATAGCATTATTTTACGTTTCATGTCATTTCATCATATTCCATGTCATTTAGGTTATATTATTTAGAATATGCCATGTCATTTAAAATATGCCATATCATTTAAAATTGCCATGTCATTTAAATCATTTAATTCATTTAGAACATACCATGATACTTAGGATTTTTCATTTCACCTAGAATATACTATGCCATTTAAATTATGTCGTATCATTTAGGTTGCATTATATTATCTAGACTTTTTTCATGTCATTTTATTTATGTCATACATGTTCATGTTCATATTTTTAAATGTTTTGAAAAAGATAATGATTTTCAATAAAAATAAAGATATTCCCGAGTTAAAATAATTCATGAGTTCTCTACCGGGTTTGCTGGAGGGAATATCATCAATTATCATTAATAAAGGAATATCTTTCTTTCAAAAAAATGAGAATGATTCGAAAAGTTTTCCAAATGAATAAAAATTTCTATATTTTGCCGATTTTGTCGGGGAATGTAAGAAAATTTTGAATTAATAAATCCCGAATTATTTTCAATTAAAAATGGAATTATTTTTCTTAAAATTGGTAATTAACTTGAAATACTAAATTAAAAACCAATTTTTTTACCAAGACTTGAGATAACACATGATTAATAAGGTACCGTTTTATACGGGCGTTGTGGGGGTGCTAATCCTTCCCTGCACGTAACAGAGTCCCGAACCTGATTCTTCGATTTTCTCTGGTTTATAACGCAGACTTGAAATTGGTTTTAAAAATGTTTTAATTAGTTTTAAAAATGTTTTAACTAATTTTAAAATGTTTTATAAAATCGGTTTTAATAGGTGGTCGATCACACCTAACTAAAAAAGATTGGTGGCGACTCCATGTCTTTTTCAAGGTTATTTTCAAAACCTTCATTTTTCTAGAGGAATTAAGTCAACTTTTTCTCGATTTTTTTTATGTCACGCTTAACGAATATAAAGTCTTGCGATGAGACTTGTTATTTTTTAGGTTGTGATAGCTTGGCGACTCCATTGGGGACGATTTTTAGAGAGTCAGGCCTAGAATTAGTCGTGTGTTATCTAAGTCTCAATTTTGTTGGTTTAATTGGTATTTAATTTTAATTCCCATATTTTTAAAATAATAAAGAGAATTTTGAAAATAATAAAAAGTTTTAAATATGCCCATTTTCATATGCATGCAAATTATTATTTGTTCTCTGGTTATTTTGTTGCGTATATTTTTGCTTGACTGATGCTTCACATTGTTTGATTTTAGTGGGGTATTTAGAATAAGGGGTGTAGAATAGGTGGTGATAGGTTTGTTTCGTTCCTCCGCACACACTATATTTGCATTTGCATAACATGAACTCTCTACCCGGGTTCCGTCCTTTTAAGTGGGAGTAAAGTAACTACGCCTTCGTGATGATCCTCCGTACGGGCTAGTGAAACACTTTCGGAGTATAGTACCTAATGCCTTCGTGATAATCCTCCGTACGGAAGTAGGAAAATATACTCTAACGAATTGAACCTGCTTTTATCGAGGTGCCTTACTAGCCTTCACAGGCGACAGTCAGGAACAATTCGGGGCCTTAGAACCGATTCACCTTCATATAGTGAATCTAGGCAAAGCCATGTCGGATTTCTGTTAGATACGCGAAGTTTAAGAACACATGGAGGAACATTTCCAACCTTTTACCATCTTTCTATATGTTAGATTTTACAAATTGGGTGATGATGAACGAACATCGTATTGTTCGTAATAAATTTATTATTTTGTCCCAAAGGCGTCGTAATGCCGAAGCTCTGTTAAAATTTTCGGGACATTTAAAAAAAAAGCATGTTGTTATTTATGTTATATTTGTGAGTTCATTTCTTTAATAATCTATTTCTTTCTGTTTTCTTTTCTTTGACATGCATCATAGACATCATCATACACTTGGAGTTTATTGGCCTCGGGATAGTCATCAACCCAAAGGACTTTCATGGAGTGTCAGGTTATTTCAGTGATAGAAGATCATGCAGTACTCAGGGCACGGTCGAAAAAAGATCAGAGGGAGGATGGTGATTGCCTCAAGAAAAATTATGTGTCAGTATTGCCGAAAAGGGTCAAAGTGGATTCAAGACAGAATAATCTTCGAGGGTTAGCCGAGATTTGGAATCAGTGGAACGTATCAGAGAAAGAAGCCTTCACTCAAAAATATGGATATATAACACTCTTAATTCTGATTCGGGTCAATAGTGAGTTGATTCAGGCTATGGTACATTTTTAGAATCCTGCTTATAGATGTTTTACTTTTAACAAGGAGGATATGACCCCACTGATTGAAGAATATTCAGCACTGTTATGTATTGAATATCCTAATCCTGATCGGGTATATTTGAAGGAAGTGAAACCTTCAGGTTTTAAGAGGAAAGTGGCTAGGATCACAGGAATGGATACAACATAGGTTGAGAGTCATGTGGACACAAAGCAGAAAAATGGATGTATTCCGTGGGAAACTCTCCGACAATTGATATTGGGTTATTCCGACAAAGAAAAAGCCAGGGACATCTTCACTCTAGCCATCTATGGATTAATCATATTCTCGAAGATATTGGGTCATGTGGATATAGCTGTGTTTGATTTCTTTGAAAAGTTGGAACAGAAGATCAACCCATCTCCGACCATCCTAGCTGAAACTATTCGATCTTTGAATTTTTGCAAAAGGGAATCAAGAGGTGTGTACAACTCCTTTATATTTGGATTCAAAGTCACTTTTGGAAGATAGAAAAGGTTTCCTTCAAACCGTACATGAAGTCTTTAGTTCCGATTAGGGAATTCCTTCAAAATGGTTGGCCTGAAGACAGAGAGGAAGAGAAATGGGTCAACTTGTTCCGAAATCTAAAAGGGGAGATGGTAACTTGGAGAGCTCCATGGATGGTTCCTATGCCGATTATGTACAAATATGGGGATAACTCGAGAGTTCCACTACTCGGAATTTGGGGGTCTGTGAGTTATGCGCCTTTGTTGGTGTAAAGACAGGTTGAGTCTCGACAATTAACACCCGTGACTCATAATCTAGGATCATCAGAGTTCACTTATGGAGAAGACGGATATTCTGGAAAGGTGCGGGCAGTGATTGAAGCATGGAAGAAAACTCACCGGATAAAAGTGGCCAGATATGCCGACATCGTCACACTTGATTACTTGGTATGGAGGGAATTAAGGGTTAATGATAGGCTGTTGACATCAGATGGGGAAGAGGTCCAGTTCATGAATGCGCCACCGAGGGAAATGCCATCAGAGCTAGAAACCGCAAGGGCGAAATTTGAAAAAGAAAAGGCCCATATGACCAAGGAGATTTCCCGACTACAAGAAGAGCTTGAGGACATGAAAAATAGAGAATCAGCTCGAGAAAGAGAAAAGAAAAAGATCAAGAGAGAAAGGGACACTACTAAGGGTGATCTTCAGGAATTACACTTGGAGAACAAGAGGTAACGTTTCGAGCTCAGATTTGAGGGGACCCTCAAGACTTTTAGGGAATGGGAGCATGAGGTCAAAAACCTCAAGAAGAAGAATAACTACTGGAAAGAGAGAGCGAAGCATGAGGAAGCCCGAGCCAATCAACTGGAGAAGCAAGCTAAGGAAAGCTTACACGGTGATGCTTTTGCTGACGCGTCAAGGGGCCGTGAACAAGTAGGGGCCAGATTGAAGAGCAGGGCAATCAAAAGGAGACTGTGAAAGAAAGTCCAAGATCCGAGGAAGTCACTATAGGACTAATTTTGTAATAGCACTTTGAAAGGCAAATTACGGACTTATCTTAGGCAGTGATCTTTTTATTCTATCTGTGATGTATTTAGTTTCAGGAAATCAATGAAAGACCGTTCGGTTGAAATTATCCAGAGGCTAATACTTTCAAATGCATTCATATTTTATATATTTTGTTTGTTCCTTCATACATTTACTCATATTTATAATCATTCATTTTTGAAATTCGTTTATGTTCATACACTTAACCACTTATTTATTCCTTTTACTTGTTCATTCATTCATATTCATACATTTAACCACTTATTTGTTCATTTCGCTTGTTCATTCATTTATTATTTTGTATTCATATACGTTAGTCATGTACTTATTCATTTTATTTGATTCATACATTCACATTTAGTAATTCATTCATTCATTTTTTATAAAACATAAAAAAATGTGTCAATAAATTCTAATTCATGGTTTTCAAAACTAAAAGTACAATTGGTCTCACTCAGAAAGAATCGGATTTTTGAAATCCTTACAATACTCGATCTCAAGGCAGAGCTATGGAAAATTATCAGCTTGCTAGAATTGAAAGAATGGAAAGAACTCAAAGGTAACTGCAGGAGCAATTAGCTAAATCTCAGGAGGAGTCACGAGAACACATGACTAAACTCATGGAAATGATGAGTGCCATGATGAAACAAAAAGGGCTGGGAGAGAATTCAGTCACTAGGAAAAGGGTGGTAATTGAATAGGATCAGCCTGAAAACATACAGCAAAAGGGCCAAGAGGTGCCAATTGGGCCAGCATCCTATGTTTATATCCAGCTAGCTGCTGAGACACAGAACTATGTTCCCGGAAAGGGTAATATGGGAGCTGACCCAAATGATGTTAACGTTCTAGACTTTGAGGAACTGATAACTCGTATAATTATATAGTTTTTAGTTATGTTTTATTATTGTTTTGTGTCAAATACGAGTTATTATTGTTTAGTCTAATTGTGTTTATGATCTTTTATATTTTTATGTAATTTGGTGTTTTTCACAAGTTTCTTTGTGTGATTTCAGATTACTAGTATTAAGGGCAAATCCAGTTCAGTTCCAGTTCCGACACCTTTTGCCATATCAGCTATATCTTGAGTTTCACTGAAGCAATAAGGCTGAACATTGTATCCCTGTAAAGCTAAGAGGCATATCTATCTTTTTCATGTTTTACACTTCTTGAAACGGAGTCGTTTTCCCTAGCGAAATCGACCATCAAGTTGGCTGATGTGCAATGACGTCTGTTCTGCACCGTTTTGGTATTTTGACCATATCTTCCGATCCACGTGCGCAAATGATCTGATTTCAACGGCTATGGATCCGTAACTGATAGGGGTATATTTTTCTAGAAGACCATTTTATCAGATCGAGCCTCCAACATTGACAAAATCGACCATCAAGCTGGCTGATCAGAATTGTCATACAATATGACGAAAATTGTTAGAAAAATGCACCCACCTATTATACCTACCTTTGAAATTTGTAAAGCTTGTCTCTTGTCATTTAGCCCTCCAAAATGTGTATAAATAGAGGGCCTTGGATGAGTATTGGGATACATTATACATTGGTAGGATATTAGCCATTGTAATAAAATTCTCTAAGTTTTCTTCTTCTTTCCTTTCTCTAGTTTTCTTTTTCTTTATTTACTTATGCTTCTTACATTTCTTTTCATTTTTAGTATGTGTTGCTAATCATATTGTTGAGGTGATGAGGTGAAGCTTTTGGTAAATGCTAAGGTTAGTCTCTTAAACATGAGCTAAAATGAATCATCATTTATAAACACTAGTATAGATAATATTTTCTTTTGGTTTAAAATCATACTTGCAAAGTAGGGATCTTGATTCATTATTGACAATGAAAATGGCACAGTAAATGCTTGGTTTCATAACCTTGATTTGTTGTAGACATATACCTTGGCATAAGGAATGCTTGGACTCTTTTTATGAGTTTTGAGGATACCAAATGAACATAATATCATATGCTATGGACGTTGGACTGAATTGCTAAACCTTCCGATTGGAACCTCCTTTATGTGTGGATTTCAATTGTGTAATAAAACAAGATTAATCTTAGCATAACACCAAGAGTGGATTCTCTAACCTCAACATCTTTTCTTATTGTTTTTTTTATATCTTGTTTAATTTCTTTTATATTTTGTTTATTTTGTTCTCTAATATCTTGTTTATCTTATTTTGTTGTTGATTCCCTAATATGTTGTTTACTTTCTTTGTCTTATATATTTATAAACTTATACTTACTAATACGCTTCCCTGTGGTTCGACCTCGGACACCCGAGAATTTATTACTTGAACATAACCTGCACTTGGGTTTACAACTCTTAATTGAGTCTCCATCAAGTTTTTGGCGCCGTTGCCGGGGAGGCAATACTAAGTATATAAGTTTATAAGTATATTTATTTTTATTGGCTGGTTATACCGCCTAATTTTCTATATATTAACTTTGTTTTATTTTTATTGGCTGGTTATACCGCCTAATTTTGTATATTAACTTTGTTTTATGCTTGTTTGGCGACGTGATTTTAGATCTCGTCGTTTAGTTAGATTTTATTGTGAAACTTTTTCAGGTAATCTTTCTAATACAACTTCTACCATGGCTGACAATGAAAGTGTTCATGCTGAAGATGAGAACAGACAAGTACGCACCATGCGTGACTACTTGCAACCAACTCGAAGCTCATCACCCTCTTGTTTTATTTTTCCTCTCAATGCAAACAACTTTCGTTTTAAACCAGGTATGATAGCTTTGCTTCCAAATTTCCATGGGTTAGAATCGGAAAGTGCTTACTCGTTTCTAAAAGACTTCGAAGATGTATGTGTCACCTTTAATGACCAACAATGTACAAATGAAATTGTCAAGCTAAAATTATTTCCTTTTTCTTTAAAAGATAAAGCAAAAATTTGGCTTCATAATTTAAAACCAAGGTCAATTGGCACATGGCAAGAATTACAAACTGAGTTTCTAAAGAAATTTTTCCCAGCACATAAAACTACTGCTTTGAAAAGACAGATTCAAAATTTCAATCAAAATCAAAATGAAGCATTTTTTCAGTGCTGGGATCGTTTTAAAGATTTGTTAAGTTCTTGTCCACATCATGGTTTTGAAAAATGGCGTCTTATTAGTTTCTTTTATGAAAGTTTAACTCCCGAAACTAAACAATTTGTTGAAACAATGTGTAACGGTGAGTTTCTAGAAAAAGAACCTGAAGAAGCCTTTGACTACCTAGACCATTTGGCAGATAACTCTCAAGCCTGGCACACAGATAATTCCTCTGAAAGTTCCAATAGATCTAATCTTGTTTCTAACAGAGGTAAATATCATTTTAGTCAAGAAGATGAGATAAAAGCTAAAGTAGCTAATTTGGCTAGAAAGATTGAAGTCATGGAACTTAGAGAAGTAAAAGAAGTCAAAACGGTTAAAAATGAAGAAAGTTGTGGAATTTGTGAAATCATGGGACACCCCACTTCTGAATGTCCAAACATTCCCATTCTTAAAGAAGCGTTGCATGATCAAGTAAATTCCATAAACACATTTAAAAAGCCTTTTCCTTCTCCTTACTCTGAAACGTATAACCCTGAATGGAGAAATCATCCCAACTTCAGTTGGCGGAATAATAATCATGTTCAGGTACCACAATCTCAAAAGCCGGGCAACACTTTTTCCTATCAACCTTCACGTGTACAAACCTTGGAAGAGACATTGCAAGCATTCATGCAAACACAAGCAAATGTGTATAACCAAACTTCACAGGACATCAATGAGATCAAAAACACCTTGTCCACATTGACAGCTTCATTACGCACTCAAGAAAAAGGTAAGTTTCCTGCTCAACCTCAGCCTAACCCTTCTACTCAATGTCTTGTTTCTTGCTCCAATAAAACTCAACAGGAAAATGCCAGTTCTATCACAACTCTTCGAAGTGGAAAGGCAATTGACAAAAACATTCCATCAAAAGACCAAGATCCTCTTTCCCCTCCGAAAAGTAATGGTAAGGATGATGGTAAGTCTGAACTTCTTGAAAATTTGGACAAAGAAAAAGGTATGCATCCTGCTCCTTTTCCTCAAAGGTTGCAAACAATAAAGAATTTGAATCAAAATGCAAAAATTTATGAACTTTTCAAACAAGTTAAGATTAACATTCCTTTATTGGATGCAATCAAACAAGTTCCATCTTATGCTAAATTTTTGAAGGACATGTGCACAGTTAAAAGGAAACATAATGTACAAAAGAAAGCATTTTTGACGGAAAGTGTGAGCTCAATCATTCAGCACCTTACTCCACCAAAATTCAAAGATCCTGGATGTCCAACAATCTCATGCATCATTGGAAACACTAGAATAGAACGTGCATTGCTTGATCTTGGTGCTAGTGTTAATCTTTTGCCTTTTTCTGTTTATCAACACTTAGGTTTAGGTGAACTCAAGGAAACACCTGTTACACTTCAACTAGCTGATCGTTCTGTAAAAATTCCTCGAGGGATAGTTGAAGATGTTTTGGTTCAAATTGATAATTTTTACTTCCCTGTTGATTTTATTGTTTTGGACACACATCCTGTTTCAAATCCAAATGTTCAAATTCCTGTTATATTAGGCCGTCCATTTCTTGCAACTTCTAATGCTCTGATAAATTGCAGGAATGGTATTTTGAACATTTCTTTTGGAAATATGACTTTAGAATTAAATGTGTTCAACATTTGCAAGCAACCTGGTGATGATTCAGAAGTACATGAAGTGGATTTCATTGAAGAACTTGTTCATGAACATCTCACCACTACCACATTCCATGATCCTTTAGAAGCTTATTTAATTGAATGTGAGTTTGATAATGCTTCAGAAATTTCACACACTGATTCTTTGTTAAATTCTTTTCAGGATAAGCATTGTTGGAAACAAAAGTTTGAGGAACTTCCATCACTCACAAATGTCACTGTACCATCAACTATTGAACCACCCAAGCTTGATTTAAAACCATTGCCATCCGAGCTAAAATATTCCTTTTTGGGTGAGAATGAAACTTTTCCAGTCATAAATGAACTTGAGGAACTCAGAAATGATACATATGAGAATTCTAAAATTCATAAAGAAAGAACTAAAGCCTTTCATGACAAGTTAATTTCAAGAAAAACATTTGATGTTGGGCAAAAAGTTCTACTTTATAATTCTAGACTTCACATATTTCCTGGTAAGTTGAGATCAAGATGGACTGGCCCATTTGTGGTTAAGCATGTGTATCATTATGGAGCAGTTGACATTGAGAATCCTCAAAATGGTAACGTATTCAAGGTAAATGGACAAAGACTCAAACTCTTTTTGGAAAATCATGTTACTCAAGAAGAGGTTGTTTTTCTTTCTGATCCTTGTTTTGAAAATAACTAGATGTAAATATAATTTTTTTTTTTAACCCCGGTTAAATGGCGGATAACGGTACTCCGTGATTATTTAAGTCGGTTCCATCAGCTACCCACAAAACTGATATTGTATATAAATTTCTCTTTCATTTTATTTTATTTCATTTTTTTTTCAGGATGGATGATATTCTCAAAAGATTGCAGAAACGATTTCCTCCTTTTCCTCGGAATATTTTACTGAAGCTTTACCAAGTTCGATTAGAAAGATTAAGAATGCTTATGAACAAAGGGATTCCTGAAGACATACGTTGGATAATTGAAGCCAAGGTACGTGAAGATGAATATCTTCCTGTTTTGCATTTACCAGGTACAGGTAGAAGCACTTATGCAAAGAAGCGACGAGCAAAGCGCATGAGTTCAAATTGCCACAAGTGTGCACGATGGACGTGTAACGGTAAATGTCGTTCTATTGGGATTCCGTCCTCTAATCGAGATGATAAAATTGAATTCATTAAGGATGGACTGAGTAAGGAGAATTTGGGTAATATCCAACTTTCTCTTGAGACGCATCCTAGTGGAGATGTACAAAGAGAAATTCTTGATTTATGGCCGCAATTCCAAAGGGAATGGCAACATCTTGGGAATCTGATGATAAAAGACCCTGTTTGCCAGCTTGTAAGAAAACTGGATGGGAAGCATATCCTCGACTCATAGAAGGCGTTTAAGCCGTTTCTGGACGTAAAACCAGAGGAAGATGCTAAATACACTTTCGGCGATATTATTACTTTTGACTTTTACGGTTGATTTTTCTTCTCTTTTTGATTTTCTTCCTGAAATCATGCAAAAATCTTTTGTTAGGTTAACATTTTCTTCTGACAGGTCAAATACACTTTCGGCGACATTATTACTCTTGTCTGATTCACTACTCAGTCCTCTATATATTACACCATGTACTCATTCTCTTTCAGGCACTCGAAAAAGAAAAAAAAATGGAAAGCACTTCGTCCCAGCGCATTAAAAAAATTTGTGTCTTTGGAGGTGCTTATCCAGGGAAAAATAACATATTCGCTGATGAAGCCATAAGAGTTGGAGTAATACTTGCCCAACAAAAGATCCACTTGATTTATGGAGGCGGTAGTACGGGTTTAATGGGAGCAGTCGCTACAGCAGCACACGCCGGAGGAAGTCCAGTTCTAGGAATCGTGCCAAAACTATTCACAGATTTTTGTGGACCTACCGTGGGTAAGGAAATACAAGTCTGGAGTATCCTTGAACGGATAACAATCATGTACCATTCTGCCGATGCATTCATTGCTTTACCAGGAGGTCTGGGTACATTGGAAGAAATAGCTTGCGTGGCTTCTTGGTCATCTTTGGTCACAAATAAGAAACCCATTGGTTTGCTTAATATTAATGGTTATTTTAGTAATTTACTTTCATATTTAGATAATGCTGTGGATAATGGATTCATGTTTTCAGAGGCAAGGAGAACCATAATTTCTGCTACAACCATTGAAGATTTACTCAAAAAGCTACAAGCTTATGAGTGTTTATCTGCTACGGTTGTTTCGCAAACGCTCGGAAAAAGAAAAAGAGATATGGACGAGCAAGGAGTGGATTGCACTTTGTCTTTGTGACATTATCTAACATTTTGCTTGTTGTGTCTCAGTTATAATAAGTGGTTAGCAACCTCTGCAGGTAATATCTCCTAAATTCTACCTTTAAAATTTGACATTGGGGACAATGTCATATTTTAGTAGGGGGTAAGGGACATATTTTGCTTAAAAAAAAAAAAAAAATTGTTGTGTTTTAAGACATTTAGAAGTATTCATTCTGAACAAGGTCTGAGTAAGGGAGACTTGAGACATACCTTGTCAGTTTGATTTAATCTTCTTCTTCAAAAAAACAAAAAAAAAGCATGTTTAGACTTAGTGTGTTTTTTTTAGTTACTTTCAATACAATGATGAGATATGAATTGCATAAGTCTAAAACAGATTTATTAGTGAGAAGATTTTCATGAGAATTGAGCTTGATGTCAACCTTTTTATGAGCCAATGTTAATATGATATGTTGATTGAGAAAGAAGCATGTTTAGACTTAATCTGACTTGTATAATCATCTTTGTGAGTTTTTGAGCCTATAATGATTGATGCATTATACAAATCAATCTAATTTCTTTCTTGAGTGCTCTTATGATTACATGATTCTCTAGAACTTGCTTTAAACCGTTTGAGACTATATTGATACATGTGACAACATGAATATGATAGAGGCATTAGGATTATAACCAGAGCCAAACAGCCATCCCTTATTAATGTTCTAAGAGAACATCCCCACTAGTGAACCAATTTGAGCCTACATTAAATATGCTATTTTATTGGTAACCACAACTTACACCTAGCCTAAATATACTTATATCCTTACCCTTGTTCTAAAGATGGATTATATATTTTGAGACATATTGCAAAAACAAGGGATATTTTTAGTTGAAAATTTGGGTTAGAAACAAAAGATAAGTGTGGGGGAAGAAAAGAAAAGAAAAAGTCAAGAGAAAAAGAAAGGGATCATTGTCAAATACATTCCCATATTAAAAAAAAAAAAAAAAAAAAAAAAAAAATCTTCTCTTGAACTTCTAGAAAAAGATGTTACAAAGTTGGTTAGAATGATGCAAAGGCTCAACATGAATATTTAGCCTATGTTATTATGTGCTTTATAAGAGTTTTGAGAAGTTTTATTTGTATGATCTTATTATGTCTCTAAAATCTATGAACTCTTTGGAACCTTTGTGATATCTTTATCCTTTTGTTCTTTAACCACATTATAACCCTTTGGCCCCATTACAACCTTGAATAAAGACCTCTTGATTTATGAAGTTGTATGATCTAAATAGTGGAGAATAGGTGGACAAGCAAGCATATGGTAGAAGTGTTTTCATGAGATTGATTGAGTGTAAACACTTTACCACTACTTTAAAGAGTGAAAATCAAGAGAGTATCCCATGTGAGAAGTTGAGATTAAGTTTGAATATACACTATTTTGATTGAAATATGTTATGTTATTATTGGCTTAACTCAAACTATTTACATTCAAGCAAGATTTTTTGTGAATTTCTTTAAGCTATTGATTAGTTTTTAAGACTTGTCCAATGATTATCTCTAATTTATATTGGAAGGATTAGTTATAATTATTATTTTTAGTTTTTCTTATTTCTTCAATGTTTGTGGGTATCGTCCTAGTAAACCCTCACGAGACTAAACTCGTCCACTAGGGACACCTAGGGGTTTAAAGGCTTGTGTCACATGCTAAGTGCCACCGTGATTTCCTACGAAAATGGATTAGATTAGATTTTCTTATTTTATTTTTATTGAGTCGTTGCTAGGGACTAGCAACAATCTAAGTATGGGGGTGTGATAACTCGTATAATTATATAGTTTTTAGTTATGTTTTATTATTGTTTTGTGTCAAATACGAGTTATTATTGTTTAGTCTAATTGTGTTTATGATCTTTTATATTTTTATGTAATTTGGTGTTTTTCACAAGTTTCTTTGAGTGATTTCAGATTACTAGTATTAAGGGCAAATCCAGTTCAGTTCCAGTTCCGACACCTTTTGCCATATCAGCTATATCTTGAGTTTCACTGAAGCAATAAGGCTGAACTTTGTATCCCTGTAAAGCTAAGAGGCATATCTATCTTTTTCATGTTTTACACTTCTTGAAACGGAGTCGTATTCCCTAGCGAAATCGACCATCAAGTTGGCTGATGTGCAATGACATCTGTTCTGCACCGTTTTGGTATTTTGACCATATCTTCCGATCCACGTGCGCAAATGATCTGATTTCAACGGCTATGGATCCGTAACTGATAGGGGTATATTTTTCTAGAAGACCATGTTATCAGATCGAGCCTCCAACATTGACAAAATCGACCATCAAGCTGGCTGATCAGAATTGTCATACAATATGACGAAAATTGTTAGAAAAATGCACCCACCTATTATACCTACCTTTGAAATTTGTAAAGCTTGTCTCTTGTCATTTAGCCCTCCAAAATGTGTATAAATAGAGGGCCTTGGATGAGTATTGGGATACATTATACATTGGTAGGATATTAGCCATTGTAATAAAATTCTCTAAGTTTTCTTCTTCTTTCCTTTCTCTAGTTTTCTTTTTCTTTATTTACTTATGCTTCTTACATTTCTTTTCATTTTTAGTATGTGTTGCTAATCATATTGTTGAGGTGATGAGGTGAAGCTTTTGGTAAATGCTAAGGTTAGTCTCTTAAACATGAGCTAAAATGAATCATCATTTATAAACACTAGTATAGATAATATTTTCTTTTGGTTTAAAATCATACTTGCAAAGTAGGGATCTTGATTCATTATTGACAATGAAAATGGCACAGTAAATGCTTGGTTTCATAACCTTGATTTGTTGTAGACATATACCTTGGCATAAGGAATGCTTGGACTCTTTTTATGAGTTTTGAGGATACCAAATGAACATAATATCATATGCTATGGACGTTGGACTGAATTGCTAAACCTTCCGATTGGAACCTCCTTTATGTGTGGATTTCAATTGTGTAATAAAACAAGATTAATCTTAGCATAACACCAAGAGTGGATTCTCTAACCTCAACATCTTTTCTTATTGTTTTTTTTATATCTTGTTTAATTTCTTTTATATTTTGTTTATTTTGTTCTCTAATATCTTGTTTATCTTATTTTGTTGTTGATTCCCTAATATGTTGTTTACTTTCTTTGTCTTATATATTTATAAACTTATACTTACTAATACGCTTCCCTGTGGTTCGACCTCGGACACCCGAGAATTTATTACTTGAACATAACCTGCACTTGGGTTTACAACTCTTAATTGAGTCTCCATCAGGAACTAGCTGAAAAGGAAAAAGCAAAGATGACTGAGCTGAAAAGGATCGAAATGGCAGAATCACAGAAAAAAACCAACTGCTGGAGGAGAGGCTGAGGGCCGTTGAAGGGGCGGAGTTATTTGGCAGTCTGGATGCCAAAGAATTGAGTTTAGTGCACGATCTAGTAATTCCCCCAAAGTTCAATGTACCAGACTTTGAAAAATATAACGGGACTACCAACCCATCAGCACATCTGACCATGTACTGCAGAAGAATGACGGGGCACGATGATAATGAGAAACTGCTTATCCATTGTTTCCAAGATAGCTTGATAGGGTCTAAAACCCGATGGTACAACCAACTAAGTCGTACCAAGATTCGTTCATGGACGGATTTAGCCACGGCTTTCATGGAATATTATAAGCATGTATCTGATATGGTACCTGATAGGTTGTCGCTACAGAACATGGAAAAGAGGACCACTGAGAGTTTCAAAGAATACTCGCAAAGGTGGAGGGATCTGGCCACATAAGTGCAACCCCCTTTAACTAGCAAAGAAACTACAGTGCTTTTCATCAATACCTTGAAAGCACCATATTATGATAAATTGGTGGGGAGGGCCACCAAGGACTTTGCAGACATGGTAATATCTGGGGAGATGATAGAGTCGGCCATTAAGAATGAGAAAATAGAAGGGGATGAGTCTTCTACTCCGAAAAAGGTATTCCCTATTAGGAAGAAAGAGAAGACCCACGCAGTTAGTATCAACCAATACCCATATGCACCTCCCACACCACATACACCACCAAGGCCCTATACTCCTACCACATCTTATGCACCTCCTACACCCTACGCACCTTACCCGGGGTATAATCCTTACTACCCCAATGTGAACCACCTTATCCAAAATCCCTTCCTTATAACAATATACCACAACAGCTGTTTTCAACTGGCATATCCCCACAAATAAACCTTTCTCGAAACACTGTCCCAAACACTCAGGGAGCCGGGCGCAATGACCAACGTTCACCAAGGAACAATCAAAAACCCCAATTTGATCCGATTCCTACCACATAGGTGAGCTATATCCCAAACTATTGCCAGGTCAACTTGTTGCACCCGTGTACCTCAAACCTCTGACACCGCCATATCCAAGGTGGTACAATGCAAATACTAACTGCGCGTACCACGCAAGAATTCAAGGATATTCGATTGAAGATTGCCTGGCCTTTAAAAAGAAAGTCCAAAGCCTGATCAACGCCGGAGTTGTGAAGTTTGGGGCAAAGAATGGGCCGAATGTAGCGGGAAACCCATTGCCAGATCATGCTGAGAATCGGGTAAACGCAGTATGGACAGGGAAAGTCAGAAGGGTAAAAAGGGATGCCAGGGAAATCAAGACTCCAATGTTGACAGTATGGGTCGAGATGGTTAAGGAAGGAATGGTGGGGGATGCAGACAGCTTAAAAATGGTTGCAAAGAGGGTGCAGAATTGGTGCCCATTCCATAAGTGTGGAGGTCATATCATACAGGACTACGGGGACTTTCTGGCTAAAGTCCAAAAGATGATGGATGATAGGGAGGCCCAATTTTACGAGGAGACAGAGGAGGAAGTAGAGGTTATTGAGAATACAGCTGGCTACAGGATAGGAAGACCCTTAATATTCTATTATGATGAATCAGAGGAGAAAGTTATACCAGTCGTTGAGGAAAGTGCCCCTAAATTAATCATTGATTTGCCCGTTTCCTTTTCGTACAAGGAAAATAAAGCTAGACCATGGAAATACGACTGCAGCATGGTTATGCTTGGGTCTTCGAGTCAGCAGGATATCACAGGTGTGGGGCACTTAACACGAAGTGGAAGGTGTTATGCTTCTAAGGGTGTTGATCAGGGATTAACAGGAAAAGATAGAGGAACAGACAAAGGGAAAAAAGCAGCTAAACCAATCCATATTGAGATAGATTTGTCAAAATAAGTAAAAAGGGGGTCAGCCCTTGTAAACAGAATAAAAGAGTCGGTGAATGAGAAGGAAGCCTGCGAGTTCTTAAAATTCATAAAGCATAGTGAATATAGCGTGGTTGAGCAACTGCAACGTCAACCTGCTAGAATTTCAATCTTATCTTTGTTTTTGAATGCAGAACCACACAGAAATGCCCTGTTGAGAGTGTTGAATCAGGCATATGTGGCTAACAATATATTGGTAGAAAAATTAGACAGACTGGTGAGAAACATCGCAGCAGACGACCAAATATATTTCAGTTATGAGGAAGTACCACCCAATAGTATTGGGTCAACAAAGGCTCTTCACATAACTACCACTTGTAAGGGGTACATATTACCAAGGATCCTTTTGGATAATGGTTCTTCATTTAATGTGATGCCTTTGGCAACCTTGTCCAAATTGCCAGTGGATATTTCTTATATGCTGCCAAGCTGCACGGTGGTCAGAGCCTTTGATGGTACCAGGAGAGATGTAATGGGAACTATTGAAGTTCCTCTAGAGATAGGCCCATGCACCTATACAGTGAACTTTCAGGTCATGGATATTAATCCATACTATAATTGCTTGTTGGGAAGGCCATGGATGCATTCAGCAGGGGCTGTACCTTCGTCTCTCCACCAAAAGCTGAAATTTGTGATAGAGGGGCATTTGGTCACTGTATCAGGAGAAAAGGACGTAATAGCCTCTGCATCTACTGAATCTCCTTATATTGAACCCAATGAAGATGCCGTAGAATGTTCCTTTAGGTCTTTGGAATTCGTAAATGCGGTTTTCGTCGCTGAAGAACGAAAAATTCCGAAATCAAGGTTGTCGAAGAACACAAGGCTGGGGGTAAGAACTACCATGGGAAAAGGCTGCAGGGTTGGAAAAGGTCTCAGAAAATATCTTCAGGGATGGCCCGAGCAATGGAAGTAGTGGGAAAGAAAGACCGGTTTGGCCTGGGGCATCTTTCGAAGGCCCATGAGAAAAGGAAACAAGTTGAAAGGAACCGACAAAGGAGGATGGCCTATCTCGTGGGTATGGATGTTGAATGGGAGCCTATGACATTCCCACCCATCCTTTATAGCTTTCTCTTAGCCGGTTCTCTATTCAGAGAAAAAAAATTCTGATGATGTGCTCGTAATGATCAAGCAAGCCTTCGAGAGATTCCAGGTGAATATGGATGAGCAGATGTATGATGTGGAGATCTGCATGACTGGGGAAGAAGGAATTGAAAGTGAGAATGCTAACTGGATGCTGCGACCTTGTCCACCAGGATATAGACTAACCAATTAGAGTGCAACCGAGCTGCCCATAGTTTTTGGTCTATTCCAATGTAATGCTTTTAAACAAATCTTAAATATCTTTGCCCAAAGATATTAAAGATTTCTTTTGCAATAGGCTTTTGTCTAAAAGTTTTCATCCAATAAATAACAAAGATGATGCATTTCCTTCATATTGATGTGTCCATATTCTTTCATTTATGCTATTTATTTTCCTTGGATTGTATATATGTTTTCCTATATTGTTTCTTCCCCACCTATTTACAGGTGTCCGGATACGGAATATGAGGACCTTCTTGTCAGTAATTCTGAAATTGATTTTGAGAGATCCATTTGCACGGGTGATTTTGAGGCCGACGAAGATATTGAGGATTATGGTCTACCTCCGGACTTATTAAGAAAAATAGAACAAGAAGAGAAATGAGTACTTCCTCATGAGGAGATATTGGAATTGTTGAATTTTGGAAGTAGTGAGGAGATAAAATAGGTTAAAATCGGGACTACATTGTCATTATCAATAAAGAGTGAATTGATAGCCTTGCTCCAAAAATATGTAGATGTATTTGCATGGTCATACCAAGACATGCCGGGTTTGGATCCAGACATTGTGGTTCATAAGCTCCCTTTAAGGCCAGAGTGCAAGCCAATTCAGCAAAAGTTGAGAAGAATGAGGCCGGACATGCTGTTAAAGGTAAAAAAAGAGGTGAAGAGGCAGTTTGATGCTGGATTCTTAGAGGTGGCAAAATATCCGGAATAGGTGGCAAACATTGTTCTAGTACCAAATAAGGATGGCAAGGTGCGTATGTGCGTCGATTACCGAAACAAAGCCAGTCCCAAAGATAATTTCCCTTTGCCTCAAATTGATACTTTGGTGGATAATACGACGAAGAGTTCCTTGTTTTCTTTCATGGATGGATTCTCGGGATATAATCAGATAAAGATGGCACCGGAAGATATGGAGAAAACCATATTTGTTATAATATGGGGAACATTCTGCTACAAGGTAATGCCGTTTGGGTTGAAGAATGCTGGGGCAACGTATCAGAGAACCATGATGACCTTGTTTCATGACATGATGCTTAAGGGAATTGAGGTTTATGTTGATGATATGATTGCAAAGTCACATGGAGAAGAGGAGCATATTGTGAATCTTAGGAAACTCTTTGAAAGACTAAAGAAAGTTTCGACTCAAGCTAAACCCGGCTGTAGACACCTAATTTTGTCCGGACTACTAAAACAAGTATATTTTCTTCCTAAATTGATGTTTCAGAATGTAAAAAGACTTTTTTCATCTTGCAGGTGGTAGTTAGGGGTGAGCAAAATCCGACTCGACTCGAAAAAACCGAAAAATATTTCAAATTTCGAATTAAATAGTTCGGTTTATTAGAGTTATTTGGATTTTCTGATCAACTCGACTAAGTAATTTGAGTTATATAGTTTAGCTAGGATTTGATTTATACAACTCGAATAACTCGAAAATCCGAATAAGATATTTCTATATGACGTCGTTTTACTCATTTGAGTTTGATACTAAGCTTGGGTTTTGCGTTTTCCTTATTTCGTCTTCCCTTTTTACTCTTTAGCCCATTTTTGTTGGGTCATTTATTTTTTTTGTTTGTCACCATTCAGTAGAAAAATAAATCCACATGAGCTGTTAACTGCATACTTATTGTCTTAATGTTTGATCATTCATTTTTTTTCCCTTTGAAATTGACAGGTCTAGATTGAAAGTTTACATTGAATTTTTTGGGTTTCAAAAGGGGAAGGCTTTCATTCAGTTAAAGATTGAAGCTTTTGGTTGATATCATGCATATTACCAAGCTAACCAAACGATAAAATTCAAAAGATAATGAATTCTCTTTTCTTAAAAGTCAATAGTAGGCTATTTATTTAGTATGGCAAGTCTTTGATAGTTATATTTATAAGAAAAGATAGAAAAATATATATATATATATTTGTAATTGCAGAGAACTAAATTTCAAAATTATAGATATACATGCATTTACAAGATAACAGTAACATGATCTAGTCAATCAACATTTACAAGATAACATTTTAACTCGAATAAATTATTCGATTCGATTCGATTCGATTCGACTCGACTCGAATTTGTTTTAACTCGACTCGATTCGCTAAATTTCAAATTGAGTTTGGTTGACAAAATAGGACTCGTCAACTCGATTAATCCGAATTTTTTTCACTCGACTCGACTCGACCGAACGCTCACCCCTAGTGGTAGTACTCCGAGACTTAGTTTAAGAGGGCGAGCATAAAATGTCAAACTCAAAAAAGTCAACGCCAAAAAAAGTCAACTCCAGAAAAGTCAACCCCAAAAAGTCAACTACTGAAAAAGTCAACCCACTTTCAAAATCAATATTTGAAGTTCAATTGAAAAATGGGGAAATAATTTTGACAATACAAGGTCTGCATCGAAAGATATGGAGTTCGAAAGTTGGGTTATGGAGATTCAGTAGACAGAAAATCCTAATCCGAGAAATTTGGGGAAAATGCTTAAACGATCGAATTGGTCGAAATTGAAGGTTCCAAATGAAAGATAAGCACTGAATACTGGTAATGGAGAATCCACTTGAAAGAAAAACTGAAAGAAAAGTCAATCCGGGAGAAAACCGAGAACTAGGGTTTTTGGTGGATTTCGGAGAAATTGGGAAGAATTACAGAAATGGCCTGACTTGGTAGAAAAGAAGCCCCTAATGGATGAGGAGTGATTAAAAAAGGATAGCCCAAGGCTCAATTTGAAGAAAATCTGAAAATCGGACTTGTTTTGAGCAAAACCGGGTTTCGAAGGCAAAAGGGCAAAATTGGAAAATTTGGGAAAAATAGCAAATGAACTCCAAAAATTCTGAAAATGTGCAAATCTCATTTTTAAATTATTTGAAAGAGATTGGAGAAAGAAAATCTTGATTCGGAGTTTGTTTGCAAAATGGCCAAATCCCGGGTCTCCTATGTAGTAATTCAAGAAGATAAATCCCGAAAAAATAGCAAATGAACTCCGAATCTTCTGAAAATTTACAAATCTCATTTCTAAATTATTTTAAAGAGATTGGTGAAAGAAAATCTTGATTCGGAGTTCGTTTGCAAAATGGCCAAATCTCGGGCCTCCTGTGCACTCAAGCAGATAAATCTTGAAAAAATACCAAATGAGTTCCAAAAATCATGAAAACTTCCAGATCACACTTTTAAATTATTTGGAAGATATTGGTGAAGAAAAATCTTGATTTGGAGCTCGTTTAAAAAATGGTAAAATTTAGGGGCATAAAAGGGCAATTTTGGAAGAAAAAATCCAAATAAATAGCAAACGGACTTGGAAAATTTTGAAAACTTCCAGAATTCAATTTTTTATTGTTTTGAAAGTATTGATTTTTTTTTTGAATTTGGAGTCCGTTTGCCATTTATTTGCATTTGGGGGGCAAAAAGGTCATTTTACCCAAGCAACTGAAAAGGGCTTTTCTTGCCTTTCAAAAAAAAAACAAACTTGGGCTGGAAGTGGGAGTGCTGGCCGGCCAAGGCCCAATGAGGGGATGGAGGATTCTGATTTTTTTAATCAAGAGGTCTAAAATGAAGAGTTAGGGATTTTTTGATCAAGCCTTTGTAAATAAGCCACATGGGCCAATGCATGAAGAGGGAGATTGTCAACATAATTCTTGAACAGCTGTAATTATGGACAGCTGATGGCCTAATCTAAGGGTGATAATTTCATGTTTTAAACATCTTGGATTAACGACCCTTTGATGAAAATTGGTTGGAGGAAAAATGACAACATTCTAGCCTATGAGAGAGGGGGGTTCGGCCACTACATAGGGGAGGGGTCATTTTCATTTTCAGCACTCTCATTTTAGATATTCTCTCTTGTTTTGGCTGAGTTTTCTCTCCATTGTTGCAAAGCAAAAAGAAAAGTTTCGAAAAGAAAAAAAAGTTTGAAGAGAAAAAACTTGTAAGATAGCTTCTAGAGGTTGCTTTTAGCACCAACTCTTGCACTTTCTTTGATTTTCCATTCTTGTTTTTGCTGTTTTGATTATTATTTTGGTGAGTTTTCTTTTGATTTTTGTTTTTAAGTAAGTGTTTCTTAATGTTCTTTTTAGGTTCTTTCTTCATCTTTTCTTAAAATAGTTCTTGCAATTTTTTTTCTCTTGATTCATTGACATGGCCGAATGGCCCATGATTTTTTTTGTTGTTGCTGTTTTGCTTTGATTTTTATGTTATTTTGATATTAAATAAAGTCTTGATGCTTCAAATCTTCTTCTACTACATATACTTGAAGCTTGTTTTAAGTTGGTTGCTTGCTTAGTTCCATTTATGAGTTTATTGTCATGTTCTTGCATTTTTGATTTTTTGTTTTCAAAATATTTAAGTCTGTTTATGTTTTAGATTTTGAAATCCATGTGTTTGTGAAAATGCTTGTTAGTTTTCATGCCTCTATTTTATATTTGCATGATTTGAATGTTATATTTTAGCTAAGTATGTTAGTATATCAATTGTTTGTGAAAATGCCATGCTCACTTGGAACATGAGGCCATTCGGCCACCCCATTTATTTTGCTTTGTGTGTGCATTTTTGCTATGTTAGTTGATATGTTTGCATTTGCATGACATTTAATTGAGTATTTGGTTTAAGTATATCAAGTGTTTGTGAAAATGCCATGCTTGCTTGGAGCTTGAGGCCATTCGGTCACCTCACTTCCTTTACTTTGTGTGTGCATTTTTGTTATGTTAGTTGATAGGTTTGCATTCTTATGACATTTGATTGAGTATTTGATTTAAGCATGCCTTGTGCTTGTGTTATTTCCATGCATATTTTAGATGTTAGGTTTGGTTTATTTTGCCATGCATGTCCATGCATTTTAGACCTAGGTTGCATTAAATGCCATGCAAGTTCATTTAGGTCTAGGTCATTATATTGATGCCATGCATTTTTCATGATATTTAGGTTTAAAATCATGCATTTTATGCATCATATTTGCTGTATTTTTCATGCATTTCATGTCCATGCCACTTGCTTTTTGACTTAGGCCAATTAATGGTTCAAAGTCATGCTCTCTTGAGCATAGTTGTGGAAAATTAAAGAGTTGTCAAATTGATTATTCTACCTTTGTGATTTTTTTTACTTAGCCAATTTTGTCTAACTTTTCAAAAGTCCTAGCTACTGTTTGTGAGTCATTTTGTGTGTCTTAAATATTTTTACTTTGATTTTTAATTGATTTTATCAAAGGCAAAAATGTGTTTTGGCAAAGCAGTTTTTTTCACCCAGTACTCGTACTTTCCCGATTTTTCTAGGCAGTCATCTTTAATCAAAAAATTAAGCCTATGTTTCCCCGTGTAGTTTTACATGTCCTGAGTCTCCAGTATTTTTTTTTTTTTTAGATTTTTTAGAATTTTTAAAAATTGGGTAACAAATCGTGGTTTAAAACTGGACAGTGGAGTCTAATTGAATTTGAAGGAAAATCGTTTTTCTATTTTGGTTAAGTTACTTAGAGGGGGCTGATTAGGAAGTTTAGCTATTGACTTAGGGTAGTTTCTAAGCCTTTTTAAACTCTAAAAATGATTTTTTAAGTCTCGGGTTAAGGGTGGTCAAGTCCGGGATTTTAAACTTAGGAAATTAGAGCCATTTAAAAAAGGGTTTAGCAAAGTTTTTTTTATTTTATTTTAATCTAAGATTTTTAAAATTGTTTTCAAACAATCACAAAGTACTTTGGTTTTAGAATATTTAATTTGACATATTTTCCTAAGTTAGCCGGATATCTTTTTAGATATGCGAATTTCCTTAATAAAAGGAAAAAAATACATTTTCACGCATTGCATTTTCCATATTCATGCATTTTATATAATATGTGATTTTTGCTATGATAATTCCTATGGTATTGTTATTATTTTGATTTATATTTTTGATGTTATATTGTTTACTATATAGTTTTGAATATTTCATGATATCCCTTTTTTTTTTTAGTTATTTTTTGCCATATTATTTAGCATATACTATGTTCATGCATTATTATTTTCATTTTTATTTTCATGCATATTATATGATAGCATTATTTTATATTCCATGTCATTTAAATTATATGCCATATCATTCATATTTGCCATGTCATTTAAATTATTTCATTTCATATAGAATATGTTATGCTACCTAGGTCATTTCATTTCATGTAGAATATATTATGTTACCTAGGTCATTTCATTTAGGATATATTATGTCATTTATGATATTTTATTTCATTTAGAATATATCATATGACTTAGGATATTACATTTCATATAGAATATATTAAGTTACCTAGGTCATTTCGTTTCATTTCATTTAGAATATATTGTCGCAACCTAAAAAATAACAAGTCTCATCGCAAGACTTTATTATTCGTTAAGCGTGACATTAAAAAAAACCGAGGAAAAGTCGACTTAATTCCTCTAGAAAAATAAAGGTTTTGAAAATGACCTTAAAAAAAGACATGGAGTCGCCACCAATCTTTTTTAGCTAGGTGTGATCGGCCACCTATTAAAACCGGTTTTATAGAAATATTTTAAAAACTAATTAAAACATTTTAAAAACCAATTTCAAGTCTGCGTTTTAAACTAGAGAAATCAAAGTAGCGGGTTCGGGAGTCGGTTACGTGTGGGGAAGGATTAGCACCCCCACAACGCCCGTATAAATCGGTACCTTATTAATCGTGTGTTATCTCAAGTCTCGATAAAAATTGGTTTTATATTTAGTATTTCAAGTTAATTCCCAATTTCAAGAAAAATATTCCATTTTTAATTGAAAATGATCCGGAATTTATAAATTCAAAATTTTCCTATATTCCCCAACAAACGTGGCAAAAGATAGAAATTTTTATTAGTTTTGGAAAATTTTCCGAACCATTCTCTTTTTAAAGAAGATATTCCGTTATTAATAATAATTGATGATATCCTCCCCAGCAAACCAGGCAGAGAACTCATGAATTATTTTAACTCGAGAATATCTTTATTTTATTGAAAACCATTATCTTTTTTTTTTTTTGAAAACATTTAAAATAAACGAATATGTATATGCATAACATAAATAAAATGACATAGCAAAATCTAAATAATATGATGCAACTTAAATGACATGACATGATTTGAATGCCTTAGCATATTCTAAATGAAATGGAATATCCTAAGTTATATAATATATTCTAAATAAAATGAAATAACCTAGGTAACATAGCATATTCGGTTTTTTTATTAAGATATAGCAAAAAAAAAAAAAAAATTCCCAAACTACCGCTGTTGTTGGATTATTACCCAAAATACGCTTTTTTTCTGGTCTAGCTGGGAAATCGTCATCCCCCATGGCGATTTCCCAGCGTTAAAATTTTCAAATTTGTAAAAAACACTAAGGGAAATCGCCATGGGGGTGGCGATTTCCCTTGGTGTATTTTGCAAATTTTGCAAATTTAACCAAGGGAAATCACCACCCCCCATGGCGATTTCCCTTGGTTAAATTTTCAAAATTTGCAAATTTGATGAAGGGAAATCGTCATGTGGGGTGGCGATTTCCCTTCATGTATATTTTTTTTTTAATTCTTGGGAAAATATGAAAAACATGCACCAATAGTGAATTTATTGTGAAATAGTATAATGAATAAAAGTTATTTGAAAAAGAGAAATAAATAATTAAAAATTATTATAAAGGATATTGTAAAGACAAAATTACTAAAATGAAAAAACTTATTTTTCTTTTTTCTTTCATTAAGGAAATATTATTTTTTAAAAATTTTAAATGAAAATAAATTTAAAAAATAAAATATTTAAATAAATATTTTTTTTTAAATTTAAAAAATTTTAAAAAAAATAAATAAAAATTAATTTTAGGCATATTATTTTTATTTTTTAAAATTTTTTAATTAAAAAAAGTAAAGTAAAAATTAAATTTTTTTTTTTAAAATAAAAAAGTTTTTATTTTCAGAATATTTATTTTTTAATTAAAAATTAAATTAAAAAAATAAAAGAAAAAAGGAAGAGAAGGTTTTTTTATCAAGGATAATTTTATCTTTACAATATCCTTTATAGAGGTGCTCATGGGACGGGCCGCGGCCCATTTTTTTTTTCTTTTCTGCCCAGGCCCGGGCCTGGGTCGCCCAGGCCCGCCCGTTTAGGCCTGAATCATTGTTCATTGGAATAAATTTAAAAAATAAAATATTTAAATAAATATATTTTTTTTAAATTTAAAAAATTTTAAAAAAATAAATAAAAATTAATTTTAGGCATATTATTTTTATTTTTTAAAATTTTTTAATTAAAAAAAGTAAATAAAAAATTTAATTTTTTTTTTAAAATTAAAAAGTTTTTATTTTCAGAATATTTATTTTTTAATTAAAAATTAAATTAAAAAATAAAAGAAAAAGGGAAGAGAAGGTTTTTTTATCAAGGATAATTTTGTCTTTACAATATGTTTTATAGAGGTGCTCATGGGCCGGGCCACGACCCGTTTTTTTTTTCTTTTCTGCCCAGGCCCTAAATTCAAAATTTTCCTATATTCCCCAACAAACGTGGCAAAAGATAGAAATTTTTATTAGTTTTGGAAAATTTTCCGAACCATTCTCTTTTTAAAGAAGATATTCCGTTATTAATAATAATTGATGATATCCTCCCCAGCAAACCAGGCAGAGAACTCATGAATTATTTTAACTCGAGAATATCTTTATTTTATTGAAAACCATTATCTTTTTTTTTTTTTGAAAACATTTAAAATAAATGAATATGTATATGCATAACATAAATAAAATGACATAGCAAAATCTAAATAATATGATGCAACTTAAATGACATGACATGATTTGAATGCCTTAGCATATTCTAAATGAAATGGAATATCCTAAGTTATATAATATATTCTAAATAAAATGAAATGACCTAGGTAACATAGCATATTCGGTTTTTTTATTAAGATATAGCAAAAAAAAAAAATTCCCAAACTACCGCTGTTGTTGGATTATTTCCCAAAATACGCTTTTTTTCTGGTCTAGCTGGGAAATCGTCATCCCCCATGGCGATTTCCCAGCGTTAAAATTTTCAAATTTGTAAAAAACACCAAGGGAAATCGCCATGGGGGTGGCGATTTCCCTTGGTGTATTTTGTAAATTTTGCAAATTTAACCAAGGGAAATCACCACCCCCCATGGCGATTTCCCTTGGTTAAATTTTCAAAATTTGCAAATTTGATGAAGGGAAATCGTCATGTGGGGTGGCGATTTCCCTTCATGTATATATTTTTTTTAAATCTTGGGAAAATATGAAAAACATACACCAATAGTGAATTTATTGTGAAATGGTATAATGAATAAAAGTTATTTGAAAAAGAGAAATAAATAATTAAAAATTATTATAAAGGATATTGTAAAGACAAAATTACTAAAATGAAAAAACTTATTTTTCTTTTTTCTTTCATTAAGGAAATATTATTTTTTAAAAATTTTAATTGAAAATAAATTTAAAAAATAAAATATTTAAATAAATATTTTTTTTAAATTTAAAAAATTAAAAAAAAAAATAAATAAAAATTAATTTTAGGCATATTATTTTTATTTTTTAAAATTTTTTAATTAAAAAAAGTAAATAAAAAATTAAATTTTTTTTTTTTAAATAAAAAAGTTTTTATTTTCAGAATATTTATTTTTTAATTAAAAATTAAATTAAAAAAATAAAAGAAAAAAGGAAGAGAATGTTTTTTTATCAAGGATAATTTTATCTTTACAATATCTTTTATAGAGGTGCTCATGGGCCGGGCCGCGGCCCGTTTTTTTTTTCTTTTCTGCCCAGGCCCGGGCCTGGGTCGCCCAGGCCCGCCCGTTTAGGCCCGAATCATTGTTCATTGGAATAAAAAAATAATTTTTTTATTTTTTTAATTAAAATTAAATAAAATAATATTATTATAATAAAAATCACTGTTCCGGGCCCGGCCGGGCTGGCCCGGAACATAAATTATCCTGCCCAGGCCCGGCCCAATACGGGTCGGGCCTGCCAGGCCGGGCGGGCTGCCCGGCCCGTGAGCAGGTCTAATCCTTTATAATAATTTCTAATTATTCATTTCTCTTTTTCAAATAACTTTTATTCATTATACCATTTCACAATAAGTTCACTATTGAGTGCTGTTTTTCATATTTTCCCAAAACTTAAAAAAAAAAAAAAAAAGAAAAAAACGTAAAACCCCTTGAGAAATCGCCACCTTGGGAAATCGGCATGGGCCATGGCGATTTCCCAACTGGTATTTTTAAAAAAATTAAAAATTTCAGTTGGGAAATCGCCATGGGCCATGGCGATTTCCCAACTGATTTAAAAAAAGCGGATTTTGGGAATTAATCTGGAAAGAGCTGTATTTTGGTAAATAATTTTTTTTTTTTGCTATATTAAAATAAAGAAACCTAACATATTCTATATGAGATGCAATATTCTAAGTCATATGATAATCTAAATGAAATGGAATAACCTAAGTAACGTAACATATAATGCAACCTAAATGACATGACATGATTTTAATGCCTTAGCATATTCTAAATGAAATGGAATATCCTAAGTTATATAATATATTCTAAATAAAATGAAATGACCTAGGTAACATAGTATATTTTATATGAGATGCAATAACCTAAGTAACATGATATTTTCTAAATGAAATAAAATATTCTAGATGACATAATATATCCTAAATGAAATGAAATGATTTAAATGACATGACAAATATGAATGGTATGGTATATAATTTAAATGACATGGAATAAAATAATGCTATCATATAAATGCATGAAAATAAAAATAATAATGCATGAACATATTATATGCTAAATAAAAATAACTAAATAAAAGCATAGAATATCATGAAATATTCAAAACCATATAATAAACCATGTAACATCAAAAAATATAAATCAAAATAACAACAATATCATGGAAATTATTATAGCAAGAATCACATATTATATAAAATGCATGAATATAAAAATGCAATGCATGAAATGTATTTTTTCCTTTAAGTAAGGAAATCCGTATATCTAAAAAGATATCCGGCTTCCTTTGGAAAATATGTCAAATTAAATATTCTAAAACCAAAATACTTTGTGATTGTTTGAAAACAATTTTGAGAAGCTTGAATTAAAAATAAAAACTGGGCTGAAATTTTTTTAAATGGCTCTAATTTCCTAAGTTTAAAAAATCGGGACTTGACTACCCTTAACCCGGGACTTGGAAAACCATTTTTAGAGTTTAAAAAGGCTTAGAAACTACCCTAAGTCAGTAGCTAACCCTCCTAATCAGCCCACTCTAAGTAAATTAACCAAAACAGAAAAATTATTTTTCTTTAAATTCAATTCTGACTCCACTGTCCAGTTTTAAGCCACGATTTTTTATCATATTTTTAAAAATTCAAAAAATTCTGAAAAAAATACTGGAGACTCATGACATGTAAAAATACACGGAAAAAATTGGCTTAATTTTCTGATCAAATATGAATTCCCAGAAAAATCAGAGATGTACGAGTTTTGGAAGAAAAAAAAACTGCTTTGCCAACACATTTTTGCATTTGATAAAATCATTTAAAAATTAATGTAAAAATATTTGAAACTCATAAAATGACTTGAAAACAGTAGCTAGGACTTTTTGAAAGTTAGATAAAAATTAGCTAAGTAAAAAAAATCACAAAGGTAGAATAATCAACTTGACAAACTTAATTTTCCACAAGTGTGCTCAAGAGAGCATGACTTTGAACCATTAATTGGCTCAAGTCATTATTCAAGTGGAATGAACATGAAATGCATGAAATAATGCAGCAAACATAATGCATGAAATGCATGGATTTAAACCTAAATGTCATGAAAAAATGCATGGCATTCATAAAGTGACCTAGACCTAAATGAACTTGCATGGCATTTAATGCAACCTAGACCTAAAATGCATGAACATGTATGGCAAATAAACCTAGCTTAATAACTAAAATATGCATGGCATTCTCACAAACACAAAGCATGCTTAATCCAAAAACTCAATAAAATATCATGCAAAATGCTAACCTATCAACTAACATGGCAAGAATGCACATAAAATGTAAAACTACCAAGGGTGGCCGAATGGATAGTGTAACAAACAAACATGACATTTTCACAAACACTTGGCATACTAGCATGAAAAATTAAGTCAAATGACATGCAAATGCAAAAACCTACCAACTAACATGACAAAAATGCAATCACACAATGCAAAACACATGGAGTAGCCAAATGGCCTCAAGCTCCAACAAGCATGGCATTTTCACAAACACTTGGTATACTAACATGCTCAACTAAAATATAACACTTAAATCATGCAAAAATCACACAAGCATTTTCACAAACACTTAATATACTAAATCTAAAACATGCTCAACTAAGATATAAAATAAAAATCATGCAAAGACCACACAAACATTTTCACAAACACTTGATATACTAAATCTAAAACATGCTTAAATTTAAACAACATGAAAACATAAAATTAAAAATGCAAAAACATGATATCTAAGACATAAATGACAACAAACAAAGCAACCAAATTAAAATGTAACTCAAGAATATGAAGTAACATAACATTTAAAACATCAAAATCAAAGAAAATAACATAAACAATATGGTAAAATGAACCCAAAACAGCAACTTAAAATAAATAATGTAGGCCATTTGGCCATGGTGAGTTTATTGTAAAAATAAAATGTAAAAAATATACTTAAGAAAGAGATGAAGTTAGAACTTAAAAGAACAATAAAAAACATTATTTTAAAATGGAAACTCACCAAGTAGAAATCAAAATAGCAAAAACAAGAATAGAAAATGAAGAAAGTGCAAGAGTTGGTGCTCAAGAGCAACCTCAAGAAGCTAATATTTCAAGCTTTTCTATTCTAACTTTCCTTTTTTTTCTAAACTTTTATTTTTTGCTCTCAACCAAGAAGAGAAAAACTAGTAAAAACTCAAAGAACTCAGCCAAAATCAGAATGAAAAAAATGAAATTCTGCCTCCCCCAAACCTGCTGGCCGAAACCCCCATAAATGGTACAAGGATGTTGTCATTTTTTTGTAACCGATTTTCCATCAAATGGCTAATAATTCAAGGTGAAAAATCATGAAATTACCACCTTTAGATTAGCATCTCAGCTCTCTCAAATTACAGCTGTTCAAGAATAATGTTGACATCTCTCTTGGCCTATGTGGCTTAATCACCATGGCTTGATCAAAGAGAATCTCTAACTAACTCTTGATTTTTAGCCATTTGATTGAAAAATCAGAAGCTTCCTCCTTCCTTTGGGCTTGGGCAGGCCCGCACTTCTTTTTTTCAGCCCAACTCTGATTTTTGAAAGGCCCAAAGAAGCCCTTTTCGGTTGCTTGGGTGAAATGACCATTTTGCCCCCCGGATGCAAATAAATATCAAACGGACTCTAAATTCAATTTTTATTGTTTTAATACTTCCAAAATAATAAAATATTGAGTTCTGGAAGTTTTCAAAATTATTCGAGTCCGTTTGCTATTTATTTGGATTTTTTCTTCCCAAAATGCCCTTTTATGCCCTTACATTTTACCATTTTTTAAACGAGCTCCAAATCAAGATTTTTCTTCATCAATCTCTTCAAAATAATTAAAAAGTGTGATCTGGAATTTTTCATAATTTTTGGAGCTCATTTGGTATTTTTTCGGGATTTATCGGCTTGAATTACTGCATAGGAGGCTCAGGATTTGGCCATTTTGCAAATGGACTCCGAATAAAGATTTTGTTTCGCCAATCTCCTCCAAATAATTCAAAAATGAGATTTGCCAAATTTCAGAATTTTTGGAGTCCATTTGCTATTTTTTCGCGATTTATCTTTTTGAATTATTGCATAGGAGGCCCGAGATTTGGCCATTTTGCAAACGAACTCCGAATCAAGATTTTCTTTCGTCAATCTCTTCCAAATAATTTAAAAATGAGATTTGAAAAATTTCAAAAGATTTGGGGCTCATTTGCTATTTTTCCGGGATTTTCCTTTTTGAATTACTACATAAGAAGCCTGGGATTTGGCCATTTTGCAAACGAACTCCGAATCAAGATTTTCTTCGCCAATATCTTTCAAATGAATTAAGAAATAGATTGAAAAATTTTCAGAATTTTCGGATTCCATTTGCTATTTTTCCCAAATTTTCCAGTTTTGCCCTTTTGCTTCCAAAACCCGGTTTTGCTCAAAACAAGTCCGATTTTCAGATTTTCTTCAATCTGAGCCTTGGGAAACCCTTTTTAATCATTCTTCATCCATTGGGGGCTTTGGTCTTACCAAGTCGGGCCACTTCTGTGATTCTTCCAAATACATTTTTGCCTTTGATAAAATCATTAAAAATCAAAGAAAAAATATTTAAGACTCACAAAATGACTCACAAACAGTAGCTAGGACTTTTTGAAAGTTAGATAAAAATTGGCTAAGTAAAAAAATCACAAAGGTAGAATAATCAATTTGACAAACTTTAATTTTCCACAAGTGTGCTCATGAGAGCATGACTTTGAACCATTAATTGGCTCAAGTCATTATTCAAGTGGCATGAACATGAAATGCATGAAAAAATTACAGCAAACATAGTGCATGAAATGCATGAGTTTAAACCTAAATGTCATGAAAAAATGCATGGCATTCATATAGTAACCTAGACCTAAATGAACGTGCATGGCATTTAATGCAACCTAGACCTAAAATGCATGAACATGCATGGAAAATAAACCAAACTTAATAACTAAAATATGCATGGCATTTTCACAAACACAAAGCATGCTTAAACCAAAAACTCAAACAAATATCATGCAAATGCTAACCTATCAACTAACATGGCAAGAATGCACATACAATGCAAAAATTCAAGGAGTGGCCGAATGGCCTATGTAACTAGCAAACATGGCATTTTCACAAACACTTGGTATACTAGCATGCAAAACTAAATCAAATGTCATGCAAATGCAAAAACCTACCAACTAACATGGGAAAAATGTAACACACAATGCAAAACACATGGAGTAGCCGAATGGCCTCAAGCTCTAACAAGCATGGCATTTTCACAAACACTTGATATACTAACATGCTCAACTAAAATATAAAACTCAAATCATGCAAACACAACACAAGCATTTTCACAAACACTTGATATACTAACATGCACAACTAAAATATAAAACTCAAATCATGCGAAAAACCACACAAGCATTTACACAAACACTTGATATACTAAATCTAAAACACCAACAAATTTAAACATTATGAAAATAGAAAATTTAAAATGCAAGAACATGATATTTAAATCATAAATGGCAACAAACAAAGCAACCAAATTAAAATATGACTCAAGTATAATCATGATGTTCAAGAATAATGATGACACTCTCTCTTGGCCTATGTGGCTTAATCACTGTGGCTTGATCAAAGAGAATCTCTAAGTAACTCTTAATTTTTGGCAATTTGATTGAAAAATCAGAAGCTTCCTCCTTCCTTTGGGCCTTGGCAGGCCAGCACTTCTCTTTTCCAGCCCAAGTCTTATTTTTTGAAAGGCCCAAAGAAGCCCTTTTCGGTTGCTTGGGTGAAATGACCGTTTTGCCCCCTGGATGCAAATAAATATCAAACGGACTCCAAATTTAATTTTTATTTTTTTAATACTTCCAAAATAATAAAACATTGAGTTCTGGAAGTTTTGAAAATTATTCGAGTTCGTTTGCTATTTATTTGGATTTTTTCTTCCAAAAATGCCCTTTTATGCCCCCACATTTTACCATTTTTTAAACGAGCTCCAGATCAAGATTTTTCTTCACCAATCTCTTCCAAATAATTTAAAAGTGTGATCTGAAAGTTTTCATAATTTTTGGAGCTCATTTGGTCCTTTTTCGGGATTTATCTGCTTGAATTACTGCATAGGAGCTCGGGATTTGGCCATTTTGCAAACGAACTCCGAATCAAGATTTTATTTCACCAATATCTTCCAAATAATTTTAAAATGATATTTGCAATATTTTAGAAGATTTGGAGTTCATTTTCTATTTTTTCGGGATTTTTCTTTTTGAATTACTACATTAGAGATCCGGGATTTGGCCATTTTGCAAACGAACTCCGAATCAAGATGTTATTTAGCCAATATCTTCAAAATAATTTAAAAATGAGATTTGCAAAATTTCAGAAGATTTGGAGTTCATTTGCTATTTTTTCGGGATTTTCCTTCTTGAATTACTACATAAGAAGCTCGGGATTTGGCCATTTTGTAAACGAACTCCGAATCAAGATTTTATTTTTCCAATCTCTTTAAAATGATTTAAGAATGAGATTTAAAAATTTTCAGAATTTTCGGAGTTCACCGAAATCCACTAAAAACCCTAATTCTCGATTTTCTCCCAGATTGACTTTTCTTTCAGTTTTTCTTGCAAGTGGCTTCCCCATTACCCGTAGCCAGTGCTTATATTTCATTTGGAACCTTCAATTTCGACCAATTTGATCGTTTAAGCATTTTTTCCTAAATTTCTCGGATTAGGGTTTTCTTTCTACTGAATCTCTAAATCCCAACTTTCAAACTCCCTATCCTTCAATGTAGACCTCAGATTATCAAAATTCTTTCGCCATTTTTCAATTGAACTTAAAATCTTGATTTTGAAAGTGGGTTGATTTTTTTAGTAGTTGACTTTCTGGGGTTGACTTTTTTGGGGTTGACTTTTTTTGGGATATGACTTTTTATGCTCGTCCTCTTAAACTAAGTCTCGGAGTACCACCTGCAGGATGAAAAAAGTCTTTTTACATTCAGAAACCTCAATTTAGGAAGAAAACATACCTGTTTTAGTGGTCCGGACAAAATTAGGTGTCTATTGCTGCCTCTCTTTGACTATTGCTGAGAATCAGGAATCAGGCAAAGATAAACAAACACTAATTTTGTACGGTTAGTGAAATCACATGTGAAGGAAAGGGAAAGGGGTTTCTTTTTCATTCTTCTATCATTTTTCAATCATTTATTAATTTTTTTTTATAAAAAAAAGCTGTAAATTGAAGATTTATCCTTAAATTGAACTCCCTGACTAATCAAGGCTCGACCCATCTTAAGGAAACGGATTCAATTTTCAAAAGAAAAATTGTGCCCGAAGATCTTAAAAAATGGTGCCCGAAAGTCTTAAAAAATTGGTGCCCGAAGGTCTTAAAAAACTGGTGCCCGGAGGTCTTTAAAATGGTGCCCGAAGGTCTTTAAAACTGGTGCCCGAAGGTCTTTAAAACTGGTGCCCGAAGGTCTTTAAAACTGGTGCCTGAAGGTCTTTAAAATTGGTGTCCGAAGGTCTTTAAAATTGGTGCCCGAAGGTCTTTAAAACTGGTGCCCGAAGGTCTTTAAAATTGATGCCCAAAGATCTTTAAAATTGGTGCTCGAAGGTCGTTAAAACTAGTGCCCGAAGGTCTTTAAAACTGGTGCCCGAAGATCTTTAAAATTGGTGACCAAAGGTCGTTAAAACTAGTGCCCGAAGGTCTTTAAAACTGGTGCCCAAAAGTCTTTAAAGTTGGTGTCTGGAGGTCTTTAAAATGGTGCCCGGAGGTCTTTAAAATTGGTGCCCGAAGGTCTTTAAAACTGGTGCCCGAAGGTCTTTAAAACTGGTGCCCGAAGGTCTTTAAAATTGGTGACCGAAGGTCGTTAAAACTAGTGCCCGAAGGTCTTTAAAACTGGTGCCCGAAGGTCTTTAAAATTGGGATTTGAAAATACCTTGACGACGGTCTCAAGGTTCAACTCGTCTGATAAACAAAATGAATTCGATTCAAAACCGAAAGAAATACCTTGATGGCAGTCTCGAAATCCAAATCTTTTGAGAAGCAAAACGAGTTCTCTTTGAGGAAGTCCAAGTTTCCTTGATTTCTGCACTGTTAGCTAAATGCAATAATGAGAATGTCATGCTTTGCAAATGCTTGTATGTTTCCTAAAATAAATGCAATCAAATGATTGTGCCATAATTTCTAATCCATGGTTTCTTTGAGGTTCACAAATTATATGACTTGAGGACAGATTCTTCAATTGTTCATTGATGCCCCACTTAAGGAATTCTTCACTCAAGATAGCTTGTCAAACAATCCCAGTTTCTGTCTTTCGCTGAAGTTCACAGATTTTCTGACTTCGTGATGGAGTTTCCACCACGTTCACTGTTTTCTTTTCTTGGTGAACTTTCCAAACCTTTCCCAAGATTTAAATCTATTCCTTAGTAATACTTTGAAATCCCTTTATTTAAAGATTTTTATTACTAATCATCATTCAATTTAATAACAACCATAATGCATCTCAAAAGTATATGAAAGAGAATATGAATTTATTGCAAGAAATGTTTTATAATAGTAAACATAAATATCAAGGATATAAGAAACAAATGTAAGGTTATAGGCTGTAGATGCCCCGGATGCGGAATATCTTGGACCCCTCCTTTTTCAAACCATCTGAAATTTCTCTTGAATGAGCAATTCACTTGGGTAACCTTTTAGCTTCTGTAGTTACATCAGACTGCATTGTTCCCCTTTTCTCTGATTGTCAGATACTTTCTTCCCCTTTACACGGAGCATTGATTCAAACTTTGATTAGTACTTGAGCCGTCTTTTGCAGGTTTTCAATCCAAGTGTCCTCCGTTCGGTATTAAGTCGCCCTTTGCGGGTTTTCGGCTTAAACCTCTCCTTTTACATTCTTTTTCATTTCCATTTTTTTCTACCATGCATCTGAGAATTCTAAATGCTTCCAAGGAAAAAATATCAATTCAAAAGATGGGATGAATTATGAGAATAACCTTTCAAATTAAATATCCATGCTTGATCAAAATGGGCTTTTAAAGCATGTAATGTAGGCCAAGGTTTTGGTTTAGAAAGAAAGGATAAAATAGGCCCAAAGTGTGTTTAAGGGTGATTGGATCAAGGATCATTTCCTGAGGAGAACTTATTCTTGAAACATTTGTCCCTTTTTGGACTTTCCTTTCCTTTTTTTTTTGTTTTGTTTTGTTGGCTTTCATTTGCCACA
Source organism: Fremontodendron californicum (assembly GCA_030761205.1). Classification (NCBI taxonomy): domain Eukaryota; kingdom Viridiplantae; phylum Streptophyta; class Magnoliopsida; order Malvales; family Malvaceae; genus Fremontodendron; species Fremontodendron californicum. Next base: position 30,421,322 of record JAULJL010000003.1, read on the forward strand.
TTTTCGATGGCTTTCTTTTTTGCCATGATTTTTGATTATCTTTCCTCGCATTTGCCCTCCAGTATAGAGGGTGATCCTTGATCAAGGTTTAAAGAAAGAAATAATTCTTAAGGCTCAAAGGGGTAACTAGGGATAATTTCTTCTTAGTGGAAGGAATATGAAAGATGGCCATTCATTATATCAAGCATGACTATTCTCTTTGAAAAGCAATTCTCAGGGGAAATAGATACATAGAATTTATATTTTTACACTTGGAATCATTCGAATTTCCATATGCACAACATCACATTTTTTTCCAAGCATAATACTTCTTCAGTTCATCAGCATTTACAGGATTTCTGAAATCTTCCCCCTCCATTCTAATTAAAATCAATGCTCCTCCAGAAAAAGCTCTTTTTACCACATAGGGTCCTTCCCAATTCAGAGCCCATTTTCCTCTCGGGTCCTTCACTATAGGGAGAATTTTTCTCAATACCAACTCCCCCTCTCGGAACTGTCTGGGACGAACTTTCTTGTTGTGGGCTCGAATCATCCTTTTCTGATACAACTGCCCATGACAAATTGCTTTCAGTCTTTTCTCCTCGATGAGATTCAACTGTTCATAACGAGCTCTAACCCATTTTGCTTCCTCTAGGCCAACTTCCATCAAAACCCGAAGTGAAGGGATCTCAAATTCAATAGGTAGCACTGCTTCCATCCTGTATACCAAAGAAAACGGTGTTGCCCCTGTAGATGTGCGGACCGAAGTACGATATGCATGAAGAGCGAAAGGTAAGATCTCATGCCAATCTTTGTACACATTGGTCATCTTCTCGATAATCCTCTTGATGTTCTTGTGATCTGCTTCTACTGCGCCATTCATCTTCGGACGGTAAGGTGCCGAATTATGATGTGTGATCTTGAATTGAGTACATACTTCTCTCATCATATTATTGTTCAAATTGAGAGCATTATCCGAAATAATTCTTTCTAGCAACCCGTAACGGCATATGATTTCTTTCTTGACGAATCTGCATACCACCGACTTTGTTACATTCGCATATGAAGCAGCTTCTACCCACTTTGTGAAATAATCTATGGCCACCAAGATGAAACGATGTCCATTTGAAGCTTTCGGGGTAATAGGCCCGATCATATCCATTCCCTACATTGAAAAAGGCCAAGGTGCAGTCATGACATGTAAAGGCGAGGGCGACACATGAATCTTATCTGCATAGATCTGACATTTATGGAACTTCTGGGAATAACTGATACAATCTCCTTCCATCGTCATCCAATAGTAACCTGCCCTCATAATCTGTTTAGCAAGCATGTGACCATTAGCATGAGTGCCACAAATCCCTTCATGGACTCTTCTATGATTCTTCGAGCTTCGACAGACCCGACACATCTCAATAGGACTTGATATTTCCCTTTCTTGTAGAGAATCTCACTGTCTAGAACGAAACCCATTGCTAGCCTTCTCAGAGTCCTCTTGTCATTTTCTGTTGCTTGTTCTGGATATTGTTGATTCTTGATGTACTGTAAGATGTCGTTATACCAAGGGAGACCATCTGCTTCTTCTTTGATACTCAAACAGTGGGCAGGTGACCTATATATGCTCATCTTGATCGGCACAACTTCAGCCCCTTCATTCACTTTAAACATTGATGACAAAGTAGCCAGAGCATCTGCCATTCGGTTTTCTTCTCGAAGAAAGTAATTGAAATTTACTTCTTCAAACTCTTCCAATAAACTCAATATGAGTTCTTGGTATCGGATTAGTTTTGTATCTCGGGTTTCCAATTCTCCTCGTAGCTGGTAAATCACTAAGGCTGAATCTCCGAAAACTTCCAATACTTTGATCTTTCTATCCACTGCAGCACGAAGGCCCATAGTACATGCTTCATACTCGGTAGTATTGTTTGTACAATCAAAATCCAATCTAGTGGTGAAAGGATAATAATCTTCTTCTGGGGATATAAGCACTGCACCGATTCCATGCCCCATGGCATTAGATGCGCCATCGAAGTACATTTTCCATACTTTCTTCTTCAGGGGAATATCATCTGCTTGCAACACATACATCAAATCCTCATATGGAAAGTCAAAGTTCAACGGCTCATAATCTTCCACTGCCCGACTTGCTAAGAATTCAGCTACTGCACTGCCCTTGATAGCTTTTTGACTTACGTATACAATGTTGTACTCTGACAATAAAACCTACCATCTTGCCATCCTCCCTGACAAAGAAGGTGCTTCCAACATGTATTTGACCGGATCCAGCTTAGCAATCAACCACGTTGTGTGATATAACATATACTGTCTGAGTCTTCGAGCAGTCCAAGCTAAGGCGCAACACAACTTTTGTACCGACGAATATTTCAACTCATAATCTGTGAACTTCTTGCTGAGGTAGTAAACTGCCTGTTCTTTCTTTCCAGTTTCATCAAGCTGCCCCAAAACACAACCCATGGATCTCTCAAATACTGATAAATATAGTATCATTGGTTTATCCGGAATAGGTGGCATTAATACTGGTGGGTTTGATAGATAATGCTTAACCTTTTCAAAAGCAATCTGACACCCTTCATCCCATTCTCCTGGATTACGTTTTCGAAGTAACTTAAATATTAGATCACATTTGTCGGTTAACTGTGAAATAAACCGAGTAATGTAATTCAATCTCTCCAGAAAGCCTCTTACTTCCTTTTGAGTGCGAGGTGGTGGCAAATTCTGAATAGCCTTCACTTTATCCAGATCAATCTCAATTCCTCTTTTACTGACGACAAAACCCAACAACTTCCCCGAGGTGACTCCAAAAGTGCATTTTGCAGGATTTAGCTTCAGTCTAAACTTCTTTAGTCGTTCAAAGAGCTTCTTAAGATTCGCAATATGCTTCTCTTCTCTTTGTGACTTTGCGATCATATCATCAACGTAGACCTCAATTCCCTTATGCATCATATCATGAAACAAGGTCACCATGGCTCTTTGGTATGTTGCCCCAGCATTCTTCAACCTAAATGGTATTACCTTGTAGCAGAAGGTTCCCCACATTGTAACAAATATGGTTTTCTCCATATCTTTCGGTGCCATCTTGATCTGATTGTATCCTGAGAATCTGTCCATGAAAGAAAATAAAGAACTCTTCGCTGTATTATCTAGCAGAGTATCAATATGGGGCAAAGGGAAATTATCTTTAGGGCTAGCCTTGTTCAAATCTCGGTAATCAACGCACATTCACACCTTGCCATCCTTCTTTGGTACCGGACCAATATTTGGCACCCATTCTGGATATTTTGCCACTTCTAAGAATCCAGCATCAAATTGCTTCTTTACCTTCTTCTTTATCTTTAACAGCATATCAGGCCTCATTCTTCTCAACTTTTGCTGAATTGGCTTACATTCCGGCTTTAAAGGGAGCTTATGAACCACAATATCCGGATCCAACCCTGGCATGTCCTGATAAGACCATGCAAATACATCCACATACGTTTGGAGCAAAGCTATCAATTCACCTTTTATTGATGATGATAATGAAGTTTCGATTTTGACTTCTTTTATCTCTTCACTATTTCCTAGATTTATCGTCTCCAATAACTCCTTATGAGGAAGTACTTGTTTCTCCTCTTGTTCTATTTTCCTCAATAGATCTGGAGGTAGACCATAATCCTCAGTATCCTCATTAGCCTCAAAATCACCAGTGCAAATGGGTCTTTCAAAATCAATTTCAGAATTACTGACAAGAAGGTCCTTATATTCCGCATCCGCATACCTGTAAATAGGTGGAGAAAAAATAATGTAGGAAAATATATAATGAAAACAAAATAAATAACAAAAATGAAAGAATATGGACATATCAATATGGATAAAATGCATTGTGCTTGTTATTTATTGAATGAAAATGTTTAAAAAGCCCATTACAGAAAAAACTCCTAATATCTCTGGGTAAAGATAATTAAGATTACTTTTTAGAAGTATTACTTTGGAATATACTTAAAAACTATGGGCAACTCAGTTGCACTCCAGTTGGTTAGTCTATATCCTGGTGGACAAGGTCGTACCATCCAGCTAGCATTCTCTCTTTCAATTCTGTCTTTCTCAATCGTGCAGATCTCCACATCATACATCTGCTCATCCCTATTCATCTGGAATCTCTCGAAGGCTTGCTCTATCATTACGAGCACATCATCAGAATTCTTTTCTCCGAACAGAGAACCGGCTGAGCGGAAGCTGTGAAGGATAGGTGGGAATGTCATAGGCTCCCACTCAATATCCATACCCGTAAGACGGGCCATCCTCCTTTGTCGGTTCTTTTTAACTTGTTTTCTTTTCTCATGGGCCTTCCGAAGATACCCTAGGCCAAACCGGTCTCTCTTTCCTTTTACATCCATTGCTGGAGCCATTCCCTGAAGATATTTCTCGAGACCTTTTCCAGCCCTGCAGCCTATTCCTACTGTGGTTCTTACCCCCAGCCTTGTGTTCTTGGACAGCCTCGGTTTCAAAAAATTTCATCCTTTAGCGATGAAAAACTGCATTTACAAATTCCAAAGACCGGAAAGAACACTCCATGGCATCTTCATTGGGCTCCACATAAGGAGATTCAGTAGACGCAGAGGCTATTATGTCTTCCTCCCTTGATACTGTGATTAACCGGCCCTCCATCACAAATTTCAGCTTTTGGTGGAGAGACGAGGGTACAGCCCCAGCTGAATGTATCCATGGCCTTCCCAACAAGCAATTATAAGATGGATTAATATCCATGACCTAGAAGTTCACTGTATAAATGCACAGGCCTATCTCCAGAGGAACTTCAATGGTTCCCATAACCTCTCTCCTTGTTCTATCAAAAGCCCTGACCACCGTGCAACTTGGTATCATATAGGATATATCCACTGGCAATTTGGATAGGGTTGCTAAAGGCATTACAGTTAGTGAAGAACCATTATCCAAAAGGAACCTCGGTAATATGTGCCCCTTACAAGTGGTAGTTATATGGAGAGCCTTTGTTGATCCAATACCGTTGGGTGATATCTCCTCATAGCTGAAAAATATGAAGTCATCTGCTGCGATGTTTCCCACCGACCTATCCAGCTTTTCCACTGATATATTATTAGCCACGTATACCTGATTTAATACTCTTAACAGGGCATTTCTGTGTGGTTCTGAATTCAAAAGCAAGGATAAGATTGAGATCCTAGCTGGTTGACGTTGCAGTTGTTCAACCACGCTATACTCATTATGCTTTATAAATTTCAAGAACTCACAGGCTTCCTTCTCACATACTGGTTCTTTCATTCTGTTAACCAGGGCGGATCCCCTCTCTGTTTTCTTTGGCAAATCCATCTCAATATGGATTGGTTCGACTACCTTCTTCCCTTTACCAGTTCCTCTGTCTTTCCCTGCTAACCCTGTTCAACGGCCTCCGGAGCATAACACCTCCCGCTTCGGGTTAAATGCCCCACACCTGTAATATCCTGCTGGCTTGAAGACCTGGGCATAACCATGCTGCAGTCATATTTCCATGGTGTAGCCTTGTTTTCCTTGTATAGAAAGGAAACAGGTAGATCAATGATTAATTTGGGCGTATTTTCTTCAATGACTGGCATAACTTTTTCCTCCGGTTCATCTTAATAGATGATTAGGGGTCTTCCTATCCCATAGCCACCTGCATTTTCAATGAATTCTATTTCCCCCTCTATCTCCTCATAAAATTGGGCTTGCCCATTATCCATCATCTTTTGGACTTTAATCCGAAAGTCCCCGCAGTTCTGTATGTCATGGCCTCCACCCTTATGAAACGGGCACCAATTATGCACCCTTTTTGCAACCATTTTTATACTGTCTGTATCTTCCACCAATCCTGCCTTGACCATTTCAACCCATACTGTTAGCATCGGAGTCTTAACCTCCCCAATATCCCTTTTTAATCTTCTGCCCTCTCCGTTCAATATTGCATTTACCTGATTCCCAGCATGATTGGGCAATGGGTTTCCAGCTACGTTCGGCCCATTTTTTGATCCAAACTTCAAAACCCCAGCATTAATCAGGCTTTGGACTTTCTTTTTGAAGGCCAGGCAATCTTCAATTGAATGTCCTTGGATTCCCGCATGGTATGCATAGTTAGTGTTTGCATTGTACCATCTTGGATATGGAGGTGTCAAAGGTTTTAGGTACACGGTGCAACAAGTTGACCCTGCAATAGTTTTGGATATAGCTCACCATAGGTAGTGGGAATTGGATCAAATTGGGCTTTTTGATCGTTCCTTGGTGAACGTTGGTCATTACACGCAGGCCCTTGTGTGTTTGGAACAGTATTTCTAGGAAGGGTGATTTGAGGGGATATGCCAGTTGGGAATGGCTGTTGTGGTATATTGGTGTAGGGAAATGGATTTTGGGTAATGTGGTTGACATTGGGGTCATAAAGATTATACCCCGGGTATGGTGTGTAAGGTGTCGGAGGTGCATAAGGTGTGGTAGGAGTATAAGGCCTTGGTGGTGTGTATGGTGTAGTAGGTGTATAAGGATATTGGTTGAAGCTTACTACATGGGTTTCCTCCTTTTTCTTTGTAGGAAAAGTTCTCTTTAGGGTAGCAGACTCACCCCCTTCCATCTTTCCATTCTTAATAGCTGACTCAATCATTTCCCCAGATATTACCATATCTGCAAAATCCTTGGTAGCGCTTCCCACCAATTTGTCATAATAGGGTGCTTTCAATGTGTTGATGAAAAACGTCGTGGTTTCTTTGCTAGTTAAAAGGGGTTGCACTTGTTTGGCCAGATCCCTCCACCTCTGCGAATACTCTTTGAAGGTCTCATTGGACCTCTTTTCCATATTTTGTAATGACAGCCTATCCGGTACCATGTCGAAAACATGCTTATAATATTCCATAAAAGCCCTGGTCAAATTCATCCATGAACGAATCTTGGTACGACTCAGTTGATTGTACCATCAGGTGGCTGACCCTGTTAAGCTGTCTTGGAAACAATGAATAAGCAATTTCTCATTATCTTCATGCCCTGTCATCCTTCTACAGTACATGGTCAGATGAGCTGATGGGTTGGTGGTCCCATTATACTTTTCAAAGTCTGGTACTTTGAACTTCGGTGGAATTACTAAATCATGTTCCAAGCTCATCTCTTTGGCATCTAGACTGCCAAACAACTCTGTTCCTTCCACTGCCCTTAGCCTTTCTTCCAACAACTGATATTTCTTCTAAGATTCAGCGGTTTCGACCCTCTTCAGTTCAGTCATTTTGGCCCTTTCCTTTTTTGCCATTTCTTCGAAATCTAGAACCTCAACCTCAATTGGATCAACTCCGATGTTACCCCTTTTTGGACCAAAATTTTGTGCTTCGACCACTGATTGAATATAGATGTAGGATGTTGCCCCAGTTGGGATTTCATTTCCCATAGGTTGGGATGTCTGTCCATTTCTCTGTACTACTTCTGGTCGATCCTCCTGATTCACTGCCCCCATTCTAGTAACTGAATTCTCTCCAGGCCACTTCTATTTCATCATAATGCTCATCATCTCCATGAGCTTTGTCATCTGTTCTCGTGTCTCCTCTTGAGACTTAGTTAACTGTTCTTGTAGTTCTTTCTGGATTCTTTCCATTCTCTCAATTCTGACAAGCTGATCGTTTTCCATGGCTTTTGTTCGAGATCGAGTATTGTAAGGGTGTTGGAAGTCTGGTTCTTTCTGAGTGCGACCAATTGTACCTTTAGTTTTAAAAATCATGGATTAGAAATTATTGACACATTTCTTATTTTATTTTATAAAAATGAATAAATGAATGAATGAATGAATCAGTGTTAATGAATGAACAACTAAGTAATTGACTAAGTGTATGAACCTATAATGAATAAATGAGTGGACCAATAAATGACTAAGTGTATGAACAACTTATAAAGAATAAATGAATGAATGATTATAAACAAATAAAATATATAAAAGAAAGAACTAGTGAAAAATGAATGTAATTAAAGTATTGGCCCCGGGATAATTCCAACCAAACGGTCTTTCATTGATTTCCTGAAACTAAATACATCAAAGAAAAGATCCCTGCTTTAGACACATGATAACCTATCTCTCTTAAAAACTATTACAAAACACTAGTAACTCCCTCGGATTCTGGACCTTCTTCACTGTCCTATTTTGATTGCCTTGCTCTTCTATCTGATCCCTACTTGTTCACGACCCTTTGACGTGTCAGTAGAAGCATCCCCGTGTAAGCTTTCCCTAGCTTGTTTCTGTAGTTGATTTGCTCGGGCTTCCTCATGTTTCGCTTTCTCTTTCCAGTAGTTATTCTCCTTTTTGAGGTTTTTGACCTCATGTTCCCACTCCCCGGAAGTCTTGATAGTCCCCTCAAATCTGAGCTCAAAACGATACCTCTTGTTCTCCAAATGTAATTCCCAAAGATCGCCCTTAACGGTGTCCCTTTTCTCTCTTGATCTGTTCCTTTTCTTTTCCTGTCCCGAGCTGATTCCCTATTTTTCATGTCCTCAAGCTCTTCTTGGAGTCGGGCAATCTCCTTGCTCATCCGGGCCTTTTATTTTTCAAATTCTTCCCTTGCGATTTCTAACTCTGATGGCATTTCCCTCGGTGGCGGATTCATGAACTGGACCTCTTCCCCATCTGATGTTAACAGTCTATCATTAACCCTTAATTCCCTCCATACTAGGTAATCAGGTGTGACGGTGTTGGCATATCTGGCCACTTTTATCCGGTGAGTTTTCTTCCATGCTTCAATCACTGCCTGCACTTTTCCAGAATATCCGTCTTCCCCATAAGTGAACTTTGATGATCCTAGATTATGAGTCACGGGTTTGAATTGCCAAGTCTCAACCTGTCTTTGCACCAACAAAGGTGCATAACTCATAGACCCCCAAATTCCGAGTAGTGGAACTCCCGGGTTGTCCCCACATTTGTACGTAATCGGCATAGGAACCATCCATGGAGCTCTCCAAGTCACATCTCCCCTTTTAGATTCCGAAACATGTTGACCCATTTCTCTTTATTCCCGTCTTTAGGCCAATCCTTCTGAAGGAATTCCCTAATCGGAACTAAAGTCTTCATGTACGGTTTGAAGGAAACATTATCTATCTTCCAAAAGTGACTTTGAATCCAAATATAAAGGAGTTGTACACACCCCTTGATTCTCCCTTGTCTTACCCTTTTACAAAAATTCAAGGATCGGATAGTTTCAACTATGATGGCCAGAGATGGGTTGATCTTTTGTTCCAACTTTTCAAAGAAATCAAACACGGCTATATCCATATGACCCAATATCTTCGGGAATATGATTAACTCGTAGATGGCTAGAGCGAAGATATCCCTGGCTTTTGCTTTGTTGGAACAACCAATATCAACTGTCGGAGAGTTTCCCACGGAATGCACCCATTTTTCTGCTTTGTGTCCACATGACTCTCAACCCATGTTGTATCCATTCCTATGATCCTAGCCACTTTATTCTTCAAACCTGAAGGTTTCATTTCCTTCAAATATACCCGATCAGGATTAGGACATTCAATACGTAACAGTGCTGAATATTCTTCAATCAGTGGTGTCATATCTTCCTTGTTAAAAGTGAAACATCTATAAGCAGGATTCCAAAACTGTACCATAGCCTGAATCAACCCACTATTGAGCTGAATCGGAACTAAGAGTGCTATGTCTCCATATTTATAAGTGAAGGCTTATTTCTCTGATACATTCCACTGATTCCAAATGTCGGCTAACCCTCGGAGATTATTCTATCTAGGATCCACTTTGACCCTTTCCGGCAACACTGACACATAATCTTTCTTGAGGCAATCACCATCATCCCTCTGATCTTTTTTCGACCGTGCCTTGACTACTGCATGATCTTTTATCACTGAAATAACCTGACACTCCATGAAAGTCCTTTGGTTTGATAACTATCCCGAGGCCAATAAACTTCAAGTGTATGATGATGTCTATGATGCATGTCAAAGAAAAGAAAACAGATAGAAATAGATTAGTAAAGAAATGAATTCACAAATATAACATAAATAACAACATATTTTTTTTAAATGTCCCGAAAATTTAAACAGAGCTTCGGCATTACGGCACCTCTGGGACAAGATAATAAAAAAATACGAGCGATATGATGTTCGTTCATCATCACCCAATTTGTATCTAACATATAGAAAGATGGTAAAAGGTTGGAAATGTTCCTCCTTGTGTTCTTAAACTCGGGTATCTAACAGAAATCCGGCATGGCTTCGCCTAGGTTATCTATATGAAGGTGAATCGGTTCTAAGGCCCCGAATTGTTCCTCACTGTCGCCAGTGAAGGCTAGTAAGGCACCCCGATAAAAGCGGGTTCAATTCGTTAGAGTATATTTTCCTATTCCCGTACGGAGGATTATCACGAAGGCATTAGGTACTTTATACTCCGGAAGTGTTTCACTAGCCCATACGGAGGATCAATCACGAAGGCATAGTTACTTTACTCCTACTTAAAAGGACGAAACCCGGGTAAAGGATTCATGTTATGCAAATGCAAATATAGTGTGTGCGGAGGAACAAAATAAACCTGTCACCACTTATTCTACAACCCATATTCTAAATACCCCACTAAAATCAAACAATGTAAAGCATTAGTCAAGCGAACATATAAATATACGCAACAAAATAACTAGAGAACAAATAATAATATGAATGCACATGAATATGGACATATTAAAATATTTTTTTTTTCAAAATTCTCTTTTATTTTAAAAGTATGGGAATTAAAATTAAATACCAATTAAACCAACAAATCCGAGACTTTGATAACACACGACTAATTCTAGGTCTGACTCTCTAATCGTCCCTAGTGGAGTTGCCAAGCTATCGCAACCTAAAAAATAACGAGTCTCATCACAAGACTTTATTATTCGTATTAAAAACAACCGAGGAAAAGTCGACTTAATTCCTCTAGAAAAATGAAGGTTTTTAAAATGACCTTGAAAAAGACATGGAGTCGCCACCAATCTTTTTTAGCTAGGTGTGATCGGCCACCTATTAAAATCAGTTTTATAAAATATTTTAAAAATTAATTAAAACATTTTTAAAACCAATTTCAAGTCTGCGTTTAAACCAGAGAAATCAAAGAAATGGGTTCGGGACTTGGTTACGTGCGGGGAAGGATCAGCACCCCCACAATGCCCGTATAAAACGGTACCTTATTAATCGTGTGTTATCTCAAGTCTGGGTAAAAAGTCGGTTTTAAATTTAGTATTTCAAGTTAATTCCCAATTTAAAGAAAAATAATTTCATTTTTAATTGAAAATGATCCGGAATTTATAAATTCAAAATTTTCCTATATTCCCCAACAAACGTGGCAAAATATAGAAATTTTTATTAGTTTTGAAAAACTTTCCGAATCACTCTCATTTTTTTAAAGAAAGATATTCCTTTATTAATGATAATTGCTGATATTCCCTCCAGCAAACCCAGTAGAGAACTCATGAATTATTTTAACTCGAGAATATCTTTATCTTTTATTGAAAAATCATTGTCCTTTTGAAAACATTTTAAAAGATATGAATATGTATATGCATAACATAAATAAAATGACATAGCAAAATCTAAATAATATAATGCTTCCTAAATGATATGATATAATTTAAATGCCTTAGCATATTCTAAATGAAATGAAATGTCCTAAGTTATATGACATATTCTAAATGAAATGAAATGACCTAGGTAGCATAATATATTCTATATGAGATGTAATATCCTAAGTCATATGATATATTCTAAATGTAATGAAATGACCTATGTAGACACCTAATTTTGTCCGGACCACTAAACATGTATGTTTTCTTCCTATATTGATGTTTTCGAGTGTAAAAAGACTGTTTTCATCCTGCAGGTGGTACTCCGAGACTTAGTTTAAGAGGGCCAGCACAAAAAGTCAAACTTGAAAAAAGTCAACCCCAAAAAAAGTCAACCTCGAAAAAGTCAACCCCAAAATGTCAACTATTAAAAAAGTCAACCCACTTTCAAAATCATGATTTTAAGTTCAATCGAAAAATGGCGAAAGAATTTTGATAATCCGAGGTCTACATTGAAAGATATGGAATTCGGAAGTTGGGATTTTGAGATTTAGTAGAAAAAAAACCCTAATCCGAGAAATTAGGGAAAAGTGCTTAAACGATCAAATTGGTCAAAATTGAAGGTTCCAAATGAAAGATAAGCACTGACTACGGGTAATGGAGAAGTCACTTGCAAGAAAAATCGAAAGAAAAGTCAATCCGGAAGAAAACCGAGAATTAGGGTTTTTAATGGATTTCGGTGGAAATCGGGAAGAATCACAGAAATGGCCCGACTTGGTAAGACCAAAGCCCCCAATGGATGAAGAATGATTAAAAATCGGGTTTTAGAGGCAAAAGGGCAAAATTGGAAAATTTGGGAAAAATAGCAAATGAACTCCGAAAATTATGAAAATTTTTCAATCTCATTCTTAAATCATTTGAAAGAGATTGGCAAAAGAAAATCTTGATTCGGAGTTCGTTTGTAAAATGGCCAAATCCCGGGCTTCTTATGTAGTAATTCAAAAAGGAAAATCCTGAAAAAATAGCAAATGAGCTCCAAATCTTTTGAAATTTTGAAAATATCATTTTTAAATTATTTGAAAGAGATTGGCGAAAGAAAATCTTGATTCGGAGTTCGTTTGCAAAATGGCCAAATCCCGGGCCTCCTATGTAATAAATCAAGAAGATAAATCTTGGAAAACTAGCAAATGAGCTCAAAAAATTCTGAAATTTTGCAAATCTCATTTTTAAATTATTTGGAAGAGATTGGCGAAAGAAAATCTCGATTCGGAGTTCGTTTGCAAAATGACCAAATCCTGGGCCTCCTATGTAGTAATTCAAGCGGATAAATCCCGAAAAAATACCAAATGAGCTCCAAAAATCATGAAAACTTCCAGATCATACTTTTTAATTATTTTGAAGAGATTGGTGAAGAAAAATCTTGATTTGGAGCTCGTTTAAAAAATGGTAAAATGTAGGGGCATAAAAGGGCATTTTTGGAAGAAAAAATCCAAATAAATAGCAAACGGACTCGGATAATTTTGAAAACTTCCAGATCTCAATATTTTATTATTTTGGAAGTATTCAAAAAAGAAAAATTGAATTTGGAGTCCGTTTGATATTTATTTGCATCCGGGGGGCAAAACGGTCATTTCACCCAAGCAACTGAAAAGGGCTTCTTTGGGCCTTTCAAAAAATCAGAGTTGGGCTGGAAAAGAGAAGTGTTGGCCTGTCGAAGCCCAAAAGAAGGAGGAAGCTTCTGATTTTTCAATCAAATGGCTAAAAATCAAGAGTGAGTTAGAGATTCTCTTTGATCAAGCCATGGTGATTAAGCCACATAGGCCAAGAGAGATGTCAGCATTATTCTTTAACAGCTGTAATTTGAGAGAGCTGAGATGCTAATCTAAAGGTGGTAATTTCATGATTTTTCACCTTGAATTATTAGCCATTTGATGAAAAATTGGTTACACAAAAAATGACAACATCCTAGGGAAGAAGAGAGGTAAAATTCTGCCAACATTAAGGGAGGTCAGAATTTCGAATTTTCAACTTCATTTTGCTGATTTCTCTTAGTTTTTCTTAGTTTTTCTCTTCTTGGTTGAAAGCAAAAAAGAAAAGTTTAGAAAAGAAAGGAAAGTTTGAAGAGATAAAGCTTGAAATATTGCTTCTTGAGGTTGCTCTTGAGCACCAACTATTGCACTTTCTTGATTTTCCATTCTTGTTTTTGTTATTTTGATTTCTATTTGGTGAGTTTCCATTTTAAATAAATGTTTTTTATTGTTCTTTTCAAGTTCTTCCTTCATCTCTTTCTTAAGTATATTTTTTATATTTTATTTTTACAATAAACTCACCACGGCCAAATGGCCTACATTATTTTTTTTTAAGTTGCTGTTTTGGTTTATTTTACCATATTGTTTATGTTATTTTCTTTGATTTTGATGTTTTAAATGTTATGTTACTTCATATTCTTGAGTTCTATTTTAATTTGGTTGCTTTGTTTGTTGCCATTTATGTTTTAAATATCATGTTTTTGCATTTTTAATTTTCTATTTTCATGATGTTTAAATTTGAGCATGTTTTAGATTTAGTATATCAAGTGTTTGTGAAAATGCTTGTGTGGTCTTTGCATGATTTGAGTTTTATATCTTAGTTGAGCATGTTTTAGATTTAGTATATTAAGTATTTGTGAAAATGCTTGTGTGGTTTTTGCATGATTTAAGTGTTATATTTTAGTTGAGCATGTTAGTATACCAAGTGTTTGTGAAAATGCCATGCTTGTTGGAGCTTGAGGCCATTTGGCTACTCCATGTGTTTTGCATTGTGTGATTGCATTTTTGTCATGTTAGTTGGTAGGTTTTTGCATTTGCATGACATTTGATTTAGTTTTGCATGCTAGTATACCAAGTGTTTGTGAAAATGCCATGCTTGCTAGTTACATTATGCTATTCGGCCATCCTAGGAATTTTTGCATTTTATGTGCATTCTTGCCATGTTAGTTGATAGGTTAGCATTTACATGATATTTGATTGAGTTTTTGGTTTAAGCATGCTTTGTGTTTGTGAAAATTCCATGCATATTTTAGTTATTAAGTTAGGTTTATTTGCCATGCATGTTCATGCATTTTAGGTCTAGGTTGCATTAAATGCCATGCAAGTTCGTTTAGGTCTAGGTCACTTTATGAATGCCATGCATTTTTTCATGACATTTAGGTTTAAATCCATGCATTTCATGCATATATTTGCTGTATTGTTTCATGCATTTCATGTTCATGCCACTTGAATAATGACTTGAGCCAATTAATGGTTCAAAGTCATGCTCTCTTGAGCACACTTGTGGAAAATTAAGTTTGTCAAGTTGATTATTCTACCTTTGTGATTTTTTTTTACTTAGCCAATTTTTATCTAACTTTCAAAAAGTCCTAGCTACTGTTTGTAAGTCATTTTATGAGTTTCAGATATTTTTAATTTGATTTTTAAATGATTTTATCAAAGGCAAAATTGTGTTTTAACAAAACAGTTTTTTCACCCAGTTTTCGTACTTCTCCGATTTTTCTGGGAATTCATCTTTAATCAGAAAATTAAGCCGATTTTTTCCTGTGTACTTTTACATGTCATGAGTCTCCAGTATGTTTTTTTAGAATTTTTTGAATTTTTAAAAATAGGGTAAAAAATCGTGGCTTAAAACTGGACAGTGGAGTCAGAATTGAATTTAAAGAAAAATCATTTTTCTGTTTTGGTTAAGTTACTTAGAGTGGGCTGATTAGGAGGGTTAGCTACTGACTTAGGGTAGTTTCTAAGCCTTTTTAAACTCTAAAAATGGTTTTTCAAGTCTCGGGTTAAGAGTAGTCAAGTCCGTATTTTTTAAACTTAGGAAATTAGAGCCATTTAAAAAAAGATTTAGCCCAGTTTTTATTTTTAATTCAAGCTTTTCAAAATTGTTTTCAAACAATAACAAAGTATTTTGGTTTTAGAATATTTAATTTGACATATTTTCCTAAGGTAGCCGGATATCTTCTTAGATATACGGATTTCCTTAATTAAAGGAAAAAATACATTTCATGCATTGCATTTTTCATATTCATGCATTTTATATAATATGTGATTCTTGCTATAATAATTTCTATGATATTGTTATTATTTTGATTTATATTTTTTGATGTTATATGGTTTATCATATGGTTTTGAATATTTCATGATATCCTATGCTTTTATTTAGTTATTTTTATTTAGCATTTACTATGTTCATGCATTATTATTTTTATATTCATGCATATTATATGATAGCATTATTTTATTCCATGTCATTTAAATTATATGCCATATCATTCATATTTGTCATGTCATTTAAATTATTTCATTTCATTTAGGATATATTATGTCATCTAGAATATTTTATTTCATTTAGATTATATTATATGACTTAGGATATTGCATTTCATGTAGAATATATTATATTACCTAAATTATTTCATTTCATTTAGGATATATTATGTCATCTAGAATATTTTATTTCATTTAGATTATATCATATGACTTAGGATATTGCATTTCATGTAGAATATATTATATTACCTAGGTCATTTCATTTTATTTAGGATATATTATGTCATCAAGAATATTTTATTTCATTTAGATTATATCATATGACTTAGGATATTGCATTTCATATAGAATATACTATGTTATCTAGGTCATTTCATTTTATTTATAATATGTCATATAACTTAGGATATTTTATTTCATTTAGAATATGCTAAGGATATTTCATTTCATTTTAGAATATGCTAAGGCATTTACATCATGTCATGTCATTTAGGTTGCATTATATTATTTAGATTTGCTATGTCATTTTATTTATGTCATGCATATACATATTCATATCTTTTAAAATGTTTTCAAAAGGATAATGATTTTTCAATAAAAAAATAAAGATATTCCCGAGTTAAAATAATTCATGAGTTCTTTACCGGGTTTGCTGAAGGGAATATCATCAATTATCATTAATAAAGTAATATCTTTCTTTCAAAAAAAAAAGAGAATGATTCGGAAAGTTTTTCAAAACTAATAAAAATTTCTATATTTTGCCACGTTTGTTGGGGAATATAGGAAAATTTTGAATTTATAAATTCCGAATCATTTTTGATTAAAAATGAAATATTTTTTCTTTAAATTGGGAATTAACTTGAAATACTAAATTTAAAACCAACACTTTATCGAGATTTGAGATAACACACGATTAATAAGGTACCGATTTATACGGGCGTTGTGGGGGTGCTAATCCTTCCCCACACGTAACCGACTCCCGAACCCGCTTCTTTGATTTCTCTGGTTTAAATCGCAGACTTGAAATTGGTTCTTAAAATGTTTTAATTAAATTTTAAAATATTTTATAAAACCGGTTTTAATAGGTGGCCGATCACACCTAGCTAAAAGAGATTGGTGGCGACTCCATGTTTTTTTAAGGTCATTTTCAAAACCTTCATTTTTCTAGAGGAATTAAGTTGACTTTTCCTCGATTTTTTTAAATGTCACGCTTAACGAATAATAAAGTCTTACGATGAAACTCGTTATTTTTTAGGTTGCAACAACCTAGGTGACATAATATATTCTATATGAAATGTAATATCCTAAGTCATATGATATATTCTAAATGAGATGACATAATTTAAATGACATGGCAAATATGGATGATATGGCATATAATATAAATGACATGGAATATAAAATAATACTATCATATAATATGCATGGAAATAAAAATGAAAATAATAATGTATGAACATAGTATATGCTAAATAATATAACAACAAAAAAAATAATTAAATAAAAAGCATAGGATATCATGAAATATTCCAAGTCATATAATAAACAATATAACATAGCTCAAAATCATAACAGTATCATAGAAATCATCATAGTAAAAATCACATATTATATAAAATGCATGAATATTAAAAATGCAATGCATGAAAATGTATTTTTTCCTTTAATTAAGGAAATCCGTATATCTAAAAAGATATCCGGCTACCTTAGGAAAATATGTCAAATTAAATATTCTAAAACCAAAATACTTTGTGATTGTTTGAAAACAATTTTGAAAAGCTTGAATTAAAAATAAAAACTGGGCTAATTTTTTTTTTTTAAAATGGCTCTCATTTCCTAAGTTTCAAATCCCGGACTTAACCACCTTTAACCCGAGACTTAAAAAATCATTTTTAGAGTTTAAAAAGGCTTAGAAACTACCCTAAGTCAGTAGCTAACCTTCCTAATCAGCCCCCTCTAAGTAACTTAACCAAAACAGAAAAATGACTTTTCTTTAAATTCAATTCTGACTCCACTGTCAAGTTTTAAGCCACGATTTTTTACCCTATTTTTAAAAATTCAAAAAATTATAAAAACAATACTGGAGACTCAAGACATGTAAAAATACACGGGAAAAAATCCTCTTAATTTTATGATTAAAGATGAATTCCCAGAAAAATCTGGAAAGTACGAGTACTGGGTGAAAAAAACTGCTTTGCCAAAATACATTTTTGCCTTTGATAAAATCATTTAAAAATCAAAGTAAAAATATTTAAGACTCAAAAAACGACTCACAAACAGTAGCTAGGACTTTTTGAAAGTTAGATAAAAATTGGTTAAGTAAAAAAATCACAAAGGTAGAATAATCAATTTGACAAACTTTAATTTTCCACAAGTGTGCTCAAGAGAGCATGACTTTGAACCATTAATTGGCTCAAGTCATTAATTAAGTGGCATGAACATGAAATGCATGAAAAAATTACAGCAAACATAGTGCATGAAATGCATGAGTTTAAACCTAAATGTCATGAAAAAATGCATGGCATTCATATAGTAACCTAGACCTAAATGAACTTGCATGGCATTTAATGCAACCTAGACCTAAAATGCATGAACATGCATGGCAAATAAACCAAACTTAATAACTAAAATATGCATGGCATTTTCACAAACACAAAGCATGCTTAAACCAAAAACTCAAACAAATATCATGCAAATGCTAACCTATCAACTAACATGGCAAGAATGCACATACAATGAAAAATTCAAGGAGTGGCCGAATGGCCTATGTAACTAGCAAACATGGCATTTTCACAAACACTTGGTATACTAGCATGCAAAACTAAATCAAATGTCATGCAAATGCAAAAACATACCAACTAACATGGAAAAAATGCAACACACAATGCAAAACACATGGAGTAGCCGAATGGCCTCAAGTTCCAACAAGAATGGCATTTTCACAAACACTTTATATGCTAACATGCTTAACTAAAATATAAAACTAAATCATGCAAACACAACACAAGCATTTTCACAAACACTTGATATACTAACATGCACAACTAAAATATAAAACTCAAATCATGCAAAAAACCACAAGCATTTTCACAAACACTTGATATACTAAATCTAAAACACCAACAAATTTAAACATTATGAAAACAGAAAATTAAAAATGCAAGAACATGATATTTAAATCATAAATGGAAACAAACAAAGCAAACAAATTAAAATATGACTCAAGTATGATGTAGAATAACACTTAAAACATCAAGATCAAAGAAAATAACATAAACAACATGATAAAATAAACAAAACAGCAACTTAATTAAAGAATGTAGGCCATTCGGCCATGGTGAGAAATTGAAAAAAAATGTAAAAAATATATTTAAGAAAGATATGAAGAAAGAACTTAAGAAGAACAATAAGAAAACATTTATTTAAAAAGGAAACTCACAAAATAGTAATCAAAATAGCAAAAACAAGAATGGAAAATCAAGAAAGTGCAAGAGTTGGTGCTCAAGAACAACCGGTTTTAATAGGTGGCCGATCACACCTAGCTAAAAAAGATTGGTGGCGACTCCATGTTTTTTTTTAAGGTCATTTTCAAAACCTTCATTTTTCTAGAGGAATTAAGTTGACTTTTCCTCGGTTTTTTTAAATGTCACGCTTAACGAATAATAAAGTCTTGCGATGAGACTCGTTATTTTTTAGGTTGCGAGAACTTGGCGACTCCACTGGGGACTATTAGAGAGTCAGGCCTAGAATTAGTCGTGTGTTATCAAAGTCTCGGTTTTGTTGGTTTAATTGGTATTTAATTTTAATTCTCACATTTTTCTAATAAGGAGAATTTTGAAAATAATAAAATATTTTAAAATATGTTCATACTCATGTGCATGCATTTTATTATTGTTCTCTAGTTATTTAAGGTTGTATATTATAATTGCTTGTTGGTTAATGCGTTACACTATTCTTGAATGTTTTAATTGCTAGGGCATTTAGAATAAGGTTTGTAGAATAGGTAGTGAAAGGTTTGTTATTTCTCCACATACACTACACTACACGTGCATTTCCATATCATGAATCCTATACTCGGGTTCCGTCCTTTGAAGTGGGAGTAAAGTAACTACGCCTTCGTGATGATCCTCCGTATGGGCTAGTGAAACACTTTCGAAGTATAAAGTACCTAAAGCCTTGTGATGATCCTCCGTATGGGCTTAGGAAAATATACTCTAACGAACTGGACCCGCTTTTATCGGGGTTCCTTACTAGCCTTCACCAGCGACAGTGAGTAACAATTCGGGGCCTTAGAATCGATTCACCCTCATATAGTGAACCTAGGCGAAGCCATGCCGGATTTCCGTTAGATATACCGAAAATAGGAACACATGGAGGGACATTTCTAAACCTTTTGTTACCTATTTTGCACTTTGAATAAGTGTGGTAGATCGGGAAACGATGTACGTACATCGCCCGTAATAAATGTGATACTCCGCCTCGAAGGCATCGTGATGCCTAAATAAGCAGATATTGTTGGGGCATATGTTCATTAGCTATTTATTTTTTTTAAAAAAAAAAAATCCTTTTTCAAGCATTTTTGCATGTTGCACATTTCATGCATATGTGAATAGAGCATGTACATTTTTGGTTGTATTATTGATCTCATTCTTTGCAATAAACAGTTGGTAATTTTATTTGATGGTTTCTATAAACCGGTAGTGTTGCATGAATATTTGGATATTGTACCATAGTAGGATCCACTACCCCGAATTGTTTTTGAAAATAATATGGTTGGTTTTTCATAGACAAAAAAACATGTTTCAAAAAAAAAATCATAAATTTGGAGGCAAATCTTGCATAATGAGATTCTTTGAATAATCAAGATTTAGGTCCCACCAATTTCGTGTAATCATTGGTTTCTTTATTTGTATCATTTTGACATCGTGTTACAGTCCTAACATGCATGGTTATTCATTGTAGAATACATTTGTGATTACATGGTCATTCTTTGTACCTACCTTTGTATTAATTCATTTATTCTTAGCATGTATCATTTTGACATCATAGCATGCATGGTCATTCATTGTAGAATACATACATGGTCATTATTTATATATACCCATGCATCAATTTATTCATTTTTTAAATCCATCATGTTGGCATTAGATTGCATCCATAGCATACATAGTCACCATAATTTCTCTGTATATGTTCATGCATTAATCATCAGTATATTCATGCACATAGGAATAGAGCATGTACATTCACAATTGTATTCTTAATCTCATGACATTTTCATTTGCATGAAAGGGGTTCGAGATATGAGGAATGAATCGGAGGAACGATTGGGTGCTTTAGAACGCAATCAAGATGAATGTAGGCATGAAATTCGAGAGGTGAAGGAACAGCTGGCCAAATTGCTGAAAATGGTTGAGGATATGGGTAAAAGTAAAGAGGAACTTTCTCAAGGCTCTGCATCGCCTTTGGATCAACCAAAACCATTAGGTCCAGAAAATACAATCCTTGCTGGATCCTGCACTTTTAAATGCCAAAAAGGTTGCAATCCTGATGAAATTGGGGACAAAATCATGAAATTTATTAAACCTAAGAACCCGATACCAAAGATAGAAACCCCGGATCCAGTACCATACCCGCAAACTATTCGAGGTCCAAGCCTATATCCCCACCCTACCATGGTCCAATCTTCCATTGGGATGACCACTATGGGATTCTTGAATCCCACTCCATACCAACAACTCCCCGTTCATATTATTTTCCTCATCAATCACCTTATCCAGCACCTGGGATAGGAACATCGAGCTATGTAAAACCTCCAAAGGCCTCGTGTCCAAATCCATACCATGCTGTTTCGCCACATCTCCATGTAAACACACTGGTTCGAACCTTAGTGCCACCACCAAGTGTCCCAACTCCTAGGCCATGTGTGACTAAGAAACGACCCCAGGATAAGACCCAAATGCCTTTTGATCCCATTCCAATCAGCTATCGAGAGCTTCTCCATATACTGATCCAAAATCACATGGTTGCCTGTGTCTCATTGAAATCCCTGTTACTACCATATCCAAAGGGGTATAATCCAAATGCAAGATGTGAATATCACTGTGGAATTGTTGGCCATAGCATTGAAGACTGTATGGCCTTCAAAAAGAAAGTGCAAACTCTCATAGATGCCAAGTGGTTGGACCCAACGACACTGATTGATAAAGGACTGGGAAAAGCGTCATTAGGATTGGGAGATTTACAGTATTGAGGTGGAAAGACTTCGGTCTTATATGATGTAATAGGATTTCACTTTTTCAGTAGCCGGATCTTATAGCCTTAGGATGCTAGGAAGAATAAAGTTCTTGTAAAAGACAGTTTTAACTACTGCTCAAATTTTGTAAAACATGGTTTATACCATTGTGAACATTGATATGGGAATGAATTGGCTATGCTTCAAATTTATGAGATGTTGATGATTAAGTTCCTCCAATTCTTATTTCCTCCGTGATATCTTCCCCTTTGCATTTTGCATCCGATCAATTATTTGTCAGGTTGCATTCATGCATTCATAATCAGCATGATTTTTCTGTATATATCCATGCATTAATTTGCTTATTCTTTACATGCATCATGTTTGACTTTGGGTTGCATTCATAACAAACATAGTCAGCATGATTTCTTTGTATATGTTCATGCATTAATTTGCTTATTACATACATCATGTTAGCATTAGGTCGCATTCATGACACACATGGTTAGCATGATTTTCATTGTATATACTCTGTATCAATCATTCATTGTTTGCATGTATCATAATTGACACCGTGTTGCATTCATAGGATATATGATCATTCATTGGGAAATATGCTAAAATGCACATGATCAGTCATTTCATATATCCATGTGTTGATTTGCTTATTCTTTGCTTGCAACATGTTGGCATTATGATTGCATATATGGTCAGCATGTTTCCATTGTACATGTCCATACATCATATTGTTTAGGCTTCACATGCATCAAATTGCATTCATGGCTCATTCATCATGACATACATTTGGGGGAAATAAAACAGAAGTTGGCTTGGCTTTAGGAGTCTTTGAAAGAATTTCCATTTCAAATCAGAAGAAGTACTGAGTACCCTTTTAATACAGGCTGGTGCTATGGAGGATGAACAAGTTGCCCGAATGGAAAGAATGGAAAGGGAACAGAAAGAATTGCGAGAACAGCTGGCAAAGTCTCAAGCAGAATCTAAGGATTAGATGACTAAATTGATGGAGCTGATGTCCGCCGTAATCAAGGGAAAAGGATACACTGAAAACTTTATTGCCAGGAAAGGGTTAGAGGCACAAAAAGGTCAAAATGAGGTCATAATGATTGATGCCCAGAACACAGTCAATATCCTAAACTCAGATGATCCAGCTGAACAGGCAAAGTTGAAAAGGGTTGCAGTAAATGAGGTTGAGTTGGCAGATTCCCAAGGGAAATATCAATGGCTAGATGAAAGGCTCCGGGTAGTAGAAAATACAGATGTATTTGGGAGTTTAGATGCGAAAGAACGATGTTTGGTCCTCGATTTAGTCTTTCCTCCTAAGTTCAAGATCCCTGACTTTGTGAAATATGACGGGACGACTGATCCATCAGCCCACATCACTATGTTCTGTCGGAAGATGACAATTCATATAAGCTTTTGATTCACTGCTTTCAAGATAGCCTCAGCGGGTCCGCAATTAGGTGGTATAGTCAATTGAGCAAGGATCAGATTCGCTCTTGGAATGACCTGGCTAGGGTTTTTCTAAACCAGTACAAGCATATGACCGACATGGCGCCTGACCGTCTCACCTTGCAAAATATGAAGAAAAGAGCTACTGAGAGCATCAAAGAATATACGCAACGGTGGATTAGCATGGCCGTCCAAGTACAACCGCCTTTAACTCAGAAGGAAACCACTGTCCTTTTTGTGAATACACTGCAGGCCCCGTACTATGATATACTTGTCGGCAACACCACGAAGAATTTTTCGGACATGGTAATTTCAGGGGAGATGATTGAGAATGCTATCAAGGATGGGAAAATTGAAGGAGAAATAACATCCAATACCAAGAAAAAATGGGCATCTGAAAAGAAAAATGAAGATACCCAAGTCGTGGAAGACTTTGCCCCACCTCCCTAATTCTCCTCGTATCAGCCATTTTACTCTACCCTGAACAATGTCTCTTAAGGTTTTTATCCTTACCAACCAATGACTGCAACTACACCAGAATTTACATCTGTCTATCAATCGAACACCCTTGGGAATAATCGAAGGGGGCATAAAAAGCGAAAAAGAAATCAGGTTGACCCGATTCTTGTGACATACAGTGAGCTACTACCTCAACTCATCCAGAATCACCTTGTGACACCCATGCAAATAGAGCCTCTGAAGCCCCCTTATCCAAGCTGGTATGATGCTAATGAGTGTTGTGGGTACCATTCTGGCAATCAAGGTCACTCAACAGAGAACTGCCCCGCTTTGAAGTACAAGGTCAGGGATCTCATCAAGGCTGGTTCGATAAGTTTTGAAGATGGGGAAGCCAAGTGTCATAAGAAACATTGTGCATGATCATATTAGGTTTTTGACGCATATAGTTCTATACACTGTGATGATGAAAGCACTTGTCTCATGTTAACATCCACATGAATTAAATGACTTTTGAATTTTAAATGCTTTGGGTTTGTTGTGTTTTAACAATAATTTGAATTTGCAAAAACAAGCATTAAGGGATTTTTAATAATGGATAGTCTCAAAAAGATTGATGATCAGTGTTACAAATGACCCAATACCTTCTCCTTTCTCTTTAGGTTTTTCTAAGCCTAAATCTCTTAAACCAAGAACACTTGAAAGACCCAATGCTTCAAGGAATATGAATGATTTGACTTCATAAAACCATTGTCATCACAGAATAAGCAAAAACGTAGATCTTAGTCTAGGCTATGAACAAAGGAACGAACATTTTGAAAATTTTCAAATTCCTTGAAATTCAAACAAATGAGACATTCTTTCAAGAATCTAGATTTTGATAATTTGGTGTGTGTCAAGATTGTGCTAAAACCATTCATGACCTTTCCCAATGACCACAAAACACTAATTGCCCAAACATCACTTCATGATTGACACCTTGGGGCACAATGATTAAACTAGATTATCCCTTGTCCCAGAGAAAACCCATTTTTGGGTCATATTTTCCTTGTCTCTTCAAAGAACTCAGATTGGAAACTCAGCCTTTTCAAAATAGACCTAGACTTGCTATGTTCCTCGTTGATACAAATTCTCATTGGTTAATTAAATTGGGGCATCATATGTGGAAATGATGGATACATGGTGAATAAGGATGGACTAAACGCATGTCATTGGGGCATGCGATGAAAAATGAAAAATTTGTGATATCATGCATATGAGAATTCGGATGATTACAAAGTGTAAAGTGAAATTCTGAATATCTATTTCCCCTGGGGATTGCTTTTCAATGTGAATATTCGTGCTTGACATGAGGAATGGCCATCTTTCATATCCCTTTCACACAAAAAGAAATTATCCATAGTCACCCCTTTTGAGCCAAAAGAATTCATTCTTCTTTCAACCCTGATCAAGGATTATCCTCTACACTGGGGGTAAATACGAGGAAAGATCTTTTTAAAGATCATTGAGAAATGAGTCCTAGCTCAAGGACAGATACAAAGCAAATGGAACCCCGAATAAATACGGGCGCACTCTGTCAAAGAAAAAAGAAGAGGAAAAGATGGCGAAATGAAAGCCAAGAAAAACAAAAGAGAAAAAATGTGAATGAAAGACATGGCAAATTGAAAGCCAAAAGCAAGGAAGAAAAAGAGCAAAGTCAAAAGGAAAGAAATGTCCAAAAAAGGACAAATACTTCAAAGAGAATCCTCCTCAAAGAAAAGATCCTTGATCTGATTATCCTCAAACACATATTTTGGGCCTATTTATCCTTTCTTTCTGAACCTTGAGCCATGGCCTACATTACATGCTTTAAAAGTCCATTTTGATCAAGCATGAATATTTAATTTGAACGGTTTTTTCTCAAATTTTATCCTATTTCATTGAATTATCATTTCACTAAGGAAGAATTTAGAATTCTCAAGTGTATGGTACAACAAAAAAAAAATTAGAAAGAATGGGACTCTAGGGCGAAAACCCAAAAATGGGCGGTCTAAAGTAAATTTGGAAATTTTTGATGCCATCGATGATAGTGCCGATACCACAAAAGAAAAGATCTTATTAAAGGAGTGGTCATCAAGGAACATCTAGGAATTCCTGAACCCCCCAAATTGCCAACTCTCATTCAGAGGATTGTCTTCAAAAAACTAAAATTTTTTTCCTCCAAGATTAAACTTTCTGTTTAAACATCCTAGCTAATCTTGATGCTTGTCGAAATGCCTTGATATGGAAACTAAAAGAATGTTGAATTTGCTTGGTTCTCAATGAATTCATGATTTATAAAACCTGTTGCATTTGTGAGCCTAGAACGGATATACATTTTTGTCATGAAGTTTTCCTGGAAAAGCCAGAATCTTGTTATACCAAGCCTTGCCAATCCCAGTTGAAAAAACCAGATTGATACTTAGAGAAATTTCTAACAATGATCATCAGTCTTCAAAAGATTTGTACATCACACATTGTGGGGTTAATATTTTTTGTTCAGAAGTTTTCAAAATGCGAAAACAAATAAAGAGATTTTTTGAAATACCCATTTTGATGTTGACATGAGAGAAGGATTTTTCTAACTCAAAGGTGTAGAACTGCCAAGATAGGTCCTGACTTCCAGATATGAGAAGAAAAAATAGAACCCGGTTCAATCTCTGTTGATGAAAGTTTGAAAACTGTTGGGGCAAAGAGAATAGCCAAAATGAATTGAAGATATACTCTGATTTGAAGAGGAAAAATGAATTTGAAAGGCTAAGCCAAAGTCTAGAAAAACAACCGGGGGCATTTGCATCACTCATGAGCACTCATCTCTTTATCGAGCTTTTGCATCTGCACAGTGTCGGCAAGCATTTGCATCATTCATGGGTATTTGCATTGGCATAAGCATCTGCATTTTACCTTTACATTTACATTCTTCACGGAATTCGCATTTGTGTCATCTCAAGCAATTGCATCATTTCTAGAATCATTGCATTTTCATTAATGTGTGGTAATTGTAGTTACACCATTCATAAACCAGTTACATGAACACAATTAGTAGGGGCATCTGCATCATGAAACATGGGCATCAATCCAGGCCATTTGCATTTGTACTAAGAAATATTTTACATTTGCACCATGAAGCATGAGCACCTTGTTAAAAGACATGTGCATCTGTATCATAGCCAAAGCTTCTAGTGGGGATATCCAGAATTTTACAGTTTTAAAAGTGAACAAGTCTTCGGTGGTGATAGCTGAAGCCTCTAGTAGAGATATCCAAGGTTTTATAATTTTGAAACATGAGAAATCTTTTTCTGAAGGAGTTACCCAGAATTTTACAATGAGCAAGTTTTTGGTGGTGATAGCCAAAGCTTCTGGTGGGGATATCCAGAAATTTACAGTTTTAAAAGTGAACAAGTCTTCGGTGGTGATAGCTGATGCCTCTGGTGGAGATATCCAGGGTTTTATAATTTTGAAAAATGAGAAATCTTCTTTTAGAGGAGTTATCCAGAATTTTATTCAACATGTGCATCTACATCAAGAAGCATTTGCATCAATCTAAGTTAGTTGAATCTGCATCAAGAAAGTTTGCATCAAATCAAGTCATTTACATTTGCATCAAAGATATTTGCACAAATCTAAGTCATTTGCATCTACATCAAGAAGCGTTTGCATCAACTAAAGTCATTTGCATTTGCATCATGAAGCATTTGCATCATCTCTTAAAGTTGTCAGGTATAATCGAACTCGTTTTGCTTCTCAAATGAGTCGAGCCCCGAGATCATCGTCGAGGTACTTTTTTTTATTATTATGAACAAGTCTTCGGTGGTGATAGCTGAAGCCTCTGGTGGAGATATCCATAGTTTTAAAATCCTTTGAAAAGGTAGAAATTCTTCGGTGGTGATAGCTGAAGCTTCTGGAGGTGATACCCAGAATTTTTTACAGTTTTAAAAATGAGCAAGACTTTGGTGGTGATAGCCGAAGCTTCTGGAGGAGATACCCAAAATTTTAAACACAGCTGAGAACAAGACAGGTTAAGGCCCCGAGACCATCGTCGAGGTCATTTCCTTTCTTGCAAATCGAATTCGTTTTCTTAAGACGAGTCGAGCCCCGAGATCATCGTCGAGGTACTTTTTTTTTATTATTATGAACAAGTCTTCGGTGGTGGTAGCTGAAGCCTCTGATGGAGATATCTAGAGTTTTAAAATCCTTTGAAAAGGTAAAAAGTCTTCGGTGGTGATAGCTGAAGCTTCTGGAGGTGATACCCAGAATTTTTACAATTTTAAAAATGAGCAAGACTTTGGTGGTGATAGACGAAGCTTCTGGAGGAGATATCCAGAATTTTAAACACAGCTGAGAACAAGACAGGTTAAGGCCCCGAGACCATCGTCGAGGTCGTTTCCTTTCTTGCAAATCGAATTCGTTTCCTTAAGACGGGTCAAGCCTTGTTTAGTCAGGGAATTCAATTTAAGGACAAAATCTTCGATTTACTGTTTTAAAAAAAATGAAAAAAAATGAAAAAAAGAGAAAAAAATAGAAAAACAAAAAGAAAATGAAAAAGAAAAATGAAAAATGCAAAAATGCAAAAATGAATGAAGAAATGAAAAAGAAAACCCCTTTCCCTTTCCTTCGCATGTGATGTCACTGACCATACAAAGTTAGTGTTGGTTTATCTTTGCCTGATTCCTGATTCTCAGCAATAGCCAAAGAGGGGCAGCTGTAGACACCTAATTTTGTCCGGACCACTAAACAGGTATGTTTTCTTCCTATATTGATGTTTCCGAGTGTAAAAAGACTGTTTTCATCTTGCAGGTGGTACTCTGAGACTTAGTTTAAGAGGGCGAGCACAAAAAGTCAAACTTGAAAAAAGTCAACACCGAAAAAGTCAACCCCGAAAAAGTCAAGCCTAAAAAGTCAACTACTGAAAAAGTCAACCCACTTTCAAAATCAAGATTTTAAGTTCAATTGAAAAATGGAGAAAGAATTTTGATAATCCAAGGTCTACATTGAAAGATATGGAATTCGAAAGTTGGGATTTGGAGATTTAGTTGAAAGAAAACCCTAATCCGAGAAATTTGGGGAAAAGTGCTTAAACGATCAAATTGGTCGAAATTGAAGGTTCCAAATGAAATATAAGCACTGACTACGGGTAACGGAGAAGTCACTTGCAAGAAAAACCGAAAGAAAAGTCAATTCGGGAGAAAACCGAGAATTAGGGTTTTTAGTGGATTTCGATGGAAATCGGGAAGAATCACAGAAATGGCCCGACTTGGTAAGACCAAAGCCCCCAATGGATGAAGAATGATTAAAAAGGATAGCCCAAGGCTCAGATTGAAGAAAATCTGAAAATCGGACTTGTTTTGAGCAAAATCGGGTTTCGGAGGCAAAAGGGCAAAATTAGAAAATTTGGGAAAAATAGCAAATGAACTCCGAAAATTCTGAAAATTTGTCAATCTCAATCTTAAATCATTTGAAAGGGATTGGTTAAATAAAATCTTGATTCAGAGTTCGTTTGCAAAATGGCCAAATCCCGGGCTTCTCATATAGTAATTCAAAAAGGAAAATCCGAAAAAATAGCAAATGAGCTCCAAATCTTCTGAAATTTTGCAAATCTCATTTTTAAATTATTTGAAAGAGATTGGCAAAATAAAATCTTGATTCGGAGTTCGTTTGCGAAACGGCCAAATCCCGGGCCTCCTATGCAATAAATCAAGAAGATAAATCCCAAAAAAATAGCAAATGAGCTCCAAAAATTCTGAAATTTTGAAAATCTCATTTTTAAATTATTTGGAAGAGATTGGTGAAAGAAAATCTCGATTCGGAGTTCGTTTGCAAAATGGCCAAATCCCGGGCCTCTAATGCAGTAATTCAAGCTGATAAATCCCGAAAAATACCAAATGAGCTCCAAAAATTATGAAAACTTCCAGATCACACTTTTTAATTATTTTGAAGAGATTGGTGAAGAAAAATCTTGATTTGGAGCTCTTTTAAAAAATGGTAAAATGTAGGGGCATAAAAGGGCATTTTTGGAAGAAAAAATCCAAATAAATAGCAAACGGACTCGGATAATTTTGAAAACTTCCAGATCTCAATATTTTATTATTTTGGAAGTATTAAAAAAATAAAAATTGAATTTGGAGTCTGTTTGATATTTATTTGCATCTGGGGGGCAAAACGGTTATTTCACCCAAGCAACCGAAAAGAGCTTCTTTGGGCCTTTCAAAAAATCAGAGTTGGGCTGAAAAAGAGAAGTGTTGGCCTGACCAAGCCCAAAGGAAGGAGGAAGCTTCTGATTTTTCAATCAAATGGCTAAAAATCAAGAGTTAGTTAGAGATTCTCTTTGATCAAGACATGGTGATTAAGCCACATAGGCCAAGAGAGATGTCAACATTATTCTTTAACAGCTGTAATTTGAGAGAGCTGAGATGCTAATCTAAAGGTGGTAATTTCATTATTTTTCACCTTGAATTATTAGCCATTTGATGGAAAATTGGTTACACAAAAAATGACAACATCCTAGGGGAGGAGAGAGGTAAAATTCTGCCAACATTAAGGGGAGGTCAGAATTTCGAATTTTCAACTTCATTTTGCTGATTTCTCTTAGTTTTTCTTAGTTTTTCTCTTCTTGGTTGAAAGCAAAAAAGAAAAAGTTTAGAAAAGAAAGGAAAGTTTGAAGAGATAAAGCTTGAAATATAGCTTCTTGAGGTTGCTCTTGAGCACCAACTCTTGCACTTTCTTGATTTTCCATTCTTATTTTTGCTATTTTGATTTCTATTTGGTGAGTTTCCATTTTAAATAAATGTTTTTTATTGTTCTTTTTAAGTTATTCCTTCATCTCTTTTTTAAGTATATTTTTTACATTTTATTTTTACAATAAACTCACTATGGCCAAATGGCCTACATTTTTTTTAAGTTGCTGTTTTGGTTTATTTTACCATATTGTTTATGTTATTTTCTTTGATTTTGATGTTTTAAATGTTATGTTACTTCATATTCTTGAGTTATATTTTAATTTGGTTGCTTTGTTTGTTGCCATTTATGTTTTAAATATCATGTTTTTGCATTTTTAATTTTCTGTTTTCATGATATTTAAATTTGAGCATGTTTTAGATTTAGTATATCAAGTGTTTGTGAAAATGCTTGTGCGGTCTTTGCATGATTTGAGTTTTATATCTTAGTTGAGCATGTTTTAGATTTAGTATATTAAGTGTTTGTGAAAATGCTTGTGTGGGTTTTGCATGATTTAAGTGTTATATTTTAGTTGAGCATGTTAGTATACCAAGTGTTTGTGAAAATGCCATGCTTGTTGGAGCTTGAGGCCATTTGGCTACTCCATGTGTTTTGCATTGTGTGATTGCATTTTTGTCATGTTAGTTGGTAGGTTTTTGCATTTGCATGACATTTGATTTAGTTTTGCATGCTAGTATACCAAGTGTTTGTGAAAATGCCATGCTTGCTAGTTACATTATGCTATTCAGCCATCCTAGGAATTTTTGCATTTTATGTGCATTCTTGCCATGTTAGTTGATAGGTTAGCATTTACATGATATTTGATTGAGTTTTTGGTTGAAGCATGCTTTGTGTTTGTGAAAATTCCATGCATATTTTAGTTATTAAGTTAGGTTTATTTGCCATGCATGTTCATGCATTTTAGGTCTAGGTTGCATTAAATGCCATGCAAGTTCATTTAGGTCTAGGTCACTTTATGAATGCCATGCATTTTTTCATGACATTTAGGTTTAAATCCATGCATTTCATGTATATGTTTGCTGTATTGTTTCATGCATTTCATGTTCATGCCACTTGAATAATGACTTGAGCCAATTAATGGTTCAAAGTCATGCTCTCTTGAGCACACTTGTGGAAAATTAAGTTTGTCAAGTTGATTATTCTACCTTTGTGATTTTTTTACTTAGCCAATTTTTATCTAACTTTCAAAAAGTCCTAGCTACTGTTTGTAAGTCATTTTATGAGTTTCAAATATTTTTACTTTGATTTTTAAATGATTTTATCAAAGGAAAAAATGTGTTTTGACAAAAGAGTTTTTTCACCCAGTTTTCGTACTTCTCCGATTTTTCTGGGAATTCATCTTTAATCAGAAAATTAAGCCGATTTTTTCCCGTGTAGTTTTACATGTCCTGAGTCTCCAGCATGGCATTTTCACAAACACTTGATATACTAACATGCTCAACTAAAATATAAAACTCAAATCATGCAAACACAACACAAGCATTTTCACAAACACTTGATATACTAACATGCACAACTAAAATATAAAACTCAAATAATGCAAAAAACCACATAAGCATTTTCACAAACACTTGATATACTAAATCTAAAACACCAACAAATTTAAACATTATGAAAATAGAAAATTAAAAATGCAAGAACATGATATTTAAATCATAAATGGCAACAAACAAAGCAACCAAATTAAAATATGACTCAAGTATGAAGTAGAATAACACTTAAGACATCAAGATCAAAGAAAATAACATAAACAACATGATAAATAAACAAAACAGCAACATAATTAAAGAATGTAGGCCATTCGGCCATGGTGAGAAATTGTAAAAAAAATGTAAAAAATATATTTAAGAAAGATATGAAGAAAGAACTTAAGAAGAACAATAAAAAAAACATTTATTTAAAAAGGAAACTCACCAAATAGTAATCAAAATAGCAAAAACAAGAATGGAAAATCAAGAAAGTGCAAGAGTTGGTGCTCAAGAGCAACCTCAAGAAGCTATATTTCAAGCTTTATCTCTTCAAACTTTCCTTTCTTTTCTAAACTTTTTCTTTTTGCTTTCAACCAAAGAGAGAAAAACCAAGTAAAAACCACGAGAAATCAGCAAAAATGAAGTGTGAAAAAATGAATTCTGCCCCCTATTAGAGCTGGCCGAACCCCCTCTCTCTCCTCCAAAAATGTTATCATTTTTTCCCAACCAATTTTCCATCAAATGGCTAATAATTCAAGGTGAAAGATTCATGAAATTATCACCCTTAGATTAGCATATCATCTATCCCAAATTACAGCTGTTCAAGAATAATGTTGACACTCTCTCTTGGCCTATGTGGCTTAATCACCATAGCTTGATCAAAGAGAATCTTTAAGTAAGTCTTAATTTTTGGCAATTTGATTGAAAAATCAGAAGCTTCCTCCTTTCTTTGGGCCTTGGCAGGCCAGCACTTCTCTTTTTCAGCCCAAGTCTGATTTTTTTAAAGGCCCAAAGAAGCCCTTTTCGGTTGCTTGGGTGAAATGACCGTTTTGCCCCCCATATGCAAATAAATATCAAAAGGACTCCAAATTCAATTTTTATTTTTTTAATACTTCCAAAATAATAAAACATTGATTTTTGGAAGTTTTTAAAATTATCCGAGTCCGTTTGCTATTTATTTGGATTTTTTCTTTCAAAAATGCCCTTTTATGCCCCCATATTTTACCATTTTTTAAACGAGCTCCAAATCAAGATTTTCTTCACCAATCTCTTCGAATCTGCTTGAATTACTGCATAAGAGCTCGGGATTTGGCCATTTTGGAAACGAACTCCGAATCAAGATTTTATTTTTCCAATCTCTTACAAACAATTTAAAAATGAGATTTGCAAAATTTCAGAAGATTTGGAGTTCATTTGCTATTTTTCCGGGATTTTCTTTTTTGAATTACTACATATGAGACCTGGGATTTGGCCATTTTGCAAACGAACTCCGAATCAAGATTTTATTTTGCCAATATCTTCCAAATAATTTAAAAATAAGATTTGCAAAATTTCAGAAGATTTGGAGTTTATTTGCTATTTTTTTCGGGATTTTCCCTCTTGAATTACTGCATGAGAGACCCAGGATTTGGCCATTTTGCAAACAAACTCCGAATCAAGATTTTATTTCACCAATCTCTTCCAAATAATTTAAAAATGAGATTTGCAAAATTTTAGAAGATTTGGAGTTCATTTGCTATTTTTTCGGGATTTTCCTTCTTGAATTACTACATAAGAAGCTTGGGATCTGGCCATTTTGCAAACGAACTCCAAATCAAGATTTTCTTTTTCCAATCTCTTTGAAATGATTTAATAATAAGATTTGCAAATTTTCAAAATTTTCGGAGTTCATTTGCTATTTTCCCAAAATTTCCAATTTTGCCCTTTTGCCTCCGAAATCCGATTTTGCTCAAAACAAGTCCGATTTTCAGATTTTCTTCAAGCTGGACCTTGGGCTATCCCTTTTTAATCATTCCTCATCCAATGGGGCTTTGGTCTTACCAAGTCGGGCCATTTCTGTGATTCTTCCCGATTTCATCGAAATCCACTAAAAACCCTAATTCTCGATTTTCTCCCGAATAGATGAGGAGCGATTAAAAAAGGATAGCCTAAGGCTCAGTTTGAAGAAAATCTAAAAATTGGACTTGTTTTGAGCAAAATCGGGTTTTGGAGGCAAAAGGACAAAATTGGAAAATTTGGAAAAAATAGCAAATGAGCTCCAAAAATTCTAAAAATTTGCAAATCTCATTTTTAAATTATTTGAAAGAGATTGGTGAAAGAAAATCTTGATTCGGAGTTGGTTTGCGAAATGGCCAAATCCCGGGTCTCTTATGTAGTAATTCAAGAAGATAAATCCCGAAAAAATAGCAAATGAACTCCAATATTCTGAAAATTTTTAAATCTCATTTTTAAATTATTTGAAAGATATTGGCGAAAGAAAATCTTGATTCAGAGTTCGTTTGCAAAATGACCAAATCCCGGGCCTCCTATGTAGAAATTTAAACAGATAAATCCCGAAAAAATAGCAAATGAGTTCCAAAAATTATGAAAACTTCCAGATCACACTTTTAAATTATTTGAAAGAGATTGGTAAAAAAAATATTTATTGTGAGCTCTTTTAAAAAATGGTAAAATTTGGGGGCATAAAAGGGCAATTTTGGAAAAAAAATTCAAATAAATAGCAAACGGACTCAAAATTTTTTGAAAACTTCCAGAATTCAATTTTTTATTGTTTTGGAAGTATTGAAAAAATAAAATTTGAATATGGAGTCCTTTTGCCATTTATTTGAATTTGGGGGGCAAAAATGTTATTTTATCCAAGCAACCGAAAAGGACTTTTCTTGCCTTTCAAAAAAATCAAACTTGGGCTAGAAGAGGGTGTGCTGGCCGGCCAAGGCCTGAGGAGGGGAAGGAGGATTCTGATTTTTTTAATCAAGAGGTCAAAATTGAAAATTTAGTTAGGGATTTTTTAATCAAGCCTTTGCAAATAAGCCACATGGCCAATGCATGAAGAGGGAAAGTGTCAACATAATTCTTGAACAGCTGTAATTATGGACAGCTGATGGCATAATCTAAGGGTGATAATTTCATGTTTTAAACATCTTGGATTAATGGCCCTTGGATGAAAATTGGTTGGAGGAAAAATGACAACATTCTAGCCTATGAGAGAGGGGGGTTCAGCCACTACTTAGGGGAGGGGTCATTTTTATTTTCTGCACTCTCATTTTAGATATTCTCTCTTTTTTTGGCTGAGTTTTCTCTCTATTGTTGCAAAGCAAAAAGAAAATTTTAGAAAAGAAAAGAAAGTTTGAAGAGAAAAAGCTTGAAAGATAGCTTCTAAAGGTTGCTTTTAGCACCAACTCTTGCACTTTCTTTGATTTTCCATTCTTGTTTTTTCTATTTTGTTTATTATTTTGGTGAGTTTTCTTTTGATTTTTCTTTTTAAATAAGTGTTTTTTAATGTTCTTTTTAAGTTCTTTCTTCATCCTTTCTTAAAAAAGTTCTTTCAATATTTTTTTCTCTTGATTCCTTGACATGGCCGAATGGCCCATGATTTTTTTGTTTCTGTTTTGCTTTGATTTTTTATGTTATTTTGATATTAAATAAAGTCTTTATGCTTCAAATCTTCTTCTACTACATATAATTAAAGCTTGTTTTAAGTTGGTTGCTTGCTTACTTCCATTTATGAGTCTATTATCATGTTCTTGCATTTTTGATTTTCTGTTTTCAAAATATTTAAGTTTGTTTATGTTTTAGATTTTGAAATCCATGTGTTTGTGAAAATTCTTGTTAGTTTTCATGCCTCTATTTTATATTTGTATGATTTGAATGTTATATTTTAGCTAAGTATGTTAGTATATCAAGTGTTGGTGAAAATGCCATGCTCACTTGGAACATAAGGCCATTCGGCCACCCCATTTATTTTGCTTTGTGTGTGCATTTTTGCTATGTTTTTTGATAGGTTTGTATTTTCATGACATTTGATTGAGTATTTGGTTTAAGTATATCAAGTGTTTGTGAAAATGCCATGCTTGCTTGGAGCTTGAGGCCATTCGGCCACCTCACTTCCTTTGCTTTGTGTGTGCATTTTTGTTATGTTAGTTGATAGGTTTGCATTCTTGTGACATTTGATTGAGTATTTGATTTAAGCATGCCTTGTGTTTGTGTTATTGCCATGCATATTTTAGATGTTAGGTTTGGTTTATTTTGCCATGCATGTCCATGCATTTTACACCTACGTTGCATTAAATGCCATGCAAGTTCATTTAGGTCTAGGTCATTTTATTGATGCCATGCATTTTTCATGATATTTTGGTTTAAAATCATGCATTTCATGCATCATATTCGCTGTATTTTTCATGCATTTCATGTCCATGCCACTTGATTTATGACTTAGGCCAATTAATGGTTCAAAGTCATGCTCTCTTGAGCATACTTGTGGAAAATTAAAGAGTTGTCAAATTGATTATTCTACCTTTGTGATTTTTTTTACTTAGCCAGTTTTTGTCTAACTTTTCAAAAGTCCTAGCTACTGTTTGTGAGTCTTAAATATTTTTAATTTGATTTTTAAATGATTTTGTCAAAGGCAAAAATGTGTTTTGGCAAAGCAGTTTTTTTCACCCAGTACTTGTACTTTCCTGATTTTTCTAGGCAGTCATCTTTAATCAGAAAATTAAGTCGATGTTTTTCTCGTGTATTTTTACATGTCCTGAGTCTCCAGTATTTTTTTTTTATATTTTTTAGAATTTTGAAAAATAGGGTAAAATATTGTGGTTTAACACTGGACAGTGGTGTCAGAATTGAATTTGAAGGAAAATCATTCTTCTATTTTGGTTAAGTTACTTAGAGGGGGCTGATTAGGAAGTTTAGCTATTAACTTTGGGTAGTTTCTAAGCCTTTTAAACTCTAAAAATGATTTTTTAAGTCTCGAGTTAAGGGTGGTCAAGTCCGGGATTTTAAACTCAGGAAATTAGAGCCATTTAAAAAAGGTTTTATCTAAGTTTTTATTTTTTTTAATCTAAGCTTTTTAAAATTGTTTTCAAACAATCACAAAGTATTTTGGTTTTAGAATATTTAATTTGACATATTTTCTTAAGATAGCCGGATATCTTTTTAGATATACGGATTTCCTTAATTAAAGGAAAAAATACATTTTCATGCATTGCATTTTCCCTATTCATGCATTTTATATAATATGTGATTTTCGCTATGATAATTCCTATGGTATTGTTATTATTTTGATTTATATTTTTGATGTTATATTGTTTATTATATAGTTTTGAATATTTCATGATATCCTATGTTTTTTTATTTAGTTATTTTTTGCCATATTATTTAGCATATACTATATTCATGCATTATTATTTTCATTTTTATTTTCATGCAAATAATATGATCGCATTATTTTATATTCCATGTCATTTAAATTATATGCCATATCATTCATATTTGCCATGTCATTTAAATTATTTCATTTCATATAGAATATGTTATGTTACCTAGGTCATTTCATTTCATGTAGAATATATTATGTTACCTAGGTCATTTCATTTAGGATATATTATGTCATTTAGGATATTTTATTTCATTTAGAATATATCATATGACTTAGGATATTACATTTCATATAGAATATATTATGTTACCTAGGTCATTTCATTTAGGATATATTTTGTCATTTAGGATATTTTATTTCATTTAGAATATATCATATGACTTAGGATATTACATTTCATATAAAATATATTATGTTACCTAGGTCATTTCATTTAGAATATATCATATAACTTAGGATATTCCATTTCATTTAGAATATGCTAAGACATTTAAATTATATCATATCATTTAGGTTGCATTATATTATTTAGACTTTGCTATGTCATTTTATTTATGTCATACATATTCATCATCATATTTTTTAAATGTTTTCAAAAATGTAATGATTTTCAATAAAATAAAGATATTCCCGAGTTAAAATAATTCATGAGTTCTCTGCCGGGTTTGCTGGGGAGGATATCATCAATTATCATTAATAACGGAATATCTTCTTTAAAATAAGAATGATTCGGAAAGTTTTCCAAATTAATAAAAATTTCTATATTTTGCCACGTTTGTTGGGGAATATAGGAAAATTTTGAATTTATAAATTCCGGATCATTTTCAATTAAAAATGGAATTAATTTTTTTTTAAATTGGGAATTAACTTGAAATACTAAATTTAAAACCAACTTTTTTCGAGACTTGAGATAACACACGATTAATAAGGTACCATTTTATACGGACGTTGTGGGGGTGCTAATCCTTCCCCACACGTAACCGAGTCCTGAACCCGTTTCTTTGATTTCTCTGCTTTAAAATACAGACTTGAAATTGGAATGTTTTAATTAATTTTAAAATATTTTATAAAACCGGTTTTAATAGGTGGCTGATCACACCTAGCTAAAAAAGATTGGTGGCGACTCTATGTCTTTTCCAAGGTCATTTTGAAAACCTTCATTTTTCAAGAGGAATTAAGTCGACTTTTCCTCGATTTTTTTAATGTCACGCTTAACGAATAATAAAGTCTTGCGATGAGACTTGTTATTTTTTAGGTTGCGACACCGGCAAAATGCACTTTTGGAGTCAATTCGGTGAAATTGTTGGGTCTTGTTGTCAGCAAAAAGGGAATTGA
Organism: Fremontodendron californicum; assembly: GCA_030761205.1. Taxonomy (NCBI): domain Eukaryota; kingdom Viridiplantae; phylum Streptophyta; class Magnoliopsida; order Malvales; family Malvaceae; genus Fremontodendron; species Fremontodendron californicum. Next base: position 30,460,261 of record JAULJL010000003.1, read on the forward strand.
GATTGATCCAGATAAAGTGAAGGCAATCCAGAATTTGCCACCTCCACGTACTCAAAAAGAAGTAAGAGGTTTTCTGGGAAGATTGAATTACATTGCTCGGTTTGTTTCTTAGTTAACCGATAAATGTGATCCAATATTCAAGTTACTTCGAAAACGTGATCCAGGAGAGTGGGATGAAGGGTGTCAAGTTGCTTTTGAAAAGGTTAAGCATTATTTATCAAACCCACCAGTATTAATGCCACCGGCTCCGGATAAACCGATGATATTGTATCTATCAGTATTTGAGAGATCCATGGGATGTGTTTTGGGGCAGCTTGATGATACTGGAAAGAAAGAATAGGCGGTTTACTAACTCAGCAAGAAGTTCACAGATTATGAGTTGAAATATTTGTCGGTAGAAAAGTTGTGCTGTGCCTTAGCTTGTATTGCTCGAAGACTTCGACAGTACATGTTGTACCATACAACGTGGTTGATAGCCAAGCTAGATCCAATGAAGTACATGTTGGAAGCACCTTCTTTGTCAGGGAGGAATGCAAGATGGCAGATGTTGTTGTCAGAATACGACATTGTAAATGTCAGTCAGAAAGCTATCAAGGGCAGTGCAGTGGCTGAATTCTTAGCAAGTCGAGCTGTGGAAGATTATGAGCCGTTGAACTTTGATTTCCCAGATGAAGATTTGATATATGTTTCCCAAGCGGATGAGGTACCCTTGAAGAAGAAAATATGAAAGATGTACTTTGATGGGGCATCTAATGCCTTGGGGCATAAAATCGGTGCAGTGCTTATATCCACAGAAAAAGATTATTATCCCTTCACCGTCATATTGGATTTTGATTGTACAAACAATACGGCTGAGTATGAGGCGTGTACTATGGGCCTTCGTGCAGTAGTGGACAGAAAAATTAAAGTTTTGGAAGTTTTCGGAGACTCAGCCTTAGTGATATACCAATTGCGCGGAGAATGGGAAACCCGAGATACAAAATTAATTAGATGCTGAGAACTCATATTGAGTTTATTGGAGGAGTTTGAAGAAGTAAGTTTCAATTACTTCCCCCAAGAAGAAAACCGGATGGCGGATGCTCTGGCTACTTTGTCATCAATGTTTAAAGTAAATGAAGGGGCGGAAGTTGTGCCGATCAAGATGAGCATATATGAGTCTCCTGCCCACTGCTTGAGTATTGAAGAAGAAGAAGATGGTCTCCCTCGGTACAATGACATCTTGCAGTACATCAAGAGTCAATAGTATCCAGGATACGCAACAAAACGACAAGAGAACTCTGAGAAGGGTAGCAGTGAATTTTGTTCTAGATGGCGAGATTCTCTACAAGAAAGGGAAAGATCAAGTCCTGTTAAGATGTGTCGGGTCTTCTGAAGCTCGAAGAATCATAGAGGAAGTCCATGAAGGGATATATGGCACCCATGCAGATTATAAGGGCAGATATTATTGGCTGACGATGGAAGGAGATTGTATCAGTTATTCTCGAAAGTGCCATAAATGCCAGATTTATGGAGATAAGATCCATGTACCACCATCGCCATTGCATGTCATGACCGTACTATAGCCATTTTCAATGTATGGAATGGATATGATTGGCCCTATTACCCCGAAAGCTTCAAATGGACATCGTTTCATCCTGGTGGCCATAGACTATTTCACAAAGTGGGTGGAAGCTGCTTCTTATACGAATGTAATGAAGTTGGTGGTATGTAGAATTGTTAAGAAGGAAATCATATGCCGATATGGATTGCCAGCAAGAATTATTTCAGATAATGCTCTCAATCTGAATAATAAGATGATGAGAGAGGTATGTACTCAGTTCAAGATCACGCATCACAATTTGACACCTTGTCGTCCGAAGATGAATGGGGCAGTAGAAGCAGCCAACAAAAACATCAAGAAGATTGTCGAGAAGATGACTGATGTGTACAAGGATTGGCATGAGATCTTTCCTTTTCACGTATATCGCACTTCGGTTCGCACATGTACAGGGGCAACGCCGTTTTCTTTGGTATATGGTATGGAAACAGTGTTACCTATTGAAGTTGAGATTCCTTCACTTCGGGTTTTGATGGAGGTTGGCCTAGAAGAGGTAGAATGGGTTAGAGCTCGTTATGAACAGCTGAATCTCATCGAAGAGAAAAGGTTGAAGACAATTTGTCACGGGCAGTTGTATCAGAAAAGGATGATTCGAGCCCGTAACAAGAAGGTTCGAGCGAGACAGTTCCGATAAGGAGAGTTAGTACTGAGGAAAATTCTCCCCATAGTGAAGGATCCGCGAGGAAAATGGGCTCCAAATTGGGCAAGACCCTATGTGGTAAAAAGAGCTTTTTCTGGAGGAGCATTGATTCTAACTCAGATGGACAGGGATGATTTTAGACATCCCGTGAATGTTGATGAACTGAAGAAGTATTATGCTTAAAAAAAAAGTGTGATGTTATGCACATGGGAATTCGAATGATTCTAAGTGTAGAAATAGAAATTCTATATATCTATCTCCCCTGAGAATTGCTTTTCAAAGAGAATGTTCATGCTTGATATGATGAATGGCCATCTTTCATATTGTCTTCACTAAAAATAAGTTATCCCTAGTCACCCCTTTGAGCCTTAGGGATTATTTCTTTCGTTGAAAACCTGATCAAGGATCACCCTCTACACTGAAGGGCAAATACGAGGAAAAATAATCAAAATCATGGCAAAAAAAAGAGCCATTGGAAAATATGAAATCAAAGAATGGAAAATGAAAGCCAGCAATGAATGAAAAAAGATAAAAAAGGTCCAAAAAGGGGACAAATGTCTCAAGAATGAATTCTTCTCAGGAAATGATCCTTGATCCAATTACCCTTAAACACATTTTTGGCCTATTTTATCCTTTCCTTCTAAACCCGAACCTTGGCCTACATTATGTATGTTGACACCTAATTTTATTCGGACCACTAAAACAGGTATGTTTTCTTCTTAAATTGACATTTCAGAATGTAAAAAGACTTTTTTCATCCTGCAGGTGGTACTCCGAGACTTAGTTTAAGAGGGCGAGCATAAAAATTCAAACTCAAAAAAAGTCAACCCTAAAAAAAGTCAACCCCAAAAAAAGTCAACCCCAAAAAAGTCAACCTTGAAAAGTCAACTCCTTAAAAAGTCAAACCACTTTAAAAATCAAGATTTGAAGTTCAATTGAAAAATGGCGAAAGATTTTGATAATCCGAGGTCTACATCGAAAGATATAGACTTCGGAAGTTGGGTTATGGAGATTCAGTAGAAAGGAAACCCTAATCCGAGAAATTTGGGGAAAATGCTTAAACGATCGAATTGGTTGAAATTGAAGGTTCCAAATGAAAGATAAGCACTGACTACGGGTAATGGAGAAGCCACTTGAAAGAAAAACTGAAAGAAAAGTCAATCCGGGAGAAAATCGAGAATTAGGGTTTTTGGTGGACTTCGATAAAATTGGGAAAAATTATAGAAATGACCCAACTTGGTAAAACAAAAGCCCCTAATGGAGGAGGAGTGATTAAAAAAGGATAGCCCAAGGCTCAGTTTGAAGAAAATCTAAAAATCGGACTTGTTTTGAGCAAAATCGGGTTTCAGAGGTAAAAGCGCAAAATTGGAAAAATTGGGAAAAATAGAAAATGAACTCCAAAAATTTTGAAAAATTGAAAATATCATTCTTAAATAATTTTAAAGAGATTAGCGAAAGAAAATCTTGATTCGGAGTTCGTTTGCAAAATGGCCAAATCTCGGGTCTCTTATGTAGTAATTCAAGAAGATAAATCCCGAAAAAATAGCAAATGAACTCCAAATATTCTGAAATTTTGAAAATATCATTTTTAAATTATTTGGAAGATATTTTCGAAAGAAAATCTTGATTCGGAGTTCGTTTGCAAAATTGCCATATCCCTGGTCCCTTATGTAGTAACTCAAGAAGATAAATCCCGCAAAAATAACAAATGGACTCCAAAAATTTTGAAATTTTGGAAATATCATTTTTAAATTATTTGAAAGATATTGGGAAAAGAAAATCTTGAATCGGAGTTCGTTTGCAAAATGGCCAAATCCCGAGCCTTCTATATAGTAATTCAAGTAGATAAATCCCGAAAAAATACCAAATGAGTTCCAAAAATTATGAAAACTTCCAGATCACACTTTAAAATTATTTGGAAGAGATTGGTGAAGAAAAATCTTGATTTGGAGCTCGTTTAGAAAATGGTAAAATGTGGGGGCATAAAAGGGCATTTTTGGAAGAAAAAATCCAAATAAATAGCAAACGGACTCGAAAAATTTTGAAAACTTCTAGAATTCAATATTTTATTATTTTGAAAGTATTAAAAAAAATTGAATTTGGAGTCCGTTTTCCATTTATTTGCATTCGGGGGGCAAAACGGTCATTTTACCCAAGCAACCGAAAAAGGCTTTTCTTGCCTTTCAGAAAAAATCAGACTTGGGCTGGAAAAGGGAGTGCTGGCCTGCCAAGGCCCAAAGGAGGGAAGAAGCTTTTGATTTTTCAATCAAAAGGCCAAGAATTAAGAGTTAGTGATATTTTTGATCAAGCCATTGCAAATAAGCCACATAGGCCAATGCATGAAGAGGGAGAGTGTCAACATTATTCTTGAACAACTGTAATTATGGACAGCTGATGGCCTAATCTAAGGGTGATAATTTCATGATTTTTCACCTTGAATCACTAGCTCTTGGATGGAAATTGGTTGGAGTAAAAATGACAACATCATAGGCGGAGAGAGGGTGAATTCGGCCAGCATAAGGAGAAGGGCAGAGAATTCATTTGAGCACTTCATTTTTTCATATTTCTTCTTGGTTTTGCTTAGTTTTTCTCTCCTTGGTTGAAAGAAAAAAGAAAAGTTTAGAAAAGAAAGGAAAGGAAAGTTTGAAGAGATAAAGCTTGAAAGATAGCTTCTTGAGGTTGCTTTGAGCACCAACTCTTGCACTTTCTTGATTTTCCATTCTTGTTTTTGTTGTTTTTGATTTTTATTTGGTGAGTTTTCTTTTTAAATAAGTGTTCTTTTTATGTTCTTTCTTAAAAACAATGGCCCAGATTTTTGTATTATTGTTTCTATTTTTTTTATTTTATTTTATCATGTTATTTATGTTAATTTTTTAGTCTTGATGCTTTAAATATTCTTCTACTACATATACTTGAAGCTTGTTTTAATTTGGTTGCATTGTTTGTTGCCATTTATGAGTTAAATATCATGTTCTTGCATTTTTAATTTTCTGTTTTCATAATGTTTAAATTTGTTGATGTTTTATGTTTAGTATATCAAGTGCTTGTGAAAATGCTTGTTAGTTTTAATATCTCTACTTTGTGTTTGCATGATTTGAGTGTTATGTTTTAGTTGAGCATGTTAGTATATCAAGTGTTTGTGAAAATGCTTGTTAGTTTTGATATCTCTACTTTGTGTTTGCATGATTTGAGTGTTATGTTTTAGTTGAGCATGTCAGTATATCAAGTGTTTGTGAAAATGCCATGCTTATTTGGAACCTTAGGCCATTCGGCCACTTCATGTATCTAGCATTGTGTGTGCATTTTTGCTATGTTAGTTGGTAGGTTTGTATTTGCATGACATTTGATTAAGTATTTAGTTTAAGTATACCAAGTGTTTGTGAAAATGCCATGTTTGCTTCGACCTTGAGGCCATTCGGCTACCTCATTATTTTGCCTTGTGTTTGCATTTTTGTTATGTTAGATGAAAGGTTTGCATTTGCATGACATTTGGTTGAGTTTTTGGTTTAAGCATGCCTTGTGTTTGTGTTATTGCCATGCATATTTTAGTTGTTAAGTTTGGTTTATTTTGCCATGCATGTCCATGCATTTTAGACCTAGGTTGCATTAAATGCCATGCAAGTTCATTTAGGTCTAGGTCACTATATTGATGCCATGCATTTTTTCATGACATTTAGGTTTAAAACCATACATTTCATGCATCATATTTTCTCTATTTTTCCATGCATTTCATGTCCATTCCACTTGACTAATGACTTAAGCCAATTAATGATTCAAAGTCATGCTCTCTTGAGCATACTTGTGGAAAATTAAGGTTTGTCAAATTGATTATTCTACCTTTGTGATTTTTCTTACTCAGCCAATTTTTGTCTAACTTTTCAAAAGTCCTAGCTACTGTTTGTGAGTCATTTTATGAGTCTTAAATATTTTTACTTTGATTTTAAATGATTTTATAAAAGGCAAAAATGTATTTTGAAAAAATAGTTTTTTCACCCAGTACTCGTACTTTCCCGATTTTTATGGAAATTAATCTTTAATCAGGAAATTAAGATGATTTTTCCTGTGTATTTTTACATGTCCTGAGTCTCCAATATTTTTTTTAGATTTGTTTGAATTTTTAAAAATAGGGTAAAAAATCGTGGCTTAAAACTGGACAATAGAGTCAGAATTGAATTTAAATGAAAATCATTTTTCTGTTTTGGTTAAGTTACTTAGAGGGGGCTGATTAGAAAGTTTAGCTACTGACTTAAGGTAGTTTCTAAGCCTTTTTGAACTCTAAAAATGATTTTTTAAATCTCGGGTTATGGGTGGTCAAGTCCGGGATTTTAAACTTAGGAAATTAGAGCCATTTAAAATAGGCTTTAGCCCAGTTTTTATTTTTAATCTAAGCTTTTCAAAATTGTTTTCAAACAATCACAAAGTACTTTTGTTTTAGAATATTTAATTTGACATATTTTCCTAAGGTAGCCGGATATCTTTTTAGATATACGGATTTTCTTAATTAAAGGAAAAAATACATTTTCATGCATTGCATTTTCCATATTCATGCATTTTATATAATATGGGATTTTTGCTATTATAATTCCTCTGGTACTGTTATTATTTTGATTTATATTTTTGAGGTTATATGGTTTATTATATGGTTTTGAATATTTCATGATATCCTATGTTTTTTATTTAGTTATTTTTTGTCATATTATTTAGCATATACTATGTTCATGCATTATTATTTTCATTTTTATTTTTATGCATATTATATGATAGCATTATTTTGTATTCCATGTCATTTAAATTAAATGCCATATCATTCATATTTTCCATGTCATTTAAATTATTTCATTTCATATAGAATATATTATGTTACCTAGGTCATTTCATTTCATATATCATATAACTTAGAATATTTCATTTCATTTAGAATATGCTAAGGCATTTAAATCATATCATATCACTTAGGGTGCATTATATTATTTAGATTTTGCTATGTCATTTTATTTATGTCATGCATATACATATTCATATCTTTCAAAATGTTTTCAAAAAGGTAATGATTTTCAATAAAATAAAGATATTCCCGAGTTAAAATAATTCATGAGTTCTCTGCCGAGTTTGCTGGGGAGGATATCATCAATTATCATTAATAACGGAATATCTTCTTTAAAAAGAGAATAAGTAGGAAAGTTTTTCAAAATTAATAAAAATTTCTATATTTTGCCACGTTTGTTGGGGAATATAGGAAAATTTTGAATTTATAAATTTCGGATCATTTTCAATTAAAAATGTAATTATTTTTCTTTAAATTGGGAATTAACATGAAATACTAAATTTAAAAGCGACTTTGTACCGAGACTTGAGATAACGCATGATTAATAAGGTACCGTTTTATACGGGCGTTGTGGGGGTGCTAATCCTTCCCCGCACATAACCGAGTCCCGAACCCGTTTCTTTGATTTCTCTGGTTTAAAACGCAGACTTGAAATTGGTTTTAAAAATGTTTTAATTAATTTTTAAAATATTTTATAAAACCGATTTTAATAGGTGGCCGATCACACCTAGCTAAAAAAGATTGGTGGCGACTCCATGTCTTTTTTAAGGTCATTTTCAAAACCTTCATTTTTCTAGAGGAATTAAGTCGACTTTTCCTCGGGTTTTTTTTTTTAATGTCACGTTTAACGAATAATAAAGTCTTGCGATGAGACTTGTTATCTTTTGGTTGCGACAGCTTGGCGACTCCACTAGGGACTATTAGAGAGTCAGGCCTAAAATTAGTCGTGTGTTATCAAAGTCTCGGTTTTGTTGGTTTAATTGGTATTTAATTTTAATTCCCACATTTTTTTTAAGGATAATTTCGAAAATTATAAAATGCTTTTAATATGTCCATATTCATGTGCATACATATTATAATTGTTCTTTGGTTATTTTGGTGCATATATTCATTTATTGATTAATTAATGATTTATGTTGTTTAATCTTTTTGGGGCATGTAGAATAGGTGGTTAAAGGTTTGTTATTTCTCCTCACACACTACACGTGCATTTGCATATCATGAATACTATACCCGGGTTCCGTCCTTTTAGGTGGGAGCAAAGTAACTAAGCCTTCGTGATTAACAATCCGCATGGGCTAGTGAAACACTTCTGGAGTACTAAATTACCTAAGCCTTCGTGATTAACAATCCACATGGGCTAGGGAAATAGACTCTAACGAATTGAACCCGCTTTTATCGGGGTGCCTTACTATCCTTCACCGACGATAGTGAGGAACAATTCGGGGTTTTTAGAACTCATTCACCTTCATATAGTAAACCTAGGCGAAGCCATACCGGATTTCCAATTAGATATCCCGAAGTTAAGAACACATGGAGGAATATTTCCAATCCTTTTTACCTTCTATTCTATTTTCCGAATAAGTTTATTTTTGAAAATCGAACAATGATGAACGTACATCATAATGCCCGTAATAAGTGTTGATATTTCATCCCAGAGATGTTATAATTTTGTTGGCATCCTTAGGGATAATTATTGTTTTGAATTATATGTTTTTTGTATTATTCGTATTTATTCCCGTTACTAATTCATTTTATTTTTGTTTTTGTTTTTTTTTTTTTTTTTGCATTCTTGTCATCATTTTTGCACATTTGAAGGTTATTGGCCTCAGGATATTATTCAACCAAAAGGGCTTTCATGAGGGTCAGAGTGTCTCAGTGGTCGAGTAACATTTAGAGGTTAGGAAACAGTCCGAGAAAGGTCAGCAGGATAATGGGGATTGTTTGAAGATGGGATATGTGTCAGCATTGCCAGTCGAGGTTGATCTTACTATCAAGCAAAATGATCTCCGGGAATTGATGGTTATATGAATCAGTGGAACATATCAGAAAAAGAAGCCTTCACTCAGACTTATGGGGACATAGCAGTGTTAGCTCAGGTAAAAGTCAGTGGTGAGGTGATTCGGGCTATGGTGCAATTCTGGAATCCCGCTTATCGGTGTTTTACCTTCAACCGAGAGGACATGACTCCAACCATAGAGGAATATTCGACCTTGCTACATATTGAGAATGTTATTCCCGATCGTATTTATTTGAAGGATACAAAGACGCCGGGTTTCAAGAAAAAGGTGTCTAAGATTTTGGGAGTGGAAAGAAATTGGGTCGAAAGCCATCTTGTCCGAAAAGGGGTAAGCTATTGTATATCATGGGACACTTTAAGGACCTTAATCCATAGCCATTCGAGTAAGGAGACAGTTATGAATATTTTTGCTATGGCTATCTATGGTTTAGTTATCTTCTTGAAAACATTAGGGTATGTGGATGTGGCGATATTTGATGTTTTCGAGAGGCTTGAGCAAAGGATAAACCCAGCCCCGGCAATTATAGCAGAAACAATTCGATCCCTGAATTTCTATAAACGGGAAGGAAAAGGGCATTTTCTAGGTTGTATACAGCTCCTTTACATATGGGTTCAGAGCCATTTTTGTAAACAGGAGAATTTCCCTCTTCGCTCATATTGGAAATCTTTTGCCCCAATTGGTGCATTTCTTGAGAGTGATTGGCTTGAAAATAGGACTGAAGAACATTGGATCAACATATTTCGAAATATCAAGGCTGAGATGATAATTTGGAGAGCTCAATGGATAGCTCCTATGCCGACATTGTACAAGTGTAGAGATAAAGCTTTTGTTCCATTATTGGGAGTGTGGGGAGGTGTGAGCTATGCACCACTGCTAGTACTGAGGCAATAAGAATCCCGTCAGTTCACAACTATGACCCATGACCTTAGTAATTTGGAATTTTCTTATGGAGAAGATGGGTATTCGGGAAAGGTACGTGAGATTGTAGTAGCATGGAAAGAAACTCATCGGGTGTAGGTAGCTAGATATGCCGACATCGTCACACCTGATTACCTGACATGGAGGGAATTGAGGGTTAATGATAGGTTGTTGATATCAGATGGGGAAGAAGTTCAGCATTTGAGTTCGCCGCCCAAGGAAGCGCCATCGGAGTTAGAAATCGCAAGGGTAGAATTTGAAAAGGAAAAGACCCAAATGAGCAAGGAGATTGCTCGATTGCAAGAAGAGCTTGAGGATATGAAAAATAGGGAGTCAGCCCAAGAAAGAGAAAAGGAAAATATCAAGAGAGAGTGGGACATTGTTCAAAGCGATCTTCAGGAATTACACTTGGAGAACAAGAGGTACCGTTTCGAGCTCAAATTCGAGGGGACTCTCAAGACTTCCGGGAAACGGGAACAAGAAGTCAGAAACCTCAAGAAGGAAAAAAACTATTGGGCAGAAAAAGAAAAACATGAGGAAGCCCGAGCAAATCAGCTGGAGAAACAAGCTAGGGAAAGCTTACACGGTGATGTTTCTGTTGGCATGTCAAAGGGTCGTGAACAAGCAGGGATCAGATGGAAGAGCAAGGCTATCAAAAGAGGACAGTGAAGAAGGTCCAGGATCCGAGGGAGTTATTATAGGACCAGTATTTTGTAATAGTTTTTTATGAGAGACAGATTATCATATTGTCTTAAGCAGGGATCTTTTCTTTGATGTATTTAGTTCCAGGAAATCAATGCAAGACCGTTTGGTTGGAATTATCCTGGGACCAATACTTTAAATGCATTCATCATTCATTTGTTCTTTCTTTTATATATTTCATTTTATTTGTTCATTCATTTATATTCATATTCATATTCATAATCATTCATTCATTTATTCTTTATAAATTATTCATACACTTAGTCATTTATTTATTTGTCCATTCATTTATTCTTTATAATTAGTCATTTAAGTTCATACACTTAGTCATTTACTTAGTTGTGCATTCACTAATATTTGTTCATTCATTCATTTTTTATAAAATAAAATAAGAACTGTGTCAGTAATTTCTAATCCATGGCTTTTAAAACTAAAGGTACAATTGGTCGCACTCAGAAAGAATTAGACTTTCAACACCCTTACAATACTCGGTCCCGAGCAAGAGCTATGGAAAACGATCAGCTTGCTAGAATTGAGAAGATGGAAAGAATCCAGAAAGAATTGCAGGAACAGTTAACTAAGTTTCAAGAGGAGACACGGGAAAGAACTGTAGGAACAGTTAACTAAGTCTCAAGAGGAGACACGGGAACAAATGACAAAACTCATGGAGATAATGAGCACCACGATAAGGCAGAAGTGGCCCAGAGAGAATTCAGTTACCGGAATGGGGGCAGTGAATCAGGAAGACCGACCAGAAGTGGTACAGAGGAATGGTCAGACATCCCAACCTGTGGGAAATGAACTTCCAATTTGGGCAGCATCGTATATTTACATCCAACCGGCAGCCGAAGCACAAAATTTCAGTCCTAAAAGGGGTAATATCGGAGTTGATCCAATTGAGGTGGAAGTTCCAGATTTTGAAGAAATGGATGAAAAAGAAAGGGCCAAAATGACCGAACTGAAGAGGGTTGAAACTGCTAAATCCCAAAAAAAATATCAGCTACTGGAAGAAAGGCTAAGGGCAGTTGAAGGGGCAGAGTTATTTGGCAGTCTGGATGCCAAGGAGATGAGCTTAGTACATGATCTAGTAATTCCCCCGAAGTTCAAAGTACCAGACTTTGAAAAGTATAATGGGACCACCAACCACCAGCTCATCTGACCATGTACTGCAGAAGGATGACGGGGCATGATGATAATGAGAAACTGCTTATTCATTATTTCCAAGATAGCTTGATAGGGTTAGCAACCATTTAGTACAATCAACTGAGTCGTACCAAAATTCGTTCATGGACGGATTTGGCCAGGGCTTTCATGGAATATTATAAGCATGTGTCTGACATGGTACTGGATAGGCTGTCATTACAGAATATGGAAAAGAGGTCCAATGAGAGCTTCAAAGAATACTCGCTGAGGTGGAGAGATCTGGCCACACAAGTGCAACCCCCTTTAACTAGCAAAGAAACCACAGTGCTTTTCATCAACACCTTGAAAGCACCTTACTATGACAAATTGGTGGGAAGCGCTACCGAGGACTTTGCAGATATGGTAATATCTGGGGAAATGATAGAGTCAGCTATTAATAATGAGAAGATGGAAGGGGGTGAGTCTGCTATCCCAAAGAGAGTTTTTCCAGCAAAGAAGAAGGAGGAAACACATGTAGTAAGTTTTAGCCAATACCCCTATACACCTCCTACACCATACACACCACCAAGGCCTTATACTCCTGCCACACCTTAAGCACCTCCGACACCTTACACACCTTTCCCAGGGTACAATCCTTACCACCCCAATCTCAACCACCTTACCCAAAATCTATTCCCCTACACCAATATACCGCAACAGCCATTCCCAACTGGTATATCCCCACAAATAACCTTTCCTCGAAATATTGTCCCAAACACTCAAGGGCCTACGCGCAATGACCAACGTTCACCAAGGAACGATCAAAAACCCCAATTTGATCCGATTTCTACCACCTACAGTGAGCTATATTCAAAACTATTGCAGGGTCAACTTGTTGCACCCGTGTACCTCAAACCTCTAACACCTCCATATCCAAGATGGTACAATGCAAACACTAACTGCGCATACCACACGGGAATTCAAGGACGTTCGATTGAAGATTGCCTGGCCTTCAAAAAGAAAGTCCAAAGCCTGATCGATGCTAGGGTTGTGAAGTTTGGGTCAAAAAATGGGCCGAACGTAGCTGGAAACCCATTGCCCGATCATGTTGGGGATCGGCTAAATGCAATATTGACTGGGGAAGGCAGAAGATTAAAAAGGGATATCAGGGAAGTCAAGACTCCGATGTTGACAGTATAGGTTGAGATGGTCAAGGTAGGAATGGTAAGGGATGCAGATAGTCTGAAAATGGTTGCAAAAAGGGTGCATAATTGGTGCCTGTTCCATAAATGTGGAGGCTATGACATACAGGACTGCGGAGATTTCCTGGTTAAAGTCCAAAAAATGATGGATAATGGGGAAGCCCAATTCTACGAGAAGACAAAGGAGGAAATAGAAGTCATTGAAAATGCAGGTGGCTACGGGATAGGAAGACCCCTGATCATCTATTATGATGAACCAGAGGGGTAAGTTATGCCAATCATTAAGGAAAATGCACTCAAATTAATCATTGATTTACCTGTTTCCTTTTCATACAAGGAAAACAAGGCTACACCATGGAAATACGACTGCAGCACGGTTATGCCTGGGTCTTCAAGTTAGCAAGACATCACAGTCGTGGGATATTTAACCCGAAGCGGAAGGTGTTATGCTCTTGAGGCTGCTGAACAGGGGTTAACAGGGAAAGACAAAGGAGCAGACAAAGGGAGGAAAGTAGTCGAGCCAATCCATATTGATATGGATTTACCAAAAGAAACAGAGAGGGGATCAGCCCCGATTAATAGAATAAAAGAATCGATATGTGAGAAGAAAGCCTGTGAGTTCTTAAAATTCATAAAACATAGTGAATATAGCGTGGTTGAACAACTACAACGTCAACCAGCTAGAATTTCAATCTTATCTTTGCTTTTGAATTTAGAGCCACATAAAAATGCCCTGCTAAGAGTATTGAATCAGGCATACGTGGCTAATAACATATCAGTAGAGAAGTTGGACAGGTTGGTCGAAAACATCACAGCGGACAACGATATATTTTTTAGCTATGAGGAGATACCACCCAATGCTATTGGATCAACGAAAGTATCCATATAACTACCACTTGTAAGGGGCACATATTACCAAGGGTCCTTTTGGAAAATGGTTCTTCATTAAATGTGATGCCCTTAGCAACCCTATCCAAGTTGCCAGTGGATATATCTTATATGATACCGAGTTGCACAGTGGTCAGGGCTTTCGATGGAACAAGGAGAGAGGTTATGGGAACCATTGAAGTTCCTCTGGAGATTGGCCCATGCACTAATACGGTGAACCTCCAGGTCATGGATATTAATCCATCTTATAATTGTTTGTTGGGAAGGCTATGGATACATTCAGCTGGGGCTGTACCCTCGTTTCTCCACCAAAAGCTGAAATTTATGGTGGAAAGCCGATTGATCACTGTATGAGGAGAATAAGACATCATAGGCTCCGTATCTACTGAATCTCCTTATGTTGAGCCCAATGAAGATGCCGTAGAATGTTCTTTTCGATCTTTGGAATTTGTAAATGCAGTTTTCGTCGTTGAAGGACAGAAAATTCTGAAACCAAGGTTGTCCAAGTACACAAGGCTCGGAGTAAGAACCACAGTGGGAAAAGGCTGTAGGGCTGGAAAAGGTTTGGGGAAATATCTTCAAGGAATGGCTCGAGCAGTGGAAGCAGTGGAAAAGAAAGACCGGTTTGGCTTAGGATATCTTCCGAAGGCCCATGAGAAGAGGAAACAGGTTGAAAGGAATAGGCAAAGGAGAATGGCCCATCTCACGGGTATGGATATTGAATAGGAACTTATGACTTTCACACCAATCCGTCATAGCTCCTGCTCTACTGGTTTTCTATTTGGAGAAAAGAATTCAGAAGATGTACTTGTAATGATCGCGCAAGCTTTTGAAAAATTCCATGTGGATAAAAAGGGGCAGAATCAGGATATGGTGATTTGCATGACCGAGAAAGAAGGGATGAAAAGGGACAATGCTAACTGGATGGTGCGACCTTGTCCACCAGGATATAGACTAACCAACTGGAGTGCGACTGAGTTGCCCATAGTTTTTAAGTCTATTCCAATGTAATACTTTTAAAAAAGCAATCTTAATTATTTTTACCCGGAGATATTAAGAGTTTTTACTGTAATGGGCTTTTTAAACATTTTCATTCAATAAATACAAACACAATGCATTTTATCCATATTTGATGTGTCTATATTCTTTCATTTTTGTTATTTATTTTGTTTTCATTATATATTTTCCGATATTGTTTCTTCTCCACCTATTTACAGGTGTGCGGATACGGAATATGAGGACCTTCCCGTCAGTAATTCTGAAATTGATTTTGAAAGACCCATTTGCATGGGTGATTTTGAGGCCAACGAAGATACTGAGGATTATGGTCTACCTCCGGATCTATTAAGGAAAATAGAACAAGAGGAGAAATAAGTACTTTCTCATGAGGAATTATTGGAAACGATAAATCTGGGAGATAGTGAAGAGATAAAGGAAGTCAAAATTGGGACTTCATTGTCATCATCAATAAAGGGTGAATTCATAGCCTTGCTCCAGGAGTATGTGAATGTTTTTGCATGGTCTTACCAAGACATGCCAGGGTTGGATCCGGATATTGTGGTTCATAAGCTTCCTTTAAGGCCAGAATGCAAACCAATTCAGCAAAAGTTAAGAAGAATGAGGCCAGACATGCTGTTAAAGATAAAAGAGAAGGTGAAGAAGCAATTCGATGCTGGGTTCTTAGAGGTGGCAAAATATCCAGAATGGGTGGCAAATATTGTTCCAGTACCAAAGAAGGATGGCAAGGTACGGATGTGCGTTGATTACCAAGATTTGAACAAGGCCAGCCCTAAAGATAATTTCCCTTTGCCCCATATTGATACTCTGGTGGATAATATAGCAAAGAGTTCTTTATTTTGTTTCATGGATGGATTCTCAGGATACAATCAGATTAAGATAGCACCAGAAGATATGGAGAAAACCACATTCGTTACAATGTGGGGAACGTTCTGCTACAAGGTAATGCCATTTGGGCTGAAGAATGCTGGGGCAACATATCAGAGAGCCATGGTGATCTTGTTTCATGATATGATGCATAAGGGAATTGAGGTCTATGTTGATGATATGATTGCAAAGTCACAAAAGAAGAGGAGCATATTGCGAATCTTAAGAAACTCTTTGAACGACTAAGGAAGTTTAGACTCAAGCTAAATCCGGCAAAATGCACTTTTGGAGTCACCTCGGGAAAATTGTTGGGTTTTGTCGTCAGCAAAAGAGGAATTGAGATTGATCCGGATAAAGTGAAGGCCATTCAGAATTTGCCACCACCTCATACTCAAAAAGAAGTAAGAGGCTTTCTAGGGAGGTTGAATTACATTGCTCGGTTTATTTCTCAATTAATCAACAAATGTGATCCAATATTTAAGTTACTTCGAAAACGTGATCGAGGAGAGTGGGATGAAGGTTGTAAGATTGCATTTGAAAAGGTTAAACATTATCTATCCAACCCACCAGTCTTAATGCGACATGTTCCAGATAAACCAATGATAATGTATTTATCAGTATTTGAGAGATCCATGGTTTGTGTTTTGGGGCAGCTTGATGAGACTGGAAAGAAAGAACAGACAATTTCCTACCTCAGTAAGAAGTTCACAGATTATGAGTTGAAATATTCGTGGTAGAAAAGTTGTGTTGTGCCTTAGCTTGGACTGCTCGAAGACTCAGACAGTATATGTTGTACCACACAACGTGGTTGATTGCCAAGCTTGATCCAGTTTAAAGTGAATGAAGGGGCTGAAGTTTTATTGTCAGAGTACGACATTGTATATGTAAGTCAAAAAGCTATCAAGGGCAATGCAGTGGCTGAATTCGTAGCAAGTCGGGCAGTAGAAGATTATGAACCATTGAACTTTGACTTCCCGGATAAAGATTTGATGTATGTGTCGCAAGCAGATGAGATTCCCCTGAAGAAGAAAGCATGGAAAATGTACTTTGATGGCGCATCTAATGCCATGGGGCATGGAATCGGTGCAGTGCTCATATCCCCAGAAGAAGATTATTATCCTTTCACTGCTAGATTGGATTTTGATTGTACAAACAATACTGCCGAGTATGAAGCATGTACTATGGGCCTTCGTGCTGCAGTGGATAGAAAGATCAAAGTATTGGAAGTTTTCGGAGATTCAGCCTTAGTGATATACCAGTTACGGGGAGAATGGGAAACTCGAGATACAAAGCCAATCCGATACCGAGAACTCATACTAAGTTTATTAGAGGAGTTTGAAGAAGTGGATTTCAATTACTTCCCTCGAGAAGAAAATCAGATGGCAGATGCTCTGGCTACTTTGTCATCAATGTTTAAAGTGAATGAAGGGGCTGAAGTTGTACCAATAAAAATGAGTATATATGAGTCTCCTGCCCACTGTCTGAGTATTGAAGAAGAAGCAGATGGCCTCCCTTGGTATAACGATATTTTGCAGTACATCAAGAGTCAACAGTATCTAGAACAAGCAACAGAGAATGACAAGAGGACTCTAAGAAGGCTAGCAATGGGTTTTATGTTAGACAGTGAGATTCTCTACAAAAGGAAATGACCAAGTCTTATTGAGATGTGTCGGGTTGCCGAAGCTCGAAGAATCATAGAGGAAGTCCACGAAGGGATATGTGGTACTCATGCTAATGGTCACATGCTTGCTAAACAGATTATGAGGGCAGGGTACTATTGCTTGACGATGGAAGGAGATTGCATCAGTTATTCCCGGAAGTGCCATAAATGCTAGATATATGCAGATAAGATTCATGTGTCGCCATCGCCATTACATGTCATGACTGCACCATGGCCTTTTTCAATGTGGGGAATGGATATGATCGGGCCTATTACCTCGAAAGCTTCAAATGAACATCGTTTCATCTTAGTGGCCATAGATTATTTTACAAAGTGGGTAAAGTTGCTTCTTATGCGAATGTAACAAAGTAGGTGGTATGCAGCTTCGTTAAGAAAGAAATCATATGCCGTTATGGGTTGCCAGCAAGAATTATTTCGGATAATGCTCTCAATTTGAACAATAAGATGATGAGAGAAGTGTGTACTATATTCAAGATCACACATCATAATTCGGCACCTTACCGACCGAAGATGAATGGCGTAGTAGAAGCAGCTAACAAGAACATCAAGAAAATTGTTGAGAAAATGACCAATGTGTACAAAGATTGGCATGAGATCTTGCATTTTGCTCTTCATGCATATCGTACTTCGGCCCGCACATCTACAGGGGCAACACCATTTTCTTTGGTATACGGGATGGAAGCAGTGCTACCTATCGAAGTTGAGATCCCTTCACTTCGGGTTTTGATGGAAGTTGGCTTAGAGGAAGCAGAATGGGTTAGAGCTCGTTATGAAGAGTTGAATCTCATCGAGGAGAAAAGATTGAAAGCAATTTGTCACGGGTAGTTGTATCAGAAAAGGATGATTCGAGCCCACAACAAGAAGGTTCGTCCCAGACAATTCCGAGAAGGGGAGTTGGTATTGAGGAAAATTCTCCTTATAGTGAAAGACCTGAGAGGAAAATGGGCCTTGAATTGGGAAGGACCCTATATGGTAAAAAGAGCTTTTTTTGGAAGAGCATTGTTTTAACTAGAATGGACGGGGAGGATTTCAGAAATCCCGTGAATACTGATGAACTGAAGAAGTATTATGCTTTAAAAAAAAAGGTGTGATGTTGTGCACATGGAAATTCGAATGATTCCAAGTGTAAAAATAAAAATTCTGTATATCTATTTCCCCTGTGAATGGTTTTTCAAAGAGAATATTCATGCTTGGTATGATGAATGGCCATCTTTCATATTCCTTTCACTAAAGAGAAATTATCCTTAGTCACCCTTTTGAGCCTTAGGAATTATTTCTTTCTTTAAACCTTGATCGAGTATCACTCTATACACTAGAGGGCAAATGCGAGAAAAAATAATAAAAAAAAATCATGGCAAAAAAAGATAGCCATCGAAAAATGTGGCAAATAAAAGCCAACAAAGCAAAAAAAAAAAAAAAAAAGAACAGAAAGTCCAAAAAGGAACAAATGTTTCAAGAATGAATTCTCCTCAAGAAATGATCCTTGATCCAATCACCCTTAAACACAATTTTGGGCCTATTTTATCCTTTCCTTTTGAACCTAAACCTTGGCCTACATTACGTGCTTTAAAAGCCCATTTTGATCAGGCATGGATATTTAATTTGAAAGGTTATTCTCAGAATTCATCACATCTTTTGAATTGATATTTTTACCTTGGAAGCATTTAGAATTCTCAGATACATGGTGAATACAAAAAAAAAAAAAATAGAAATGAAAAAAGAATGTAAAAAGAGTGGTTTAAGCTGAAAACCCACAAAGGGCGACTTAATACCGAATGGAGGACACTTGAGTTGAAAACCCGCAAAGGACGACTCAAGTACTAATGAAAGTTTGAATCAATGCTCCGTGTAAAGGGGGAGAAAGCATCTGACAATCAGAGAAAAGGGGAACAACTCAGTCTGACGTAACTATTGAAGCTAAGAGGTTACCCAAGTAAATTGCTCGTTCAAGAGAAATTTCATATGGTTTGAAAATGGAGGGGTCCAAGATATTCCGCATCCAGGGCATCTACAACCTATAACCTTAAATTTGTTTCTTATATCCTTGATATTTATTTTTACTATTTTAAAGCATTTTTGCAATAAATTCTTGTTATTATTTTCATGACAATTTTTGCTTGATTCATGTCTTCTTTTATACATTTTTGAGATGCATTATGACTGTTATTAAATTGAATGATGATTAGTAATAAAAAATCTTTAACTAAAAGGATTTCAAAGTATTACTAAGGAATAGATTTAAATCTTGCGAAAGGTTTAGAAAGATCGCCAAGAAAAGAAAACAGTGAATGTGGTGGGAACTCCATCACGAAGTCAAAAAAAAAAAACTGTGAATTTCAGCAAAAGCCAGAAACTGAGATTGATTGACAAGATATCTTGAGTGGGCCATCAATGAACAAATTGAAGACTCTGTCATGAAGTCGGATAATCTGTGAACCTCAAAAAAACCAGGGATTAGAAATCATGACACAATCATTTGATTGCATTCATTCTTAGGAAACATACAAGCATTTGCAAAGCATGTCATTCTCATCATTGCATTTAGCTAACAGTGTAGAAATCAGGAAGGCTTGGACTTCCCCAAATCGAATTCATTTTGTTTTATCAAATGAGTCGAGCCTTGAGACCATCCTCAAGGTATTTTAATCACGGGTAAGACCTTCGAGCACCATTTTAAAGACCTTCGGGCACAATTTTAAAGACCTTCGGGCACCAGTTTTTTATAGACCTTCGGGCACCATTTTAAAGGCCTTCGGGCACCATTTTAAAGATCTTCGAGCACCTTTTTTTTTTAAAGACCTCCGGGCACCATTTAAAGACCTTCGGGCACCATTTTAAAGACCTTCGGGCACAATTTTAAAGACCTTCGGGCACAATTTTAAAGACCTTCGAGCACCAATTTTAAAGACCTTCGGGCATTAGTTTTAAAGACCTTCAGGCACCAACTTTAAAGACCTTCGGGCATCAGTTTTGAAGACCTTCGAGCACCAGTTTTAAAGACCTTCGGGCACCAGTTTTAAAGACCTTCAGGCACTATTCTTAAGATCTTCGGGCATAATTTTTTCTTTTGAAAATTGAACCCGTTTCCTTAAGACGGGTCGAGCCTTGATTAGTCAGGGAATTCAACTTAAGGACAAAAACTTCAATTTACAGCTACTTCAAAAAAAAAAAAAATGAAAAATTGAAAAAATGAAAAAAGATAAAAAAGAAAGAAGAAAACCCCATTCCCTTTTTTTCACATGTGATTTCACTGACCGTACAAAATTAGTGTTTGTTTATCTTTGACTGATTCCTGATTCTCAGTAATAGCCAAAGAGGGGCAGCTATAGACACCTAATTTTGTCCGGACCACTAAAACAAGTATGTTTTCTTCCTAAATTGACATTTCAGAATATAAAAAGACTTTTTTCATCCTGCAAGTGGTACACCGAGACTTAGTTTAAGAGGGCGAGCATAAAAAGTCAAACTCAAAAAAAGTCAACCTCGAAAAAAGTCAACCTCAAAAAAGTCAACCTTAAAAAGTCAAATCCTGAAAAAGTCAACCCACTTTCAAAATCAAGATTTGAAGTTCAATTGAAAAATGGCGAAAGAATTTTGATAATCCGAGGTCTACATCGAAAGATATGGAGTTCGAAAGTTGGGTTATGGAGATTTAGTAGAAATGAAACCCTAATCCGGGAAATTCGGGGAAAAGTGCTTAAACGATCGAATTGGTCAAAATTGAAGGTTCCAAATGAAAGATAAGCACTGACTACGAGTAATGGAGAAGCCACTTGAAAGAAAAGTCAATCCAGGAGAAAACCGAGAATTAGGGTTTTTGGTGGACTTCGATGAAATTGGGAAGAATTACAGAAATGGCCCAACTTGGTAAAACAAAAGCCACTAATGGATGAGGAGTGATTAAAAATGGATAGCCCAAGGCTCAATTTGAAGAAAATCTGAAAATCGGACTTGTTTTGAGCAAAATCGGGTTTCGGAGGCAAAAGGGCAAATTGGAAAATTTAGGAAAAATAGCAAATAAACTCCAAAAATTTTGAAAAATTGAAAATCTCATTCTTAAATCATTTCGAAGAGATTGGCGAAAGAAAATCTTGATTCAGAGTTCGTTTGCAAAATGGCCAAATCCCGGGTCTCTTATGTAGTAATTCAAGAAGATAAATCCCGAAAAAATAGCAAATGAACTCCAAATCTTCTGAAAATTTTCAAATCTCATTTTTAAATTATTTGAAAGATATTGGAGAAATAAAATCTTGATTCAGAGTTCGTTTGCAAAATGACCAAATCCCGAGCCTCCTATGTAGTAATTCAAGCAGATAAATCCCGAAAAAATACCAAATGAGTTCCAAAAATTATGAAAACTTCCAGATCACACTTTTAAATTATTTGGAAGATATGGGTGAATAAAAATCTTGATTTTGAGCTCGTTTAGAAAATGGTAAAATGTGGGGGCATAAAAAGGCATTTTTGGAAGAGAAAATCCAAATATATAGCAAACGGACTCGAAAAATTTTGAAAACTTTCAAAATTAAATATTTTAATATTTTGAAAGTATTAAAAAAAGAAATTTTGAATTTGGAGTTGGTTTTCCATTTATTTGCATCCGGGGGGCAAAACGATCATTTTACCCAAGCAACCGAAAAGGGCTTTTCTTGCCTTTATAAAAAATCAGACTTGGACTGGAAAAGGGAGTGCTGGTTTTCCAAGGCCCAAAGGAGGGAAGAAGCTTCTGATTTTTCAATCAAAAGGCCAAGAATTAAGAGTTAGTTAGTGATATTTTTGATCAAGCCATTGCAAATAAGCCACATGGGCCAATGCATGAAGAGGGAGAGTGTCAACATTATTCTTGAACAGCTATAATTATGGACAGCTGATGGCCTAATCTAAGGGTGATAATTTCATGATTTTTCACCTTGAATCACTAGCCCTTGGATGGAAATTGGTTGGAGTAAAAATGACAACATCCTAGGAAGAGAGAGGGTGAATTCAGCAAGCATAAGGAGAAGGGCAGAGAATTCATTTGAGCACTTCATTTTTTCAGATTTCTTCTTGGTTTTGCTTATTTTTTCTCTCCTTGGTTGAAAGCAAAAAGAAAAAGTTTAGAAAAGAAAGGAAAGTTTGAAGAGATAAAGCTTGAAAGATAGCTTCTTGAGATTGCTTTGAGCACCAACTCTTGCACTTTCTTGATTTTCCATTCTTGTTTTTGCTGTTTTTGATTATTATTTGGTGAGTTTTCTTTTTAAATAAGTGTTCTTTTTATGTTCTTTTCTTCTTCTTTTCTTAAAAACAAGTTTTTTCAATTTTTTTCTTGTTTTCTCACCATGGCCGAATGGCCCAAATTTTTTTATTATTGTTGCTGTTTTGTTTGATTTTATCATGTTATTTATGTTATTTTTTTATTCTTGATGCTTTAAATATTCTTCTACTACATATACTTGAAGCTTGTTTTAATTTGGTTGCTTTGTTTGTTGCCATTTATGAGTTAAATATCATGTTCTTGCATTTTTCATTTTCTTTTTTCATAATGTTTAAATTTGTTGATGTTTTATGTTTAGTATATCAAGTGTTTGTGAAAATGCTTGTTAGTTTTAATATCTCTACTTTGTGTTTGCATGATTTGAGTGTTATGTTTTAGTTGAGCATGTTTGTATATCAAGTGTTTGTGGAAATGCTTGTTAGTTTTAACATCTCTACTTTGTGTTTGCATGATTTGAGTGTTATGTTTTAGTTGAGCATGTCAGTATATCAAGTGTTTGTGAAAATGCCATGCTTATTTGGAACCTTAGGCCATTCGGCCACTTCATGTATCTAGCATTGTGTGTGCATTTTTGCTATGTTAGTTGGTAGGTTTGTATTTGCATGACATTTGATTGAGTATTTAGTTTAAGTATACCAAGTGTTTGTGAAAATGCCATGTTTGCTTCGACCTTAAGGCCATTCGGCTACCTCATTATTTTGCCTTGTGTTTGCATTTTTGTTATGTTAGATGAAAGGTTTGCATTTGCATGACATTTGGTTGAGTTTTTGGTTTAAGCATGCCTTGTGTTTGTGTTATTGCCATGCATATTTTAGTTGTTAAGTTTGGTTTATTTTGCCATGCATGTCCATGCATTTTAGACCTAGGTTGCATTAAATGCCATGCAAGTTCATTTAGGTCTAGGTCACTATATTGATGCCATGCATTTTTTCATGACATTTAGGTTTAAAACCATACATTTCATGCATCATATTTTCTCTATTTTTCCATGCATTTCATGTCCATTCCACTTGACTAATGACTTAAGCCAATTAATGATTCAAAGTCATGCTCTCTTGAGCATACTTGTGGAAAATTAAGGTTTGTCAAATTGATTATTCTACCTTTGTGATTTTTCTTACTCAACCAATTTTTGTCTAACTTTTCAAAAGTCCTAGCTACTGTTTGTGAGTCATTTTATGAGTCTTAAATATTTTTACTTTGATTTTAAATGATTTTATAAAAGGCAAAAATGTATTTTGAAAAAATAGTTTTTTCACCCAGTACTCGTACTTTCCCGATTTTTATGGAAATTAATCTTTAATCAGGAAATTAAGATGATTTTTCCTGTGTATTTTTACATGTCCTGAGTCTCCAGTATTTTTTTAGATTTGTTTGAATTTTTAAAAATAGGGTAAAAAATCGTGGCTTAAAACTGGACAATGGAGTCAGAATTGAATTTAAATGAAAATCATTTTTCTGTTTTGGTTAAGTTACTTAGAGGGGGCTGATTAGAAAGTTTAGCTACTGACTTAAGGTAGTTTCTAAGCCTTTTTGAACTCTAAAAATGATTTTTTAAATCTCGGGTTATGGGTGGTCAAGTCCGGGATTTTAAACTTAGGAAATTAGAGCCATTTAAAATAGGCTTTAGCCCAGTTTTTATTTTTAATCTAAGCTTTTCAAAATTGTTTTCAAACAATCACAAAGTACTTTTGTTTTAGAATATTTAATTTGACATATTTTCCTAAGGTAGCCGGATATCTTTTTAGATATACGGATTTCCTTAATTAAAGGAAAAAATACATTTTCATGCATTGCATTTTCCATAGTCATGCATTTTATATAATATGTGATTTTTGCTATGATAATTCCTATGGTATTGTTATTATTTTGATTTATATTTTGTAGGTTATATTGTTTATTATATGGTTTTGAATATTTCATGATATCCTATGTTTTTTATTTAGTTATTTTTGTCATATTATTTAGCATATACTATGTTCATACATTATTATTTTCATTTTTATTTTCATGCATATTATATGATAGCATTATTTTATATTCCATATCATTTAAATTATATGCCATATCGTTCATATTTTCCATGTCATATAAATCATTTCATTTCATATAGAATATATTATGTTACCTAGGTTATTTCATTTCATATATCATATAACTTAGAATATTTCATTTCATTTAGAATATGCTAAGGCATTTAAATCATATCATATCACTTATGGTGCATTATTTTATTTAGATTTTGCTATGTCATTTTATTTATGTCATGCATATACATATTCATATCTTTCAAAATATTTTCAAAAAGGTAACGATTTTCAATAAAATAAAGATATTCTCGAGTTAAAATAATTCATGAGTTTTCTGTCGGGTTTGCTGGGGAGGATATCATCAATTATCATTAATAACGGATTATCTTCTTTAAAAAGAGAATGATTCGGAAAGTTTTCCAAAATTAATAAATTTTTCTATATTTTGCCACGTTTGTTGGGGAATATAGGAAAATTTTGAATTTATAAATTCCGGATCATTTTCAATTAAAAATAGAATTATTTTTCTTTAAATTGGGAATTAACTTGAAATACTAAATTTAAAACCAACTTTGTACCGAGACTTGAGATAACACATGATTAATAAGGTACCGTTTTATACGGGCGTTGTGGGGGTGCTAATCCTTCCCCGCACGTAACCGAGTCCCTAACCCGTTTCTTTGATTTCTCTGGTTTAAAACGCAGACTTGAAATTGGTTTTAAAAATGTTTTAATTAATTTTTAAAATATTTTATAAAACCGGTTTTAATAGGTGGCCGATCACACCTAGCTAAAAAATATTGGTGGCGACTCCATGTCTTTTTCAAGGTCATTTTCAAAACCTTCATTTTTCTAGAGGAATTAAGTCGACTTTTCCTCGGTTTTTTTTTAATGTCACGCTTAACAAATAATAAAGTCTTGCAGTGAGACTTGTTATTTTTAGGTTACGACAACGTATTTTAAAAGTCCATTTTGATCGAGCATGGATATTTAATTTGAAAGGTTTTTCTCATAATTCATCCCATCTTTTGAATTGACATTTTTTACCTCGGAAGCATTTAGAATTCTCTGATACATGGTAAAAAAAAAGGAGAGGTTTAAGCCAAAAATCAGCAAAGGGCGACTTAATAACGAATGGGGGACACCTAAGTTGAAAACCCGCAAAGGGCGGCCCAAGTACTGATTAAGGTTTGAGTTAATGCTCCATGTAAAGGGGGAGAAATTATTTGAAAATCAGAGAAAAGGGGAACACTCAGTCTGACGTAACTACGGAAGCCGAGGGATTACCCAAGTAAATTGCTTGTCAAGAGAAATTTCAGATGGTTTGAAAAATGAGGGGTCCAAGATATTCCGCATCCGGGGCATCAACAACCTATAACTTTACATTTGTTCCTTATATCCCTGATATCCACTTTTATCATCCTAAAACATTTTGTTGCAATAAATTTTAGTTACCCCTTTTACGGCAATTGCTTGTTTCATACTTTCTTTCATACATTTTTCAGATGCGTTTTGTTTGTTATTAAATTGAATGATGATTAGTAAACATAAATTTTTTAATAAAAGAGATTTTTAAAAGTATTACTAAGGAATAGATCTAAATCTTAGAAAAAGTTTGGAAAACCACTAATCCTGATGGAAAATTCACCATGAAAAGGAAAACAATGAATGTGTTGGAGACTCCATCATGAAGTTAGAAATTTATGAATCTCAGCGAAGTCAGAAACTGGGACTGTTTGACAAATTATCTTGAGTAAAGGGTTCCTTAAGTGGGGCATAAGTGAACAATTGAAGACTCCGTCATGAAGTCAGATAATCTCTGAACCTCAAAGAAACCATGGATTAGAAATCATGACACGATCATTTGATTGCATTCATCCTCAGGAAACATACAAGCATTTGCAAAGCATGTCATTCTCATCATTGCATTTAGCTAACATTGCAGAAATCAGGAAAACTTTGGCTTCCTCGAATCGAACTCGTTCTGTTTCTCAAATGAGTCGATTCCCGAGACCACCGTCGAGGCATGTTTCATTTAAATTGAACTCGTTCTACTTCTCAAATGAGTCGAGCCCCGAGACCACCGTCGAGGTATTTCCTTTTGTTTAAATCAAATTCATTCTGTTTTATCAAATGAGTCAAACCCTGAGACCACTGTCGAGGTATTTTATTTTGTTTCAAATTGAATTCATTATGTTTTATCAAATGAGTCGAACCCCGAGACCACCGTCGAGGTATTTTCTTTTGTTTTAAATCGAATTCATTCTGTTTTATCAAATGAGTCGAGCCTTGAGACTACCGTCGAAGTATTTCCTTTTGTTTTAAATTGAATTCATTCTGTTTATCAAATGAGTCGAGCCTTGAGATTGTCGTCAAGGTATTTTCATCACGGATAAGGCCTCCGGGCACCATTTTAAGACCTTCGGGCACCATTTTTAAGACCTTCGGGCATAATTTTTCAAATCACGGGTAAGGCCTTCAGGCACCATTTTTAAGACCTTCGGGCACCATTTTTAAGACCTCCGGGCATAATTTTTTCAAATCATGGGTAAGGCCTCCGGTCACCATTTTTAAGACCTTTGGGCATAATTTTTCAAATCACGGGTAAGGCCTCCAAGCACCAGTTTTAAGACCTCCGGGCATAATTTTTAAGACCTTCGGGCACAATTTTCACTTTTGCAAATCGAACTCGTTTCCTTAAGACAGATCAAGCCTTGATTAGCCAGGGAATTCAATTTATGGACAAAATCTTCAATTCACAGCTTTTTCAACAAAAAAAAAAATGAATGATGATGATTCAAAACCTCTTTCCCTTTCCTTCACATATGATTTCACTAACCGTACAAAATTAGTGTTTGTTTATCTTTGCCTGATTCCTGATTCTCAGCAATAGCCAAAGAGGGGCAGCTGTAGACACCTAATTTTGTTCAAACCCCTAAATCAGGTACATTTTCTTCCTAAATTGATGTTTCAGAATGCTAAAAGGCTTTTCTCATCATGCAGGTGGTACTCCGAGACTTAGTCTAAGAAAGCAGACAAAAAAGTCAAACCCAAAAAAGCCAACCTCGAAAAAAGTCAACCAATTTTCAAAATCAAGATTTGAGGTTCAATTGAAAAATGGTGAAAGAATTTTGATAATCCGATGTCTACATTGAAAGATATGGAGGTCGGAAGTTGGGTTACGGAATCTCAGTAGAAAAAAAACCCTAGTTTAAGAAATTTAGAGAAAAGTGCTTAAACGATCAAATTGGTCGGAATTGAAGGTTCCAAATGAAAGATAAGTACTGACTACGGGTAATAGAGAAGCCACTTGGAAGAAAAACTGATAGAAAAGTCAATTCGAAAGAAAACCGAGAATTAGGGTTTTTTGGTGGATTTTGGTGAAATTTGGAATAATTACAGAAATGGCCCGATTCGGTAGATCTAAAGCCCTTAATTGATGAGAAATGGTTAAACAAGGATATCCCAATGCTCAGTTTGAAGAAAATCTAAAAATCGAACTTGTTTTGAGCAAAACCGGGTTTCAGAGGCAAAAGGGCAAAATTGGAAAATGTGAGAAAAATAGCAAATGAACTCCAAAATTTCTGAAAATTTGTAAATCTCATTCTTAAATCATTTCAAAGCGATTGGCAAAAGAAAATCTTTATTCGGTGTTCGTTTACAAAATGGCCAAATACCGGGCCCATTATGTAGAAATTCAACAGGATAAATCCCGAAAAATAGCAGATGAACTCCAAAAATTCTAAAAAATTTCATATCTCATTTTTAAATTATTTGGAAGAGATTGGCAAGAGAAAATCTTGATTCGGAGTTCGTTTGCAAAATGGCCAAATCCCGGGTCCCCTATGTAGTAATTCAAGCAGATAAATCTCGAAAAAATAGCAAATGATCTCCAAAAATTATGAAAACTTCCAGATCACATTTTTAAATTATTTGGAAAAGATTGGTGAAGAAAATTTGGATTAGGAGCTCGTTTAAAAAATGGTAAAGTTCGGGTCAATAAAAGGGGCAATTTCGAAAATAAATCCGAAATAAATAGCAAATGGACTCGGAAAATTTTGAAAACTTCCAGAATTCAATTTTTTATTTCGAAAGTATTGAAAAAAGAAAATTCGAATTTAGAGTCCGTTTGCTATTTATTTAGGTTCGGGGGGCAAAAAGGTTATTTCACCAAAGAAACCAAAAAAGGCAAATTTGTAATTGAGGAAAATATGAAAGGAATTGCTGGGATTTTTCTTCCCTTGGTCAGCCAACATAGAGGAGAAGAATAAAGCTTCAACAATTTAATTCCCTAGTCACTATCAAGCCACATGCTACCATTAACACCTTGCAAATGGTCCCCCTTTCATCCAATGGCTTAGGTGCCTTGTAGGAAAGTTGAATGCACCATCCAATGGCCAAGTTTAAATGGAAAGATGACATTTTTATTTGTCATGAAAGAACCCTCATCTAATGGCCAAGAATGGAAGAAAAAAGATGAGCACAATTCATCCAAGGGTGAGCATCCATTCAGTTAAGCAAGGGAGTGCATGGGATTGTCTCTTATCATCCAATGGCTTAGACCATATACAAGGGCTGAGTACACATGTTGAGGGCTGGATTTAATCTACAAGATGTCATTTTTATGTTGTCCTCATCCAATGACCAAGAATGGAAGAGCACAACTCATCCAAGGGTAGGCACTCAAGGGGGCAAGCAAGGGAGTGCATTGGATTGGTCCTCTTTTGCATCTAAGGGTTGAGGTTACTACAAGGGCTGAGTACACATCTTAAGGGCTGCTATCAATTGGCAAGATGATATTTTTATGTTGTCATCAAAATATCTTAATTGGAGGAGAAAAAGTGCAATTTCCATCCAAGGGTGAGAGGCCATTCGGCCAAGGCTAAAAAATGGGGGTTGGTTTCATTTTTTCATATGTTTTTTGGCTGAAGTCAGTAGCTAATTTAGCAAAGAAAAAGTTTTTGAAAGAAAGAAAAAAAGAGGTTTTCAATAGAGAGCTTGAAGGTAGTCATCTCTACCAAGCTCTAGCATAGCTTTCTTCTTGTTTTCCATGGTGTTTTCTTGATTTTCTATCTTGTTTTCCTACTACATTTTTCATAGAAATAAAGCTTTTTAATGTTTACTTAAGTTTTCATCTTTTCTTCTTCATCAAAATTATGGAAAACAAATTTTGTTTACATGGTTTTATGCTTGGCCGAATATGGCATGTTTGCTTGCCTTGGTTTTCTTTTTCTTTCTTCCTTGCATGTTGTTGTGGAAAAATGGTTTTTAGAAGGTATGTTTAAGTATTTTATATTCTGATTTTTTACAAAAAAAATGAAGCAAAAGGGTTGAAATGGCTACATGATCTTGGCAAGACCAAGTGACCATGGTTAGGGGAGAGGCTATGCCCATTTTTACCTACCATGAAGCTCACCTTAATTTTGTTATTTAACATGGTTTATTTTCTAATTTTTTGAAATGGAAAGGCTTCATGATCTTGGCAAGACCAAGTGATTATGGTTTGGTGAGAGGCTATGCCCATTTGATACCAACCATGGAGCTTAACTTTCCTTGTTTTATTTACTAGTTTTGCTTGTTATTTGCTTTGCATGTCTATGTTTAATTTTTTATATGTTCTTTACATTATTTTCTATGCTATATTTGTTTCTATATTTCATTTCCATGCTTGATATTGTGTCCTTGAAGATTCGGCCATTATGTCATATGTTCATATTGTGCATTTTTTTTCATGTATCATGTCTTATATTATAAGCATGTTTGCATTTTTCATATTTTGTCATATGGCCATTCGACTGCTCCATGTTAGTATACCTTGCATATGCATTTTCATTTTGCTTCTTGTCTTGTTTGCATCTCCATGCCATGAGTTAGCATATCTTAATTTTTAGTATGCCATATGCTTGTGAAAATGCTATGATAAAATGCCATCATTTGGGGTATATGACCATTCGGCTATTCCATTTAGTATTCCTTGCATGTGCATTTCCATCTTGCCTCTTGACTTGTTTGCATCTCCATGCCATGAGCTTGTGCATTTTGATTTTAGTATGTCATTTGCTTATGAAAATGTCATGACATCATGCATCTTGATATGATTTGTCATGTACTTGTGTCATTTACTAGATAAGATTGTATTAAAGTACATGTAACCACATTCGGCCTCTTCATGCATCCCTTGCCTTTTAATGCATTTGCATTTTGTTTAGGTAAATGCTTTGCATTATCATATTTTGAAATTGTGTATTAGTTGCTGTTTGTTCCAGCATTAGAATTAGTTTCATTGGTCATTGTATGTTCATAGTATTGCTATGCATGTTCATTACATTTTAGGTCTAGGCCATATTGGTATTGCCATGCATATTGGGTCTTAAATCATATTGGTATTGCCATGCATTGCTATGCTACTTAGGTCTTAGGTTACATTAACATTTTCATGCATATTCATAACATATTAGGTCCAAGTCATATTTGAATTATCAAGCATTGCATGCATATTAAGTTAGGATAGCATTTATTGCCATGCAAACTCATGCTAGAAATTTAGGTTATTTTGAATTGTCATGCATTTCCTTTACCATTTAGGCTTTAGACCATGCATTTCATACATTTCATTTGCTGTATGTTCATGCATTCCATGCCATTGCCACATGATTTATGACTTAGGCCAATCAATGGCTCAAAGTCATGCTCTCTTTAGCATACTTGTGGAAAATTAAAGGGTTGTCAAATTGATTATTCTACCTTTGTGATTTTTTTTACTTAGCCAATTTTTGTCCAAGGTTTTTAAATGTTTCAGATACTGTCCTTAGGTCTTTAGGATGATCTCCAACAATTTTTACTTTGATTTTTGAATGACTTTATCAAAGGCAAAAAATGTGTTTTGACAAAATAGTTTTTTTCACCCAGTACTCGAATTTCTCTGATTTTTTTGGGCAGTCATCTTTAATCAGAAAATTAAGCCAAGTTTTTATCATGTAGCTTTACATGTTCTGAGTCTCCAGTAATTTTTTTAGATTTTTTTGAATTTTTAAAAATAGGCTAAAATATCGTGTGGCAAAACTGACAGTAGAGGCAGATTTGAATTCAAAAGAGAATAATGGTTGAACTTGGCTAAGGCATTTAGAGGGGGTTGGTTAGAAGCTTTAGCTACTGTCTTAGGGTAATTTCTAAGCCTTTTTAAACTTTAAAAATGATTTTATAAATTTCGGGTTAAGGGTGGTCAAGTCCGGGATTTTAAACTTAGGAAATTAAAGTCATTTTAAAAGGGTTTGGTAAGGGTTTTAATTTTTATTCAAGTTTTTCCTCAAAATTATTTTCAAACAATCACAAAGTTTTGTTTTTTTTAGAAAATATAATTTGACATGTTTTCCTAAGGAAGTCGGATATCTTTTTAGATATACAGATTTCTTTATTTAGAGGAAAAAAAATACATTTTCATGCATTGCATTTTCCATGTTCATGCATTTTATTTAATATGTGATTTTTGCTATGATATTTTCCATGGTATTATTATTACTTTGATTTACATTTTATGATGTTGTATTGTTTGCCATATGATTTTGAATATTTCATGATATCCATACTTTTTTTATTTAGTCATTTATTTTTGTCACATTATTTAGCATATACTATGTTCATGCATTTTTATCTTATTTTCATGCATATTTTATGATAGCATTATTTTATTTTTCATGTCATTTCATCATATTCCATGTCATTTAGGTTATATTATTTAGAATATGCCATGTCATTTAAAATATGCCATATCATTTAAAATTACCATGTCATTTAAATCATTTTATCTCATTTAGAATATACCATGATACTTAGGATTTTTCATTTCACCTAGAATATACTATGCCATTTAAATTATGTCATATCATTTAGGTTGCATTATATTTATCTAGACTTTGCCATGTCATTTATTTATGTCATACATGTTGATGTTCATATTTTTAAATATTTTGAAAAAGATAATGATTTTCAATAAACATAAAGATATTTCCGAGTTAAAATAATTCATGAGTTCTCTATCGGGTTTGCTAGAAGAAATATCATCAATTATCATTAATAAAGGAATATCGTTCTTTCAAAAAAACGATAATGATTCGGAAAGTTTTCCAAATGAATAAAAATTTCTATATTTTGCCGATTTTGTCGGGGAATGTAGGAAAATTTTGAATTAATAAATTCCGGATCATTTTCAATTAAAAATTGAATTATTTTTCTTAAAATTGGGAATTAACTTGAAATACTAAATTAAAAACCAACTTTTTTATCGAGACTTGAGATAACACATGATTAATAAGGTACCGTTTTATACGGGCGTTGGGGATGCTAATCCTTTCCCGCAAGTAACCGAGTCCCGAACCCGATTCTTCGATTTTCTCTGGTTTATAACGCAGACTTGAAATTGGTTTTAAAAATGTTTTAATTAATTTTAAAATGTTTTATAAAACCGATTTTAATAGGTGGCCAATCACACCTAGCTAAAAAAGATTGGTGGCGACTCCATGTCTTTTTCAAGGTTATTTTCAAAACCTTCGTTTTTCAGAGGAATTAAGTCGACTTTTTCTCGATTTTTTTATGTCATGCTTAACGAATAAAAAGTTTTGCGATAAAACTTGTTATCTTTTAGGTTGCGACAGATGCTATTCAATATAATTTATAATTTGCAACATTGTGTCTTAATTTGATGGTCTGAATAATTTATCTAAGATTTTATTGTCTAAAAGAAGAAATTAAAAACTGTCAACATTTACGAAAATATAATTGTCTCTATCTCTGATAGATTTGTTTGTGGAAGCGTTGAATAGGAATTTTCGAATTAAGGCTCAACCTATAGTATTATTTTATTAATAAAAATTAATTTTATTAAATTTTAATTCTAAAATTTTTAAAAATAATAAATTAGTAATAAAAATTATTTTTTAATATTTGAATAATAATTTAAAAATAACAATTTGAGTCGAATCCAAACATGATATTTAAAAGTATCAATAGAATCTAATCTGATTCAATTCACGTACGTTTTAATATTAAATAGTAAGTGATAACCGATAAATATTGGTAGCTCTGTATATGTTGTATCTTTGGAACATTTGGAGGAAAGAGAGAAGAAAATGCATGGGGAATTTTTTAAAATTGGATTATTTTTCAAAAAGAGTTGATATATTTTTATTATTTGGATGATTTTAGGTAAAATATTTTATGTTATTTGATTGTTTTTCGAAAAATTTATATTGATATTGTCGCAACATAAAAAATAACAAGTCTCATCGCGAGACATTTTACTCATTAAGCGTGACATTGAGAAAAACAGAGGAAAAGACAACTTAATTTCTCTTGAAATAAAATGAAGGTAACAAGCATTTTCACAAAACACATGGATTTCAAAATATAAAACATAAACAAACTTAAATATTTTGAAAACATAAAATAAAAAATGCAAGAACATGATAATAGACTCATAAATGGAAATAAGAAAGCAACCAAATTAAAACAAGCTTCAAGTATATTTAGTATAAGAAGATTTAAAGCATCAAGACTTCTTTTTAATATAAAAAATAACATGAAAAATCAAAGCAAAATAGCAACTAAAAGAATATAGGTCATTCGACCATGTCAAGGAATCAAGAGAAAAAGATATTGCAAGAACTTTTTTAAGAAAAGATGAAGAAAGAATTTCAAAAGAACATTTAAAAAACACTTATTTAAGAAGAAAAATCAAAAGAAAACTCACCAAAATAATGATCAAAACAGCAAAAACAAGGATGGAAAATCAAAGAAAGTGCAAGAGTTGGTGCTAAAAGCAACCTCTAGAAGCTATCTTTCAACCTTTTTTTTTCAAACTTTCATTTTTTCATATTCTCTCTTGTTTTGGCTGAGTTTTCTCTCCATTGTTGCAAAGCTTAATATGGTATAATCAAAAAAGGGGCACCATTTTTAAGACCTTTGGGCACCATGTTTAAGACCTCCGTGCATAATTTTTTCAAATCACGGGTAAGGCCTACGGGCACCATTTTTAAGATCTCCGGGCACCATTCTTAAGACCTCCGGGCATAATTTTTCAAATCACGGGTAAGGCCTACGGGCACCATTTTTAAGACCTCCGGGCACCATTTTTAAGACCTCCGATCATAATTTTTTTCAAATCACGGGTAAGGCCTACGGGCACCATTTTTAAGACCTCCGGGCACCATCTTAAGACCTCCGAGCATATTTTTTTTCAAATCACGGGTAAGGCCTACGAACACCATTTTTAAGACCTCCAGGCACCATTCTTAATACCTCCGGGCATAATTTTTTCAAATCACGGGTAAAGCCTACGGGCAACATTTTAAAGACCTCCCGGGCACCATTCTTAAGACCTCCTAGCATAATTTTTTTCAAATCATGGGTAAGGCCTCCGGGCACCATTTTTAAGACCTCCGGGCACCATTCTTAAGACCTCCAGGCACAACTTTTTTCTTGCAAATCAAATTCATTTCCTTAAGACGGGTCGAGCCTTGATTAGACAGGGAATTTAATTTAAGGACAAAATCTTCAGTTTACAGCTTTTTCAACAAAAAAAATGAAAAAATGAAAAATGAAAAAAATTGAAGAAATGAAAAAAGAAATTCCCTTTCCTTCACATGTGATTTCACTAACCGGATGAAATTAGTGTTTATTTATCTTTGCCTGATTCCTGATTCTCAGCAATAGCCAAAGAGGGGCAGCTGTAGACACCTAATTTTGTCCGGACCACTAAAACATGTATGTTTCCTTCCTAAATTGATGTGTCAAAATGTAAAAAGACTTTTTTTTTATCCTGCAGGTAGTACTCTGAGACTTAGTTTAAGAGGGCGAGCATAAAAAGTCAAAATAAAAAAAGTCAATCGAAAAAAGTCAACCCCGAAAAAGTCAACCCCGAAAAGTAAACTACTGAAAACGTCAACCCACTTTTAAAATCAATATTTGAAGTTCAATTGAAAAATGGAAAAATAATTTTGATAATCCGGGGTCTACATCGAAAGATATGGAGTTCGGAAGTTGGGTTATGGAGATTCAATAGAAAGGAAACCTTAATCCGAGAAATTTGCGGAAAAGTGCTTAAACGACTGAATTGATCAAAATTGAAGGTTCCAAATGAAAGATAAGCACTGACTATGGGTAATGGAGAAGCCACTTGAAAGAAAAACTGAAAGAAAAGTCAATCCAGGAGAAAACCGAGAATTAGGGTTTTTGGTGGATTCCGGTGAAATTGGGAAGAATTGCAAGAAATGCCCCAATTCAGTTAGACTAAAGCCCCTAATGGATGAGGAGTGATGAAAAAAGGATAGCCCAAGGCTCAGTTTGAAGAAAATCTGAAAATCGGACATGTTTTGAGCAAAACCGGATTTCGGAGGCAAAAGGGCAAAATTGGAAAATTTGGGAAAAATAGAAAATGAACTCCAAAAATTCTGAAAAATTGCAAATCTCATTTTTAAACCATTTGGAAGAGATTGGCGAAGGATAATCTTGATTCGGAGTTCGTTTGCAAAATGGCCAAATCCCGGGTCTTTTATGTAGTAATTCAAAAAGATAAATCCCGAAAAAATAGCAAATGGACTCCAAAAATTCTGAAAATTTGTAAATATAATTTATAAATTATTTGGAAGATATTTGCAAAAGAAAATCTTGATTCAGGGTTCGTTTGCATAGTGGCCAAATCCCGGGCCCCCTATGTAGTAATTCAAGCAGATAAATCCCGAAAAAATACCAAATGAGTTCCAAAAATTATGAAACATTCCGGATCAAACTTTTAAATTATTTGGAAGAGATTGGTGAAGAAAAATCTTGATTTGGAGCTCGTTTAAAAAATGATAAAATTTGGGGGCATAAAAGGGCAATTTTGGAAGAAAAAATCCAAATAAATAGCAAACGGACTCGAAAATTTTTGAAAAACTTCCAGAATTCAATTTTTTATTATTTTGAAAGTATTGAAAAAATAAAATTTGAATTTGGAGTCCGTTTGCCATTTATTTGCATCCGGGGGGCAAAAAGGTCATTTTACCCAAGCAATCGAAAAGGGCTTTTCTTGCCTTTCAGAAAAATCAATCTTGGGCTAGAAGAAGGAGCGCTGGCCAGCCAAGGCCCAATGAAGGGAAGGATGTTTCTGATTTTTTAATCAAGAGGCCAAAAATGAAGAGTTAGTTAATGATTTTTTGATCAAGCCTTTGCAAATAAGCCACATGGACCAATGCATGAAAAGGGAGAGTGTCAACATAATTCTTGAATAGATGTAATTAGGGACAGCTGATGGCCTAATCTAAGGGTGATAATTTCATGTTTTAAACATCTTGGATCATTAGCCATTGGATGAAAATTGGTTGGAGGAAAAACAACATCCTAGTCATGAGAGAGGGAAGTTTCGGCCACTCTAAAGGAGGGGTCTCTTTCATTTTCAGCTCACTCTCATTTTTCATATTCTCTCTTGTTTTTGCTGAGTTTTCTCTCCATTGTTTCAAAGCAAAAAGAAAAGTTTAGAAAAGAAAAGAAAGTTTGAAGAGAAAAAGCTTGAAAGATAGCTTCTAGAGGTTGCTTTTAGCACCAACTCTTGCACTTTCTTTGATTTTCTATTCTTGTTTTTGCTGTTTTGATCATTATTTTGGTGAGTTTTCTTTTGATTTTTCTTTTTAAATAAGTGTTTTTTAATGTTCTTTTTAAGTTCTTTCTTCATCTTTTCTTAAAAAAAAAAAGTTCTTGCAATTCTTTTTCCTCATTTCATTGACTTGGCCGAATGGCCCATGTTTTTTTTGTTGCTGTTTTGCTTTGATTTTTCATGTTATTTTGATATTAAATAAAGTCTTGATGCTTTAAATCTTCTTCTAGTACATATACTTGAAGCTTGTTTTAAGTTGGTTGCTTGCTTAATTCCATTTATGAGTCTATTATCATGTTCTTGCATTTTTTATTTTCTGTTTTCAAACTATTTAAATTTGTTTATGTTTTATATTTTGAAATCCATGTGTTTGTGAAAATGCTTGTTAGTTTTCATACTTCTACTTTTTATTTGCATGATTTGAGTGTTATATTTTAGTTAAGTATGATAGTATATCAAGTGTTTTTGAAAATGCCATGCTCACTTGGAATATGGGGCCATTCGGCCATCCCATTTATTTTGCTTTGTGTGTGCATTTTTTGCTATGTTAGTTGATAGGTTTGCATTTGCATCATATTTTATTGAGTATTTGGTTTAAGTATATCAAGTGTTTGTGAAAATGCCATGCTTGCTTGGAGCTTGAGGCCATTCGGCCATCTCATATTATTTTGCTTTGTGTGTGCATTTTTGTTATGTTAGATGATAGGTTTGCATTTTCATGACATTTGGTTGAGTATTTGGTTTAAGCATCGTTGTGTTTGTGTTATTGCCATGCATATTTTAGATGTTAGGTTGGGTTTATTTTGCCATGCATTGTCCATGCATTTTAGACCTAGGTTGCATTAAATGTTCATGCAAGTTCATTTAGGTCTATGTCATTTTATTGATGCCATGCATTTTCATGACATTTAGGTTTAAAATCATGCATTTCATGCATCATATTTGCTGTATTTTTCATGCATTTCATGTCTGTCGCAACCTAAAAAATAACGACGACGAGTCTCATCGCAAGACTTTATTATTCGTTAGGCGTGACATTAAAAAAAACCGAGGAAAAGTCGACTTAATTCCTCTAAAAAAATGAAGGTTTTGAAAATGACCTTAAAAGACATGGAGTCGCCACCAATCTTTTTTAGCTAGGTGTGACCGGCCACCTATTAAAACCGGTTTTATAAAATATTTTAAAAATTAATTAAAACATTTTAAAAACCAATTTCAAGTCTGCGTTTTAAACCAGAGAAATCAAAGAAGCGGGTTCGGGAGTCGGTTACGTGCGGGGAAGGATTAGCACCCCCACAACGCCCGTATAAATCGGTACCTTATTAATCGTGTGTTATCTCAAGTCTCGGTAAAAGTTGGTTTTAAATTTAGTATTTCAAATTAATTCCCAATTTAAAGAAAAATAATTCCATTTTTTTTATTGAAAATGATCCGGAATTTATAAATTCAAAATTTTCCTATATTCCCCAACAAACGTGGCAAAATATAGAAATTTTTATTAGTTTTGGAAAACTTTCCGAATTATTCTCTTTTTTTGAAAGAAAGATATTCATTTATTAATAATAATTGATGATATTCCCTCCAGCAAACCCGGTAGAGAACTCATGAATTATTTTAACTCGGGAATATCTTTATTTTTATTGAAAATCATTATCTTTTTTTGAAAACATTTAAAAGAAATGAATATGTATAGGCATGACATAAATAAAATGACATAGCAAAATCTAAATAATATAATGCAACCTAAATGTCATGACACATAGAAATTATTATGGCAAGAATCACATATTATATAAAATGCATGAATATAAAAATGCAATGTATGAGATGTATTTTTTCCTTTAATTAAGGAAATCCGTATATCTAAAAAGATATCCGGCTACCTTAGGAAAATATGTCAAATTAAATATTCTAAAACCAAAATACTTTGTGATTGTTTG
This sequence comes from Fremontodendron californicum, assembly GCA_030761205.1. Classification (NCBI taxonomy): domain Eukaryota; kingdom Viridiplantae; phylum Streptophyta; class Magnoliopsida; order Malvales; family Malvaceae; genus Fremontodendron; species Fremontodendron californicum. The sequence goes on from JAULJL010000003.1 coordinate 30,499,590, forward strand.
AAAACAATTTTGAAAAGCTTGAATTAAAAATAAAAACTGGGCTAAAAATTTTTAAATGGCTCTAATTTCCTAAGTTTAAAAAAATCCGGACTTGACTCTCCTTAACCCGGGACTTGAAAAACCATTTTTAGAGTTAAAAAGGCTTAAAAATTACCCTAAGTCAGTAGCTAACCCTCCTAATCAGCCCACTCTAAGTAAATTAACCAAAACAGAAAATTGGTTTTTCTTTAAGTTCAATTCTGACTCCATTGTCCAGTTTTAATCCACGATTTTTTACCCTATTTTTAAAAATCCCAAAAATTCTAAAAAACATACTGGAGACTCAAGACATGTAAAACTATACGAGAAAAAATTGGATTAATTTTTTGATCAAAGATGAATTCCCAGAAAAACCAGAGATGTATGAGTTTTTGGAGGAGAAAAAACTGCTTTGTTTTTCTTTAAATTCAATTCTGACTCCACTGTCCAGTTTTAATCCACGATTTTTTACCCTATTTTTAAAAATTCCAAAAATTCTGAAAAAATTATTGGAGACTCAGGACATGTAAAAATACATGGAAAAAAATCGACTTAATTTTCTAATCAAAGATGAATTCCCAGAAAAATCGGAGATGTACGAGTTTTGGGTGGAAAAAAAACTGCTTTGCCAACACATTTTTTTTTTGTCTTTGATAAAATCATTTAAAAACCAAAATAAAAATATTTGAAACTCATAGAATGACTTGAAGACAGTAGCTAGGACTTTTTGAAAGTTAGATAAAAATTGGCTAAGTAAAAAAAATCACAAAGGTAGAATAATCAATTTGACAAATTTAATTTTCCACAAGTGTGCTCAAGAGAGCATGACCTTGAACCATTAATTGGCTCAAGTCATTATTCAAGTGGCATGAACATGAAATGCATGAAATAATGCAGCAAACATAATGCATGAAATGCATGGATCTAAACCTAAATGTAAGGAAAATACATGACATAAATAATATGGCCTAGACCTAACATGAACTTGCATGACATTTAATGTAACTTAGACCTAAAACATGCATGGCATTTTTACAAACACAAGGCATGCTTAATTCAAAAATCCAACCAAATATCATGCAAATGAAAAAACCTAACAACTAGCATGACAAAAAAATGCAACACACAATGCAAAACACATGGAGTAGCCAAATGGCCTCAAGCTCCAACAAGCATGGCATTTTCACAAACACTTGGCATACAAACATGAAAAACTAAGTCATAACACTTAAATCATGCAAGCATTTTCACAAACACCTAATATACCAAATCTAAAACATGCTTACTAAGATATAAAACAAGAATCATGCAAAGAATCACACAAGCATTTTCACAAACACTTAATATGCTAACTCTAAAACATGCTCAAATTTAAACAACATGAAAACAGAAAATTAAAAATGTAAAAACATGATATCTAAGACATAAATGGCAACAAACAAAGCAACCAAATTAAATATAACTTAAGAACATGAAATAACATAATATTTAAAACATCAAAAATAAAGAAAATAGCATAAACAATATGGTAAAATGAATCAAAAATAACAACTTAAAATAAATAATGTAGGCCATTTAGCCATGGTGAGTTTATTGTAAAAACAAAATGTAAGAAAAATATACTTAAGAAAGGAAATGAAGGAAGAACAAGAAACATTATTTTAAAATGAAAACTCACCAAGTAGCTTTTGAACGGATTAAGCTATAAACCCTCAGAGTAGCTTTTGAACGGATTAAGCTACAAACCCTCAGAGTAGCTTTTGAACGGATTAAGCTACAAACCCTCAGAGTAGCTTTTGAACGGATTAAGCTACAAACCCTCTCACAAGTAGCTTTTGAACGGATTAAGCTATAAACCCTCAGAGTAGCTTTTGAACGGATTAAGCTACAAACCCTCTCAACAAAAACACTATGACTCACCACCCGGATAATCCTAATACAAGTGTATAGACTATCTCACAAGGGGTAGTGGGTGATCTCAACCAAAGGCCAAGACTCCTTATTTATAAGGTGAGCACCTCCTTGGCTTAACATTACAAAGGGACGTGGGATTGGGACTTAGGCTCAAAAATGAAAATCTCTAACTTAACTCTTGATTTTTAATCACTTGATTGAAAAAATCCTAAGCTTCCTCCTTCCTTTGGGCTTGGGCAGGCCAGCACTTCTCTTTTCCAGCCCAGCTCTGATTTTTGAAAGGCTCAAAGAAGCCCTTTTCGGTTGCTTGGGTGAAACGACCATTTTGCCCCCCGGATGCAAAATAAATATCAAACGGGCTCCAAATTCAATTTTTCTTTTTTTAATACTTCCAAAATAATAAAATATTGAGTTCTGGAAGTTTTCAAAATTATCCGAGTCCGTTTGCTATTTATTTAGATTTTTTCTTCCCAAAATGTCCTTTTATGCCCCTACTTTTTACCATTTTTTAAACGAGCTCCAAATCAAGATTTTTCTTCACCAATCTCTTCAAAATAATTAAAAAGTGTGATCTGGAAGTTTTAATAATTTTTGGAGCTCATTTGGTATTTTTTCGGGATTTATCGGCTTGAATTACTGCATAGGAGGCTCAGGATTTAGCCATTTTGCAAACGAACTCGGAATCAAGATTTTATTTCGCCAATCTCTTCCAAATAATTTAAAAATGAGATCTGCAAAATTTCAAAAGATTTGGAGCCCATTTGCTATTTTTTCGGGATTTATCTTTTTGAATTATTGCATAAGAAGCCCGGGATTTGGCCATTTTGCAACCGAACTCGGAATCAAGATTTTCTTTCGCCAATCTCTTCCAAACAATTTAAAAATGAGATTGACAAATTTTTCAGAATTTTCGGAGTCCATTTGCTATTTTTCCCAAATTTTTCCAATTTTGCCCCTTTAACCTTCGAAACCCGATTTTGCTCAAAACAAGTCCGATTTTCAGATTTTCTTCAATCTGAGCCTTGGGCCATCCTTTTTAATCATTCCTCATCCATTGGGGGCTTTGGTCTTACCAAGTCGGGCCATTTCTGTGATTCTTCCCGATTTCACCGAAATCCACTAAAAACCCTAATTCTCGGTTTTCTCCCGGATTGACTTTTCTTTCGGTTTTTCTTGCAAGTGACTTCTCCATTACCCGTAGTCAGTGCTTATCTTTCATTTGGAACCTTCAATTTCGACCGGTTTGATCATTTAAGCACTTTTCCACAAATTTCTCGGATTAGGGTTTCTTTTCTACTGAACCTTCAAATCCCAACTTCCGAACTCCACATCTTTCAATATAGACCTCATATTATCAAAATTCTTTCTCCATTTTTCAATTGAACTTAAAATCTTGATTTTGAAAGTGGGTTGACTTTTTCAGTTGTTGACTTTCTGGGGTTGACTTTTTTGGGGTTGACTTTTTTTCAAGTTTGACTTTTTGTGCTCGCCCTTTTAAACTAAGTCTCGGAGTCTCACCTGCAGGATGAAAACAGTCTTTTTATACTTGGAAACATCAATATAGGAAGAAAACATACCTGTTTAGTGGTCCGGACAAAATTAGGTGTCTACAGCTGCCCCTCTTTGGCTATTGCTGAGAATCAGGAATCAGGCAAAGATAAACCGACACTAATTTTGTACGGTCAGTGACATCACATGTGAAGGAAAGGGAAAGGGGTTTCATTTTCATTTTTCATTTTTTTATTTTTTCATTTTTTTCATTTTTCCTCTTTTTTTCTTTTTTCAAATTTTTCAATTTTTTTTTTTAAAGTAAATTGAAGATTTGTCCTTAAATTGAATTCCCTGCCTAAACAAGGCTCGATTCGTCTTAAGGAAACGAATTCGATTTGCAAGAAAGGAAATGACCTCGACGATGGTCTCGGGGCCTTAACCTGTCTTGTTCTCAACTGTGTTTAAAATTCTGGATATCTCCTCCAGAAGCTTCGGCTATCACCACCAAAGTCTTGCTCATTTTTTTTTTAAATGTAAAAATTCTGGGTATCACCTCCAGAAGCTTCAGCTATCACCACCGAAGACTTTCTATCTTTTCAAAGGATTTTAAAACTCTAGATATCTCCACCAGAGGCTTCAGCTATCACCACCGAAGTCTTGCTCATTTTTAAAACCGTAAAATTCTGGGTATCATCTCCAGAAGCTTCAGCTATCACCACCGAAGACTTTCTACCTTTTCAAAGGACTTTAAAAAAAAACTCTGGATATCTCCACCAGAGGCTTCAGCTATCACCACCGAAGACTTGTTCATAAATAAAAAAAATACCTCGACGATGATTTCGGGGCTCGACTCGCCTTAAGGAAACGAAATCGATTATACCTTAAAGCTTTAAGAGATGATGCAAATGCTTCATGATGCAAATGCAAATGTCTTTTGTTGATGCAAACGCTTCTTGATGTAGATGCACATGTTGAATAAAATTCTGGATAACTCCTTCAAAAGAAGATTTCTCATTTTTCAAACTTATAATACCCTGGATATCTCCACCAGAGGCTTCAGCTATCACCACCGAAGACTTGTTCTTTTAAAACTGTAAAATTCTGGATATCCCCACCAGAAGCTTTGGCTATCACCACCGAAGACTTGCTCAATGTAAAATTCTAGGTAACTTCTTCAGAAGAAGATTTCTCATGTTTCAAAATTATAAAACCCTGGATATCTCCACCAGAGGCTTCAGCTATCACCACCGAAGACTTGTTCTTTTAAAACTGTAAAATTCTGGATATCCCCACCAGAAGCTCTGGCTATCACCACCAAAGACTTGCTCATTGTAAAAATCTGGGTAACTCATTCAGAAGAAGATTCCTCATGTTTCAAAATTATAAAACCCTGGATATCTCCACCAGAGGCTTCAGCTATCACCACCGAAGACTTGTTCACTTTTAAAAACTGTAAAATTCTGGATATCCCCACCAGAAGCTCTGGCTATCACCACCAAAGACTTGCTCATAGTAAAATTTTTGAGTAACTCCTTCAGAAGAAGATTTCTCATGTTTCAAAATTATAAAACCCTAGATATCTCCACCAGAGGCTTCAGCTATCACCACCGAAGACTTGTTCACTTTTAAAAACTGTAAAATTCTGGATATCCCCACCAGAAGCTCTGGCTATCACCACCAAAGACTTGCTCATTGTAAAAATCTGGGTAACTCCTTCAGAAGAAGATTCCTCATGTTTCAAAATTATAAAACCCTGGATATCTCCACCAGAGGCTTCAGCTATCACCACCGAAGACTTGTTCACTTTTAAAAACTGTAAAATTTTTGATATCCCCACCAGAAGCTTTGGCTATCACCACCAAAGACTTGCTCATTGTAAAATTTTTGAGTAACTCCTTCAGAAGAAGATTTCTCATGTTTCAAAATTATAAAACCCTGGATATCTCCACCAGAGGCTTCAGCTATCACCACCGAAGACTTGTTCTTTTAAAACTGTAAAATTCTGGATATCCCCACCAGAAGCTTTGAGAAATGATGCAGATGCACATGTCTTTTAACAAGGTGCTCATGCTTCATGGTGCAAATGTAAAATATTTCTTAGTGCAAATGCAAATGGCCTGGATTGATGCCCATGTTTCATGATGCAGATGCCCCTACTAATTGTGTTCATGTAACTGGTTTATGAATGGTGTAACTACAATTACCATACAATAATGAAAATGCAATGATTCTAGAAATAATGCAATTGCTTGAGATGACGCAAATGCGAATTCTATGAAGAATGTAAATGTAAAGGTAAAATGCAGATGCTTGTGGAATAATGGCAATGCAAATACCCATGAATGATGCAAATGCTTACCGACACTGTGCAAATGTAAAAGCTCGATAAAGAGATGAATGCTCATGAGTGATGCAAATGCCCCCGGTTTTTTTTTTTTTTTTACTTTGGCTTAGCCTTTCAAATTCATTTTTCCTCTTCAAATCAGAGTATATCTTCAATTCATTTTGGCTATTCTCTTTGCCCCAACAGTTTTCAAACTTTCATCAACAGAGATCTGCACTGGGTTCGATTTCTTCTTCTCATATCTGGAAGTCAGGATCTATCCTGGCAGTTCTATACCTTTGGGTTAGAAAAACCCTTGTCTCATGTCAACATCAAAAATGGGTATTTCAAAAATATTTTTATTTGTTTTCGCATTTTGAAAACTTCTGAACAAAAAATATTAACCTCACAATGTGTGATATATAAATCTTTTGAAGACTGATGATCATTGTTAGAAATTTCTCTAAGTATCAATCAGGGTTTTTCCAACTGGGATTGGCAAGGCTTGGTATAACAAGATTCTGGCGTTTCCAAGAAAACTTCATGACAAAAATGTATATCCCTTCTAGGCTCACAAATGGAACTGGTTTTATAAATCATGAATTTATTGAGAACCAAACAAATTCAATATTCTTTTAGTTTCCATATCAAGGCATTTTGGCAAGCGTCAAGATTGGCCGGGATGTTCAAACCGAAAAGTTTAATTTTGGAGAAAAAGTTTCAATTTTTTTGAAGACAATCCTCTGAATGAGAGTTGGCAATTTGGGGGTTCAAGAATTCCTAGATGTTCCTCGATGACCACCCCTTTAAGAAAATCTTTTCTTTTGTGGTATCGGCACTATCATCGATGGCACCGAAAACTCTCATTTTACTCTAGACCGCCCGTTTTTGGGTTTTCGCCCTAGAGTCCCATTCTTTCCATTTTTTTTTTGTTCATTGTTTTACCATGCACTTGAGAATTCTAAATTCTTCCTTAGTGAAATGATAATTCGATGAAATGGGATAAAATTTGAGGAAAAACCTTTCAAATTAAATATTCATGCTTGATCAAAATGGACTTTTAAAGCATATAATGTAGGCCATGGCTCAGGGTTCAAAAAGAAAGAATAAATAGGCCCAAAATATGTGTTTGAGGGTAATCAGATCAAGGATCATTTCTTGAGGAGGATTCTCTTTGAAGCATTTGTCCCTTCTCGAACATTTCTTTCCTTTTGACTTTGCTCTTTTTCTTCCTTGCTTTTGGCTTTCCATTTGCCATGTCTTTCACACATTTTGTTTTCTTTTTTATTGTGTTTTTCTTTTGTTTTTCTTGGCTTTCATTTCACCATCTTTTTCTCTTCTTTTTCTTTGACAGAGTGAGCCCGTATTTATTCGGGGCTCCATTTGCTTTGTGTCTGTCCTTGAGCTATCACTCATTTCTCAATGATCTTTGAAAAGATCTTTCCTCGCATTTGCCCTCCAGTGTAGAGGGTAATCCTTGATCAGGGTTCAAAGAAGAAAGAATTCTTTTGGCTCAAAAGGGGTGACTATGGATAATTTCTTTTTGTGTGAAGGGGATATGAAAGATGGCCATTTCTCATGTCAAGCACAAATATTCACATTGAAAAGCAATCCCCAGGGGAAATAGATATTCAGAATTTCATTTTGCACTTTGGAATCATCTGAATTCTCACATGCATGACATCACGATTTTTCTTTTTCTTTTTTTTTCTTTTTTTTTTCGTCGCATCCCCCAATGATTCATGCATTAGCCCATCCTTCTTTACCATGTGTCCATCATTTCCATATATGATGCCCCAATTTGATTAACCATGAGAATCTGTATCAACGAGGAACATAGGAAGTCTAGGTCTATTTTGAAAAGGCTGAGTTTCCAATCTGAGTTTTTTTGAAGAGATAAGGAAAATATGACCCAAAAACGGGTTTTCTCTGGGACAAGGGATAATCTAGTTTAATCATTGTGCCCCAAGATGTCAATCATGAAGTGATGTTTGGGCAATTAGTGTTTTGTGGTTATTGGGAAAGGTCATGAATGGTTTTAGCACAATCTTGACACACACCAAATTATCAAAATCTAGACTCTTGAAAGAATGTCTCATTTGTTTGATTTTCAAGGAATTCGAAAAATTTCAAAAAGTTCGTTCCTTTGTTCATAGCCTAGACTAGGATTTACATCCTTGCTTATTTTGCAATGACAATGCTTCTCTTTTTTCATTCATTTTTCCTTGAAGCATTAGGTCTTTCAAGTGCTCTTGGTTTAAGAGATTTAGGCTTAGGAAAACCTAAAGAGAATGGAGAAGGTATTGGGTCATTTGTAACACTGATCATCAATCTTCTTGAGACTATCCATCACTAAAAATTCCTTAATGCTTGTTTTTGCAAATTCAAGTTATTGTTGAAACACAACAAACACAAAGCATTTAAAATTCAAAATTCATTTAATTCATGTAGATGTTAACATGAGACAAGTGCTTTCATCATCACCGTGTATAGAACTACATGTGTCAAAAACCTAATATGATCATGCACAATATTTCTTACGACACTTGGCTTCCCCATCTTCAAAACTTATCGAACCAGCCTTGATGAGATCTCTGACCTTGTACTTCAAAGCGGGGCAGTTCTCTGTTGAGTGACCTTGATTGCCAGAATGGTACCCACAACTCTCATTAGCATCATACCAGCTCGGATAAGGGGGCTTCAGAGGCGCTATTTGCATGGGTGTCACAAGGTGATTCTGGATGAGTTGAGGTAGTAGCTCACTGTATGTCACAGGAATCGGGTCAACCTGATTTATTTTTCGCTTTTTATGCCCCCTTCGATTATTCCCGAGGATGTTTAATTGATAGACAGATGTAAATTCTGGTGTAGTTGCAGTCATTGGTTGGTAGGGATAAAAACCATGAGAGACATTATTCAGGGTAGAGTTAAATGGCTGATACGAGGAGAATTGGGGAGATGGGGCAAAGTCTTCCACGACTTGGGTATCTTCCTTTTTATTTTCAGATGCCCTGTTCTTGGTATTGGATGTTCTTTCTCCTTCAATTTTCCCATCCTTGATAGCATTCTCAATCATCTCCCCTGAAATTACCATGTCCGAAAAATTCTTCATGGTGTTGCCGACAAGTCTATCGTAGTATGGGGCCTGTAGTGTATTCACAAAAAGGATAGTGGTTTCCTTCTGAGTTAAAGGCGGTTGTACTTGGACGACCAGGCTCATCCACCGTTGCGCATATTCTTTGAAGCTCTCAGTAGCTCTTTTCTTCATATTTTGCAATGTGAGACGGTCAGGCGTCATGTCGGTCATATGCTTGTACTGGTTTAGAAAAGCCCTAGCCAAATCATTCCAAGAGCGTATCTGGTCCTTGCTCAACTGACTATACCACCTAATTGCGGACCCGCTGAGGCTATCCTGAAAACAGTGAATCAAAAGCTTATCATTACCTATATGACTTGTCATCTTCCGGCAGAACATAGTGATGTGGGCTGATGGATCGGTCGTCCCGTCATATTTCACAAAGTCAGGGATCTTGAACTTAGGAGGAATGACTAAATCGAGGACCAAGCATCGTTCTTTCGCCTCCACACTCCCGAATACATCTGTTCTTTCTATTGCCCGGAGCCTTTCATCTAACAACTGATATTTCCCTTGGGAATCTGCCAACTCAACCTCATTTACTGCAACCCTTTTCAACTTTGCCTGTTCAGCTAGATCATCTGAGTTTAGGACATTGACGAGGTTAACAGTGTTCTGGGCATCACTTATTATGACCTCATCCTGGCCCTTTTGTGCCTCTAACCCTTCTCTGGCGATAACGTTAGATTCTGCTTGAGACTTTGCTAGCTGTTTTCGTTTGATTACGGCAGACATCAGCTCCATCAATTTAGTCATCTGACCTTTAGATTCTGCTTGAGACTTTGCTAGCTGTTTTCGTTCCCTTTCCATTTTTTCCAGTCGGGCAACATGTTCATCCTCCATAGCACCAGCCTGTATTAAAAGTGTACTCAGTACTTTTTCTGATTTGAAATGGAAATTCTTTCAAAGACTCCTAAAGCCAAGCCAACTTCTATTCTATTTTCCCCAAAATGTATGTCATGATGAATGAGCCATGAATGCAATTTGATGCATGTGAAGCCTAAACAATATGATGTATGGACATGTATAATGGAAACATGCTGACCATATATGTAATAAATGCAATCACAATGCCAACATGTTGCAAACAAAGAATAAACAAATCAACACATGGATATATGCAATGACTGATCATGTGCATTTCAGCATATTTCCCAATGAATGTTCATATGTTCTATGAATGCAACATGGTGTCAATTATGATACATGCAAACAATGAATGATTGATACAGAGTATATACAAAGAAAATCATACTAACCATGTGTGTCATGAGTGTGACCTAATGCTAATCATGATGTATGTAATAAGCAAATTAATGCATAGATATATACAGAAAAATCATGCTGATTATGAATGCATGAATGCAACCTGACAAATAATTGATGGGATGCAAAATGCAAAGGGGGAGATATCACGGAGGAAATAAGAATCGGAGGAACTTAATCATCAACCTCTCATAAATTTGAAACATAATCAATTCATTCCCACATCAACATTCACAATGGTATAAACCATGTTTTACAAAATTTGAACAGTGGAAAAGACTGTCCTTACAAGCACTTTATTCTTCCTAACATCCTAAGGCTATAAGAGCCGGCTACTGAAAAAGTGAAATCTTATTACATCATATAAGACCGAAGTCTTTCCACCTCAATGATGTAAATCTCCCAATCCTAATGACGCTTTCCTAGTCCTCTATCAATCAGTGTCGTGGGATCCAACCACTTGGCATTTATAAGAGTTTGCACTTTCTTTTTGAATGCCATACAGTCTTCAATGTTATGGCCAACAATTCCACAATGATAATCACATTTTGCATTTGGATTATACCACCTTGGATATGGTGGTAACAGGGGTTTCAATGGGACACAGGCAACCATGTGATTTTGGATCAGTATAGGGAGGAGCTCTTGGTAGCTGATTGGAATGGGATCAAAAGGCATTTGGGTCTTATCCTGGGGTCGTTTCTTAGTTACACATGACCTAGGAGTTGGGGCACTTGGTGGTGGCACTAAGGTCCGAACCGGAGTGTTTACATGGAGATGTGGCGGAACAGCATGGTGAGGGTATGGATTCGGACACGGGGCCTTTGGAGGTTGTACATAGCTCGAGGTTCCTATCCCAGATGCTGGATAAGGTGGTTGATGAGGGAAATAGTATGAACTGGTAGTTGTTGGTGATGGAGTGGGATTCAGGAATCCCGTAGTGGTCATCCCAATGGACGATTGGACCATGGTAGGGTGGGGATACTGGCTTGGACCTCGAACAGTTTGCAGGTATGGTACAGGATCCAAGGTTTCTATCTTTGGTATCAGGCTCTCAGGTTTAATCATTTTCACGATTTTGTCCATAATTTCATCAGGATTGCAACCTTTGCGGTATTGACAAGCGCAGGATCTAGCAGGGATTATGTGTTCTGGGCCTAATGGTTTTGGTTGATCCGAAGATGATGCGAAGCCCTGAGGAAGTTCACCTTTACTGTTACCCATATCCTCAACCATTTTCAGCAATTTGGCAAGTTGTTCCTTCACCTTTCGGATTTCATGTCCATATTCCTCTTGATTGCGTTCCAAAGCACCCAATCGTTCCTCCGATTCATTCCTCATATCTCGAATCCCTTTCATGCAAATGAAAATGTCATGAGATTAGGAATACAATTATGAATGTACATGCTCTATTCCTATGTGCATGAATAAACTGATGATTAATGCATGAACATATACAGAGAAATTATGATGACTATGTATGCTATGGATGCAATCTAATGCCAGGTATATACAGATAATGATTGTGCATGTCATAAACGTATCTTACAATGAATGACCATGCATGCTATGACTATAATATGATGTCAAAATGATACATGCAAAAATAAATGAATTAACACAAAGGTATATACAAAGAAATCAATGATTACACGAAATTGGTGGGACTATTCAAAAATCTCATTATGCAGGATTTGCCTCCAATTTTTTTTTTTTTTTTTTTTTTTTTTTGATAAACCAATCACATCATTTTCAAAAGAATTTCAGGGTGGATCTTACTATGGTACAATATGCAAATGTTCATGTGACACTACCGGTTTTATGAAATCATCAAATTCAATTACCAACTGTTTATTGCAAAGAATGAGATCAATAATACAACCAAAAATGTACATGCTTTATTTACACATGCATGAAATGTGCCACATGCAAAAATGCTTGAAAAAGGATTTTTTTTTTTTTTTTATAAAAAAAACAGCTAATGAACATCTGCCCCAGCAATGTCTGCTTATTTAGGCATCACGATGCCTTCGAGGCGGAGTATCACATTTATTACGGGCGATGTACGTACATCGTTGCCCGATCTACCACACTTATTCGGAGTGTAAAACAGGTAACAAAAAGTTTAGAAATGTCCTTCCCATGTGTTCCTATTTTCGGTATATCTAACGGAAATTCGGGATGGCTTCGCCTAGGTTCACTATATGAGGGTGAATCGGTTCTAAGGCCCCGAATTGTTCCTCACTGTCGCCGGTGAAGGCTAGTAAGGCACCCCGATAAAAGCGGGTTCAATTCGTTAGAGTATATTTTCCTATGCCCGTACGGAGGATTATCACGAAGGCATTAGGTACTTTATACTCCGAAAGTGTTTCACTAGCCCATACGGAGGATCAATCACGAAGGCTTAGTTACTTTACTTCCACTTAAAAGGACGGAACCCGGGTAGAGGATTCATGTTATGCAAATGCACGTGTAGTGTGTGTGGAGAAACAAAACAAACCTGTCACCACCTATTCTACAAACCTTATTCTAAATGTCCTAACAATTAAAACATTCAAGAATAGTGTAACGCATTAACCGACAAGCAGTTATAATATACAACCTTAAATAGCTAGAGAACAATAACAAAATGCATGCACATGAGTATGAACATATTTAAAAATATTTTATTATTTTCAAAATTCTCCTTATTAACAAAAATATGGGAATTAAAATTAAATACCAATAAAACCAACAAAACCGAGACTTTGATAACACACGACTAATTCTAGGTCTGACTCTCTAATATTCCCCAGTGGAGTCGCCAAGCTGTCGCAACCTAAAAAATAACGACGACGAGTCTCATCGCAAGACTTTATTATTCGTTAGGCGTGACATTAAAAAAAACCGAGGAAAAGTCGACTTAATTCCTCTAAAAAAATGAAGGTTTTGAAAATGACCTTAAAAGACATGGAGTCGCCACCAATCTTTTTTAGCTAGGTGTGATCGGCCACCTATTAAAACCGGTTTTATAAAATATTTTAAAAATTAATTAAAACATTTTAAAAACCAATTTCAAGTCTGCGTTTTAAACCAGAGAAATCAAAGAAGCGGGTTCGAGAGTCGGCTACGTGCGGGGAAGGATTAGCACCCCCACAACGCCCGTATAAATCGGTACCTTATTAATCGTGTGTTATCTCAAGTCTCGGTAAAAGTTGGTTTTAAATTTAGTATTTCAAATTAATTCCCAATTTAAAGAAAAATAATTCCATTTTTTTATTGAAAATGATCCGGAATTTATAAATTCAAAATTTTCCTATATTCCCCAACAAACATGGCAAAATATAGAAATTTTTATTAGTTTTGGAAAACTTTCCGAATCATTCTCTTTTTTTGAAAGAAAGATATTCATTTATTAATAATAATTGATGATATTCCCTCCAGCAAACCCGGTAGAGAACTCATGAATTATTTTAACTCGGGAATATCTTTATTTTTATTGAAAATCATTATCTTTTTTTGAAAACATTTAAAAGAAATGAATATGTATAGGCATGACATAAATAAAATGACATAGCAAAATCTAAATAATATAATGCAACCTAAATGTCATGACACATAGAAATTATTATGGCAAGAATCACATATTATATAAAATGCATGAATATAAAAATGCAATGCATGAGATGTATTTTTTCCTTTAATTAAGGAAATCCGTATATCTAAAAAGATATCCGGCTACCTTAGGAAAATATGTCAAATTAAATATTCTAAAACCAAAATACTTTGTGATTGTTTGAAAACAATTTTGAAAAGCTTGAATTAAAAATAAAAACTGGGCTAAAAATTTTTAAATGGCTCTAATTTCCTAAGTTTAAAAAAATCCGGACTTGACTCTCCTTAACCCGGGACTTGAAAAACCATTTTTAGAGTTAAAAAGGCTTAAAAATTACCCTAAGTCAGTAGCTAACCCTCCTAATCAGCCCACTCTAAGTAAATTAACCAAAACAGAAAATTGGTTTTTCTTTAAGTTCAATTCTGACTCCATTGTCCAGTTTTAATCCACGATTTTTTACCCTATTTTTAAAAATCCCAAAAATTCTAAAAAAAATACTGGAGACTCAAGACATGTAAAACTATGCGAGAAAAAATTGGATTAATTTTTTGATCAAAGATGAATTCCCAGAAAAACCAGAGATGTATGAGTTTTTGGAGGAGAAAAAACTGCTTTGTTTTTCTTTAAATTCAATTCTGACTCCACTGTCCAGTTTTAATCCACGATTTTTTACCCTATTTTTAAAAATTCCAAAAATTCTGAAAAAATTATTGGAGACTCAGGACATGTAAAAATACATGGAAAAAAATTGACTTAATTTTCTGATCAAAGATGAATTCCCAGAAAAATCGGAGATGTACGAGTTTTGGGTGGAAAAAAAACTGCTTTGCCAACACATTTTTTTTTTGTCTTTGATAAAATCATTTAAAAACCAAAATAAAAATATTTGAAACTCATAGAATGACTTGAAGACAGTAGCTAGGACTTTTTGAAAGTTAGATAAAAATTGGCTAAGTAAAAAAAATCACAAAGGTAGAATAATCAATTTGACAAATTTAATTTTCCACAAGTGTGCTCAAGAGAGCATGACCTTGAACCATTAATTGGCTCAAGTCATTATTCAAGTGGCATGAACATGAAATGCATGAAATAATGCAGCAAACATAATGCATGAAATGCATGGATCTAAACCTAAATGTAAGGAAAATACATGACATAAATAATATGGCCTAGACCTAACATGAACTTGCATGACATTTAATGTAACTTAGACCTAAAACATGCATGGCATTTTTACAAACACAAGGCATGCTTAATTCAAAAATCCAACCAAATATCATGCAAATGAAAAAACCTAACAACTAGCATGACAAAAAAATGCAACACACAATGCAAAACACATGGAGTAGCCAAATGGCCTCAAGCTCCAACAAGCATGGCATTTTCACTAACACTTGGCATACAAACATGAAAAACTAAGTCATAACACTTAAATCATGCAAGCATTTTCACAAACACCTAATATACCAAATCTAAAACATGCTTACTAAGATATAAAACAAGAATCATGCAAAGAATCACACAAGCATTTTCACAAACACTTAATATGCTAACTCTAAAACATGCTCAAATTTAAACAACATGAAAACAGAAAATTAAAAATGTAAAAACATGATATCTAAGACATAAATGGCAACAAACAAAGCAACCAAATTAAATATAACTTAAGAACATGAAATAACATAATATTTAAAACATCAAAAATAAAGAAAATAGCATAAACAATATGGTAAAATGAATCAAAAATAACAACTTAAAATAAATAATGTAGGCCATTTAGCCATGGTGAGTTTATTGTAAAAACAAAATGTAAGAAAAATATACTTAAGAAAGGAAATGAAGGAAGAACAAGAAACATTATTTTAAAATGAAAACTCACCAAGTAGCTTTTGAACGGATTAAGCTATAAACCCTCAGAGTAGCTTTTGAACGGATTAAGCTACAAACCCTCAGAGTAGCTTTTGAACGGATTAAGCTACAAACCCTCAAAGTAGCTTTTGAACGGATTAAGCTACAAACCCTCTCACAAGTAGCTTTTGAACGGATTAAGCTATAAACCCTCAGAGTAGCTTTTGAACGGATTAAGCTACAAACCCTCTCAACAAAAACACTATGACTCACCACCCGGATAATCCTAATACAAGTGTATAGACTATCTCACAAGGGGTAGTGGGTGATCTCAACCAAAGGCCAAGACTCCTTATTTATAAGGTGAGCACCTCCTTGGCTTGACATTACAAAGGGATGTGGGATTGGGACTTAGGCTCAAAAATGAAAATCTCTAACTTAACTCTTGATTTTTAATCACTTGATTGAAAAAATCCTAAGCTTCCTCCTTCCTTTGGGCTTTGGCAGGCCAGCACTTCTCTTTTCCAGCCCAGCTCTGATTTTTGAAAGGCCCAAAGAAGCCCTTTTCGGTTGCTTGGGTGAAACGACCATTTTGCCCCCTGGATGCAAAATAAATATCAAACGGGCTCCAAATTCAATTTTTCTTTTTTTAATACTTCCAAAATAATAAAATATTGAGTTCTGGAAGTTTTCAAAATTATCCGAGTCCGTTTGCTATTTATTTAGATTTTTTCTTCCCAAAATGTCCTTTTATGCCCCTACTTTTTACCATTTTTTAAACGAGCTCCAAATCAAGATTTTTCTTCAGCAATCTCTTCAAAATAATTAAAAAGTGTGATCTGGAAGTTTTCATAATTTTTGGAGCTCATTTGGTATTTTTTCGAGATTTATCGGCTTGAATTACTGCATAGGAGGCTCGGGATTTAGCCATTTTGCAAACGAACTCGGAATCAAGATTTTCTTTCGCCAATCTCTTCCAAATAATTTAAAAATGAGATCTGCAAAATTTCAAAAGATTTGGAGCCCATTTGCTATTTTTCTGGGATTTATCTTTTTGAATTATTGCATAAGAAGCCCGGGATTTGGCCATTTTGCAACCGAACTCGAAATCAAGATTTTCTTTCGCCAATCTCTTCCAAACAATTTAAAAATGAGATTGAAAAATTTTTCAGAATTTTTGGAGTCCATTTGCTATTTTTCCCAAATTTTTCCAATTTTGCCCCTTTAACCTTCGAAACCCGGTTTTGCTCAAAACAAGTCCGATTTTCAGATTTTCTTCAATCTGAGCCTTGGGCAAATCTTTTTAATCATTCCTCATCCATTGGGGGCTTTGGTCTTACCAAGTCGGGCCATTTCTGTGATTCTTCCCGATTTCATCGAAATCCACTAAAAACCCTAATTCTCGGTTTTCTCCCGGATTGACTTTTTCTTTCGGTTTTTCTTGCAAGTGACTTCTCCATTACCCGTAGTCAGTGCTTATCTTTCATTTGGAACATTCAATTTCGACCGGTTTGATCATTTAAGCACTTTTCCCCAAATTTCTCGGATTAGGGTTTCTTTTCTACTAAACCTCCAAATCCCAAATTCAGAACTCCACATCTTTCAATGTAGACCTCGGATTATCAAAATTCTTTCTCCATTTTTCAATTGAACTTAAAATCTTGATTTTGAAAGTGGGTTGACTTTTTCAGTAGTTGACTTTCTGGGGTTGACTTTTTTGGGGTTGACTTTTTTGGGATTGACTTTTTTTCAAGTTTGACTTTTTGTGCTCGCCCTTTTAAACTAAGTCTCGGAGTCTCACCTGCAGGATGAAAACAGTCTTTTTATACTTGGAAACATCAATATAGGAAGAAAACATACCTGTTTAGTGGTCCAGACAAAATTAGGTGTCTACAATGTCCATACCACTTGACTTATGATTTAGGCCAATTAATGGCTCAAAGTCGTGCTCTCTTGAGCATACTTGTGGAAAATTAAAGAGTTGTCAAATTGATTATTCAACCTTTGTGATTTTTTTTTCTTAGCAAATTTTTGTCTAACTTTTCAAAAGTGCAAGCTACTATTTGTGAGTCATTTAGAGAGTATTAAAAATTTTTACTTTGATTTTTAAATGATTTTATCAAAGGCAAAAATGTGTTTTGGCAAAACAGTTTTTTCACCCAGTACTCGTACTTTCCTGATATTTTTGGGCAGTCATCTTCAATCAGAAAATTAAGTCGATGTTTTCCTGTGTAGTTTTACATGTCCTGAGTCTCCAGTATTTTTTTTAGATTTTTTAGAATTTTTAAAAATAGGGTAAAAAATCGTGGTTTAAAACTGGACAGTGGAGTCAGAATTGAATTTGAAGGAAAATCATTTTTCTATTTTGGTTAAGTTACTTAGAGGGGGCTGATTAGGAAGTTTAGCTACTGACTTAGGGTAGTTTCTAAGCCTTTTTAAACTCTAAAAATGAGTTTTTAAGTCTCGGGTTAAGGGTGGTCAAGTTCGGGATTTTTAAACTTAGGAAATTAGAGCCATTTAAAAAGGGTTTAGCCAAGTTTTTATTTTTAATCTAAGCTTTTCAAAATTGTTTTCAAACAAGCACAAAGTATTTTGGTTTTAGAATATTTAATTTGATATATTTTCCTAAGGTAGCCGGATATCTTTTTAGATATACGAATATCCTTAATTACAGGAAAAAATACATTTTCATGCATTGCATTTTCCATATTCATGCATTTTATATAATATGTGATTTTTGCTATGATAATTTCTATGATATTGTTATGATTTTGATTTATATTTTTTGATGTTATATTGTTTATTATATGGTTTTGATTATTTCATGATATCCTATGCTTTTTATTTAGTTATTTTTTTTGTCACTTTATTTAGCATATACTATGTTCATGCATTATTATTTTTATTTTTATTTTCATACATATTATATGATAGCATTATTTTACATTTCATGTCATTTAAATTACATGCCATATCATTCATATTTGCCATGTCATTTAAATTATTTTATTTCATTTAGAATATATCATATGACTTAGGATATTATATTTCATATAGAATATATTATGTTACCTAGGTCATTTCATTTCATTTAGAATATATCATATAACTTAGGATATTTCATTTCATTTAGAATATGCTAAGACATTTAAATTATATCATATCATTTAGGTTGTATTATATTATTTAGACGTTGCTATGTCTTTTTATTTATGTCATACATATTCATATTCATATTTTTTAAATGTTTTCAAAAAGGTAATGATTTTCAATAAAATAAAGATATTCCAGAGTTAAAATAACTCATGAGTTCTCTGCCGGGTTTGCTGGAGAGGATATCATCAATTATCATTAATAACGGAATATCTTCTTTAAAATGAGAATGATTCGGAAAGTTTTCCAAACTAATAAAAATCTCTATATTTTGCCACGTTTGTTGGGGAATATAGGAAAATTTTGAATTTATAAATTCCAGATCATTTTCAATTAAAAATTGAATTATTTTTCTTTAAATTGGGAATTAACTTGAAATACTAAATTTAAAATCGACTTTTTTACCGAGACTTGAGATAACACATGATTAATAAGGTACCGTTTTATACGGGCGTTGTGGGGGTGCTAATCCTTCCCCGCACGTAACCGAGTCCCGAATCCGTTTATTTGATTTCTCTAGTTTAAAACGTAGACTTG
The DNA here is from genome assembly GCA_030761205.1 of Fremontodendron californicum. NCBI lineage: Eukaryota > Viridiplantae > Streptophyta > Magnoliopsida > Malvales > Malvaceae > Fremontodendron > Fremontodendron californicum. The sequence continues at coordinate 30,518,871 of JAULJL010000003.1, forward strand.
AAATTGGTTTTAAAAATGTTTTTATTAATTTTTAAAATATTTTATAAAATCGATTTTAATAGGTGGCCGATCACACCTAGCTAAAAAAGATTGGTGGCGACTCTATGTCTTTTTCAAGGTCATTTTCAAAACCTTCATTTTTCTAGAGGAATTAAGTCGACTTTTCCTCAGTTTTTTTTTTAATGTCACGCTTAATGAATAATAAACTCTTGCGATAAGACTTGTTATTTTTAGGTTGCGACAGCTTGGCGGCTCTGCTGGGGAATATAGGAATATAGGATTATACCCTAGTGGAGTCGCTAAGCTGTCGCAACCTTAAAAATAACAAGTCTCATCGCAAGACTTTATTATTCGTTAAGCGTGACATTAAAAAAAAAAAAAAAACCAAGGAAAAGTCAACTTAATTCCTCTAGAAAAATGAAGGTTTTGAAAATGACCTTGAAAAAGATATAGAGTCGCCACCAATCTTTATTAGCTAGGTGTGACCGGCCACCTATTAAAATCGATTTTATAAAATATTTTCAAATTAATTAAAATATTTTTAAAACCAATTTCAAGTTTGCGTTTTAAACTAGAGAAATCAAAGAAGTGGGTTCGGGACTCGGTTACGTGTGGGGAAGGATTAGCACACCCACAACGCCCGTATAAAACGGTACCTTATTAATCGTGTGTTATCTCAAATCTCGGTAAAAAAGTCGATTTTTGGTATTTCAAGTTAATTACCAATTTAAAGAAAAATAATTCCATTTTTAATTGAAAACAATCCGGAATTTATAAATTCAAAATTTTCCTATATTCCCCAACAAACGTGGCAAAATATAAAAAAAAAAAACTTATTAGTTTGAAAAACTTTCCGAATCATTCTCGTTTTAAAGAAGATATTCCGTTATTAATGATAATTGATGATATCCTCCTCAGCAAACCCGGCAGAGAACTCATGAATTATTTTAACTCGGGAATATCTTTATTTTATTGAAAATCATTACCTCTTTGAAAACATTTTAAAAAAATATGAATATGAATATGTATGACATAAATAAATTGACATAGCAAAGTCTAAATAATGTAATGCAACCTAAATGATATGATATAATTTAAATGTCTTAGCATATTCTAAATGAAATGAAATATCCTAAGTTATATGATATATTCTAAATGAAATGACCTAGGTAACATAATATATTCTATATGAAATGTAATATCCTAAGTCATACGATATATTCTAAATGAAATAAAATGACCTAAGTAACATAATATATTCTATATGAATGAAATAATTTAAATGACATGGCAAATATGAATGATATGGCATATAATTTAAATAACATGGAATATAAAATAATGCTATCATATAATATGCATGAAAATAAAAAATGAAAATAATAATACATGAACATAGTATATGCTAAATAATATGAAAAAAAAAATAACTAAATAAAAAGCATAGGATATCATGAAATATTCAAAATCATATAATAAACAATATAATATCGAAAAATATAAATCAAAATAATAACAATACCATAGGAATTATCATTTCAAAAATCACATATTGTATAAAGTGCATGAATATGGAAAATGCAATGCATGAAAATGTATTTTTTCCTTTAATTAAGGAAATCCGTATATCTAAAAAGATATCCGGCTACCTTAGCAAAATATATCCAATTAAATATTCTAAAACCAAAATACTTTGTGATTGTTTGAAAACAATTTTGAAAAGCTTAGATTAATAAAAACTTGGCTAAACCCTTTTTAAATGGCTCTAATTTCCTAAGTTTAAAATCCCGGACTTGACCACCCTTAACCCGAGACTTAAAAAATGATTTTTAGAGTTTAAAAAGGCTTAGAAACTACCCTAAGTCAGTAACTAAACTTCCTAAAGTTTAAAATCCCGGACTTGACCACCCTTAACCCGAGACTTAAAAAATGATTTTTAGAGTTTAAAAAGGCTTAGAAACTACCCTAAGTCAGTAACTAAACTTCCTAATCAGCCCCCTCTAAGTAACTTAGCCAAAACAGAAAAATGATTTTCCTTCAAATTCAATTCTGACTCCACTGTCCAGTTTTAAACCACGATTTTTCCCTATTTCTAAAAATTCCAAAAAATATAAAAAAAAAATGGTTGAGACTCAGAACATGTAAAACTACACGGGAAAAAATCAGCTTAATTTTCCGATTAAAGGTGACTACCCAGAAAAATCAGGAAAATACAAGTACTGGGTGAAAAAAAACTGTTTTGCCAAAACACATTTTTGCCTTTGATAAAATCATTTAAAAATCAAAGTAAAAATATTTAAGACTCTCTAAATGACTCACAAACAGTAGCTAGGACTTTTGAAAACTTAAACAAAAATTGGCTAAGTAAAAGAAATCACCAAGTAGAATAATCAATTTGACAGCTCTTTAATTTTCCACAAGTATGCTCAAGAGAGCATGACTTTGAACCATTAATTGGCCTAAGTCATAAATCAAGTGGCATGGGCATGAAATGCATGAAAAATACAGCAAATATGATGCATTAAATGCATGATTTTAAACCTAAATGTCATGAAAAATGCATGGCATCAATAAAATGACCTAGACCTAAATGAACTTGCATGGCATTTAATGCAACCTAGGTCTAAAATGCATGGACATGCATGGAAAAATAAACCAAACCTAACATCTAAAATATGCATGGCAATAACACAAAAACAAGGAATGCTTAAACCAAATACTCAATCAAATATCATGAAAATGCAAACCTATCATCTAACATAACAAAAATGCACACACAAAGCAAAATAATGTGAGATGGCCGAATGGCCTCATGTCCAAATAAACATGGCATTTTCACAAACACTTGATATACTTAAACCAAATACTCAATCAAATGTCATGCAAATGCAAAACTATCAACTAACATAGCAAAAATGCACACAAAATGTAAAATAAATAGGGTGGCCGAATGGCCTCTTATTCCAAGTGAGCATGGCATTTTCACAAACACTTGATATACTAACAACATGGATTTCAAAATATAAACCATAAACAAATTTAAACATTTTGAAAACAGAAAATCAAAAATGCAAGAACATGATAATATACTCATAAATGGAAGTAAGCAAGCAACCAACTTAAAACAAGCTTCAAGTATATGTAGTAGAAGAAGATTTAAAGCATCAAGACTTTATTTAGTATCAAAATAACATGAAAAATCAAAGCAAAACAGCGAAAACAAAAAACATGGGCCATTCGGCCAAGTCAAGGAAATGAGGAAAAAAAATTGCAAGAATTTTTTTAAGAAAAGATGAAGAAAGAACTTAAAAAGAACATTAAAAAACACTTATTTAAAAAGAAAAATCAAAAGAAAACTCACCAAAATAATGATCAAAACAGCAAGAACAAGAATGGAAAATCAAAGAAAGTGCAAGAGTTGGTGCTAAAAGCAACCTCTAGAAGCTATCTTTCAAGCTTTTTTCTCTTCAAACTTTCTTTTTTTTTCTAAACTTTTCTTTTTGCTTTGCAACAATGGAGAGAAAACTCAGCAAAAACAAGAGAGAATATGAAAAATGAGAGTGAGCTGAAAATGAAAATGATTCCCCCTCTATAGTGGCCGAAAATCCCCTCTCTCATAACTAGGATGTTGTCATCTTTCCTCCAACCAATTTTCATCCAAGGGCTAGTGATCCAAGAGGTTTAAGACATGAAATTATCACCCTTAGATTAGGCCATCAGCTATCCATAATTAGAGCTGTTCAAGAATTATGTTGACACTCTCCCTCTTCATGCATTGGCCCATGTGGCTTATTTGCAAAGGCTTGATCAAAAAAAATCCTAACTAACTCTTCATTTTTGACCACTTGATTTAAAAAATCAGAATCCTCCTTCCCTTCCCTTCCTTGGGCCTTGGCTGGCCAGCATTCCTTCTTCCAGCCCAAGATTGATTTTTTTGAAAGACAAGAAAAGCCCTTTTCGGTTGCTTAGGTAAAATGAATTTTTTGCCCCCCGAATGCAAATAAATGGCAAACGGACTCCAAAATCAATTTTTCTTTTTTCAATGCTTTAATAACAACAATAAAAAATTGAATTATGGAAGTTTTCAAAATTTTCCGAGTCCGTTTGATATTTATTTGGATTTTTTCTTCCAAAATTGCCCTATTATGCCCCCAAATTTTACCATTTTTTAAACAAGCTCCAAATCAAGATTTTTCCTCACCAATATCTTCCAAATAATTTAAAAGTGTGATCTGGAAGTTTTCACAATTTTTGGAACTCATTTGGTATTTTTCAGGATTTATCTGCTTGAATTACTACATAGGGGACCCGAGATTTGGCCATTTTGCAAACGAACTTCGAATCAAGATTTTATTTTACCAATCTCTTCCAAATAATTTAAAAATGATATTTGCAAATTTTCCTAATTTTTGGAGTTCATTTGTTATTTTTCCAGGATTTATCTTCTTGAATTACTACATAGAAGACCCGGGATTTGGCCATTTTGCAAACGAACTCCGAATCAAGATTTTATTTCGCCAATCTCTTCCAAATGATTTTAAAATGATATTTGCAATTTTTCAGAATTTTTGGAGTTCATTTTCTATTTTTCCCAAATTTTCCAATTTTGCCCTTTTTGCCTCCGAAACTCGGTTTTGCTCAAAACAAGTTTGATTTTTAGATTTTCTTCAAACTGAGCCTTGGAATATCCTTTTTTAATCACTCCTCATGCATTAGGGGCTTTATTCCTACCGAATCGGGCCATTTCTATAATTCTTCCCAATTTCACCAAAGTCCACCAAAAACCCTAATTCTCAGTTTTCTCCTGGATTGACTTTTCTTTCAGTTTTTCTTTCACATGGCTTCTCCATTACACGTAGTCAGTGCTTATCTTTCATTTGGAACCTTTAATTTTGTCCAATTCGATCGTTTAAGCACTTTTCCCCAAATTTCTCGGATTAGGGTTTCTTTTCTACTGAATCTCCATAACCCAACTTCCGAACTCCATATCTTTTATTGTAGACCTCGGATTATCAAAATTCTTTCGCCATTTTTCAATTGAACTTCATATCTTGATTTTGAAAGTGGGTTGACTTTTTAGTAGTTGAATTTTTGGGGTTGACTTTTTTTGAGTTTGACTTTTTATGCTCGCCCTCTTAAACTAAGTCTCAGAGTACCACCTGCAGGATGAAAAAAGTTTTTTTACGTTCTGAAATATCAATTTAGGAAGAAAACATACCTATTTTAGTAGTCCGGGCAAAATTAGGTGTCTACAGCTGCCCCTCTTTGGCTATTGCTGAGAATAAGGAATCAGGAAAAGATAAACGAACACTAATTTTGTACGGTTAGTGAAATCACATGTGAAGGAAAGGGAAAGGGGTTTCTTTTTCTCATTTTTCTATCATTTTTCCATCATTTTTCATTTTTTTCATTTTTTTATTTTTTATTTTTTGAAAAAGCTGTGAATTGAAGATTTTGTCCTTAAATTATATTCCCTGACTAATCAAGGCTTGACCCGTCTTAAGGAAACGGGTTCAATTTCAAAAGAAAAAATTGTGCCTGAAGGTCTTAAGAATAATGCCCAAAGGTCTTAAAAATGGCGCCCAAAGATCTTGAAAACTGGTGCCCAAAGGTCTTTAAAACTGGTGCCCGAAGGTCTTTAAAACTGGTGCCCGAAGGTCTTTAAAACTGGTTCTTGAAGGTCTTTAAAACTGGTGCCAGAAGGTCCTTAAAAAGGGGGCCCGAAGGTCTTTAAAAAGGGTGCCCAAAGGTCTTTAAAAATGGTGCCTTAAGGTCTTTAAAAATGGTGCGCGAAGGTCTTTAAAATAGTGCCCGAAGGACTTTAAAAAGGGTGCCCGAAGGTCTTTAAACAGGTGCCCGAAGGTCTTTAAAATGGTGCCCGAAGGTCTTTAAAATGGTGCCCGAAAGTCTTTAAAAAGGGTGCCCGAAGGTCTTTAAAATAGTGCCCGAAGGTCTTTTAAATGGTGCCCGGAGGCCTTACCCGTGATGAAAAATTATGCCCGAAGGTCTTAAAAATGGTGCCCGAAGGTCTTACCCGTGATTAAAATACCTTGACGACGGTCTCAAGGCTCGACTCATTTGATAAAAAAGAATGAATTTGACTTAAAACAAAAGGAAATACCTTGACGATGGTCTCGAAGCTCAACTTATTTGAGAAACAAAACAAGTTTGATTTGGAAAGGAAACGTACCTCAATGGTGATCTCGGAGCTTGACTCGTTTGAGAAGCAAAACGAGTTCGATTTGGAAAGGAAATGTACCTCGACGGTGATCTCGAGGCTCGACTCGTTTGAAAAACAGAACGAGTTCACTTTAGGGAAGTCCAAGTTTTCCTGATTTCTGCACTGTCAGCTAAATGCAATGATGAGAATGACATGCTTTGTAAATGCTTGTATGTTTCCTAAGAATGAATGCAATCAAATGATTGTGTCATGATTTCTAATCCATGGTTTCTTTGAGATTCACAGATTATCCGACTTCGTGACAGAGTCTTCAATTTGTTCATTGATGCCCCACTCAAGATAACTTGTCCAACAGTCTCAGTTTCTGACTTCACTGAAATTCACAAATTTCTTACTTCATGACAGAGTCTCCACCACTTTCACTATTTTCCTTTACTTGGTGAACTTTCCAAACCTTTCCCAAGATTTAAATCTATTCCTTAGTAATACTTTGAAATCCTTTTAGTTAAATATTTTTTATTACTAATCATCATTCAATTTAATAACAATCATCATGCATCTCAAGAATGTATGAAAGAAAATATGAATCAAGCAAAAATTGTCATGAAAAGGACAACAAGAATTTATTGCAAGAAATGTTTTAAAATAATAAAAATAAATATCAAGGATATAAGAAACAAATGTAAAGTTATAGGTTGTAGATGCCCCGAACGCGGAATATCTTGGACCCCTCCTTTTTCAAACCATCTAAAATTTCTTTTGAACGAGCAATTTACTTGGGTAACCTTTTAGCTTCCGTAGTTACATCAGACTAAGTTGTTCCCCTCTCCTCTGATTGTCAAATACTTTCTCCCCCTTTACATGGAGCATTAATTCGAACTTTTAATCAGTACCTGAGCCACCCTTTGCGCCTTTTCAACTCAAGTGTCCTCCATTCGGTATTAAGTCACCCTTTTACGGGTTTTCGGCTTAAACCTCTCCTTTTACATTCTTTTTTCATTTCCATTTTTTTTTTTTGTATTCTACCATGCATCTGAGAATTCTAAGTGTTTCCAAGGTAAGAATATCAATTCAAAAGATGGGATGAATTCTGAGAATAACCTTTCATATTAAATATCCATGCTTGATCAAAATAGGCTTTTAAAGCATGTAATGTAGGCCAAGGTTTAGGTTTAGAAAGAAAGGATAAAATAGGCCCAAAGTGTGTTTAAGGGTGATTGGGTCAAGGATCATTTTCTGAAGATAACTCATTCTTGAAACATTTGTCCCTTTTTGGACTTTCTTTTCTTTTCTTTTTTTTTTTTTTTTTTGCTTTGTTGGCTTTCATTCGCCACATTTTTCGATGGCTTTCTTTTTGCCATGATTTTTTTATTATTTTTCCTCGCATTTGCCCACCAGTGTAGAGGGTTATCCTTGATCAAGGTTTAAAGAAAGAAATAATTCCTAAGGCTCAAAGGGGTGACTAAGGATAATTTTTTTATAGTGAAAGGAATATGAAAGATGGCTATTCATCATATCAAGCATGAATATTTTCTTTGAAAAACCATTCAGAGGGGAGATAGATATATAGAATTTCTATTTTTACACTTGGAATCATTCGAATTTCCATGTGCACAGCATCACACATATTTTTTTCAAGCATAATACTTCTTCAGTTCATCAGCATTCACGGGATTTCTAAAATCCTCTTCGTCCATTCTAGTTAAAATGAATGCTCCTCCAGAAAAAGCTCTTTTTACCACATAGGGTCCTTCCCAATTCGGAGCCCATTTTCCTCTCGGTTCCTTCACTATAGGGAGAATTTTCCTTAGTACCAACTCCCCTTCTCGAAACTGTCTAGGACGAACCTTCTTGTTGTGGGCTCAAATCATCCTTTTCTGATACAACTGCCCATGACAAATTGCTTTCAATCTTTTTTCCTCGATGAGATTCAACTGTTCATAACGAGCTCTAACCCATTCTGCTTCCTCTAGGCCAATTTCCATCAAAACCCTAAGTGAAGGGATCTCAACTTCAATAGGTAGCACTGCTTCCATCCTGTATACCAAAGAAAACGATGTTGCCCCTGTAGATGTGCGGATCGAAGTACGATATGCATGAAGAGCAAAAGGCAAGATCTCATGCCAATCTTTGTACACATTGGTCATCTTCTCGACAATCTTCTTGATGTTCTTGTTAGCTGCTTCTACTGCGCCATTCATCTTCGGACGGTAAGGTGCCGAATTATGATGTGTGATCTTGAATTGAGTACACATTTCTCTCATCATCTTATTGTTCAAATTGAGAGCATTATCCGAAATAATTCTTGTTGGCAACCCGTAACGGCATATGATTTCTTTCTTAATGAATCTGCATACTACTGACTTTGTTACATTCGCATAGGAAGCAGCTTCTACCCACTTTCTGAAATAATCTATGGCCACCAAGATAAAACGATGTCCATTTGAAGCTTTCGGAGTAATAGGCCCTATCATATCCATTCCCCACATTGAAAAGGGCCACGGTGTAGTCATGACATGTAATGGCGATGGCGACACATGAATCTTATCTGCATATATCTGGCATTTATGGCACTTCCAGAAATAACTGATACAATCTCCTTCCATCGTCAACCAATAGTACCCTGCCCTCATAATCTGTTTAGCAAGCATGTGACCATTACCATGAGTACCACATATCCCTTCATGGACCTCTTCTATAATTCTTCGAGCTTCAACAGATCCGACACATGTCAGTAAGACTTGGTCTTTTCCTTTCTTGTAGAGAATCTCACTGTCTAGAACAAAACCCATTGCTAGCCTTCTTAGAGTCCTCTTGTCATTCTCTGTTGCTTGTTTTGGAAACTGTTGACTCTTGATGTATTGCAAGATGTCGTTATACCAAGGAAGGCCATCTGCTTCTTCTTCAATACTCATGCAGTGGGTAGGAAACTCATATATACTTATCTTTATCGGCACAACTTCAGCCCCTTCATTCACTTTAAACATTGATGACAAAGTAGCCAAAGCATCTGCCATCCGATTTTCTTCTAGAGGAAAGTAATTGAAATTCACTTCTTCAAACTCCTCCAATTAACTCAGTATGAGTTCTCGGTATCGGATTAGCTTGGCATCTCGGGTTTCCCGTTCTCCTCGTAGCTGGTAAATCACTAAGGTTGAGTCTCCGAAAACTTCCAATACTTTGATCTTTCTATCCACTGCAGCACGAAGGCCCATAATACATGCTTCATACTCGACAGTATTGTTTGTACAATCAAAATCCAACCTAGCAGTTAAAGGATAATAATCTTCTTCCGGGGATATAAGCACTGCACCAATTCCATGCCCCATGGCATTAGATGCGCCATCAAAGTACATTTTCCATACTTTCTTTTTCAGGGGAATCTCATCTGCTTGCGACACATACATCAAATCTTCATCCGAGAAATCAAAGTTCAATGGCTCATAATCTTCCACTGCCCGACTTGCTAAGAATTCAGCCACTGCACTGCCCTTGATAGCTTTTTGACTTACATATACAATGTTGTACTCTGAAAATAAAACATGCCATCTTGCCATCCTCCCTGACAAAGAAGGTGCTTCCAACATGTACTTGATTGGATCCAGTTTGGCAATCAACCACGTTGTATGGTACAACATATAATGTCTGAGTCTTCGAGCGGTCCAAGCTAAAGCACAACACAACTTTTCTACCGACGAATATTTCAACTCATAATCTGTGAACTTCTTACTGAGGTAGTAAATTGCCTGTTCTATCTTTCCAGTTTCATTAAGCTGACCCAAAACACAACCCATGGATCTCTCAAATACTGATAAATACAATATCACTGGTATATCTAGAATAGGTGGCATTAATACTGGTGGGTTGGATAGATAATGTTTAACCTTTTCAAATGCAATCTGACAACCTTCATCCCACTCTCCTGGATCACGTTTTCGAAGTAACTTAAATATTGGATCACACTTGTCAGTTAATTGAGAAATAAATCGAGCAATGTAATTCAATGTCCCCAGAAAGCCTCTTACTTCCTTTTGAGTGCGAGGTGGGGGTAAATTCTGAATAGCCTTCACTTTATCTGGGTCAATCTCAATTCCTCTTTTGCTGACGACAAAACCCAATAATTTCTCCAAGGTGACTCCAAAAGTGCATTTTGTCGGATTTAGCTTGAGTCTAAACTTCCTTAGTCGTTCAAAGAGCTTCTTAAGATTCACAATATGCTTCTCTTCTCCTTGTGACTTTGCGATCATATCATCAACATAGACCTCAATTCTCTTATGCATCATATCATGAAACAAGGTCACCATGGCTCTTTGGTATGTTGCCCCAGCATCCTTCAACCCAAATGGCATTACCTTGTAACAGAAGGTTCCCTACATTGTAACAAATGTGGTTTTCTCCATATCTTTCGGTGCCATCTTGATCTGATTGTATCCTGAGAATCCATCCATGAAAGAAAATAAGGAACTTTTCGCCGTATTATCCACCAGAGTATCAATATGGGGCAAAGAGAAATTATCTTTAGGGCTGGCCTTGTTCAAATCTCGATAATCAACGTACATCTGCACTTTGCCATCCTTCTTTGGTACTGGGACAATATTTGCCACCCATTCTGGATATTTTGCCACCTCTAAGAACCCAGCATCAAATTTCTTCTTCGCCTCCTCTTTTATCTTTAACACCATGTCTGGCCTCATTCTTCTCAAATTTTGCTGAATTGGCTTGTATTCTGGCCTTAAAGAAAGCTTATGAACCACAATATCCGGATCCAACCCTGGCATGTCTTGGTAAGACCATGCAAATACATCCACATACTCCTGGAGCAAGGCTATCAATTCACCCTTTATTGATGATGACAATGAAGTTTCGATTTTGACTTCCTTTATCTCTTCACCATCTCCCAGATTTATCATTTCCAATAATTCCTTATGAGGATGTACTTGTTTCTCCTCTTATTCTATTTTCCTTAATAGATCCGGAGGTAGACCATAATCCTCAGTATCTTCGTTAACCTCAAAATCACCCGTGCAAATGGGTCTTTCAAAATCAATTTCAGAATTACTGACAGGAAGGTCCTCATATTCCACACTCGTGCACCTGTAAATAAGTGGAGAAGAAACAATATAGGAAAATATATATAACGAAAACAAAATAAATAATAAAAATGAAAGAATATGGATACATCAATATGGATAAAATGCATTGTGCTTGTTATTTATTGAATGAAAATGTTTAAACAAAAAGGCCATTACAGAAAAAAAAAATAAAAAATAAAAAACTCTTAATATCTCTGGGTAAAGATAATTGAGATTGCTTTTTAAAAGTATTACGTTGGAATTGACTTAAAAACTATGGGCAACTCAGTCGCACTCCAATTGGTTAGTCTATATCCTGGTGGACAAAGTCGCACCATCCAGTTCGCACTGTCACTTTTCATCCTTTCTTTCCCGATCATGCAAATCAACATATCCTGAATCTCCCCCCTTTATTCACATGGAATTTTTCAAAAGCTTGCTCGATCGTTACAAGTACATCCTTTTAATTCTTTTCCCCGAATAGAAAACCAGCAGAGCGGAAGTTGTGAAGGATTGGTGGGAAAGTCATGGGTTCCCATTCAATATCCATACCCGTGAGACGGGCCATCCTTCTTTGTCTGTTCTTTTCAACCTGTTTCCTCTTATCATGGGCTTTTGGAAGATACCCTAAGCCAAACCGGTCTTTCTTTTCACTACTTCTATTGCTCGAGCTATCCCTTGAAGATATTTCCCCAAACCTTTTCCAGCCCTGCAGCCTTATCCCACTGTGGTTCTTACTCCCAGCCTTGTGTTCTTGGACAACCTTGGCTTTGGATTTTTTCGTCCTTCAACGGCAAAAACCACATTTATGAATTCCAGAGACCGAAAAGAACATTCTACGGCATCTTCATTGGGCTCAACATAAGGAGATTCAGTAGATGCGGAAGCTATTATGTCTTCTTCTCCTGATACAGTGATCAAACGGCCCTCCATCACAAATTTCAGCTTTTGGTGGAGAGACGAAGGTACAGCCCCTGCTGAATGTATCCATGGCCTTCCCAACAAACTATTATAAGACAGATTAATATTCATGACCTGGAAATTCACCGTATAAGTGCATGGGCCTATCTCTAGAGGAACCTCAATAGTTCCCATTACCTCTCTCCTTGTACCATTGAAAGCCCTGACTACTGTGCAACTCGGTATCATATAAGATATATCCACTGCAATTTAGACAAGGTTACTAAGGGCATTACATTTAATGAAGAACCATTGTCCGGAAGCACCCTTGGTAGTATATGCCCCTTGCAGGTAGTTGTTATGTGAAGAGCCTTTGTGGACCCAATACCATTAGGTGGTATTTCATCATAACTGAAAAATATATGGTCGTCCGCTGCAATGTTTCCCACCAGCCTGTCTAGCTTTTCTACTAATATATTGTTAGCCACGTATGCCTGATTCAACACTCTTAACAGGGCATTTCTGTGTGGCTCTGAATTCAAAAGCAAAGATAAGATTGAAATTCTAGCTGGTTGACGTTGCATTTGTTCAACCACGCTATACTCACTGTGCTTTATGAATTTTAAGAACTCGCAGGCTTCCTTCTCATTTACCGGTTCTTTTATTCTGTTGATCGGGGCTGATCCTCTCTCTGTTTCTTTTGACAAATCCATCTCAATATGGATTGGCTCAACTACTTTTTTCCCTTTGTCTGCTCCTCTATCTTTCCCTGTTAACTCCTATTCAGCAGCCTCAGGAGCATAACACATTCCGCTTCGTGTTAAATGCCCTACACCTGTGATATCTTGCTGACTCGAAGACCCAGGCATAACCATGCTGCAGTCGTATTTCCATGGTGCAGCTTTGTTTTCCTTGTATGAAAAGGAAACAGGCAAATCAATGATTAACTTTGGTGCACTTTCCTCAACAACTAGCATAACTTTCTCCCCTGGTTCATCATAATAAATGATCAAGGGTCTTCCTATCCCGTAGCTAGCTGCATTCTCAATAACTTCTATTTCCTCCTCTGTCTCTTCGTAAAACTGGGCTTTCCCATTATCCATCATCCTTTGGACTTTAACCCGAAGTCTCCGCAGTCTTGTATGACATGACCTCCACACTTATGGAATGGGCACCAATTCTGCACCCTCTTTGCAACCATCTTTAGACTATCTGCGTCTCCCACCATTCTTGCCTTGACCATCTCGACCCATACTGCCAACATCGGAGTCTTGAATTCCCTGACATCCCTTTTTAATATTCTAACTTCTCCTGTCAATACTGCATTTACCTGATTCTCAGCATGATCGGGCAATGGGTTTCTTGCTACATTTGGTCCATTCTTTACCCAAACTTCACCACTCCGGCATTGATCAGGCTTTGGACTTTCTTTTCAAAGGCCAGACAATCTTCAGTCGAATGTCCTTGAATTCCAGCATGGTATGCGCAGTTAGTGTTTGCATTGTACCATCTTGGATATGGAGGTGTCAGAGGTTTGAGGTACATAGGTGCAACAAGTTGACCTTGCAATAGTTTAGGATATAGCTCACCATAGGTGGTAGGAATCGGATCAAATTGGGGTTTTTGATCGTTCCTTGGTGAACGTTGGTCATTGCGTGCGGGACCTTGAGTGTTTGGGACAGTATTTCAAGGAAGGGTTATTTGTGGGGATATACCAGTTGGGAACGGCTCTTGTGGTATATTGGTATAGGGGAATAGATTTTGGGTAAGGTGATTCACATTGGGGTAGTAAGGATTATACCCTGGGTAAGGTGTGTAAGGTGTCGGAGGTACATAAGCTGTCGCAACCTAAAAAAATAACAAGTCTCATCGCAAGACTTTATTATTCATTAAGCGTGACATTAAAAAAACCGAGGAAAAGTCGACTTAATTCCTCTAGAAATATGAAGGTTTTGACAATGACCTTGAAAAAGACATGGAGTCGCCACCAATCGCTTTTAGCTAGGTGTGATCGGCCACTTATTAAAACCGATTTTATAAAATATTTTAAAATTAATTAAAACATTTTTATAACCAATTTCAAGTCTGCGTTTTAAACCAGAGAAATCAAAGAAACGGGTTCTGGACTCGGTTACGTGTGGGGAAGGATTAGCACCCCCACAACTCCCGTATAAAACGGTACCTTATTAATTATGTGTTATCTCAAGTCTCGGAAAAAAAGTTGATTTTAAATTTAGTATTTCAAATTAATTCCCAATTTAAAGAAAAATAATTCCATTTTTATTGAAAATGATCCGGAATTTATAAATTCAAAATTTTCCTATATTCCCCAACAAACGTGGCAAAATATAGAAATTTTTATTAATTTGGAAAACTTTCCAAATCATTCTCATTTTAAAGAAGATATTCTGTTATTAATGATAATTGATGATATCCTCCTCAGCAAACCCGGCAGAGAACTCATGAATTATTTTAACTCGAGAATATCTTTATTTTATTGAAAATAATTATCTTTTTGAAAACATTTAAAAATATATGAATATGAATATGCATGACATAAATAAAATGACATAGCAAAATCTAAATAATATAATGCAACCTAAATGATATGATATAATTTAAATGTCTTAGCATATTCTAAATGAAATGAAATATCCTAAGTTATATGATATATTCTAAATGAAATGAAATCACCTAGGTAACATAATATATTCTATATGAAATATAATATCAAATAAAATATTCTAAATGACATAATATATCTTAAATGAAATAAAATAAAATGACAGTAACATATTCTACATGAAATGAAATGACCAAGGTAACATAATATATTCTATATTAAATGAAATAATTTAAATGGCATGGCAAATATGAATGATATGGCATATAATTTAAATGACATGAAATATAAAATATTGCTATCATATAATATGCATGAAAATAAAAATGAAAACAATAATGCATGAACATAGTATATGCTAAATAATATGACAAAAAATAACTAAATAAAAAGCATAGGATATCATGAAATATTCAAAACCATATAATAAACAATATAACATATAAATCAAAATAATAACAATACCATAGGAATTATCATAGCAAAAATCACATATTATATAAAATGCATGAGTATGGAAAATGCAATGCATGAAAGTGTATTTTTTCCTTTAATTAAGGAAATCCGTATATCTAAAAAGATATCCGGCTACCTTAGGAAAATATATCAAATTAAATATTCTAAAACCAAAATACTATGTGATTGTTTGAAAACAATTTTGAAAAGCTTAAATAAAAAATAAA
The DNA here is from genome assembly GCA_030761205.1 of Fremontodendron californicum. Lineage (NCBI taxonomy): Eukaryota > Viridiplantae > Streptophyta > Magnoliopsida > Malvales > Malvaceae > Fremontodendron > Fremontodendron californicum. Next base: position 30,534,330 of record JAULJL010000003.1, read on the forward strand.
AACTTAGTTAAACCCTTTTTTAAATGGCTCTAATTTCCTAAGTATAAAATCCCAGACTTGACCACCCTTAACCCGAAACTTAAAAAATCATTTTTAGAGTTTAAAAAGGCTTAAAAACTACCCTAAATCAGTAGCTAAACTTCCTAATCAGCCCCCTCTAAGTAACTTAACCAAAACAGAAAAATGATTTTCCTTCAAATTCAATTTTGACTCCACTGTCCAGTTTTAAGCAACGATTTTTTATCCTATTTTTAGAAATTCAAAAAAATCTAAAACAAATACTAGAGACTCAGGACATGTAAAAATACCCAAAAAAATCAGCTTGATTTTCTGATTAAAGATGAAGCCCAGAAAAATCGGGAAAGTACGAGTATTGGGTGAAAAAAAACTGTTTTGCCAAATCACATTTTTGCATTTGATAAAATCATTTAAAAATCAAAGTAAAAACAATTAAGACTCTCTAAATGACTCAAAAACAGTAGCTAGGACTTTTGAAAAGTTAGACAAAAATTGGGTAAAAAGTAACAAAATCACAAAGGTAGAATAATCAATTTGACAACTCTTTAATTTTCCACAAGTATGTTCAAGAGAGCATGACTTTCAACCATTAATTGGCCTAAGTCATAAATCAAGTGGCATGGACATGAAATGCATGAAAAATACAGCAAATATGATGCATGAAATGCATGATTTTAAACCTAAATGTCATGAAAAATGCATGGCATCAATAAAATGACCTAGACCTAAATGACCTTGCATAGCCTTTAATGCAACCTAGGCCTAAAAATGCATGGACATGCATGGCAAAATAAACCAAACCTAACACCTAAAGTATGCATGGCAATAACACAAACACAAGGCATGCTTAAATCAAATACTCAATCAAATGTCAGGAGAATGCAAACCTATCAACTAACATAACAAAAATGCATACACAAAGCAAAGGAAGTGAAGTGGCCGAATGGCCTCAAGCTCCAAGCAAGCATGGCATTTTCACAAACACTTGATATACTTAAACCAAATACTCAATCAAATGTCATACAAATGCAAACCTATCAACTAACATAGCAAAAATGACACACAAAGCAAAATAAATGGGGTGGCCGAATGGCCTAATATTCCAAGTGATCATGGCATTTTCACAAACACTTGATATACTAACATACTTAACTAAAATATAACACTCAAATCATGCAAATAAAAAGTAGAAGTATGAAAACTAACAAGCATTTTCACAAACACATGGATTTCAAAATATAAAACATAAACAAACTTAAATATTTTGAAAACAGAAAATCAAAATTGCAAGAACATGATAATAGACTCATAAATAGAAATAAGCAAGCAACCAAATTAAAACAACCTTCAAGTATATTTAGTAGAAGAAGATTTAAAGAATCAAGACTTATTTAATATAAAAAATAACATGAAAAATCAAAGCAAAACAACAACTAAAAAAAATATAGGCCATTCGGCCATGTCAAGGAATCAAGAGAAAAAAAATATTACAAGAACTTTTTTAAGAAAAGATGAAGAAAGAACTTCAAAAGAACATTTAAAAACACTTATTTAAAAAGAAAAATCAAAAGAAAACTCACCAAAATAATGATCAAAATAGAAAAAACAAGAATGGAAAATCAAAGAAAGTGCAAGAGTTGGTGCTAAAAGCAACCTCTATAAGCTATCTTTCAAGCTTTTTCTCTTCAAACTTTCTTTTCTTTTCTTTCTTAAACTTTTCTTTTTGCTTTGCAACAATGTAGAGAAAACTCATCCAAAACAAGAGAGAATATGAAAAAATGAAAGTGAGCTGAAAATGAAAATGACTTCCCCTCTATAATGGCCGAAAATCCCCTCTCTCATGACTAGGATGTTGTCATCTTTCCTCCAACCAATTTTCATCCAAGGGCTAGCGATCCAAGAGGTTTAAAACATGAAATTATCACCCTTAGATTAGGCCATCAGATGTCCATAATTATAGCTATTCAAGAATTATGTTGACACTCTCCCTCTTCATGCATTGGCCCATGTGGCTTATTTGCAAAGGTTTGATCAAAAAAAATCCTAACTAACTCTTCATTTTTGATCTCTTGATTTAAAAAATCAGAATCCTCTTTCCTTCCTTGGGCCTTGGCCGGCCAGCACTCCCTCTTCCAGCCCAAGATTGATTTTTTTGAAAGGCAAGAAAAGCCCTTTTCGGTTGCTTGGGTTAAATGACCTTTTTGCCCCCGAATGCAAATAAATGGAAAACGGACTCCAAATTCAAATTTTATATTTTAAATTCTTTCAAAATAATTAAAAATTGAATTCTGGAAGTTTTAAAAAAATTTCGAGTCCGTTTGCTATTTATTTGGATTTTTTCTTCCAAAATTACCCTTTTATGCCCCCACATTTTACCTTTTTTAAACGAGCTCCAAATCAAGATTTTTCTTCACCATTCTCTTCCAAATAATTTAAAAGTGTGATCTGGAAGTTTTCAAAATTTTTGGAACTCATTTGGTATCTTTTCGGGATTTATCTGCTTGAATTACTGCATAGGAGACCCGGGATTTGGCCATTTTGCAAACGAACTCCAAATCAAGATTTTATTTCTCCAATCTCTTCCAAAAAAATGAGATTTGTAAATTTTTAGAATTTTTGGAGTTCATTTGCTATTTTTTCGGGATTTATCTTCTTGAATTACTACATAAGAGACCCGGGATTTGGCCATTTTGCAAACGAACTCCGAATCAAGATTTTATTTAGCATTCTCTTCCAAATGATTTAAGAATGAGATTTGCAATTTTTTAGAATTTTTGGAGTTCATTTTTCCCAAATTTTCCAATTTTGCCCTTTTGCCTCCGAAATCCGGTTTTGCTCAAAACAAGTCCGATTTTCAGATTTTCTTCAAACTGAGCCTTGTGCTATCCTTTTTAATCACTCCTCATCCATTAGGGGCTTTAGTCCTACTGAATCGGGCCATTTCTTGCAATTCTTACCAATTTCACCGAAATCCACCAAAAACCCTAATTCTCAGTTTTCTCTAGGATTGACTTTTCTTTCAGTTTTTCTTTCAAATGGTTTCTCCATTACCCATAGTCAGTGCTTATCTTTCATTTGGAACCATCAATTTTGATCAATTCAACAGCTGCCCCTCTTTGGCTATTGCTGAGAATCAGGAATCAGGAAAAGATATATAAACACTAATTTTGTCCGGTTAGTGAAATCACGTGTGAAGGAAAGGGAATTTCTTTTTTCATGTTTTCATTTTTTCATTTTTTCTCTTTTTTGAAAAAGATGTAAATCGAATATTTTGTCCTTAAATTAAATTCCCTGACTAATCAAGGCTCGACCCGTCTTAAGGAAACGAATTCGGTTTGCAAGAAAAAGGTTGTGCCCGGAGGTCTTAAGAATGATACCCGGAGGTCTTAAAAATGGTTCCCAGAGGCCTTACCCGTGATTTGAAAAATTATGCCCGGAGGTCTAAAGAATGGTGCCCGGAAGTCTTAAAAATGGTGCCCGTAGGCCCTACCTGTGATTTAAAAAAAAAAATTATGCTCGGAGGTCTTAAGAATGGTGCCCGGAGGTCTTAAAAATGGTGCTCGTAGGCCTTACCCGTGATTTGAAAAAAAAAATGCCCAGAGGTCTTAAGAATGGTGTCCGGAGGTCTTAAAAATGGTGCCCGTAGGCCTTACCCGTGATTTGAAAAAAATTATGCCCGGAGGTCTTAAGAATGGTGCTTGGAGGTTTAAAAATGGTGCCCGAAGGCCTTACCCGTGATTTGAAAAAATTATGCTCGGAGGTCTAAAAAATGGTGCAAGTAGGCCTTACCCGTGATTTGAAAAAAATTATGCCCGGAGGTCTTAAGAATGGTGCCCGGAGGTCTTAAAAATAGTGCCCGTAGGCCTTACCCGTGATTTGAAAATATTATGCCCGGAGGTCTTAAAAATGGTGCCCGTAGGCCTTACCCGTGATTTGAAAAAAAAAAAATTCTGCCCAGAGGTCTTAAAAATGGTGCACATTGGGTTTACCAGTGATTTGAAAAATTTATGCCCGGAGGTCTTAATAATGGTGCCCGGAGGTCTTAAAAATGGTCTTTGAAGAATTGTTGAAAATTAACCTGAAGATGCGAATGCTTTTTGATGCTGGTGCAAATGATTAACAGGATACACATACTTCATATTGCAAATGTAAATGTTTTGAATTGATGCAAATGTTTCTTGATGCAAATGCAGATATTGGATAAAATGCAAATGCTTCGTGGTGTATATGCAAATGGCTTAGATTGATGCAAATACTTATTGATGCCGATGCAGATGTTGAATAAGATGCAGATGCTTCTAAATGATGCAAATGCAAATGATTCTCAAATAACGCAATTACTTCTCAGAAGGATGCAAAGGTCAATAATGTGCAAATGTTTCTTTATGATGCAAATGCAAAAATTGGTGTTAACGCAACTACGTCATGAAATGATGCAGATGCAAAGATTGGCATTATGAAAATGCTTTTAAATTATGCAAATGCAAGGATTTGACAACGTGCAGAATGCTTCTACATGATGCAAATGCAAAGATCGATAATGATGCAAACACTTCATGAAAAGATGCAAATGCCCCTGATCATTTTTCTAGACTTTGGCTTAGCCTTTCCAATTCATTTTTCCTTTTCAAATCAGAGTATGTCTTCAATTCATTTTGGCTATTCTCTTTGCCCCAACAGTTTTCAAACTTTCATCAACAGAGGTCTGAAACAGGTTCTATTTCTTCTTATCATATCTGGAAGTCAAGTCCTATCCTAGCAGTTCTATACCTTTGGGTTAGAAAAACCCTTGTCTCATGTCAACATCAAGAATGGGTGCTTAAAAAAATATTTTTATTTGTTTTCTCATTTTGAAAACTTCTGAACAAAAATATTAACCCCACAATGTGTGATGTACAAATCTTTTGAAGACTGATGATCATTGTTAAAAACTTCTCTAAGTGTTAATCTGGGTTTTTCAATTTGAATTGGCAATGATTGGTATAACAAGATTTTGGTTGATCAAAGGAAATTTTATAACAAAAATGCATGTCCCTTCTAGGCTCACAAATGGAACAGGTTTTATACATCATGAATTCATTGAAAATCAAACAAATTCAACATTCTTTTAGTTTTCATATCAAGGCATTTTGACAAGTGTCAAGATTGGCTAGGATGTTTAGACCGAAAATTTTAATCTTGGAAGGAAAAAGTCTCAGTTTTGAAGACAATCCTCCAAATGAGAGCTGATAATTTGGGAGGTTCAGAAATTTTTAGATGTTCCTCGATTACCACTTTTCCATGATGACCTTCTCTTTTGTGGTATTGGTAATAACATAAATGGTTTCGGAAATTCCCATTTTACTCTAAACCGCCCATTTTTGGGTTTTCGCCCTAGAGTCCCATTCTTTCCATTTTTCTCTTTTTTCATTTTTTCATTGTTTTACCATGCACTTGAGAATTCTAAATTCTTCCTTAGTGAAATAATAAATCGATGAGATGGTATAAAATCCAAGGAAAAATCCTTCAAATTAAATATTCATGCTTGATCAAAATGGACTTTTAAAGCACGTAATGTAGGCCATGGTTTGGGGTTCAAAAAGAAAGGATAAATAGGGCCAAAATATGTGTTTGAGGGTAATCAGATCAAAGGATCATTTCTTGAGGAGAATTCTTTTTGAAGTGTTTGTCCCTTCTTGCACATTTCTTTCCTTTTTACTTTCACTCTTTTTCTTCTTTGCTTTTGGCTTTCATTTGCCATACTTTTTCACACACTTTTTTTTTTGTTCTTGGCTTCCATTTTGCCATCTTTTCCTTTTCTTTATGACAGGGTGAGCCCATATTCATTCGACGGTCCATTTACTTTGTATCTGTCTTTGAGCTAGGATTCATTTCTCAATGATCTTTAAAAAGATCTTTCCTCGCATTTGCCCCCCAGTGTAGAGGGTGATCCTTGATCAGGGTTCAAAGAAGAAAGAATTCTTTTGGCTCAAAATGGGTGACTATGGATAATTTCTTTTTTTTTTTTTTGCGAAAGGGATATGAAAGATGGCCATTCATCATATCAAGCACAAATATTCTCATTGAAAAGCAATCTCTAGGGGAAATAGATAATCAAAATTTCATTTTGCACTTTGAAATCATCTTAATTCTTATATACATGATATCACAATTTTTCTTCCTTTTTTGCAGTTTTTTTTTCATCGCATGCCCAATGATTCATGCGTTAGTCCATCCTTATTCACCATGTATCCATCATTTCCACATATGATGCCCTAATTTGATTAACCATGAGAGTTTGTATCAACAAGGAACATAGCAAGCCTAGGTCTATTTTGAAAAGGCTGAGTTTCAAATTTGAGTTTTTTGAAGAGACAAAGAAAATATGACCTAAAAAAAATGGGTTTTCTCTGGGACATGGGATAATCTAGTTTAATCATTGTGCCCCATGGAGTCAATCATGAAGTGATGTTTGGGCAATTAGTGTTTTGTGGTTGTTGAAAATGACATGAATGGTTTTGGCACCACCTTGACACATACCAAATTACCATGATCTAAATTCTTGAAAGAAAGTCTCATTTGTTTGAATTTCAAGGGGTTCGAAAAAATTTTGAAAAGTTCGTTCCTTTGTTCATAGCCTAGACTGGGATCTACATCTTTGCTTATTCTATAATGACAATGGTTTTATGAAGTTCAATCATTCATATTCCTTGAAGCATTAGGTCTTTCAAGTGTTCTTGATTCAAGGGGTTTAGGCCTGAGAAAGCTTAAAAGAGAGGGGAGAAGGTATTGGGTCATTTGTAACAAAGATCATCAATATTCTTGAGACTATTCATTACTAAAACTTCCTTAATGCTTGTTTTTGCAAATTCAAATTATTGTTAAAACACAACAAACACAAAGCATTTAAAAATCAAAATTCATTTAATTCTTATGAATGTCGACATGAGACAAGTGTTTTCATCATAAGGTCTGAAACTACATGCATCAAAATGCTCATATTGACATCCTTCAAAGGTAGTAATTCTCCCCCTAAGACCCTGAAAGAAACTGATTTACGACAAAGCGGCCTTCCACTGATTGATAAGCTCCGGTGTCAAAATACCATCATGGATAAGACTTTCAATCATTTCCTTTAGTTGTCTGCATTTTTCAGTTGAATGCCTAACTACCCCCAGGTGATAATCATATTTGTTGTCAGAGTCATAACTCCTCGCTGATGGATTCGAAGCTATTTTCAAAGGTATCGGGGTAAGGTACTGATTCTTTATTAGTAATGGCAGCAGGTCAGGGATGGGGATTGGAATTCTTTCTTGGTTTTCCCGCAGTCGTTTTCTAAAAGTAGGCCTTGTTGCAAGGGCTAGTATAGCATTAGGTGCTTGGGTTGGTAGGTAAGGATAAAGGCTTGGAGATACCTTAGTAGGGTAACACGATTGGTATGAAGGAAATTGGGAATATGGGACAAAATCTCCCATAGCTTGGACATCTTCCTCTTTTTTTCTAGGTGTCTTATTTCTCTCGGCATTGGATGTTCCTTCTTTTTCAAGTTTCGCATTCTTGATAGCATTCTCAATCATCTCCCCTGAGATTACTATATCCGTAAAATTCCTTGAGGCATTGCCGACGAGTCTATCATAGTACGGGGCCTGCAGTGTATTCACAAAAAGGACGGTGATTTCCTTTTTTGCCAAAGGTGGTTGTACTTGGGTAGACATGTTCCTCCACCTCTGAGCATACTCTTTGAAGCTCTCAGTAGCTCTTTTCTCCGTATTTTGCAAAGTAAGACAATCAGGTGTCCTATCGGTCATATGCTTGTACTAGTTTAGAAAAGCCCTAGCCAAATCATTCCAAGAGCGAATCTGATCCTTGCTCAACTGACTATACCACCTAATTGCGGATCCGCTGAGGCTATCCTGAAAGTAGTGAATCAGAAGCTTATCATTATCTATATGACTTGTCATCTTTCGGTAGAACATAGTGATGTAGGCTGACGGATCAATCGTCCCATCATATTTCACAAAGTCAGAGACCTTGAATTTAGGAGGGATGACTAAATCGAAGACCAAGCATCTTTCTTTCGCATCCACACTCTCGAATATGTCTGTATTTTCTACTGCCCGGAGCCTTTCATCTAGCAATTGATATTTCCCTTGGGAATCTGCCAATTGATATTTCCCTTGTGAATCTGCCAACTCTACCTCATTAACCATTTTCAACTTTGCCTGTTCAGCTGGATCATCTGAATTTGAAACATTGACGGGGTTAACTGTATTCTGGGCATCCATCATTACGACCTCATTCTGACCCTTTCATGCCTCTAACCCTTCTCTAGTGGCCAAGTTTCCAGTGTATCCTTTTATTACAGTGGACATTAGCTCCATCAATTTAATCATCTAATCTTTAGATTCTGCTTGAGACTTTGTTAGCTGTTCTCGCAATTCTTCCTATACCCTTTCCATTCTTTCCATTCGGGCAACGTGTTCATTCTCCATAGCACTAGCCTATATTAAACGGGTATTCAGTACTTCTTATACCTCTGATTTGAAATGGAAATTCTTTCAAAGACTCTTAAGGCCAAGCCAACTTCTGTTTTATTCCCTCAAAGTGCGTGTCATGGTGAAGGAGCCATGAATGCAATTTGATGCACGTGAAGCCTAAACAATATATTGTATAGACATGTACGGCGGAAACATGCTGACCATATATGTAATAAATGCAATCACGATGCCAACATGTTGCAAGCAAAGAATAAACAAATCAACGCATGGATATATGCAATGAATGATCATGTACATTTCAGCGTATTTCCCAATGAATGATCATATACACTATGAATGCAACATGATGTCAATTATGATACATATAAAGAATGAATGATTGATACAGAGTATATACAAAGAAAATCATGCTGACAATGTGTGTCATGAATGCATCCTGATGTTAATATGACAGATTAATGCATGAGCATATACAGAGAAATCAAGCTGACTATGTTTGTCATGAATACAACCCAAAGTCAACATGATGCATGTAAAGAATAAGCAAATTAATGCATGGATATATACAGAAAAATCATGCTGGTTATGAATGCATGAATGCAACCTGATGCTAACAAGATACATGTATGAATGTATGGTATGACAAATAATTGATCGGATGCAAAATGCAAAGGGGAAGATATCACGGAGGAAATAAGAATCGGAGGAACTTAATCATCAACATCTCATAAATTTGAAGTATAGTCAATTCATTCCCATATCAACGTTCACAATAGTATAAACCATGTTTACAAAATCTGAGCAGTAGTTAAAACTGTCTTTACAAGTATTTATTCTTCCTAGCATCCTAAGGCTATAAGAACCGGCTACTGAAAAAGTGAAATCCTATTACATCATATAAGACTGAAGTCTTTCCACCCCAATGCCGTAAATCTCCCAATCCTAATGACACTTTCCCAGCCCTCTATCAATCAGTGTCATTGGATCCAACCACTTGGCATCTATAAGAGATTGCACTTTCTTTTTGAATGTTATACAGTCTTCAATGCTATGACCAACAATTCCACAGTGATAATCACATCTTGCATTTGGATTATACCACTTTGGATATGGTGGTAACAGGGGTTTCAATGGGACACATGCAACCACGTGATTTTGATCAGTATAGGGAGAACCTCTCGGTAGCTGATTGGAAAGTGATCAAAATGCCTTTGGGTCTTATCCTGGGGTCGTTTCTTAGTCACACATGGCCTAGGAGTTGGGGCACTTGGTGGTGGCACTAAGGTCCGAACCAGAGTGTTTACATGGAGACGTGGCGGAATAGCATGGTAAGGGTATGGATTTGGACATGGGGCCTTTGGAGGTTGTACATAGCTCGAGGTTCCTATCCCAGATGCTGGATAAGGTGATTGATGAGGGAAGCAATATGAGCTGCCAATTGGTGGTAATGGAGTGGGATTCATGGGTCTCGTAGTGATCATCCCAATGGACGATTGGACCATAGTAGGGCGGGGACACTGGTTTGGACCTAGAACAATTTACAGGTATGGTACAGGATCCGACATTTCTATCTTTAGTATCAGGCTCTCAGGTTTAATCATTTTCACGATTTTTTCCATAATTTCATCAGGACTACAACCTTTGTGGCATTGACAAGCGCAGGATCCAGTAAGGATTGTATGTTCTGGACCTAATAGTTTTGGTTGATCCGAAGACAATGCAGAGCCCTGAGAAAGTTCCTCTTTACACTTACCCATATCCTCAAACATTTTCAGCAATTTGGCGAGTTGTTCTTTCACTTCCCGGATTTCATGTCCAAATTCCTCTTGATTTCGTTTCAAAGCACCCAATCGTTCCTCTGATTCTTTCCTCATATCTCGAACCCCTTTCATGCAAGTGAAAAATGTTATGAGATTAAGACAATTATGAATGTACATGCTCTATTCCTATGTGCATGAATCTACTGATGATTAATGCATGAACATATACAGAGAAATTATGATGACTATGTTGCTATGGATGCAACCTGATGCTAACATGACGCATTTAAAAAATGAATAAATTGATGCACAAGTATATACAAATAATGACCATGCATGTCATAAATTTATTCTACAATGAATGACCATGCATGCTATGACTGTAACATGATATCAAAATGATACATGCAAAAAATAAATGAATTAACACAATGGTACGTACAAAGAATGACCATGTATATCACAAATGTATTCTATAATGAATAACCATGCATGTTAGGACTGTAACATTATGTCAAAATGATACAAATAAAGAATAAATGAATTAACATTAAGGTATATACAAATAAATCAATGATAACATGAAATTGGTAGGACCTAAATCTTGATTATTCAAAAATCTCATTATGCAAGATTTGCCTCCAAAGTTATAATTTTTTTAAACATGTTTTTTTCTATGAAAGACCAATCATATTATTTTCAAAAGAATTTTGGAGTAGTGGATCTTACTATGGTACAATATGCAAATGTTCATGTGACACTACCGGTTTTATGAAATCATCAAATGAGATTATTATCATCATCCATTTATTGCAAAAAACGAGATCAATAATACAACCAAAAATGTATATGCTCTATTCACACATGCATGAAATGTGCAAGATGCAAACATTCTTGAAAATTGATTTTTATTTTTTATTTCAAACAGTTAATGAACATTTGCCCCAAAATATCTACTTATATAGGTATCACAGTGCCTTTGGGATGGATTATCACATTTATTACGGGTGATGTACGTACATCGTTGCCCGATCTACAACACTTATTCAGAGTGTAAAATAGGTAACAAAAAGTTTAGAAATTTCCCTCCATATGTTCTTGTCTTCGGTATATCTAACGGAAATCCGGCATGGCTTCGCCTAGGTTCACTATATGAGGGTGAATCGGTTCTAAAGGCCCCGAATTGCTCCTCATTGTCGTCGATGAAGGCTAGTAAGGCACCCCGATAAAAGCGGGTCCAATTCGTTAGAGTCTATTTCCCCAACCCATGCAGATTGTTAATCACGAAGGCTTAGGTAATTTAGTACTCCGGAAGCATTTCACTAGCCCACGCGGATTGTTAATCACGAAGGCTTAGTTACTTTGCTCCCACCTAAAAAGACGAAACTTGGGTATAAGGCTCAGGGTATGCAAATGCACGTGTAGTGTGTGAAGAGGAACAACAAACCTTTCACCACTTATTCTACATCCCTTATTCTAAATGCCCCAACAATTTAAAAAAAAAAAAAAAACATTCAAGAATAGTGTAACGCATTAACCAACAAGCAATTATAATATACAACCTTAAACAACTAGAGAACAAAAATAAAATGCATGCACATGAACATGGACATATTTAAAAATATTTTATTATTTTTAAAATTCTCCTTATTAAAAAAAATATGGGAATTAAAATTAAATACCAATTAAACCAACAAAACCTAGACTTTGATAACACAACTAATTCTAGGCCTGACACTCTAATATTCCCTAGTGGAGTCGCCAAGCTGTCGCAACCTAAAGAAAATAACAAGTCTTATCGCAAGACTTTATTATTCATTAAACGTGACATTAAAAAAAACCGAGGAAAAGTCGACTTAATTCCTCTAGAAAAATGAAGGTTTTGAAAATGACCTTGAAAAAGACATGGAGTCGCCACTAATCTTTTTTAGCTAGGTGTGATCGGCCACCTATTAAAACCGGCTTTATAAAATCTTTTAAAATTAATTAAAACATTTTTAAAACCAATTTCAAGTCTGCGTTTTAAACCAGAGAAATCAATGAAACGGGTTCGGGACTCGGTTACGTGTGGGGAAGGATTAGCATCCCCACAACGCCCGTATAAAACGGTACCTTATTAATTATGTGTTATATCAAGTCTCGGTAAAAAAGTTGGTTTTAAATTTAGTATTTCAAATTAATTCCCAATTTAAAGAAAAATAATTCCATTTTTAATTGGAAATGATCCGAAATTTATAAATTCAAAATTTTCCTATATTCCCCAACAAACGTGGCAAAATATAGAAATTTTTATTAATTTGAAAAACTTTCTGAATCATTCTCATTTTAAAGAAGATATTCCATTATTAATGATAATTGATGATATCCTCCCCAGCAAACCCAGCAGAGAACTCATTAATTATTTTAACTCGAGAATATCTTTATTTTATTGAAAATCATTATCTTTTTGAAAACATTTAAAAAATATATATGAATATGCATGACATAAATAAATGATATAGCAAAATCTAAATAATATAATGCAACCTAAATGATATGATATAATTTAAATGTCTTAGCATATTCTAAATGAAATGAAATATCCTAAGTTATATGATATATTCTAAATGAAATGAAATGACCTAGGTAACATAATATATTCTATATGAAATGTAAAATCCTAAATCATATGATATATTCTAAATGAAATAAAATATTCTAAATGACATAATATATCTTAAATGAAATAAAATGACCTAGGTAACATATTCTACATGAAATGAAATGACCTAGGTAACATAATATATTCTATATTAAATGAAATAATTTAAATGGCATGGCAAATATGAATGATATGGCATATAATTTAAATGACATGAAATATAAAATAATGCTATCATATAATATGCATGAAAATAAAAATGAAAACAATAATGCATGAACATAGTATATGCTAAATAATATGACAAAAAATAACTAAATAAAAAGTATAGGATATCATGAAATATTCAAAACCATATAATAAACAATATAACATATAAATCAAAATAATAACAATATCATAGGAATTATCATAGCAAAAATCACATATTATATAAAATACATGAATATGGAAAATGCAATGCATGAAAGTGTATTTTTTTCTTTAATTAAGGAAATCCGTATATCTAAAAAGATATCCGGCTACCTTAGGAAAATATATCAAATTAAATATTCTAAAACCAAAATACTTTGTGATTGTTTGAAAACAATTTTGAAAAGCTTAAATTAAAAATAAAAACTTAGCTAAACCCTTTTTTAAATGGATCTAATTTCCTAAGTTTAAAATTCCAGACTTGACCACCCTTAACCCGAGACTTAAAAAATCATTTTATTCAGTTTAAAAAGGCTTAAAAATACCCTAAGTCAGTAGCTAAACTTCCTAATCAGCCCCCTCTAAGTAACTTAACCAAAACAGAAAAATGATTTTCCTTCAAATTCAATTTTGACTCCACTGTCCAGTTTTAAGCCACGATTTTTTATCCTATTTTTCAAAATTCAACAAAATATAAAAAAAAATACTGGAGACTCAAAACATGTAAAAATACCCGGGAAAAAATTTCCTTAATTTTATGATTACAGATTAATGCCCAGTAAAATCGGGAAAGTACGAGTACTGGGTGAAAAAAAACTGTTTTGCCAAAACAAATTTTTGCCTTTGATAAAATCATTTAAAAATCAAAGTAAAAATATTTAAGACTCTCTAAATGACTCACAAACAGTAGCTAGGACTTTTGAAAAGTTAGACAAAAATTGGCTAAAGTAAAAAAATCACAAAGGTAGAATAATCAATTTGACACCTCTTTAATTTTCCACAAATATGCTCAAGAGAGCATGAATTTGAACCATTAATTGGCCTAAGTCATAAATCAAGTGGCATGGACATGAAATGCATGAAAAATACAGCAAATATGATGCATGAAATGCATGATTTTAAACCTAAATGTCATGCAAAAAGCATGGCATCAATAAAATGACCTAGACCTAAATGAACTTGCATAGCCTTTAATGCAACCTAGGTCTAAAAATGCATGGACATGCATGGTAAAATAAACGAAACCTAACATCTAAAATATGCATGGCAATAACACAAACACAAGGCATGCTTAAATCAATTACTCAATCAAATGTCATAAGAATGTAAACCTATCAACTAACATAACAAAAATGCACACACAAAGCAAAGGAAGTGAAGTGAAGTGAAGTGGCCGAATGGCCTCAAGCTCCAAGCAAGCATGGCATTTTCACAAACACTTGATATACTTAAACCAAATACTCAATCAAATGTCATGCAAATGCAAGCCTATCAACTAACTTAGCAAAAATGCACACACAAAGCAAAATAAATGGGGTGGCTGAATGGCCTAATATTCCAAGTGAACATGGCATTTTCACAAACACTTAATATACTAACATACTTAACTAAAATATAACACTCAAATCATGCAAATAAAAAGTAGAAGTATGAAAACTAACAAGCATTTTCACAAACACATGGATTTCAAAATATAAAACATAAACAAACTTAAATATTTTGAAAACAGAAAATCAAAAATTCAAGAACATGATAATAAACTCATAAATGGAAATAAGCAAGCAACCAAATTAAAACAAGCTTCAAGTATATTTATGTAAGACCCTCGTAAGTACGAGATCAATTCGAGACAATTATAACATGTGAATGGCTCGAGGTTAAACTTTGAAATGCCTACAGAAAGGATGGGCTACCATGTGGTACACATGTTGTATGATAAATTGTAGACTTGGGGGTTTAATCGAGTGATTAAGTGATTTAACCCCAAATTGACTAAAAGTCGGGATAGGAGAAAGTCCGTAAAATGTGATAAGTTAACTTCACATAGTGTTGATATGTGATATAACATTATTTGGGAGTGTTAGAACATGAATCGACAGAAAAATCGATAAAATGTGAACAGGGGTATTTTGGTAATTTTATCCAAAATTTTGTTTTTAGTCCGTAAATGGTGCCAATGGACTAAGTGACCATATAGGATCATAAAATGATGTTTAGATCAAAAATTGGACAATAAATCAAATCCGATAGCTAAAATCGTATTATTCGTCACTTAGTGACGCTGGCATAAATTGCCGTAAAAACATGGTTCGGGATTTTTTTAAACTGATCCGAACACATGGACATATGTTATAACATATGAGGATTATGAATATGTCAAGAAAAATCAAAAACGGAGTTGAAACCGGATTAGTCCTTAAGTAACCTAAAGGAATGAAAACCGAAAACTGACCGCGGGAAGGTCCGAAAAAGGTTTTAAATGGATCAATGGATTAATCTAGACATAAAATGATGTTAGCAAGCTACTGGTGAAATCAGAACAAAAATCGGAGCTAAAACTGAAAAAGTCAAAATATTGACCCGTCGACGCTCCGAGGCCCGGATTTGGGTTTCGGGATATCAAAAAAACTATCCGAACATGTAGATCAGTATATTATCATATTTGGATCCGCGTCAAGAAAAGTGAAAAATGAGCTTTCGAACGTTAAAATTTCATGTTGGCCTGCTAAGTACTAAAAGACAAAATAGGGGCAAAATGGTCATTTGACCATGGCCCACTTGTTAAGTCTGAAAATCAGACTTCTCCTCCCCCAATTTCACGTAAGGAACCAGAAAAATGAGAAAAAAAGAGGGGAAGCCATGGAAGCTTGCTTCCAAGCTTTCTCTCTCCTCCGTTTACTAGGCAGATCACCAAAATTTTCAAAGATTTCACAAACCCAAAAGTAACTTCATGTTCTAAGCTTGATTTTGGTATTATATTTTGAAGATTTTTCCTTTAGCTATGAGAAACCATGTGGGCTAAAAATTGGTGGTGGTGAACCACCATGTTGCCACCATTTTTTTCGCCACGGGAGGTGTTCCTCTGCCTCCTTAAACCATAAATTAGTATCGGATAGCTTTGAATCAAAATTTAGAGGCTAAAACGAGTTTGGCCGAAACCCTAGCTTGCCTATGAGGTGGTGTCGCCACCTTCCTTGGTTGTTCGAGGCCACCGTTAGCTTTGCTGTCATCGTGTGAGCAACTTTCTAGTTGATTGTTGCTCCAAATTTTAATCCGAGCTAAGTGTAAAAATTTATTTGTAAAAATATTTTTTAAGCTGAAAATTTTTGGATATTAGCTAACTATTATAAATAATGGGAATTTGAGTGTCCCGTAGTTGTAAAATATTTACAGAATATCCTGACGATGTCGTAGGTACCCATATCGTGGAGTTCGCCTGGGATCGCGACAAAGTCACGAAAGTGCCGCTTTAATACTCGAAATAACACTGTGAGTATTTAGGTTAATTTAGGAGGTAGTTGTTGTTTTATATACATTGTTGATTGATACGGATACTGAAACACGAAAGATTGCTCGGATCACGGAAACGGTAAGTTTTAAACCTTACGCGGATTAATGGCGTAAGTGTGATGTTAATATGGTTACATGAGGTAAGTATTGTAGAGTTGAATGATAATGTTTGTGAGCTATTTGAAATGCTCAGATATTCTTAATTAAGATGTTAGACAAGGTAGATTATGGTTGTACTTGTCGGATTAATGAAAAAAATAGTATGGTACTGTGTTTGAGGCATTATGATTGCTAATTTATGAAATTGGTTGATGAATAATATTGTATAGGATGGTTGAGTATTTAAGGATAGTTAGACATTGCAGATTAAATGTTATGCACACAAATTGTTTGATAAAATGTCTAAGTGAAATTGTAATGCTTGTAAACATAAGTAGAAATATGCTAGTGTTGAAGCTGATACCTAGCATATTATGTAAATCATTTAATAAGATAAACAAATTTAATATATCATGCTATTATTGTACGGACAGGGTAACGTCCGAGATTCTATTGTTGTACGGACAGGGTGATGTCCGGGATGCTATTGTTTTACGGACAGGGTGATGTCCGGGATGCTATTCTTGTACGGACAAGTTGATGTCCGGGATGCTATTGTTTTATGGACAGGGTGATGTCCGGGATGCTATTGTTTTACGGAGATGTCCAGGATGCTATTCTTGTACGGACAGGGTGATGTCCGTGGTGCTATTGTTTTACGGACAGGGTGATGTCCGGGATGCTATTGTTTTACGGACAGGATGAGTTCAGGATGGTACGGACAGGATGAGTCCGGGATGGTACGGACAGGATGAGTCCGGGATGATATGGACAAGATAGTCCGGAATGACAAATATTACGGACTGGTATAAGTCCAGGATGTTTTGATGTTATAGTCATGAAAATTTTCTAAATGATAATTATAGAGGTATACACGTAAAATCGATTTTAAAATATTTTTGGCTATCGATTTTGGCTGGCCAATGGCCTATTTATATTCAGCACTCAGCATAGAAGATTTCATAAGGGACAAGTAATTTTTATAAGTCCCGGAATAATTTTTAAATATTACTTTTCAGTTAATTAGTCATACTTGATATGTCATGTTTATGCTTTAATAGTTAAGAAATGAAACACAAAACTTCCAAGTACTCTTCCTAGTAATCTTATGCTCACTGAGTCTTTCGACTCACTCCATTTATTTTCATTCTTTTTCAGATCTTAATAGACCCAGCTTTTCCCAGGTTTCGATAGCTAGCCGCTCGTATAACTGTGGTAAGCGGATTGACCCAGGACGTGGTAAGCAGTGGCGATAGTGGGATACATTTTGCAGTCACTAGGGTATCATGGGTCCTATGCATTTTATGTATGATGTATATGTACTTTATATTTTGTAAACTGGTGTATCTAAGTGATGTATGATGTATAACGGCCACGGAGGCCTAGTATGATCAGGTGATGCTTATGCCATTATGATATAATATGACTGTATGTGTGTATATAAGATGTTATAAAGGTTGAGTCTGTTGTGGGGCATCTTGGTTACTCCCTATCGGAGGTGTCCAAACCGAGATGTCATGTGTTGATGATTATTACATTGCAAATGTTGATGACTGAGCGGCAAACCCCCATGTAGGGCGAGATTATGCCGAAATTTTGTTTGATTTGGTTTCGTGGGTATATTCAGTCTTCGAAGGCAGGGGCATACCTTGTCTCTGGTCGGTCACATGCCCTGAATTTGGGGTGTGACAATTTAGTAGAAGAATATTTAAAGAATCAAGACTTATTTAATATCAAAAATAACATGAAAAATCAAAGCAAAACAACAACTAAAAAAATATAGGCCATTCGGCCATGTCAAGGAATCAAGAGAAAAAAATATTGCAAGAACTTTTTTAAGAAAAGATGAAGAAAGAACTTCAAAAGAACATTTAAAAACCACTTATTTAAAAAGAAAATTCAAAAAAAAAAAAAAAACTCACCAAAATAATGATCAAAACAGCAAAAACAAGAATGCAAAATCAAAGAAAGTGCAAGAGTTGGTGCTAAAAGCAACCTCTAGAAGCTATCTTTCAAGCTTTTTCTCTTCAAACTTTCTTTTCTTTCTAAAACTTTTCTTCTTGCTTTGCAACAATGGAGAGAAAACTCATCCAAAACAAGAGAGAATATGAAAAACTGAAAGTGAGCTGAAAATGAAAATGATTCCCCCTCTATAGTGGCCGAAAATCCCCTCTCTCATGACTAGGATGTTGTCATCTTTCCTCCAACCAATTTTCATCCAAGGGCTAGTGATCCAAGAGGTTTAAAACATGAAATTATCACCCTTAGATTAGGCCATCAGATGTCCATAATTACAGCTGTTCAAGAATTATGTTGACACACTCCCTCTTCATGCATTGGCCCATGTGGCTTATTTACAAAGGTTTGATAAAAAAAAATCCTAACTCTTCATTTTTGACCTCTTGATTTAAAAAATTAGAATCCTCCTTCCCTTCCTTGGGCCTTGGCCGGCCAGCACTCCTTCATCCAGCCCAAGATTGATTTTTTTGAAAGGCAAGAAAAGCCCTTTTCGATTGCTTGGGTAAAATGACTTTTTTGCCCCCCGGATGCAAATAAATGGCAAACGGACTCCAAATTCAAATTTTATTTTTCAATACTTTCAAAATAATAAAAAATTAAATTTTGGAAGTTTTCAAAAAATTTCGAGTCCGTTTGCTATTTATTTAGATTTTTTCTTCCAAAATTGCCCTTTTATGCCCCCGCATTTTACCATTTTTTAAACGAGCTCCAAATCAAGATTTTTCTTCACCATTCTCTTCCAAATAATTTAAAAGTGTGATCTGAAAGTTTTCAGAATTTTTGGAACTCATTTGATATTTTTTCGGGATTTATCTGCTTGAATTACTACATAGGAGGCCCGAGATTTGGCCATTTTTCAAACGAACTCCAAATCAAGATTTTATTTCGCCAATCTCTTCCAAATAATTTAAAAATGAGATTTTAAAATTTTCATAATTTTGGAGTTCATTTGCTATTTTTTCGGGATTTATCTTCTTGAATTACTACATAGGATACCCGGGATTTGGCCATTTTGCAAACGAACTCCGAATCAAGATTTTCTTTCGCCAATCTCTTCCAAATGATTTAAGAATGAGATTTGCAATTTTTCAGAATTTTTGGAGTTCATTTGCTATTTTCCCAAATTTTCCAATTTTGCCCTTTTGCCTCTGAAACCCAGTTTTGCTCAAAACAAGTCCGATTTTCAAATTTTCTTCAAACTGAGCCTTGGGCTATCCTTTTTAATCACTCATCATCCATTAGGAGCTTTAGTCCTACCAAATCGGGTCATTTCTTGCAATTCTTCCCAATTTCACCGAAATCCACCAAAAACCCTAATTATTGGTTTTCTCCCGGATTGACTTTTCTTTCAGTTTTTCTTTCAAGTGGCTTCTCCATTACCCGTAGTCAGTGCTTATCTTTCATTTGGAACCCTCAATTTCGACCAATTCAATCGTTTAAGCACTTTTCCCTAAATTTCCCGGATTAGGGTTTTCTTTCTACTGAATCTCCATAACCCAACTTCCGAACTCCATATCTTTCGATGTAGACCCTGGATTATCAAAATTCTTTCACCATTTTTCAATTGAACTTCAAATCTTGATTTTGAACGTGGGTTGACTTTTTTAGTAGTTGACTTTCTGGGGTTGACTTTTTTTGTTGACTTTTTTTGTTGACTTTTTTTGAGTTTGACTTTTTATGCTCGCCCTCTTAAACTAAGTCTCGGAGTACCACCTGCAGGATGAAAAAAGTCTTTACATTCTGAAACATCAATTTAGGAAGGAAACATACCTGTTTTAGTGGTCCGGACAAAATTAGGTGTCTACAAAAGATATTCCTTTATTAATGATAATTGATGATATCCTCCCCAGTAAACCTGACAGAGAACTCATGCATTATTTTAACTCGGAAATATCTTTATTTTTTATTGAAAATCATTATCTTTATTAAAAGCATTTTTAAAAAGATGAATATGAACATGTATAACATGGCAAAAGATGACATAGCAAAATCTAGATGACATAGCATAATCTAAATAACATGGTAGAATCTAAATGACATGATATAATCTAAATGACATGGCAAAATGTAAATGACATGATATAATCTGAATGACATGGCGTAATCTAAATGACATAGCAATAGAATTAATAACATGATATGAAACATAAAATAACATTATCATAAAATATGCAAGTAAATAAAAAATAAAATAAAAAAATAGTGCATGAACATAATAAACCCTAAATATATGGCAAAATAATTAATGACTAAGAAAAAAGCATAGAATAACATAGAATAGCCATAACCATGTAACCGCCATGGCAACACCATGAAATCTAAATCAAAACAATAACATCACTATAGAATATTCATAGCAAAAAATATATATCATAGAATATGCATGAACATGAAAAATGCAATACATGAAAGTATTTTTTTTCCCTTTAAATAAGGACATCAGTATACCTAAAAAGATATCCGATTACCTTAGGAAAATACCTAAATCAGATTTTTCTAAATCAAAAATACTTTGTGATTGGATTGAAAACAATTTGAAAATTTTTGGATGAAAATAGCACTATGGCCGAAACCCCCTTTTAATAAGGCTCTATTTTTCTAACTTTGAAAACCCGGGTTTGACCACCCTTGACCCAACTTTTATAAAATCAAATTCTATGATTGAAATGACTTAGAAATTCACCTAAGACAGTAGCTATGGTTCTAAATCAGCCCCCTCTTAATGCCTTAACCAAAACAGAAAATTATTTTCTTCATGAAAACAAATCTGACTTTTCTGAGCAGTTTTAAAACGTGATTCTTTTACCCATTCAAAAAATTTCAAAAAAATCTGAAAAACTTATGGGAGACTTAGAACATGCCACCTCTATGAAAACAAATTAAGCTTAATTTTTGGACTAAGGATGACCTACCCGAAAATTCATGAAAGACAGAACACTGGGTAAAAAATTGTTTAACCAAAAAGCATTTTTAAACCTTTGATAAAAAATCCTAAAATCAGAATAAAAATATTAGAGACTCCTCTAAGATCCTATAACTAGTGGTAAAAATTTCTAAAATTTTGGACAAGGATTGCTTAAAAAAAATCACAAAGGTAGAAAATCCAACTTGTACAAGTCTTAATTTTCCACAAGCATGCTCATGAGAGTTTGGCTTTGAGCCATTGATTGGCTTAAGTCAAAAATCAAGTGGGATGAGATGAAATGCATGAACAAACAGCAAGTTAAATGCAGAAATGCATGACCTAATGCCTAAATGACATAGAAATATGCATGAAGATGACCTAATGCCTAACATGAGATTGAAATATGCATGGCAATAAATAATAACCTAATGTCTAACATGAGATAAAAATATGCATGGCAATAAATGATAACCTAAGACCTAACATGAGATAAGAAATATGCATGGCATAAAATGATAACCTAATGCCTAATATGACATGAAATATGTATGGCAAATAAAATATGACCTAAGACGTAAAATGACATAGGAAATGCATGGCAATATAAGATGACCTTATGAAATAATATGACATGAAAATATGCATAGAAGCAACATGAACATACAATGACCAAATGAACATGATAATAATGCAAGAATATGGCAAAAAAAATACACAATAACATGGCATAATGATGCAAAGCATGAATGAAAGCATGGTAGTCAAATAATCATGATAAAAATGCAAATACACAAGACAAAAAGGAAACATGGCAGCCGAATGGTCATGTGAGAATGTGAGAATATGGCAAGGCAATAACACAAACATATGGCATGGCAAATATGCAAAGCATGAATGAAAGCATAGTAGCCAAATAATCATAATGAAAATGCAAATATATGGTTAAGCAAATACACAATCACATGGTATGGCAATAATGCAAAGCATGAATAACTTGATATAACAAAAATAGAAAATTAAAGTTAGTAAATAAAGAAAGTAGACATAAAAATAAATGATAAAAATAGAAAAATAAGAATAAGTAAGTAAAGAAAAATAGAAATAAGCTCCATATTTTGATTATTGTAGAAAGCTAAATCATCAAAACAAAATAATCAACCACAACGAACATAGGAATAAAATCAAACACAAGATGATCACACACAAGGAGAATTAGGCCATGGTAGTAAATTGTAGTAAAAAAAAAGTTTTTGATATCTTTGATGAAAACACAAGATAGGAGCCTTAAAAGAAAGTTTTAAAAACCTTTATTTTATAAGAAAATAACAAGAAATTACATGAAAAACAAGCAAATCAACATAGAAAAAGAAAGAAAAATGCAAGAGATAGGTGCCAAAAGGCTACCTTTCAAAGCTACCTTTCAAGCTTGCTTCTCTTCAAAAAAAATCTTTGCTTTTCTACCACTTTAGCTATTGCTCATACATGAAATGATTAGCCAAAAAACCTCCTAAAAATGAAAACCCCCCTCCCATTTATAGGCAGCCGAATGGTCACTTATGTTGTCATAATATTGTCATTTTTTCCTAGCTAGCAAGATCCAAAGGCTACTAATCAAAGATGATAAAAATGTGAATTTACAACCATAGGATGAAGTGATCAGCCCCTAACCATAACCAGCTATCCAAGAATCCTAATTATAATGTGCTCATCCTTTCTCTTCATCCATTTGGCCACTTGGCATGATCACAAAGACTCAATCAAATAAAAATACCACATTGCTATTCAATTTTAGCCCTTGGATGAGAGAAATCAGTCATTCCTTCCCCTCTTCATGGGCTGGCCGAATGGCCCTTAAAATTCCAGCAGCTTCTCTATTTTTTAACTTGCAAAAATGGCCCTTTTCGGTTTTTTCGATAAAATTACACTTTAGCCCCTAAACTCGATTAAATTGCAAACGGACCCCAAATACGGATTTTATTTTTCCAATACTTCCTAATCAATATAAAACTCAGTTCTGAAAGTTTTCAAATTTTTCCGAGCTCGTTTCCTATTTTTTCGGAATTTTCTTCAAAAGTGCGAATTGGTGCCTCCCAAATTTTATCATTTTTCATTTGAGCTCCGATTCTGGATTTTTCTTCACCAATCTCTTCCAAATAATATAAAATTGAGATCTGGAAGTTTTTGCAATTTTTCGAGCTCGTTTCCTATTTTTCCCGAAATTATCTTCTGGAATTTCAACTTTAGTACACCCGAACTTTGCCATTTTTCAAATGAGCACTGATTCTGGATTTTTCTTCACGAATACCTTCCAAATAATATAAAATTAAGATCTGAAAGTTTTAGTAAGTTTCCGAGCTCGTTTCCTATTTTTTCGGAATTTTCTTTTGGAATTTCGGACTAGTACATCCAAACTGTTATTTTTCATTTAAACTCCGATTTCGGATTTTTCTTCACCAATCTCTTCCAAATGACATAAAACTCAGATCTAGAGGTTTTCATAATTTTCCGAGCTAATTTCCTATTTTTCCCGGATTTTCCAAGATTGCCCTTTAACCCCCTAAACCTCGATTTTACTCAAAACGAGTCCGATTTCCAAATTTTCTTTTTCCATTGCTTTTGTTATATATTGAATTGGAGTTGGTCCAAAAAGGCCCAATTTTTATGATCAATTTACCTCCGATTTGATTTTTCCTTTTTCCAATATCGAAAATTTCCTTGTTTTTTCGTTTTTCCTCCAACCGGCTCTTTTCTCGGAATAACTTCAAATTGAGCCTTGGGCTATCTTTGTTTACTCACTCTTCATCAATTAGGGGATTCAACTTTATCGAACCGGGCCATCTCTGCAGTTTTCCCCAATTTTTGCAAAATTCACCAAAAATCCTAATTTTCGGTTTTCCTTCCAAATAGACTTTTCCTTTGGTTCTGCTTCCAATTGGCCTTTCCAATACCCGTAGTCATTGATTATATTCCATTTGGAACCTCTAATTTCGAACAATTTGATCGTTTAAGCATTTTTTTTCAAATTTACCGAATTAGGGTTTCCTTTTCATTGAATTTCCATAATCCATCTTCCGAACTCTATATCTTTCGTTCTAGACCTCGGATTATCAAAATTCTTTCACCATTGTTCAATTAAACCTTGAATCTTGATTTTGACTGAGGGTTGACTTTTTTAGTGGTTGACTTTTTTAGGGTTGACTTTTTCATATTGACTATTCACGCTGACCTCCTAAACAAAGTCTTGGATTACCCTCTGCAGGTTGAGAAGAGATTTTCTGCATTCTAAAAAATCACAAGGAAGAAATTACCTGGTTTAGGGACTCGGACAAAATTAGATGTCTACAGATATAAAAAGAATCGATCTCTACATTTAATTCTTAAACTTGCAAATTTTTCTTTTTCAATTTTTTCTAGATCTTAACCAAAAATATATATTTTATATATGGGTTGGGTTGGGTTGGGTTGAAACATAAATGATTGTAGGACCTTCGTTTTATGTACTAAGCTATGAGACTATGGCAAAAATGGAAAAATTGATTTCAGAGGAGACAACTGGGATGATCCCTCTCTTTACGAAATTGTATAGTAATTAAAAGAAAAATGTTACCGTAGCATCAAACCAGTCTCTTGCAAATCATACATAATTAATTGAGTTATCAGCAAAGTCAATGCAATGCCAGACTCCAACTTTTTGGCTCAATTTAGAAACTCCAAGTCTATTTCTTCGAACTTCTAATTTTATGTTAACTTAAAGCAATAAAATTTAAATTAATTTGATATATTTTGTGCATTGGATAAATTTTACATGATCATGCAAATTTTGATTAAGGTGTATGTAAATAGCTAATTTTGTTCAGGCATGTTTACCAATATTTTTTAATCCTTTCCCGAGATATCCCGGATTTAAAATTTTATTGATTGCAATTTTGTTTTTAAGATACTCTAAATTTTTTATCTTTTTTGGAATTTTAATTGTTGATATTAAATGGCATCATAAGAATAATCTTCAATTCTCATTTAAATCCAGGACAAAGAAAATTTTAATCCAGAGCTTTAATAGGAACCACTATTGTATTTTTAAAGGGGTTAATAAAATGTTTGGGAAAAAATATCTTTTAAATAAAAGAGAAAGAAGGGTAACTTGAACATTACCCTTTGATGGGATCCAAGATGGACCAAGTTTTCAAGAAGCAATACAAGGATTCCACTTGGGCCGAATCAAGCAAGCAATGCAAGGAAAGGACTTGGGCATAATCTACAAGTCTTTTAAGCAAGGTCAAGACATTCAAGATGGGCTTGAATGAAGAGGAACCAGCTTTGGTCCATGTGATCCAAGTTTTACAAGTGGCGGCATAAGGCTTAATGAAGTGGACTTGTTCATTAAATGACATGGCAAGGGTTGGGACCAATTCATTAAACTATGTGGTGCCTATTAAATGAGTATTTGGACTTGTGTTAAGTTTTTATTTAGTTTAGGCTTTTGGGCCTGACTTGTGTAACATGTCCAATAAGCTTGTGGGGACTACCCTTATTAAACTATTGGGCATCTTTTAAATTTAATTAGGATTGGGCTTGAGCATGTTCAGCCCATAGTTAAGCTTTCTTTTAATTATGTAAGTAGGTCTGGCTGGATCCTATTGTTATTAGGTTAGAAGTCCTTGGCTGCCAAGGAGTTTCATTTGTACTAGGAGTTCTTAGCCTAGTTGAATTAGGGTTAGTAGTGAGGCTATAAATACCCTTGTTTAGCCATCTACTTCAGCAACCATTATTAATTTTTTGAGTTTGAATTTATTTAAAGTGAGTGTTTCACTCGTTTTAGTTCTTGACAGAACTTAGGAACTTACCAAAGAATTCTTTCTTTGTGGCGTTCAACCTGTCAAACTTAGGTTCTTGAAACTAGAGTTCTTAGGGTCTAGCTTACATGCTTAATCTAGGTTCTTTGAAACAGGCTTTCTAAGGGTTTAAGTTTTCTTTGCCTGAATTTTGGCTTTTTTGGGGTTAGGGTATTTCAATTTGTTAGTGGGTTCAAAGGGTTTAACCTCTAGGGTTCATATCAGTTGGTATCAAAGCTTAGGAACTCAGGTCAAATCTTTTTATCTTCTTTACCATAGGGTATTGGAGTTTCTCTCAATTTTTTTGTTTTGGGGTTTCAAACATACTTGTCATAGGGGTTATAGCTTTAGGCATTCTTTGTCTAATAGTTATAGTTTTTAGGGCAGTTTTTTGTTTGGGGTTTTATTCTTGGAAGTTGATTTAGATACTATCATAACAAAATCAATAACAAGATTTTGAGGTTTCAGATATTCTTGTCTTGGGGTTATAGCTTTAGGCATTCTTTTGCCTTAGGGTTATAGTTTTTAGGCAGTCTAAGTTTGGGATTTCAATATTGAAAAGTTATTTAAATCAAGATTTCGTTTCTTGAATTCTTGATCAATTAAAATTTCTTCTTGTTGATTCTTGATCCGAATCTTGAAAAAAAATTCAAGAATTCAGAGGGGCATTCAAATAGTCCCAAGAAAGAAAAAAGAAGTTCATCCGAGATTTCAAGAAAATCAAGAAGTCTCGTTCTTAAAAAAAAAATAATAATAAAAGTGTTCGAACAGCAAGAAAAAGAAAGAAAGATTCGAAAAAGGTCAAGGGAAATAGGAAAGATTTGAATTCTTGGTAATCTTGTTCTTGTTTTTTACTTGTTTTACCTTCTCACTAATTGTTTCTTGTTTCTTTAGTCTTTTGCTAGGTAGAATTAAGCAAGGGGAGTTCTTGAAGAGTTCTTCTAGTTCCTAAAGAACCTGAAAGAGGAAATGGAGTGGTAAAAGGCAAGAGTAAGTAAGTTTATTAAAGAAAAAGCCTAAAAGAGTGCAAACAAGAGTTGGAGTGATATGATAATTGAGTGTAAACACTAAGGGAGTTTGTGAGTTTATTTTTTTTATCACTAACAATTTGTTTTGTAGCAACTTCAAAGATGTATCACAAGAGTGACTCAACACCTAAGAAGAAAGTGGATAGCTTATCCTCTATGTTGCATGCTATGCAACAAGAATCTGAATGCTTAAAATTGGTGTTAGAGGAGATGAGAGATAGGATGGGTCAACAAGAGGTAGTGAATAGAAATCTACAAGATCCCGTGGTAGGTGAGTCTCTTGTTGCAAGGTATTCTCTCAATACGCAATTTAATATAGATGATATGGAGCAGCGGAGAGAGAACATATTTCGCACAAGATGTTTTGTAAATGACAGGGTATGTAGTATGATTATTGATGGGAAAAGTTGCAATAATATAGCTAGTACCATACTAGTTGAGAAGTTGAGCTTACCTTTACTAGAACATCCCAAACCTTATAAGTTGCAATGGTTGACTGAATGTGGGGAGGTAGAGGTTAATAAGCAGGTTTTGGTAGCTTTTACCATTGGGAGGTATAGTGATGAGGTGCTTTGTGATGTAGTACCTATGCATACTAGCCATATTTTGTTCAGGAGGTCGTGACAGTATAATAGGAGGGTAATTCATGATGAGTTTATGAATAGGTATAGCTTCGTAAAGGATGGAAAAACAATCAAGCTTGTTCCTTTAACTCCAAAACAGGTCTATGAGGACCAATTGAAATTGAAGCTGAAAAATAAGAGTGAGGA
Organism: Fremontodendron californicum; assembly: GCA_030761205.1. NCBI lineage: Eukaryota > Viridiplantae > Streptophyta > Magnoliopsida > Malvales > Malvaceae > Fremontodendron > Fremontodendron californicum. The sequence goes on from JAULJL010000003.1 coordinate 30,562,581, forward strand.
AAAAAAGAAAGAGTGAGGCCGACACACAAGAAAGAAACATGAGAGAAAAGAAATGAGAGAGTGTGGCCGAAACACGTGAGAAAAAAATACAAGTGGCTGAAAAAAAGAGAATGATGCCACAAGAGAGAAAAGAAAAGACAAAGAAGAGTTTCTATGCAAAAGAGAGTAAGGTTTTTACTAATGATCAAACTAACAACCCTCTTCCTAGTTTATCTTTTTCTTTATTGCAGATGTTCAAGCATGTATTTCCAAAGGGGAAGCCAAATGGGTTGCCTTCCATACAAGGTATTGGGCATCCAATTGAGATTGAGCATTCACTTGATTTTGTACTACCTAACATTGATACAAGCAAGGTATGTACTTCCTATGCTACTTGTTACAAGCAAGGTAAGGGGAACATTGATTCTGATGTTTTACCAATGAGGTATGTATTTCATGCTTTTAAGAGTGCTCAAATACTTAGTTTCAAATACATGCAAGGTTTGTATGTCAATAATACTGATTTTTCTTGTTTATACATGGCATACGATAAATCTAATTTGTGTTTTAGGGAACTATGTGCAATTGCTACTATTAGAGAAAGGTTATGTTCTACACTTGTGTTAGCATTACCTAACTTTAATAAGACTTTTAAAATTGAAAGTGATACAACAGGGATAAGGATTGTTTTGTTGCAAGATAGACGTTCCATAGCTTTCTTTAAAGAGAAGCTATCCAAATCCTTGAGAACATTAATGCTAATGCTTCTAAAGTGGATCTTCAAGGTGAGTCCAATATTTCTACTACTTTTATTGTTTCTGATATTTCTCCTTATAATGAAGGCGATGATTCGAGGTCGAATCATCTCGAGGAAAGGGGGGATGATGGGATCCAAGATGGACCAAGTTTTCAAGAAGCAATACAAGGATTCCACTTGGGCCGAATCAAGGAAGCAATGCAAGGAAAGGACTTGGGCATAATCTACAAGTCTTTTAAGCAAGGTCAAGACATTCAAGATGGGCTTAAATGAAGAGGAACCAGCTTTGGTTCATGTGATCCAAGTTTTACAAGTGGCGGCATAAGGCTTAATGAAGTGGACTTGTTCATTAAATGACATGGCAAGGGTGGGGACCAATTCATTAAACTATGTGGTGCCTATTAAATGAGTATTTGGACTTGTGTTAAGTTTTTATTTAGTTTAGGCTTTTGGGCCTGACTTGTGTAACATGTCCAATAAGCTTGTGGGGACTACCCTCATTAAACTATTGGGCGTCTTTTAAATTTAATTAGGATTAGGATTGAGCATGTTCAGCCCATAGTTAAGCCTTCTTTTAATTATGTAAGTAGGTCTGGCTGAATCCTATTGTTATTAGGTTAGAAGTCCTTGGATGCCAAGGAGTTTCATTTGTACTAGAAGTTTCTTAGCCTAGTTGAATTAGGGTTAGTAAGGAGAATATAAATACCCTTGTTTAGCCATCTACTTCAGCAACCATTATTAATCTTTTGAGTTTGAATTTATTCAAAATGAGTGTTTCACTCTTTTTAGTTCTTAACAGAACTTAGGAACTTATCAAAGAATTCTTTCTTTGTGGCGTTCAACCTATCAAACTTAGGTTCTTGAAACAAGAGTTCTTAGGGTCTAGCTTACATGCTTAATCTAGGTTCTTTGAAACAGGCTTTCTAAGAGTTTAAGTTTTTTTTGCCTGAATCTTAGCTTTCTTGGGGTTAGGGTATTTCAATTTGTTAGTGGGTTCAAAGGGTTTAACCTCTAGGGTTTAACCTAAACTAAATAAAAACTTAACACAAGTCCAAATACTCATTTAATAAGCACCACATAGTTTAATGAATTGGTCCCCACCCTTGCCTTGTCATTGAATGAACAAGTCCACTACATTAAGCCTTATGCCCCCACTTGTAAAACTTGGATCACATGGACCAAAGCTGGTTCCTCTTCATTCAAGCCCATCTTGAATGTCTTGACCTTGCTTAAAAGACTTGTAGATTCTGCCCAAGTCATTTCCTTGCATTGCTTCCTTGATTCGATCCAAGTGGAATCCTTGTATTGCTTCTTGAAAACTTGGTCCATCTTGGATCCCATCACCCTTCCTTCATTCTCATGATTTTAATCTTATCCATCTATCTTGGGGATCCAAGGATCCATAAAACATGGGATTAAAATAAAAAAGAAAGGACTTTTGTTGAAAAAATGTTAACCCTTAGATTAAATGATCTAAGGACTGACATTAAGACCAACATTTTGGTTAAAAATAATACTCTGAAAAAAAACACTTCTAGACTCTGAAATTTTTCTAAAAAAATTTAAGAAATTCTGAAAGTTTTAAAGAGTCAGAAAATGAAAGTTCTTTTTAAGATAGTTTTCTTTTTTTTAGACTAGGTAATTTTGATGGTTCCACTTTTATTTCTATATGATTTGCTTCTTATTGTGTATTCTAAACATAATACACCTTAATCCAAGATTTCATTATTTGTTTATTTGATGCTTAAGCTCATTACTGCATGAGGAAATGAAGGACTGATGAGATCTGGTTTTGAGGCTGGTTTAAATACCAAACTTGAGACCCTAATCCTAACCATTTGCATGTATTGTTTATCAAAAACTTGTGCCATGGTCTTTTGGTTTGTTAATTTCCAGATTTATTCAACCCATGGGTTAAGCCAACATTTTAAAATGTTACAAAAGTTCTTATGGTGAAATTTAACCAAAATTTAAGTTATAAATCATCGGTTATTTCGATTTTCTAGCTATATACCAGGGAAAGTAAAGAAAGATTCAAACATGAAAAGAAAAGGGTCAAAATATTTTTTATTTTTTTGAAGTTCAACCTTTTATTTTGAGTCTTGAAGTGGTTTTTTTTTTTTTTTTTTTTTGCTGAAAATTACTTTACAAATTTGAAATAAAAGTTTGGATTTCTTTGAAATGGTTCGAGTTAGTTCAAGATGAGTTTTGACTAATGTTTTAAACTGTCATGGTATTCGAATACTCAAAAATTATTTTCAACACTGTTTCAAAAATGGTCATAGGCATTCGAATATCCCTCTCATAGTATTCGAATACCCATGAATTTGAAACAAATTTTTTTTGCCCAAAAAAGGCATTCAGATACCTTCTCCATTAGGGGTGTAAATGAGACACATGCAAGCTACTCGAGTTCGGCTCGAAAAAAATTCGAATTCGGCTAGATCATTGTCTAGCCGAGCTCGAGCTCGAGTAGCTCGAGCTATCGAGCAAGCCGAATTCGAGTATCCTAATACCTTATTCGAGTAGCTCGCGAGCCTAATCGAGCTTTTTCATTTTTAATTATAAATTTACCATTTTACCCTTTATATATATATACACTTAAAAACCCTATTACCTAATTTTAAACCTAATTTTTCTTCCTCTCTCACATGTGCGCCGCTTTCTCCCCTCCCCTCCCAGTCCCAAATTCCCAACTCCACCAGTTCCTCCCTTCTCTCCCTCTCCCTCTCCCACTCCCACTCCCACTGAACCCAATCCCAACCTCCACCTCTACCTTCGGCTTCTCAGCTTCTCCCCAACTCTCAATTGCTGCTTCATTTCTTGCATTTTCATCTCATAGCCTCGTCATCATATCAAGATTTTTCATCTCATAGCCTTGTCATCACATCAATATTGAGGAGTGAATTTGGGTTTTGCTGCTAATGTAATTTTCGGTATTATTTTGCTTTGTTTATTATTTTTGCTATTTGATTTTTGTCTTTCTAGATCTAGTATGTTAAAATTTGTTTTGCTATTTAGTAATTTGTTCATTGTATGGTTATTATACCATTGAAGAAATTTCATTATTTATAAATTTAATTAATATAAAAATCTGTAAATGAAAAAATTTAGTTCGAGCTAGAGTTTCGAGCTCGAGCTCGAATATAAAAATCGAGCCTAATCGAGCGAGCTCGAATAGTTCGATTTTATCTCGAGCCGAGCTCGAGCTTAGAAAATGATACTCGATCGAGTTCAAGTCGAGTATCGAACCACGAGTTTCGAATCGAGCTCGAGCTCGAGCTTCTCACTGTTCGGGCTCGGCTCGGCTCGATTATAGCCCTACTCTCCATGGCATCTAAATGCCCGATCCTTTTTGAAATCTGTTTGAAAATTTTCTCTTAGGTATTCGAATACCTCATGTGAACATTCGAATACACCCTCATAAAAGGAGCGAAATATATTTTCCTATATTCAAATATTTTTTTTTATTTGTTTATTCGTTTATTTTACTATTTATGCATTTATTTGCTTATTTTCTATCTATGTACTTTATTTGTGTTGCAATTTATTTGTTTACCCACATTTATTTACTCTATGTAATTTATTTTATCGCAATTTACTTTTACGCAATTTTATCGTGTTTACTTTTGTCGCATTTTATTTTTATCGTCCTTTATTTATCCTATTTCACAAAATATATATTTTAAAAATGAAAATAGTGATATGACTTAGTAAGATTTATTCTAAATTCATATTATTTATGTCTTTATTTACTTGTTCTAATTATGATCATCACTCTTATATTTCATAATGCATTCAAGTCATCACACATAATAAAAATTTAAAAAGAAAAGACATGTCAAAAGAATCAGTTTAAGTATTATTTTTTATTTACTTTCATCTTTCATTTTCTCATATTTTTATTTTAATTTTTCACTTTTTTACATACACACTTGAAGTTGAAATGATCAAAGCACATCGATAACAAATCTTCGTTATCTTTTTTTGAAATACAAGAGGATAAGTAAATTGAAATATTTAGATACTTGTGGTGTGTATATTTTTTTAAAATTAAAATTTTAGTTAAAATTGAAATCAAGTAAATAAAAATATAATAATATAAGAAAAAACATTCATTAACTATGTAACTAATTTTCAAATAATAAAACATGCTAAATTTTAAAACAAATTAAATGATTGTTATTTTTTATTATAAATATAAAACGAAAATAATTCAAAATAAAAAATATTATCTAAATTTAAAATCACACATAATACTTTTATCTTTTTCAATTTTCAAATATCATATTATCAATTTTTTTATTAAATTCTAAAAACAAATATCACTTTAAGCCTGTAAATAATAATGTGCTACATCACTTTTTTGATATTTAACTTTTCTTTAAAATGTATTGTTTTTGTGATTTTGTTATTTATTTACTTAGATTATTTTATTTTTTGATATTATTTTATTCCATTATTTTTTGTTTATCACACATTTCACAATTGATATTTTCTTTTCTTTTCAATATTTTGATCAAAATCATAATTTATTAAAAACTATGTTAATATTTTTTTATTATTTAATTGATCATTTAAAAATATATTTTTATGTTTTTATTCTAAAAAAATAATATTATATTTATGTTCATTTTTTTTTTTTTGTATCTCCTAAAATTTTAATCATGATCATAATAGTAAAGTTTATTTTTCTTACGACATGTTATACTAGATATATATTTTTTATATATTATAAATTTCAAAAACTTAAATATAATTGTGAGAAAAATATTAATTTGTGTGTGTAAACACATTAAATAAATAAAACTAACAAGCTAATAAGTAAAATAAAAGAGAAAAGAAAAGAAAAGAAAGGAAAGAAAAAGAAAAGTGTTTTTTTAAGAGAACGGAAATGATATATGTATATCCTTGTTTAGATAACTAAAATAGTAAAAGAAAAGAATCCAAGTTACCATTGTTTGGTTAAAAAATAAAAAGAAAGGTAATAATTTATTATAATTTTTTTTTTAAGTACCTTTTTTATAACTAACATAATTTTAAAATTAGCAATAAAATAAAATTATTAAAATATCAATATTAATCATATAATTTAAGACATCGATTTAATTGTTTTTTAATTGGTTTTAAAAAAAAAAAAAAATTCAAGCATTTTTTTTATGTTGAAAAATTGAAGAAAATAAGAATACAATAATCGTTTTTTATTTTAAAAAATGTGATCATTTCCTTTCCCTCGCTTTTTTATCAATTTGAAGAATTGAAAAATAAGTGTTTTAAACACTCCCTCCCTCCCTCATTTTATTTTATTTTAATTGAAATACAATCCAAACGAGAAGAACACCACCATCCGAATGAGAAGAGCCAATTATAAGAACTTGAATGAGATATTATTAAGGCCATAACCTTAAACTGAAGCACCATCATTTTGGTTGGGAAGGTAACCATTCAAATCAATATTTGTTCTGTGCTGGTTCTTCCTCAATGTGAAACTTTAGGTCAATCTCCCATGGGCCATGGCAGGACCAAATATACTTCAATTATCTCACTCCCTACTCCCTAGCCATGTCAAGAATTTACAAAACGGGTGTAAAATTTTTTGTGAATTTATGAAGGGCAAGTAGCAGCAGCATCTAAGAATACTACTATGATGCACAATGAAGGAAGGGTTCATGGTCTTCAATGGACAACCCAAAGTGTGAAACCTCTTCTTCTTAGTTTCGATAGCCAACCCCAAAGTGAAACCTCTTTGCCTGCCTGTCATTAAATGCATATTCAAGACGCAAAGGCCCTAAAGGTGAGTCCACTCGGATACCAAACCCATATCCGTATCCACTTCCAGGCTTATACCTTGCCCCAGCAGGATCACCTGAACAGCAAAACAGGAAGTTCAGCCTAAAGAAAGAAAGATTAAAAGGGCAGGAATTTCACAAGCATTCAGATTCATGTTTGTGAAGCTGACAAAGCTCATCTGAACCCGAAATGATCCGACCCACACAATTGCCTCCTCTAGCTGTTTGTATATTAGTATCTTCAACCTCAATCCCATCTTGAACATTTTATCATACCCCCAAACCCCCATCCCAATTTTTTTCCCTTTTTCTACTAAAACAGAATAAATAAATAAATGAAAACTAAATACATCAAAGATCAGACAGATTAGTCAGAAAAGGAAAAAAAAAACCTTACCAGGCACATTGGGACCTGACCATAGATCATGTCCATAATCAGCAAAAATAACTCCTTCCACAGGCCCCAGCTGCACAACAGCAAAAAAGTAAAATAATGAAGAGAATTCTCACAGGCATCGATGACAATCTTGTTCTTTAACTCTAATCCACCTAGAGCTAGATTCTTATCTCTCTATAACCTTATTGAAACACTATGAGTTCCGGAATAAGAGAATAACATCAAACCCAATGCAGTTATCTTCACCAATACAATTTCTGCATTAGCCTTTGTATCTATCGCTCTTTTTCCTCCAACAAGTCATACTGCAAGTCAGTTTCTTTACCAATGAATGGTGGGCTTAATTAAACTCAAGAGGCAATGGGGATATGCATCGAGTACTACAAAAGGAAGATCCTGGAATTTGGATCTGCATATTGCCCAGCATACTAGCATACTTGGTGATAAAACACCAATATCTATCTCTAAATCAATTTGAAGAAGTAACCCTCTCAATGAAATTTTTCTTGTTTTAATACTCATTAAACTCAACTATGATAAGACCAAATGCTTTGGGCCAACAAGCTCAAAACTCTATTATACCCAACACAAATTATAAGCACATAATATACTAATTACTCTTCTGTCCAACCGACATATATTAGTTACTTTTCCGTTCTTGTTAAAAAACCTAGCCCACTTGTCCTTGCTAGCAAGCCCCTGTCTACCATTTCCTCTCCTTCACCTTTTCTTCTTTAATGGCTCAAATTAATATTGAGCTAGTAAAACCAGATGCCAACCTTCTCTCGATTTCATTTTCTCTATTCCTCTTAGTTATATGGAAACCTCTCTCACCCTTCTAGTCAAGGAGCCACCGGACTCATGCTTCATTTGCAGCAGACCGACAGTTTTCTGGTTTTATTTTTTTTTATGTTTTTCACTTTTTCGTTTGAGTTTCTGGTGTTGACTCCCGTGTCCGAATAAAATAAAATAAAATAAAAAAAGTTGGCGTATCTGACAGAATAAAATAAAATAAAATAAAGTTGCCGTATCCAACCGTGTCAGATACGTATTCCGGCGTGTCGTACGTGTGTCCGTGTCGGACTCAGACACAACAACGGTACGCAAGGAGGTGCGGCTTGTCCGTGCTTCATAGAGTAGAAAACATATCTTTAGGGCTGGGATATGGGCAGGACCACTGTACTTAAAGGCAGTTTCCATCCCTCTTAAACACCATCTTGGGTGCAAGCAGACCAAAAATGGTTTCCAGTTTCTAGGATTCAATAGTCAATAGTCTAAAAAACCTTGCATATGAACTTAACAAGTGCTCTAGAGAAATTGCCCAAGTTTCTCATAAAAGGTGGCCCATCTTCGCACAAATATTAAGTTAGTTTCATAAAGTGTATACAACACACACCACCAAGTATGGCCATGAAACTCATTATGAGTACAAACTCAACCTCACAACTACTACAATATGCACCACTTTCACCATAATAGAATTATAACAATGCTTCCAACTATTTAGTGACTTGTTTTCCCATTGAACCAAGATCCAGGATCTCCACTCACATAGGTGAAGTTAGAAAATAACTAAAATTAATTAATAAGTAAAATAAATTTGTGACACATGGAAAACCATATGCCAACAGCTAGCATCAATATTTTGCTACCAAAAACCCAATTGTCATTTGATTGACACCTCATGAAACTTTTCAAACAAGTGTCAAATAAGTTGGCAGCTTAGTCTAACTAATCTCATTAGAATTGCCTATAAATGTAGCCTTAGGGGGTTCAATTGATATTGCTCTTACTCTCCAATTTGGTTTTTATCAAACTTCACACTTATTTTTTCTAATTACAACCACTTAAAATACTTTCCATCTGTTTGAAGTTTACATAAACACTAGCATCAGTTGGTTTCATCTTAGGATAATAACTTCGACCAGCATCACTTGATTCTGACTCCCAGTTTCAACAACATTACATTCTAGAGTCAACAATAAATAAAAAAATCTATTTCCTGCCGTCCACTTTTGAACTTGCTCATCTATTTTTTGTCCCATCAGCACTAAAAGTCTAAAACAATTTTTAAAGAACATTTTAATTGAAATTGTGTAAAACAAGTTTTCATTGATATGTGTTTCATAACCATGTTATTAGATAAACTATTAAGTAGTAATTAAAAGGTAAGTAAAATATGAGAAAACATGTCTGACTTACGTTTTCAAAAGCACATCAGCTTAGTAAATCAGTTTGAAAGTGAATGCATTCACGAAATAGCTTTTTATTCAGATGGCATCAGACCTCACATTTTATATATTTTCCGTGGTGAGTTAACTTTTCAAGTTTGAAGTACAAATCTGACTACAAGACTTAGTAGTTGCTGATATGGGGTCTTATCTCATTCGAAACTTCTCTGTATACAGAATCCTTACTGATGTTTAGGAGTTCCTAATGTCTATCTAGCTTGACACCAGGCAGTTAATAATCACAAATCAATAATAAAGCATAAAACAGTGTAGCAAGCAAGGTGAAAGGTCCTAAGCAAAGGAAAAAGAAAGGAATACAACATCCATACCTTACGGCAAGCACAAGATACTAATGCAGAAACAAAAAGAAGAGAGAATTTTTAGACACCTACCATTGGGAAAGAAACTTCACTAGATCCAACTACATACGATCGACCGGAGCCTATAGCACCTTCTTCGTAACCTCTCACACTGTTTGTTCCACCAATAGCAAATGCTTCATGAGGAGAAAAATTACCCACCACATGCCCACCAGACAAACTAGCAATCAAAAACAAAGCAAGTCAGCAAATTATAACCAAAATCTCTTCCCCTTCTCTCTCCTTCAATTTCTTTCTTGGGGAGAAATATTGAAGCTCAGGGTCAAACCAAGCAACAGTGGAAAAACTTTCGAAGTTTAGAAATCAAATTAAGAGTAATAGAGTTGTCATTATTAATTATCCTCCCAAATATACACCATAAGAATTATCATACATCCCTTGTATACAAAAAAGTACAAAATAAGCAAAATACCTTAAAAGAAGACGAGCAGGACCAATTTCAACACCTTTCCTCGCACGAGCATTCACTCTGTTGAAAAACAGCCACTCAGGCATGACAGGAAGTCCTTGTTCCATGTTAAATGCAAACTGCAAAGGCAAAAGAAGTGAGGCCCGTCGATATAAGAAGTGATGGAAAAGCACAGGGTACAGATGCTAACCATGGATGAACCTTGGTCACCAGAACCAGTATAGACACTTTCAAATTTAGCCAGTAACATATCGTCATAAGGCTTACCACTACATTAAGAAGTCAATTAAAAGAAGGGGATTTAATAGAAGATTAGAAGCAAGAAAATTAAACCATTACTAACAACAGCAAATTAAAGCAGTAAAATCAATCTAATAGAAGCTATACAGCATCAGGCATCAGAGATACATACCTTGCAGTAAGTGGGCTGCCATAGAAGTCTTTGATAATTGGATTTCCTTTTTCATCACAAGCACCAGCATGCTAGAATATTCAAATATTAAAAACCAATCATATAACTGAGACATAAGCCTTAATCCCCCCCCCAAAAAAAAAAAAAAAAAAATTCAGATTCAAAATGAAAATTAAATTTAAGGCGCTACTTTTCACAAATTCCTTTGAAGAAACCTCAGAACAGATACCTAGCTAACAAATAAAAAGGATAATACCCAAATAAGCCCTCAAACTTTACTAAAAAATGGAAATAAGTCTTCGATTTTTTATTGCATGAAATTAAGGCTCTAAACTTGTACTTTATTGTAAGTAGAACCTTGATGGCATAAAATATCAAATTTTTTGTTAAAATCTTCTTAGTTGGATGATGTAGTTTATAGAAAATGTTTACTTAGATTTATTTGGATGAGCTGAACGACAAATATTCAAGGGAACGCTATTTTAAAAATTATGGCAATTGGACTTTATTCATCCATTTTCAAGATTTAATGGGTATAACTACAATGAAATAAAAGTGCATAGCCTTAATTTCATGCAATAAAATTTGTGGGCTTGTTCCATTTTGAGTAAAGTTCAAGGGTTTATTTGGGTATTATTTCCCAAAAAGCTATGGAATGCAGTAACATGCTATACCTGAAAAATAAGACCAGCTGTTCCGCTCCATTTTGGCTTGATTGGTCGGCTAAACTCTACACCAGCTGTTACACGGCCAATGCTTAGACTGCTATTGTCATGTTGGTTACCATGCACAAGTGTCCCAGGGGTTCTTGAATTCTAAAACAAACAAAACAGCTCAGATAATAATGAATCTTCCAATCATCCAAAAAGTAAAAGAAAAAGAAAAACCCACCTGGACAATTATTGTTCTAGATGTCCGCTTGTCATCTCCTTCAATCCATGGGTCTGTGTAGTTAATGCGGAATATAGAGTCAATTTGGCCCCTCTCTAAGGAAATATTAAGCTTTTGGTTTCTTCCAAACAAATTTCTATGAGAATATGCAAAGCTGCACATAAGAAATAACAGAGTATGAGACAAGATAAACAGCATATCACATGTCATCACATAAATATAGCAGACTCTAAATTCTTCCACTTTTTGTCTCAATAACTATAGGGGGAATTAAGAAAAGCCGAAGGCTATAGTAGCATAACAAGACCATATATGTGCAGTAGCATATAAGAAAGTTCGCACCCAAGAAACAGGAAGAGAATAAGAAGCCGGGATGAGGTGAAAAAAGAAAAAGAAAGAAAAAGCATATAAAATCCATCGTTACGAATATGATTTCTACTTTAGTACCAGAGTACCTGGTTCTGAAAAAGAAAAAGCATATAAAATCCATCATTACAAATATGATTTCTACTTTAGTACCAGAGTACCTGGTTCTGAAACATGCAACCCCAAGATAGCAACTTCTATTGTATCAATTACTATGCACATTATCAATTAATGAGAATCATTACGAAATAAGAAACTACAGTCCACAAGATTGACAACCAAAGGAATTGACCACGTACTCTCACAACAATGCAAAGCCAATTTAATTCTCAAAATAATAGCATGCTCTGGAACAACAAAACCTAACTGTTGGTTGGCTTTTTCACTCAAATTTATTCCAGAAAACAATCCTGCTTGCAGTATGAAGAAGTAATAACAAAAATTGCACATGTCAGATATGGGTAATGGAATAAATTAACCAATGTGAATTACATCCCATTCAAAAATTGAATGCGCTCACCAAAGCATGAAAAGAAATTCACTGAGATGAAACTTATCATTCATTTGCACAAATCACAATGAGCCCCACATGAAGATAAATGGAAAAACTGAACCAGCCAGAAAAAGCAATATGCAATGTTACCTTCCAATAAGTCCCGATAAAGGGCCACTTGTAATCCTACAAAATTAAATATCACTTAAATATTCTTTCAGATATATCAGAGATAAATAAGTATGAACAAGGGTAAATATATTAGGTGAGGACATAAGCTAGAACAGGTAGTATTGCAATTTAAACTAGCATAACTTACCCACTTGATATTCCACCACCAGCAGAAAAACCACCACTTGGACGTTCAACAACATTCATTATCAAATCAATCTTACCAGCATCTACAATGTTGCACAATCAAAACGATAATATACACATAAATACATAGAAAATCTCTCAAAATATTAACATGAAAGCACCTTTACTTGAAAAGTATTACAAGCAAAAAGTAGCATATCATGTAATGCTTTATGAATCAATAAACGTCAAATCCTGTAAAGGAAAACAAATTCAAATGTGTTCCACTGATATCGACAAAAGCTTGGTGGAATTTTCATGTGCACAACCTTAGTACTAAGAACCATACAGAGAACCAAAGAAAAATTAAAGAAATACTGCTATCTCCTAAAAGCTGGATGTCAAATAACTCCCACAGAGCACCACTAAAATCAGTCTTCATGGAAACTGAAAAGAAAAAAGGAAAACAATTTCCTACTGTCAAACCATTGAAAAATTTTGTCTTCCAATTTTTATATATCTTTAACTCTTTATTGCAATAACCATCCACCAACCAACGCCAATATTCAACAGCAATCGCATCTTGAAAGCATTGGAAATTTCTTAGGATGATAGATGTATATTCAACAACATACAAGAAACCTTTGAACAAACTAAAAGAGTATAGGACTATTTCAGACAAATGAATATGGTGGCCAAATTCTAAAGCTTACACTGAAGGACTCTCCATGTTAATGTGTTCCAAGTCTATTTTCAAATCACTAAGAAAGCTTTCCATCAATTACAATGGGAATGAACACACAGCATATCAAAATTTAAGTTGCTATTACTAGTATTTACTATGAAATCATTGCAGTTATGTTAGTCCATAACAATAATCCACAATAAAATTCAGTACACATTCTCGTTATTGCATAATATTTACTATGGCATCATTACAATTAATGTTAGTCCACGATAATAATCCCGAATAAAATTCAGTAAACATTCTTGTTTTCGCAGTATTATGTGTCTGGAAATTCAGCCTTAAATCAGGTAAGGTCCTCAGCATGAAACATTTGACTAAAAACTCAGGAGATTGAACATTAAATACATTTTTCAGGAATTAGTTGCCAACCAGCTAAGCATACCTCAGAATACAATATGCAATATTTGTGCATGCAAGTGTCTTTAAAAGAAATATTCACTCACCTCCAGCTGGTTGAGGAATAATACTTACGTCTGCCATGAGACCCATAGTTGAAACAGTATCCACATCTCTTTTTCCTTGAAGCATACTATACACCTACAGGAGGGTAATTCAAATGAAGCAACCCAAGCTAGTCAGGACAGATTGTGCTTTCCACAGGCATGCTTCTTGGATTAGAATAGACAATTCTTTATGACTTATCATCAATTAAATGCACGGTTATGCACAAAAAGCTAGATCTAGGGTCATACCTGCCCCTTCTTGGTTGTCAATTGCCTAAGTATTGTTTCAGGCTTTGTCTTCCCTTTAGTTGGTTCACCACTGAGAAAATAATGAAGCATTTCTGGTCATACATCCTAACACTAAAAAATTCAATAGTTTGATATGCATGTTTGTGAGTGCGCCTATTTAAGTAAATGTACACCCGTGTGTGCAAAGCAAACTGAAGGAAGGTTCTTACATCTTTCGATCAAGGAAACGTATGGATATATTATTGACCTCTGCTTCTGCAACTTGTAACCTTATAATACCTCCAGAAAAAATATCAACTCCAGAAACCTACAAGGTCAAAGAACAGTTCATGCAACATGATTGTATTCAAAGATCAATAAAGAGAACACTTACATCTCCAAACTAAGAATCATGTAAGGCAAAAGCACTAACCAAGCCAAAAAGACCACGCTCCATGTACCATCCATTGATGGAATTAATTACTTCATCTAAACGCTTGAGATTTACCACTTTTCCTGCACAGCTTGACACCAAAAGTGAAAATAATGAAGGCCTCCTATGACCACAATTAAAAAGCACCTAATCAAGCAAATAATCTAAAATGTATATACATCCATACTTAAGAATGCAAAAGGAAAACTTACCATGTCCATAACGGAAAGCGTCTTCGAGAAACTTTGATGGAAGAACATTGGCTCCTTCACAGATCAATCCATGGAACTCCTGGTTTGGTTCTACCTTATGCCACAAGAACCCAATTTCAATTAAATCAAAATTATGTTTCTATATATGCCAAAGATATAGGCTTATAGAACCCAAAACAGGAACAATATGCTCAACTAACAATAAAGAAACTATGAACATGTGAAACATTGAAAGGCCAGCCAAAATCAGCATTATTCCTTCTGCCCACTTTATATGGCTACTTCGTTCTATGAAATTTTCCTAGCAACACTCTATGAAGTAACCACGTTCTCTGCTTTTCTGGAAACAGATGCGAACAAAAGCAGAAGGAAGGAGACACAAAGGGGCAATTCACCTCCAATCCCCCTGAATTCTTTTAATAAAAGAGAGTACACTAGTGCCAAAGAGATCACCTCCCCAAGCCCCCAACTCCACCCTGACCATAAAAAGACGTGTGTATGCATGTATACTGAAATAGCAGCAACTGTTCTGCGGTAGCAGCAGCCTCCATGTCGGCAATAGGCTGCTATTCTCTGAGAATTTGAATCACACTTAGTGGCATGTAACAGCCACAAGAAACATAGTAACAGTCTGTAACAGTCATAGTGGCCTGGGCACACAGATGTTTTCCATTTCCCATTACAAGTTTTTTCCCCTTTTTCTACTTCAAGAAAAATTCTTCTCAACAGCACAATACCCCAAACAAACAATCCCAAATCTAAAATTAGTCAAGAAATTCCTTGAAAAGGGAAAATCAAGCATCAAGCAAAAGAACAAGAACAAGAACAAGGCAATTTCAGCATTTTCGAACCAAAGCAATAAAAATTTCTCATAATTTTAAACATAATCTTTTACAGGAATCTATGTAATACATACAAGATAGTTTACTGGAAACCTTTTGTGCTTCAATGGCCACCTATTTCTGTGATGGAAGTGGAGATTGCATTATACAGATTAAGGAAGGCGGGATTCTAATCTGCTAAGGTGCTTGTTCAAGGAAGAAGATGAAGATGTATCTGCTGCTTTGACAGCATTTGGTACTAAGGCTGATTGAATGGAACTGCCATTAGAGACTGATGTAAATGACAAGAGTAAGTGGGTAGAGAGGTGAGAGTGTCTCTTATTAGGTACCACACAGTTATATGTTATGTTACATGGACTCGGGTTCGGGTATCTGACACGGGTATGTATTTAAGGTTCAGACTCGTCATGTGCTCAAAATTTTGGACACGCGGATTCGTTTAAGAAGTGTCCAAAAATAAGATTCAAATACGGGGATACGTTATTTAAAACTGTCATAAATATATATTAATATAAAACCTTACAACTTTTGATATTGGATTTTATAGGAATATTCAAGAGCACAATATATAAAAGGCTTAAAACCACTTTTGTCTTCTTGGGCCAGACTAAGATTTTTTTTCTTTTTTTTTTTTTCCTCTCTTTTTCTTCTTTTTTCCTTCTTTCTTTTCTTCTTCTCCCGTCCCTTAACACACCGTTCCATACATATCTATATATTAAAACTTTTTTCCTCACTTCTCTTCTTTCTCCCCTTATCTCCCTCTCTTCGCTTTAAACTCTCTCTCTACAAATTCAACTTACAGAACCCAACATCAAACCCAGATTCCGGCGTTGATCCGCCATGCCTGCCGCCGATCACATCGTCCATCGCCTTTGACCAGCGTCGAATTTTCAGCAAATTTCACTCACAGATACTCCTTTGTCTCCTATTTCCGTTTATCCAACTGGATTTTTGAAAGGAAAAAAAAAAAACCCTTCAAAAAGCCTAGATCTAGAATCAAAAACCGCGACAACAACCCCCAAAAACACTCGTTTTGCTGCTTAAACAACTTGATTTTTTAATATGTTCTTCCTCCTTACTTGCTCTTCCTCCTCACCGCTTTTGAAACCCCAAAACATCCCTCGCCACCGTGAGCCACCACTGCCGACGTCATTTGCTGCCACGTCGAAATACACAGCAACGAGTCTGACATATTTTGTGTCGATACCTGTGTCATGTCGTGTCAACATGGGTATGGCACCCTAAAGTGCCGAGTCCATGTAACATAGGTTATATGTTCTTATTTAATATATATATATATATATATATATATATTTGGTACAAAAAAGGCCGCAGTGTAGTCATAGGAGAAAGGGGTTACAGATACTGGGAGGAAAACAACATAACTGAAAATTAAAATGTCAAGACCAAGGGGAGGGCAGAGATTTAGGGTGTGTAAAATAAATTAAGTGGGAAGGATAAGTGAAATTTTGGGAGGAAAAAAAGGTTAATCGGAGAGAGTTCTGAATTATGTTTAAAATTTATCAGAAGGGAGGGAGTTAAGAAAACCTAGAGCTATGAATTGTATATTTTAGTTAACACATTTTTACTTGATTTAATTTTAAAAATATTGCTATATATTTCATATACTAGCTCTTGTTCAGCATGCAATTCACAGGTGAATATCATAATTTTTAATTATTTTAATTAAAATAAAAATACTATTAATTATGCCTTTTTATATTTTTTACTGAAATTTTCTAATTTATTATTTTTTGCCCAATTTGTTGCTTCATTAAGTTATTTATATATTTTTTGCAAAGTTTATTTACTAGCATTGACAATAACCCCGCAACTAGCGCTATTACATCCATGATAACCCCAACAGCATAAAAAGTACTCAATTATGACTGCAAATTGAAACGCTTATAGATAAATGTATATATTACATACATATATTATATGTATGCACATACAAATATATGCATATAATTTTTAAATGTATATGAAGACATGAAGTTATTCTGAAAGTGTGATTAAAGTTTTATAAAAAATAATAATAGAACACAATGTGTATTTTAGCCAAAATGTATGAGGCAGCCAATCAAGCTACATTTGGATCACGGAAAACAACTTCCTAAAGGAAAATGTTTGTCCATGAAAAGAAAACATTTTCTACTATTGGCATCTAATTGCTTGTCTTAATCACCACAAAAGTACCATCTCAATCCTATCCACAACCACAACACAATTACCAGCACAGAAAATCAAATTCTTTTTTTAATATATCTTGTCATACTTTTCATTTTCCAAAATCAACCATCACTCTTTGACACCCTCCCTTTCACAGTTTCCTCTCTTTGACTCATAAAATAAGTGATCATAAAGGAGCAATAGTGGCTGGCTAACAAACCCGAAAAAGGGAGTCAAGTTCATTCGTTGTCAACGTCACCAACCAAGATTAAAATTAAAACTAAAAACAATTTACAAACAATTTCTATGATTTAAAAGTAAATAACGTTGTTTCAAGACCTTGACAAAATTCTGTTTCCAATGCCAATTTCTTGGTTCAAATGGAATGGTCTTTATTGCAATTACCTAAAATCTAGCAACTCAACTCTATATCACCGGAATTAATCCACCTATTCTCAATTTTATATCCTAAGATTCTTCCAAACAAGAAGCATTATGTACAAACAAAATTCCCAAAATCTGTACAACCATCTAACTTACTGGGAAAAGAATAGAAACATTATAAAACTCTAATTAAAAATAATTAGCTTCAGATAACATACTTGAAACACCAATTGGATACCGTCCCGCGTGTCGACAGCCATGGGCATACACGAGGAGAAGTAGCCGCTATCAATGACCCGGTGCACGTCCTCCTGGACCTCCCGGACCGTCAATGCTGAGTTGGCTCGGCAAGCTTTCAATGCGGTAACGGCTTCCATTTCAAGGTCTTTCCTCTCCAACTCCTCTCCATCTTTGTTCCTTATCAGAACCTCGCTTATCAGGACCCTCTCCTCGTCGTATCGACCTGCCGTAGCCGACTGTCCCTTCTGTGGCACCTCCAACCCGGACTGAGTCGACTCAGTCGAGCCCGTTTGAGTCAGCGACAACGAGGCGGAACATAGCGGAGGCGATTTAGCAATGTTGTGCTTCTGAGTCGTAAGAGACAACGTTGCAGAGCATAATAGAGGAGGGCTTCTAACAAGCGAGCGGATTCCTAACTCGGAATGAGTTGACTCAGTTGATCGAGTCATGTGGTTTTTTACATAATTGGTGCGATTCCTGAGCGAGTCAATGAGTTGGAAGGCCGAGTGACGAGTTCTGGCAAGGTGAGAGGCTAGGGTTTGTGAGAGGGAAGGTTTGGAAGAAGGGAGAGGGATTTGGATAGAAGAGGAGCTGAATGAAACGCCGTCGTTTTGGTGCATTACGGATGCAAAAAAAGCTGGAGATTGAGATTGAAATGAGAATGAGTTTGAGTGCAAAATACTATCGAAAGAAGGAAGATGGGTATATCGGAAATATTTTTTGGGGTTGAAATTTGAGGGGTGATGCCGTTTTAGAAGGGAAAACGAAGAACATAAACCCTAATAACCCAACTCTTATTGGGGCAAATGGGGTTTATTAGTTTATGGATTGGATTATACATGTAAACTGATATTTTAGAGGGAAATGTAAACATAAATAATTGGGTTTTTTTATTTTAATATAGTTGAATTTTTTTATTTATCGAAATATCGTTATTTTTAAATTATTTTTTTAAATTTATTTTTTTAAATCAGTTGAGAATCGTCATGATCTATGACGATTTTTCAATTGATATTTAAAAATAAAAAAAAATTATCAATTAAAAAATCGTCATAACCCATGACTTTCAACTCATATTTTAAAAAAATATATTTGGGAAATCGTCACCAGAGCGATTTCCAAACAACATTTTTTCATTTCAAAATGAAGAAATGTTGTCTCAACTTTTTTTTTAATAATAAAATTTAAATAACATTTATATAATTTATAATTTTAAAGAATAAAAATATAATAAAGATATAATATTTAAATAACAAAATTAAAAAATAATAATAATTTACAAAAAATTTAAAAATTATATTTGTAATGTCAATCATATTTTTTCAACTTGTATTCGCAATAGATGGACTTTCGGGAGAAAGGCCAACCAAAGCGTTGTAGATTGTGTAGGAATGAAGGTCATAGCTAGACCTATCCACTGGTCGGGTAGCCCGCCCGGTCCTGTAAGCCCGGATCATATTGGTCGAGCTTGGACAAGTGTGTTTTGTAATTCGGGCCAATCGGCCTAGCCCGAATTATTATTTATTAAATAAAAAATATTTTTTATTTAACTTTAATTATAAAATATATATATATAAATATAAATTGTATTTTTAATATTTATATAAAAATTTATATAATTTTGTAAATTTTGTAAATTGTTAATATTTAAATTTTACAATTTATTAATTTTTTATTTTTTAAAATTATAAATTATAAATTATATAATTTTTATTTTCGAGCTTGGACAAGGGAAATAAAAAAAATTTGGGTCTCAACCCATCCCGACCTATGGACACCTCTGGTCATAGCCGTCGAAAATGTCCTTATCAATCTGATACATAGGGATAGATCCGGGCTTACCGGGCCAGGCGGGCTATCTGGCCCTTGGATTGGTCTAGCTATAACCTTCATTCCTGCATAATCCACAACGCTTTGGTTGGCCTTTCTTTCAGAAGTCTATTTATTACGAATACAAGTTGAAAAAATATGATTGACATTACAAATATAATTTTTAAAATTTTTTTAACTATTATTATTTTTTAATTTTGTTATTTAAATATTATATTTTATTATATTTTTATTTTTAAAATTATAAATTATTTAAATTTTATTATTTAAAAAAAAAGTTGGGAACATTTCTGCATTTTGAAAATAAAGAAATGTTGTTGGGAAATCGCCACCTTTCCCAACTAATTTTTTTTTTTATAAATATGAGTTGGGAAATCATCATGAGTTATGACGATTTTTCAACTGGTATTTTAAAAAAATTAAAATTTTCAGTTGAAAAATCGTCATGGGTCATGGCGATTTTCCAAATGATTTAAAAAAAAAAAAAAAGCAAATTTTGGTACTTAAAAAAAAAGTAACGGTATTTTGAGAATTAATTTTTTTTTTTGCTATATTAAGATAAAAAGACCTAAATAATTGTAGGATTTTCCGGGTTTTTTTATTTTTTTGAATTAAGGTGAAACCTGTAATTATACTATAAGTTCATATTAAATTTTATCCTTATATATTATACTTTTAATTTTGTTAATTTTTAAATAAAATAAAAAAAATTGTCACTTGTATGAAATAATTCTATTTTTTATTCACAAATCGAAAAAATTAAAAGTATAATAATAAAATTAAAGAAAAATGATAAATATTAAATTATAAAATAATGACAAATTTAATCTTAATTATTTTTTTATCAAAAAAAGAATTCCAACCGATTCAAAGAGCATAAATATCTATCAACCAAATATTTGAGTGCATGTTTTTTTTTCATATTAAATAAAGAAGTAATAGTTTTACATTACGGCAAATTTATTAGGATATTGCTTTTTTTTAATTTTTAAATTACCAATATTTTCAAATTATATATCAAAATGCGCTTGTTTCGGGGAACACTGGGAAGTCGCCATATGATATGACGACTTCCCAATGTAAATTTTTTTATTTTTAAAAAAAATAAGTACAAAAATCGTTGTAGACACCTAATTTTGTCCAGACCGCTAAAACAGGTATGTTTTCTTCCTAAATTGATGTTTTAGAATGTAAAATGACTTTTTTCATCCTGCATGTGGTACTCCAAGACTTAGTCTAAGAAGGCGAGCATAAAAAGTCAAACTTGAAAAAAGTCAACCTCAAAAAGTCAACCCCAAAAAGTCAACTATTGAAAAAGTCAACCCATTTTCAAAATCAAGATTTGAAGTTCAATTGAAAAATGGCGAAAGAATTTTGATAATCCGAGGTCTACATTGAAAGATATGGAGTGTAGAAGTTGGGTTTCGGAGATTCAGTAGAAAAGAAACCGTAGTTCGAGAGATTTGGGGAAAATAGCTTAAACGATCAAATTGGTCGAAATTGAAGGTTCCAAATGAAAGATAAGCACTGACTACGGGTAATGGAGAAGCTACTTGAAAGAAAAATTGAAAAAAAAAAAGTCAATCCGGAAGAAAATCGAGAATTAGGGTTTTTAGTGGATTTCAGTGAAATTTGGAAGAATTACAGAAATGGCCTGATTCGGTAAGACTAAAGCCCCTAATGGATGAGGAGTGATTAAAAAAGGATAGCCCAAGGCTCAGTTTGAAGAAAATCTGAAAATCGGACTTGTTTTGAGCAAAACCGGGTTTTGGAGACAAAAGGGCAAAATTGGAAATTTTGGGAAAAATAGCAAATGAACTCCAAAAATTCTGAAAAATTGCAGATCTCATTCTTAAATCATTTTGAAGAGATTGGAGAAGAAAAATCCTGATTCGGAGTTCGTTTGCAAAACGGCCAAATCCCGGGTCCCCTATGTAGAAATTCAAGAAGATAAATCCCGAAAAAATAGCAAATGAACTCCAAAAATTCTAAAAATTTGCAGATCTCATTTTTAAATTATTTGAAAGAGATTGGAGAAAAAAATTCGGATTTGGAGTTCGTTTGCAAAATGGCCAAATCTCGGGCCACTATGCAGTAATTTAAGCAGATAAATCCCGAAAAATAGCAAATGAGTTCCAAAAATTATGAAAAACCTGGATTTGGAGCTCGTTTAAAAATGGTAAAGTTTGGGAGCATAAAAGGGCAATTTTGGAAGAAAAATCCAAATAAATAGCAAATGGACTTGGAAAATTTTGAAAATCTTCAAAATTCAATTTTTTATTATTTTGGAAGTATTAAAAAATAAAAATTGAATTTGGAGTCCGTTTGCTATTTATTTATGTTCGGGGGGCAAAAAGATCATTTTACCCAAGAAACCGGAAAGAGCTTTTCTTGCTTTTTGAAAAAATGGAGATTGGGCTGGAAGAAGAGGGGTCAACCGGCCAAGGCCCAAGGATGGGTAGATATTTTCTAATTTTTAATCAAAAGGCCAACAATGAAGAGGAAGGTAGTTATTTTTTTATCAAACATTTGCAATTAAGCCACATGGACCAATGCATGAAGAGGGAGAGTGTCAACATAATGGCTTAAGATTCTTGAACAACTGTAATTATGGATAGTTGATTGCCTAATCTAAGGGTGATAATTTCATATTTTAAACATCTTTGATCAATAGCCTTTGGATCAAAATTGGTTGAAGAAAAAATGACAACAATCCTAGGGGATAAGGGCAATTCGGCCACTACTAGAGGAGGGGACTCTCTTTTCATTTTTAGCTATTCACTCTCTATAGTCTCTTGTTTTTGGCTGATTTTTCTCTCCATTGTTGAAAGGCAAAAAGAAAAGTTTAGAAAAGAAAAAAAAAGTTAGAAGAGAAAAAGCTTGCAATATAGCTTCTAGAGGTTGCTTTAAGCACCATACTCTTGCACTTTCTTTGATTTTCTATTCTTGATTTGCTGTTTTCATTTGATATTTGGTGAGTTTCTTTTGATTTTGATTTTACAATAAGTGTTAGTAAGCTTTCTTTTCAAGTTCTTCCTTGATGCTTTCTTAAAAAAAAAAATTATGGAAAATCAATTTCTTTTCTATTTTTCTCTAAGTGGCCGAATAGCCTAGTGTTTTTGTAGTTGCTGTTTTGCATTTTTATTTCATGTTATTCTTGATATTTAACAAGTTTTGATGCTTTAAATCTTCTTCTAATACATAAACATGAAGCTTGTTTTAATTTGGTTGCTTGCTTATTACCATTTTTTAGTCTATTTTCTTGCTATCATGTTTATTTTACTTGTCTTGCATTTTTTATTTTCTGTTTTCAAAA
Source organism: Fremontodendron californicum (assembly GCA_030761205.1). Taxonomy (NCBI): domain Eukaryota; kingdom Viridiplantae; phylum Streptophyta; class Magnoliopsida; order Malvales; family Malvaceae; genus Fremontodendron; species Fremontodendron californicum. The sequence continues at coordinate 30,585,830 of JAULJL010000003.1, forward strand.
TGTTTAAGTTTGTTTATGTTTTACATTTTGTAATCCATGTGTTTGTGAAAATGCCTATTGGTTTTCATGCCTTTACTTTAGGTTTGCATGATTTGAGTGTTATTCTTTAGTTATGCATGTTAGTATATCAAGTGTTTGTGAAAATGCCATGTTCATTTTAAAGTACGAGGCCATTCGGCCGCCCCTCTATTTTATGCTTTGCATGTGCATTTTCATCATGTTAGTTGATAAGTTTGCATTTTCATGATATTTGGTTGTGTATTTTGTTTAAGCATGCCATATGTTTGTGTAATTGCCATGCATTTTTTAAGTTTAGGATTGGTTTGCTTTGCCATGCATATTCATGCATTTTAGACCTAGGTTGCATTAAATGCCATGCAAGGTCATTTAGGTCTAGGTCATTTTATTGATGCCATGCATTTTTCATGTCATTTAGATTTTAAATCATGCATTTCATGCATTCATATTTGCTGTATTTTTCGTGCATTTCATGTCTTTGCCACATGATTTATGACTTAGACCAATCAATGGTTCAAAGTCATGCTCATTTTGAGCATACTTGTGGAAAATTAAAGAGTTGTCAAATTGATTATTCTACCTTTGTGATTTTTTTTATTTAGCCAATTTTTTCCTAACTTTTCAAAAGTGTTAGCTACTGTTTGTGAGTCCTTATGAGAGTTTCTAACATTTTTATTTTGATTTTTAAATGATTTTATCAAACGCAAAAAAATGTGTTTTGACAAAACAGTTTTTTCACCCAGTACTCATACTTTCCTGATTTTTTTGGGTAGTTATCTTTAATCAGAAAATTAAGCCGATTTTTTTCCATATAGTTTTACATGTCCTGAGTCTCTAGTATTTTTTTTTAGATTTTTTTGAATTTTTAAAAATAGGGTAAACAATCGTGCTTTAAAACTGGACAGTAGAGGCAGAATTGAATTTGAAGGAAAATCATTTTTCTCTTTTGGTTAAGTTACTTAGAGGGGGTGATTAGGAAGTTTAGCTACTGACTTAGGGTAGTTTCTAAGCCTTTTTAAACTCTAAAAATGGTTTTTTAAATCTCGGGTTAAGGGTGGTCAAGTTCGAGATTTTAAACTTAGGAAATTAGAGCCATTTAAAATTGGGTTGAGTTAGCTTTTATTTTTAATCTAAGCTTTTCAAAATTGTTTTCAAATAATCACAAAGTATTTTGTTTTTAGAATATTTAATTTGATATATTTTTCTAAGGTAGCCGGATATCTTTTAGATATACAGATTTTCTTAATTAAAGGAAAAAATACATACTCATGCATTGCATTTTTCATATTCATGCATATTATATAATATGTGATTTTTGCTATGATAATTTATATTTTGATGTTATGTTGTTTATTATATGGTTTTGAATATTTCATGATATCCTATGCTTTTTATTTAGATATTTATTTTTGTCACATTATTTAGCATATACTATGTTCATGCATTATTATTTTCATTTTTATTTTCATGCATATTATATTATGGCATTATTTTATGTTTCATGTCATTTAGATTATATGCCATATCATTTATATTTTCCATGTCATTTAAATCATTTTATTCCATTTAGAATATATCATGTGACTTAGGATATTTTATTTTATATATAATATATTATGTTACCTAGGTCATTTCATTTCATATAGAATATATTATGTTACCTAGGTCATTTCATTTCATATAGAATATATTATGTTACCGAGGTTATTTCATTTCATATAGAATATATCATATTACCTAGGTCATTTCATTTAGAATATATCATATAACTTAGAATATTTCATTTCATTTAGAATATGCTATGACATTTAAATTATATCATATCATTTAGGTTGCATTATATTATCTAGACTTTGCTATGTCATTTTATTTATGTCACACATATTCATATTCATATTTTTCTTATAAATGTTTTGGAAAAGGTAATGATTTTCAATAAAATAAAGATATTCCCAAGTTAAATAATTCATGAGTTCTCTGCCGGGTTTGCTGGGGAGGATATCATCAATTATCATTAATAACGGAATATCTTCTTTAAAATAAGAATGATTCGGAAAGTTTTCCAAACTAATAAAAGTTTCTATATTTTGCCACGTTTGTTGGGGAATATAGGAAAATTTTGAATTAATAAATTCCGGATCATTTTCAATTAAAAATGGAATTATTTTTCTTTAAATTGATAATTAACTTGAAATACCAAATTAAATATCGACTTTTTACCGAGACTTGAGATAACACACGATTAATAAGGTACCGTTTTATACGGACGTTGTAGGGGTGCTAATCCTTCCCCACACGTAATCGAGTCCCGAACCCGCTTCTTTGATTTCTCCGGTTTAAAACGCAGACTTGAAATTGGTTTTAAAAAAATGTTTTAATTCATTTTAAAATGTTTTATAAAATCAGTTTTAATAGGTGGCCGATCACACCTAGCCAAAAAAGATTGGTGGCGACTCCATGTCTTTTTCAAGGTTATTTTCAAAACCTTCATTTTTCTAGAGGAATTAAGTCGACTTTTCTTCGATTTTTTTTTAATGTCACGCTTAACGAATAATAAAGTCTTGCGATGAGACTTTTTTTTTTAGGTTGCGACAGTCGTCATATAATATGGCGACTTTCCAACGTTTATTTTTATTTTTATTTTTTAACATGTTGGGAAGTCGCCATATGATATGGCGACTTTCCAACACTAATATATTTTTATAAAATTTTAAAAAATTAATATTTTTTAATTAAATATAAAAAATTATTTTTTAAAATTATTTTAAAAGCCTAAATAATATTTTTTATAATATTTTTATTTTTATATATAATTATTTATTTATTTATATATAGATATAAAATCAAAAAATATATATAAATTTTTTAAAAAGCATATTCTATATTTTTATTTTAAATTTTATATAATTATTTCATTTAACTTTTTAAAAATTTGTATTATACAAATTTTGAGATGTTCGTGTCGTGTTCGCGTTTTTTTTTCTTTTCATGTCGTGTTTTTAGTTATTTTTTCGTGTCGTGTCCAATGTTGCCAGGTCTAATAAAACTAAAGCACACTGATATAAAATAGTTGACATAAAGCTAAAACACAATAACATAAAGCTAAAGCAACAAAGCAGTGCCTTCTTTTCAGAAGTTTTTCAGTCAATTAACCCTAGCTAGAAAATGAGAATCAGATTCCGTCCGGTACAAAGGATGAGATTTATCATTAGATTTTTCAATCAATTAGTGATCAGTTTTTCACTCAATTAACCCTAGCTAGAAAATGGGAATCAGATTTCGTCTGGTGCAAATGATGGGATTTATCATCAGATTTTCAATCAATGAGTGATCAGTTTTTCACTCAATTAACCCTAACTAGAAAATGGGAATCAAATTCCGTCTGGTACAAAGGATGGGATTTATCATCAGATTTTTTAGTCAATAAGTGATCAATTTTTTACTCAATTAACCCTAGCTAGAAAATAGGAATCAAATTTCGTTCGGTACAAAGGATGAGATTTATCATCAGATTTTTCAGTCAATGAGTGATCAGTTTTTCACTCAATTAACCCTAGTTAAAAAATAGAAATCAGATTTCGTCCGGCATAAAGGATGGGATTTATCATCAGATTTTCCAGTCAATGAGTGATCAGTTTTTCACTCAATGAACCATTATAAATTCATAATACTGATGAAGGTTTACAATACCCCCTACACTAGTTTTTCAATCAGATTTTTGCTGAGTGCTAATACCTCCTTATTTTCATCCTTCTCTATTTCTTCTTTATTTTGCTGAGTGATAATACCTCCATTCCTTCTCAGTTTCATTACTACACAACATGAGCAAAAGAGTGGTCGCATTGGTCTAGTATAATGGCCAAATTCATAATACTGATGAAGGTGCTATCTTTGACTGTGAACGTCCTAAAAGCTTTCGTGTTGATGAAGACGTCACATTAGAGGAACTGAAGGTGAATATTCATACAAAATCAAAGCTGGAAATACAAAAAGAGTTTCAGAGATTAAGTATATGCTTCCTTTTTCTATTGGTGAAGAATGTGTCGGATATTGGATTTTTCCACTAGAAGATAATGATGATGATGTGAGAGGCATGTTTCATGCTCACGAGACATTTCAAAATGTTGGTGTACTCGAGTTATATGCTGACATTGAGGATTATGGGCTTCCAAAAGATGATGATTCTCAGCCATTGTATGTTCCCACTTCATACAACGTTCCCACAGAAGAAGTGTCATCTCAAGCTACAACGTTTCATAATTCATTTGTCTCACCAACAATTCCTACTGCCCTGGATGATGTGCCAGTTGGTGATGATCCTGTCCAGTCATGTGGAGCCTATGGTGAATATATTGGTGACTTTAGTGAGCAAGAAAAAGAGTATGCTGAATTCGCAAATGATAGTGATGAGAGCAATGATTCTGACCAAGATGTTGGCCCTGATATCAACACTTATAGAGTTCTTCCCCTTTATGAGCTTGCATCCCATATGCACACCTTGGATCTGGAGGCAATGCAAGTGCCAGAATTTCCTGAATATGGTCATACATTTGCACCTCTGAGTTGGAATCCATCTACAATTGATCTTTGTGTTGGGTTACAATTTTCAACGAAAGAGGCTGTGCTTTCAGCTATTAAGCACTATAACATCAAAAACTCTGTAGATTACAGAGTTATTGAATCTGAGCCAACCAAATATCATGGCAGGTGTCCAATGTATGGGAAAGGGTGCAGCTGGAGAATAAGGGTAACATTCATGAAGAAGAAACAAGTATGGGAGATTAGAAAATATAATGGGCCTCATACTTGCACATCGGGAAGAATTCACAGGATCATTGCAAATTAGATTCTAATATGATTTGTTCATGCATTTTGCCATTGGTCCAAGCAAATCCGGATATTTTCGTTTCAGTTTTGATTGCTGAGATGCGAATCCAGTATGGATACATCACTTCTTATAGGAAAGTGTGGAAAGCAAAGCAAAAGGCAATTGTTCGTTGGCGATTGGGATAGATCGTACAATGATCTGCCTAAATGGTTGGGTGCAATGCAACATTTTGTTCCTGGTACAATTATGGAATTGCAAATGGTGCCTGCATATAAAGGCGATCGAGTGGTCTAGGGAAAATGTTTTTTCCATCGACTATTTTGGACATTCAAGTCGTGCATTGAAGGGTTTCCGTATTGTAAACCTATTGTGCAAATAGACAGTACGTTCTTATATGGAAAATACAAAGGAACATTGTTGTTAGCTATTGCACAAGATGGCAACCAAAATATACTACCAATTACCTTTCCATTGTGGAGGGTGAGACAGTGAAGGCTTGGTCCTTCTTTCTCACTAATTTGCGTAGACATGTGACAACACAACCTGGCATATTCTTGATGTCTGATCGACATGAATCCATCAATGCTGCAATCAGACGCCATGGTAGCGGATGGAATCCTCCAAATGCATACTCTGTGTACTGCATTCGACATATTGCAGCTAACTTCATGAAAAGGTTTAACAATAAGGAATTGCGTCGACAAATTGTCAACTTGGGTATTGAATCAGATCATAGTTATTTTATCTCTTATATTTCCTTTAATATATAAAATAATACTGAAATTAACAAGTATTTTTTTTTTAATTTTATCAGGATACGATTGAGGCGACCCCATTTTCATTGGATGTATGACATTCTTCGTGGAGAAAATGCAGAGGCGGCTAATTGGCTTGAGAGGATCCCCAATGAGAAGTGGGCCCAATCATATGTTGAAGGAAAACGCTATGGGCATATGACAACCAACCTAGTTGAATCTGTCAATTCAGTGTTGAAGGGGACACGCCATCTTCCCATTACTGCTTTGGTGCAAGCAACATATTATAGGTTGGCTGAACTTTTTGTTAAGATGGGCAACAACAACAAACAATGATCGAGGGATGGCACACATACTGTGAAACAGTCACAGAGGCAATGCAAGAAAATCGTAGGAAAGCTAACTCCCACTTGGTTCGTAATTTTACGTGCGCAAATCAAACTTTTTTTATTGAGGAGTTACTTGACCCACAAGAGGGAGTTGCTGCAATGAGTACAAAGTAAATCTTAGTGAGATGTGGTGTGACTGTGGAAAGTTTCAAGCACAAAGGTTCCCTTGTTCACATGTAGTTGCTGCTTGTGCACATGTCCATGTAGATTGCGTGCAATATGCCAATATGTGGACAATGTTTATAAACTTGACACTCTATTCAATGTTTATAGGCATGAGTTTGAAGCAGTTGTAAATGAAGGTTATTGGCCTCAATATAATGGTCCAGAAGTTTGTCCCAATCCAGAAATTCGAAGAGATCCACATGGTCAGCCAAAATCAAGTCGTATTTGTAATGAAATGGACTTCAGGGAGAAAGGCCAACCAAAACGTTGTGGATTATGCAGGAATAAAGGTCATAGCCGTCGAAAATGTCCTTATCAATCTGGCACATCGGGGGAGAGTTCGCATCAATAATGAACCAATTACATGTTTTCTCCACCTGTAATATTTACATATTTCACATTCCATGTTATATGCTGGTTTATTCTTATTTATCATTATATATATAAATAATTAATTATACATAAAAATAATAATATTATAAAAAAATTATTTAGGCTTTTAAAATAATATTAAAAAAAATAATTTTATTTTTATTTATAATAACAAAATTCAATTTAAAATTTTTTTAAAAAAAATTGAAATAAGTGTTGGAAAGTCGCCATATCATATGGCGACTTCCCAATGGTTTAATTTAATTTTTTTTTTTTTTTACAATTAACAGCATGGAAGTCGCCATATGATATGGCGGCTTCTGTGCTTATTTATTTTTTTTAAAAAATTTAAAGTTGGGAAGTCGCCATATCATATGGCGACTTTTCAATGGGTTCAAAACCGACGCATTTTGATACATAATTCCAAAAGATCAGTATTTTGAATTTTTTTTTTTTAAAAAAAAGCAATATTGAAATAAATTTGCCTTTACATTACGTTATTGAAAAGATAAAAAGTTAAATAAAATGTAGGAACATGTAAAACTTTTTTTTTTGGTTGAAGTAAAACTATTTAGAAGCAAAAGTAAATAAGAATAAAAAGTTTACATTGACTAAATTAAGAACTAATTAAGTTTAATTTTTTAAAAACATAAAGTTAGCGTTACATAAACTCAAACAATCATCTTAAATGTTTTCGTACGAAAAGAATGCTAAACAATCCAAAATTATGTGAAAAATACATGGAGATGAAGCATAAATTCTTATCAATTTAAATGACCAACATTTCATATGATTTATGGAATTTTTAATTTTTATCACTATATTATAACCTATCATCAGTGATTAAAAATTTGTATCAGATTTTGAATCGGTGGAAATTATGATTATCAGTTTAACCGTTCAACCAATTCAATCGATCGATTTAATTAAAAAATAATTAATATATTAATATATGATTTTAATATTAAATATAGTAAATACTTAATAAAAATATGTATTTAGCTTAATGATGTGATTTTAATATAAAGTTACAGATTTAAATCTCATCACTTAAAAAAAAAAATTAAAATAAAAAACATAGTAGTCGGTATTGTACCGGTACCATTTGTATTGGCCGGTATGTACCGGTTTTAAAGAAAAATGAAATGGTACCAACATCGTACCATTTTGATTTTTGTACCTGTCGGTATCTGTCGTACCGATTGGTATCAGCCTGTATGGGTATGTATCTAACCGTACTGGTTGGTACAAGATTTTGATTTTTAAATTTTTTTTCCAATAACTTGATTTTTTTAATAAATTCTTAATACTTTTTAGTCATAATAATTTTTTATTTTTTTTATAATTTCATTAAAAATATATATTTATTATTAGGCTATTGAATCTAATTAATAATAATTAAATATATTTTTTAATATTTATTTTATTTATTTATGATTAAAAATTTTAGATATTAAATATTTAAAATTTTATATTTGTATGTAAACATATATATATATATATATATATGTAATTGAGATATATTTATAAATGTATATAATATATTTTTTTTAGAAAACTTGCAAATGAGTTTTATAAACATATATATATTTGAAAAATACCTGTAAACCCGAAATGGTACACTGAAACACACCGATACCGGTACGTATCAGTACCAAAAAAAGGTACGTAATAAAATATATATTATATGTATATAATATATATTTTATTAGAAAACTTGCAAATGAGTTTTATAAACATATATATATTTGAAAAATGTCGGTAAATCAGAAATGGTATTGATAACTCGTATAATTATATAGCTTTTAGTTATGTTTTATTATTGTTTTGTGTCAAATACGAGTTATTATTGTTTAGTCTAATTGTGTTTATGATCTTTTATATTTTTATGTAATTTGGTGTTTTTCACAAGTTTCTTTGAGTGATTTCAGATTAATAGAATTAAGGGCAAATCCAGTTCAGTTCCAGTTCCGACACCTTTTGCCATATCAGCTATATCTGGAGTTTCACTGAAGAAATAAGGCTGAAATTTTAACCGTGCAAATTTAAGAGGCATATCTATCTTTTTCATGTTCTACACTTCTTGAAACGGAGTCGTTTTCCCTAGCGAAATCAACCATCAAGTTGGCTGATGTGCAATGACGTCTGTCCTGAGCAGTTTTCGCATTTTGACCATATCGTCCGATACACATCAGCAAATGAGCTGATTCCAACGGCTATGGATCACTAACTGATCGGGGAACATTTGTCTAGAAGACCATGTGATAAGATAAAGCCTCCAATATTGAAGAAATCGACCATCAAGTTGGCTGATGTGCAATGACGTCTGTGCTGACCTGTTTTCGTATTTTGCCCATATCTTCTTCTCCACATCATCAAATGAGCTGATTCCAACGTCTATGGATCAGTAACTGATAGGGTAACATTTTTCTAGAAGACCATGTGATCAGATAGGGCCTGCAAAATTGACAAAATTGACCATCAAGTTGGCTGATCAAAATCGTCATGTATGACGAAAATTGTTAGAAAATGCACCCACCTATTATACCTACCTTTGAAATTTGTAAAGCTTGTCTCTTGTCATTTAGCCCTCCAAAATGTGTATAAATAGAGGGCCTTGGATGATTGTAAGGGATCATATTGTACATTGGTAGGATATTAGCCATTGTAATAAAATTCTCTAAGTTTTCTTCTTCTTTCTTTTCTCTAGTTTTCTTTTTCTTTAGAAAGATCAAGAGGTTGGATAATTAATATTCTTCTTCTTCTTCTTCTTTCTTTCTTTTATTTTCTTCTTAGATTCTATTTAATTTTATGTTTATAATGCCTATGCTAGGCTAAACTTCTATTTGGTTAAGGGTGATTTCAAAGCCCTAGACATGTTTTGTGATTGATTTTCAGATTCTATCTATCATTAATTTTCTATCAAAGTTGCTTATGTTCTTCTACAAGAATTGTTCATGATGTTGTCTTGATTTATTTAGGTGTACAACTAGATAGATCTTGATAATTATCTATTGCTAGTTTAGGAGTCTTGATCCGTGTAATTGTCTTGATTTCCTATTCATAAGTGGCAATTTGTGATTAATGATTATGGTCAAGTTTTCAATAATTGCAAAGTGGAACATAACCTAAGTTGAACAATCCGAGCTTATGTGTTTGTTGCTTAGATCAACCTATCTTTCTCATCATAAAGCTGCCATTAAATTGAACTTAGAGAGCTTATTCTAGGTTGTTTGATGGTTAGAGATTAAATAGAGAGCTTGTTCTATTTAACGACAAACTAAAGAAAGATTGGGATAACAGAGCTTGTTGTTATCTACGGTTGTTAACTTTGATAGTTGGTTAATGTTGATAGATATGAAAATGATTCTTAATGATGTCTAGTGGTGGAGAATGAAACCTTAACCATATTTTTCATATTTGATTCTTCTTACTTACTTGTTTTCTTACTTTTCTAGTTTGCTTATTTTTAAAAGTATATTTATTTTTATTGGCTGGTTATACCGCCTAATTTGTATATTAACTTTGTTTTATTTTTATTGGCTGGTTATACCGCCTAATTTAGTATATATATTTTTATTGGCTGGTTATACCGCCTAATTTAGTATATATATTTTTATTGGCTGGTTATACCGCCTTGCATCTTATTCTTATTATTTACTTTAGTTTAAATCTGGCTTCAAAAACCCCTTTTCTTTTATTGTTTTCTTTGAACGTAAGTTATAAACTAATAACTCATAGACTAAAACCCAATCCCTGAGGACTCGACCCTTGCTAATCATTATACTTACAATTGATCTTTTTAGTGCAAGGTTAAATAAGATACACTCTTTTGGGTGCATCAAATTTTTGGCGCCGTTGCCGGGGATTGTTTTCTTTAGTTTATTTGTTACTTGGTTTATTCTTATTTTCAGTTCTAATTAGTTTTATTTTCTTGTACATACGGGTTTTTCTTATCAAATTTTGAAAAAAAAAAAAGAAAAAAAAAATGATGGAATTGAGCAATCTAACACTTGAAGAGTTGGTGGCATACATGAACATGGAGAATCAACAAGCCAATCTCACCTTCCCAGTTCAACAATTTGCCATGGGAGGATGTCAAGGCCATCAAGTGTTCCAAGACCAACAGTATGATCATTACTCAAACACTTACCATGATGGATGGTGGGATCATACTAATTATGGCTACTCGAAAAATTACCAAGAAGTAGATCCTTATGCCAATTACACTCATCCATCTAGATTTAATCAATCATGGTCTCAAGAACCAGATCTTTTTCAGCCACTACATATGACTCAAAACTCAGGTACTTCTTTAGAAGATCTTGTCGATTCTCTTGTTACTAATACTTTGCAATTTCAACAGGAAACAAGGGCAAGTATCCAGAGTTTGGAAAGGCAAATGAGCCTATTGGCTAGTAGTATGGTGGTATGGGTAGCACAAAGATCTGAAGAACTCTCTGCCCAAACAATGATTAACCCAAAGGAGAATACTACTATTGTGACCTTGAGGAATGAGGAACAAGATGAGGATGAGACAAAATTAGAGATGAATTCTATTCTTGAGGATAATGAAGCCAATGATCCAAATAAGAGTATTTCGGCACCTGAGGTAACGTTTGAGATTCCAATTTTTACTAATGTTTCTTCTCCACCTTTTCCTAGTAGATTCGCAAAGTTCAAGGAGGATGAACATGAACAAGACACGCTGGAAACCTTAAACAGTTTGTTTGTGGATGTCATTCAACAAGTACCAAAAGATGCACCATTCCTCGATGAGATATGCACCACCAAGGATGATGGAATAATACTTGTAATGGAGAATGCATCCACTGTTGTGCGAAGAAAGCTTCCTCTCAAACGCATAAATTTGGGAAATTTCATGTATGAGCCTGACAAGCCTAAAAAGCCAAGAAGGGGTGTTGGTTAGATTCAAAACACTAACTCAAGTGTTAATTGGGAAGGCAGCCCAATTAAAGATGAAATTGCCAACCTTCCATATTCAGATTTGCTTTCTCTTTCTTTTCCTTTTCCTTTTTCTTTTATTATTTTTATTGTTTTTATTTTTATTTCTTATGTTTCTTTGTTAATTGTGTTTACTGTTTTTAAGTTCATTTAGGCTGCATAAGTTTCTTTTGTTTAATAGTTCTTTTCTCTTACATATAATTCTTGCATTGGGGGATAATAGCATTACATTAATGACAATGTAAGAATTATGTGTGGGGGGAAGAATTTAGGATTTTATTTAGAGTGTTTTGTTTTTGAGTCTTTTTATGTTGTTTTTCTTTCTGATCCTTGTTTTGAAAAACACTAGATGTAAATATAATTTTTTTTAACCCCGGTTAAATGGCGGATAACGGTACTCCGTGATTATTTAAATCGGTTCCATCAGCTACCCACAAAACTGATATTGTATATAAATTTCTCTTTCAATTTCTCTTTCATTTTTTTTTTCATTTTTTTTCAGGATGGATGATATTCTCACAAGATTGCAGAAACGATTTCCTCCTTTTCCTCGAAATATTTTACTGAAGCTTTACCAAGTTCGATTTGAAAGATTAAGAATGCTTATGCACAAAGGGATTCCTGGAGACATACGTTGGATAATTGAAGCCAAGGTACGTGAAGATGAATATCTTCCTGTTTTGCATTTACCAGGTACAGGTAGAAGCACTTTTGCAAAGAAGCGACGAGCAAAGCGCATGAGTTCAAATTGCCACAAATGTGCACGATGGACGTGTAACGGTAAATGTCGTTCTATTGGGATTCCGTCCTCTAATCGAGATGATAAAATTGAATTCATTAAGGATGGACTGAGTAAGGAGAATTTGGGTAATATCCAACTTTCTCTTGAGACGCATCCTAGTGGAGACGTACAAAGAGAAATTCTTGATTTATGGCCGCAATTCCAAAGGGAATGGCAACATCTTGGGAATCTGATGTTAAAAGACCCTGTTTGCCAGCTTGTAAGAAAACTGGATGGGAAGCATATCCTCGACTCATAGAAGGCGTTTAAGCCGTTTCTGGACGTAAAACCAGAGGAAGATGTGAGCCACAATCACAACTACAATAAATGACTTCTCAGCTTTTGGTTTGATTTGCAATAACTTTATTTTGGTTTAATTTACGTGTTGTTCGATTTGTGTAACTATTCTCGTTTTTTTTTATATTTGTCTTTTACGGTTGATTTTTTCTTCTCTTTTTGATTTTCTTCCTGAAATCACGCAAAAATCTTTTGTTAGGTTAACATTTTCTTCTGACAGTTCAGATACACTTTCGGCGACATTATTACTCTTGTCTGATTCACTACTGAGTCCTCTATATATTACACCATGTACTCATTCTCTTTCAGGCACTCGAAAAAAAAAATGGAAAGTACTTCATCCCAGCGCATTAAAAAAATTTGTGTCTTTGGAGGTGCTTATCCAGGAAAAAATAACATATTCGCTGATGAAGCCATAAGAGTTGGAGTAATACTTGCCCAACAAAAGATCCACTTGATTTATGGAGGCGGTAGTACGGGTTTAATGGGAGCAGTCGCTACAGCAGCACACGCCGGAGGAAGTCCAGTTCTAGGAATCGTGCCAAAACTATTCACAAGTTTTTGTGGACCTACCGTGGGTAAGGAAATACAAGTCTGGAGTGTCCCTGAACGGATAACAATCATGTACCATTCTGCCGATGCATTCATTGCTTTACCAGGAGGTCTGGGTACATTGGAAGAAATAGCTTGCGTGGCTTCTTGGTCATCTTTGGTCACAAATAAGAAACCCATTGGTTTGCTTAATATTAATGGTTATTTTAGTAATTTGCTTTCATATTTAGATAATGCTGTGGATAATGGATTCATGTTTTCAGAGGCAAGGAGAACCATAATTTCTGCTACAACCATTGAAGATTTACTCAAAAAGCTCCAAGCTTATGAGTATTTATCTGCTACGGTTGTTTCGCAAACGCTCGGAAAAAGAAAAAGAGATATGGACGAGCAAGGAGTGGATTGCACTTTGTCTTTGTGACATTATCTAACATTTTGTTTGTTGTGTCTCAGTTATAATAAGTGGTTAGCAACCTCTACAGGTAATATCTCCTAAATTTTACCTTCTTAAAAAAAAAAAAAGTTTGTTGTGTTTTAAGCAATTTAGAAGTATTCATTCTGAACAAGGTCTGAGTAAGGGAGACTTGAGACATACCTTGTCAGTTTGATTTCTTCTTTTCAAAAAAAAAAAAAAAAGAGTTTGTTGTGTTTTAAGCAATTTAGAAGTATTCATTCTGAACAAGGTCTGAGTAAGGGAGACTTGAGACATACCTTGTCAGTTTGATTTTAATCTTTTTATGTTTACTTGTTAATTTTTGTTTAGTATTTTAGGATTATTTAGGTTGCATGAGTTTGTTTTGTTTTGAGTCTAGTTATTCCTATTCTTATGTTATTAGTTCTTTTCTCTTACACATGATTCTTTCATTTGGGTTAATAGACTTACATTGAGGACAATGTAAGAATTAAGTGTGGGGGGAATGATTTAGGATTTCTTTTATTTTTGTCTACTATTTTTTTTTATGAGTCTTTATTATTATTATTATTTTTTAGTGTGTTTTAGTTCCTTTTTAATACAATGATGAGATATGAATTGCATAAGTCTAAAACATATTTATTAGTGAGAAGATTTTCATGAGAATTGAGCTTGATGTCAACCTTTTTATGAGCCAATGTTAATATGATATGTTGATTGAGAAAGAAGCATGTTTAGACTTAATCTGACTTGTATAATCATTCTTGTGAGTTTTTGAGCCTAAAATGATTGATGCATTATACAAATCAATCTAATTTCTTTCTTGAGTGCTCTTATGATTACATGATTCTCTAGAACTTGCTTTAAACCGTTTGAGACTATATTGATGCATGTGACAACATGAATATGATAGAGGCATTAGGATTTTTAGCCAGGGTCAAACAACCATCCCTTATTGATGTTCCAAGAGAACACACCCTTAGTGAACCAATTTGAGCCTACATTGAATAAGCTATCTCTTTGGTAACCATAACTTGTCCCTAACCTAAATATACTTATATCTTTACCTTTGTTCCAAAGATGAATTAGCATGATTTGAGACAAGTTGCAAAGACAAGGGATATTTTTTGGTTAGAAACAAGAAATAAGTGTGGGGGGAAAAGAAAAGAAAAGTCAAGAGAAAAAGAAATGGAATACTGGCAAATACATTCCTATGTAAAAAAAAAAAATATGAATCATCTCTTGAATTTGTGGAAAAAGAAAAAGATGTTACAAAGTCGTTTAGAATGAAGAAAAGGCCCAACATGAATATCCGGCCTCGGTGACTATGTACTTGTAAAGAGTTTTGAGAAGTTTCTTTGTATGATCTTTTTATGTCTCTAAACTTTATGAACTCTTTGGAACCTTTGTGATATCTTTATCCTTTTGTTCTTCAACCACATTACAAACCCCTTGGCCCCATTACAACCTTGATTAAATACCTCTTGATTCATGAAGTTGTATGATCTAAATAGTGGAGAATAGGTGGACAAGCAAGAATATGGTAGAACTGTTTTCATGAGATTGATTGAGTGTAAACACTTCACCACTACTTTAAAGAGTGAAAATCATGAGGGTATCCCATGTGAGAAGTTGAGATTAAATTTGAACATGCAATATTTTGATTGAGATATGTTATGCTAATATTGGCTTAACTCAAACAATTTACATTCAAGCATGATTTTTTGTGAAATTCTTCATGCTATTGATTAGTTTATAAGACTTGTTCAAATATTGTCTCTAATTTGTATTGAAAGGATTAGGAGTAAATATTTTTAGTATATGCAGTTTATTTATATTTTAGTTTTTCAATGTTTGTGGGTATCGTTCTAGTAAACCCTCACGAGACTAAACTCGTCCACTAGGGACACCTAGGGGTTTAAAGGCTTGTGTCACATGCTAAGTGCCACCGTGATTTCCTACGAAAATGGATTAGATTAGATTTTCTTATTTTATTTTTATTGAGTCGTTGCTAGGGACTAGCAACAATCTAAGTGTGGGGGTGTGATAACTCGTATAATTATATAGTTTTTAGTTATGTTTTATTATTGTTTTGTGTCAAATACGAGTTATTATTGTTTAGTCTAATTGTGTTTATGATCTTTTATATTTTTATGTAATTTGGTGTTTTTCACAAGTTTCTTTGAGTGATTTCAGATTAATAGAATTAAGGGCAAATCCAGTTCAGTTCCAGTTCCGACACCTTTTGCCATATCAGCTATATCTGGAGTTTCACTGAAGAAATAAGGCTGAAATTTTAACCGTGCAAATTTAAGAGGCATATCTATCTTTTTCATGTTCTACACTTCTTGAAACGGAGTCGTTTTCCCTAGCGAAATCAACCATCAAGTTGGCTGATGTGCAATGACGTCTGTCCTGAGCAGTTTTCGCATTTTGACCATATCGTCCGATACACATCAGAAAATGAGCTGATTCCAACGGCTATGGATCACTAACTGATCGGGGAACATTTGTCTAGAAGACCATGTGATAAGATAAAGCCTCCAATATTGAAGAAATCGACCATCAAGTTGGCTGATGTGCAATGACGTCTGTGCTGACCTGTTTTCGTATTTTGCCCATATCTTCTTCTCCACATCATCAAATGAGCTGATTCCAATGGCTATGGATCAGTAACTGATAGGGTAACATTTTTCTAGAAGACCATGTGATCAGATAGGGCCTGCAAAATTGACAAAATTGACCATCAAGTTGGCTGATCAAAATCGTCATGTATGACGAAAATTGTTAGAAAATGCACCCACCTATTATACCTACCTTTGAAATTTGTAAAGCTTGTCTCTTGTCATTTAGCCCTCCAAAATGTGTATAAATAGAGGGCCTTGGATGATTGTAAGGGATCATATTGTACATTGGTAGGATATTAGCCATTGTAATAAAATTCTCTAAGTTTTCTTCTTCTTTCTTTTCTCTAGTTTTCTTTTTCTTTAGAAAGATCAAGAGGTTGGATAATTAATATTCTTCTTCTTCTTCTTCTTTCTTTCTTTTATTTTCTTCTTAGATTCTATTTAATTTTATGTTTATAATGCCTATGCTAGGCTAAACTTCTATTTGGTTAAGGGTGATTTCAAAGCCCTAGACATGTTTTGTGATTGATTTTCAGATTCTATCTATCATTAATTTT
Organism: Fremontodendron californicum; assembly: GCA_030761205.1. NCBI lineage: Eukaryota > Viridiplantae > Streptophyta > Magnoliopsida > Malvales > Malvaceae > Fremontodendron > Fremontodendron californicum. Next base: position 30,602,548 of record JAULJL010000003.1, read on the forward strand.
CTATCAAAGTTGCTTATGTTCTTCTACAAGAATTGTTCATGATGTTGTCTTGATTTATTTAGGTGTACAACTAGATAGATCTTGATAATTATCTATTGCTAGTTTAGGAGTCTTGATCCGTGTAATTGTCTTGATTTCCTATTCATAAGTGGCAATTTGTGATTAATGATTATGGTCAAGTTTTCAATAATTGCAAAGTGGAACATAACCTAAGTTGAACAATCCGAGCTTATGTGTTTGTTGCTTAGATCAACCTATCTTTCTCATCATAAAGCTGCCATTAAATTGAACTTAGAGAGCTTATTCTAGGTTGTTTGATGGTTAGAGATTAAATAGAGAGCTTGTTCTATTTAACGACAAACTAAGGAAAGATTGGGATAACAGAGCTTGTTGTTATCTACGGTTGTTAACTTTGATAGTTGGTTAATGTTGATAGATATGAAAATGATTCTTAATGATGTCTAGTGGTGGAGAATGAAACCTTAACCATATTTTTCATATTTGATTCTTCTTACTTACTTGTTTTCTTACTTTTCTAGTTTGCTTATTTTTAAAAGTATATTTATTTTTATTGGCTGGTTATACCGCCTAATTTGTATATTAACTTTGTTTTATTTTTATTGGCTGGTTATACCGCCTAATTTAGTATATATATTTTTATTGGCTGGTTATACCGCCTAATTTAGTATATATATTTTTATTGGCTGGTTATACCGCCTTGCATCTTATTCTTATTATTTACTTTAGTTTAAATCTGGCTTCAAAAACCCCTTTTCTTTTATTGTTTTCTTTGAACGTAAGTTATAAACTAATAACTCATAGACTAAAACCCAATCCCTGAGGACTCGACCCTTGCTAATCATTATACTTACAATTGATCTTTTTAGTGCAAGGTTAAATAAGATACACTCTTTTGGGTGCATCAGGTATGCTGAAACATACCGATATCGATACATATCAATATAAAAAAAAGATACGTCCATCGATACAGTATTAATTACTTTAATAAATATAAAAAAAAAACTAAAATTGATTTTTTATCGTTTTTTACCGATTCATTAAAAGTTAAATTTTAGAACACATATCGGGCATCCAATTCACAATTAAATCTTTTTAACCATGATCCAATCCAAAATTTTCAACAACGTCTATCATTATTGATGTGAACCCTTGGGGTTAAACCCTTTGAACCCACTAACAAATTGAAATATCCTAACCCCAAGAAAGCCAAGATTCAGGCAAAGAAAACTTAAACCCTTAGAAAGCCTGATGCACCCAAAAGAGTGTATCTTATTTAACCTTGCACTAAAAAGATAAATTGTAAGTATAGTAGTTAGCAAGGGTCGAGTCCTCAGGGATTGGGTTTTAGTTTATAAGTTAATAGTTTAAAACTTAAATTCAAGAACAATAAAAGAAAAGGGGTTTTTGAAGCCAGATTTAAACTAAAGTAAATAATAAGAATAAGATGCAAGGCGGTATAACCAGCCAATAAAAATATATATACTAAATTAGGCGGTATAACCAGCCAATAAAAATATATATACTAAATTAGGCGGTATAACCAGCCAATAAAAATAAAACAAAGTTAATATACAAATTAGGCGGTATAACCAGCCAATAAAAATAAATATAAAAAATAAGCAAACTAAAAGTAAGAAAACAAGTAAGTAAGAAGAATCAAATATGAAAAATATGGTTAAGGTTTCATTCTCCACCACTAGACATCATTAAGAATCAATTTCAGATCTATCAATATCAACCAACTATCAAAGTTAACAACCGTAGATAACAACAAGCTCTGTTACCCCAATCTTTCCTTAGTTTGTCGTTAAATAGAACAAGCTCTCTATTTAATCTCTAACCATTAAACAACCTAGAATAAGCTCTCTAAATTCAATTTAATGGCAGCTTTATGATGAGAAAGATAGGTTGATCTAAGCAACAAACACATAAGCTCGGATTGTTCAACTTAGGTTATGTTCCACTTTGCAATTATTGAAAACTTGACCATAATCATTAATCACAAATTGCCACTTATGAATAGGAAATCAAGACAATTACACGGATCAAGACTCCTAAACTAGCAATAGATAATTATCAAGATCTATCTAGTTGTACACCTAAATAAATCAAGACAACATCATGAACAATTCTTTTAGAAGAACATAAGCAACTTTGATAGAAAATTAATGATAGATAGAATCTGAAAATTAATCACAAAACATGTCTAGGGCTTTGAAATCACCCTTAACCAAATAGAAGTTTAGCCTAGCATAGGCATTGTAAACATAAACATAAAATTAAAGAAAATCTAAGAAGAAAATAAAAGAAAGAAAGAAGAAGAGGAAGAATATTAATTATCCAACCTCTTGCTCTCTCTAAAGAAAAAGAAAACTAGAGAAAAGAAAGAAAACTAGAGAAAAGAAAGAAGAAGAAAACTTAGAGAATTTTATTAAAATGGCTAATATCCTACCTATGTACAATATATCCCTTACAATCATCCAAGGCCCTCTATTTATACACATTTTGGAGGGCTAAATGACAAGAGACAAGCTTTACAAATTTCAAAGGTAGGTATATGACGATTTTGATCAGCCAACTTGATGGTCGATTTCGTCAATATTGGAGGCCTGATCTGATCACATGGTCTTCTAGAAAAAGGTTCCCCTATCAGTTACGGAACCATAGCCGTTGGAATCAGCTCATTTTCTGATGTGGTTAAGCATATATGGGCAAAATACGAAAACATGTCAGCACAGACGTCATTGCACATCAGCCACCTTGATGGTCGATTTCTTCAATATTGGAGGCCTGATCTGATCACATGGTCTTCTAGACAAAGGTTCCCCTATCAGTTACGGAACCATAGCCGTTGGAATCAGCTCATTTGCTGATGTGGATAAGAAGATATGGGCATAATACGAAAACATGTCAGCACAGACGTCATTGCACATCAGCCAACTTGATGGTCGATTTCGCTAGGGAAAACGACTCCGTTTTAAGAAGTGTAAAACATGAAAAAGATATATATGCCTCTTAGCTTTGCATGGCTACAAAATTCAGCCTTATTGCTTCAGTGAAACTCGAGATATAGCTGATATGGCAAAAGGTGTCGGAACTGAAACTGAACTGGATTTGCCCTTAATTCTAGTAATCTGAAATCACTCAAAGAAACTTGTGAAAAACACCAAAATACATAAAAATATAAAAGATCATAAACACAATTAGACTAAACAATAATAACTCGTATTTGACACAAAACATTAATAAAACATAACTAAAAACTATATAATTATACGAGTTATCACACCCCCACACTTAGATTGTTGCTAGTCCCTAGCAACGGCTCAATAAAAATAAAATAAGAAAATCTAATCTAATCCATTTTCGTAGGAAATCACGGTGGCACTTAGCATGTGACACAAGCCTTTAAACCCCTAGGTGTCCCTAGTGGACGAGTTTAGTCTCGTGAGGGTTTACTAGGACGATACCCACAAACATTGAAAACATAAGAAAAACTAAAAATAATAATTATAACTAATCCTTCCAATATAAATTTGAGATAATCATTGGACAAGTCTTAAAAACTAATCAATAGCTTAAAGAAATTCACAAAAAATCTTGCTTGAATGTAAATAGTTTGAGTTAAGCCAATATTAACATAACATTTTTCAATCAAAATAGTGCATATTCAAACTTAATCTCAACTTTTCACATGGGATACTCTCTTGATTTTCACTCTTTAAAGTAGTGGTAAAGTGTTTACACTCAATCAATCTCATGAAAACACTTCTACCATATGCTTGCTTGTCCACCTATTCTCCACTAAAAGATCATGCAACTTCATAAATCAAGAGGTCTTTAATCAAGGTTGTAATGGGGCCAAGGGGTTTGTAATGTGGTTGAAGAACAAAAGGAAAAGATATCACAAACATTCCAAAGACTTCATAGAATTTAGAGACAAAAAAGATTTTGCAAATAAAACTTTCTCAATATTCTTTAGAAGTACATAATCACATAGGCTGAATATTTCATGTTGAGCCTTTACTTCATTCTAACCAACTTTCGAACATCTTTTTCTTTTCTTTAACTAGAAGTTCAAGAGATTATTCAAAAAAAATAGTACATTCACATGGGAATGTATTTGGCAATATTCCCTCTATTTTTCTCTTGACTTTTGCCTTTCTCCTCCCCCACACTTATCTTTTGTTCTAACCCAAATTTTCAAAAGGTATCCCTTGTTTTTGCAATATGTCTCAAACATTCTAGTCCATCTTTAGAACAAGGGTAAAGATATAAATGTGTTTAGGCTAGGTGTAAGATGTGGTTACCAAATAAATAGCTTATTCAATGTAGGCTCAAATTGGTTCACTAGAGGGATGTTCTCTTGGAACATCAATAAGGGATGGCTGTTTGGCCCTAGTTAAAAAGTCCTAATGCCTCTATCATATTCATGTTGTTACATGCATCAATATAGTCTCAAATGGTTTAAAGCAAGTTCTAGAGAATCATGTAATCATAAGAGCACTCAAGAAAGAAATTAGATTGATTTGTATAATGCATCAATCATTATAGGCTCAAAAACTCACAAGGATGATTATACAAGTCAGATTAAGTCTAAACATGCTTCTTTCTCAATCAACATATCATATTAACATTGGCTCATAAAAAGGTTGACATCAAGCTCAATTCTCATGAAAATCTTCTCACTAATAAATCTGTTTTAGACTTATGCAATTCATATCTCATCATTGTATTAAAAAGGAAGTAAAACACACTAAAAAAAAATAATAATAAAGACTCATAAAAAAATAGTAGACAAAAATAAAAGAAATCCTAAATCATTCCCCCCACACTTAATTCTTACATTGTCCTCAATGTAAGTCTATTAACCCAAATGAAAGAATCATGTGTAAGAGAAAAGAACTAATAACATAAGAATAGGAACAACTAAGACTCAAAACAAAACAAACTCATGCAACCTAAATAATCCTAAAATACTAAACAAAAATTAACAAGTAAACATAAAAAAATAAAAATAAAAACAATAAAAATAAAAATAATAAAAGAAAAGAAAAGAAAAAGGAAAAGAAAGAGAAAGCAAATCTGAATATGGAAGGTTGGCAATTTCTTCTTTAATTGGGTTGCCTTCCCAATTAACACTTGAGTTAGTGTTTTGAACCTAACCAACACCCCTTCTTGGCTTTTTAGGCTTGTCAGGCTCATACATGAAATTTTCCAAATTTATGCGTTTGAGAAGAAGCTTTCTTTGCACAACAGTGGATGCATTCTCCATTACAAGTATTATTCCATCATCCTTTGTGGTGCATATCTCATCGAGGAATGGAGCATATTTTGATACTTGTTGAATGGCATCCACAAACAAGTTGTTTAAGGTTTCTGGCATGTGTTGTTCATGTTCTTCCTCCATGAACTTTGCAAATCTACTAGGAAAAGGTGGGGAAGAAACATTAGTAAAAAGTGGAACCTTAAACGTTACCTCAGGTGCCGAAATACTCTTATTTGGATTTGTGGCTTCATTATCCTCAAGAATAGAATCCATCTCTAATTTTGTCTCATCCTCATCTTGTTCCTCCTTCTTCAAGGTCACAATAGTAGCATTCTCCTTTGGGTTAATCATCGTTTGGGCTGGGAGTTCTTCATATCTTTGTGCTACCCATCCCACCATACTACTAGCCAATTGGCTCATTTGCTTTTCCAAACTCTGGATGCTTGCCCTTGTTTCCTGTTGAAATTGCAAACTATCAGTAACAAGAGAATATACAAGATCTTCTAAAGAAGTACCTGAGTTTTGAGTCATATGTGGTGGTTGAAAAAGATATGGTTCTTGAGACCATGATTGATTGAAGCTAGATGGATGAGTGTAATTGGCATAAGGATCTACTTCTTGGTAATTTTTCTAGTAGCCATAATTAGTATGATCGCACCATCCCTCATGGTAAGTGTTTGAGTAATGATCATACTGTTGCTCTTGGAACCATTGATGGACTTGACATCCTCCCATGGCCAATTGTTGAAATGGGGAGGTGAAATTGGCTTGTTGATTCTCCATGTTCATGTATGCCACCAACTCTTCAAGTGTTAGATTGCTCAATTCCATCGTTTTTTTTTTTTTTTTTCAAAATTTGATAAGAAAAAACTGTATGTACAAGAAAATAAAACTCATTAGAACTGAAAATAAGAATAAACCAAGTAACAAATAAACTAAAGAAAACAATCCCCGGCAACGGCGCCAAAAATTTGATGCACCCAAAAGAGTGTATCTTATTTAACCTTGCACTAAAAAGATAAATTGTAAGTATAGTAGTTAGCAAGGGTCGAGTCCTCAGGGATTGGGTTTTAGTTTATAAGTTAATAGTTTAAAACTTAAATTCAAGAACAATAAAAGAAAAGGGGTTTTTGAAGCCAGATTTAAACTAAAGTAAATAATAAGAATAAGATGCAAGGCGGTATAACCAGCCAATAAAAATATATATACTAAATTAGGCGGTATAACCAGCCAATAAAAATATATATACTAAATTAGGCGGTATAACCAGCCAATAAAAATAAAACAAAGTTAATATACAAATTAGGCGGTATAACCAGCCAATAAAAATAAATATAAAAAATAAGCAAACTAAAAGTAAGAAAACAAGTAAGTAAGAAGAATCAAATATGAAAAATATGGTTAAGGTTTCATTCTCCACCACTAGACATCATTAAGAATCAATTTCAGATCTATCAATATCAACCAACTATCAAAGTTAACAACCGTAGATAACAACAAGCTCTGTTACCCCAATCTTTCCTTAGTTTGTCGTTAAATAGAACAAGCTCTCTATTTAATCTCTAACCATTAAACAACCTAGAATAAGCTCTCTAAATTCAATTTAATGGCAGCTTTATGATGAGAAAGATAGGTTGATCTAAGCAACAAACACATAAGCTCGGATTGTTCAACTTAGGTTATGTTCCACTTTGCAATTATTGAAAACTTGACCATAATCATTAATCACAAATTGCCACTTATGAATAGGAAATCAAGACAATTACACGGATCAAGACTCCTAAACTAGCAATAGATAATTATCAAGATCTATCTAGTTGTACACCTAAATAAATCAAGACAACATCATGAACAATTCTTTTAGAAGAACATAAGCAACTTTGATAGAAAATTAATGATAGATAGAATCTGAAAATTAATCACAAAACATGTCTAGGGCTTTGAAATCACCCTTAACCAAATAGAAGTTTAGCCTAGCATAGGCATTGTAAACATAAACATAAAATTAAAGAAAATCTAAGAAGAAAATAAAAGAAAGAAAGAAGAAGAGGAAGAATATTAATTATCCAACCTCTTGCTCTCTCTAAAGAAAAAGAAAACTAGAGAAAAGAAAGAAAACTAGAGAAAAGAAAGAAGAAGAAAACTTAGAGAATTTTATTAAAATGGCTAATATCCTACCTATGTACAATATATCCCTTACAATCATCCAAGGCCCTCTATTTATACACATTTTGGAGGGCTAAATGACAAGAGACAAGCTTTACAAATTTCAAAGGTAGGTATATGACGATTTTGATCAGCCAACTTGATGGTCGATTTCGTCAATATTGGAGGCCTGATCTGATCACATGGTCTTCTAGAAAAAGGTTCCCCTATCAGTTACGGAACCATAGCCGTTGGAATCAGCTCATTTGCTGATGTGGTTAAGCAGATATGGGCAAAATACGAAAACATGTTAGCACAGACGTCATTGCACATCAGCCACCTTGATGGTCGATTTCTTCAATATTGGAGGCCTGATCTGATCACATGGTCTTCTAGACAAAGGTTCCCCTATCAGTTACGGAACCATAGCCGTTGGAATCAGCTCATTTTCTGATGTGGATAAGAAGATATGGGCATAATACGAAAACATGTCAGCACAGACGTCATTGCACATCAGCCAACTTGATGGTCGATTTCGCTAGGGAAAACGACTCCGTTTTAAGAAGTGTAAAACATGAAAAAGATATATATGCCTCTTAGCTTTGCATGGCTACAAAATTCAGCCTTATTGCTTCAGTGAAACTCGAGATATAGCTGATATGGCAAAAGGTGTCGGAACTGAAACTGAACTGGATTTGCCCTTAATTCTAGTAATCTGAAATCACTCAAAGAAACTTGTGAAAAACACCAAAATACATAAAAATATAAAAGATCATAAACACAATTAGACTAAACAATAATAACTCGTATTTGACACAAAATATTAATAAAACATAACTAAAAACTATATAATTATACGAGTTATCAAAGCCTGTTTCAAAAAACCTAGCTTAAGCATGTAAGTTAGACCCTAAGAACTCTCGTTTCAAGAATCCAAGTTTGATAAGTTGAACGCCACAAAGAAAGAATTCATTGATAAGTTCCTAAGTTCTGTCAAGAACTAAAAAGATTGAAACACTCACTTGAATAAAATCAACTCAATAGATTAATAATGGTTGCTGAAGTAGATGGCTAAATAAGGGTATTTATAGCCTCCCTACTAACCCTAATTCAGCTAGCCTAAGAACTCCTAGTACAAATGAAACTTCTTGGAAGCCAAGGCTTACTACTTACATAATTAAATGAAAGCTTAACTATGTGCTGAATAAGCTCAAGCCCAAACCTAATTAAATTAAAAGATGTCCAATAGTTTCAATGAAGGTAGTCCCCACAAGTTTATTGGACATAATACATAAATCAGGCCCAAAAGCCTAAGTAATTAAAAGAACTAAAATAAGCCCTCTCTTAGGTGCCACATGGTTAAATGAATTGGTCCCCATAATTGCCATGTCAATTAATGAATGAAAGAATAGGCCCACTTCTTTAAACATGATGACGCCACTTGTAAGCCCTCTAATGCCGCCACATTGTGTTCTTGAATCACATGGACTAAACTTGGATGCAAGTCCATCTTGCATGTTGAAGCCTTTCTTGAATAACTTGCAACATGGCCCAAGTGAATTTCATCTATTATTGCCATGTTTCCTAGATCTTCTTGGATCTTGGCCCATATAAAAATTGCCATGGGATTGGGCCATCTTGGATCTTATCAATTATTTATTACAATAAACTCATTAAACTTTTATTTTAATTCGATTTCAAAATTTCTTTATATTTATACCAAAAAAGGTGATTTAAAACCATTAATCCACAAAGATGATGAATACCATGTACTCTTGAAGTTATTAGTAATTTTTGGTTTTTTTTCCCCTCGTTTTAAACATAGTTATGTACTTATATTATATGAAAAATGCAAGATACACGAGAAAATCGTTAAGCAAAGGCTGTCTTTTTTTTTACACTATCTTTGATAGAAGGAAAATTAATTAAAAAAGAAAGAAAGTAATGTTTGATTGATTTTCTTTCTTCATTTTGTAAAAGAGAAATATAAAGAGCGAAGACAAATAAGCACATTTACAATTTTTCTTTCTCTTAAAATCTAAGGCTGTGTTTGGTTTTTAAAAGATGAGGGAAAAGAAATTGAAAATCAAAGATTTTAGTTTCTTATGTTTGGTTGCTTGAGAAAAAATAAGGAAAATGAAAGGTAAAATTTGTTGATGTCTTTTTGTATCGTGGTGGTGCTCTTGAGGTCTCTGGTGGTCTGAGGCTCTGAGAAGGAGGAAAATAGGTTAGAGGACACCGGAGGTTGAGCTCCGGGACACATTCCGATGGTTAAGTCAATATTTGGTGGAGGAAGAAGAGGTATCAGAGAGAGAGTAGTCTTAAAAGAGAGAGAGAGAGCTTAATCGTGAATAGCCATGGGGAGGGCTATATATAGAGGAGGTTGGGCCAGACTGGTGCTCGCCCTACTAAATTCCACGTGCCTGACTCTGATAGATCGTCTAATTGTAAGCGGCCTCGAGGAGCCTTGTCGAGGAGACGGCTGCATTTAATGTCCGTCGTCTGCATACTATGGCATTTAATGCCTCGTGCTACCCAAAGTGGGTGCTGAGGTGATTGGAGATGTGACTTCTGGGAGAAGGGGAGGCGCCCACGTGTCCCAGGCCTCTGTTCTCAGTGATTGCTGGGCTCGCCTGGTTGGGCTGATTAGCTGGGCCTGTGCTTGGTGGATTAGGCCTGCTCCTGGTGGACCGAGTGGGTTTAACAATTTCCCTCTAGGCGAGGTGGAGGTTATAAAGTGACTGACAGCGAGCCTGTTGATAACCGATCCCTCATGCTGTAAGGGTTGTCTCATATTGGCGAGGAGTCATGGGGTATAAGTGGCGATCTGGTTTTCTTGGAGTGTGTCGAGCAGAAACGTGTTGAAATGGTATGAGCAGGTTTGAATTTGGGCGAAAAGGTGCTCTGAACTTACTGCTGTCTTTTGGCAGATACAACTTGACGTTTGACGTGCCCATCTTTAATGTCAGCCTTAAAGACTAGGCATGCCATTCGAGGAGCGGACACGTGTCGAGCATTGTATGGTGTAATAGGTGGCCATCAGGGTCTCTTTTTGGCTAAAAATAGGGGTGCCCGATTCTGGCCTCTTTGTTGTTTTTCGTTTTTGCTGTTGAGGTGCTGCCATTTTTGCTGCCGAACGTGTCCAGTGTTCCGATCTGCTTGCGCCATTCTTCATTTCGTTGGTGGGTTGCTCCATTTTGCTGGTTTTTGGTCTGAGGAGGTTGAGTTGAGTCTGCATAGGAATTTTCGGAGCTTTTCTTTGCATTTTTGTTTATTTTTGTTGTGTGTGGTGGCTTGCGGGATGGGTTCGAGTGACAGTAGTGGTTCTGATGCGTTGGAGAGGATGGAGGGTCTGTCCTATGCTGGTGGTTGGAGCATCGACGAGGTATGCGATGATCTGGACCGTGACATCGAGGAAGGGGCCAGGATGGCTGCTGGTAGTGGGGATGGAGCGAGTGGTGGGGGTGGAGTTGTTGTTGGTGGTGCCTCAGAGGTAGACTAAACGTCTTTTGAGAAAGATGAGGAAAGTGAAGGGGTTGCTGGGGATGGTGGCGTGGAGTTAAGTTTTATGATGATATCCATTGTACTATGACTGCCGAGCAGGTTGGCGTACTGATGCTGACCCATGGCATCTTCATCCCCAATTATCGCTATGAATTCTATGTGCCCGAATCGGGACGACGTCCTAATCAGATTAGGAAAGATGGGAGGGACGCGATCTTCTTCGAGCACATGTTCAAAGAGGGATTCCACCTTCTTCTGCACCCTTTCTCCGCCACTTGCCTTGAGGGATATGGTATTGTTGTTGCTCAGCTGACAAGGTCTTCTTGGCCTGTTATGGTGGCGTACTTCCTTGATTGCAAGAAGAGGGGCATGGAGCCTTTGTATGTCGCGATTCTCAACTTGTACCATTTGAAGGTGAAGTAGGACAAGTTCTGCTACCTTAGTCCTCGCCACAGGGTGGTCGTAGAGAAAGCTCCCTAAAGATCGTAGTTTTTTGCTGTGAAACTGAAGTTAGAGAACAATTGGGGTTTTTCGATAAAATGGTCTGAACCCCCGAAAGATCCACAAAAATATTTGTGGCCATGAATGATCTGGAGAAAGATCAATTCGACTATTACATGTCGAACAAGATCAACTGGAAGGTCGCCGTGATTGACTGCCTTATTTACAGGCACTGTTTAGAGGGTATTAGTCCAAACAGGATGGCGGCCAAGTTTGCCAATCTAGTCCCTCCTCCCCAAGGTAAAGAGTGGCCCGTGGGTAGTACTGACTACTACGTCGAGGTTTTGATGGGTATCATCGAGCCCGAGAAGAAGAAAAAATGAGCAAGAAGTCGGGCACCTCTCGTTGAAGCATGGCTGCTCTTTCGGGAAAGGCAAGTGCTGCCTCTCCTAGCAAGGTGGTTCTTAAATAGGTGGGCACCGCCGATGAAGGTAATGGTCTTGGGGCTTCCAGCCATACACTTGCTTTGGCGTCTTGGATCCCTGAACCTGCCCCTCTTGCTTCAACCCCCGCTGTGATAGAACTGCCACCCTCTCCTAGTTTGTCAGAGAGCGAAGGTGATGATAGTTTGAGAGCTGGAACAAAGCCGGTTGAAGTTATTATCTTGGATGATGACAGTGATGAGGAGATGGTATTCGACATGGGAGATTCTATGAGCTCCGACAGCTCTGATAGCTCCGTCAGTGAAGATGATGCTTAGCGTGGTGGTTCTACTACGGCGGCGTTGTTTCTAAATCTTTGGCGAACTGGTATATTTTGCATGCTCTCATCATTTGGGCTTTGATGAGCTCTCATCTTGATTGTTTTCTTTCGTGCAGGTATGTCAAGTCTTACCATTGCTGAGAGGATTCGCCAGGCGACGAAGGATAAGAGTAAAGCCCAAAGCCAGGGCATAGAGTCTATTGCTCCGCTAGCTCAAAAGCAGTCTGCCAAGAAACATAAGAGGGATAGCTTGGCCGCCGATCCTGCCCCAAAGAAGCAGAAAGTTGGCGTGGATTCGAAAAACCAAAAGTTTATTCCCTCTTTGTCTGCTAAACAGGCGGGCCTTGGCGTGGCTACACAAAAAATGGGTCAAGGTGGGGAGAGATGATGCTCCACCTACTGTTCCTCCGAAATCAAAGAAAGCTGCTAAGGGTGGCAAATCTCTGCCCATTATACCAGTCTCCCCGGGCGGGGACGGGTCTTCTTCCACCCGTGATGACGCGGTGACATGCTCCATGTGCTCTTCACCTTCACCCCATGGGGGTGTCTTCCGCGATGCACGACAGGGGTCTGACTCTTATTTTGACTACCAAAGCCGTATGCCCGTTGGGTCATTGCTGGGCAACGTCGACGAGTGTGTTAGTTGGGCCTGTAGTCATCTCTCCTTCTAGGAGGTGAAGGTTATCGAGGCTTGCAGCGTACGCACCGTTCAACGTAGTTTGTTGTTTGATGGTGGAGGTGAGCTTTTTTCTGCGAGTAATCTGATGGTTGGTGCTAGCTGTCGCAACCTAAAAAAAATAAATAACGACGAGTCTCATCGCAAGACTTTATTATTCGTTAGGCGTGACATTAAAAAAAATCGAGGAAAAGTCGACTTAATTCCTCTAGAAAAATGAAGGTTTTGAAAATGATCTTAAAAAAGACATGGAGTCGCCACCAATCTTTTTTAGCTAGGTGTGATCGGCCACCTATTAAAACCGATTTTATAAAATATTTTAAAAATTAATTAAAACATTTTAAAAACCAATTTCAAGTCTGCGTTTTAAACCAGAGAAATCAAAGAAGCGGGTTCGAGAGTCGGTTACGTGTGGGGAAGGATTAGCACCCCCACAACGCCCGTATAAATCGGTACCTTATTAATCGTATGTTATCTCAAGTCTCGGTAAAAAGTTGGTTTTAAATTTAGTATTTCAAGTTAATTCCCAATTTAAAGAAAAATAATTTCATTTTTTTTATTGAAAATGATCCAGAATTTATAAATTCAAAATTTTCCTATATTCCCCAACAAACGTGGCAAAATATAGAAATTTTTATTAGTTTTGGAAAACTTTCCGAATCATTCTCTTTTTTGAATGAAAGATATTCCTTTATTAATGATAATTGATGATATTCCCTCCAGCAAACCCGGTAGAGAACTCATGAATTATTTTAACTCGGGAATATCTTTATTTTTATTGAAAACCATTATCTTTTGAAAACATTTAAAATAAATGAATACATATATGCTAAATAAAGATAACTAAATAAAAGCATAGGATATCATGAAATATTCGAAACCATATAATAAACCATGTAACATCAAAAAATATAAATCAAAATAACAACAATATCATAGAAATTATTATAGCAAGAATCACATATTATATAAAATGCATGAATATAAAAATGCAATGCATGAAATGTATTTTTTTCCTTTAATTAAGGAAATTCGTATATCTAAAAAGATATCCGGCTACCTTAGGAAAATATGTCAAATTAAATATTCTAAAACCAAAATACTTTGTGATTGTTTGAAAACAATTTTCAAAAGCTTGAATTAAAAATAAAAACTGGGCTAATTTCTTTAAAATGGCTCTAATTTCCTAAGTTTAAAAAATCCGGACTTGACTACCCTTAACCCGGGACTTGAAAAACCATTTTTAGAGTTTGAAAAGGCTTAGAAATTACCCTAAGTCAGTAGCTAACCCTTCTAATCAGCCCACTCTAAGTAAATTAACCAAAACAGAAAATTGTTTTTTTTTTTTAAACTCAATTCTGACTCCACTGTCCAGTTTTGATCCGCGAATTTTTATCCTATTTTTAAAAATTCCAAAAATTCTAAAACAAATAATGGAAACCCAGAACATGTAAAACTACACGAAAAAAAATCGGCTTAATTTTCGAATCAAAGATGAATTCCCAGAAAAATCAGAGATGTACGAGTTTTTGGAGGAGAAAAAACTGCTTTGTTTTTCTTTAAATTCAATTCTGACTCCACTGTCCAGTTTTAATCCACGATTTTTTACCCTATTTTAAAAAATTCCAAAAATTCTGAAAAAAATACTGGAGACTCACGACATTTAAAACTACACGAAAAAAAATCGGCTTAATTTTTTGATCAAATATGAATTCCCAGAAAAATCAGAGATGTACGAGTTTTTGGAGGAGAAAAAACTGCTTTGTTTTTCTTTAAATTCAATCCTGACTCCACTGTCCAGTTTTAATCCACGATTTTTTACCCTATTTATAAAAATTCCAAAAATTCTAAAAAAAATATTGGAGCTTCAGGACATATAAAACTACATGAGAAAAAATTGGCTTAATTTTCTGATCAAAGATGAATTCCCAGAAAAATCGGAGATGTACGAGTTTTGGGTGGAAAAAAAACTGCTTTGCCAATACATTTTTTTTGTCTTTGATAAAATCATTTAAAAATAAAAATAAAAATATTTGAAACTCATAAAATGACTTGAAAGCAGTAGCTAGGACTTTTTGAAAGTTAGATAAAAATTGGCTAAGTAAAAAAAATCACAAAGGTAGAATAATCAATTTGACAAACTTAATTTTCCACAAGTGTGCTCAAGAGAGCATGACTTTGAACCATTAACTGGCTCAAGTCATTATTCAAGTGGCATGAACATGAAATGCATGAAACAATGCAGCAAACATAATGCATGAAATGCATGGATCTAAACCTAAATGTAAGGAAAATGCATGACATAAATAATATGGCCTAGACCTAACATGAACTTGCATGACATTTAATGTAACCTAGACCTAAGACATGCATGGCATTTTCACAAACACAAGGCATGCTTAATTCAAAAATCCAACCAAATATCATGCAAATGCAAAAACCTAACAACTAGCATGACAAAAAATACAACACACAATGCAAAACACATGGAGTAGCCAAATGGCCCCAAGCTCCAACAAGCATGGCATTTTCACAAACACTTGGTATGCTAGCATGAAAAACTAAGTCATAACACAAAAATCACACAAGCATTTTCACAAACACCTAATATACCAAATCTAAAACATGCTCACTAAGATATAAAACAAGAATCATGCAAAGAATCACACAAGCATTTTCACAAACACTTAATATGCTAACTCTAAAACATGCTCAAATTTAAACAACATGAAAACAGAAAATTAAAAATGCAAAAACATGATATCTAAGACATAAATGGCAACAAACAAAGCAACCAAATTAAATATAACTTAAGAACATGAAATAACATAACACTTAAAACATCAAAAACAAAGAAAATAGCATAAACAATATGGTAAAATGAATTGAAACAACAACTTAAAATAAATAATGTAGGCCATTTGGCCATGGTGAGTTTATTGTAAAAACAAAATGTAAAAAAATATACTTAAGAAAGGAAATGAAGGAAGAACAAGAAACATTATTTTAAAATGAAAACTCACCAAGTAGAGATTAAAATAGCAAAAAACAAGAATAGAAAATGAAAGTGCAAGAGTTGGTGCTCAAGAGCAACCTCAAGAAGCTAATATTTCAAGCTTTTCTCTTCAAACTTTCCTTTATTTCTAAACTTTTCTTTTTTTTGCTCTCAACCAAGAAGATAAAAACTAAGAAAAACTAAGAGAAATCAGCCAAAATGGAAAAGAAGAAACCAAAATCTGCCTCCCCTCCCTTAGGGCTAGCCTTAATGCATGGTTATATAGCCTCCAAGATGTTGTCATTTTTGTGTAACCTAATTTCCATCAAATGGCCAATAATTCAAGATCAAAAGTCATGAAATTACCACCTTTAGATTAGCATCTCAGCCCTCTCAAATTACAGCTATGCAAAAATAATGTTGACATCTTTCTTAACCTATGTGGTTTAATCACCATGGCTTGATCAAAGAGAATGGTTAACTAACTCTTGATTTTTAACCACTTGATTAAAAAAAAAATTAGAAGCTTCCTCCTTTCTTTGGGCTTGGGCATGCCAGCACTTCTCTTTTCCAGCCCAACTCTGATTTTTTTGAAGGGCCAAAAAAGCCCTTTTCGGTTGCTTGGGTGAAATGACCATTTTGCCCCCCGGATGCAAATAAATATCAAACGGACTCCAAATTCAATTTTTCTTTTTTTAATACTTCCAAAATAATAAAATATTGAGTTCTGGAAGCTTTCAAAATTATCCGAGTCCGTTTGCTATTTATTTGGATTTTTTCTTCCCAAAAATGCCCTTTTATGCCCCTACATTTTACCATTTTTTAAACGAGCTCCCAATCAAGATTTTTCTTCACCAATCTCTTCAAAATAATTAAAAAGTGTGATCTGGAAGTTTTCATAATTTTTGGAGCTCATTTGGTATTTTTTTTGGGATTTATCGGCTTGAATTACTGCATAGGAGGCCCGGGATTTGGCCATTTTGCAAACGAACTCGGAATCAAGATTTTCTTTCGCCAATCTCTTCCAAATAATTTAAAAATGAGATTTGCCAAATTTCAGAATTTTTGGAGTCCATTTGCTATTTTTCCGGGATTTATCTTTTTGAATTACTGCATAAGAAGCCCGGGATTTGGCCACTTTGCAAACGAACTCGGAATCAAGATTTTCTTTCTCCAATCTCTTTCAAATGATTTCAGAATGAGATTGACAAATTTTCCATAATTTTCGGAGTCCATTTGCTATTTTTCCCAAATTTTTCCAATTTTACCCTTTAACCTCCGAAACCCGGTTTTGCTCAAAACAAGTCCGATTTTCAGATTTTCTTCTATCTGAGCCTTGGGCTATCCTTTTTAATCATTCCTCATCCATTGGGGGCTTTGGTCTTACCAAGTCGGGCCATTTCTGTGATTCTTCCCGATTTCACCGAAATCCACTAAAAACCCTAATTCTCGGTTTTCTCCCGGATTGACTTTTTTTTCGGTTTTTCTTGCAAGTGACTTCTCCATTACCCGTAGTCAGTGCTTATCTTTCATTTGGAACCTTCAATTTCGACCAGTTTGATCGTTTAAGCACTTTTCCCCAAATTTCTCGGATTAGGGTTTCCTTTCTACTGAATCTCCAAATCCCAACTTCCGAACTCCATATCTTTCAATGTAGACCGCGGATTATCAAAATTCTTTCGCCATTTTTCAATTGAACTTAAAATCTTGATTTTGAAAGTGGATTGACTTTTTCAGTAGTTGACTTTCTGGGGTTGACTTTTTCGGGTTGACTTTTTCGAGGTTGACTTTTTTCAAGTTTGACTTTTTGTGCTCGCCCTCTTAAACTAAGTCTCGGAGTACCACCTGCAGGATGAAAACAGTCTTTTTACACTTGGGAACATCAATATGGGAAGAAAACATACCTGTTTAGTGGTCCGGACAAAATTAGGTGTCTACAGCTGCCCCTCTTTGGCTATTGCTGAGAATCAGGAATCAGGCAAAGATAAACCGACACTAATTTTGTACGGTCAGTGACATCACATGTGAAGAAAAGGGAAAGGGGTTTCTTTTTCATTTTAATTTTTTTTCATTTTCTATTTTTCATTTTTTCATTTTTTTCTTCTTTCTTCTTTTTTTCTTTTTTCTTTTTTCTTTTTTTTTATTTTTTTTTATTATTTTTTTTATTATTATTTTTTTATTTTTTCTATTTTCTCTTTTTTCATTTTTTTTAAAAACAATAAATTGAAGATTTTGTCCTTAAATTGAATTCCCTGCCTAAACAAGGCTCGATTCGTCTTAAGGGAATGAATTCGATTTCAAAAGAAAAATTTATGCTCGAAGGGCTTTAAAATTGGTGCCCGAAGGTCTTAAAATGGTGCCCGGAGGTCTTAAAAATTGGTGCCCGGAGGTCTTAAAAATTGGTGCCCGGAGGTCTTACCCCTGAAAAAAGTTATGCCCGGAGGTCTTAAAGATGTTGCCCGGAGGTCTTACCTGTGATTTGAAAAATTATGTCCGGAGGTCTTAAAAATTGGTGCCCGGAGGTCTTACCCCTGAAAAAAGTTATGCCCGGAGGTCTTAAAGATGTTGCCCAGAGGTCTTACCTATGATTTGAAAAAAATTATGCCCGGAGGTCTTACCCCTAAAAAAAATAATGCCCGGAGGTCTTAAAGATGTTGCCCGGAGGTCTTACCTGTGATTTGAAAAATTATGCCCGGAGGTCTTAAAAATGGTGCCCATAGGCCTTACCCCTGAAAAAAAGAGTTATGCCCGGAGGTCTTAAAGATGTTGCCCGGAGGTCTTACCTGTGATTTGAAAAATTATGCCCGGAGGTCTTAAAATGGTGCCCGGAGGTCTTAAAAATTGGTGCCCGGAGGTCTTACCTGTGATTTGAAAAAAATGCGCTCTATGCGACTTTAAAAATGTTGCCCGGAGGTTTTAAGAATGGTGCCCGGAGGCCTTACCCGTGATTTGGAAGAAATGCGCTGTATGCGACTTTAAAAATGATGCCCGGAGGTCTTAAGAATGGTGCCCGGAGGCCTTACCCATAATTTGGAAGAAATGCGCTGTACGCGACTTTAAAAATGATGCCCGGAGGTCTTAAGAATGGTGCCCGGAGGCCTTGCCCATAATTTGGAAGAAATGCGTTGTACGCGACTTTAAAAATGATGCCCGGAGGTCTTAAGAATGGTGCCCGGAGGCCTTACCCGTGATTTGGAAGAAATGCGCTGTATGCGACTTTAAAAATGATGCCCGGAGGTCTTAAGAATGGTGCCCGGAGGCCTTACCCGTAATTTGGAAGAAATGCGCTGTATGCGACTTTAAAAATGATGCCCGAAGGTCTTAAGAATGGTGCCCGGAGGCCTTACCCGTGATTTGGAAGAAATGCGCTGTATGCGACTTTAAAAATGATGCCCGGAGGTCTTAAGAATGGTGCCCGGAGGCCTTACCCATAATTTGGAAGAAATGCGCTGTATGCGACTTTAAAAATGATGCCCGGAGGTCTTAAGAATGGTGCCCGGAGGCCTTACCCGTGATTTGGAAGAAATGCGCTGTATGCGACTTTAAAAATGATGCCCGGAGGTCTTAAGAATGGTGCCCGGAGGCCTTACCCATAATTTGGAAACAATGCGCTGCATGCGACTTTAAAAATGATGCCCGGAGGTCTTAAGAATAGTGCCCGGAGGCCTTACCCCTGAAAAAAGTTATGCCCGGAGGTTTTAAAGATGTTGCCCGGAGGTCTTAAAGATATTGCCCGGAGGTCTTACCTGTGATTTGAAAAATTATGCCCGGAGGTCTTAAAAATGTTCTTTGAAGAATTGTTGAAAATTACCCTAACGATTTTGAGAAGATGCGAATGCTTTTTGATGCAGATGCAGGTGTTGAATAAGACACGAAATGACTTAAACTGGTGCAAATGTCTTTAATGCAAATGTAAATGACTTGGATTGATGCCCATGTTTCATGATGCAGATGACCCTACTAATTGTGTTCATGTAACTGGTTTATGAATGGTGTAACTACAATTACCACACAGTAATGAAAATGCAATGATTCTAGAAATGATGCAATTGCTTGAGATGACACAAATACGAATTCCATGAAGAATGTAAATGTAAAGGTAAAATACAGATGCTTATGGAATAATGCCAATGCAAATACCCATGAATGATGCAAATGCTTGCCGACACTGTGCAGATGCAAAAGCTCGATAAAGAGATGAGTGCTCATGAGTGATGCAAGTGCCCCCGGCTGTTTTTCTAGACTTTGGCTTAGCCTTTCAAATTCATTTTTCCTCTTCAAATCAGAGTATATCTTCAATTCATTTTGGCTATTCTCTTTGCCCCAACAGTTTTTCAAACTTTCATCAACAGAGATCTTAACCGGGTTCTATTTCTTCTTCTCATATCTGGAAGTCAAGACCTATCCTGGCAGTTCTACACCTTTGAGTTAGAAAAATCCTTGTCTCATGCCAACATCAAAATGGGTATTTCAAAAAAATCTTTTTATTTTGTAGACACCTAATTTTGTCCGGACCACTAAACATGTATGTTTTCTTCCCATATTGATGTTCCCAAGTGTAAAAAGACTGTTTTCATCCTGCAGGTGGTACTCCGAGACTTAGTTTAAGAGGGCGAGCACAAAAGGTCAAACTTGAAAAAAGTCAACCCCAAAAAAGTCAACTCCAAAAAAGTCAACCCCAGAAAGTCAACTACTGAAAAAGTCAACCCACTTTCAAAATCAAGATTTTAAGTTCAATTGAAAAATGGCGAAAGAATTTTGATAATCCGAGGTCTACATTGAAAGATATGGAGTTCGGAAGTTGGGATTTGGAGATTCAGTAGAAAGGAACCCTAATCCGAGAAATTTGGGGAAAAGTGCTTAAACGATCAAACTGGTCGAAATTGAAGGTTCCGAATGAAAGATAAGCACTGACTACGGGTAATGGAGAAGTCACTTGCAAGAAAAACCGAAAAAAAAGTCAATCCGGGAGAAAACCGAGAATTAGGGTTTTTAGTGGATTTCGGTGATATCGGGAAGAATCACAGAAATAGCCCGACTTGGTAAGACCAAAGCCCCCAATGGATGAGGAATGATTAAAAAGGATAGCCCAAGGCTCAGATTGAAGAAAATCTGAAAATCGGACTTGTTTTGAGCAAAACCGGGTTTCGGAGGTTAAAGGGTAAAATTGGAAAAATTTGGGAAAAATAGCAAATGGACTCCGAAAATTATGGAAAATTTGTCAATCTCATTCTTAAATCATTTGAAAGAGATTGGAGAAAGAAAATCTTGATTCCGAGTTCGTTTGCAAAGTGGCCAAATCCCGGGCTTCTTATGCAATAATTCAAAAAGATAAATCTCGGAAAAATAGCAAATGGACTCCAAAAATTCTGAAATTTGGCAAATCTCATTTTTAAATTATTTGGAATATATTGGCGAAAGAAAATCTTGATTCCGAGTTCGTTTGCAAAATGGCCAAATCCCGGGCCTCCTATGCAGTAATTCAAGCCGATAAATACCAAAAAAATACCAAATGAGCTCCAAAAATTATGAAAACTTCCAGATCACACTTTTTAATTATTTTGAAGAGATTGGTGAAGAAAAATCTTGATTTGGAGCTCGTTTAAAAAATGGTAAAATGTAGGGGCATAAAAGGGCATTTTTGGGAAGAAAAAATCCAAATAAATAGCAAACGGACTCGGATAATTTTGAAAACTTCCAGAACTCAATATTTTATTATTTTGGAAGTATTAAAAAAAGAAAAATTGAATTTGGAGTCCGTTTGATATTTATTTGCATCCGGGGGGCAAAATGGTCATTTCACCCAAGCAACCGAAAATGGCTTTTTTGGCCCTTCAAAAAAATCAGAGTTGGGCTGGAAAAGAGAAGTGCTGGCATGCCCAAGCCCAAAGAAAGGAGGAAGCTTCTAATTTTTTTTTTTTAATCAAGTGGTTACAAATCAAGAGTTAGTTAACCATTCTCTTTGATCAAGCCATGGTGATTAAACCACATAGGTTAAGAAAGATGTCAACATTATTTTTGCATAGCTGTAATTTGAGAGGGCTGAGATGCTAATCTAAAGGTGGTAATTTCATGACTTTTCATCTTGAATTATTGGCCATTTGATGGAAATTAGGTCACACAAAAATGACAACATCTTGGAGGCTATATAACCATGCATTAAGGCTAGCCCTAAGGGGGTGGAGGCAGATTTTGGTTTCTTCTTTTCCATTTTGGCTGATTTCTCTTAGTTTTTCTTAGTTTTTATCTTCTTGGTTGAGAGCAAAAAAAGAAAAGTTTAGAAATAAAGGAAAGTTTGAAGAGAAAAGCTTGAAATATTAGCTTCTTGAGGTTGCTCTTGAGCACCAACTCTTGCACTTTCATTTTCTATTCTTGTTTTTTGCTATTTTAATCTCTACTTGGTGAGTTTTCATTTTAAAATAATGTTTCTTGTTCTTCCTTCATTTCCTTTCTTAAGTATATTTTTTTTACATTTTGTTTTTACAATAAACTCACCATGGCCAAATGGCCTACATTATTTATTTTAAGTTGTTGTTTCAATTCATTTTACCATATTGTTTATGCTATTTTCTTTGTTTTTGATGTTTTAAGTGTTATGTTATTTCATGTTCTTAAGTTATATTTAATTTGGTTGCTTTGTTTGTTGCCATTTATGTCTTAGATATCATGTTTTTGCATTTTTAATTTTCTGTTTTCATGTTGTTTAAATTTGAGCATGTTTTAGAGTTAGCATATTAAGTGTTTGTGAAAATGCTTGTGTGATTCTTTGCATGATTCTTGTTTTATATCTTAGTGAGCATGTTTTAGATTTGGTATATTAGGTGTTTGTGAAAATGCTTGTGTGATTTTTGTGTTATAACTTAGTTTTTCATGCTAGCATACCAAGTGTTTGTGAAAATGCCATGCTTGTTGGAGCTTGGGGCCATTTGGCTACTCCATGTGTTTTGCATTGTGTGTTGTATTTTTTGTCATGCTAGTTGTTAGGTTTTTGCATTTGCATGATATTTGGTTGGATTTTTGAATTAAGCATGCCTTGTGTTTGTGAAAATGCCATGCATGTCTTAGGTCTAGGTTACATTAAATGCCATGCAAGTTCATGTTAGGTCTATGCCATATTATTTATGTCATGCATTTTCCTTACATTTAGGTTTAGATCCATGCATTTCATGCATTATGTTTGCTGCATTGTTTCATGCATTTCATGTTCATGCCACTTGAATAATGACTTGAGCCAATTAATGGTTCAAAGTCATGCTCTCTTGAGCACACTTGTGGAAAATTAAGTTTGTCAAATTGATTATTCTACCTTTGTGATTTTTTTTACTTAGCCAATTTTTATCTAACTTTCAAAAAGTCCTAGCTACTGCTTTCAAGTCATTTTATGAGTTTCAAATATTTTTATTTTTATTTTTAAATGATTTTATCAAAGACAAAAAAAATGTGTTGGCAAAGCAGTTTTTTTTCCACCCAAAACTCGTACATCTCCGATTTTTCTGGGAATTCATCTTTGATCAGAAAATTAAGCCAATTTTTTCTCATGTAGTTTTATATGTCCTGAGTCTCCAGTATTTGTTTTAGAATTTTTGGAATTTTTAAAAATAGGGTAAAAAATCGTGGATTAAAACTGGACAGTGGAGTCAGGATTGAATTTAAAGAAAAACAAAGCAGTTTTTTCTCCTCCAAAAACTCGTACATCTCTGATTTTTCTGGGAATTCATCTTTGATCAAAAAATTAAGACGATTTTTTCTCGTGTAGTTTTAAATGTCATGAGTCTCCAGTATTTTTTTCAGAATTTTTGGAATTTTTTAAAATAGGGTAAAAAATCGTGGATTAAAACTGGACAGTGGAGTCAGAATTGAATTTAAAGAAAAACAAAGCAGTTTTTTCTCCTCCAAAAACTCGTACATCTCTGATTTTTCTGGGAATTCATCTTTGATTCGAAAATTAAGCCGATTTTTTTTCGTGTAGTTTTACATGTTCTGAGTTTCCAGTATTTTTTTTAGAATTTTTGGAATTTTTAAAAATAGGATAAAAATTCGTGGATTAAAACTGGACAGTGAAGTCAGAATTGAATTTAAAAAAAAAACAATTTTCTGTTTTGGTTAATTTACTTAGAGTGGGCTGATTAGAAGGGTTAGCTACTGACTTAGGGTAATTTCTAAGCCTTTTCAAACTCTAAAAATGGTTTTTCAAGTCCCGGGTTAAGGGTAGTCAAGTCCGGATTTTTTAAACTTAGGAAATTAGAGCCATTTTAAAGAAATTAGCCCAGTTTTTATTTTTAATTCAAGCTTTTCAAAATTGTTTTCAAACAATCACAAAGTATTTTGGTTTTAGAATATTTAATTTGACATATTTTCCTAAGGTAGCCGGATATCTTTTTAGATATACGGATTTCCTTAATTAAAGGAAAAAAATACATTTCATGCATTGCATTTTTATATTCATGCATTTTATATAATATGTGATTCTTGCTATAATAATTTCTATGATATTGTTGTTATTTTGATTTATATTTTTTGATGTTACATGGTTTATTATATGGTTTCGAATATTTCATGATATCCTATGCTTTTATTTAGTTATCTTTATTTAGCATATACGTATTCATTTATTTTAAATGTTTTCAAAAGATAATGGTTTTCAATAAAAATAAAGATATTCCCGAGTTAAAATAATTCATGAGTTCTCTACCGGGTTTGCTGGAGGGAATATCATCAATTATCATTAATAAAGGAATATCTTTCTTTCAAAAAAGAGAATGATTCGGAAAGTTTTCCAAAACTAATAAAAATTTCTATATTTTGCCACGTTTGTTGGGGAATATAGGAAAATTTTGAATTTATAAATTCTGGATCATTTTCAATAAAAAAAATGAAATTATTTTTCTTTAAATTGGGAATTAACTTGAAATACTAAATTTAAAACCAACTTTTTACCGAGACTTGAGATAACACACGATTAATAAGGTACCGAT
Source organism: Fremontodendron californicum (assembly GCA_030761205.1). NCBI lineage: Eukaryota > Viridiplantae > Streptophyta > Magnoliopsida > Malvales > Malvaceae > Fremontodendron > Fremontodendron californicum. The sequence goes on from JAULJL010000003.1 coordinate 30,627,336, forward strand.
TTATACGGGCGTTGTGGGGGTGCTAATCCTTCCCCACACGTAACCGACTCCCGAACCCGCTTCTTTGATTTCTCTGGTTTAAAACGCAGACTTGAAATTGGTTTTTAAAATGTTTTAATTAATTTTTAAAATATTTTATAAAACCGGTTTTAATAGGTGGCCGATCACACCTAGCTAAAAAAGATTGGTGGCGACTCCATGTCTTTTTTAAGGTCATTTTCAAAACCTTCATTTTTCTAGAGGAATTAAGTCGACTTTTCCTCGATTTTTTTTTAATGTCACGCCTAACGAATAATAAAGTCTTGCGATGAGACTCGTCGTTATTTTTTTTTAGGTTGCGACAGCTTGGCGACTCCACTGGGGAAATATTAGAGAGTCAGGCCTAGAATTAGTCGTGTGTTATCAAAGTCTCCGTTTTGTTGGTTTAATTGGTATTTGATTTTAATTCCCACATTTTTTTAATAAGGAGAATTTTGAAAATAATAAATTGTTTTTAAATATGTTCATACTCATGTGCATGCATTTTATTTTTGTTCTCTAGTTATTTAAGGTTGTATATTATAATTGCTTGTTGGTTAATGCGTTACACTATTCTTGAATGTTTTAATTGCTAGGGTATTTAGAATAAGGTTTGTAGAATAGGTGGTGAAAGGTTTATTATTCCTCCACACACACTACACGTGCATTTGCATAACATGAATCCTATACCCGGGTTCCGTCCTTTTAAGTGGGAGTAAAGTAACTACGCCTTCGTGATTGATCCTCCGTATGGGCTAGTGAAACACTTTCGGAGTATAAAGTACCTAATGCCTTCGTGATGATCCTCCGCATGGGCATAGGAAAATATACTCTAACGAATTGAACCCGCTTTTATCGGGGTGCCTTACTAGCCTTCACTGGCGACAGTGAGGAACAATTCGGAGCCTTAGAACCGATTCACCCTCATATAGTGAACCTAGGCGAAGCCATGCCGGATTTTCGTTAGATATACCGAAAATAGGAACACATAGAGGGACAGTTCTAAACCTTTTGTTACCTATTTTACACTCCGAATAAGTGTGGTAGATCGGGCAACGATATACGTACATCGCCCGTAATAAATGTGATACTCCGCCTCGAAGACATCGTGATGCCTAAATAAGCAGATATTGCTGGGGCAGATGTTCATTAGCTGTTTTAAAAAAAATAAAAAATAAAAAAATAAATTGCATGTTGCACATTTCATACATGTGTGAATAGAGCATGTACATTTTTGGTTGTGTTATTGATCTCATTCTTTGCAATAAACAGTTGGTAATTTCATTTGATGATTTCATAAAACCGGTAGTGTCACATGAACATTTGCATATGGTACCATAGTGGGATCCACCCTGAAATTCTTTTGAAAATAATGTGATTGGTTTTTCATAAATAAAAAAAAACACAAAAAAAAGCATGTTAAAAAAAATCATAAATTAGGAGGCAAATCTTGCATAATGAGATTTTTGAATAATCAAGATTTAGGTCCCACCAATTTCGTGTAATCATTGGTTAATTTATTTGTGTCATTTTGACATCGTGTTACAGTCATAACATGCATGATTATTCATTGTAGAATACATTTGTGATATACATGGTCATTCTTTGTACCTACCTTTGTATTAATTCATTTATTCTTAGCATGTATCATTTTGACATCATAGCATGCATGGTCATTCATTGTAGGACACGTTTATGACATGCATAGTCATTATCTGTATATACCTGGCATTAAATTGCATCCATAGCATACATAGTCATCATAATTTCTCTGTATATGTTCATGCATTAATCATCAATTTATTCATGCACATAGGAATAGAGCGTGTACATTCATAATCTTAATCTCATGACATTTTCATTTGCATGAAAGGGGTTCGAGATATGAGGAATGAATCGGAGGAACGATTGGGTGCTTTGGAACGCAATCAAGATGAATATGGACATGAAATCCGAGAGGTGAAGGAACAACTTGCCAAATTGCTGAAAATGGTTGAGGATATGGGTAACAGTAAAGGTGAACTTTCTCAGGGCTTCGCATCATCTTCGGATCAACCAAAACCATTAGGTCCAGAACATACAATCCTTGCTGGATCCTGCACTTGTCAATGCCACAAAGGTTGCAATCCTGATGAAATTGTGGACAAAATCATGAAAATAATTAAACCTGAAAGCCTGATACCAAAGACAGAAACCTCGAATCCAGTACCATACCTGCAAACTGTTCTAGGTCCAAACCAGTATCCCCACCCTACTATGGTCCAATCGTCCATTGGGACGACCACTACGGGATTCCTGAATCCCACTCCATCGTTACCAACTATCAGTTCATACTATTTCCCTCATCAATCACCTTATCCAGTACCTGAGATAGGAACCTCGAGCTATGTACAACCTCCAAAGGCCCCGTGTCCAAATCCATACCCTTACCATGCTGTTCCGCCACATCCCCATGTAAACACTCCGGTTCGAACCTTAGTGCTACCACCAAGTGCCCCAACTCCTAGGCCATGTGTGACTAAGAAACGATCCCAGAATAAGACCCAAATGCATTTTGATCCCATTCCAATCAGCTACCAAGAGCTCCTCCCTATACTGATCCAAAATCACATGGTTGCCTGTGTCCCATTGAAACCCCTGTTACCACCATATCCAATATGGTATAATCCAAATGAAAGATGTGATTATCACTGTGGAATTGTTGGCCATAGCATCGAAGATTGTATAGCAGTCAAAAGGAAAGTGCAAGCTCTCATAGATGCCAAGTGGTTGGATCCAACGACACTGATTGATAAAGGACTGGGAAAACGCCATTAGGATTGGGAGATTTACAGCATTGAAGTGGAAAGACTTCGGTCTTATATGATGTAATAGGATTTCACTTTTTTCAGTAGCCGGCTCTTATAGCCTTAGGATGCTAGGAAGAATAAAGTGCTTGTAAAGACAGTTTTAACTACTGCTCAAATTTTGTAAAACATGGTTTATACCATTGTGAACATTGATATGGGAATGAATTGAGTATGCTTCAAATTTATAAGATGTTGATGATTAAGTTCCTCCGATTCTTATTTCCTCCGTGATATCTTCCCCTTTGTATATACTCTATATCAATCATTCATTGTTTGCATGTATCATAATTGACACCGTGTTGCATTCATAGGATATATGATCATTCATTGGGAAACATGCTAAAATGCATATGATTAGTCATTGCATATATCCATGTGTTGATTTGTTTATTCTTTGTTTGCAACATGTTGGCATTGTGATTGCATTTATCACATATATGGTCATCATGTTTCCATTGTACATATCCATACATCATATTGTTTAGGCTTCACATGCATGAAATTGCATTCATGGCTCATTCATCATGACATACATTTGGGGGAAATAAAATAGAAGTTGGCTTGGCTTTAGGAGTCTTTGAAAGAATTTCCATTTCAAATCAGAAGAAGTACTGAGTACACTTTTAATACAGGCCGGTGCTATGGAGGATGAACAAGTTGCCCGAATGGAAAAAATGGAAAGGGAACAGAGAGAATTGCGAGAACAGCTAGCAAAATCTCAAGCAGAATCTAAGGATCAGATGACTAAACTGATGGAGCTAATGTCTGCTGTAATGAAGGGAAAAGGATACACCGAAAACTTTGTCGCCGGAGAAGGGTTAGAGGTACAAAAGGGCCAAGATGAGGTAGCAATAAGTGATGCCCAGAACACTGTTAACCCCGTCAATGTCCTAAAATCAGATGATCCGGCTGAACAGGCAAAGTTGAAAAGGGTTGCAGTAAATGAGGTTGAGTTGGCAGATTCCCAAGGGAAATATCAGTTGTTAGATGAAAGGCTCCGGGCAATAGAAAGAAAAGATGTATTCGGGAGTGTGGAGGCGAAAGAACGATGCTTGGTCCTCGATTGAGTCATTCCTCCTAAGTTCAAGATCCCTGACTTTGTGAAATATGACGGGACGACCGATCCATCAGCCCACATCACTATGTTCTGTTGAAAGATGACAAGTCAGATAGATAATGATAAGCTTTTGATTCACTGCTTTCAGGATAGCCTCAGCGGGTCCGCAATTAGGTGGTATAGTCAGTTGAGCAAGGATCAGATTCGCTCTTGGAATGATTTGGCTGGGGCTTTTCTAGACCAGTACAAGCATATGACCGACAAGACACTTGATCGTCTCACTTTGCAAAATATGGAGAAAAAAGCTACTGAGAGCTTCAAAGAATATGCACAACGGTGGATGAGCCTGGCTGCCCAAATACAACCGCCCTTGACACAAAAGGAAATCACTATCCTTTTTGTGAATACACTGCACGCCTCGTACTATGACAGACTTGTCGGCAATGCTTCGAAGAATTTTGCGGACATGGTAATTTCAGGGGAGATTATTGAGAATGCTATCAAGAATGGGAAACTTGAAAGAGAAGGAACATCCAATACCGAGAGAAATAAGGCACCAAGAAAGAAAGAGGAAGATGTCCAAACTATGGAAGATTTCATCCCATATTCCCAATTTCCCTCATACCAATCATGTTACCCTACTGAGGTATCTCCAAGCCTTTATCCTTACCTACCTACCCAAACACCTAATCCTATACCAGCCCTTGCAACAAGGCCTACTTCTAGAAAACGACCGCGAGAAAATCAAGAAAGAATTCCAATCCCCATCCCTGACTTACTGCCATTACTAATAAAGAATCAGTACCTTACCCCGGTACCTTTGAAAATAGCTCCGAATCCATCAGCAAGGAGTTATGACCCTGACAGCAAGTGTGATTATCACCTAGGGGTAGTTGGGCATTCAACTGAAAAATGCAGACAACTGAAGGAAATGATTGAAAGTTTTATCCGTGATGGTATTTTGACACCGGAGCTTATCGATCAATGGAAGGCCACTTAGCCCTAAATCAATTTCTTTCAGGGTTTTAGGGGGAGAATTACTACCTTTGAAGGATGTCAATAGGAGCATTTTTGACGCATGTAGTTTTATACACTGTGATGATGAAAGCACTTGTCTCATGTTAACATCTACATGAATTAAATGAATTTTAAATGCTTTGTGTTTGTTGTGTTTTAAATAAACGTGAATTTACAAAAATAAGCATTAAGGAAGTTTTAATAATGGATAGTCTCAAGAAGATTGATGATCAGTGTTAGAAATGACCCAACACCATCCCCCTCTTTTTTGGGCTTCTCTATACCTAAACCTTGAATCAATAACACTTGAAAGACCTAATGCTTCAAGGAAAAATGAATGAAAAAAGAGAAGCATTGTCATTGCAAAATAAGCAAGGATGTAAATCCTAGTCTAGGCTATGAACAAAGGAACAAACTTTTTGAAATTTTTTGAATTCCTTGAAAATCAAACAAATGAGACATTTTTTCAAGAATCCAGATTTTGATAATTTGGTGTGTGTCAGGATTGTGCTAAAACCATTCATGACCTTTCCCAATGACCACAAAACACTAATTGCCCAGACATCACTTCATGATTGACACCTTAGGGCACAATGATTAAACTAGATTATCCCTTGTCCCAGAGAAAACCTGCTTTTGGGTCATGTTTTCCTTGTCTCTTCAAAGAACTCAGATTGGAAACTCAGCCTTTTCAAAACAGACCTAGACTTGCCATGTTCCTCGTTGATACAAATTCGCATGGATAATCAAATTGGGGCATCATATGTGGAAATGATGGATACATAGTGAAGAAGGATGGGCTAATGCATGAATCATTGGGGGCATGCGACGAAAAAAACAAAAAAAAAAGAAAAAGAAAAATCATGATATCATGCATATGAGAATTCGGATGATTCCAAAGTGCAAAATGAAATTCTGAATATCTATTTCCCCTGAGGATTGCTTTTCAATGAGAATATTTGGGCTTGATATGATGAATGGCCATCTTTGATATCCATTTCACAAGAAAAAAATTATTATCCATAGTCACCCCTTTTGAGCCAAAAGAATTCTTAATTCTTTGAACCCTGATCAAGGATTACCCTCTACACTGGGGGGCAAATGCGAGGAAAGATCTTTTCAAAGATCATTGAGAAATGAGTGACAGCTCAGGGACAGACACAAAGCAAATGGAGCCCCGAATAAATACGGGCGCACTCTGTCAAAGAAAAAAAGAAGAGGAAAAGATGACGAAATGAAAGCCAAGAAAAACAAACAAAAAACACAATAAAAAAATGTGTGTGAAAGACATGGCAAATTGAAAGCCAAAAGCAAGGAAGAAAAAGAGCAAAATCAAAAAGAAAGAAATGTCCAAGAAGAGACACATGCTTCAAAGAAAATCCTCTTCAAGAAAGGATCCTTGATCTGATTACCCTCAAACACATATTTTGGGCCTATTTATCCTTTCTTTCTGAATCCTGAGCCATGGCCTACATTACGTGCTTTAAAAGTCCATTTTGATCAAGCATGAATGTTTAATTTGAAGGGTTTTCCTCAGATTTTATCCCATCTTATCAAATTCTCATTTCACTAAGGAAGAATTTAGAATTCTCAAGTGCATGGTAAAAAAAAAAAAAAGGAGAAAAATTGAAAAGAATGGGACTCTAGGGCGAAAACCCAAAAAAACGGGCGGTCTAGAGTAGAATGGGAATTTTCGATGCCATCGATGATAGTGCCGATACCCCAAAAGAAAAGATCTTATTAAAGGAGTGGTCATCGAGGAACATCTAGGAATTCCTGAACCCCCCAAATTGTCAGCTCTCATTCGGAGGATTGTCTTCAAAAACTGAAACTTTGTTCCCAAGATTAAACTTTCCGGTTTAAACATCCCAGCCAATCTTGATGCTTGACAAAATGCCTTGATATGGAAACTAAAAGAATGTTGAATTTGTTTGGTTCTCAATGAATTCATGATTTATAAAACCTGTTCCATTTGTGAGCCTAGAAGGGATATACATTTTTGTCATGAAGTTTTCCTGGAAAAGCCAGAATCTTGTTATACCAAGCCTTGCCAATCCAGTTGAAAAAACCCAGATTGATACTTAGAGAAATTTCTAACAATGATCATCAGTCTTCAAAAGATTTGTACATCACACATTGTGGGGTTAATATTTTTTGTTCAGAAGTTTTCAAAATGCGAAAACAAATAAAAAGATTTTTTTGAAATACCCATTTTGATGTTGGCATGAGACAAGGATTTTTCTAACTCAAAGGTGTAGAACTGCCAGGATAGGTCTTGACTTTCAGATATGAGAAGAAGAAATAGAACCCGGTTCAGATCTCTGTTGATGAAAGTTTGAAAAACTGTTGGGGCAAAGAGAATAGCCAAAATGAATTGAAGATATACTCTGATTTGAAGAGGAAAAATGAATTTGAAAGGCTAAGCCAAAGTCTAGAAAAACAGCCGGGGGCACTTGCATCACTCATGAGCACTCATCTCTTTATCGAGCTTTTGCATCTGCATAGTGTCGGCAAGCATTTGCATCATTCATGGGTATTTGCATTGGCATTATTCCATAAGCATCTGTATTTTACCTTTACATTTACATTCTTCATGGAATTCGTATTTGTGCCATCTCAAGCAATTGCATCATTTCTAGAATCATTGCATTTTCATTACTGTGTGGTAATTTTAGTTACACCATTCATAAACCAGTTACATGAACACAATTAGTAGGGGCATCTGCATCATGAAACATGGGCATCAATCCAAGTCATTTACATTTGCACCAGTTTAAGTCATTTCGTGTCTTATTCAACACCTGCATCTGCATCAAAAAGCATTCGCATCTTCTCAAAATCGTTAGGGTAATTTTCAACAATTCTTCAAAGAACATTTTTAAGACCTCCGGGCATAATTTTTCAAATCACAGGTAAGACCTCCGGGCAATATCTTTAAGACCTCCGGGCAACATCTTTAAGACCTCCGGGCATAACGTTTTTCAGGGGTAAGGCCTCCGGGCACTATTCTTAAGACATCCTGACATCATTTTTAAAGTCGCATACAGCGCATTTTTTCCAAATTATGGGTAAGGCCTCCGGGCACCATTCTTAAGACCTCCGGGCATCATTTTTAAAGTCGCATACAGCGCATTTCTTCCAAATCACGGGTAAGGCCTCCGGGCACCATTCTTAAGACCTCCGGGCATCATTTTTAAAGTCGCATACAGCGCATTTCTTCCAAATTATGGGTAAGGCCTCCGGGCACCATTCTTAAGACCTCCGGGCATCATTTTTAAAGTCGCATACAGCGCATTTCTTCCAAATCACGGGTAAGGCCTCCGGGCACCATTCTTAAGACCTCCGGGCATCATTTTTAAAGTCGCATACAGCGCATTTCTTCCAAATCACGGGTAAGGCCTCCGGGCACCATTCTTAAGACCTCCGGGCATCATTTTTAAAGTCGCGTACATCGCATTTCTTCCAAATTATGGGCAAGGCCTCCGGGCACCATTCTTAAGACCTCCGGGCATCATTTTTAAAGTCGCATACAGCGCATTTCTTCCAAATTATGGGTAAGGCCTCCGGGCACCATTCTTAAGACCTCCGGGCATCATTTTTAAAGTCGCATACAGCGCATTTTTTTCAAATCACAGGTAAGACCTCCGGGCACCAATTTTTAAGACCTCCGGGCACCATTTTAAGACCTCCGGGCATAATTTTTCAAATCACAGGTAAGACCTCCGGGCAACATCTTTAAGACCTCCGGGCATAACTCTTTTTTTCAGGGGTAAGGCCTATGGGCACCATTTTTAAGACCTCCGGGCATAAGTTTTCAAATCACAGGTAAGACCTCCGGGCAACATCTTTAAGACCTCCGGGCATTATTTTTTTTAGGGGTAAGACCTCCGGGCACTAATTTTTAAGACCTCCGGTCATAATTTTTTTCAAATCATAGGTAAGACCTCTGGGCAACATCTTTAAGACCTCCGGGCATAACTTTTTTCAGGGGTAAGACCTCCGGGCACCAATTTTTAAGACCTCCGGGCATAATTTTTCAAATCACAGGTAAGACCTCCGGGCAACATCTTTAAGACCTTCGGGCATAACTTTTTTCAGGGGTAAGACCTCCGGGCACCAATTTTTAAGACCTCCGGGCACCAATTTTTAAGACCTCCGGGCACCATTTTAAGACCTTCGGGCACCAATTTTAAAGCCCTTCGAACATAAATTTTTCTTTTGAAATCGAATTCATTCCCTTAAGACGAATCGAGCCTTGTTTAGGCAGGGAATTCAATTTAAGGACAAAATCTTCAATTTATTGTTTTTAAAAAAAATGAAAAAAAATAAAATAGAAAAAAAATAAAAAAAATAAAAAAAATAAAAAAAAATAAAAAAAAGGAAAAAGGAAAAAGGAAAAAAGAAAAAAGAAAAAAAGAAGAAAGAAGAAAAAATGAAAAAATGAAAAATAGAAAATGAAAAAAATTAAAATGAAAAAGAAACCCCTTTCCCTTTCCTTCACATGTGATGTCACTGACCGTACAAAATTAGTGTCGGTTTATCTTTGCCTGATTCCTGATTCTCAGCAATAGCCAAAGAGGGGCAGCTGTAGACACCTAATTTTGTCCGGACCACTAAACAGGTATGTTTTCTTCCCATATTGATGTTCCCAAGTGTAAAAAGACTGTTTTCATCCTGCAGGTGGTACTCCGAGACTTAGTTTAAGAGGGCGAGCACAAAAGGTCAAACTTGAAAAAAAGTCAACCCCGAAAAAGTCAACTCCGAAAAAGTCAACCCCAGAAAGTCAACTACTGAAAAAGTCAACCCACTTTCAAAATCAAGATTTTAAGTTCAATTGAAAAATGGCGAAAGAATTTTGATAATCCGAGGTCTACATTGAAAGATATGGAGTTCGGAAGTTGGGATTTGGAGATTCAGTAGAAAGGAAACCCTAATCCGAGAAATTTGGGGAAAAGTGCTTAAACGATCAAACTGGTCAAAATTGAAGGTTCCAAATGAAAGATAAGCACTGACTACGGGTAATGGAGAAGTCACTTGCAAGAAAAACCGAAAAAAAAGTCAATCCGGGAGAAAACCGAGAATTAGGGTTTTTAGTGGATTTCGGTGAAATCGGGAAGAATCACAGATATAGCCCGACTTGGTAAGACCAAAGCCCCCAATGGATGAGGAATGATTAAAAAGGATAGCCCAAGGCTCAGATTGAAGAAAATCTGAAAATCGGACTTGTTTTGAGCAAAACCGGGTTTCGGAGGTTAAAGGGTAAAATTGGAAAAATTTGGGAAAAATAGCAAATGGACTCCGAAAATTATGGAAAATTTGTCAATCTCATTCTTAAATCATTTGAAAGAGATTGGAGAAAGAAAATCTTGATTCCGAGTTCGTTTGCAAAGTGGCCAAATCCCGGGCTTCTTATGCAATAATTCAAAAAGATAAATCCCGGAAAAATAGCAAATGGACTCCAAAAATTATGAAAACTTCCAGATCACACTTTTTAATTATTTTGAAGAGATTGGTGAAGAAAAATCTTGATTTGGAGCTCGTTTAAAAAATGGTAAAATGTAGGGGCATAAAAGGGCATTTTTGGGAAGAAAAAATCCAAATAAATAGCAAACGGACTCGGATAATTTTGAAAACTTCCAGAACTCAATATTTTATTATTTTGGAAGTATTAAAAAAAGAAAAATTGAATTTGGAGTCCGTTTGATATTTATTTGCATCCGGGGGGCAAAATGGTCATTTCACCCAAGCAACCGAAAAGGGCTTTTTTGGCCCTTCAAAAAAATCAGAGTTGGGCTGGAAAAGAGAAGTGTTGGCATGCCCAAGCCCAAAGAAAGGAGGAAGCTTCTAATTTTTTTTTTTAATCAAGTGGTTAAAAATCAAGAGTTAGTTAACCATTCTCTTTGATCAAGCCATGGTGATTAAACCACATAGGTTAAGAAAGATGTCAACATTATTTTTGCATAGCTGTAATTTGAGAGGGCTGAGATGCTAATCTAAAGGTGGTAATTTCATGACTTTTCATCTTGAATTATTGGCCATTTGATGGAAATTAGGTTACACAAAAATGACAACATCTTGGAGGCTATATAACCATGCATTAAGGCTAGCCCTAAGGGGGTGGAGGCAGATTTTGGTTTCTTCTTTTCCATTTTGGCTGATTTCTCTTAGTTTTTCTTAGTTTTTATCTTCTTGGTTGAGAGCAAAAAAAGAAAAGTTTAGAAATAAAGGAAAGTTTGAAGAGAAAAGCTTGAAATATTAGCTTCTTGAGGTTGCTCTTGAGCACCAACTCTTGCACTTTCATTTTCTATTCTTGTTTTTTGCTATTTTAATCTCTACTTGGTGAGTTTTAATTTTAAAATAATGTTTCTTGTTCTTCCTTCATTTCCTTTCTTAAGTATATTTTTTTTACATTTTGTTTTTACAATAAACTCACCATGGCCAAATGGCCTACATTATTTATTTTAAGTTGTTGTTTCAATTCATTTTACCATATTGTTTATGCTATTTTCTTTGTTTTTGATGTTTTAAGTGTTATGTTATTTCATGTTCTTAAGTTATATTTAATTTGGTTGCTTTGTTTGTTGCCATTTATGTCTTAGATATCATGTTTTTGCATTTTTAATTTTCTGTTTTCATGTTGTTTAAATTTGAGCATGTTTTAGAGTTAGCATATTAAGTGTTTGTGAAAATGCTTGTGTGATTCTTTGCATGATTCTTGTTTTATATCTTAGTGAGCATGTTTTAGATTTGGTATATTAGGTGTTTGTGAAAATGCTTGTGTGATTTTTGTGTTATGACTTAGTTTTTCATGCTAGCATACCAAGTGTTTGTGAAAATGCCATGCTTGTTGGAGCTTGGGGCCATTTGGCTACTCCATGTGTTTTGCATTGTGTGTTGTATTTTTTGTCATGCTAGTTGTTAGGTTTTTGCATTTGCATGATATTTGGTTGGATTTTTGAATTAAGCATGCCTTGTGTTTGTGAAAATGCCATGCATGTCTTAGGTCTAGGTTACATTAAATGCCATGCAAGTTCATGTTAGGTCTAGGCCATATTATTTATGTCATGCATTTTCCTTACATTTAGGTTTAGATCCATGCATTTCATGCATTATGTTTGCTGCATTGTTTCATGCATTTCATGTTCATGCCACTTGAATAATGACTTGAGCCAATTAATGGTTCAAAGTCATGCTCTCTTGAGCACACTTGTGGAAAATTAAGTTTGTCAAATTGATTATTCTACCTTTGTGATTTTTTTTACTTAGCCAATTTTTATCTAACTTTCAAAAAGTCCTAGCTACTGCTTTCAAGTCATTTTATGAGTTTCAAATATTTTTATTTTTAAATGATTTTATCAAAGACAAAAAAAATGTGTTGGCAAAGCAGTTTTTTTTCCACCCAAAACTCGTACATCTCCGATTTTTCTGGGAATTCATCTTTGATCAGAAAATTAAGCCAATTTTTTCTCATGTAGTTTTATATGTCCTGAGTCTCCAGTATTTTTTTTAGAATTTTTGGAATTTTTAAAAATAGGGTAAAAAATCGTGGATTAAAACTGGACAGTGGAGTCAGGATTGAATTTAAAGAAAAACAAAGCAGTTTTTTCTCCTCCAAAAACTCGTACATCTCTGATTTTTCTGGGAATTCATCTTTGATCAAACAATTAAGCCGATTTTTTCTCGTGTAGTTTTAAATGTCGTGAGTCTCCAGTATTTTTTTCAGAATTTTTGGAATTTTTTAAAATAGGGTAAAAAATCGTGGATTAAAACTGGACAGTGGAGTCAGAATTGAATTTAAAGAAAAACAAAGCAGTTTTTTCTCCTCCAAAAACTCGTACATCTCTGATTTTTCTGGGAATTCATCTTTGATTCGAAAATTAAGCCGATTTTTTTTCGTGTAGTTTTACATGTTCTGAGTTTCCAGTATTTTTTTTAGAATTTTTGGAATTTTTAAAAATAGGATAAAAATTCGTGGATTAAAACTGGACAGTGGAGTCAGAATTGAATTTAAAAAAAAAAACAATTTTCTGTTTTGGTTAATTTACTTAGAGTGGGCTGATTAGAAGGGTTAGCTACTGACTTAGGGTAATTTCTAAGCCTTTTCAAACTCTAAAAATGGTTTTTCAAGTCCCGGGTTAAGGGTAGTCAAGTCCGGATTTTTTAAACTTAGGAAATTAGAGCCATTTTAAAGAAATTAGCCCAGTTTTTATTTTTAATTCAAGCTTTTCAAAATTGTTTTCAAACAATCACAAAGTATTTTGGTTTTAGAATATTTAATTTGACATATTTTCCTAAGGTAGCCGGATATCTTTTTAGATATACGGATTTCCTTAATTAAAGGAAAAAAATACATTTCATGCATTGCATTTTTATATTCATGCATTTTATATAATATGTGATTCTTGCTATAATAATTTCTATGATATTGTTGTTATTTTGATTTATATTTTTTGATGTTACATGGTTTATTATATGGTTTCGAATATTTCATGATATCCTATGCTTTTATTTAGTTATCTTTATTTAGCATATACGTATTCATTTATTTTAAATGTTTTCAAAAGATAATGGTTTTCAATAAAAATAAAGATATTCCCGAGTTAAAATAATTCATGAGTTCTCTACCGGGTTTGCTGGAGGGAATATCATCAATTATCATTAATAAAGGAATATCTTTCTTTCAAAAAAGAGAATGATTCGGAAAGTTTTCCAAAACTAATAAAAATTTCTATATTTTGCCACGTTTGTTGGGGAATATAGGAAAATTTTGAATTTATAAATTCTGGATCATTTTCAATAAAAAAAATGAAATTATTTTTCTTTAAATTGGGAATTAACTTGAAATACTAAATTTAAAACCAACTTTTTACCGAGACTTGAGATAACACACGATTAATAAGGTACCGATTTATACGGGCGTTGTGGGGGTGCTAATCCTTCCCCACACGTAACCGACTCCCGAACCCGCTTCTTTGATTTCTCTGGTTTAAAACGCAGACTTGAAATTGGTTTTTAAAATGTTTTAATTAATTTTTAAAATATTTTATAAAACCGGTTTTAATAGGTGGCCGATCACACCTAGCTAAAAAAGATTGGTGGCGACTCCATGTCTTTTTTAAGGTCATTTTCAAAACCTTCATTTTTCTAGAGGAATTAAGTCGACTTTTCCTCGATTTTTTTTAATGTCACGCCTAACGAATAATAAAGTCTTGCGATGAGACTCGTCGTTATTTTTTTTTTAGGTTGCGACATATTTGTTTTCGCATTTTGAAAACTTCTGAACAAAAAATATTAACCCCACAATGTGTAATGTACAAATCTTTTGAAGACTGATGATCATTGTTAGAAATTTCTCTAAGTATCAATCTGGGTTTTTTCAACTGGATTGGCAAGGCTTGGTATAACAAGATTCTGGCTTTTCCAGGAAAACTTCATGACAAAAATGTATATCCCTTCTAGGCTCACAAATGGAACAGGTTTTATAAATCATGAATTCATTGAGAACCAAACAAATTCAACATTCTTTTAGTTTCCATATCAAGGCATTTTGTCAAGCATCAAGATTGGCTGGGATGTTTAAACCGGAAAGTTTAATCTTGGGAACAAAGTTTCAGTTTTTGAAGACAATCCTCCGAATGAGAGCTGACAATTTGGGGGGTTCAGGAATTCCTAGATGTTCCTCGATGACCACTCCTTTAATAAGATCTTTTCTTTTGGGGTATCGGCACTATCATCGATGGCATCGAAAATTCCCATTCTACTGTAGACCGCCCGTTTTTTTGGGTTTTCGCCCTAGAGTCCCATTCTTTTCAATTTTTCTCTTTTTTTTTTTTTACCATGCACTTGAGAATTCTAAATTCTTCCTTAGTGAAATGAGAATCTGATAAGATGGGATAAAATCTGAGGAAAACCCTTCAAATTAAACATTCATGCTTGATCAAAATGGACTTTTAAAGCACGTAATGTAGGCCATGGCTTAGGGTTCAGAAAGAAAGGATAAATAGGCCCAAAATATGTGTTTGAGGGTAATCAGATCAAGGATCATTTTTTGAGGAGGATTCTCCTTGAAGCATTTGTCTCTTCTTGGACATTTCTTTCCTTTTGACTTTTGCGTCTTTTCTTCTTCGCTTTTGGCTTTCATTTGCCATCGCTTTTTCACACACTTTTTTTGTGTTTTTCTTGACTTTTATTTCGCCATCTTTTCCTCTTCTTTTTCTTTGACAGAGTGAGCCCGTATTTATTCGGGGCTCCATTTGCTTTCTGTCTGTCCTTGAGCTGTTACTCATTTCTCAATGATCTTTGAAAAGATCTTTCATCGCATTTGCCCCCCAGTATAGAGGGTAATCCTTGATTAGGGTTCAAAGAAGAAAGAATTCTTTTGGCTCAAAAGGGGTGACTATGGATAATAATTTTTTCTTGTGAAAGAGATATGAAATATGGCCATTTCTCATGTCAAGCACAAATATTCACATTGAAAAGCAATCCCCAGGGGAAATAGATATTCAGAATTTCATTTTGCACTTTGTAATCATCCGAATTCTCATATCCATGATATCACGATTTTTCTTTTTCTTTTTTTTTTTTCTTTTTTTTCGTCGCATGCCACAATGATTCATGCATTAGCCCATCCTTCTTCACTATATATCCATCATTTCCACATATGATGCCCCAATTTGATTAACCATGCGAATTTGTATCAACGAGGAACATGGAAAGTCTAGGTCTGTTTTGAAAAGGCTGAGTTTCCAATCTGAGTTCTTTGAAGAGACAAGGAAAATATGACCCAAAAACGGGTTTTCTCTGGGACAAGGGATAATCTAGTTTAATCATTGTGCCCCAGGATGTCAATCATGAAGTGATGTTTGGGCAATTAGTGTTTTGTGGTCATTGGGAAAGGTCATGAATGGTTTTAGCGCAATCTTGACACACACCAAATTATCAAAATCTAGATTCTTGAAAGAATGTCTCATTTGTTTGAATTTCAAAGAATTTGAAAATTTTCAAAAAGTTTGTTCCTTTGCTCATAGCATAGACTAAGATCTACGTCTTTACTTATTCTATGACGACAATGGTTTTATGAAGTCAAATCATTCATATTCCTTGAAGCATTAGGTCTTTCAAGTGGTCTCGGTTCAAAGGATTTAGGCTTAGGAAAGCCTAAAAGAGAAGGCTGAAGGTATTGGGTCATTTCTAACAATGATCATCAATATTCTCAAGATTGTTCATTATTTCATGTGAAAACCACTTATTTATTGTTTACCACAAATTTTCTCAAAATTTCATTTTATTTTTTTTTTCAAATTTATCGCCAAAATAAAATGAACACAAAATATTTAAATTCAAAATTTATTTCATGTAGATGTCAACATGAGACAAGCGCTTTCATCATCAAAGTGTATAGAAAAATATGCATCAGAATGCTCCTATTGACATGCTTTCAAAGATAACAAATATTATCCTCAAAATTCTTCAAGAGAAAATCAATCTATGGTAAAACAAATTTCCAACGTTTGATAAGCTCTGGAATCCAAATGCCATTGTGGACAAGACCCTCAATTCTTTCCTTCAGTTTTTTTTTTAGTCGAATGCCCAATTGCCCCAATACGATACTCGCACTTGCTGTTGGGGTCATAGCTTTTAGCTGACGAAGAAAACTCTTCAAAGCTAAGCCAATTTCTATTTCATCTTATTAATGTGTTTCATGATGAATGAACTATGAATGTCATGAGTGCAATTTGATGCATGTGAAGGATAAACAAAGTTATGTGTGGTCATATACAGTGGAAACATGTTGACCATGTATGTTATAAATGCAACACGATGCCAACATGATACATTTAAAGAATAAAAAAAAAAAAAAAAAAATCAATGCATGGATATATGTAATGAATGACCATGTACGTTCCAAATGCATTTCTCAATGAATGATCATATACACTATGAATGCCACACAATGTCAATTATGATGCATGTGAAGAATAAATGATTGACACAGAGTATATACAAAGAAAATCATGCTGGCCGTGTATGTCACGAATGCAACCTGATGCCAATATGACAAGTTAATGTATGAGCATATCATGATGACTGTGTATGCCATGAATGCACCCTGATGCCAACATGATGCATGTAAAAAATAAGCAAATTAATGCATGGATATATACAATGAATGACCATGTATGTTCTAAATGCATTTCCCAATGAATGATCATATACACTATGAATGCCACACAATGTCAATTATGATGCATGTGAAGAATAAATGACTGACACAGAGTATATACAAAGAAAATCATGCTGGCTGTGTATGTCATGAATGCAACCTGATGCCAATATGACAAATTAATGCATGAGCATATCATGATGACTATGTATGCCATGAATGCACCCTGATGCTAACATGATGCATGTAAAGAAAGAATAAATTGATATATGAATAGATACAGAAAAATCATGCTGACTATGAATGCATGAATGCAACTTGATGCTAACATGATGCATATAGAGAAAGAATAAATTGATATATGGATATATACAGAAAAATCATGCTGACTATGAATGCATGAATGCAACTTGATGCCAACATGATGCATATAGAGAAAGAATAAATTGATACATAAGTATATACAAATAATGACCATGCATGTCATAAACGTATCTTACAATGAATGACCATGCATGCTATGACTATAACATGATGTCAAAATGATACATGCAAAAATAAATGAATTAACACACAAAAAAAAAATTTTTGATTTTTTGTTTTTTTTTTTATAAACCAATCACATCATTTTCAAAAGAATTTCAGGATGGATCTTACTATGGTACAATATGCAAATGTTCATGTGACACTACCGGTTTTATGAAATCATCAAATTAAATTACCAACTGTTTATTGCAAAGAATGAGATCAATAATACAACCAAAAATGTACATGCTCTATTTACACATGCATGAAATGTGCAACATGCAAAAATGCTTGAAACAGGATTTTTTTTGTTTTTTTTGTTTTTTTTTTAATAAAAAACGGCTAATGAACATCCGCCCCAACAATATCTGCTTATTTAGGCATCACGATGCCTTCGAGACGGAGTATCACATTTATTACGGGCGATGTACGTACATCGTTGCCCGATCTTCCACACTTATTCGGAGTGTAAAATAGGTAACAAAAGGTTTAGAAATGTCCCTCCATGTGTTCCTATTTTCGGTACATCTAACGGAAATCCGGCATGGCTTCGCCTAGGTTCACTATATGAGGGTGAATCGGTTCTAAGGCCCCGAATTGTTCCTCACTGTCGCCGGTGAAGGCTAGTAAGGCACCCCGATAAAAGCGGGTTCAATTCGTTAGAGTATATTTTCCTATGCCCATGCGGAGGATCATCACGAAGGCATTAGGTACTTTATACTCCGAAAGTGTTTCACTAGCCCATACGGAGGATCAATCACGAAGGCTTAGTTACTTTACTCCCACTTAAAAGGACGGAACCCGGGTAGAGGATTCATGTTATGCAAATGCACGTGTAGTGTGTGTGGAGAAACAAAACAAACCTGTCACCACCTATTCTACACCCCTTATTCTAAATGCCCTAGCAATTAAAACATTCAAGAATAGTGTAACGCATTAACCAACAAGCAATTATAATATACAACCTTAAATAACTAGAGAACAAAAATAAAATGCATGCACATGAGTATGAACATATTTAAAAACAATTTATTATTTTCAAAATTCTCCTTATTAAAAAAATGTGGGAATTAAAATCAAATACCAATTAAACCAACAAAACCGAGACTTTGATAACACACGACTAATTCTAGGCCTGACTCTCTAATATGTCCCCAGTGGAGTCGCCAAGCTGTCGCAACCTAAAAAAAAAAATAACGACGAGTCTCATCGCAAGACTTTATTATTCGTTAGGCGTGACATTAAAAAAAATCGAGGAAAAGTCGACTTAATTCCTCTAGAAAAATGAAGGTTTTGAAAATGACCTTAAAAAAGACATGGAGTCGCCACCAATCTTTTTTAGCTAGGTGTGATCGGCCACCTATTAAAACCGGTTTTATAAAATATTTTAAAAATTAATTAAAACATTTTAAAAACCAATTTCAAGTCTGCGTTTTAAACCAGAGAAATCAAAGAAGCGGGTTCGGGAGTCGGTTACGTGTGGGGAAGGATTAGCACCCCCACAACGCCCGTATAAATCGGTACCTTATTAATCGTGTGTTATCTCAAGTCTCGGTAAAAAGTTGGTTTTAAATTTAGTATTTCAAGTTAATTCCCAATTTAAAGAAAAATAATTTCATTTTTTTTATTGAAAATGATCCAGAATTTATAAATTCAAAATTTTCCTATATTCCCCAACAAACGTGGCAAAATATAGAAATTTTTATTAGTTTTGGAAAACTTTCCGAATCATTCTCTTTTTTGAAAGAAAGATATTCCTTTATTAATGATAATTGATGATATTCCCTCCAGCAAACCCGGTAGAGAACTCATGAATTATTTTAACTCGGGAATATCTTTATTTTTATTGAAAACCATTATCTTTTGAAAACATTTAAAATAAATGAATACATATATGCTAAATAAAGATAACTAAATAAAAGCATAGGATATCATGAAATATTCGAAACCATATAATAAACCATGTAACATCAAAAAATATAAATCAAAATAACAACAATATCATAGAAATTATTATAGCAAGAATCACATATTATATAAAATGCATGAATATAAAAATGCAATGCATGAAATGTATTTTTTTCCTTTAATTAAGGAAATCCGTATATCTAAAAAGATATCCGGCTACCTTAGGAAAATATGTCAAATTAAATATTCTAAAACCAAAATACTTTGTGATTGTTTGAAAACAATTTTGAAAAGCTTGAATTAAAAATAAAAACTGGGCTAATTTCTTTAAAATGGCTCTAATTTCCTAAGTTTAAAAAATCCGGACTTGACTACCCTTAACCCGGGACTTGAAAAACCATTTTTAGAGTTTGAAAAGGCTTAGAAATTACCCTAAGTCAGTAGCTAACCCTTCTAATCAGCCCACTCTAAGTAAATTAACCAAAACAGAAAATTGTTTTTTTTTTTAAACTCAATTCTGACTCCACTGTCCAGTTTTAATCCGCGAATTTTTATCCTATTTTTAAAAATTCCAAAAATTCTAAAACAAATAATGGAAACTCAGAACATGTAAAACTACACGAAAAAAAATCGGCTTAATTTTCGAATCAAAGATGAATTCCCAGAAAAATCAGAGATGTACGAGTTTTTGGAGGAGAAAAAACTGCTTTGTTTTTCTTTAAATTCAATTCTGACTCCACTGTCCAGTTTTAATCCACGATTTTTTACCCTATTTTAAAAAATTCCAAAAATTCTTAAAAAAATACTGGAGACTCACGACATTTAAAACTACACGAAAAAAAATCGGCTTAATTTTTTGATCAAATATGAATTCCCAGAAAAATCAGAGATGTACGAGTTTTTGGAGGAGAAAAAACTGCTTTGTTTTTCTTTAAATTCAATCCTGACTCCACTGTCCAGTTTTAATCCACGATTTTTTACCCTATTTATAAAAATTCCAAAAATTCTAAAAAAAAATACTGGAGACTCAGGACATATAAAACTACATGAGAAAAAATTGGCTTAATTTTCTGATCAAAGATGAATTCCCAGAAAAATCGGAGATGTACGAGTTTTGGGTGGAAAAAAAACTGCTTTGCCAATACATTTATTTTGTCTTTGATAAAATCATTTAAAAATAAAAATAAAAATATTTGAAACTCATAAAATGACTTGAAAGCAGTAGCTAGGACTTTTTGAAAGTTAGATAAAAATTGGCTAAGTAAAAAAAATCACAAAGGTAGAATAATCAATTTGACAAACTTAATTTTCCACAAGTGTGCTCAAGAGAGCATGACTTTGAACCATTAATTGGCTCAAGTCATTATTCAAGTGGCATGAACATGAAATGCATGAAACAATGCAGCAAACATAATGCATGAAATGCATGGATCTAAACCTAAATGTAAGGAAAATGCATGACATAAATAATATGGCCTAGACCTAACATGAACTTGCATGGCATTTAATGTAACCTAGACCTAAGACATGCATGGCATTTTCACAAACACAAGGCATGCTTAATTCAAAAATCCAACCAAATATCATGCAAATGCAAAAACCTAACAACTAGCATGACAAAAAATACAACACACAATGCAAAACACATGGAGTAGCCAAATGGCCCCAAGCTCCAACAAGCATGGCATTTTCACAAACACTTGGTATGCTAGCATGAAAAACTAAGTCATAACACAAAAATCACACAAGCATTTTCACAAACACCTAATATACCAAATCTAAAACATGCTCACTAAGATATAAAACAAGAATCATGCAAAGAATCACACAAGCATTTTCACAAACACTTAATATGCTAACTCTAAAACATGCTCAAATTTAAACAACATGAAAACAGAAAATTAAAAATGCAAAAACATGATATCTAAGACATAAATGGCAACAAACAAAGCAACCAAATTAAATATAACTTAAGAACATGAAATAACATAACACTTAAAACATCAAAAACAAAGAAAATAGCATAAACAATATGGTAAAATGAATTGAAACAACAACTTAAAATAAATAATGTAGGCCATTTGGCCATGGTGAGTTTATTGTAAAAACAAAATGTAAAAAAATATACTTAAGAAAGGAAATGAAGGAAGAACAAGAAACATTATTTTAAAATGAAAACTCACCAAGTAGAGATTAAAATAGCAAAAAACAAGAATAGAAAATGAAAGTGCAAGAGTTGGTGCTCAAGAGCAACCTCAAGAAGCTAATATTTCAAGCTTTTCTCTTCAAACTTTCCTTTATTTCTAAACTTTTCTTTTTTTGCTCTCAACCAAGAAGATAAAAACTAAGAAAAACTAAGAGAAATCAGCCAAAATGGAAAAGAAGAAACCAAAATCTGCCTCCCCTCCCTTAGGGCTAGCCTTAATGCATGGTTATATAGCCTCCAAGATGTTGTCATTTTTGTGTAACCTAATTTCCATCAAATGGCAAATAATTCAAGATCAAAAGTCATGAAATTACCACCTTTAGATTAGCATCTCAGCCCTCTCAAATTACAGCTATGCAAAAATAATGTTGACATCTTTCTTAACCTATGTGGTTTAATCACCATGGCTTGATCAAAGAGAATGGTTAACTAACTCTTGATTTTTAACCACTTGATTAAAAAAAAAATTAGAAGCTTCCTCCTTTCTTTGGGCTTGGGCATGCCAGCACTTCTCTTTTCCAGCCCAACTCTGATTTTTTTGAAGGGCCAAAAAAGCCCTTTTCGGTTGCTTGGGTGAAATGACCATTTTGCCCCCCGGATGCAAATAAATATCAAACGGACTCCAAATTCAATTTTTCTTTTTTTAATACTTCCAAAATAATAAAATATTGAGTTCTGGAAGCTTTCAAAATTATCCGAGTCCGTTTGCTATTTATTTGGATTTTTTCTTCCCAAAAATGCCCTTTTATGCCCCTACATTTTACCATTTTTTAAACGAGCTCCAAATCAAGATTTTTCTTCACCAATCTCTTCAAAATAATTAAAAAGTGTGATCTGGAAGTTTTCATAATTTTTGGAGCTCATTTGGTATTTTTTTGGGATTTATCGGCTTGAATTACTGCATAGGAGGCCCGAGATTTGGCCATTTTACAAACGAACTCGGAATCAAGATTTTCTTTCGCCAATCTCTTCCAAATAATTTAAAATTGAGATTTGCCAAATTTCAGAATTTTTGGAGTCCATTTGCTATTTTTCCGGGATTTATCTTTTTAAATTACTGCATAAGAAGCCCGGGATTTGGCCACTTTGCAAACGAACTCGGAATCAAGATTTTCTTTCTCCAATCTCTTTCAAATGATTTAAGAATGAGATTGACAAATTTTCCATAATTTTCGGAGTCCATTTGCTATTTTTCCCAAATTTTTCCAATTTTACCCTTTAACCTCCGAAACCCGGTTTTGCTCAAAACAAGTCCGATTTTCAGATTTTCTTCAATCTGAGCCTTGGGCTATCCTTTTTAATCATTCCTCATCCATTGGGGGCTTTGTTCTTACCAAGTCGGGCCATTTCTGTGATTCTTCCCGATTTCACCGAAATCCACTAAAAACCCTAATTCTCGGTTTTCTCCCGGATTGACTTTTTTTTGGTTTTTCTTGCAAGTGACTTCTCCATTACCCGTAGTCAGTGCTTATCTTTCATTTGGAACCTTCAATTTCGACCAGTTTGATCGTTTAAGCACTTTTCCCCAAATTTCTCGGATTAGGGTTTCCTTTCTACTGAATCTCCAAATCCCAACTTCCGAACTCCATATCTTTCAATGTAGACCTCAGATTATCAAAATTCTTTCGCCATTTTTCAATTGAACTTAAAATCTTGATTTTGAAAGTGGGTTGACTTTTTCAGTAGTTGACTTTCTGGGGTTGACTTTTTCGGGTTGACTTTTTCGAGGTTGACTTTTTTTTCAAGTTTGACTTTTTGTGCTCGCCCTCTTAAACTAAGTCTCGGAGTACCACCTGCAGGATGAAAACAGTCTTTTTACACTTGGGAACATCAATATGGGAAGAAAACATACCTGTTTAGTGGTCCGGACAAAATTAGGTGTCTACACTAGCCAATCTTTTTAACGTAGTTTGTTGTTTTTTTTCAGAATTTGGTCGCGACCTTGGCTGTATATAACATGTCGGGGAGGCGAACACCCGTCTTCGCGACGTGGAGGGGGATCTCCAGCTCAAGTCTACCCGTGTGATAGAGAGTTGGAAATGGTTTTGAAGACTAAGAAGGAAAAAGCCAAGGTTGTTGAGGACAAAGTGGTCACCAGCGAACAGTCCTGCCTGGCCAAAGTAGAGGAGTCTGAGAAACAGGCCACACTTTTTCGCGGTCAACTTACCAAAGAAAAGGACCGCGTTAAGGCCAGGGACAAAGAGATCAAAGTCCTGAAGTAGAATTTGGCGGAGAAAGAGAAGAAGAGAGAGACTGTTGTGGCCAAGGCTGTGAAGGCTGAGAAGAAGGGACATGCTCTTAAGCTACAGAAGGCCTTGGAGGCAAAAGAGGGCGAAGTGGTCGAGGTGGCCCTTGGGATGGTGAACGAATTTAGGGCGACCACCCTTACTGGAGTGCAATTGATATATGGGCTCCTTGAGTGTAAGGGAATAGACTTTGGGGCCATTACGAATCCTCTTGAGGGCTTTGACCCTACATGCCTTGAGATGCCCTCCTTGGAGAGGTTAAGAGTAGATTATGAGATTGCCTCTAGGTCTGGTGTCCCTACGACGCCACAAATTGATGGCGTGCCCTCCACTCCGCAAGATGAGCTGCCACCATCTGGTGCTGCCACAGGGGAGATGCTTGCAGCTCTAGAGGGTGAGCTGCCCCCATCTGCTACAGTGACAGAGGAGATGCTTGCAACTGATGCTCTTATTGTGGATCCTCTTGAAGATGGCTAAGTTAGGGATCCAGCTATTGTAGTTGGGGGGTGATGTAACTGGGGCGGGTAGTGGTCCTCTAGGTGAGGACCTTGTACATAATACTTAGGAAATTTGTAATCTTTCTTTTTTATCAATGAAAAGCATGTTTGGTTTCCCTTTGTTTGCCTTCTTCTCTGCTTATTTTGTCTTTGCTGTTCATTTTGGAGTTTGCCTTTGTGCGTATTGTTGGTGTGTTGGCAGACTACTAGACTTGTTGCAGGTTGCTACTTTTTCTGGTTGTTCGTGTGAGTGTAAGGGTCAGATAGAGACGAATAGTCATGCTGGCGCGCATGGTGTACGTGGACGGATGGATGGATGGATGCGCTAGTTAGAGGCTATTGGGCGTATAGTATGGCGTCTTATTGCGAGCGCACATGGTGGATGCGAGGATGGATGGGCCAGTTAGAGGCCATTGAGCGTGCAGCATGACGTCTTATTGCGAGCGCACATGATGGATGCGAGGATAGATGGGCTAGTTAGAGGCCATTGGCCGTGGTGCATGGTGTCTTATTGCGAGCGCACATGGTGGACGTGAGGATGGATGAGCCAGTTAGAGGCCATTGGGCGTGCAACATGGAGTTTTATTGCGAGCGCACATGGTGGATGCGAGGATGGATGGGCCAATTAGAGGCTATTGGGCGTGCAGTATGGCGTCTTATTGCGAGCGCACATGGTGGACGGGATGATGGATAGGCCAATTAGAGGTCATTGGGCGTGCAGTATGGCGTCTTATTTCGAGCGCACATGGTGGACGCGAGGATGGATGGGCCAGTTAGAGGCTATTGGGCTTGCAGCATGGCGTCTTATCGCGAGCACACATGGTGGACGCGAGGAAGAATGGGTCAGTTAGAGGCCATTGGGCTTGCAGCATGGCGTCTTATTGCGAGCGCACATGGTGGACGCGAGGATGGATGGGCCAGTTAAAGGTCATTTGGTGTGCAGCATGGCGTCTTATTGCGAGCGCACATGGTGGACGCGAGGATGAATGGGCCAGTTAGAGGTCATTGGGCATGCAGCATGGCGTCTTATTGTGAGTTTACATGGTGGACGCAAGGATGGATGGGCCAGTTAAAGACCATTAGGCGTGCAGCATGGCGTCTTATTGCGAGCGCACATGGTGGACACGAGGATGGATGAGCCAATTAGAGGCCATTGGGCAAAGTGTTGGCTTTTTTATTTTTCTTGCAAAAGGCAAGTTGTATTATTATTCTTATGAGGGAAGATACAACTTGTACATAAGATTACAGGAAATATTTCTTCAAGTGGTTTGCATTCCAAGTCCTAGGTATAGGGCTTTCGTCCATTCGTTCCAACGCGTAGGCTCCAAAACCAATCTTCTTTGCACCTTGTAGAAGCCTTCCCAGTTCGGGGCCATCTTTCCCTGTTCACCCGTGGGCCTGCTGGCTTCACAACTTCCGAGGACAAGGTCGCCGACTTGGAACTATCTGCCTTTGACCTTTTAGTTATAGTGGACGACCTGATGTGATCTGGCGGCTTGTTTGACTTATTGCCCAGTCTCTGGTTTCTTCTAAGAGATCTAGATTTCTTCTGAGTGCTTTTTCGCTGGTGGCGGGGTCGTAGTGAGCTGTTCTCAAGGAATTAATGTCTATCTCGGCTGGTATCACAGCCTATGTTCCATACATCAAGTTGAAAGGGGTCTCGCCCGTGCTGGAGTGGGATGTGGTCCTGATGGCCCATAATATTCCTGACATTTCTTCTAGCCATACCCTCTTGGCATCGTCGAGCTTCTTCTTTAGGTCTTGGAGGATTTTCTTGTTCATCGCCTCCACTTGCCCATTTGTTTGGGGGTGCTTGACCGAACTGCGCGTAAGCAGGATTTTGAAGTTTTCACAAAATTTCTTCAACTTGCCCAAGGGAACTGTGCACCATTGTCCGCCACGATGGTGTTGGGGACTCCGTATCTGCACCCCATGGACTTTCAAACGAAGTTCTCAATTACCCTTTCTGTAATGGTTGCCACGGCTTTTGCTTCTACCCATTTAGTGAAGTATTCGCAGGCGACAACCACAAACTTCTTCTGCCCTATGGCAATTGGGAAAGGCCCCAAGATGTCTATCCCTCATATCGCAAAGGGCCATGGGCTCTATAACTTGTTAGGCAGTTCTGTTGGCTGCCTTGGGACCATGGTGAACTTTTGGTATTTGTCACACTTTTTTACCAACTTTATAGCATCTTTCTTCATTGTCGGCCAGTAAAAACCCTGTCTGAGTGCTTTCTGTGTTAAAGACCTGCCCCCATGTGATTTTCACATACTCCTTCATGGATCTCCCGGAGGATATACTCAGCCTCTGGTGGTGCTAAACACTCAACAAGGATTCACTAATTGATTTTCTGTACAGAGTGTCGCCCATTATTGTGTATCTGGCAGTTCTTCTTCTAAATCTGAGTTGTTCTTTGGGGTCGTCGGGTGTCGTCCCATTCACAAGGAAGTTTGTGATGCCTGTCAACCAACTTTGTTCGTTAGCTATTGGGAGGATCTCTGTGCCCTCTTGATGGCTCGACAAAGGACGGTGTTCCAGGAGGATCTTTCCTCTTTGTCTTATCTCAATGGCGGAGACGAGCTTGGACAAAGAGTATGCCCTGACATTTTCTTCTCTGGCGATCTGCTGGATTACCAACTGATTGAAGCGCAGTTTTAGGTCCATGAACTTTTTATGATACTTTACCAAGGCGGGCTCCCTTACTTCATACTCTCCGTTCACCTACTTTGCTACCAATTGGGAGTCGATAAACACAGATAGTCTTGCGGCCTCGAGTTTGAGTGCCAACTCTAGCCCCTCCAGAAGGGCCTCATATTCTGTTGCATTTTTCGAGACAAGGAAGTCGAAAGACAAGCCGTACTACCATTCACTTTTTTTGGGGTCAATCAACAGGATTCCGGCCCCTGATCCCTCTTTTCCTGAGGATTCATCTAGATACAAAGTCCACATGCCCCTTGGGGCGACCTCCTATTGCTGGGGTTTTTGTATTAGGGTTGGCTCTGTGGGTGGTGGTTGTGCCCCCCATCTCTAAGGTTCGGTGGTGTCTCTTCGGGGTAGCGGATTGGCGCCGTGATGGTGCTGTCAAAGGAGCATTCAGCTATAAAGTCCGCCAAAGCCTGGGCCTTGATGGCCTTCCTTGGCTCCAAACCAAACTCACTTAGCTCAACACTCCACTTGGCCATTCTGCCCGCCGTGTCTACCTTTTGCAAAACTTCCCTTAGCGGTTGATCCGTCAATACCGTGATGAGAAGGGCCTGGAAATACTGCCCCAGGCGCCTACCGGCCACTATCAGAGCATAAGTGGTTTTTTCCAGCCAGGTGTAGTTAACTTCTCCATTCTGCAGGGCTCGACTGACATGATAAACTGATGTTTGGTGACCTTCTTTTTCTTTAAGGAGCATGGCAGCTACGATTTTGTCTGAGGCTGCCAGGTAGACATACAGCTGATCTCCTGGCAAGGGATTGGTGAGCAGAGGCGGCGAGCACAAACACTTTTTTAGTTCTTCGAAAGCCTTCTTGAAATCTTCTGTCCATTGATACCTGGAGGCTCCTCTGAACACTTTGAAGAAAGGTAAGCACCTGTCTGCGAGCTTAGACATGAACCTATTGAGGGCTACCACCCTGCCGGTAAGTCTTTGCATTTCTTTAGTGTTTCTTGGCAGACACATGCGTAAGATTGCCTGATTTTTTTTTTCGAATTTGCTTCTATTCCTCTGTCGGAGACCATAAAACCAAGGAATTTCGCTGCTCCTAGTGCGAATGCATATTTTTTCGGATTCAACCTTATGTTGTACTTCCTAATGATGCCAAAGGCTTCTCCCAGATCCCAGATATGTTGGTCTAGCGAGGAGCTTTTAACCAGTATGTCGTCTACATATACTTCCATACTCCGCCCGATTTGGTCCTTGAAGAGTTTGTTTACCAACCTTTGGTAGGTGGCTCCTACGTTCTTTAGCCCGAAGGGCATACTTGGTAGCAGAATAGACCCTCCTCCATCACAAAGGACGTCTTGTCTTGGTCTTCGGGGTTCATTTTGATCTGGTTGTAGCCAGAGAAAGCGTCCATAAAACTTAGGTATTTGTGTCCTGCTGAGGAGTCAACCAATCGATTTATGGCTGGTCAAGGGAAGCTGTCTTTAGGGCAAGCCTTGTTCTAATCTGTGAAGTCTACACACATTAGCCATTTACCACTAGCATTTTTCACCATCACTATGTTGGCGAGCCAATATGGGTAGACCACTTCTTTGATGATATCAGCGGCGAGCAGTTTCTCAACTTCTTCTCTAACCGTCCTAACTTTCTCATGGGCGAACTGGCGCTTCTTTTGTCTGACCGGCTTTGCTGCTGGGTTCATATTTAGGGAGTGGGTGATAACACTCGAGTCTATTTCGGGCATGTCAACCGCTGACCATGCAAAGATATCGATGTTTTCTTGCAACATGGCCACCAATGGCCATTTTTCTTTACCTCTCAAATAGGACCCCGACCTTGGTTGTTTTAGACGGGTTTTCTGGATCCAAAGGGACTATCTTTGTTTGCTCTTTAGGCTCCGCCTTATACTGACTTGTTTCTACCCTGTTGTCTAAGCTTTCCAATGTGAGCATGGTTTTATCAATCAGGTTGACCTGGGTTTCTATCAATTGCCCCCCTGTTTCTTTCTTTTGCCCCTCTGCTTCTGCCATATCGAGGTCATGCTCAACGCCTTGGTATTTTTTTGCAATCTGTATGGACAACACGTGGCACTGTCGCACTGTTTGCTAATCTGTCTTCATGTAATCGATTCCCATGGGTGTTAGGAATTTTACTGTCAGGCAGTAGACGGCGGCCATTATCATTGCCTTTCTCATCGCGGCCTCCCAAGGAATGCGTTGTAGGCAGAAGGCTGGTCGACTACTAGGAACTCAGAGATGACGATGAGCGTATGGTCGCCATCTCCCATTGTTATTGGCAGGGTGATTGACCCTTTGACTATAATTGGCTGATTCGCAAAACTGAAGATTCGGCTTGCTGGCTTCAGATCTTTCTCAGGGATGCCCATCTTTTTAAAGGCTTCCAACTGAATAACTTCCATTGCTCTATAACGCTGTCGACGAGGACCCTTTTTATCTGAAATTCCCGATTGTGGCCGCCACAATAATCGGGTCGTTATCATTGTCTTCCAAGATGTCGACATCGTTATCAGTGAAGCCTACCATCCAGTTTTTATTCTGCTTTGCCCGTTTGGGGGTTGTATCGATTGCCATTATGCTTCTTAGGTGGGTTTTTCTTTTGGAATTACTGGCGGTCCATTCTTCTTTGCCTCCCACTATCATGTTTATACCTCCTGTATCGTTTTTTCCCTTCTGCCCTACCTGTGTTCCTCTGACTGTTCGCCAATGACTGCCCCTGTTGGGCCTCTGTCTTCCTTACAAACTGTTTGATCTGCCTTTTTCTGATAGCGGTCTCGATTGCATCTTTCAAAGACCTTCAATCATCCGTGCTGTGTCCCACATCGTTGTGATAGTTGCACCTTTCCTTGGAGTTAAGGCGCAAGGGATTGTCTTTCATAGGGTATAGCACTCCCAAGATACCCTTGAGGGTTATTGTATTCAATATGTACGCCTTTGAAGCTTTGAGAGGGGTCTACTCGTCGAACTTAGAGTATGTGGCTCTTTTCCCTCTTCGCCAGTGGCCTTAGACGGCTCTATCCGTGTTATTCTGACAGGTCGTTCTTTGGCGGTGTGAGTCAAGACCCAACTGTCTCCTGTTGTCTTGGTATCCTTATTTGTTTTTTGGGGGGCGTCCCTGACCCTGTTGGTAGTCTGTTCTTTCATCGGGCCCCTCGGCCAGTTTCATTTTTTCTGTTTTGGCATACCTCTGGGCCTTCTCATACAGGTTGTAGAGTTTTTTCGGTTTCTCGTATGTCAGGACATATCAGGGGTGTTCGTGGCGAACCCCGTAGATGAACGCCTGTATGGGCCAGTCATCATGTAGGTCTTTGATTTCCATTATGGCAGAATTGAACCTACGGATGTATTCTCTAAGGGTTTCATTTTTTTTCTGTCTTACTGCGAGGAAACTGGTCGGGTTTTGTAGGTTGCCTTGTTGGTGAGGAAGTGGGCAATGAAAGTTCTACCAAGCTTCTGAAAGCTGTCAATGGACCCTGCCAACAGCGAGTGGTACCAAGTTCTAGCGTGCACTCTGAGTGTCATAGGAAACACTCGGCACTTTTGGGCATCAGTGGCCCCCAGCAAGTCAATGTAGTTTTTGTACTACACGAGGTGGTCCGTGGGGGTCCCTGGTGCAATAATAGGTTTTTTTAGGGAGCTTGATTATTTTGGGCACCAATTCTTGTCGGATTTCCAGGGTAAGAGGACTGTTGTCGCCCGTCATCATTCTCCCTCCCCGACTTTGTCTTTCATCATGCTATGGACTTCTTTTCTTAGGGCCGCCATCTAGGCCTCGATAGTGCAAGCAGCCATCTCCTTATTGGCGGGCAGGTCCTCCTGGTTCCGGGGTCGCTCCTCGAAGCATTATCCCTTACTTTGTCTGTGGTCCCTGCTTGTGGCTGTTCGATGGCTGCCTCGATATAACGAGTTGTCACTGTTTTCTTCTTGGTTGTTATTGTTGCCCTTTTGGTTTGGTCCTACCTTTTGATGAGCCTGGTGGGCAGCATGGTGTTGCTCAGCCAATTGAGTTTGGAGGGTTTGAATTTGACACATGAGCATCTGGTACGTTGGGTCAACGTAGGGTAGCACAGGGGGTTGGAAAGCGATGCTGGGTGGTGGATGGTAGGGTTGGTTGCCAGTGGGGGCCAGGTGGCGGTATTTGGTGGTAGTGTGTCTGGTGGGTTCTCTTGGCCAGCTGGTGGTGGGTCTGCTCCGGGGACAAAGGAATTGCTTGTTTGTCCCGTGGCGTTAAACTGAGTTTCTAAGGGGTTGGAGAAGGCTATACGGGTGGTTTGCTGGGTGGCTGGAGGTATGTCTCGCAGTGGAGTCGTGAGGGTTGAGAACACTGGGGATGGGGCTGTGAGTAGGCTCTGGTAGTAGGGCTGAGGGTAGAATAGCTGTTGGGGCCAGAAGTTAGGCATAAAAGGTGCTTGGTAGCTGGTGCCAAGTCCCAAGAGGTTGAGGGAGGTTTGTGGGGGAGGAGGGATTGAAAACTGCCCGTAATCGGGGGTGTGGAGGAGCTAGTGATGGGGGGTTGTACCTGGGTCTCCAGGTGAGGAGGTTTGTCGGATTGGTGGTAAAGACATGGCTCGTCGTTTCCCACAGACGACGCCAAATGTTGATGTCTTTTTGTGTCGTGGTGGTGCTCTTGAGGTCTCTAGTGGTTTGAGGCCCTGAGAATAAGGAAAATAGGTTAGAGGGCACCGGAGGTTGAGCTCCGGGACACACTCTGTTGGTTAAGTCAGTATTTGGTGGAGGAAAAAGAGGTATCAGAGAGAGTCTTAAAAAGAGAGAGAGAATTTAACTGTGAATAGCCCTAGGGAGAGCTATATATAGAGGAGGTTGGGCGAGCTTATGCTCGCCCTACTAAATTCCACGTGTCCGACTCTGATAGGTCGTCTGATGTAAGCAGCCTCGGGGGGCCTTGTCGAGGAGACGGCCGCATTTAATGTTCGTCGTCTACAGACTGTGGCATTTAATGCCTTGCACTGCCCAAGGTGGGCCTCGAGGTGATTGGAGATGTGACTTCTGGAAGAAAGAGAGGCGTCCACGTGTCCCAGGCCTCTGTTCTCAGTGATTGTTGGGCTCGCCTGGTTGGGCTGATTAGCTGGGCCTGTTCTTGGTGGATTAGGCCTGCTCCTGGTGGGCCGAGTGGGTTCAATAAAATTTATAGTAAAAAATTTTGTCTACTTTCCAGTAAAAAAAAACAATTGAAAATGAGAGAAAATCGAGAGCCACTGCTTTTATCAAACAACAAGCCAAAAGCCATCATCACTTTTGTACAACTTAGTTGCTTCGAGGAATAACCACCTCCGATGAGCCTAAGCCTATGTTTGGATTGGGGTAGGGATGGCAAAGGAGCAGGTAAAATCCGCCCCGCCCCGCCATTGGACTGCTCTACCCCGCCCCCCCGCTCCATCGTGAATGTTGAAATTTCAATATCACTACCACCTCCATAGATGTCGGTTACATCTATAACCGCCTTGCCCCGCTCCGCCCCATTCGATATTTATTAATTATTTTTATTTTTTTCAAATAATAAATTATTATAAAAAAAATTAAATATAAATTCAACATAAACGGGTTTATAATCTAGGAAGAGAAAAAAATAAAGTATTAGGTTTAGGTTTTTAAAAAGAAAAATAATAAGTTTAGTTATACTACTTTATTATCCTTTTAAAAGCTAAATATTTAATGGGAAAATAGTAATTTCAGTATTCGGGGCGGGACGAGGCGGAGTAGGCAATTACCAGAACTGCTCCATCCCCGTTTTTCAAACACAAAAAACCGCCTCGCCCCGCTTGGCCTTCATTGTTCAAAAAAAAAAAACTCTCCATTCGAAGCGGATCGTTCGAAATCCCTCAGACGATTCGGGTTTTGCCATCCCTAGGTAGGGGGTGGGAAAGGATAGTAAAGTAAGAAAAAATGAGAAACCTTTCTCCTGTTTTTCTTGTTTGGATTCAAAAAAAATAATAATAATAAAGGAAAGTGAGGGGAGTTGAGCATCCCTCACTTTCCCTCAAAATACTCATTTTTCCAAAACCTCAAATCGGTAGGAAAAAAAGAGAAAGGAAAGTAAAAAATATATATATTTAAATATAAAATGTCCATTTTATCCATTTTACATTTATCAAATTACAAGCAATATTTCTAAGCTTATATACTTCACGTAATTAACATTAAAAATTATAATAAATTTTTTTTATTATCATTTTTTTTCTTTTTTATATTACATTCATATTTTTTTTATTGTAATGTTTAGTTTATTTTTTGTTATTTATTTTATAATATTTATATTATTATTTTAATTTTAAAAAAGAGCATAATTGGAAATGTGTATTATAATTTATCTTTTCCTTTCTTTTCTGCACTTTAACCAAATGGTGGTGGCTAACATTTCTTTCTTTTCCTTTTCCTAACATATTTTAATTATCCAAACAAGAAAAAAATGTATCATTTCCTTTCCTTTAAAAACCCTTCCTTTATGTTCATTTCCTTTCTTTTCCTTTTTTTTACTAACATCTATCCAAACATAACGTAAGCTTTAGATTCCTTCTCAATACCAATATGATGAATATGATGGAGCATGAATGGAGCTTGAAAGTTCTTCGAATGGGTTTGTACTAAAAAAAAAATCAGAATGAAAATCGAATTGGTCAGATTTTTAGTTTTTGGTCCAATAGGTTGGATTGATAAGTTTGATCAAAATGTTTTTAAATATATAAAAATAATTTTAATGTTAAATAAGTAATAATATAGTCAATAATTAAAGAAAAAATGTTTTTGACTTAGTAGTATGATTTTTAATGTAAAACCAAAAGGTTAAGGTTTCTAATCTCACCACCTAAAAAAAAAAAGATAATTTTTTTACCAATTAAATCTGTTATTCACCGGTTCAAAGAAAATTCGATTTTATATATAGTACCAGACTGGATAGGCCATCGATTTTCGATCCGATCCGCCAGTTCGGTCTGATTTTTTATTCACTGGTTTATACACATAATTTTTGACTTAAAAATAAGATAAAAATATTTAATGTTGAATTTTTATTTATTTATTAAACATAAAAATTACAATTATTGAAATTTTTTAAAAATAAACAAATTCTCTAATTCTTTTCTTCTCAAAGAAATTTTGCTATAAGAGTCCTTCCGACTTCTTGAACGAACAAAATTATTCTTCTTTCATCCAAACGTGTTTGAATTTTTTGCCACTTTCCAAAGCTTGATTCTTGAGAATTTTGGAAAGGTTTTGGATGTTTAAAATTTTTTTCTCTTTAAAATTCTGAATTATCAATTGTGTAGAAAGACTTGGAGCATCATCCTATTTATAATGCTAATTTATTAGGTGATTTTTTTTTTAAAAGAATATAATCTCTTTATTTTATTTTATCTTTAAATTATTTTATTTTAATTCAATTAGTGATAAAATAATAATTATTTATAAGTAAAATTTAATTAGATAACTCATAAATTATTGCAATTTGATTGATCGAAATTTGAATTTATGTCTAAATTATTTCTATTTAATTTAAAAACAAATTGATAACTTATAGATAAATTCTAATTGATCAAATTTTAAAATTTTAAATTTTGATTGGTCAAATTATGTATATTTATCTTTAATTAACAAATGATATATTTAATTAATTATAAATTAATTATTTAATAATTAATTATATAATTGATTTAATTATGTCATCAACTTCACATAATAATGATCAATTTATCAATTAATTTTTTTAATTAAAGAATTAGAAAAGATTATCAATCGAGAAGATTTGCAAGGTGTCCTTCATTTTTCCGGTTCATCAAACCAATCTTTCATTTTCTTGGCCTCAATACACTTAACAATAATTACCCCCAAAGAAATTTCAAAGCGAATACCAACTCAACACATTGCTTCAAGTATCAGATAATTCGTGTATATATTTATATTTTTTCGTATAAAATATTTTTTATTTATATAAATTTTTATGTATTAATAATAATTTATATTATATAAATTTTAACATATTTATTTATTTATATTATATTATATCTATATTTTTTTTATTATATCATATCATATTTTTATATTGTATTATATTTTAATATTTTTTCGGTGTTACTGTACACTTTTACCGGTCTTTCTTTTTTACGGGATTGCCAAATTCCCATGCTCTCGTCTCTTATAACTTAAAGCGCAAAACTTACCTCTCTCGCTCTCTCTCTGTCTCTTGCAGACAAAAAAAAAAAAAAACTGACCTTTTTGAGGGATTTCTCCATCGTCGATCTTTAACAAAGGTAATCCTTTCATGAACTCTTCTTCAATACAATGATTAAACCATTTGTTCAATTTTATTAGCTATCCCATTATTATTCCAGTAATTGTCAAACAGTACAAGGAAAGTTTAAAAGTTTCTCGTTTTGGATCTTGTTGAGGATTTTAATTGGTTTTATGGGTCTTTGCTGAATTTCGGTTGTGATTAGATATGAGATTTTTAAGCTTTGTAGGATTTCGGCGATATTGATATGATAGTTGCTCATAAATTTGTTAGTGGGTTCAGTTGTTTTCTTAGTTTCTCAGTCACCCTTTTGTTTGGTTAGTGAGAAGAAGAGGGAAATGTATAAATTTTAGAATTTATAGGTTTTTTTTTTTTTCTGGTTGTTTTGTGTCTATCACTGGAGAAAGAGACTTGGTTTGACTGACTGTAACTAGTTGAATCGGGGTCAGTTGGGTTTCTGTTTTATTAAATATTCAACTACTTGATAAATATTGGAACTTTAAGTTTGTTTTTCCTGCAAGAAAACTGTGTATATTAGGAGGTCTGGACTGTGGAGTTGATGGATAATTCGGGTTTGGGAGGCGGGTTTTTATCAGGTCCGAATGGAGGGTTGTTTGACCTTGAGTCATCCGTTCACAGACAGCAACAGCCCCAGTTGGGTCAACCTTCCTTGATGCCACACAATCATATGGCCATGATGACTGGCCTTGAAAATGAGCACCGTTCCATTGGATTAATGGAGGAGGCTAAAGGCTCTAACTCTAAAGGCTTTTCTATGAATTTTGGTAAAGGGAAAGGAGTTAGGCCCATTATTGCTATGACTAGTGGAAGCATGAGTGAAGAAGATGAGCCAAGTTACAATGAAGACGGAAATGGTGAGAACTCCAATGGGGGTAAAAGCAAGAAAGGATCACCTTGGCAGAGAATGAAATGGACGGATAATGTGGTTAGGCTTCTAATAGCTGTGGTTGCTTGTGTGGGTGATGATGGTATGATTGAGGGTGTGGAGGGGCTTAAGAGAAAATCTGGGCTTCTGCAAAAGAAGGGCAAGTGGAAAACAGTGTCAAAGATAATGATTAGTAAAGGTTGTCATGTTTCGCCTCAACAGTGTGAGGATAAATTTAATGACTTGAACAAGAGATACAAGAAATTAAATGATATTCTTGGGAGAGGAACTAGTTGTAGAGTGGTTGAGAACCCTTCTCTAATGGATTCTATGCCTCACCTTTCAGCTAAGGCAAAGGATGATGTAAAGAAAATATTGAGCTCTAAACATTTATTTTACCAGGAAATGTGTGCTTACCATAATGGACAGAAGATACCCAATTGCCAGGATCTTGATCTGCAGGGATTCTCTATACCTCTTGAGAGATGCTTGAAAGACAATAATGGGTCAGATGAGGAAGAAGCCGAGGGAAATGATGACAGTGAGGATGATGATGATGAAATGGACAATGAAGATGATAATAATGCTGTTCATGAGGATGAAAGGATTGGTGAGCACAACGAGAGGAAGAAGGCAAGTGCAGAGGAAGGCCATTTCTGGTCACAATCTGCTGACCAGGATAGTTTCAAGGTGGAGATGGCTCGAATATTTCTAGACCCAACCAAATCATCATTGGATCGAAAGGAGTGGATTAAGAGACAGCTGTTGCAACTTCAGGAGGAAAGAGTGAACTTGCAGGTGGCAGCTTTTGAGCTTGAAAAACAACGCTTTAAATGGCTGAGGTACTGCAACAAAAAAGACAGAGAACTAGAGAGGTTAAGGTTGGAGAATGAAAGGATGAAGCTTGAGAATGAGCAGAGTATATTGCAACTGAGGCAAAAAGAATTGGAAGTAAATTACAGGAGGTCTGATGAATCCTTAAACCCCACATCACTTGGTATTGACAGACTGCAAGGCAGATACCAGATCAATATGGGCAGGCATCAATAGCTCTTGTATCACATTTAAATCCATTCGGCAATAAGATTTATGTAGCTTAAGCATACGAGGCAGGCTTACTTTTTTGCCGTGTAAATAAAAGAAGCAACTAATATTGTGAGGTAATGTAGCTTGAGATCAAATTGTTAACACATGTATTTTTCCCCTTCTCTTTTTGCTAACAAACTTATTATTTTCCCTCCTGAACTTCTGTTCATATACAGACCATGGAATAACTCTCATAGCCATCCTTGTGGAAGAGGACTTCATTGTGTCATTTCCCTTCATGTGCACATTGTGTTATAGATTATACGATCTGTCCGGTGACAATCAAGTACGGTTTTTTTGCAGTTAAAAGGACAATATAGTTTGGCACGCCATGCATCCATACTTGCCTCAGTTAATTCCTTTTCCTTTTCCCCTTATTTATGCTACACTGGTTCCAATTTTTTCTTATGTAATTATGTGTACACTATGAATTTTTTTACCTTTTTGTTTGCATTAAACTGCTCTGGAAGAGGTGTGCATGGCATGTCAAACATGTTTGTATATTTGTTGGACAAAATATCTCTCGTATAGGCATGTAGGCACTGCAGGCATGGTTGTGCCCTGTGCCAAATATTGTTGAAGATGATGACACCAAATGTTAAAACTGTGTTTGCTGTTCATGTTTGTATTAGAAGTGGTACACTCGCTTGCTCGAGCAATGTCATGTTAATTTGCTTATCATCGGACCATTTCTTTCTCTCCCTCTCTCTCTCAATCAGTAAACATTAATCTATTTTTGTTTTATTTGTGTCATCTTCTATGTGTATGATTGGTTGACCTACATTACACTAGTTTAATTAACCCAATTGTAGGATGGTATGGTGTGCACAATGTTAAAAGTATCTCATGCAAACCATGAGTTCAGCTTTAGATGCTTGAATTGGGTGAGGTTTGAGGTGTGCACTCTGTTTCTATGTTATTCGGACTCGGGAACGAGTATCGGATACGGATATGTTCAATTTTTTCTAAGGTTTTTCATATATTTGGAGGATCATACCTCCATACTCATGTCTGAATATGTGTCGGACATGGGTACTTCAGAGAAAATGAAGAGTCGGAGTAACATAGGGGGGGCTGAGCTTCCAAATTGTCTTTGATATGTTTTGTAATAAAGAAGGGAAGTATGGAGGGAAGACAAAAGGTGAGGAAAGAAAATAAGGGAGGAGATGAAAGAAAATCATTATTTTTTGGTCGTGTTTGATATGAGGAATGAAAAATAAAGAGAACAAAAAATATTATGGATAAAATTATAAATAAAATTATTAATTTAAATGTGCTTCTTTTTTTTTTTCATTTTTAGAAAGATTAGATTTCGAGAGAAGAGAAAGGTATAAATCCACATTTTCTCTCATCTTATTTTTCTCCTACCGGTTGAAAGAAATGATGAAAAGAAAGTAATTTTCTTTCAACAGTTTCTTTTTTTTTTTTTTTTCTTTCTGTTTCTCTCTTGCCAAACAAAAGTGAATTGTATCTGAAATCCCTTAGTATGCATTAAGCAACATCTCTTAA
Source organism: Fremontodendron californicum (assembly GCA_030761205.1). NCBI lineage: Eukaryota > Viridiplantae > Streptophyta > Magnoliopsida > Malvales > Malvaceae > Fremontodendron > Fremontodendron californicum. Next base: position 30,666,219 of record JAULJL010000003.1, read on the forward strand.
TTAGTTCAAAGATAAGACACAATAAAACCAGATATCATGAAAGATCAAATATAGTCAGAGCTATTCTTAGTTCATTTTTTTTTTTTTTTTTATGTTTGGTAATTCATACGATTGTTATGCAGACATACTCAAGGGTTGGATAGTCCGTCTGGCTCTACAGGTTTGGTCCATATTGGACAGGGTCTGGGTAAGGATTTGTTCAATTAGGACCGGTCCAGTCCGGTGCGAATTAATATTTATGTAATAAAAAATTATTTTTTATTTAAATTTAATTATAAAAATATATAAATATTAATATAAAATAATGACTTTTTAATTTTTTTTTAATATTATCTAAACAGTGAAATAGACAGCAAGTTAATCTGGATGCGCTCAAGGTTTGGCTTGAATAAAGAAAAAAAAAAATCGGATCACGGTCCAACCTACGAGCACGACTACTGATATGCAGTTTCTTGGAATTAGGCTACAATGTGAAAGATCGTCACTCACTCTTATTCTGAGTTGGTAAATTATGATGCAAAGCTTATACTAGTCTTCTTTTAAGAATAATGATGATTTTGTTATCAATTTCAAAGAAAAAAAAAATCACATCTTCCATCTATCATATATTAAAGCCGACATGTTAACTAAGAGACACTAACGAAGAATGGTCAAAACACTTGGAAGGTTCTTGTATTATATTATTTAGTGTAAATTAATCCCTCTATAATAAAATTGAGTAATTTATTTTTTATTTTTTTAAAGGGTTAATATATAAATTAGTCCATGTACTTTAGGCGTTTTGTCTGTTTGGTACCTGAAGAATTTTTTTTGTCACTTTGGTACTCGAACTTTCATTACGTCAATCACATTGGCCATTTGCCCTAACACCGTTAGTTAATGACTGACTAGGCAAAAAAACACCCAATCAGAGCCTGACACGTGGTAAAACTGCCACATCATTAATGACACGTCATCATATAAGAACAAAATTCAAAAAAATTCAAAACTTTTTTTTTAATTTTTTTAAAAATTTAAAAAATCAAAATTAAAAATTTGAAAATCTCATTTTTTTTAAAAGAAATTATAAAATAAAAATAAAAAACCAAAATTATAAATAAATTATAAATTATGAATTATAAAAATTGAAAACTTTATATATATATTTAAAAATCTGTAAAAATTAAAAAATAAGAAAAAAAATATGAATATGAATATGAATATTTTTAATAAAAATGAAAAAAAAAATCTATTTTTAAAATTTTAAATTCTATTTTTCTTTAATTTCGAATGTTCATATATATTATAAAAATAAAAAACCAAAAATCAAAATAATTTATAAAATTGAAAACTTTATATATATATATATTTAAAAATCTGTAAAAAAAAAATTAAAAAAAAATAAGAAAAAAAATATGAATATTTTTTAATAAAAATGAAAAAAATAAAAAATTTCTATTTCTATTTTTAAATTTTAAATTTCTATTTTTTTAATTTCAAATTTTCATATATATTTTTTTTAATTTGAAATTTCTATATTTTAAAAAATTATTTTTAATTTTTAATTTTGAATTTTTTAGATTTATCTTTTGATTTTTTATAACTTTTTTTTATTATTTTTATAATTTTTTAATTTCTAAATTTAAAAAAAAAAATTAAAATTTTGATTTTTAAAGAAAAAAATCTTTTTTTTATTTTGATTTTTTATATTTTTTTTAATTTTTTTTTTTGAATTTATCGAATTTTTTATTTTTTTCTTTTGAATTTTTTAGATTTATCTTTTGAATTTTTATAATTTTTTAATTTCTAAAAAAAATTAAAATTTTGATTTTTTAAAAAAAAAAAATAGTTTTTTATTTTGATTTTTATAATTTTTTTTTTTGGAAAATTTTTGTATTTTTTTCTTATATGATGACGTGGCACTAATGATGTGGTAGTTTTTGCCACGTGTCAGCCTCTGATTGTTTTTTTTTTTGCCTAGTCAGCCATTAACTAACGGTGTCAGGGCAAAGGGCTAATGTGATTGATGGAATGAAAGTTCAAGTACCAAAGTGACAAAAAATTTTCTTCAGGTACCAAATGGACAAAAGGCATAAAGTATAGGGGCTAATTTATATATTAACTCTTTTTTAAAATTAAAGCAAAAAGGTAAAATCACTAAGTAAACCGTTAAAAAAGCTGACTTGGTATTTAACCTGTGTTTAATTGATGATGTGGATGTCAAATGCTGACATGGTACTAATAAATTATATTATTTTAAGATGACATGGACAAAATAAATAACTAAGTTGTTGAAAATATATTATTTATTTTGTCTATGTCATCATAAATAATATATTTTATTGATGCCATGTCAGTATTTGACATCCACGTCATCAATTAAACACAGGTTAAATGTCACGTTAGCTTTTCAAACTGTTCACGTTACATCAGTTAGTGATTTTACCTTTTTGCTTTAATTTTAAAAGAATAAAGATTAAATTACTCAATTTTATAATAAAATAACTAATTTATATTAAAGGATATAATATAAAGACCTCTCAAATATTTTGACCAACTAATGCATGTTGAATGAATTCCAACTTTTAACTGATTTTATGCCCTTTTCTTCAGAGTTTTCCTCGTGAAATTAAGTAGCAGACCCACTGCTTTTCTTACCACGTTTTCAATTAAAAAAATGTTGAAATAAACATTAGAAAACAAAATTTTAATGACCAATAAGAAAAACGTTAGATAAAATTGTAGTGTAATATTTTTCTAAAAAAAATGTACTGTAATATTAGAAAGGTTGGCATACATAGGGATGGCAATGGAGCGGGACGGGGGCAGATACTGCCTTATCCACCTTCACCCCACTCTTGCATGGATGTTGAAAACATCCACATCCATGGATGTCGGTTACATCCATAACCGCTCCACGGTGCTCCACTCCGCTACACCCCAATTTATATTAATTATTTTTAACTTAATATTGTAAAAGTTATATTATAATTTATTCAAGAACATAATTTTAATATATAAAAATCTTTAATATAATATATATAATACATATATACTAAAAGTATAGATATAAAATATTAGTATATATATGATTTTAGTATATATATCTAATATATATTAAAAATATAAAAAAAATATAAAATATTTTAAAGGATAAAATAGTAATTTCAAAAGTCGGGGCGGGGCGGACTGGAGCAAGCATTTACCAAAACCGCTCCGCTCCACCCCGCTCCAAAAAAAAACCTCTCCATTCGAAGCGGATCGGTGCGAAATCCATCAGTCGGATCGGATTTTGCCATCCCTAGGCATACACCCAAAAAGGGTTGGTCCAATTGGTAAGACAGGAGTTTCCTTGTTAACCCGAATGGATTTTTTTAGAAGTATTTGGAGAGTAAAATTTTGAATTTATCAAATTGATATAAGAAAATGTGTTTTTAAAATCGCTCGAAAAATATATTAGATCCAAACAAAACTTGAGATATCTTGATTGTTTTTGGAAAAAAAGTTAGCACGCATATATCCGTCGACCGATCATAATAGGAGCATAAGAGGGCTTTGGCCTTCAAAATTTTTAAATAATCTTACATATATGTATACATATATTGATATTGAATAAATTTAAATTAGCACTTTGCAAATTAAAATTGTTATTTTATTTATTTATTATGTAATTTTATTATCTCATTTTATATATTATAATTTAAAAAAATTTAAAATTTCACTGTTATTTGTTATTTATTATACTGACCATTATTACTTACAAATTCAAGAGGCTTATCACAAGTGTTAAATAAAAATCATGCAAATTTAACAAAAGTCAAATTTACATTTTAACTTTCTCAATAATAATCCAAGTCTCCAATCAATTACAAAATATGTTTTTTAAGCTGACTATAATTTCTTCTCTTCATATAATTTTGTGAACTTACTCTTTTTTATTAGTATTAGATAATGCTCGCGCTTCACTGCGGAATATTATCGGATTTGAATTAATATTTTTTAATAAATTTGAAAGATAAAAAACTAAGATTAGTAAAGATAATAATTTAGAAAAATAATATTTTCTATTCTTATATAACACTTGATTAAAATTGAGAGTTATTTGAATATGGTCAATTACATCCGGCAATTTCAAACACAACATAATTATACGATACAAACATAACATGAAAAAAATAATTAAAACATGACTTGACAGAAAAATAACATGAACATGACACAAATACACGAACGTGTCAAAATCTACATAAAACGAATTATTAACGTGTCAAAATTGATATAAATATATAATAACTTGAATACGATTATAATAGAAAAAATAACACGAACATGATAACGCGCGACACAAAATTGTGAGTTATTTAAATAGTGTCAATTAGACTTGGCAATTTTGGACATAACATGATTATACGACTCGAGTACAACATGAAAAAAAAAAAAACTAAAACATGACATGAAAAATAACATGAACACGACACAAATACACGAACGTGTCAAAATCTACATAAAACGAATTATTAATGTGTAAAAATTTATATAAATTTATAATATTTTAAACACGTGATAAAATAACACGAACATGTTACGGACATACAATTTCTAAATTGAGATGAATTGAGACATGACACGAACACACAAAATTTTCTCTAAATGGGATCACCATGACAAACTATGTAAAATATTTGGATGAATTGAAACACGACATGAATACATGAAAAAATAATTAAAATATGACATGACACGAAAATACATGAACACAATACAAATACACGAACGTATCAAAATCTACATAAACTGAATTATTAACATGTAAAACTTTATATAAATTTATAATACTTTGAACACACACAAAAATAACACGAACACGAAAAATAATAAGAACACGACACGAACGCATACTTTGAACACACAAAAATAACATGAACACAAAAAATACGAACATGATACGGATGCACAAATCTTTTTCATCTTTTTTCCTCTTTCCTTCTTCTTTCCTTTCCCTCTATTTCTCTTTCTCTTTCTTTCCCCACAAAAATAAAATAAAATAATAATTAATAAAAATAAAAATACATCATTTAAATAATTATAGAACCAGCGAGTCAACATGCTGACCAACCCCTTTAAATACATAATTTAAAATTAAAATAAAAATAATTAATGAAATAAATTTATTTATTTACATTTTCCCGAGCGGATTGGGTCACAGATCCTAAATCGACCCGCGAGTCAACATGCAGACCAACCCTTTAAATACATCATTTAAAATTTAAAAATAAAATAAAATAATATTTTTTAAATTTTTTTCCCGAGCGGATCGATTACGAATTCTTTATTGACCCGCAAGTCAACATGCAGATCAACCCCTTCAAATATATCATTTAAAATTAAAACTAAAACAAAAATAATTAATAAAATTTATATTTTTTATTTTTTTCTCGAGACGGTCATATACGGATCCTAAATTGACACGCGAGTCAACTTGCGAACTAATTTCTTTAAATACATTATTTATAAAAATAAAATAAAACTTTTTATATATTTTTCCGAGCGGATAGGATACGAATTCTAAATCGACTCGCGAATAAACGTGCAGAAAAACCTTTTTAAATACATCATTTAAAATTTAAAAAATTTAACTTTTTTCGTATGGGTCGAGTGCCAATCCTAAATCGACCCGCGAGTTAACGTGAGGATCAACACCTTTGAATACATCATTTAAAAATAAAAATCTAAAAAACTTACAAAAATAATATTTTTTGTTATAAAGAAAGATGAAATTATCCCTAATCTAATTCCAAAATATCACTTGAGTCCCATGAACTAAAAATAAGTATTAATTAGATTCTCTAATTAACCCTCAAATTATAATTAATACCTAAACTTAGGTGTCACTAAAGCAAAGCCTTTAAAATCTAAATTGAGCAATTCTATTGAATATGGGGATAACTTTTATAGTAAGTTATAGATATATTGCCTACATATATAAAAATATATATTTTATATTAATAAATATAATATGATACGTACATCTTATAAAAATAAATTCAAATATATATAATATTAATCGGCTCCTTCAAAATCAATTGTCAAAATAGCATGCATAGATGTTACATGAGAATAACATTTCCATTAGTAGTCATTTATCTACTTGTTTATCATTAATTTGAGGACATGAATTAATCAAACAAACCTCACTAGATGGAGCCCGGAGGATTCTCAACTTAGATACTAATTTAAATAAAGGAAGGAAAATGTTAACATATGACTTTTTAAATTGAGAGGTGTTTATAAATCAGATTAGACCGGGTCTAATAAGCATCTTTAAATCCCAATTTTTAGTTTGGTAGGCTTAGATCCATCCATTTAGACATGTTTATATTTTAAAATATTATTATATTAATATTTTAATATTGTTAACAATATTTTAAATTAAAATAAATAAAATATAATTTGTATTAATAAAGTAATGTCATGCACCATATTTGGATTAAAAACTTTATCCAAAGTCCACTCAACCTAGCAAATCGCTCGACCCATAGATAAATTTACTTTTAATATGATTAAGATGATTCGTAATTAATACATTATTATCTCTTTTTTAATTTGGTGAGAATATCACATTAAATAAAAAAAAAATTTAAATAATATTTTAAAATTTTAACCAATGCTTGTAAACATTTGTTACCATAAAGAAAAATTAAAGTTAATAATTATGTGAAATATTGATAAAATATTAAACTTTTAATTTTAATTATCAATATTCAATTTTTGACAACCTCAAATGTCAAAAATAAAAAAACATCAATATTAAAACATACCTGGTCAAATCATTTTTGGTTATCTTTAAGTAGAAAGGTTGACAACAGTGCTTTTAAAGCAGAATTAATTGTCCAATTGAACTCTCCAAAATAAAAGAATGATATGTGAAAGGAAAATTCTATAAAAAAAAAGTTTTAAAAGTCGTAGCACTCAGAATTAAGGGTGAGCATTACTCGGTTATAATTGATTAAACCTATCAAAATCGATTTTTTTGGTTAATTTAGATCAGTTTGGGTGATTTCGATATTAATCGATTAGTTTTATCGGTTTAAGCGATTAACTCGACCAGTTGTTGAATTTAAGATTTGGTAACTAAACCAATCAAACAAACCAAGTTCAAAGGGATCAATCTCCTCTAAATGGGATCGATCCCATAATCTTTTGAAATGAAATTTTTGTATATAAAGATCGATCCTCTGCTAAAAGAGATTGATCCCTTAACCTTTTGAATAAATTTTTTGACTTGACAAGTATAAGGATCGATCTTGTTAAAAAGGAATTTTTTTATTGTGATACTTAAACGGATAGATCCCCGAATTAACTGACCAAACCGATCAACTTATTTTAATTCGATTATTTTTGATATTTCATACATGATCGATTGATTCAGTCGATTATCCATATATGAATAACGATCGAACCGATCAAATACTCTATTAAGAATTCATAATTCATAGCAACCATAGATAAAGTGAAGAGAATTTGTGAGTAGTTGTCAAAATTGTAATCCCCATTCATCAAGGATCATGCATTTTCATAATAATAATAAAAGAAAAGAAAATTTCAAGTACTGCACCGACCACCGATATAGATTAGACCTACAAGATACCATTTTAATGTTCCTTTGCCATTAAATGCCAATGAGACTCTTGTTGGGATTCGACCTCATGCTCAAACATTAATCGAATTAAAGAAGAACATGAACACAACGAAAAAATAAACAAAGAGATAGTCGAATCTTACAGGATCATACTTGTAAAATTTTAATGCGATATTGTAATTATAAAGCATACATCTGATTAAGATTCATACCTTAACTCAAAGATCTAGTAATCTTGAGTTTCCAAACAGCCCACTCAATCTTGAACACCAAGAAGGCAATCTGAGACTTCAAGCCACACAAGTGTCTGGCCTCTAACGGTAATCAACACAAGATGATCAAGAGAACTTTCATAAGGTAGGAACGGAGTCCTGCCGAAATTCATGCTAGTGGTTTAGGTTTAAAAACCATTCCCCATCTAAACATTCATGGTCGAATGCTTCATAAGCATCAAGAAGAAGAAAATGTTGTTCTTCCTCCTCCGGGTATGGTGTGCCAACTAGAAGGATTATCTTGATCTTCTTTCTTCTTCACTCTATGCCTTTGCTCTCTTGAAAGAAAACGTTTTTCTCTCTAGCAATCCATGAAGAGGCAAGGAGGAAGAAAGAAATCAAGAAAAATACACCAAAGGCTCAAAGCACATCTCATGTGCGGTAGGGGGCCATTATAGAATAGATGGCAACATGTTTTTTTATAGAGGGGGCGACAACACTCCAGGGTTTGACTAAGGTTATAACATAACTCTTATGTATTTGCTCTTAAGTCCTTTCACTTAATTAAACTATTTAATTAAGTCCTTATTGATTAAATTCTCAATTTAATCAATTATGCTCATTCCAATTTAATCTCTTAATTCACTTTTCTATGGGTGACCCATTAGGCTTCCAATATGTTGGCAATGAATATAAATTAATCTAATTAATTTATACTTATAGATCATGAGCGGACTCTAGAAAGTCATCATGACCACCCAAATATTGGAGAGTCAAGTTAGTCTCGACATAACCTTTCGTGTTCAGTCAATCAGTGTAATTCGGTCCTTTCACCAAATATCCCGGAAAGACCATGAGCATGATGCAGTGTCTACTCATGTTCAATCCATATTAGTTCTTGTAGCTATTGGTTAACTTTATGAACTTAGAGAAACTATTTCTCCTAAATTCATCATACTCTAGCTAGAGATTCCATCAAGTTAACTTAAGCCAATAACAGATGAGATATGTCTTCGATATCACTTGAAGTGGTGAATCCTCTCTGGATCACTCATCCATCTTCGTATGCTTCATGTCATACCCAAAATCACCCTATCATAAGCATCACTCTTTGGGACCTGTTCGTGATGAAATCAAAGCATGACACTTCACATACAAGATGACCTGGTATCACAAGTCAGAGAATTACTTACACGACTGACACGTGAGAACGTTTCCATAGACACTTGAGTGACAATACCAAATAGAGTTCTCACAGCGGGCCATGTTCAGTGAACTTGTTCAATAGACAAGCACCTACATGTTATCCTAAAGTATCCCTTATACTTCAACACGTGAGATCAGTTGCTTACTAAGTAAGTAGGCTTAACATGTACAGTCTTTGAGCATTGCCAATGCCCCGTCTTGGCAATACGTGTTGGTATATGCCTTAGAGCCAATCAGATTGGACATGGAATATACAGTTAATAATGCAAACCCATCACTATTCGTTAGTGATACAAGGTTTTCCTTCATGTTAGTACGATGATAAAGAGTTATTGAAGTACTAATTGGATGAAGCCCATGAAACACAATGGCCTTGCAAAGAAATTGTAAGGAGTTACAATTATGAGGATCCTTATCATCAAAGCCGTGTTTCTAAACAGTTCTTGGTCATTGTATTGTCAAGACAAGGCAATGAAAATGCTCAAAGACTGGAATGTGTTAAGCCTCCATGTACATGGTGCATGCAACTGATCTCATAGGTTGAAGTATGAGATACTTGGGGATAACATATGGGTGCTTGTTGGTAGAACAAGTTCACTGAACATGGCCCGCCGTGAGAACTCCATTTGGTATTGTCACTAAAGTGTCTATGGAAATGTTCTCACGTGTCAGTCGTGTAAGTAGTCCTTTGACTTGTGATACCAGGTCATTTTGTATGGGGTGTATCATACTTTGATTCCATCACGAACGGGTCCCAAACAAGAGTGATGCTTATGGTAGGGTGGTTTTGGTTATGACATGAACCATACGAAGATGGATGAGTGATCCAGAGAGGATTCACCACCCAAGTGACATTGGAGACATATTTCATCTGTTCTTTGCTTAAGTTAATTTGCTGGAATCTCTGGCCTGAGTATGATGAATTTAGGAGAAATAGTTTCTCTAAGTTCACAAAGTTAACCAATAGCTGCAAGAACTAATATGAATTTAATATGAGTAGACACTGCACCATGCTCATGGTCTTTCAAGGATATTTGGTGAAAGGACCGAATTACACTGATAGACTGAACACGAAAGGTTATGTCGAGACTAACTTGACTCTCCGGTATTTGGGTAGTCATGATGGCTTGCTAGAGTCCGCTCATGATCTATGAGTATAAATTAATTAGATTAATTTATATTCATTGCCAACATATTAGAAGCCTAATGGGTCACACACATAAAGGTGAATTAAGAGATTAAAATGGAAAAAGCCTAATTGATTAATTTGAGAATTTAATCAATAGGGACTTAACTAAATAGTTTAATTAAGTGGAAGGACTTAAGAGCAAATACATAAGAGTTATGTTATAGCACTTAGTCAAACCCTGGAGTGTTGCCGCCCCCTAAAAGAAACATGATAGCTTCGCCGAATTGAGCATGGCTTGCGACACATGAGATGTGCCTTGTGATTGGCGTTTTTCTTGATTTATTTTCTTGCTTCTTGCCTCTTTATGGATTGCTATAGAGAAAAGGTTTCTTTCAAGAGAGCAAAGGCTTAGATCAAGAATAAGAAGATCAAGATCTTGCCTTTGGTTAATGCTCCAAACCCTGCAAAAATGAAAGAAGATCAAGATCTTCATTCTTGGTTGGCGCACCAAACCCTGTGAAATATAGAAAAGCATTTTCTTCATTCTTGATGGTTATGAAGCATTGGCCATGGATGTTTAGATGGGGAGAGGTTTCTTGAAACCTAAACCACTAGCATGGTTTTCCATAGGACTCCGTTCCTACCTTATAAAGGTTCTCCTGATCATCTTGTGTGGATCACCGTTAGAGGCCAGACACTTGTGTGGCTAAAGTTTCGGCGTTGCCTTCTTGGTGTTCAAGATTGAGTGGGCTATTTAAAAACTCAAGATTACTAGATCTTTGAGTTAAGGTATGAATCTTAATCAGATGTATGCTTTATAATTACAAGATCGCATTAAAATTTTACAAGCATGATCCTGTAAGATTCGACTATCTCTTTGTTTTTTTTTTTTTTCCGTTGCGTTCATGTTCTTCTTTAATTCGATTATTGTTTGAGCATGAGGTCGAATCCGAACAATACGATGACCAGGAACCGTTTTAGGAACATGACTTTGATGCATAAGGATCTCACAATTATAAATAATTCCTTTGCAAGGCCATTATGTTCCATGGGCTTCATCCGATTAGTACTTAATAACCCCTTATCATTGTACTAACATGAAGGAAAACCTTGTATCACTAAGATATAATGATGGGTTTGCATTATTGGTAGTTTATGTCTGACCAAACCAATTGACTCTAGGGCATATATACCAACAACTCTTTCCTTTCATAAAATAAATAACTTTTACAAAATCCTATAAAACAAGTTTTACATGCCTTTCATGTCATAAATGGAGAGGTTTAATTTTATTGTTTTTATCATTTTTACATAAATCTTAAAAGGGAAAATTGTAACATTTGTATTATTTTTATATATTTATTAGACTTATTCAAGGGTCGGGCTATCCGTTCAAGTCCGAAGGTCCGTCCAAAATTTGGGAGGGTTTGGACAAAAATATTAGACTTGAAAAATGGGCTTGGCAAAAAAATGAAGCCCATTTAAAAAATGGACCAGGCTTTAGCTCTAACATTCAAGGCTCGAGCCTGGCTTGGCCTGACCCGTTTTCTAATTAAATAATATATTATTTTTATTATTATATATATTATGTAATTTATATCATATAAAAATTAAATATATATAATATTATAATGTAAACATTAAAAAATATGTTAAGTTATCCATGTTTAAGAATTTAATAAAAGAAAAAATATATAATATTACTAAAGATTAAATAAAAAATAATATATATATATATATATATATTTTTAAAAAGGGTGGATCTAAACGGATTTGAGTTAACTATTTACAAATATGGACGGACTTGGTCAAAATTTGAAACCTATATTTCGGGTTGGGCCGGACTTGGACAAACATATATGATGTTGATACTATACATTCGTCCGGTCCATGAACACTTCTAATATTTATACTACTTATAAAGTGTTTAGATGAATTTGATGTCACATTAATTCAATAAAGAAAAAAAATACAATATCAAATAATAAAATAAAAATATTTATATATTCTAATTTTTATATAATATATTTTTTAAAGAAAAATTTTCTTTTTTTTCCCTTAAAAAATCATGCACTTTTCTTAAAGAAACTACTCATTTTCTTTTCTCAAGTATTTTTTTTTTTCATATATTTTTTCTTTTCACCCACCTATAATAATGAGGTTAAAGGAATGATAAGAGATTCAAGTCTTGAATCTTCTTTCTCTTAAAAATAGATAATAATCGTTAAATCAAGTTTTAGTTGTTGAAATAAAAGACAAAATATATAGTGATGTAAACAAAAAAAAAATGTTCATAAGCCTCTTTTAAATTATTGTAAGATCTTAAGTTGTTTTTATAAGAACAATTACCATATCATATAGCTTCTTTTTTTTTTTTTTAAGATTTTAAGTTGAATTTTAGATTAAAAACAAATTTGACGCATATTAAAAATTACTTTAAAAAGAATTTGAAAGAATTTAATGGTTGATGACGCCAAGCATTTAATAATATTCTAAATGAACAATCAAATAATGAAATAAATCCAAAATAAAATGATTTTACTTGATTAAGACTTAAGAGACCATATTTAGCGATAAATATGAAAATTTATGATTTTTAATTCTGTTTCATTTCATAAATTTCATTGTTATTACCATCTGAACATTTAGCTTAATAATAAATGTATATATATCTTTTAAGAATTGAGTTAGAATCTCTCTTTTTTTACCAATAAAAAAATATCCTTCTTAAGTCATTTTTGTATTATATTAAAATAGAGGTATTCATGGGTCGTACTCGAATCGAGTTTAAGTATGATATCAACACCATATATGTTTGTCCAAACCCGACTCAAATCAATAATTCAAGTCTCAAATTTTGTCCAGACTCACCTAGATTTATAAATGGGATAGCTCAGACCCGTCCAGATTATTTTAAAAAAAAAATAGAAAAACATATTTTTTATTTAATCTTTAATAATTTTATTTTTTTATATTAAATTTTAGAATAAAGATAATTTAATATACTTTCTAATGTTTATACTACAATATTGTATACTTATTTTTTATATTATATGAATTATATAATATATATAAATATAAAAATATAAAAATAATATATTATATAGTTGAAAAACGGGTTCGAATCGGGTCGAGCTCGATTCTTGAATGTTGAAACCAATTTTTAGCCCGATCTTATTTTTGTTGTCCAAGTACGTTTTTCAAATTTAATATTCTTTTCTAAACTCTTTTAAATATTGGACAAGTAATTCTACCCCTGGATAAATTATATTACAAGTATGTGAAGTCAATTGTGAAGATTAAAAAAAAAAATCAGATATTCATTTGTAAAAATGGTAATGAAAGTAAGAAAGGAAAGCACATTCTCTAATTTGGCTATGCTAACCAATACTCCTTTAATACAACATAAAAAAGCTTCCCATAGTAGCAGTCTAGCAGACAAGTAGTAGCCTTAACAAATCATAACCAACGACTGTCTCGTCTGATATAAAGTCTCTGTCCAAACCAACGACTCTTTCCACATTTCAGTTTTCAAGGTTGGCTTTTTATCTTTTATCTTTTATCTTTTTTCCCCCTTCTCAGCCATTTACATCATTACGTGATGTGTGATTATTTTGGTTTTTTATCTAAATATAGTTAATTTTATTTTTATTTATTGAAATATTATTAGTTTTAAATTATTTTTTAAAATTCGTTATTTTTTAACCAGTTAAAAAATTATCATGGCCCATGACGATTTTTCAACATTAAATTTTATTTAAAAAAAAAAAAAGAAAAACAAAGTTGAAAAATTGCCATGCGCTATGGTGATTTTTCAATTTAATTTTAATTTTTTTTTTATTTTTTACCTTGAGAAATCGTCACCGTGGGTGGCGATTTCCCAAGAGACGGTGGCGATTTTTCAAGAAAATTCTTCACAAATTATGAAGAATTCCCTTGGGAAATCGCCACCGTGGGTGGCGATTTCCCAAGGTTCTTATTTTTTTTATTCTTTTAATATATATATATTTTTATTCTGTTAAAATATGGATCGGTGATGCACCCAAAAGAGTGTATCTTATTTAACCTTGCACTAAAAAGATAAATTGTAAGTATAGTAGTTAGCAAGGGTCGAGTCCTCAGGGATTGGGTTTTAGTTTATAAGTTAATAGTTTAAAACTTAAATTCAAGAACAATAAAAGAAAAGGGGTTTTTGAAGCCAGATTTAAACTAAAGTAAATAATAAGAATAAGATGCAAGGCGGTATAACCAGCCAATAAAAATATATATACTAAATTGGGCGGTATAACCAGCCAATAAAAATAAAACAAAGTTAATATACAAATTAGGCGGTATAACCAGCCAATAAAAATAAATATACTTTTAAAAATAAGCAAACTAGAAAAGTAAGAAAACAAGTAAGTAAGAAGAATCAAATATGAAAAATATGGTTAAGGTTTCATTCTCCACCACTAGACATCATTAAGAATCAATTTCAGATCTATCAATATCAACCAACTATCAAAGTTAACAACCGTAGATAACAACAAGCTCTGTTATCCCAATCTTTCCTTAGTTTGTCGTTAAATAAAACAAGCTCTCTATTTAATCTCTAACCATTAAACAACCTAGAATAAGCTCTCTAAATTCAATTTAATGGCAGCTTTATGATGAGAAAGATAGGTTGATCTAAGCAACAAACACATAAGCTCGGATTGTTCAACTTAGGTTATGTTCCACTTTGCAATTATTGAAAACTTGACCATAATCATTAATCACAAATTGCCACTTATGAATAGGAAATCAAGACAATTACACGGATCAAGACTCCTAAACTAGCAATAGATAATTATCAAGATCTATCTAGTTGTACACCTAAACAAATCAAGACAACATCATGAACAATTCTTGTAGAAGAACATAAGCAACTTTGATAGAAAATTAATGATAGATAGAATCTGAAAATCAATCACAAAACATGTCTAGGGCTTTGAAATCACCCTTAACCAAATAGAAGTTTAGCCTAGCATAGGCACTATAAACATAAAATTAAATAGAATCTAAGAAGAAAATAAAAGAAAGAAAGAAGAAGAAGAAGAATATTAATTATCCAACCTCTTGCTCTTTCTAAAGAAAAAGAAAACTAGAGAAAAGAAAGAAGAAGAAAATTTAGAGAATTTTATTACAATGGCTAATATCCTACCAATGTACAATATGATCCTCTACAATCATCCAAGGCCCTCTATTTATACACATTTTGGAGGGCTAAATGACAAGAGACAAGCTTTACAAATTTCAAAGGTAGGTATAATAGGTGGGTGCATTTTCTAACAATTTTCGTCATACATGACGATTTTGATCAGCCAACTTGATGGTCGATTTTGTCAATTTTGCAGGCCTTATCTGATCACATGGTCTTCTAGAAAAATGTTACCCTATCCGTTACTGATCCATAGCCGTTGGAATCAGCTCATTTTCTGATGTGGATAAGAAGATATGGGCAAAATACGAAAACAGGTCAGCACATACGTCATTGCACATCAGCCAACTTGATGGTCGATTTCTTCAATATTGGAGGCTTTATCTGATCACATGGTCTTCTAGACAAATGTTCCCCTATCAGTTAGTGATCCATAGCCGTTGGAATCAGCTCATTTGCTGATGTGAATAGGACGATATGCTCAAAATGCGAAAACTGGTCAGCATAGACGTCATTGCACATCAGCCAACTTGATGGTTGATTTCGCTAGGGAAAACGACTCCGTTTCAAGAAGTATAAAACATGAAAAAGATAGATATGCCTCTTAACTTTGCACGGTTAAAATTTCAGCCTTATTGCTTCGGTGAAACTCCAGATATAGCTGATATGGCAAAAGGTGTCGGAACTGGAACTGAACTGGATTTGCCCTTAATTCTAGTAATCTGAAATTACTCAAAGAAACTTGTAAAAAAACACCAAATTACATAAAAATATAAAAGATCATAAACACAATTAGACTAAACAATAATAACTCGTATTTGACACAAAACAATAATAAAACATAACTAAAAACTATATAATTATACGAGTTATCACACCCCCACACTTAGATTGTTGCTAGTCCCTAGCAACGACTCCATAAAAATAAAATAAGAAAATCAAATCTAATCCACTTTAGTAGGAAATCACGGTGGCACTTAGCATGTGACACAAGCCTTTAAACCCCTAGGTGTCCCTAGTGGACGAGTTTAGTCTCGTGAGGGTTTACTAGAACGATACCCACAAACATTGAAAAACTAAAATATAAATAAACTACATATACTAAAAATATTTACTCCTAATCCTTTCAATACAAATTAGAGACAATCTTTGAACAAGTCTTATAAACTAATCAATAGCTTAAAGAATTTCACAAAAAATCATGCTTGAATGTAAATTGTTTGAGTTAAGCCAATATTAACATAACATATTTCAATCAAAATAGTGCATATTCAAACTTAATCTCAACTACTCACATGGGATACCCTCATGATTTTCACTCTTTAAAGTAGTGGTGAAGTGTTTACACTCAATCAATCTCATGAAAACAGTTCTACCATATTCTTGCTTGTCCACCTATTCTCCACTATTTAGATCATACAACTTCATGAATCAAGAGGTCTTTAATCAAGGTTGTAATGGGGCCAAGGGGTTTGTAATGTGGTTGAAGAACAAAAGGATAAAGATATCACAAAGGTTCCAAAGAGTTCATAAAGTTTAGAGACATAAAAAGATCATACAAATAAGACTTCTCAAAACTCTTATAAAGCACATAATAACATAGGCTAAATATTCATGTTGAGCCTTTGCATCATTCTAACCAACTTTGTAACATCTTTTTTTTTTTTTTACTTTAACTAGAAGTTCAAGAGAAGTTTTTTTTTTTTTTTTTTTAATATGGGAATGTATTTGACAATGATCCCTTTCTTTTTCTCTTGACTTTTTTCTTTCTTTTCCCCCCACACTTATTTCTTGTTTCTAACCCAAATTTTTAACTAAAAATATCCCTTGTTTTTTTTGCAATATGTCTCAAAATATATAATCCATCTTTAGAACAAGGGTAAGGATATAAGTATATTTAGGCTAGGTGTAAGTTGTGGTTACCAATAAAACAGCATATTTAATGTAGGCTCAAATTGGCTCACTAGTGGGGATGTTCTCTTGGAACATCAATAAGGGATGACTGTTTGGCTCTGGTTATAATCCTAATGCCTCTATCATATTCATGTTGTCACATGTATTAATATAGTCTCAAACGGTTTAAAGCAAGTTCTAGAGAATCATGTAATCATAAGAGCACTCAAGAAAGAAATTAGATTGATTTGTATAATGCATCAATCATTATAGGCTCAAAAACTCACAAGGATGATTATACAAGTCAGATTAAGTCTAAACATGCTTCTTTCTCAATCAACATATCATATTAACATTGGCTCATAAAAAGGTTGACATCAAGCTCAATTCTCATGAAAATCTTCTCACTAATAAATCTGTTTTAGACTTATGCAATTCATATCTCATCATTGTATTAAAAAGGAACTAAAACTCAAAAAAAAATAATAATAATAATAAAGACTCATAAAAAAAAATAGTAGACAAAATAAAAGAAATCCTAAATCATTCCCCCCACACTTAATTCTTACATTGTCCTCAATGTAAGTCTATTAACTCAAATGAAAGAATCATGTGTAAGAGAAAAGAACTAATAACATAAGAATAGGAACAACTAAGACTCAAAACAAAACAAAACCATGCAACCTAAATAATCCTAAAATACTAAACAAAAATTAACAAGTAAACATAAAAAGATTAAAATCAAACTGACAAGGTATGTCTCAAGTCTCCCTTACTCAGACCTTGTTTAGAATGAATACTTTTAAATGGCTTAAAACACAAATTTCTTTCTTTTTTTTTTTTTTTTTTTTTTGAAGGTAAAATTTAGGAGATATTACCTGTAGAGGTTGCTAACCACTTATTATAACTGAGACACAACAAACAAAATGTTAGATAATGTCACAAAGACAAAGTGCAATCCACTCCTTGCTCGTCCATATCTCTTTTTCTTTTTCCGAGCGTTTGCGAAACAACCGTAGCAGATAAACACTCAAAAGCTTGAAGCTTTTTGAGTAAATCTTCAATGGTTGTAGCAGAAATTATAGTTCTCCTTGCCTCTGAAAACATGAATCCATTTTCCACAGCATTATCTAAATATGAAAGCAAATTACTAAAATAACCATTAATATTAAGCAAACCAATGGGTTTCTTATTTGTGACCAAAGATGACCAAGAAGCCACGCAAGCTATTTCTTCCAATGTACCCAGACCTCCTGGTAGAGCAATGAATGCATCGGCAGAATGGTACATGATTGTCATCCGTTCAGGGATACTCCAGACTTGTATTTCCTTACCCACGGTAGGTCCACAAAAACTTGTGAATAGTTTTGGCACGATTCCTAGAACTGGACTTCCTCCGGCGTGTGCTGCTGTAGCGACTGCTCCCATTAAACCCGTACTACCGCCTCCATAAATCAACTGGATCTTTTGTTGGGCAAGTATTACTCCAACTCTTATGGCTTCATCAGCGAATATGTTATTTTTCCCTGGATAAGCACCTCCAAAGACACAAATTTTTTTAATGCGCTGGGACGAAGTACTTTCCATTTTTTTTTTCGAGTGCCTGAAAGAGAATGAGTACATGGTGTAATATATAGAGGACTGAGTAGTGAATCAGACAAGAGTAATAATGTCGCCGAAAGTGTATTTGACCTGTCAGAAGAAAATGTTAACCTAACAAAAGATTTTTGCGTGATTTCAGGAAGAAAATCAAAAAGAGAAAAAAAATCAACCGTAAAAGACAAATAAAAAAAAATGAGAATAATTACACAAATCGAATAACACGTAAATTAAACCAAAATAAAGTTATTGCAAATCAAACCAAAAACTGAGAAGTCATTTATTGTAGTTGTGATTGTGGCTCACATCTTCCTCTGGTTTTACGTCCAGAAACGGCTTAAACGCCTTCTATGAGTCGAGGATATGCTTCCCATCCAGTTTTCTTACAAGCTGGCAAACAGGGTCTTTTAACATCAGATTCCCAAGATGTTGCCATTCCCTTTGGAATTGCGGCCATAAATCAAGAATTTCTCTTTGTACGTCTCCACTAGGATGCGTCTCAAGAGAAAGTTGGATATTACCCAAATTCTCCTTACTCAGTCCATCCTTAATGAATTCAATTTTATCATCTCGATTAGAGGACGGAATCCCAATAGAACGACATTTACCGTTACACGTCCATCGTGCACATTTGTGGCAATTTGAACTCATGCGCTTTGCTCGTCGCTTCTTTGCAAAAGTGCTTCTACCTGTACCTGGTAAATGCAAAACAGGAAGATATTCATCTTCACGTACCTTGGCTTCAATTATCCAATGTATGTCTCCAGGAATCCCTTTGTGCATAAGCATTCTTAATCTTTCGAATCGAACTTGGTAAAGCTTCAGTAAAATATTTCGAGGAAAAGGAAGAAATCGTTTCTGCAATCTTGTGAGAATATCATCCATCCTGAAAAAAAAAATGAAAAAAAAAAAAATTGAAAGAGAAATTGGAAGAGAAATTTATATACAATATCAGTTTTGTGGGTAGCTGATGGAACCGATTTAAATAATCACGGAGTACCGTTATCCGCCATTTAACCGGGGTCAAAAATAAAAATAAAAATTATATTTACATCTAGTTATTTTCAAAACAAGGATCAGAAAGAAAAACAACATAAAAAGACTAAAAAATAAAACACTCTAAATAAAATCCTAAATTTTTCCCCCCACACATAATTCTTACATTGTCATTAATGTAATGCTATTAATCCCAAATGAAAGAATCATGTGTAAGTGAAAAGAACTAATAAACAAAATAAACTTATGCAGCCTAAATGAACTTAGAAACACTAAACACAATTAGCAAAGAAACATAAGAAAAAGATAAAGAAAAAGAGAGCAAATCTGAGGATGGCAGTTTGGCAATGCTTTCACTAATTAGGCTGCCTCCCCAATTAGCACTTGATTTAGTGTTTTGAACCTAACCAACACCCCTTCTTGGCATTTTAGGCTTGTCAGGCTCATACATGAAATTTCCCAAATTTATGCGTTTGAGAGGAAGCTTTCTTTGCACAACAGTGGATGCATTCTCCATTACAAGTATTATTCCATCATCCTTTGTGGTGCATATCTCATCGAGGAATGGTGCATCTTTTGGTACTTGTTGAATGACATCCACAAACAAACTGTTTAAGGTTTCCAGCGTGTCTTGTTCATGTTCATCCTCCTTGAACTTTGCGAATCTACTAGGAAAAGGTGGAGAAGAAACATTAGTAAAAATTGGAATCTCAAACGTTACCTCAGGTGCCGAAATACTCTTATTTGGATCATTGGCTTCATTATCCTCAAGAATAGAATTCATCTCTAATTTTGTCTCATCCTCATCTTGTTCCTCATTCCTCAAGGTCACAATAGTAGCATTCTCCTTTGGGTTAATCATCGTTTGGGCAGGGAGTTCTTCAGATCTTTGTGCTACCCATCCCACCATACTACTAGTCAATTGGATCATTTGCTTTTCCAAACTCTGGATGCTTGCCCTTGTTTCCTGTTGAAATTGCAAAGTATCAGTAACAAGAGAATAGACAAGATCTTCTAAAGAAGTACCTGAGTTTTGAGTCATATGTGGTGGTTGAAAAAGATCTGGTTCTTGGGACCATGATTGATTGAAGCTAGATGGATGAGTGTAATTGGCATAAGGATCTACTTCTTGGTAATTTTTTGAGTAGCCATAATTAGTATGATCCCACCATCCCTCATGGTAAGTGTTTGAGTAATGATCATACTGTTGGTCTTGGAACACTTGATGGCCTTGACATCCTCCCATGGCAAATTGTTGAACTGGGAAGGTGAGATTGGCTTGTTGATTCTCCATGTTCATGTATGCCACCAACTCTTCAAGTGTTAGATTGCTCAATTCCATCGTTTTTTTTTTTTTTTTTTTTTTTGATAAGAAAAACTTGTATGTACAAGAAAATAGAACTAATTAGAACTGAAAATAAGAATAAACCAAGTAACAAATAAACTAAAGAAAACAATCCCCGGCAACGGCGCCAAAATTTTGATGCACCCAAAAGAGTGTATCTTATTTAACCTTGCACTAAAAAGATAAATTGTAAGTATAGTAGTTAGCAAGGGTCGAGTCCTCAGGGATTGGGTTTTAGTTTATAAGTTAATAGTTTAAAACTTAAATTCAAGAACAATAAAAGAAAAGGGGTTTTTGAAGCCAGATTTAAACTAAAGTAAATAATAAGAATAAGATGCAAGGCGGTATAACCAGCCAATAAAAATATATATACTAAATTAGGCGGTATAACCAGCCAATAAAAATAAAACAAAGTTAATATACAAATTAGGCGGTATAACCAGCCAATAAAAATAAATATACTTTTAAAAATAAGCAAACTAGAAAAGTAAGAAAACAAGTAAGTAAGAAGAATCAAATATGAAAAATATGGTTAAGGTTTCATTCTCCACCACTAGACATCATTAAGAATCAATTTCAGATCTATCAATATCAACCAACTATCAAAGTTAACAACCGTAGATAACAACAAGCTCTGTTATCCCAATCTTTTCTTAGTTTGTCGTTAAATAAAACAAGCTCTCTATTTAATCTCTAACCATTAAACAACCTAGAATAAGCTCTCTAAATTCAATTTAATGGCAGCTTTATGATGAGAAAGATAGGTTGATCTAAGCAACAAACACATAAGCTCGGATTGTTCAACTTAGGTTATGTTCCACTTTGCAATTATTGAAAACTTGACCATAATCATTAATCACAAATTGCCACTTATGAATAGGAAATCAAGACAATTACACGGATCAAGACTCCTAAACTAGCAATAGATAATTATCAAGATCTATCTAGTTGTACACCTAAACAAATCAAGACAACATCATGAACAATTCTTGTAGAAGAACATAAGCAACTTTGATAGAAAATTAATGATAGATAGAATCTGAAAATCAATCACAAAACATGTCTAGGGCTTTGAAATCACCCTTAACCAAATAGAAGTTTAGCCTAGCATAGGCACTATAAACATAAAATTAAATAGAATCTAAGAAGAAAATAAAAGAAAGAAAGAAGAAGAAGAAGAATATTAATTATCCAACCTCTTGCTCTTTCTAAAGAAAAAGAAAACTAGAGAAAAGAAAGAAGAAGAAAATTTAGAGAATTTTATTACAATGGCTAATATCCTACCAATGTACAATATGATCCTCTACAATCATCCAAGGCCCTCTATTTATACACATTTTGGAGGGCTAAATGACAAGAGACAAGCTTTACAAATTTCAAAGGTAGGTATAATAGGTGGGTGCATTTTCTAACAATTTTCGTCATACATGACGATTTTGATCAGCCAACTTGATGGTCGATTTTGTCAATTTTGCAGGCCTTATCTGATCACATGGTCTTCTAGAAAAATGTTACCCTATCCGTTACTGATCCATAGCCGTTGGAATCAGCTCATTTTCTGATGTGGATAAGAAGATATGGGCAAAATACGAAAACAGGTCAGCACATACGTCATTGCACATCAGCCAACTTGATGGTCGATTTCTTCAATATTGGAGGCTTTATCTGATCACATGGTCTTCTAGACAAATGTTCCCCTATCAGTTAGTGATCCATAGCCGTTGGAATCAGCTCATTTGCTGATGTGAATAGGACGATATGCTCAAAATGCGAAAACTGGTCAGCATAGACGTCATTGCACATCAGCCAACTTGATGGTTGATTTCGCTAGGGAAAACGACTCCGTTTCAAGAAGTATAAAACATGAAAAAGATAGATATGCCTCTTAACTTTGCACGGTTAAAATTTCAGCCTTATTGCTTCGGTGAAACTCCAGATATAGCTGATATGGAAAAAGGTGTCGGAACTGGAACTGAACTGGATTTGCCCTTAATTCTAGTAATCTGAAATTACTCAAAGAAACTTGTAAAAAAACACCAAATTACATAAAAATATAAAAGATCATAAACACAATTAGACTAAACAATAATAACTCGTATTTGACACAAAACAATAATAAAACATAACTAAAAACTATATAATTATACGAGTTATCAATCGGGCTCATGTATGGTATCAACACCATATTTGCTTGTCTAAGTTCGATCCAGCCCTAAATATGAGTCTCAAATTTTGTCCAAGCCCGTTTAGGCCCACCCATATTATTTGTTTCTATTTTTTTAAATAATATATATATTTATTATTTAATCTTTAATAATTATATATATATATATTTTATTAAGTTGCTAAACATGTACAACTTAAAATATTTTTTAATGTTTACACTATAATATTATATATATTTAATTTTTATATGACATAAATTACATAATATATATAAATATAAATAATATATTATTTAATTAAAAAAGGTGTCGGGCCGGGCTCGGGCCTTGAATGTTGGAGCCAAGGCTCGGCCCATATTTTAAACGGACCTAATTTTTTTGCCCAAGCCCATTTTTCTGGCTTGATATTTTTTCTAAGCCCTCTCAAATATGGGCAGGCCTTCGGGCTTGGACGGGTAGCCCTGCCCTTGGACTACATGGTGGTAAGGCCCGGGCTACCCGGCCAAGCCCGTTTAAAAAAATTAGGCCCGTTTAAAATATGGGTCGGGCCTTGGCTCCAACATTCAAGGCTCGAGCCCGGCCAAGCCCTTTTTTTAATTAAATAATATATTATTTATATTTATATATATTATGTAATTTATGTCATATAAAAATTAAATATATATAATATTATAGTGTAAACATTAAAAAATATGTTAAGTTGTACATGTTTAACAAGTTAATAAAAGAAAAAAATATAAAATTATTAAAGATTAAATAATAAATATATATTTTTAAAAAATTAGAAAAAAAATAATATGGACGGGCCTAAAAGGGCTTGGACGAAATTTGAGGCCCATATTTCGGGTCGGGCCGGACTTGGACAAGCAGATGTGATGTTGATACCATACATGGCTCGGTCCATATTTTAAAAGAATAACAAAAAAAAAGAAAAAGAAACAAACTTTTAAAAAAAAAAAAAGAAGAAGAAGAAATAAGAACCTTGGAAAATTGCCACCCACGGTGGCGATTTCTCAAGGTAAAAAATCAAATTCTTTTAAAAATTAAGTTGGGAAATCGTCATAGCCCATGGCGATTTCTTAACTTTGTTTTTTTAAAAAAAATAAAAATTTATCGTTGGGAAATCGTCATGGGCCATGGCGATTTCCCGACTGATTAAAAAAACGAATTTTGAAAAATAATTTGAAACCAACAATATTTCGATAAATAAAAATCAACAGTATTAAGATAAAAAACCGATTATTTCACTGTTAACTGTTATTTTTTCCTTTGGGTTTAATAGGTTGCTTTGATTTCGGGGTAAATGTAAAAAACATACCTTCTAATAAGAATAATTTGAAAATGATCTAATAGCTTACAATAATTTATAAAAGAGAAATAAATAAATAAATAAAATTATTGTTAAAGACATTGTAAAGACAAATATACCCTAAAGCTTCTTCTCTCCCTTCAGGCCATTGTCATACCCTTCTCCTCCAAACCATTCTCAGTAGCTTTTTATGTTATCATCATGAAAAAAATAATTTGGCTTAATAATGGAAACCGATACAACGAGATTCTAGGTGTTTCGAAGAACGCTTCCTAGAATGATTTAAAGAAAGCTTATAAAATGCCACCATTAAAAACCAATCCGGCAAAGGCGGTGATCCTGAAAAGGTACAATATTTATTTATTATTTTTGAAGATTTTATCTGGGTTTCTTTTGATTAATGACGGGTGTAATTATTTTATTGCTAATTTTGCTTTCTGGGTTTTTTTTGGTTGATTGTCAGTTTAAAGAGTTAGCTCAAGCTTATGAGGTATTGAGTGATCCTGAGAAACGTGAGATATACAATAAATGGTTGAGGAATTTGGAAATTGTTGTTATTTTGTTTGATGTTGTCGGGCAAATTCTAGGGAAATTAGGATGATTGAATCATGGTGTTATTGTTGATGACCAGGTGGTAGCAGTCGTGGAAGAAGACAGAGACGGGGATAGGTTCTAGTTCATCCTCTAAAGGTGTCCCTAAAGGACTTTTACCTTGGGACCTCAAAGAAGCTTTCACTTTCTGGCAATGTGATATGCTCGAAGTGGTTAGGAGTGCGAGAGAAAGAAATAGAAAAATATTGAAGTTTAGGGTAAGAGATAGAGAGGAAGTTTTTGGGAGATTGACGACGAAATGGAAATTAGAAAAGGAAAAGCCAAATAAAATTACATTAGATTTTAAGGATATGTTGGTCTTTACAATGTCCCATTTAACAATTTTTAATTATTCATTTCTCTTTTTCATATTATTCTTGCTCATTGGATCGACAAGTGATTTTTTTTTTTTTGTAGAGCATGTTTTTTACATTTATTCACCTTACATTCTGCTCTTGCACCCATTTCTGGGCTCTTTTACTTTTCTCTCTCTGTTATTTGCTCCTTTATAGATCTCTTTCCTTTTTTCTTTATTTGCTCTCTTCATTTCATATTCTTTTACAGGTTAGTAAGTTTCTAGTTTGACATACATATTTTAATCTATATAATGTGTTTGTTTAGTTGTTTTTATGTATTTGTATTGTCTATATGTCTTCTGTTGGGTCTGGGGTCTCATTAAAAACTGATATATATGTTTTCTGTTTCACTTGGATGGAGGGCTATTGTCATGTCAGTTTCATGATTTTCTGTTGTGTCTTTTTCTAGTGTCATTTAGATCTAATTGTGATAGGGATTAGGGAGGTTGATTTATTGGGTTTTTTATTTTGTTCCTTCAGATCAAATAAACATGTGATATTTTCTTTGAAAAAAAAAGTTGCAATTCTGAATGAGAACTATATTAATATTGTATTCAAGCCTTTGGTAGTTGGTTTGGTTTGAATTGGTAGGAGTGGCTTTTAAGGGATGTTCTATGTACTATGATTTTAATTCCATTGCAGACCATTAGCTGTGCATTCGTAGTATATTAGTTTTGGTGCTTTTGGTTGACGGTAACAACTGAGCTTAAAATCTCTTTGATGAGTTAAGACTGATCAATTCATTAGTCAGAACTTTACTTTCAATTGTTCCTCATAAAATTTTTAATATATTATTTACCTTTATGAAATTTCATAGATTAAACATTGATCTCATCAAAAAGATTAAATTGAATTTTTTTCTTCTTCCTGAAACGCCATTTCCTTACTAATTGTTCCTATTTTCATCTCAATCCATTCTGATGAGTATGTGACATACAAGTTGGTTTTGTATTCTTAAGAGCATGAATTTTAATGGTTTATCATTCTCATGAAAAAAAAAAGAAATTTTTATGCATATCAGGTATTTGCTACATCTGTTGGTTTCATATCTTCTCTTTCATAGTGTTGTTTTCTCATATTTGAGCAATTTTCATTTATTCTTTTTAACAATTTTGGGCTGAAATATTCATGTTGCCTATTATTCTTTTATGTTTCAAGGTGGATGATGTTGTGTAAATAGTTAGTGATAATTAGGAGGAAAGTTTTGGATTATTGATAGTGCAACCATGCAGAGGGAAGCATAATAGCAAGAAAAGTCTCTACTTTGCAAATGCTCATTTGCTTGAACTAGTTTTTATTCCAATTGACTTTGTGTACATCTGGAAGATTGGAACCTAAGTGGGTTCTTGTTTATATTGCTCTATCAATTGCTTTATGCCCAAATGTTGTTTGACAATTTTGTTGTTCTTCTAATTTTACATATCTTCTCGATTTGATGTGGTTTCACAATTTGATCATCAGGGTCGTGTTTTATTTTTCTCCAGCTCATTGTTAATCATAATATTTGGTTTCTTGTGTAGGTTATTTTTTAGTGGAGAAGTGATGGCTGATAGGAACCAACATCCTTCTGTCATGCAAAAGGTAGCTGGACAACTCCATCTTGGTTCCAGCTTTTCACAAGATGTTCAATATCGCTATGGAGGATTCCAAATGCCTGTTCTGCATCAGAGGCGATTTGCATCTCCAAGTTGCAATGTAGTACTACAGTATCCTGTGACGCAGGCATGCTAAGCAAACTATGATTTGTCATTGGTTGGTTTAAATTCATCACCTGTATGTGTCCAGGCTCCATCAGAGAAAGGCATTTCTGGTTTCGCTATTGATTTTCTTATGGGCTGAGTTTCTGCAGCCGTGTCCAAAACTGCTGCTGCTCCAATTGAACATGTGAAGTTCTTAATTCAAAACCAGGATGAAATGATTAGGGCTGGTCGGCACTCTGAACCTTACAAGGGAATTGGTGATTGCTTTAAAAGAACAATCCAAGATGAGGGCATGGTGTCATTGTGGAGAGGAAACATAGCTAATGTGATCCATCATTTCCCCACTTAGCTTAGTAATATCTTCATAGAAATAGCCCTGTCTTCATTCTAATTTAGAGCTCTCCGCTCATTAGTGATTTATGTTCTCTGAATATATTTTTTGCTTCAGGCCTTGTTTACTTTAAGAAACTGTTCAACTTTAAGAAGGACCGTGATGGCTACTGGAAGTGGTTTGCTGGCAACTTGGAATCTGGTGGTGCAGCTGGTGCCTCTTCCCTTCTCTTTGTCTATTCCCTGGATTATGCCCGAACTCGTCTTGCTAATGAGAAATGTTGACAATAGGATCAAGCTAAAGGATTTTGCTCATATTCATTTTTCTTTTGGATAATATCAGGATAGCTTCTTTGCTAGCTTTGCTCTTGGTTGGGTTATTACCAATGGTGCTGGTCTTGCATCCTACCCGATTGACACTATTCGTAGAAGAATGATGATGACATCTGGTGAAGCTGTCAAGTGCAAGAGCTCACTTGATGCATTCCTTCAGATCCTTAAGAATGAAGGTGCCGAGTCTCTCTTTAAGGGTGCTGGTGCTAACATCCTCCGCGCAGTTGCTGGTGCTGGTGTGCTTGCAGGCTATGATAAGCTTCAGATGATTGTATTGGGAAAGAAGTAAGGTTCTGGTGGGGCATAATCATGCCAAACTATCTTTTCTACAAAAATACAGATGCTGATGAAAATCATTTGCAATTCAATTCGATTCCAGGTTTTGCTGAGCATAATTTTTCTCATTTGAATAACTTGGTTTAATTAGCGGGGTTTGTCTCCCTAGAACACTGATCCTTTTTTATAGGAAATTTTTACCCCATTTATTGTAACTATTTGAGTTATTGCAACCTTACTGTCAGTACTTTTTTAAAATTATATCCCTATATTGGAGTTTGCTTAATTCAGCTGACGCGACAATTGGAGTTTGCTGAATTTACGTATGGTCTTCCTAAATATTACAATGACTTTCTCTTAGGCCTGGAACTCGAAACCCCACAGTCTAATTCTATGGAAATGATTCAATGAAGGCTTTACTATACCAGATGCATTGTAATAATTGGTTGTTTCAATTGCTCTGTGGTTTTCAAGACTCAGTGGTAGAATCTTGCCAATCAGGTTTGATTTCGCCATTGAGTATATGATGGTTAGAGCGAGCAGCTTTTCCTACCTTCGAAATGTTTCCATTATTCAATCTTTCCAAGATTTACTATAGAATTAGGATGAAACCTGATTGGAAAATTGCAGATATTTTCATGATTTATCTAAATTTGAAGGGGTAACAGGATGCAAGTAATTATTCTCCTTATATAATGTTCTTCAGTGTCTAAACTTTCTCAAGCTTCGATTCTTACTGGGAGATATTTTAATTGCACAAAAGTTTGGTAAATGTTATGGTGCTGCATTTTTTTTTTGCTTTGATCTGTATTTGTCTTGGAATGGGTGGAAGAGGCAATTGGTTGATTCCTTTGATGCTGCATGAAGACTACCAGTCGCTGGGTCTTACTGGGTTTGACTTTAGGTTTTGTGTTTCATGCAGAATTGTTGGATTATTTTAACCAATAATCCTTGTAATAATATGATTGGAAAAACTTTTATATAATATGATTGGAAAAACTTTTATAAGGACTGATAATCTTTCTTGTCATCATTGTGCTTATGGGATTCATGATAGAAGAGCATGCATATGAAATTATTAGAGTAATCAAGAATCAAATGTTTCAAAATTTCTATCATAGCATTGAAATAATAACATGTGGGACTGGTGGCGGCTTGATTTGAAGTACATGAAGTTTAAGCAAAAAGGTAATAACAGTAATCAAAGGTTGTTGATATTGTGTCTAGAGAAAGAAAGGCAATTATGCGTCCTAGTAGCTTTCAGACATGGCTTTGTCTGAGGTGCAATCAAGCTATGCACGCATGTTGTCCAAGACCTCTTTCATGAATAAGTTGAAAAATCTCTCATGTTAGAAACACAAATTGGGTAGGTAGGCTTATAAGACTATTCATTGAAGCAATGGGATTGTATTTGAGAAACTTTTGTTTCATTTCTGGTACACAAAATAAAATTATAGGTTTGTTGTCAATCTTAAAAGGTGATGAACACAGATTTTCGTTTCTTGATGCCTTTAGTGTAGACTTCCTCCAGCTGAGTTGAGTATATATAATATATATATATATATATCTTCCATTTTCTTTATCTGATTTGTTTTATTAGGATTCATAACATATTTTTGGACCCTTGTAGGAATTGATGCATTACAGTCCATCAATGGAATAAAGTTTATCTTGGAATTGATTAAGAAGCCAATATTTATTCTTGAGCTGATGCATAAAGCCTGTTCATATGACTAGGCCTTTGGAAAGAAGCCAGAGTTGAGGAATGCTTTTATTTTTGCTGTAAGAAAGATGATATTGGTTTGCATCTTCATGGTATTTGAGACAATTTCTATTTACTGCTAGCAGCAGAGCCAGAATTGACACTAACTGACAATTTCATGGTCTTTCAGGACAATTTCAATTTTCAAGTTACTAATACCAGCAGAAGCAGACTTGTTACTAACATGGCATTTTATGATTTGAACATAAAAAACAACATAAACAATTTCTAGTTTGACATCTTGAGATTGGAAACACATGTTTTCATGAGTTTGGTTTTACTGTTGAGGTTCTTTGGGTTTTACACACTGATTTTGATGACAAGTGAAGAGACAAAAAAAATGTAGGAATATAAATGAATGATTCTTCCTTGCTTCCTTGCTTGCTTGCACGCTAGGTCTTGTTTGGTTGGGTTTCATTCATGTCTCTCACTTATAATTCATGTCTGCTTCTTTGCCACTTCTCTCTCTCCCACATGCCTTACAACCTTTGCTCTCTTTTTATCAAGCCAGCAATTGCATCAGCCTATTGGCTTTGGTAGATTTTGTGTTCTAAGTCCCAGCTGTGAAAAGTTATTGGGCAACAAAATTATTGGGATGCATGCAGCAAACAACCTTTTTCTTTTTGGGGTTATATGGATGAAGAAGTGAAGAAGCCATCTTCCATTCTTTGAAAATAATGGGGAAAGCAAACCTCTTGTTTTTATTGGTTACAATTTTTTTCAATAAGATCTAGTTTCTTAATACAGACAGAGTCATTCTTAAAAGGGTATATTCTAGTGGTTAAAATTTCAAGACTTTAAATTGGAAATGGAAAAAAAAAATTGCATTTAATTGGGTAATTTAAAATCACATATAAAAAATATTTAAACAATTCATATTACACTGTATTAAAATGGAATATGGGTAGAAAAAAGCTTAACATGGTAAAAAAAAAAAACAAACCTAAGACAAAAAGAGAATACCCACACACATTGAGCTCAATTTCTTAGTTGGGTGACCAAACTCAAGTTCTTTCTTTTGTTTATGAATGATGCCTTACCGGCAAGTATTTAACATTTATCCTAAATCTAGTAATGCGCGTATATATATATATATATTGTATTTCGAGTTTTTTGTGTGTGTTAATTATGTAAATATAAATGCAATACAAATTATTAAATGTATTAAAATTTTAAACAAGAATCCAATATGTATCTTACTCTTAAAAATATTGTGTTAATCGTTTTACTCGTGTTTACACATATCGTTTCGTGTTTTTACATTATTTTTGTTTTTATTAAATATGTCATGTTCATCTCATATGTTCGTTTGGTGTGCAAAATTATTAAATCTAATTTATACACAAGTGTTAAAAAAGAAAACACCCAAAAGTTTCAATGTCATTTTTAGGATATCTTGAACAACCAGACTTGTTCCATAACAATCTAAATAGTATAATTTTGACTCATTTTGATTAAAGCACAATACTTTCCTTAAACCTTTCTTTTATTTCAACATTTTAATAAGAAATTAAAGAACTTTTTTTTTTTTTTTAAGATGGAGAGAATAAAACTATCTGAAAGTGTTAAGTATATAATAATCTAAATCATTTGTCAAAAAAAAAAAACCTTTTTAGAGAGCCTAATAATAAACAAACCGCCAGGTCCAGGGTTTTGCATGTCTTAGGAATAATTTTCTTTGCTGAAATCTTGATTTACAAGTCTGGGTTGAATTTTTCCTTTTGCAGGCCAACAACAATGCAAGTCCCATCCAAGTAAATTCAAAAAAGTATTGGATGATTAATTTGATTCTTTTTATGGTTTATCTTTTTGTTTTTAGTAATAAACATTAATTAGGTGCTTAGAATTTTTGAGATTATATACTTCAATAAGGTTTTTTTCATGTTGATCTTCTCAACATAATCTAATATACCACTTCAATTTTCTATTCCATGGTATTCCAAGTTGAGTAGTACTGCTTCCTTCCAACCTAGTGGCATATTCATGAAGCTGAAAACATGAAAAATGTTAATCGTTATCGATAATCGTGCAATTTGTTAATAGGATGTTCGATTTTTAGTTTTATTTACGAAGATTCAATGTATAAGTTTTCTCATTTTATTATCTACTTGAACTTACAGCTAACCCCCCAAAAAATGGTGTGTTGTATTATTATAGGTTGATTCCTAACTAACCTCAACTGACACCAACTTGCTAAAGAGAGCATCAGATGGTTTTGGTGATCTCTCCTTTCCAACCAAATCACATGCTTCATTTTTTAGCTCATAAGGTAACCACTAAATAGGATTTAGGAAGCATCCTCTCCTCCTTGACAATAACTTACACCTCATAATTTTAGATATGATATGATTACACGATAAAAAAAAATAATACGAACATAACACGAATACATAAATATGTCAAAATCTTATAGTATAAATTATTAACGTGTTAAAATTTATATAAATACATAAGGATTTTGCTAACAAGTGCCCTAAAAACACTTTTTAAGATTACTATATATTATCTTCATCCAATATATTGAAAATGATGAATAAAGTTATCAACTACTACATTTAATACAATTTTATTATTACAAATATATTAATTAATTTTAAAAAGTATTCTAAAGGTACTCGTTAGCAAAACCTAATATATAATATTTTAAATATGATTATAACACGTAAAAATAACACAAACACAATATGAAACACAAATTGTGTGTTTTTACAATAATCCTAAGATCTGGTTCAAAATATGAGGTCCATGGGTTCAATTTTGGTAAGCCAAACTTCAAAAGTCAAAGTCTTTTTATGAGTTTGGTTCAAATCTCTTCTATTTGGGGGTACAATTCATTTTTCTTGGATTATTAAAGGTCGAAGCCTAGAATAAGCAACCTAATCAAAAGAAAGGAGTAGTACAAATTTGCTAGTTAGACAAAAAATCTTCTGTTTTTTTTTTTCCCACCTAATATTTGAATAGTTGTTTCTTTTGCTTTATCTTAAAATGAAAAGAATTAAGGTCTTGTTTAGCATTACTTTTGGAACAGTTTCTGAAGTCAAAAACTGCTTTTCATTGCAGACGCAATGCTAAACAGGTAAAAAATATTGACTTTTACTGTTGAAACCATGGTTTGAAAAGCCAACCAAAAAAGCCAAAAATATAGCTTTTGAGCTTTAAAAGCTCGCTTTTGGATAAAATGACTTTATTATCCTCACATCTCTACACTTTTATCATTTTAAATATATCTTTTTTTGATATTTCAATTCCTCACAACATTTTTTCACAGCAATGCCGAACACTTAAAAGTTTTTAAATCATACTTTTTCACCACACTTTTTATTAGCTATATTAGCTTTAATTGATCTTAATTTTGAAATGACAAACTCTTAAGCTTAATTAGCTTGAGATTAAATTATTTTTAATTTAGCATTTTTCGATGAATAACTTTAATATTTTGAAAAATGCTAAAACATTTTAAACTCCTTTCTTTTTCTCAAAAATACATGCTCTTAAATATATATATATATATGTTTAAAATATTTTTGAGACAAATTGATCTCTCTTCAAAAGCAAAGAAAACTTTTTAATGAAGAGGGGATCGATCCCCTAAGTAAGGGATCAATCCTAGGATCGATCATTTGAGAGTCAGTAGCTACTGATCTTTGCAGGATAGTAAGGGATCGATCCCCTCAAGGAAAGGATCGATCCCTTGACTCCAACGGTCATATTTTTTAAAGAAGAAAAAGGAAGGGATCGATCCCCACAATCAGAGGATCGATCCCATGCTTATTGCACTGACTTCCAAGTACGATTTTTTGAGGAAACAACGGCTCTATTTCGCATTAAATGATCCTAAACGGCCATATCTGATATTCAATATATATAAGGGACTTCCTAACACTTCAAACACCAAGAAACTTCAAGATAAGCAAATCAAAGTAAGAATTTTCATATTCTCTCTAAGCTTTCAAGTGTTCATTGTGCTTAAGCTTGAATTCACATTGTATTCATTTTATCATTGTAATAATTTCTTCACTTATTGTGCTTAAACTCAGCAAACACTTTCCTATTAGAGGATCGTTTTAGTTTGCAAATAAATCTTCATTCTCTAAAGGGGTTTGAGATTTTAAGTGACTTGTTCTTAAGGATTTGGGTAGAATTCTTAAGAGGTCAAGAGGGTTCTATCTAAGCCTCAAAAGATAGTGATTGTAAGGTTATACCTTAACCTCAAAGGTAATTTTTCACTAGTGGATTGGTGAAGCATCTTGGCAAGGAAGTGCCAAGAAGAGAGGACGTAGGCACCAAGTGGAAGTGCTGAACCTCTATACTTAGAGTGTTTGATCCTCTTTCCTTACTCTTTATTTTAATTATTTGTGTTGTTCATTTATTTCATATTAAATTTGATTTCTTAATTTTCATAAATTAAAAATTCAAATTTATTAGTGAAAATTTTAAAAACCAATTCACCCTCTCTTGGTTAATCTCTACACTTGAGCTAACACTTTTTAAACACACTTTTTTAACCCAAGTTTTTTCCAACAGTAATGCTAAACTAGCCCTAAATCATGTGCTATGACATCCGTGAATATAAAAAGTTTTTTTTTTATGTACTACAATAATTTTGGGATTTGCTTTCATACTGCTTAATGGTTGGATAATTCATCCGATCTGCATTGAGTCGGATTTGAATTAATTTTTTATTTCAAATTGACTCGATCCGATTTGAATTATTGCTTATATAATAATAAATTATTTTTTATTTAAATTTAATTATAAAAATATATAATATTAATATTAATATGAAAATAAAAATAAAAATTTTAATTTTTTAATATTATTTAAATAATAAAATGGATAGACGAACAGATCAACCCGACTCATAAAAAAAAATTCTTCCTGTAGTAAAATAGAAACCCAAATTACCTTAAATGATTTTTTTATTTATAATTATTATCAATATTATCTTAAAAAAATATAGTAACATCAAAACAAAAACCTTTATCCTTCCAAATCTTTTACCAGTTCAATTTATAAATCCTGGTTCGTTTTGTTCTTTCTCTTACACATGAATAATTAATTTTCAATTCTAATAAAAATTAATAGATATTTTTGTTCATAATAATAAATTATTAAAATCAATTAATAGAGAAAAAGATTTTGAATCTACTTGATAAAAAATTTGAACTTATTAGTATTTTTATCGTGTATATATATATATAAAAAAATAATATTATTTTATTTAATTTTAATTATAAAAAAATAAAAAATTATTTTTTTATTCCAATGAACAGTATTTCGGGCCTAAAGGGCGGGCTTGGGCTACCCAAGGCCGGGCCTGGGCAGAGGAAAAAAAAACCGGGCCGCGGCCCGGCCCATGATCACCTCTCTCTATATATATATATATATATATATATATATATATATATGTGTGTGTGTGTGTGTTTGTTAGATATATTGAATCTACTGGGTATGTGTTTTTGTTGTATATAATATTCATATCATAGTTATCAAAGTCGGATCAATTAATGATTCAACTGTTAGATTAATCGAGTCAATTTTTAGATCAATATAATTATTTTTAAAAATTTAATTAATTATGTGATATATATAATAAATTATATTTTAGATAATTTTATATGTAAAAATTAAAATTTATAGCGTAATATAAGTACAAATTATCATATAATTAAAAATATATAAAATAAGTTTAACGTACAAAATTAAGTTCTAACTTTTAACTCAAAGTACTAGATAAATAACTCAAAAACTTTTTATTTTTATTTTTTACTTTGAATTTGTAAATTTGCATTTTGTTTGTAATTTATTTTTTAATTCTTTTAGTTATTAAAAATTATTAAAAATATATTGTTTTAGTTAAATGGCATAACAACTCATATATTTGATTAAAAAAATTAAGGTTATTTTTGTTAATATAAAATATTTTACTTAGGTAGTATTTTAGGGAACCGAGTAAATAGTTAATCGGTTTATAACTAAAAGAACTAGTGATGAAAAAATATCCGTAATTCCAAAAGAAAATCATGGACTCTCATGTTAGGATTTTCCAAAATTATTTGAGTTCATAAAATTTAGTATTTATAGGAATCAATTCATACGGTTCATTCATTTCTTTATATATATACATATATATATATATATATATTTAAGATTGTGCACTTTCAGTTCTCTTTTTTAATATCCTTAAACTTCGACATTTTTAATTTTTTTTTTAATTTACAAATTACTTGAAAATAGGTCGAAATTCATGCAAGATCTAGCTTAAGTTTAGGTCGATCCTGTCTAACTACGTTGGGTCTAGCCTCCCTTGGCCAGACCCGGTCGATGGCTGACGTAAAACGGTCCGGAATAAGAGAGAATCAAGAGAAAAAAGGGAAGGAAAGGAGGAGAGAGAAAGAATTTTTTATTTTTATTTTTAAAATCAAAATAATAATATTTTTATAATACACATGATATCATTATGTAATACCACGTGTCAAGTTTTTATTAGATACAAAAATCACATAATTTAATATTTAGCAATATTATTGACATATACTATAATAGCATACGAAATAAAATTTTAAGTATCAAAATAAATATTTTAAAAATAGAAATATCATATTAAAAAATTTGATAAATTTTAAAAATCAGATATTATCCAAAAAAAAAAATACCGACCATTTTTTACATATTAATTTTTTTCAAAATACAGTATCGAAAATCAAATGCAAGCCAAGGAAAGTAACTAAAAAGTAAGTAAAGGGAAGGGCATTAAATTACCTTGTCTCGATACCGGCATACCGCCCCAACTAAACGGAGAGAAAGAGAGTTTTTTTAAAACTAAAACGTAAAATCCATGTCTTTAATCTCCTCTTTATTTCTCCAACAATCGCTTCTCTCCCTCTTTCTTTACTTTACTTTACTTTCCTTCCCTTTTTCTTTTAATGCTTTTATTTTTGATATTTTACCGCATTATATATTTCACTTCCCTCTCTCCGTCTTGATCCCTCAATCCATTTCTCACTCTCTCATTATTCTGTTTTCCCCGAGAAATTCTCGCATTTTCTCAGATGGAGATCCGAAAGCCGTGTAATTAGGTAGTTTTGAGTTTTCTCTCTCATTTGCATGTTTGGTTGCTGTGAAAATTCAGGATAAAAGAACTCGGAAGTAAGCTTATCAGTGGATTAGTCATTGATTAGATCAGACTAAGCTTAACAGTACTTTTCTTCTCTTTCTTCCTCATTTTCCTGCATTTTCTCGGTAACCAAACCCAAACCCAAAAACTTGAACTTCCATACATCAACATGTCAATTTCATTTTCTCGGAAGTAAACTTGAATATTTGCTAACCCCTAACACGTTTTGTTGAAGTAACTGAATCTCATCGTTTCAGTTAACTTGTTCTTCTAGAGATTGTTAAATTTTGTATATAGTTTGATTTTTAATCTTTCTTTATTACATTTTTGTAGGAATCTTCCTTGAATGCTAGAATAATAAAATTCGCTGGCATTTTTGAAAATTTCGTGATCAGGTTTGCATTCGTTTTTTTTTGGTCTATTTCTATTACTCATTGCAATTTTAAAATGTAAAATTTTATAGCTTTTGGTGCTTTTTATGTTCGTAGATTAGTTGGATTTTTGGAAATGAGTTGGAATCCACATATGGAAGTTCAATACATCAACAGTAACTACCCTTATAATAGAACTGGCAGCTTTATGGAATATTTTGAAGGTCTTACTTATCAACATGTCAATTTCATTTTTGACGTTGCTTCCCATGTTCAGGTACCATTTTTTATCAAAATTATTGTTTTTGAATGTACTGAAATGATTTTCTTCAACGTCTATGGAAGAATAATCAGATGAAAAATATACCAATTTTATGGATGAGTTTATCGTAATTGATTGATTTGTTTGTTGAGGTATCTGCTTCTTAGCTCACAAGAATGTGTGTCTCTGGGTGTGTTTGAAGGATTTTAATGTATAATATATCCTATCCTTTGTATGTATATTAAATGTTTTATTGTAAATGAATTGCTGCTATTGATCACAACTCACACCCAAAAATGGTTTTCTGTCTGCAGGATAGTGTATACCCATCGATTACTTCAAGCTTTTACAAGTTTGGATTATCTGATTCTGGCAATATTTCATATTGTGATCATGGTCATAGTTACGAAGTGAATAACCAGGAACTATGTGTTGATGAATATAAAAGGGCATTAGAGAATTCCCCATCAATGAGCAATGAACAGACTGCAGCAATGAATATGGAATGGGAAGGAAATGCAAATACAACCTCGCGTGAAAACCCAGTAGATTGTAAGTTTTCAATTCTGCTTTGGTTTTGTTTCAAATCTGTGTTTGTAGGTTTGTAATGTAATGCTAAGAAGGTTTATAGTGTTGTCTATAGTATAACATGTTTTTTAGAATTAGGCCAAGCACTATGTCAATGGCATGTTTCAATATGGTTTAACTGTCAAAATACCCTTAATACACCACTTATACCTAGCTCTTTCTATCACAAGATCTCTTTTGCTAATTAGTGTTGCATAATGTGATGAACTAAATTTCTCCCCAGGACTTTGATTTTCTATGGTGATCAATGAATTGTCAAATTGTTTTGCAACTTTATGCTTTTCTCCAGATTTTGTGATTGGATGCTGTGGTTTCTAGCAATCAAGTCCTTGACTCCAATATTCCCCAACATCTATGTTTTGTTGGATGTTAAACTTTAAACCACACATCTTGAAAGAAAAATTAAGGATTCAGTGACCTTCATGATAAATTTGTGTTTATATCTCCTTTGATCCCAAATAAAAGGCCCAGTCTAGCAGCTACAAAATTTTCAAAGCTATCCAAAGAGTATGGTTTTCCTTGCTGTAGTTGTTGGCTTTTTCGCCAAGATGGACAAAATAGAGCTGGCTGGGTGTCATTTCCTCTTTTTATTTTTATTTTATTTTATCATGAAGTAAAATGTAGTCCTCTCTATCACCAATTCTGGTCATAAAGTGACCAGCAAACCTGGTAATACAATGATAACTGTGACTTCTCATTTGCGATAATATTGGTTTTCTGGTTTCTCCTCCCCCTCCCAAATGCTTCTTCAGGATCCTTCTTTAACATTTTTTCCTAGTAATAAAACCATATGACAACATTCGCATGACATGTAGTTTTCCTACCTGGAGGAGTTGGTGGGTTCAGCTGGGCAACTTCTGAGCTAGTATATTTTTAGTTTAGCCATGTTAGAATATTTTGCAATACAACAGTGGCCCTGATTCTGACCACCACATGTTATATCAGAGTGATCCGCAACCATGTTTCTACATTTGCTTGTGCTTGTTCCTTCTAGCTCTTCTTCCTGGCTCTGAACCACTGAAACACCAATACCACCACTCGAGCACCATCACTAAAGTGCCAGCATCAGTGAGAAACCATCACTAAGACCAGGTCCACCGCCACTCAATTGGTCAAGGCTTCTTCTATTCTTAAGCAAATTCCTTGCCTTCATTCCCAGGGAGAACTATTTTGCCACATATAGCAACACTGATCTTGACTTGGGTCTGCTGTAGAAAAATTGAGATTGATTGACCTGAAGTTCTCAAGCTTCATAAAATTGAAATTTCAGCTTGTTTACTAAAGGTTGAATCTTGAATTTTGAGCTTTTGTTGCAAGCTGAGTTCAAGTTTGGTATGGCTTGGCTTGTATGCCAGCCTAGCTATCTTAGTTGGTGCATCAACAGAAAAACAGCTACTTATGAGTATGCTGTCCAGTGCATGTATTTTAGTATTAGGTGCAGAGTTGTTCATATTGATTGACCTAGATGAAGTTATGTGGCTTATCTGAATATGATTTGTTAAAACAGAAGTTGGTATGGTGGGGCTTTATTAATATAAACTATCTCTAATTATGTAAATCAATCTCAAATTCTCACTATCATTTGATTGGTGGCACCCTATTCTTACTTATAACAATATTTGACTGGGATTTTTTGATAACTTTTCATCATTCCAATGCTTTCTTTCTTTATAGGTCCACGGAGACCACATAATGCTCATGATTACCAGGTCTCTCTCTCTCTCTTATTTTCTTTGTTGAACACATGTGCGCAACTCTCTCTCACACACACAGGCAGAGCTAGGAGCTTTTTTGAGGGGGCCAAATTTAATTTCATATAAATAAATATTAAAATGTAAATTATAATGCACCAAATAAAACATACCATTATACTACAAATTTAAACATTTATATATATATATATATATATTCATAATAAAAAAAGAAATCTAAATATATGATCTTTTAAAAAATTAACTCATTTCATTTCATTGAAATTGCACTTTGCGTTCTTTCATACTTTTAAAATCATTTAAGATAGATTTCGTATTACATTATAGCAATTTTTTTTCCAATACAAATAATCAAGCAATCATTTAGAAATAATAAAATATAAGCTAAATATAAATAAATATTTACATGCTTTGAATTGCAACTACAAATGAAAATAATAAATTATAACACTTGCATGTTAATAGAATTTGTCCAAATATTTTTTTTTTTCTTCTTAAACTATTCAAGAATGAAGGAGATGCTAAGACCCTTCGATCTTTGTTTTCCAACACTTGGAAGTGTAGTGTAATCTGTAAAGCAGTAAAGTCGTTTTAATGTTGCCGTGAAGACTTTAAGTATTGGAGGAGGAAAGGAAACTAGGAAAGTAGTGTATTGTACAAGTTATTTGTTTATTGAGTTCATTTCCTTGTTTATTCGGTTTTACGTGTTATTGTTAAAGTAGTTAAAATCCAAAGATAAACGGAAAAAAACACACGCACACAAAGCCGAAAAACAAAAAAGCCCAAAAGGCAATGTGAAATTTGGAGGTCCGAAGGGGCCAACAAATAGAATTTATACAAGTGTTTTGCTTGGACCCAAAGCTAAGTATACAATATATGTATGAACTTTTGAAAAGCCAAGGGGGGCAATGCCCCCCCTTCGCCCCCTGGCTCTGTCCTTGCTCACACACACTCTATGGATTTTCATACCCATTCATGTTAGTAGATTATTTGCATCAGCATCTAATATCGATGACTTGAATCTTCTAAGGTTTTATGCTGTATACATGTTGAGGAGTGTAAATGCCTTTCCAAGAATAAATACTTATAGAGTTATAGAGGCTTAAATCCTAATGTTTTCAGTTTCATGGTTCAAAAAATTAAATGTTGCAAAACTTTGTTAAATTATGCAGGTCATTTGGCAAGATAGTGTTGATCCTGACAACATGACTTACGAGGTTAGAGCAAAGATTTCCTAATTCTTTTTTCTTGCTTAATAGTTACATTATTTCTTTGTTTTTCTCAGTAGCCTTTCAATTAACTCTTACTTTTAATTTGGTGCGACTCTGAATTTAAGAAAAAGAGAAAAACATAATGAAGTTATTGGCCCAATGTTTGTTTAGATGCATGCATTTGAAGATTGAAACCTTGTGTTCAAGACCTATGAAGAAGTTGTTGTTAGCAATGCTGTTTTATTTTATCTTTCTATTCCTTTTTTTAAGCATTTTGTGGTTAAGCCAGGCTATGGATAATTTGACTTATAAGATATGAGATAGGTTTACCATAAATGTTAAATTAACTATGTTAATAGTACCTTTTATTCAGATAGACTATGAAGAAGTAGGTCATTAGTTTTGAAAGAATTAGGTCTTCAGGTCGGGAAATGAAAGGTTGTGGATTTGACTGCTATGCTATTGAGACAGCTATAAAACAGGATGGAGTCAGAAGTCATTCTCCCTGTTTTAGTTGTTCAGGTTGGCGGACTCATGAAAGGCAGTATATATTTTGGGGTTTGGAACAATATTGATGTTTTTAGGGGAGGGGAGAGGGTGCTACAATTTTCAAAAATGTTTTTAAGAGGAAGAGGAAATAAAAGTACGACATGAAGTTTGTGGGCCACTGCCGCCCAACTCTACATAAAAAAAAAAGAGT
This sequence comes from Fremontodendron californicum, assembly GCA_030761205.1. Taxonomy (NCBI): domain Eukaryota; kingdom Viridiplantae; phylum Streptophyta; class Magnoliopsida; order Malvales; family Malvaceae; genus Fremontodendron; species Fremontodendron californicum. Next base: position 30,708,179 of record JAULJL010000003.1, read on the forward strand.
AAGAGAAAACAGGAGGGGCTGTTATTGGCTCTATCCAGCAGAAAATGAGCAAGTGGGGTGCAGAAAGTTAAGGGAAGACAGAGAGAGAGCATTATATATTCATGCTTCAACCACTAACTTGCATTTATTTGGCTTGTAAGGACTTTTAATGGTAAGGAGAAAACTATCTAATAAATAACATGGGCACCAAGAAACTAGACCTAAATTCATAAAAACCTCTAACACCTGGAGTACCCTAACCTGACTAGATGTTCCTAGAGCATTGGAATTGAAGAAATTACTCTTCTGTTCCTCAATATTAAAAAAACACTTGCACTTTAAAAAAGCAGAAATTCTAATTTGCTAAAGCTAAAGGTAAGCAATTGATAGTAATGAAACTTGTTTGTCCATGGCTGCATCAAGGTCTTATAGGAAGCACTTACATCATTATTCTTTAAGTAAATAAGTCATGACATGAAACTTCCTAAAATTCTTGATAAACATGGGGTAGGCTTTAGGGGCAGGATCGCGGTCACAAATGGAATGAGCCGGCAAGAGGCAATCCTGATAGCTTATCAAAATATTCAGCATAATCAGGCTGACACATCACTTAGCTAAGAGTCTCAATTAGAGACTTCTAAACATGTTAAAAGCAGATAAATCAAGCAAGATTGAGATACTTGCTTTTGCTTGAGGATATGTGGTGCATTAAATAATGATTTTGCCTTTTGAATAATGTCTGATAGTTGCAGTGTCTTCAAATTGGAATAGTAGACATTATTTTAGGCAAAAAGTACAATCAACCCTCTTAATTTAGCTTTGAGAAAAAATTTCTTATTTTGAAAACATTTCAATTAATAATAAATAAAGATTAACCAACACATTGATTTGAAATGGACTCAACTTAGAACTATTGTTATATATAGTAAGCGAATCTTTTTCACTGATGAATTCTTCAGAAATTACAGGAAAAATATTTCATACTGTGCTCTCAGTAGAGTACTAATAACGTAAATTAGAAAAGGAAAAACAAACTTAACCAATATATGATTATTGTTATTGGTGAAAATTAGCCAGATAAAAAGTACTGGAATCACTTAACATCCTTAAAGTTCAATAACTTCTGTAGAAAGTTGGAATACTGTCTGCTCATTCTTTTTAGTTTAATAGACACTTTTTCCCTAGTTATCTCTGACTGACTGTGCTTCTGAGCAAAGAATTTTCTTCATAATTTTGATCCTTAGGATTCAAAATTCCATTTCAAAGTGCAGCTATTATTACTGCATTAGTTGTCTAGGCAATCATGTGAGCTACATGTTGCTTGTTTTAATTCCCCCTTCGGTTGTGCTCACTTAAAGACAGCTAAGGAAGATGTCAGGATGATCGAACTAGCTTATGGCCTGGTGTTCTAGCTAAAATTGTTGCTCAATTTTAATAAGTTAAAACACTATAGTTGAATCCTTGTCTCTTTTACAGTAATGCAGCAGCAAACATCCTTTGCAAGGATATTTCATTGGGTTTAATGAGCACAACAAATTAATATTGATTAAACTTTTATTCAGTCATTTTCATACATTTTAGAAAATATGGGTTGTGTATTCGTGAACTTTTTTTTGTGTTTCCTTTATTTTGATTAATCATTCCTGATTATATTTCACTTTAGGAGTTACTTGAATTAGGGGAGACTGTTGGAACTCAAAATCGAGGTCTCTCCCAAGAACTTATTTCTTTGCTCCCAGTTTCAAAATACAGGTGCAGCTTATTCTCAAGGAAGAAATCAAGGAATGAGAGGTACAGCATGTGCTTCCTCGCTTTGTCTCTGTTAAATTTGATTTGCTTTTATCCGCTGCTGGTTACGTTCTTCAACAGATATTAATTTGAAATACACAAACCTAGTTCATCTTTGTGGTGTTCTTGATGTATAACTTTACTGGCTTGCAAGGTCTTGTTTACATTTATTATAAATCTATCCAGATTTAAGATTTGTCTTTGGTTTCCACTTTCCATTAACCAACTCACTCTGCCTTTTCTTTGGTTATATAATTGTTGTTGATTTTTGTAAAAAGGCTTCAAACTGAACCTGTTGATCTATTAGCAGTTATTCTTAAATAGAGCATTGAGAAGCTTGAAAATGGTTGGATGATTACAATAAGCGATTTATTTACTTGAGATAATGCTTTGAGTGTGTCTTGTGAGTGTATTTGCTTTCAAGGCTAAAAATTAAAATCAATCTAAACTCTGAAGTTGAAAGAGAGGTAAAAAATTGGACTCTAATTAGATTATTTGTTCTATTAACAGGTAAGACCAACTAGGGTACTAGTAAGGCATTGTGGTCAGCAGACTTCAGTAGGGGGATTTGATGTTCGAGTATCATTTTCTCTAAGGCAGCCTCTGATGCCATTGTATAATATAAGGATGTGTAGGTAGGTAAAAGACCTAACTCGTAATCTACTGGCCATTGGGATTTTTGGTCTTGAATAAAATCTTTCCACTTTCATATTCTTAATGGAAAAGTCCATTTACATGATGGGATTGAAGTAAATCTGAAATCTGTTAAATATGTTGAAATTAATGGTAGGCACATAGATGCATATATGTAGATAAAATGGTTGGCCAGTGGCCACCTCTATGCAATAATGATAATATTTTATTGAAACCTTGTTAGGATTACCTTGTAAAAGGTTCTAGTGAGTCGGTGAAAAAGAAAGATGATAATCTGGATACATGACTGTTACTTCTCTTTGTTTATGTACGTCCAACTTGAAAATGTGTGCGCGCTCTTTTTCAGAAATAATTCTAAAGCTCTGTTCTTTTGGGCTGTGGTACGCCGCATCTAATACCATTTGCCTCTTGGCTTTTGAGCAGTGGATCACTGATAGTGATAGGAATATCAACCGCGTGCACAATTCGTTCTTTAATTTTCAAATCAATGCTATGATTTCTGGATAATGCCATGGTTTTACTTGTGTGAATAACATGCGTGCCTCGCACATCCTCTATTACCCGAGATTTGCAGCTTGTTTTATAATGGATTTCTCTCTCTCTCTCTCTCTCTCTCTCTCTCGGCTAAGTGTTTGTGTTGGTGAACTTATTATTATTGTTTTTTGGATTAGATGTGTAATTTGCCAGATGGAATATAAAAGAGGTGAGAGACGGATTATCCTGCCTTGCAAACATGTCTACCATGCTGGGTGTGGCACCAGATGGCTTAGCATCAACAAGGTAAGCCACTGATTTTTTGATTTTTTTTCTTTTCTTCCTTTCTTTTTCCTGATTGGATTTATAACATATAATGTCCAAAAAAGAAAAAAAAAAAGAAAAAAGAAGAGAACCTTAAAAACATATATGTTTATTTATTTAGGCAGCATTATAGAAGCTGCTAACTGCAGTTTTATTTCTCCAGGCTTGCCCCATATGTTACAATGAAGTGTTTGGCGATGCATCAAAACTTTGAGGAATAATCACACGATGAACATAAAAGAAAATATTCATATGCTTTTTGTCATTTTCAAATTTTTTTTGGCTTCGGTTTTGGGTATTTTCCCCTAATACGAAGATGTTTTATTTTGTTCTACTTTCTTAAACAGAACAGTTGATTAGCTTTTGCAATAAATGAAAGGTAATGAACATGGTTAGAAGTTGGTTGTGTTAATTAGAAAGAAAGGGTGGAGATTGTATAGAGTTTTCAATGACGTTTTGATGCCGGATAGGAAATGGAAAGCAAATGAAAGAACAAGTGCAAGACACTATTCAATATATCTTAGGAATCCACTCAAGATATAACAAGTGAAGAGAGAACTCAATCTTGAGTTGCTGTAAGAAAATAATATATTACGCAATTGTTTACAACTATCATCAAGGCATTTATTTATACTAATTTTGGTACAAGCTCCTTAACCTCTCCTAAATTAAGCATTAATTAGTAATAATTAAAATTACGAAAATCTAAAATGACTTCACAATTTTCTAGCATTGGAAGCTAAAATCATATCTTCTTTAAGAACTATTCAAAAACTCTTGACCATTGATTCAATGAATCAAGAAACTCCCATTTATTATTTGTTATCACTAGAATACTCCATCATTCTCCCCCGATTGGAAAAAGACTTGTTCTCAAGTCGGGCTCTTCTTCTTCATATGGAGACAAGTCAGAGACGTTGAAAGTTGTTGAAACTCCATAGTCTCCTGGTAGCTCAACTTTTATGCATTTTCGCCAATTCTCTTCAAAACTTGAAAAGATCCATCAGCTCTTGGTTTGAGCTTGCCAAAATGTGCCGGTGGAAATCGTTCCTTTCGAAGATGAATCCACACAAGATCTCCTTCTTTGAAACTTGCTGGCTTTCGAAATTTGTCAGCTTGCTTTTTGTACTTTTCATTTTGTCGAAGAATCTTCTCTCGGATGCAAACTTTGAATTTTTTGAATTTCTTTCACTCTATCTTCAGCATCACTACTAAAAGGGTGATTAATTGGAATAGGAGCCAAATCTAATGGGCTAATAGGATTAGATCCATATACAACCTTGAACGGACTTTTACCCGTAGTTTTGTTTCGAGATCGGTTGTAGGCAAACTCCGCTTGTGGCAGTTGAAGGTCCCATTGTCTAATATTTCCTTTCACCAATGACCTTAGTAGATTTCCCAAGCTTCGATTAACAACTTCTGTTTACCCGTCGGTTTGCGGATGGTGGGAGGAACTAAATTGAAGAGTAGTCCCAAGCTTCTTCCAAAGAGTTCGCCAAAAGTGACTCATAAACTTTGTATCACGATCGGAAGTGATGGTTCCTTGGAATGCCATGAAGCTTGACTATCTCCTTAAAATAAAGACCCGCCACATGTGATGCATCCAAAGTCTTGAGACATGGAACAAAATGCGTCATTTTAGATAATCGGTTAACTACCACCATAATTGAGTCTTTGTTCCTTTGAGTTTTTGGCAATCCCACCACAAAATCAATGCTTACATCTTCCCATAGTGCATAAGGGACAGGAAGTGGTGTATATAAACCCGTATTTTGAGTATGAGTTTTGGCAATGTGACAAGTTCGACAACGTTCTACGTGCCTTGAAACATCACGAACCATATTTGGCCAATAAAAGTTTGATTGAGTTAGAGCAAGAGTCTTATCTCTCCCAAAATGACCTCCAAGACCTCCGCCATGTGCTTCTTTAATTATTGCCTCTCGCAAAGAACATTGAGGAATACACAACTGATTATTCTTGAAAAGGAACCCATCTTGTAAGAGGAAACTTTTAAAAGAGCCATTAGAGCATTCGATCCAAATCTTGGAGAAATAAGGATCTTCCTCATAAAGCTCCTTAAGGATCTCAAATCCTAACACCTTCACTTCCATTGAAGAAATCAAAGAATATCTTCTACTCAAGGCATCAACGACTTGATTTTGAGTACCAGCCTTATGTTTGATCACAAAGGTGTAAGCTTGAAGAAACTCTACCCACTTCGCATGTCTATTGTTGAGCTTATGTTGTCCATTAATGTACTTCAAGGCCTCATGGTCAGAAAAGAGTGAATTCCTTTGAAATGACATAATGCCTCCAATTGGTCAAAGCTCGAATGATGGCATAGAACTCCTTATCATAGATTGAATAATTTCTCCTTAACCCATTCAATTTCTCGCTAAAGTAGGCGAGTGGTTTGCCCTCTTGGGAAAGAACAGCTCCAATTCCTACATTTGAAGCATCACAACATACTTTAAAGACTTTCTCGAAGTCTAATAACGCGAGAATAGGTGTTTCAGTTATTTTCTTCTTGATTAGCTCGAAACTTTTTTGAGCTGCCTCGTTCCACTTGAATATCCCTCCTTTCAAGCATTCAGTGATAGGGGCAACAAGGGTGCTAAACCCCGCAATGAATCGACGATAGAAAGATGCTAGGCCATGGAAGCTTCGAACCTCTTGGAGAGAGCTTGGTGTAGGCCAACTCACAATTGCTTCCACCTTACTTGGATCCATGCTAATTCCTTCGTGATAAATAACATACCCCAAGAAAATGACTTTGTTTGTGAGGAAGTGGCACTTCTTGAGATTTGCATACAAGCGTTGTTTTCTAAGCACCTTAAAAACTTCTTGAATATGCTCCAAGTGTTCTTCTAGGCTTTTGCTATAGATCAAAATATCATCAAAATAGACAACACGAACTTGCCGATGAAAGCCTTTAACATGATTCATAAGGCGCATAAAAGTGCTAGGAGCATTAGAAAGTCCGAAGGGCATTACCATCCACTCGTAGAGGCCATCTCTTATCTTGAATGCCGTTTTCCATTCATCTCCAGGACGCATTCGGATTTGATGATATCCGCTCCTAAGGTCAATCTTTAAGAAGATCACCGCGCCATGGAGTTGATCGAGTAAATCATCAAGGCGAGGTATCGTGAATCGATATTTAATTGTGATTTTGTTCATAGCACGACTATCGATGCACATCCGCCAAGATCCATCTTTCTTGGGTACTAGAAGTGCGGGAACCGTGCAAGGGCTCAAACTCTCACGAATCAAATCCTTTTGCAATAGCTCGTCAACTTGTCGTCGTAATTCTTCATGTTCTTTTGGGCTCATTCGTTAGGCTGCCTTATTGGGAATGGAAGCACTAGGCACTAAATCCATATGATGTTGAATCCCTCTCATGGGAGGAAGTCCAGAAGGAATTCTCATTGGGTACCACATCTTGAAACTCCTCAACTAAAGGTTTCAAAATGGGTGAAATCTCTTTTTGGGCTTCGTTCTCCTCCAAAAGTATGAGTGCGTATGCATTATGAGAGTGATCCATAATTTGGAGAAACTGAGACTTAGAGAGGAAATAACTCCTTTTTCCATCTGTAGTTTTAGGTTTGTTCTCCATTCTACAAGGCGCCAATGTGATCTTGATACCATCCTTGATGAAGGAGTAAGTGTTCTTGAAGTTGTCATGAAGCACTCTTCGATCGTACAACCATGGTCGCCCAAGAAGTAAATGACATGCGTCCATAGGAACCAAGTTGCACAAAATCTCATCCTTATAGTGTTGACCAATTGAGAATTGAACCAAACATCGTTTGTTGACATGTACCTCATTGCCTTTCTTGAGCCAAGAGAGCATGTAAGGTTCTGGATGGGTCTCTACCTTGAGTTGTAACTTTTCCACCATGGTAGTAGAAATCACATTCTCACAACTCCCACTATCAATGATGACTGTGCACACCTTACCATCTGAAGTACAACGAGTGTGGAAAATATTGTGGCGAAGCCATTTATCATCTTCAACATGTGCGGACTTCAAGATACGTTGAACGACAAGTACCTCTCCTTGATCACCATAATTTCTTCCTGTTCATCTTCGTTGTCATCATCAGGATAAGAATCAAACACTGGCTCGTCTTCACCTTCTTCCACAAGAGATATGATTCTCCTATTTGGACACTCCGAAGCAATGTGGTCGAATCCTCGACACTTAAGGCACTGTTTTGAGCTAGTGCTAGAAGTGCCTTGAAGGTTGCCTCCGTGTTTTTGAACTGGCTTTGAAGAAGTAGCCTTATTAGTCGGCAAATGCTTAGAAGTTGAGGCACTTCCCCGGTTAGAGACTCCCTCTTTACTTGGGGCTTTACGAGCACCTTTCTCTTTAATTGCTTATCCACTCGAATCGCCAACTTGCAAACATCATCAAAAGTCCAATAAGGTTGTAATTGGACAATATCGCCAATCTCTTGACGAAGACCACCAAGATATCGAGTTATCGTTTGCTCCTCGGGCTCCACAACATCACACTTCATCATAAGATGCTCAAATTCAGCAATATACTGCTCTACAGACAACTCCTCTTGTTTGAAACTATGGAATTGATAGAAAGAATCTTGCCTATAGCTTGTGGGAAGAAACTTCTTTTTAAGCTCCTTTTTCATCTTTTCCCACGTCAAAATCCTCCGCTTTCCTTCACGATCCCTTCGTTTCTTTAAATTTTCCCACCAAATTGAGGCATGCTTCTTCAACTTGATGGCTACCAATTTGACCTTCTTGCTTTCCAGAATGCTCTTGTAATCAAAGGCATGCTCGACTATAGCTAACCAATCGATGAAATCTTTCGGATGTAATTGACCTTCAAAGTCGGGAATGTCTACTTTGACACCATAATCTCTGTGAAAAACACGTTGCCTTTGACTTAGTCGAGAAGAAGCCCTCTCACTAGATGAATCAGATTCATCATTATGAAAAGGGTTAGTCTCCTCCTCTTCCTCGCCATTTTCCGAACCATGACGTTGATCATCATGGTGTACAGCTTGGAGACGCTCAAGCTGTTGTTGAAGTTGCTGCACTTGCCTTCTCAATTAATCCATTTCGATATCTCGGAGATCACGTGCATAGGCAGTCACATTAGCGTTCCTACCTCGACCTCGACCACGACCACGACCATGACCAGCCATGAAATGAACCTGGCTCTGATACCAATCTGATGCCGGATAGGAAATGGAAAGCAAATGAAAGAACAAGTGCAAGACACTATTCAATATATCTTAGGAATCCACCCAAGATATAACAAGTGAAGAGAGAACTCAATCCTGAGTTGCTATAAGAAAATAATATATTACTCAACAATGGCTTGCTTACAACTATCATCAAGGCACCTATTTATACTAATTTTGGTACAAGCCCCTTAACCTCTCCTAAATTAAGCATTAATTAGTAATAATTAAAATTACGAGAATCTAAAATGATTTCACAATTTTCTAGCATTGGAAACTAAAATCTTATCTTCTTTAAGAACTATTCAAAGACTCTTGACTATTGATTCAATGAATCATGAAACTCCCATTTATTATTTGTTATCACTAGAATACTCCACGTTTTTAGTCTTTATCACACTTTCCAAAGAAGTTTTATGAAGCTCCTAGGGCTGCTGAGCTAAGTCTCCGCGGTCGGAAACCAAAAATCTGTGTCAAAACTACGTTTAGTCTTTGAATGTCAGTTTAGTCGTCGTGCTATGTGGATTGATGTGTGTTCATGGCTGGTGCCTCTTTTGGATGTTTGGTCTTCATCTACGGATTTTTGGCTAAACCTATTGTTTAAGGCATTGTAGTAAAAGATAGGCGTAGATCTGTTTCGTTGAGTGCAGTAACCAAGGTGAACCATATGCTGAGATGAAAGCTATTCTTTTTTGGTATAGGATTGGCGAAGGGATTATGGTTTTGATTCTATCATTATGGAAAGTGATGCTTATTCGGCTGTTTGAGATTCTCAAGGCTGATGCTTCATTTTGGGTTGGAACATAATATATATTTTGGATTTTGCCTCACTATTGTAACCAATGCCTTTGTCCATACTAGGAGGGAAGCTAATTCATTGGCTCATAATATTGCCAAATTGGATTATAATGTTGGTTTGGGTATACACTTTGCCTGACTTTATTTGTAATCCTAATGTTCTTTCAATATAATGAAGGTCTATTTCAAAAAATAATTACAAAACCGACTCCATTTTCTTTTGGAAGACATTTTTCCTTGATTCATTTTTGATATGAGGCCTTGGGCTTTTCATGGGCCTAAGTGGTAAAATGTTTGCAATTCTTTATCTTCATCTGTTTAATGCCAACAAATATACCTCTATTAATGGTCTCCAAATAAATGTACCATGGTCATTTAGTTAGATCATTAATATGGATTGATGTTTTACAAATAATCTTAAACCTAAATATTGAGTTCCAAATTTGTCGCGGTTGTTCACGTTGAAGGACTTGCAAAGTTATAAAAAAAAAAAAAAGTCAAGGGTATGGAAGTTGATATTCCGAAACGTACTTTAACACAATCAATATTTTGTTGATAGATCGAAAGAGAAAGTAAAATGAGAAAGTAATATAAGAGTGAAGAAAGAATAAGAGAGTATTCATGGAGGTCACGTTACCTTTATATTTAGGGTATATAAAGTACTAAGTTTACCATAATGCTCTTCAACGTAATTCATGGGTATAACAGTCGAGACTATTCAAATATTGCATGCAGAGATGAAGAAATAAGAAATTATTCCACTGACTTTCATTATATTCATATTTTGAATTTACTGACAATTGTGATAGAACCATATGTACTGACAAATTTGATAAAACCACATAAGGGTACGATAAAAATGAACTGAAATCCTCTTGCATATGTTGTTGATTCTAGTGTATTTATTACTGCATATATACGAATATATAAAGAACAATTTGAATTGATAGAACAGTATATATTAAATATTCAAATATACGAATAGACATATACTCACAGTTTCGTTAGAACCAAAAAATAGAATATCGAGTCAAGATTGGACCTCTGACCTTAAGACGATTATTGCCTATCCTTATGATGCTTACAGTCTATTGCAATTCGTCTCCCAAGCCTCCTCAATAACGTTGCAGTCGAAAGCACACTCGAAACAACACAGCGAACCAGAAAAGATGGTGTGCCGTCTCTCTCAGAAGACAGTATGAAAACCGAGAGCAGAAGAGAAAATTAAGTATTTTTGATAGACACTGCTCTTGGGTATTTATAGAAAATCTGAAGACTGTTCGGACAGACACAATTGTTGAAAAACAAACAAAACCTTTTGGTTCGGTTAGACACATCCTTTGGGATAAAATTGGTCCGAACAGACATGTAATGATCATACTTCTTCCTCTTCAAGTGGGTACCTTTGAGATTAATTTCTCATTCAAACATGATATCAATTGTGTACATAAATTATACACCGTGTATCTACTTACGACAATCTACGTATTGATATACGTATTTCGTATTTATACACACAAAATAATACATTGATATCCAACAATCCCCCACATGAATGGAAATTGTCTGATTAAAACGACGAATTGACTCCGAGTATGGGAGAGAATAACTTTGAAGAGTTATTGCATCAGGATAGGTAGCTTTTGGCTTTGAACCTTCCATAATGACAACTATCGGATTTACTCGGCTAACTAGTGAACATGATGTCTTGAACTATTCAGCCTTTCGTGTAAATCCAGACAATAGGTATCACACAATTCCCCTTCGAACATCTTTGGTTCTCACTGTTGTGTCTATTTTGTCCCCGACCACTTCCTGGTTTCTATGAGTACTCTAGAGAACTTAGCCTGATCAATTCTCATAGAAATGGCCACGTTTCTTACACATAATAGGTGATTGCTTATTAAGAGTATCTTGTAATACCCCACTTGATTTTATCAAGCTATAAGAATCATTAAAAGCATAGCTCATCCTAACTCCTTTGCAGGCAGCACTAATTCATCATAGGAATGGATAAGAGTGTTTAACTCTTCTAGTTCTCATACTAAGTTAACATAATTAGGTTGTCCCTTTGAACCTAGATCTTGGGATCTCTAGTCAACTAGGTTGGGTTGCCATTATGTAACTTTAATTTATAGGCTTAAGACCCATTCCTCTCGATGATTTATTTACTTGCTCTCTTGTTAAACCTTTCGTAAGCGTGTAATATTATCCTTTGATTTTACATAATCAAGAGATAATTCCATTTCAGAGCAACTGTCTAACGGTATTGTGTCTTCGACGAATGTGTCGAGATTTACCGTTATACAAACTACTCTGTGCCCTACCAATTACAGACTAAGTATCGCAATGTATACAAATTGCAGGCACAGGTTTCGGCCAACATGGAATATCTTCTAAAAAGTTTTGAAGCCTTTCCGCTTCTTCTCCAGCTTTATCTAAAGCTATAATCCAGATTCCATAGTGGATCTGATTGTTTAGAAGATTTCCAAAACACTGCAGCTCGATAAATCCGCTAGTGGATTTCGAATCTTTAGTATCGGATATCCAGTTTGCATCATTGTATCCTTCAAGCACAATTGGATATCTTGTATAGTGCAGTCCATAACTTGAGGTATATCTCAAATATTTGAGTACCCTTACTATGGCCTTCCAGTGATCCTTTCCAGGATTACTTGTAAATCTATTCAGTTTACCAACTGAGTATGTTATGTCTTTTCATTCATTTACAACCTAATGGTTTGCTTCCAGTGTCCGTGCCACTCTTAGCACCATCAGGGATCATCGATCCCATGAACAAGGTCTCATCCTCCTTTCCACAACGGGGTAGTCATGGTAGCACCAAGGCATGCCGATACTAGACCATGACACTCTTCCCCACTTGCTATGTTGATACCCTCATCGACGCTAAAATCATACCCGAGTATCCTTGTTGCACAAAGTTGACATTTTCTCACATGTCCATCTCTTGCCCTCAAGGACTGGGTCATGATCCCATCAAATGATGCACCAAACACAGTTTTAGGTCCTATCATGACCTTTTAAGCCGGAGGAATCGATATCTTCGCAAGACACCCCCACACTTTCGTGTATTTGTAAAGGAAATATGAAAGATGGCCATTTATCACACCAAGCATGAATATTTTCTTTGAAAAGCGATTCTCAGGGGAGGTAGATATATAGAATTTCCATTTCTACACTTGGAATCATTCGAATTCCCATGTGCATAGCATCACACTTTTTTTTTTAAGCATAATACTTATTCAGTTCATCAGCATTCACGGGATGTCTAAAATCATCTCTGTCCATTCGAGTTAGAATAAATGCTCCTCCAGAAAAAGCTTTTTTTACCACATAGGGCCCTTCCCAATTTGGAGCTCATTTTCCTCGCGGATCCTTCACTATGGGGAGAATTTATCTCAGTACCAACTCTCCTTCTCGGAACTGTCTGGGTCGAACCTTCTTGTTATGGACTCGAATCATCCTTTTCTGATACAACTGCCCGTGACAAATTGCCTTCAATCTTTTCTCTTCGATGAGATTCAGCTGTTCATAACGAGCTCCAACCCATTCTGCCTCTTCTAGGCCAACCTCCATCAAAACCCGAAGTGAAGGAATCTCAACTTCAATAGGTAACACTGCTTCCATACCATATACCAAAGAAAACGGCGTTGCCCCTGTAGATATGCGAACTGAAGTGCGATATGCGTGAAGAGCAAAAGGAAAAATCTCATGCCAATCCTTGTACACATCAGTCATCTTCTCGACAATCTTCTTGATGTTCTTGTTGGCTGCTTCTACTGCCCCATTCATCCTCGGACGATAAGGTGCCGAATTGTGATGCGTGATTTTGAACTGAGTACATACCTCTTTCATCATCTTATTATTCAGATTGAGAACATTATCTGAAATAATTCTTGATGGCAATCCATATCGGCATATGATTTCCTTCTTGACAAATCTGCACACCACCGACTTCGTTACATTCGCATAAGAAGCAGCTTACATCCACTTGTGAAATAGTCTATGGCCACCAGGATGAAACGATATCCATTTGAAGCTTTCGGGGTAATAGGCCCAATCATATCCATTCCCCACATTGGAAACGGCCAAGATGCGGTCATGACATGTAATGGCGATGGCGGCACGTGAATCTTATCCGCATAGATCTTGCATTTATGGCATTTCCGAGAATAACTGATACAATCTCCTTCCATCATCAGCCAATAATACCCTGCCTTCATAATCTGCTTAGCAAGCATGTAACCATTAGCATGGGTGCTACATATCCCTTCATGGTCTTCCTCTATGATTCTTCGAGCTTCGACAGACCTGACACATCTCAATAGGACTTGATCTTTCCTTTCTTGTAGAGAATCTCGCTGTCTAGAACAAAACCCATTGCTAGCCTTCTCAGAGTTCTCTTGTCATTTTTTGTTGCCTGTTCTGGATACTGTTGACTCTTGATGTACTGTAAGATGTCGTTATACCAAGGGAGACCATCTGCTTCTTCTTCGATACTCAAACAGTGGGCAGGAGAATCATATATGCTCATCTTTATTGGTACAACTTTCGTCCCTTCATTCACTTTAAACATTGATGACAAAGTAGCCAAAGCATCCGCCATTCGATTTTCTTCTCGGAAGTAATTGAAACTTACTTCTTCAAACTCCTCCAATAAACTTAGTATGAGTTCTTTGTATCTGATTAACTTTGTATCCCGAGTTTTCCATTCTCCCCATAACTGATATATCACTAAAGCTGAGTCTCCGAAAACTTCCAAAACTTTCATTTTTCTGTCCACTGTTGCATGAAGGCCCATAGTACATGCCTCATACTCACCCGTATTGTTTGTACAATCGAAATCCAATCTGGCGGTGAAGGGACAATAATCTTCTTCTGGGATATGAGCACTGCACCGGTTTCGTGCCCCATGGCATTGGATGCCCCATCAAAGTACATCTTCCATACTTTCTTCTTCAAGGGAGCCTCATTCGCTTGCGAAACATACATCAAATCCTCATCTGGGAAATCAAAGTTCAACGGCTCATAATCCTCTACTGCTCGACTTGCTAAGAATTCAGCCATTGTACTGCCCTTGATAGCCTTCTGACTTATGTATACAATTTTGTATTCTGACAACAAAACCTGCCATCTTGCCGTCCTCCTTGACAAAGAAGGTGCTTCTAACATGTACTTGATCGAATCTAGCTTGGCGATTAACCACGTTGTGTGGTACAACATGTACTGTCTGAGTCTCCGAGCAGTCCAAGCTAAGGCACGGCACAACTTTTCTACCGACGAGTATTTCAACTCATAATCTGTGAACTTCTTGCTGAGGTAGTAAACCGCCTATTCTTTTTTCCAGTCTCATCAAGCTGCCCCAGAACACAACCCATGGATCTCTCAAATACTGATAGATACAATATCATTGGTTTATCTGAAACGGGTGGCATTAATACTGGTGGGTTTGATAGATAATGCTTAACCTTTTCAAAAGCAATCTGACACCCTTCATCCCACTCTCCTGGATCACATTTTCGAAGTAACTTGAATATTGGATCGCATTTATCGGTTAACTGAGAAATTAACAGAGCAATGTAATTCAATCTCCCAGAAAACCTCTTACTTCTTTTTGCGTACGTGGAGGTGGCAAATTATGGATGGCCTTCACTTTATCCGGATCAATCTCAATTCCCTTTTTGCTAACAACAAAACCCAACAATTTTCCCGAGGTAACTCCAAAAGTGCATTTTGCCGGGTTCAGCTTGAGTTGAAACTTTCTTAGTCTTTCAAAGAGTTTTCTAAGATTCGCAATATGCTCCTCTTCTCCTTGTGACTTTGTAATCATATCATCAACATAAACCTCAATTCCCTTATGCATCATGTCATGAAACAAGGTCACCATGGCTCTCTAATATGTTGCCCTAGCATTCTTCAACCCAAACGGCATTACTTTGTAGTAGAATGTTCCCCACATTGTAACAAATGTGGTTTTCTCCATATCTTTCGGTGCCATCTTAATCTGATTATATCCCGAGAATCCATCCATGAAAGAAAACAAGGAACTCTTTATCGTATTATCCACCAAAGTATCAATGTGAGGCAAAGGGAAATTATCTTTGGGACTGGCTTTCTTCAAATCTCGGTAATCGATGCATATACGCACCTTGCCATCCTTCTTTGGTACTGGAACAATATTTGCCACCCATTCCGGATATTTTGCCACCTCTAAGAATCCTGCATCAAACTGCCACTTCACCTTCTCTTTTACCTTTAACAGCATGTCCGGCCTCATTCTTCTCAACTTTTGTTGAATGGGCTTGCACTCTGGCCTTAAAGGGAGCTTATGAACCATAATGTCTGGATCCAAACCTGGCATGTCTTGGTAGGCTATGAGTTCACCTTTTATTGACGACGACAATGTAGTGCCGATTTTAACCTCTTTTATCTCCTCACTACTTCCCAGATTCAACAATTCCAATAGCTCATCATGAGGAAGTACTTGTTTCTCTTCTTGTTCTATTTTTCTTAATAAGTCCGAAGGTAGACCATAATCTTCAATATCTTCGTTGGCCTCAAAATCACCCGTGCAAATGGGCCTCTCAAAATCAATTTTAGAATTACTGGCAAGAAGGTCCTCATATATTGCATCTATGCACCTGTAAATAGGTGGGGAAGAAAAAATATAGGAAAACATATATACAATCGAAACAAAATAAATAGCATAAATGAAAGAATATGGACACATCAATATGAAGGAAATGCATCATGTTTGTTATTTATTGGATGAAAAGTTTTAGACAAAAGCCCATTACAAAAGAAATTCTTAATATCTTCGGGCAAAGATATTTAAGATTTGTTTAAAAGCATTACGTTGGAATAGACCTAAAAACTATGGGTAGCTCGGTGGCGCTCCAATTGGCCAGTCTATATCCTGGTGGACAAGGTCGCACCATCCAATTAGCATTCTCTTTTTAAATTCTTTCTTCCTCAGTCGTGCCGATCTCCACATCAAACATCTGCTCATCCCTATTCACCTGGAATCTCTCGAAGGCTTGCTCTATCATTACGAGCACATCATCAGAATTCTTTTCTCCGAACAGAGAATCGGCTGAACGGAAGCTGTGAAGGATAGGTGGGAATGTCATAGGCTCCCATTCAATATCCATACCCGCTAGACAGGCCATCCTCCTTTGTCGGTTCCTTTCAACTTGTTTCCTTTTCTCATGGGCCTTCGAAAGATACCCAAGGCCAAACCTGTCTTTCTTTCCTATTACTTCCATTGCCCGGGCCATCCCTTGAAGATATTTCTCAAGACCTTTTCCAGCCCTGCAACCTTTTCCCATGGTAGTTCTTACCCCCAGTCTTGTATTCTTGGACAGCCTTGGTTTTGGAATTCTTCGTCCTTCAGCGGTGAAAACTGCATTTACGAATTCCAAAGACCGAAAGGAACATTCTATAGCATCTTAATTGGGTTCAACATAAGGAGATTCAGTAGATGTAGAGGCTATCACGTCCTCCTCTCCTAATACAGTGACTAGACGCCCCTCTATTACAAATTTTAGCTTTTGGTGGAGAGACGAAGGTACAGCCCCTGCTGAATGTATCCACGGCTCTCCCAGCAGGCAATTATAGGATGGATTAATATCCATGACATGAAAGTTCACTGTATAGGTACATAGGCCTATCTCTAGAGGAACCTCAATAGTTCCCATCACATCTCTCCTGGTACCATCAAAGGCTCGGACCACCGTGCAGCTTGGTAGCATATAAGAAATATCCACTGGAAATTTGGACAGGGTTGCCAAAGGCATCACATTTAATGAAGAACCATTGTCCAAAATGACCCTTGGTAATATGTGCCCCTTACAAGTGGTAGTTATATGGAGAGCTTTTATTGACCCAATACCATTGGGTGGTATCTCCTCATAGCTGAAATATATATGGTCGTCTGCCGTGATGTTTCCCACTAGCCTGTCCAATTTTTTTACCGATATATTGTTTGCCACGTATGCTTGATTCAATACTCTCAATAGGGCATTTCTATGTGGCTCCGAGTTCAAAAGCAAAGATAAGATTGAAATTCTAGCTGGTTGATGTTGCAGTTGCTCAACCACGCTATTCTCACTGTGCTTTATGAATTTTAAGAACTCGCAGGCTTCCTTCTCATTCACTGGCTCTTTTATTCTATTAACAGGGGCTGATCCCCTTTCTGTTTCTTTTGACAAATCCATCTCAATATGGATGGCTCAGCTGCTTTCTTCCCCTTGTCCATTCCTCTGTCTTTCCCTGTCAACCCCTGTTCAGCAGCCTCAGGAGCATAACACCTTCTGCTTCGGGTTAAGTGCCCCACACCTGTGATATCCTGCTAACTCAAAGACCCAGGCATAACCATGTTGTAGTCGTATTTCCATGGTGCAACTTTGTTTTCCTTGTATGAAAAGGAAACAGGCAGATCAATGATCAACTTAGACGCATTTTCCTCAATGATTGGCATGACTTTCTCCTCTCGTTCATCATAATAGATGATCAAGGGTCTTCCTATCCCGTAGCCACTGCATTCTCAATAACTCCTATTTCCTCCTCTGTCTCTTCATAAAATTGGGCCTCCCCATTATCCATCATTTTTTGGATTTTAACCAGAAAATCTCCGCAGTCCTGTATGACATGGCCTCCACACTTATGGAAGGGGCACCAATTCTGCATCTTTTTTGCAATCATTTTCAGACTGTCTGCATCTTTCACCATTCCTGCCTTGACCATTTCAACCCATACTGTCAATATCGGAGTCTTGACTTCCCTAATACCCCTTTTTAATCTTCTGGCTTCCCCGGTCCATACTGCATTTACCCGATTCCTCGCATGATCTGGCAATGGATTCCCCGCTATATTTGGCCCATTCTTTGCCCCAAACTTCACAACTCCGGCATTGATCAGGCTTTGGACTTTCTTTTTAAAGGCCAGACAGTCTCCAGTCGAGTGTCCTTGAATTCCTGTATGGTATGCGCAGTTAGTGTTTGCATTGTACCACTTTGGATATGAAGGTGTCAAAGGTTTGAGGTACACGGGTGCAACAAGATGACCCTGCAATAGTTTAGGATATAGCTCACCATAGGTGGTAGGGATCGGATCAAATTAGGGTTTTTGATCGTTTCTTGGTGAACATTGGTCATTACGCCCGGCTCCCTAAGTGTTTGGGACAGCGTTTCGGGGAAGGTTGATTTGTGGGGATACGCCGGTTGGAAATGGTTGTTGTGGTATATTGGTGTAAGGGAAGGGATTTTGGGTAAGGTGGTTCACATTAGGGTAATAAGGACTATCCCCTGGGTAAGGTGTGTAGGGTGTAGGAAGTGCATAAGATGTGGTGGGAGTATAGGGCCTTAGTGGTATATGTGGTGTGGGAGGTGCATATGGGTATTGGTTGTACTAACTGTGTGGGTCTCTTCTTTCTTCCTGGCAGGGAATACCTTTTTCTGAATAGAAGGCTCACCCCCTTCCATTTTCTCATTCTTAATGGTCGACTCTATCATTTCCCCGGATATCACCATGTCTGCGAAGTCCTTGGTGGCACTCCCCACCAATTTATCATAATATGGTGCTTTCAAAGTGTTGATGAAAAGCACTGTAGTTTCTTTGCTAGTTAAAAGGGGTTGCACTTGTGTGGCCAAATCTCTCCACCTTTGTGAGTATTCTTTGAAGCTCTCACTGGACTTCTTCTCCATATTCTGTAGCGACAGCCTATCAGGTACCATGTCAGACACATGCTTATAATATTCCATGAAAGCTCTGGCTAAATCCGTCTATGAACGAATCTTGGTATGACTCAGCTGATTGTACCATCGGGTTGCTGACCCTGTCAAGCTATCCTGGAAACAATGGATAAGCAGTTTCTCATTATCATCATGCTCGTCATCCTTCTACAGTACATGGTCAGATATGCTGATGGATTGGTAGTCCCATTGTATTTTTCAAAGTCTGGTACTTTGAACTTTGGGGGAATTACCAGATCATGTACTGAGCTCATCTCTTTGGCATCCAGACTGCCAAATAACTCTGCCCCTTCAACGGCCCTCAGCCTCTCCTCCAGCAGTTGATATTTTTTCTGTGATTCTGCCATTTCGACCCTTTTCAGCTCAGTCATCTTTGCTTTTTCCTTTTCAGCTAGTTCCTCAAAGTCTGGAACATTAACATCATTTAGGTCAGTTCCCACATTACCCTTTCCAGGAATATAGTTCTGTGTCTCTGCAGCTGGCTGGATGTAAAACATAGGAGGCTGCCCCAATTGGCACCTCTTGGCCCTTTTGCTGTATATTTTCAGGATGATCCTCTTCAACTACCACCATTTTCTTGGTGACCGAGTTCTCTCTCGGCCCTTTTTGTTTGATCATGGCGCTCATCATTTCCATGAGCTTAATTATCTGTTCTAGAGATTCCTCCTGAGATTTAGCTATATGCTCCTGCAGTTCCCTCTGATTTCTTTCCGCTCTTTCAATTCTGGCAAGCTGATCGTTTTCCATAGCTCTGGCTTGGGATCGAGTATTGTAAGGGTGTCGAAAATTCGTTTCTCTCTGAGTGCGACCAATTGTACCTTTAGTTTTGAAAACCATGAATTATAAATTATTGACACATCTTTTTTGTTTTATAAAAAATGAATGAATGAATGACTAAATGTGGATGAATGAATCAAATAAAATGGATATGTACATGACTACGTATATGAATATGAAAAAATAAATGAATGAACAAATGAAATGAACAAATAAGTGTTTAAATGAATGAACAAGTAAAAGGAGTAAATAAGTACTTAGGTGTATAAACAAATTTAAAAAATGAATGATTATAAATATGAGTAAATGTACAAGTGAACAAACAACACATATAAAATATGAATGCATTTGAATATATTGGCCCCGGGATAATTTCAACCGAACGGTCTTTCATTGATTTCCTGGAACTAAATACATCACAGATAGAATAAAAGATCACTGCCTAAGTTAAATCCGTAATTCGCCTTCCAAAGTGCTATTACAAAATTAGTCCTACAATGACTTCCTCGAATCTTGGACTTTCTTTCACAGTCTCCTTTTGATTGCCCTGCTCTTCAATCTGACCCTTACTTGTTCACGGCCCTTTGACGTGTCAGCAGAAGTATCTCCGTGTAAGCTTTCCTTAGCTAGCTTCTCCAGTTGATTGGCTCGGGCTTCCTCATGCTTCTCTCTCTCTTTCCAGTAGTTATTCTCCTTCTTGAGGTTTTTGACCTCATGTTCCCACTCCCCGTAAGTCTTGAGAGTCCCATCAAATCTGAGCTTGAAGCGGTACCTCTTGTTCTCCATATGTAATTCCTGAAGATCGCCCTTAGCAGTGTCCCTTTCTCTCTTGATCTGTTCCTTTTCTCTTTCCCGAGCTGATTCCCTATTTTTCATGTCCTCAAGCTCTTCTTGCAATTGGGAAATCTCCTTGCTCATCCGGGCCTTTTCTTTTTCAAATTCTGCCCTTGCGATTTCTAACTCTGATGGCATTTCCCTCGGTGGCGGATTCATGAACTAGACCTCTTCCCCATCTGATGTCAACAACCTATCATTAACCTTTAATTCCCTCCATATCAGGTAATCAGGTGTGACGATGTCGGCATATCTAGCCACATTTATCTGGTGAGTTTTATTCCATGCTTCAATCACTGCCCATACTTTTCCAGAATATCCGTCTTCCCCTGATGATCCTATATTATTAGTCACGGGTGTGAATTGCCGAGACTCAACCTGTCTTTGCACCAACAAAGGCGCATAACTCACAGACCCCCAAATTTCGAGTAGTGGAACTCCCGGGTTGTCCCCACATTTGTACATAATCGGCATAGGAACCATCCATGGAGCTCTCCAAGTCACTATCTCCCCTTTTAGATTCTGAAACATGTTGATCCATTTCTCTTCATCCCCGTCTTCAGGCCAATCATTTTGAAGGAATTCCCTGATCGAAACTAAAGACTTCATGTACGGTTTGAAGGAAACATTTTCTATCTTCCAAAAGTGACTTTGAATCCAAATATAAAGGAGTTGTACACACCTCTTGATTCTCCCTTGTCCTGCCCTTTTGCAAAAATTCAAAGATCAGATAGTTTCAGCTATGATGGCTGGAGATGGGTTGATCTTCTGTTCCAACTTTTCAAAGAAATCAAGCACGGTGATGGAGACTCAATTAAGAGTTGTAAACCCAAGTGCAGGTTATGTTCAAGTAATAAATTCTCGGGTGTCCGAGGTCGAACCACAGGGAAGCGTACTAGTAAGTATAAGTTTATAAATATATATGAAAAAGAAAATAAACAAGATATTAGGGAATCAATAACAAAGAAAGTAAACAAGATATTAGAGAACAAAATAAACAAAATAACATAAAAGCAATTAAACAAGATATAAAAAAAAAATAAGAAAGGATGTTGAGGTTAGAGAATCCACTCTTGGTGTTATGCTAAGATTAATCTTGTTTTATTACACAATTGAAATTCACACATAAGGGAGATTCCAATCGGAAGGTTTAGCAATTCAGTCCAAATTGTCCAACGTCCATAGCATATGATATTATGTTCATTTGGTGTCCTCAAAACTCATAAAAAGAGTCCAAGCATTCCTTATGCCAAGGTATATGTCTACAACAAATCAAGGTTATGAAACCAAGCATTTACTGTGCCATTTTCATTGTCAATAATGAATCAAGATCTCTACTTTGCAAGTATGATTTTAAACCAAAAGAAAATATTATCTATACTAGTGTTTATAAATGATGATTCATTTTAGCTCATGTTTAAGAGACTAACCTTAGCATTTACCAAGAGCTTCACCTCATCACCTCAACAATATGATTAGCAACACATACTAAAAATGAAAAGAAATGTAAGAAGCATAAGTAAATAAAGAAAAAGAAAACTAGAGAAAGGAAAAAAGAAGAAAACTTAGAGAATTTGATTACAATGGCTAATATCCTACCAATGTATAATCTCCCAATACTCATCCAAGGCCCTCTATTTATACACATTTTGGAGGGCTAAATGACAAGAGACAAGCTT
The DNA here is from genome assembly GCA_030761205.1 of Fremontodendron californicum. Classification (NCBI taxonomy): domain Eukaryota; kingdom Viridiplantae; phylum Streptophyta; class Magnoliopsida; order Malvales; family Malvaceae; genus Fremontodendron; species Fremontodendron californicum. Next base: position 30,730,469 of record JAULJL010000003.1, read on the forward strand.
TATAAATTTCAAAGGTAGGTATAATAGGTGGGTGTATTATTCTAACAATTTTCGTCATATTCTAGAAAAATATACCCCTATCAGTTACGGATCCATAGCCGTTGGAATCAGCTCATTTGCTGATGTGGATAAGAAGATATGGGCAAAATACGAAAACAGGTCAGCACAGACGTCATTGCACATCAGCCAACTTGATGGTCGATTTCACTAGGGAAAACGACTCCGTTTCAAGAAGTGTAAAACATGAAAAAGATAGATATGCCTCTTAGCTTTGCACGGCTACAAATTTCAGCCTTATTGCTTCAGTGAAACTCGAGATATAGCTGATATGGTAAACGGTGTCGGAACTGGAACTGAACTGGATTTGCCCTTAATTCTAGTAATCTGAAATCACTCAAAGAAACTTGTGAAAAACACCAAATTACATAAAAATATAAAAGATCATAAACACAATTAGATTAAACAATAATAACTCGTATTTGACACAAAACAATAATAAAACATAACTAAAAACTATATAATTATACGAGTTATCACACCCCCACACTTAGATTGTTGCTAGTCCCTAGCAACGACTCAATAAAAATAAAATAAGAAAATCTAATCTAATCCATTTTCGTAGGAAATCACGGTGGCACTTAGCATGTGACACAAGCCTTTAAACCCCTAGGTGTCCCTAGTGGACGAGTTTAGTCTCGTGAGGGTTTACTAGGACGATACCCACAAACATTGAAGACATAAGAAAAACTAAAAATAATAATTATAACTAATCCTTCCAATATAAATTAGAGATAATCATTGGACAAGTCTTAAAAACTAATCAATAGCTCAAAGAATTTCACAAAAATTCATGCTTGAATGTAAATAAATGAGTTAAGCCAATATTAACATAACATATTTCAATCAAAATAGTGCATATTCAAACTTAATCTCAACTTCTCACATGGGATACTCTCATGATTTTCACTCTTTAAAGTAGTGGTAAAGTGTTTACACTCAATCAATCTCATGAAAACAGTTCTACCATATGCTTGCTTGTCCACCTATTCTCCACTATTTAGATCATACAACTTCATAAATCAAGAGGTCTTTTTTCAAGGTTGTAATGGGGCCAAAGGGTTATAATGTGGTTAAAGAACAAAAAGATAAAGATATCACAAAGGTTCCAAAGAGTTCATAGAGTTTAGAGACATAATAAGATCAAATAAATTTCTCAAAACTCTTTACAAGTACATAGTCACATAGGCTAAATATTCATGTTGAGCCTTTGCTTCATTCCAACCAACTTTGTAACATCTTTTTCTTTACTTTAACTAGAAGTTCAAGAGAAGATTTTTTTTTTAATATGGGAATGTATTTGACAATAATCCCTTTCTTTTTCTCTTGACTTTTGCCTCTCTCTTCCCCCACACTTATCTTTCGTTCTAACCCAAATTTTCAAAAAGTATCCCTTGTTTTTGCAATATGTCTCAAAATATATAATCCATCTTTAGAACAAGGGTAAGGATATAAGTATATTTAGGCTAGGTGTAAGTTCTGGTTACCAATAAAATAGCATATTTAATGTAGGCTCAAATTGGCTCACTAGTGGGGATGTTCTCTTAGAACATTAATAATGGATGGCTGTTTGGCTCTGGTTATAATCCTAATGCCTCTATCATATTCATGTTGTCACATGTATCAATATAGTATCAAACGGTTTAAAGCAAGTTCTAGAGAATCATGTAATCATAAGAGCACTCAAGAAAGAAATTAGATTGATTTGTATAATGCATCAATCATTATAGGCTCAAAAACTCACAAGGACGATTATACAAGTCAGATTAAGTCTAAACATGCTTCTTTCTCAATCAACATATCATATTAACATTGGCTCATAAAAATTAGTATCAAGCTTAATTCTCATGAAAATCTTCTCACTAATAACCAGTTTAGACCTATGCAATTCATATCTCATCATTGTATTAAAAAGGAACTAAAACACACTAAAAAAATAATAATAATAATAATAAAGACTCATAAAAAAATAGTAGACAAAAATAAAAGAAATCCTAAATCATTCCCCCCACACTTAATTCTTACATTGTCCTCAATGTAAGTCTATTAACCCAAATGAAAGAATCATGTGTAAGAGAAAAGAACTAATAACATAAGAATAGGAATAACTAAGACTCAAAACAAAACAAACTCATGCAACCTAAATAATCCTAAAATACTAAACAAAAATTAACAAGTAAACATAAAAAGATTAAAATCAAACTGACAAGGTATGTCTCAAGTCTCCCTTACTCAGACCTTGTTCAGAATGAATAGTTCTAAATTGCTTAAAACACAACAATTTTTTTTTTTTTTGAAGATTAGTAAAAATTATATTTACATCTAGTTATTTTCAAAACAAGGATCAGAAAGAAAAACAACCTCTTCTTGAGTAACATGATTTTCCAAAAAGAGTTTGAGTCTTTGTCCATTTACCTTGAATACGTTACCATTTTGAGGATTCTCAATGTCAACTGCTCCATAATGATATGCTTAACCACAAATGGGCCAGTCCATCTTGATCTCAACTTACCAGGAAATATGTGAAGTCTAGAATTATAAAGTAGAACTTTTTGCCCAACATCAAATATTTTTCTTGAAATTAACTTGTCATGAAAGGCTTTAGTTCTTTCTTTATGAATTTTAGAATTCTCATATGCATCATTTCTGAGTTCCTCAAGTTCATTTATTTGTAATTTCCGTAAATTAGAAGCGTCATCAAGGTTTGAGTTGAACATTTTAATGGCCCAATATGCTTTATGCTCAAGTTCCACAGGTAAATGACAAGGTTTTCCATAAACTAGCCTATAAGGAGACATGCCCAATGCTGTTTTAAAAGCTGTTCGATAGGCCCATAATGCATCGTTAAGTCTAAGGGACCAATCTTTGCGATTTGGATTAACCGTCTTTTCCAAAATTTGTTTAATCTCCCTATTTGCTAATTCTACCTGTCCATTTGTCTGCGGGTGATAAGGGGTTGCAACTTTGTGTGTAATGGCATATTTCTTCATTAATGTTTCAAAAACCTTGTTGCAAAAATGTGTTCCCCCATCACTTATGATAGATCGAGGAATTCCAAATCGACTCAAAATATTTTCTTTTAAAAATTTAATCACTGTTTTGTGATCATTATTTCGACATGGAATTGCCTCTATCCACTTTGAAACATAATCTATTGCAACTAAAATGTATAAGAAACCAAAAGATGGTGGAAATGGTCCCATGAAATCAATACCCCAACAGTCAAAAATTTCAATTACAAGAATTGGGTTCAAAGGCATCATGTTTCTTTTCGAAATGGAACCTAATTTTTGACAACTTTCACATGACTTGCAAAAATTATGTGCATCTTTGAATAAAGTTGGCCAGTAAAATCCACACTGTAAAATTTTTGCAGCAGTTTTCTTTGATGAAAAATGACCACCACATGCCTCAGAATGACAAAACTTAATTACACTACTTACCTCATTGTCGGGAATGCATCTTCGAAAAATCTGATCAGGACAATATTTGAACAAGTAAGGGTCATCCCAATAGAACTTCTTTACCTCATTCAGAAACTTCCTTTTATCTTGGGGGCTCCATTGAGAAGGAATTTTTCCTGTAGCAAGAAAATTAGCAATGTCAGCAAACCAAGGTGTCGTGGAGACAATTAGAAGTTGTTCATCAGGAAAAGTATCATTTATTGGTGAGGTTCCAAAAGATTCATCACAAACAAGTCTTGATAAATGATCAGCCACCACATTTTCTACTCCTTTTTTATCTCGAATGGTGATGTCAAATTCTTGCAGCAAAAGGATCCACCTCAGCAACCTAGGTTTTGCATCCTTCTTAGAGAGAAGATATTTTAAAGCTGCATGATCACTAAAGACAACAATTGATGATCCAACAAGGTAAGATCTGAATTTATCCAATGCAAAAACAACTGCAAGTAATTCCTTTTCTGTAGTGGAATAATTCATTTGGGCTCTATTTAAAGTTTTGCTTGCATAGTAAATTACATGTGGTTTATTATCTTTCCTTTGTCCTAACACAGCACCAACAGCATAGTCACTAGCATCACACATTATTTCAAATGGTAAAGACCAATCAGGAGATCTCATAATAGGAGCAGTAGTGAGCATATTTTTGAGTTTTTCAAAAGCATCTTCACAATCTTTAGTCCATTCAAATGCAGTGTCTTTCATTAAAAGATTACATAGAGGTTTAGATATCGTGCTAAAATCTTTTATGAATCTTCTATAAAAACCTGCATGTCCCAAGAATGACCTAATGTCCTTTACTGTCTTTGGTGTGGGTAGATTAGCAATCAATTCAATTTTTGACTTGTCTACCTCAATCCCTTTTGCAGAAACAATGTGACCTAGTACAATACCTTTAGTGACCATGAAATGACATTTTTCCCAATTAAGAACAAGATTTTTTTCTTCACACCTAATCAATACATTTTTCAAATTGGCTAAGCAATCATCAAATGAATCACCAGAAACAGAAAAATCATCCATGAAAATCTCAAGATTGCGTTCAATCATGTCACTAAAAATACTAAGCATGCATCTTTGAAATGTGGCAGGGGCGTTACATAATCCAAATGGCATTCTACGATATGCAAAAGTACCAAAAGGACATGTAAAAGTGGTTTTCTCTTGGTCCTCAAGTGCAATGGCAATTTGATTATATCCAGAATATCCATCTAGAAAACAATAAAACTCATGCCCTGCAACTCTTTCTAAGATTTGATCCATGAAAGGCAAAGGGAAATGATCTTTCCTCGTCACTGAGTTAAGTTTCCTATAGTCAATGCACATGCGCCAACCAGTAACAGTCCTAGTTGGAATTAATTCATTGTTTTCATTTTTAACTACAGTAACTCCATATTTCTTAGGTACGACTTGAGTAGGACTTACCCATTTGCTATCAGAGATAGGATAAATGATTCCATTATCTAAAAGTTTAATGACTTCATTTCTCACTACTTCTTTCATATTAGGATTAAGCCTTCGTTGCATTTGTCTAGAGGGTTTAGCATTTTCCTCTAAATAAATATTATGTGTGCAGATTAATGGGCTTATTCCCTTTATGTCAGCTAAGGTCCATCCTAATGCATTTTTGTGCATCTTCAAAAGTTGTAACAACTTACCTTCTTGTAGTTCATCAAGATGTGAAGAAATTATGACTTGAAAAGTTTCATTCTCACCCAAAAAGGAATATTTTAGCTCGGATGGCAATGGTTTTAAATCCAGCTTGGGTGGTTCAATAGTTGATGGTACAGTGACATTTGTGAGTGATGGAAGTTCCTCAAACTTTTGTTTCCAACAATGCTTAACCTGAAAAGAATTTAACAAAGAATCAGTGTGTGAAATTTCTGAAGCATTATCAATCTCACATTCAATTAAATAAGCTTCTAAAGGATCATGGAATGTGGTAGTGGTGAGATGTTCATGAACAAGTTCTTCAATGAAATCCACTTCATGTACTTCTGAATCATCACCAGGTTGCTTGCAAGTGTTGAACACATTTAATTCTAAAGTCATATTTCCAAATGAAATGTTCAAAATACCATTCCTGCAATTTATCAGAGCATTAGAAGTTGCAAGAAATGGACGGCCTAATATAACAGGAATTTGAACATTTGGATTTGAAACAGGATGTGTGTCCAAAACAATAAAATCAACAGGGAAGTAAAAATTATCAATTTGAACCAAAACATCTTCAACTATCCCTCGAGGAATTTTGATAACTCGTATAATTATATAGTTTTTAGTTATGTTTTATTATTGTTTTGTGTCAAATACGAGTTATTATTGTTTAGTCTAATTGTTTTTATGATCTTTTATATTTTTATGTAATTTGGTGTTTTTCACAATTTTCTTTGAGTGATTTCAGATTACTAGAATTAAGGGCAAATCGAGTTCAGTTCCAGTTCCGACACCTTTTGCCATATCAGCTATATCTGGAGTTTCACTGAAGCAATAAGGCTGAAATTTGTAGCCGTGCAAAGCTAAGAGGCATATCTATCTTTTTCATGTTTTACACTTCTTGAAACGGAGTCGTTTTCCCTAGCGAAATCGACCATCAAGTTGGCTGATGTGCAATGACGTCTGTGCTGACCTGTTTTCGTATTTTGCCCATATCTTCTTATCCACATCAGAAAATGAGGTGATTCTAACGGCTATGGATCAGTAACTGATAGGGTAACATTTTTCTAGAAGACCATGTGATCAGATAAGGCCTGAAAAATTGACAAAATCGACCATCAAGTTGGCTGATCAAAATCGTCATGTATGACGAAAATTGTTAGAAAATGCACCCACCTATTATACCTACCTTTGAAATTTGTAAAGCTTGTCTCTTGTCATTTAGCCCTCCAAAATGTGTATAAATAGAGGGCCTTGGATGATTGTAAGGGATCATATTGTACATAGGTAGGATATTAGCCATTTTAATAAAATTCTCTAAGTTTTCTTCTTCTTTCTTTTCTCTAGTTTTCTTTCTTTTCTCTAGTTTTCTTTTTCTTTAGAGAGAGCAAGAGGTTGGATAATTAATATTCTTCCTCTTCTTCTTTCTTTCTTTTATTTTCTTCTTAGATTTTCTTTAATTTTATGTTTATGTTTACAATGCCTATGCTAGGCTAAACTTCTATTTGGTAAGGGTGATTTCAAAGCCCTAGACATGTTTTGTGATTGATTTTCAGATTCTATCTATCATTAATTTTCTATCAAAGTTGCTTATGTTCTTCTACAAGAATTGTTCATGATGTTGTCTTGATTTATTTAGGTGTACAACTAGATAGATCTTGATAATTATCTATTGCTAGTTTAGGAGTCTTGATCCGTGTAATTGTCTTGATTTCCTATTCATAAGTGGCAATTTGTGATTAATGATTATGGTCAAGTTTTCAATAATTGCAAAGTGGAACATAACCTAAGTTGAACAATCCGAGCTTATGTGTTTGTTGCTTAGATCAACCTATCTTTCTCATCATAAAGCTGCCATTAAATTGAATTTAGAGAGCTTATTCTAGGTTGTTTAATGGTTAGAGATTAAATAGAGAGCTTGTTCTATTTAACGACAAACTAAGGAAAGATTGGGGTAACAGAGCTTGTTGTTATCTACGGTTGTTAACTTTGATAGTTGGTTGATATTGATAGATCTGAAATTGATTCTTAATGATGTCTAGTGGTGGAGAATGAAACCTTAACCATATTTTTCATATTTGATTCTTCTTACTTACTTGTTTTCTTACTTTTCTAGTTTGCTTATTTTTTATATTTATTTTTATTGGCTGGTTATACCGCCTAATTTGTATATTAACTTTGTTTTATTTTTATTGGCTGGTTATACCGCCTAATTTAGTATATATATTTTTATTGGCTGGTTATACCGCCTAATTTAGTATATATATTTTTATTGGCTGGTTATACCGCCTTGCATCTTATTCTTATTATTTACTTTAGTTTAAATCTGGCTTCAAAAACCCCTTTTCTTTTATTGTTCTTGAATTTAAGTTTTAAACTATTAACTTATAAACTAAAACCCAATCCCTGAGGACTCGACCCTTGCTAACTACTATACTTACAATTTATCTTTTTAGTGCAAGGTTAAATAAGATACACTCTTTTGGGTGCATCAAATTTTTGGCGCCGTTGCCGGGGATTGCTTTCTTTAGTTTATTAGTTCATTGGCTTATTCTTATTTTCAGTTGTAATTAATTTTATTTTTCTCGTACATACAAGTTTTTCTTATCAAATTTTGAAAAAAAAAAAAAACGATGGAATTGAGCAATCTAACACTTGAAGAGTTGGTGGCATACATGAACATGGAAAATCAACAAGCCAATCTCACCTACCCAGTTCAACAATTGGCCATGGGAGGATGTCAAGGCCATCAAGTGTTCCAAGACCAACTGTATGATCATTACTCAAACACTTACCATGAGGGATGGTGGGATCATACTAATTATGGCTACTCAGAAAATTACCAAGAAGTAGATCCTTATGCCAATTACACTCATCCATCTAGCTTCAATCAATCATGGTCTCAAGAACCAGATCTTCTTCAACCACCACATATGACTCAAAACTCAGGTACTTCTTTAGAAGATCTTGTCGATTCTCTTGTTACTAATACTTTGCAATTTCAACAGGAAACAAGGGCAAGCATCCGGAGTTTGGAAAGGCAAATGAGCCTATTGGCTAGTAGTATGGTGGTATGGGTAGCACAAAGATCTGAAGAACTCTCTGCCCAAACAATGTTTAACCCAAAGGAGAATACTACTATTGTGACCTTGAGGAATGAGGAACAAGATGAGGATGAGACAGAATTAGAGATGGATTCTATTCTTGAGGATAATGAAGCCACAAATACAAATAAGAGTATTTCGGCACCTGAGGTAACGTTTGAGATTCCAATTTTTACTAATGTTTCTTCTCCACCTTTTCCTAGTAGATTCGCAAAGTTCAAGGAGGATGAACATGAACAAGACATGCTGGAAACCTTAAACAGTTTGTTTGTGGATGTCATTCAACAAGTACCAAAAGATGCACCATTCCTCGATGAGATATGCACCACCAAGGATGATAGAATAATACTTGTAATGGAGAATGCATCCATTGTTGTGCAAAGAAAGCTTCCTCTCAAACGCATACATTTGGGAAATTTCATGTATGAGCCTGACAAGCCTAAAAAGCCAAGAAGGGGTGTTGGTTAGATTCAAAACACTAACTCAAGTGTTAATTGGGAAGGCAGCCCAATTAAAGATGAAATTGCCAACCTTCCATATTCAGATTTGCTTTCTCTTTCTTTTCTTTTTTCTTTTATTATTTTTATTGTTTTTATTTTATTTCTTATGTTTCTTTGTTAATTGTGTTTACTGCTTTTAAGTTCATTTAGGCTGCATAAGTTTCTTTTGTTTAATAGTTCTTTTCTCTTACATATAATTCTTGCATTGGGGGATAATAGCATTACATTAATGACAATGCAAAATTTATGTGTGGGGGGAAGAATTTAGGATTCTATTTAGAGTGTTTTGTTTTTGAGTTTTTTTTATGTTGTTTTTCTTTCTGATCCTTGTTTTGAAAATAACTAGATGTAAATATATTTTTTTTTTACCCCGGTTAAATGGCGGATAACGGTACTCCGTGATTATTTAAATCGGTTCCATCAGCTACCCACAAAACTGATATTGTATATAAATTTCTCTTCCAATTTCTCTTTCAATTTGTTTTTTCATTTTTTTCAGGATGGATGATATTCTCACAAGATTGCAGAAACGATTTCCTCCTTTTCCTCGAAATATTTTACTGAAGCTTTACCAAGTTCGATTTGAAAGATTAAGAATGCTTATGCACAAAGGGATTCATGAAGACATACGTTGGATAATTGAAGCCAAGGTACGTGAAGATGAATATCTTCCTGTTTTGCATTTACCAGGTACAGGTAGAAGCACTTTTGCAAAGAAGTGATAACTCGTATAATTATATAGTTTTTAGTTATGTTTTATTATTGTTTTGTGTCAAATACGAGTTATTATTGTTTAGTCTAATTGTGTTTATGATCTTTTATATTTTTATGTATTTTGGTGTTTTTCACAAGTTTCTTTGAGTGATTTCAGATTACTAGAATTAAGGGCAAATCCAGTTCAGTTCCAATTCCGACACATTTTGCCATATCAGCTATATCTCGAGTTTCACTGAAGAAATAAGGCTGAAATTTGTGGCCATGCAAAGCTAAGAGGCATATCTATCTTTTTCATGTTTTATACTTCTTGAAACGGAGTCGTTTTCCCTAGCGAAATCGACCATCAAGTTGGCTGATGTGCAATGACGTCTGTGCTGACATGTTTTCGTATTTTGCCCATATCTGCTTATCCATATCAGCAAATGAGCTGATTCCAACGGCTATGGATCCGTAACTGATAGGGTAACATTTGTCTAGAAGACCATGTGATCAGATAAGGCCTCCAAAATTGACAAAATCGACCATCAAGTTGGCTGATCAAAATCGTCATACATGACGAAAATTGTTAGAAAATGCACCCACCTATTATACCTACCTTTGAAATTTGTAAAGCTTGTCTCTTGTCATTTAGCCCTCCAAAATGTGTATAAATAGAGGGCCTTGGATGATTGTAAGGGATCATATTGTACATAGGTAGGATATTAGCCATTTTAATAAAATTCTCTAAGTTTTCTTCTTCTTTCTTTTCTCTAGTTTTCTTTCTTTTCTCGAGTTTTCTTTTTCTTTAGAAAGAGCAAGAGGTTGGATAATTAATATTCTTCTTCTTCTTCTTTCTTTCTTTTATTTTCTTCTTAGATTCTATTTAATTTTATGTTTATAATGCCTATGCTAGGCTAAACTTCTATTTGGTTAAGGGTGATTTCAAAGCCCTAGACACGTTTTGTGATTGATTTTCAGATTCTATCTATCATTAATTTTCTATCAAAGTTGCTTATGTTCTTCTACAAGAATTGTTCATGATGTTGTCTTGATTTATTTAGGTGTACAACTAGATAGATCTTGATAATTATCTATTGCTAGTTTAGGAGTCTTGATCCGTGTAATTGTCTTGATTTCCTATTCATAAGTGGCAATTTGTGATTAATGATTATGGTCAAGTTTTCAATAATTGCAAAGTGGAACATAACCTAAGTTGAACAATCCGAGCTTATGTGTTTGTTGCTTAGATCAACCTATCTTTCTCATCATAAAGCTGCCATTAAATTGAATTTAGAGAGCTTATTCTAGGTTGTTTAATGGTTAGAGATTAAATAGAGAGCTTGTTCTATTTAACGACAAATTAAGGAAAGATTGGGATAACAGAGCTTGTTGTTATCTACGGTTGTTAACTTTGATAGTTGGTTGATATTGATAGATCTGAAATTGATTCTTAATGATGTCTAGTGGTGGAGAATGAAACCTTAACCATATTTTTCATATTTGATTCTTCTTACTTACTTGTTTTCTTACTTTTCTAATTTGCTTATTTTTTATATTTATTTTTATTGGCTGGTTATACCGCCTAATTTGTATATTAACTTTGTTTTATTTTTATTGGCTGGTTATACCGCCTAATTTAGTATATATATTTTTATTGGCTGGTTATACCGCCTAATTTAGTATATATATTTTTATTGGCTGGTTATACCGCCTTGCATCTTATTCTTATTATTTACTTTAGTTAAAATCTGGCTTCATAAACCCCTTTTCTTTTATTGTTTTCTTTGAACGTAAGTTATAAACTAATAACTCATAGATTAAAACCCAATCCCTGAGGACTCGACCCTTGCTAATCATTATACTTACAATTGATCTTTTTAGTGCAAGGTTAAATAAGATACACTCTTTTGGGTGCATCAAATTTTTGGCGCCGTTGCCGGGGATTGCTTTCTTTAGTTTATTAGTTTATTGGTTTATTCTTATTTTCTGTTCTAATTATTTACTTTCTTATTTTTTTTTATTAGTGAATGTTCCAAGCTCCCGAAGAAGACTTACGACTTAGGAAAATTCGGGAATTTATAACTTCTCACCAACAACCAATCGAGGAGTTGATCCAAAACATCCAAGAGAAGCAAGGAGAGATGGCAGCAGCTGACAACCGAACTCTCAAAGAGCTAGCCGCTCCGGACTTGGGTCAACAACCATTATGCATTGAATATGCTAATCTTGAGGTAGCTTTTGAATTAAAATCTGGTTTGATTCATCTTCTCCCAACTTTTCATGGTTTTGCAGGAGAGGATCCAAATAAGCACCTCAAGGAATTCCATGTAGTTTGCTCAAGCATGAGACCAACAGGGGTCACGGAAGAGCAAGTTAATTTGAGAGCTTTCCCATTCTCTCTAGCTGATTCAGCAAAGGAATGGCTCTACTATCTACCATCCGGGACCATCACTACATGGAATGATTTGAAGAAAGCATTCTTGGAAAGGTATTTCCCAGTATCTAAGGCTGCCAACATTAGGAAAGAGATATGTGGGATTCGGCAATACAACGGAGAGTCCTTATATGAATATTGGGAGAGGTTCAAGAAACTTTGTGCATCATGTCCACATCATCAGATAAGTGAACAACTTCTCATCCAATACTTCTATGAAGGTCTCATGCCCATGGAGAGAAGTATGATAGATGCCGCTAGTGGGGGAGCTCTAGTTGATAAGACTCCCAGGGCTGCTAGAACATTAATCTCCAACATGGCAGCCAATTCTCAACAGTTCTCAATGAGACAAGATCCACCACCACAACCCAAGAGAGTTAATGAGGTAAGTATATCATCCCTTGAACAAAAATTTGATAAACTGACTTCTCTTGTTCAACAATTGGCTGTAGGTAAAATACAACAAATAAAGGCTTGTGGCATATGTTCAAACATAGGGCACCAAACTGATATGTGTCCAACACTTCAAGAGGATACCAATGAACATGTGAATGCCATGGGTGGATTTCAGAACCAATCAAGGAAATATGATCCCTACTCAAACACTTACAATCCAGGATGGAGGGATCATCCAAACTTCAATTATGGAGGGAACCAATCACAAACTATTCCTCCACCATTTGACCACAGGCCACCGGGTTTTCAGCAAAGAGTGCAACAACCATACCAAACCCGACAACAACTACCACCCACCCAAAATTCAGGTACTTCTCTTGAAGATCTTGTTAAAGCTCTTTCTACTAATACAATTCAATTTCAACAGGAAACAAAGACAAGTATTCGAAATTTGGAGACTCAAATAGGGCAATTGGCAACAACCATGAGTCAAATGCAAGCAAGGGATTCTGGGAAATTACCTTCCCAAACCATAGTGAATCCAAGAGAGAATGCCAATGCTATAAATTTAAGAAGTGGGAAACAGCTAGAGACACCACAAAATGATAGTGCTCAAGGGGAGAACAATACCATGGCATCCTCTTCACATCCCAACGAGCCACTAAAAAAGGTAATTCCTAAACCATCCTTTCCTTCTTATATAACTCCTCCACCTTTTCCTAGCAGGTTAGCAAAGTCCAAGAAGGAGGAGCAAGAGAAGGAAATTTTGGAAACCTTCCGGAAAGTAGAGGTGAACATTCCTTTACTAGATGCTATCAAGCAAGTGCCAAGATATGCCAAGTTCCTAAAAGAGTTGTGCACATCTAAACGGAAGTTGAAATGGAATGAAAAGGTAAGTGTGGGGGAGAATGTGTCAGCTGTTCTTCAAAAGAAACTCCCACCTAAATGCAAGGATCCAGGTATGTTTACCATTCCTTGTAAGATAGGCAACACCAGGTTTGAGCGTGCTATGCTAGATCTAGGGGCATCTATTAATGTCATGCCATATTCAATTTATGCTTCATTGAATCTAGGACCATTAGAGGAAACCGGTGTTATAATACAACTTGCTGACCGTTCTAACACTTATCCAAGAGGAGTTGTAGAAGACGTTCTTGTACAGGTTAATGAATTGGTTTTTCCCGCTGACTTTTATGTTATTGAGATGGAAGATGAGATGTCTTCTAATCCCACACCTATTCTATTAGGGAGACCATTCTTGAAAACAGCAAGAACTAAAATAGATGTACATGATGGCACTTTAACTATGGAATTTGATGGTGAAATAATTCGCTTTAACATTTTTGAGGCCATGAGATATCCTAGTGATGTGCATTCTGTTTTTAATATTGATATAATTGACTCACTAGTGCAGCAAGCTTATGAGCTAGATGGTGAAGATAGTGTAGAAATAGTCCTTAGCAACCATCTCGGAATGGGGAATGCTAAACTAGCCTTGAGTGACCAGGTGGAAGGGGCACTAGAATCTTTACACTCGCTGCAACCTAAAGATGCAAGGTTTGATGTTTCATTTATTGATTTGCCTTTATCTAATGAGAAACTTCTACCTTCCATTTTGCAGGCACCAACTTTAGAGTTGAAACCACTACCGAACCACTTGAAATATTTGTTCTTAGGGGAAAAGGACACACTACCTGTCATCATTGCCAAAGAGCTCACACCTTTGCAAGAAGAGCGACTTATCCGGGTGCTTAGAGAGCATAAAACAGCAATTGGTTGGACAATTGCCGATATCAAGGGAATAAGCCCATCCATGTGCATGCACCGGATTTTGTTAGAGGAAGGGTCTAAACCAACAAGAGAAGCACAAAGAAGATTGAACCCTCCTATGATGGAGGTTGTGAAAAAGGAGATACTGAAGCTCCTAGATGTTGGAGTGATCTATCCTATCTCGGATAGCAAATGGGTGAGCCCAGTCCAAGTGGTTCCAAAGAAATCAGGTGTAACGGTGGTAACAAATAATGAGAATGAACTTGTTCCTACTAGGATTCAAACAGGATGGCGAGTTTGTATTGATTATCGTAAACTTAATTCCACAACTCGCAAAGACCACTTTCCTTTACCTTTTATTGATCAAATGCTTGAAAGGTTAGCTGGCCATTCTCATTATTGTTTTCTTGATGGTTTTTCAGGTTATAATCAGATAGCCATTGCTCCGGAGGACCAAGAGAAAACAACATTCACATGTCCATTTGGTACTTTTGCATACCGGCGTATGCCATTTGGTCTTTGTAATGCACCAGCTACATTCCAAAGGTGTATGGTTAGCATATTTTCAGATTATGTAGAGAACATCATAGAAGTGTTTATGGATGATTTTAGTGTCTATGGTGATTCTTTTGATAGATGTCTAGAGAACCTTACACTTGTACTTGAAAGATGCATGGAAACTAACCTTGTTTTGAATTGGGAAAAATGTCACTTTATGGTAGAACAAGGAATAGTTTTGGGCCATGTTATTTCTTCTAGAGGGATAGAGGTTGATAAGTCTAAAATAGATATTATGCATTCTTTACCACCTCCCACAAATGTGAGAGAGGTTCGTTCTTTTCTTGGACATGCAGGTTTCTATAGGAGATTTATCAAAGACTTCTCAAAGATCACATTACCTCTTTGCAAGCTACTACAAAAAGATGTGGTTTTCCACTTTGATGATAAATGCAAAGAGGCGTTTGAAACATTGAAGGGACTCTTGACATCAGCTCCTATCATCCAACCACCAGATTGGAATGTACCTTTTGAAATCATGTGTGATGCTAGTGACTATGCCATTGGAGCTGTTTTGGGCCAACGGGTTGGCAAAGCCTCACATGCCATTTATTATGCCTCAAGAACTCTTAATGATGCTCAATTGAACTATTCCACTACTGAAAAAGAACTTTTGGCTGTTGTATTTGCTTTAGAAAAATTTCGATCTTATTTAATTGGTACTAAAGTAATTGTATTTTCTGACCATGCAGCCCTTAAGTACTTACTCACTAAAAAGGAGGCCAAACCAAGGTTGATTAGATGGATACTTCTCTTACAAGAGTTTGATTTGGAGATAAAAGATAAGAGAGGTAGTGACAACCTGGTTGCGGACCATCTTAGCCGTTTAGTTCATGAAGATGATGCACTACCCT
Source organism: Fremontodendron californicum (assembly GCA_030761205.1). Classification (NCBI taxonomy): domain Eukaryota; kingdom Viridiplantae; phylum Streptophyta; class Magnoliopsida; order Malvales; family Malvaceae; genus Fremontodendron; species Fremontodendron californicum. The sequence goes on from JAULJL010000003.1 coordinate 30,745,955, forward strand.
TGAATGAGAACTTTCCGGATGAGCAACTTCTTTTTATAAGAACAACAACTCCTTGGTATGCTGATATTGTTAATTACTTAGTTACCAAGAAGTTGCCACAAGAGTTGACACAAGCTCAAAGAAATAAGATCAAGAGTGATGCCAAATACTACATATGGGATGATCCTTACCTTTGGAAGCATTGCTCCGATCAGATTATAAGAAGGTGTGTACTCGAAACTGAATTTCAATCTATTCTCACCTTTTGTCACTCTTATGCATGTGGAGGACACTTTGGATCCAAAAGAACAGCCATGAAAGTTCTTGATTCTGGATTTTATTGGCCTACCATATTCAAAGATGCATACCTCTTTTGCAAGTCATGTGATCGTTGCCAAAGAACAGGTAACTTAGGTCCTAGAAATCAAATGCCTCAAACTCCAATACTTATTGTTGAAATTTTTGATGTATGGGGCATGGATTTCATGGGACCTTTTCCTCCTTCTTTTGGTAATCTTTATATTTTACTTGCCGTTGATTATGTTTCAAAGTGGGTGGAAGCAAAATCCACTAGGACTAATGACTCTAAAGTTGTTTCAGATTTTGTCAAGACTAACATCTTGGCTAGGTTTGGAACGCCAAAGGCCATAATCAGCGATAGAGGTACTCACTTTTGCAATAGGACTATGGAAGCACTTTTGAGGAAGTATAACATCACACACAAGGTCTCCACCTCATATCATCCTCAAACTAGTGGGCAAGCTGAAGTGTCAAACCGAGAAGTTAAGTCCATCCTTGAAAAGACAGTTAATCCAAATAGGAAGGATTGGAGTTCACGACTTGATGATGCACTTTGGGCTTATAGGACAGCATATAAGACACCCATTGGTATGTCTCCTTATCGACTTGTTTATGGTAAGCCTTGTCATCTTCCGGTTGAATTGGAACATAAATCATATTGGGCTATCAAACAATGCAACATGGAGATGGATGAGATAGGAAAGAAAAGAAAACTTGACCTACAAGAATTAGAGGAGATAAGGAATGATGCCTATCAGAATTCTAGGATTTACAAGGAAAAGACTAAGGCATTCCATGACAAGATGATATCAAGAAAAGAATTTGTTGTTGGACAAAAAGTTCTTCTCTTCCATTCACGCCTTAAGTTATATCCAGGTAAGTTACGTTCTCGTTGGGTTGGACCTTTTGTTATTACTAATGTATTTACTCATGGTGCAGTTGAAATCCAAAGCCCAAAAACAGATAAGGCATTCAAAGTGAATGGTCATAGATTGAAGCCTTACTATGAGAACTTTCCAATACAAGATGTGGAGGAGTTTCCACTTTTTGAGCCAAAGTATGTTGAATAATAATGGCATGGGTCTAAGTTAGGCTGAGGACAATAAACCAAGCGCTTCTTGGGAGGCAACCCAAAAGGATGGAGAGCATCTATTATATCAGATTTGCATATTCCTTACTCTCCATCATTCTATCTTTTATTGTTTTTCTTTTCTTTTGTTTAATAGTTCTTTTCTCTTACAAGATGTAAATAAAATTTTTAATTTATTTTTTAACCCCGGTTAAATGGCGGATAACGGTACTCCGTGATTATTTAAATCGGTTCCATCAGCTACCCACAAAACTGATATTGTATATAAATTTCTCTTCCAATTTCTCTTTCATTTTTTTCATTTTTTTTTTCAGGATGGATGATATTCTCACAAGATTGCAGAAACGATTTCCTCCTTTTCCTCGAAATATTTTACTGAAGCTTTACCAAGTTCGACTTGAAAGATTAAGAATGCTTATGCACAAAGGGATTCCTGACGACATACGTTGGATAATTGAAGCCAAGGTACGTGAAGATGAATATCTTCCTGTTTTGCATTTACCAGGTACAGGTAGAAGCACTTTTGCAAAGAAGCGACGAGCAAAGCGCATGAGTTCAAATTGCCACAAATGTGCACGATGGACGTGTAACGGTAAATGTCGTTCTATTGGGATTCCGTCCTCTAATCGAGATGATAAAATTGAATTCATTAAGGATGGACTGAGTAAGGAGAATTTGGGTAATATCCAACTTTCTCTTGAGACGCATCCTAGTGGAGACGTACAAAGAGAAATTCTTGATTTATGGCCGCAATTCCAAAGGGAATGGCAACATCTTGGGAATCTGATGTTAAAAGACCCTGTTTGCCAGCTTGTAAGAAAACTGGATGGGAAGCATATCCTCGACTCATAGAAGGCGTTTAAGCCGTTTCTGGACGTAAAACCAGAGGAAGATGTGAGCCACAATCACAACTACAATAAATGACTTCTCAGCTTTTGGTTTGATTTGCAATAACTTTATTTTGTTTTAATTTACGTGTTGTTCGATTTGTGTAATTATTCTTTTTTTTTTTTTATTTGTCTTTTACGGTTGATTTTTTCTTCTCTTTTTGATTTTCTTCCTGAAATCACGCAAAAATCTTTTGTTAGGTTAACATTTTCTTCTGACAGGTCAGATACACTTTCGGCGACATTATTACTCTTGTCTGATTCACTACTCAGTCCTCTATATATTACACCATGTACTCATTCTCTTTCAGGCACTCGAAAAAAAAATGGAAAGTACTTCATCCCAGCGCATTAAAAAAATTTGTGTCTTTGGAGGTGCTTATCCAGGGAAAAATAACATATTCGCTGATGAAGCCATAAGAGTTGGAGTAATACTTGCCCAACAAAAGATCCACTTGATTTATGGAGGCGGTAGTACGGGTTTAATGGGAGCAGTCGCTACAGCAGCACACGCCGGAGGAAGTCCAGTTCTAGGAATCGTGCCAAAACTATTCACAAGTTTTTGTGGACCTACCGTGGGTAAGGAAATACAAGTCTGGAGTGTCCCTGAACGGATAACAATCATGTACCATTCTGCCGATGCATTCATTGCTTTACCAGGAGGTCTGGGTACATTGGAAGAAATAGCTTGCGTGGCTTCTTGGTCATCTTTGGTCACAAATAAGAAACCCATTGGTTTCCTTAATATTAATGGTTATTTTAGTAATTTGCTTTCATATTTAGATAATGCTGTGGATAATGGATTCATGTTTTCAGAGGCAAGGAGAACCATAATTTCTGCTACAACCATTGAAGATTTACTCAAATAGCTCCAAGCTTATGAGTATTTATCTGCTACGGTTGTTTCGCAAACGCTCGGAAAAAGAAAAAGAGATATGGACGAGCAAGGAGTGGATTGCACTTTGTCTTTGTGACATTATCTAACATTTTGTTTGTTGTGTCTCAGTTATAATAAGTGGTTAGCAACCTCTACAGGTAATATCTCCTAAATTTTACCTTCTTAAAAAAAAAAAAAAGTTTGTTGTGTTTTAAGCAATTTAGAAGTATTCATTCTGAACAAGGTCTGAGTAAGGGAGACTTGAGACATACCTTGTCAGTTTGATTTCTTCTTTTCAAAAAAAAAAAAAAAAAAAAAAAAAGAGTTTGTTGTGTTTTAAGCAATTTAGAAGTATTCATTCTGAACAAGGTCTGAGTAAGGGAGACTTGAGACATACCTTGTCAGTTTGATTTTAATCTTTTTACGTTTACTTGTTAATTTTTGTTTAATATTTTAGGATTATTTAGGTTGCATGAGTTTGTTTTGTTTTGAGTCTAGTTATTCCTATTCTTATGTTATTAGTTCTTTTCTCTTACACATGATTCTTTCATTTGGGTTAATAGACTTACATTGAGGACAATGTAAGAATTAAGTGTGGGGGGAATGATTTAGGATTTCTTTTATTTTTGTCTACTATTTTTTTTATGAGTCTTTATTATTATTATTATTTTTTTAGTGTGTTTTAGTTCCTTTTTAATACAATGATGAGATATGAATTGCATAAGTCTAAAACATATTTATTAGTGAGAAGATTTTCATGAGAATTGAGCTTGATGTCAACCTTTTTATGAGCCAATGTTAATATGATATGTTGATTGAGAAAGAAGCATGTTTAGACTTAATCTGACTTGTATAATCATTCTTGTGAGTTTTTGAGCCTAAAATGATTGATGCATTATACAAATCAATCTAATTTCTTTCTTGAGTGCTCTTATGATTACATGATTCTCTAGAACTTGCTTTAAACCGTTTGAGACTATATTGATGCATGTGACAACATGAATATGATAGAGGCATTAGGATTTTTAGCCAGGGCCAAACAACCATCCCTTATTGATGTTCCAAGAGAACACCCCCTTAGTGAACCAATTTGAGCCTACATTGAATAAGCTATCTCTTTGGTAACCATAACTTGTCCCTAACCTAAATATACTTATATCTTTACCTTTGTTCCAAAGATGAATTAGCATGATTTGAGACAAGTTGCAAAGACAAGGGATATTTTTTGGTTAGAAACAAGAAATAAGTGTGGGGGGAAAAGAAAAGAAAAGTCAAGAGAAAAAGAAATGGAATACTGGCAAATACATTCCTATATAAAAAAAAAATGAATCATCTCTTGAATTTGTGGAAAAAGAAAAAGATGTTACAAAGTTGTTTAGAATGAAGAAAAGGCCCAACATGAATATCCGGCCTAGGTGACTATGTACTTGTAAAGAGTTTTGAGAAGTTTCTTTGTATAATCTTTTTATGTCTCTAAACTTTATGAACTCTTTGGAACCTTTGTGATATCTTTATCCTTTTGTTCTTCAACCACATTACAAACCCCTTGGCCCCATTACAACCTTGATTAAAGACCTCTTGATTTATGAAGTTGCATGATCTTTTAGTGGAGAATAGGTGGACAAGCAAGCATATGGTAGAAGTGTTTTCATGAGATTGATTGAGTGTAAACACTTTACCACTACTTTAAAGAGTGAAAATCAAGAGAGTATCCCATGTGAGAAGTTGAGATTAAATTTGAACATGCACTATTTTGATTGACATATGTTAACTCAAACAATTTACATTCAAGCATGATTTTTTGTGAAATTTTTTAAGCTATTGATTAGTTTATAAGACTTGTTCAAATATTGTCTCTAATTTGTATTGAAAGGATTAGGAGTAAATATTTTTAGTATATGTAGTTTATTTATATGAAGTTTATTTATATTTTAATTTTTCAATGTTTGTGGGTATCGTTCTAGTAAACCCTCACGAGACTAAACTCGTCCACTAGGGACACCTAGGGGTTTAAAGGCTTGTGTCACATGCTAAGTGCCACCGTGATTTCCTACGAAAATGGATTAGATTAGATTTTCTTATTTTATTTTTATTGAGTCGTTGCTAGGGACTAGCAACAATCTAAGTGTGGGGGTGTGATAACTCGTATAATTATATAGTTTTTAGTTATGTTTTATTATTGTTTTGTGTCAAATACGAGTTATTATTGTTTAGTCTAATTGTGTTTATGATCTTTTATATTTTTATGTATTTTGGTGTTTTTCACAAGTTTCTTTGAGTGATTTCAGATTACTAGAATTAAGGGCAAATCCAGTTCAGTTCCAATTCCGACACATTTTGCCATATCAGCTATATCTCGAGTTTCACTGAAGCAATAAGGCTGAAATTTGTGGCCATGCAAAGCTAAGAGGCATATCTATCTTTTTCATGTTTTATACTTCTTGAAACGGAGTCGTTTTCCCTAGCGAAATCGACCATCAAGTTGGCTGATGTGCAATGACGTCTGTGCTGACATGTTTTCGTATTTTGCCCATATCTGCTTATCCATATCAGCAAATGAGCTGATTCCAACGGCTATGGATCCGTAACTGATAGGGTAACATTTGTCTAGAAGACCATGTGATCAGATAAGGCCTCCAAATTGACAAAATCGACCATCAAGTTGGCTGATCAAAATCGTCATACATGACGAAAATTGTTAGAAAATGCACCCACCTATTATACCTACCTTTGAAATTTGTAAAGCTTGTCTCTTGTCATTTAGCCCTCCAAAATGTGTATAAATAGAGGGCCTTGGATGATTGTAAGGGATCATATTGTACATAGGTAGGATATTAGCCATTTTAATAAAATTCTCTAAGTTTTCTTCTTCTTTCTTTTCTCTAGTTTTCTTTCTTTTCTCGAGTTTTCTTTTTCTTTAGAAAGAGCAAGAGGTTGGATAATTAATATTCTTCTTCTTCTTCTTTCTTTCTTTTATTTTCTTCTTAGATTCTATTTAATTTTATGTTTATAATGCCTATGCTAGGCTAAACTTCTATTTGGTTAAGGGTGATTTCAAAGCCCTAGACACGTTTTGTGATTGATTTTCAGATTCTATCTATCATTAATTTTCTATCAAAGTTGCTTATGTTCTTCTACAAGAATTGTTCATGATGTTGTCTTGATTTATTTAGGTGTACAACTAGATAGATCTTGATAATTATCTATTGCTAGTTTAGGAGTCTTGATCCGTGTAATTGTCTTGATTTCCTATTCATAAGTGGCAATTTGTGATTAATGATTATGGTCAAGTTTTCAATAATTGCAAAGTGGAACATAACCTAAGTTGAACAATCCGAGCTTATGTGTTTGTTGCTTAGATCAACCTATCTTTCTCATCATAAAGCTGCCATTAAATTGAATTTAGAGAGCTTATTCTAGGTTGTTTAATGGTTAGAGATTAAATAGAGAGCTTGTTCTATTTAACGACAAATTAAGGAAAGATTGGGATAACAGAGCTTGTTGTTATCTACGGTTGTTAACTTTGATAGTTGGTTGATATTGATAGATCTGAAATTGATTCTTAATGATGTCTAGTGGTGGAGAATGAAACCTTAACCATATTTTTCATATTTGATTCTTCTTACTTACTTGTTTTCTTACTTTTCTAATTTGCTTATTTTTTATATTTATTTTTATTGGCTGGTTATACCGCCTAATTTGTATATTAACTTTGTTTTATTTTTATTGGCTGGTTATACCGCCTAATTTAGTATATATATTTTTATTGGCTGGTTATACCGCCTAATTTAGTATATATATTTTTATTGGCTGGTTATACCGCCTTGCATCTTATTCTTATTATTTACTTTAGTTTAAATCTGGCTTCATAAACCCCTTTTCTTTTATTGTTTTCTTTGAACGTAAGTTATAAACTAATAACTCATAGATTAAAACCCAATCCCTGAGGACTCGACCCTTGCTAATCATTATACTTACAATTGATCTTTTTAGTGCAAGGTTAAATAAGATACACTCTTTTGGGTGCATCAAGAAGCGACGAGCAAAGCGCATGAGTTCAAATTGCCACAAATGTGCACGATGGACGTGTAACGGTAAATGTCGTTCTATTGGGATTCCGTCCTCTAATCGAGATGATAAAATTGAATTCATTAAGGATGGACTGAGTAAGGAGAATTTGGGTAATATCCAACTTTCTCTTGAGACGCATCCTAGTGGAGACGTACAAAGAGAAATTCTTGATTTATGGCCGCAATTCCAAAGGGAATGGCAACATCTTGGGAATCTGATGTTAAAAGACCCTGTTTGCCAGCTTGTAAGAAAACTGGATGGGAAGCATATCCTCGACTCATAGAAGGCGTTTAAGCCGTTTCTGGACGTAAAACCAGAGGAAGATGTGAGCCACAATCACAACTACAATAAATGACTTCTCAGCTTTTGGTTTGATTTGCAATAACTTTATTTCGGTTTAATTTACGTGTTATTCGATTTGTGTAATTATTCTCGTTTTTTTTATTTGTCTTTTACGGTTGATTTTTTCTTCTCCTTTTGATTTTCTTCCTGAAATCACGCAAAAATCTTTTGTTAGGTTAACATTTTCTTCTGACAGGTCAGATACACTTTCGGCGACATTATTACTCTTGTCTGATTCACTACTGAGTCCTCTATATATTACACCATGTACTCATTCTCTTTCAGGCACTCGAAGAAAAAAAAAATGGAAAGTACTTCATCCCAGCGCATTAAAAAATTTTGTGTCTTTGGAGGTGCTTATCCAGGGAAAAATAACATATTCGCTGATGAAGCCATAAGAGTTGGAGTAATACTTGCCCAACAAAAGATCCACTTGATTTATGGAGGCGGTAGTACGGGTTTAATGGGAGCAGTCGCTACAGCAGCACACGCCGGAGGAAGTCCAGTTCTAGGAATCGTGCCAAAACTATTCACAAGTTTTTGTGGACCTACCGTGGGTAAGGAAATACAAGTCTGGAGTGTCCCTGAACGGATGACAATCATGTACCATTCTGCCGATGCATTCATTGCTTTACCAGGAGGTCTGGGTACATTGGAAGAAATAGCTTGCGTGGCTTCTTGGTCATCTTTGGTCACAAATAAGAAACCCATTGGTTTGCTTAATATTAATGGTTATTTTAGTAATTTGCTTTCATATTTAGATAATGCTGTGGATAATGGATTCATGTTTTCAGAGGCAAGGAGAACCATAATTTCTGCTACAACCATTGAAGATTTACTCAAAAAGCTCCAAGCTTATGAGTATTTATCTGCTACGGTTGTTTCGCAAACGCTCGAAAAAAGAAAAAGAGATATGGACGAGCAAGGAGTGGATTGCACTTTGTCTTTGTGACATTATCTAACATTTTGTTTGTTGTGTCTCAGTTATAATAAGTGGTTAGCAACCTCTACAGGTAATATCTCCTAAATTTTACCTTTTTAAAAAAAAAAAAAAGTTTGTTGTGTTTTAAGCAATTTAGAAGTATTCATTCTGAACAAGGTCTGAGTAAGGGAGACTTGAGACATACCTTGTCAGTTTGATTTCTTCTTTTCAAAAAAAAAAAAGAAAAGAGTTTGTTGTGTTTTAAGCAATTTAGAAGTATTTATTCTGAACAAGGTCTGAGTAAGGGAGACTTGAGACATACCTTGTCAGTTTGATTTTAATCTTTTTACGTTTACTTGTTAATTTTTGTTTAGTATTTTAGGATTATTTAGGTTGCATGAGTTTGTTTTGTTTTGAGTCTAGTTATTCCTATTCTTATGTTATTAGTTCTTTTCTCTTACACATGATTCTTTCATTTGGGTTAATAGACTTACATTGAGGACAATGTAAGAATTAAGTGTGGGGGGAATGATTTAGGATTTCTTTTATTTTTGTCTACTATTTTTTTTTTATGAGTCTTTATTATTATTATTATTTTTTAGTGTGTTTTAGTTCCTTTTTAATACAATGATGAGATATGAATTGCATAAGTCTAAAACATATTTATTAGTGAGAAGATTTTCATGAGAATTGAGCTTGATGTCAACCTTTTTATGAGCTACTGTTAATATGATATGTTGATTGAGAAAGAAGCATGTTTAGACTTAATCTGACTTGTATAATCATCCTTGTGAGTTTTTGAGCCTATAATGATTGATGCATTATACAAATCAATCTAATTTCTTTCTTGAGTGCTCTTATGATCACATGATTCTCTAGAACTTGCTTTAAACCGTTTGAGACTATATTGATACATGTGACAACATGAATATGATAGAGGCATTAGGATTATAACCAGAGCCAAACAGCCATCCATTATTAATGTTCCAAGAGAACACACCCTTAGTGAACCAATTTGAGCCTACATTGAATAAGCTATCTCTTTGGTAACCATAACTTGTCCCTAACCTAAATATACTTATATCTTTACCTTTGTTCCAAAGATGAATTAGCATGATTTGAGACAAGTTGCAAAGACAAGGGATATTTTTTTGGTTAGAAACAAGAAATAAGTGTGGGGGGAAAAGAAAAGAAAAGTCAAGAGAAAAAGAAATGGAATACTGGCAAATACATTCCTATATAAAAAAAAATGAATCATCTCTTGAATTTGTGGAAAAAGAAAAAGATGTTACAAAGTTGTTTAGAATGAAGAAAAGGCCCAACATGAATATGCGGCCTAGGTGACTATGTACTTGTAAAGAGTTTTGAGAAGTTTCTTTGTATAATCTTTTTATGTCTCTAAACTTTATGAACTCTTTGGAACCTTTGTGATATCTTTATCCTTTTGTTCTTCAACCACATTACAAACCCCTTGGCCCTATTACAACCTTGATTAAAGACCTCTTGATTTATGAAGTTGCATGATCTTTTAGTGGAGAATAGGTGGACAAGCAAGCATATGGTAGAAGTGTTTTCATGAGATTGATTGAGTGTAAACACTTTACCACTACTTTAAAGAGTGAAAATCAAGAGAGTATCCCATGTGAGAAGTTGAGATTAAATTTGAACATGCACTATTTTGATTGAGATATGTTATGCTAATATTGGCTTAACTCAAACAATTTACATTCAAGCATGATTTTTTTGTGAAATTTTTTAAGCTATTGATTAGTTTATAAGACTTGTTCAAATATTGTCTCTAATTTGTATTGAAAGGATTAGGAATAAATATTTTTAGTATATGTAGTTTATTTATATTTTAGTTTTTCAATGTTTGTGGGTATCGTTCTAGTAAACCCTCACGAGACTAAACTCGTCCACTAGGGACACCTAGGGGTTTAAAGGCTTGTGTCACATGCTAAGTGCCACCGTGATTTCCTACGAAAGTGGATTAGATTAGATTTTCTTATTTTATTTTTATTTGATTTTGCTCGAGGACTAGCAAAAAGCTAAGTGTGGGGGTGTGATAACTCGTATAATTATATAGTTTTTAGTTATGTTTTATTATTGTTTTGTGTCAAATACGAGTTATTATTGTTTAGTCTAATTGTGTTTATGATCTTTTATATTTTTATGTAATTTGGTGTTTTTCACAATTTTCTTTGAGTGATTTCAGATTACTAGAATTAAGGGCAAATCGAGTTCAGTTCCAGTTCCGACACCTTTTTCCATATCAGCTATATCTGGAGTTTCACTGAAGCAATAAGGCTGAAATTTGTAGCCGTACAAAGCTAAGAGGCATATCTATCTTTTTCATGTTTTACACTTCTTGAAACGGAGTCGTTTTCCCTAGCGAAATCGACCATCAAGTTGGCTGATGTGCAATGACGTCTGTGCTGACCTGTTTTCGTATTTTGCCCATATCTTCTTATCCACATCAGAAAATGAGGTGATTCTAACGGCTATGGATCAGTAACTGATAGGGTAACATTTTTCTAGAAGACCATGTGATCAGATAAGGCCTGCAAAATTGACAAAATTGACCATCAAGTTGGCTGATCAAAATCGTCATGTATGACGAAAATTGTTAGAAAATGCACCCACCTATTATACCTACCTTTGAAATTTGTAAAGCTTGTCTCTTGTCATTTAGCCCTCCAAAATGTGTATAAATAGAGGGCCTTGGATGATTGTAAGGGATCATATTGTACATAGGTAGGATATTAGCCATTTTAATAAAATTCTCTAAGTTTTCTTCTTCTTTCTTTTCTCTAGTTTTCTTTCTTTTCTCTAGTTTTCTTTTTCTTTAGAGAGAGCAAGAGGTTGGATAATTAATATTCTTCCTCTTCTTCTTTCTTTCTTTTATTTTCTTCTTAGATTTTCTTTAATTTTATGTTTATGTTTACAATGCCTATGCTAGGCTAAACTTCTATTTGGTAAGGGTGATTTCAAAGCCCTAGACATGTTTTGTGATTGATTTTCAGATTCTATCTATCATTAATTTTCTATCAAAGTTGCTTATGTTCTTCTACAAGAATTGTTCATGATGTTGTCTTGATTTATTTAGGTGTACAACTAGATAGATCTTGATAATTATCTATTGCTAGTTTAGGAGTCTTGATCCGTGTAATTGTCTTGATTTCCTATTCATAAGTGGCAATTTGTGATTAATGATTATGGTCAAGTTTTCAATAATTGCAAAGTGGAACATAACCTAAGTTGAACAATCCGAGCTTATGTGTTTGTTGCTTAGATCAACCTATCTTTCTCATCATAAAGCTACCATTAAATTGAATTTAGAGAGCTTATTCTAGGTTGTTTAATGGTTAGAGATTAAATAGAGAGCTTGTTCTATTTAACGACAAACTAAGGAAAGATTGGGGTAACAGAGCTTGTTGTTATCTACGGTTGTTAACTTTGATAGTTGGTTGATATTGATAGATCTGAAATTGATTCTTAATGATGTCTAGTGGTGGAGAATGAAACCTTAACCATATTTTTCATATTTGATTCTTCTTACTTACTTGTTTTCTTACTTTTCTAGTTTGCTTATTTTTTATATTTATTTTTATTGGCTGGTTATACCGCCTAATTTGTATATTAACTTTGTTTTATTTTTATTGGCTGGTTATACCGCCTAATTTAGTATATATATTTTTATTGGCTGGTTATACCGCCTAATTTAGTATATATATTTTTATTGGCTGGTTATACCGCCTTGCATCTTATTCTTATTATTTACTTTAGTTTAAATCTGGCTTCAAAAACCCCTTTTCTTTTATTGTTCTTGAATTTAAGTTTTAAACTATTAACTTATAAACTAAAACCCAATCCCTGAGGACTCGACCCTTGCTAACTACTATACTTACAATTTATCTTTTTAGTGCAAGGTTAAATAAGATACACTCTTTTGGGTGCATCAAATTTTTACAGAACGATCAGCTAGTTGAAGTGTAACAGGTGTTTCCTTGAGTTCACCTAAACCTAACTGTTGATAAACAGAAAAAGGCAAAAGATTAACACTAGCACCAAGATCAAGCAATGCACGTTCTATTCTAGTGTTTCCAATGATGCATGAGATTGTTGGACATCCAGGATCTTTGAATTTTGGTGGAGTAAGGTGATGAATGATTGAGCTCACACTTTCCGTCAGAAATGCTTTCTTTTGTACATTATGTTTCCTTTTAACTGTGCACATGTCCTTCAAAAATTTAGCATAAGATGGAACTTGTTTGATTGCATCCAATAAAGGAATGTTAATCTTAACTTGTTTGAAAAGTTCATAAATTTCTGCATTTTGATTCAAATTCTTTATTGTTTGCAACCTTTGAGGAAAAGGAGCAGGATGCATACCTTTTTCTTTGTCCAAATTTTCAAGAAGTTCAGACTTACCATCATCCTTACCATTACTTTTCGGAGGGGAAGGAGGATCTTGGTCTTTCGATGGAATGTTTTTGTCAATTGCCTTTCCACTTCGAAGAGTTGTGATAGAACTGGCATTTTCCTGTTGAGTTTCATTGGAGCAAGAAACAAGACATTGAGTAGAAGGGTTAGGCTGAGGTTGAGCAGGAAACTTACCTTTTTCTTGAGTGCGTAATGAAGCTGTCAATGTGGACAAGGTGTTTTTGATCTCATTGATGTCCTGTGAAGTCCGGTTATTCACATTTGCTTGTGTTTGCATGAATGCTTGCAATGTCTCTTCCAAGGTTTGTACACGTGAAGGTTGATAGGAAAAAGTGTTGCCCGGCTTTTGAAATTGTGGTACCTGAACATGATTATTATTCCGCCAACTGAAGTTGGGATGATTTCTCCATTCAGGGTTATACGTTTCAGAGTAAGAAGAAGCAAAAGGCTTTTTAAATGTGTTTATGGAATTTACTTGATCATGCAACGCTTCTTTAAGAATGGGAATGTTTGGACATTCAGAAGTGGGGTGTCCCATGATTTCACAAATTCCACAACTGTCTTCATTTTTAACCGTTTTGACTTCTTTTACTTCTCTAAGTTCCATGGCTTCAATCTTTCTAGCCAAATTATCTACTTTAGCTTTTATCTCATCTTCTTGACTAAAATGATATTTACCTCTATTAGAAACAAGATTAGATCTATTGGAACTTTCAGAGGAATTATCTGTGTGCCAGGCTTGAGAGTTATCTGCCAAATGGTCTAGGTAGTCAAAGGCTTCTTCAGGTTCTTTTTCTAGAAACTCACCGTTACACATTGTTTCAACAAATTGTTTAGTTTCGGGAGTTAAACTTTCATAAAAGAAACTAATAAGATGCCATTTTTCAAAACCATGATGTGGACAAGAACTTAACAAATCTTTAAAACGCTCCCAGCACTGAAAAAATGCTTCATTTTGATTTTGATTGAAATTTTGAATATGTCTTTTCAAAGCAGTAGTTTTATGTGCTGGGAAAAATTTCTTTAGAAACTTAGTTTGTAATTCTTGCCATGTGCCAATTGACCTTGGTTTTAAATTATGAAGCCAAATTTTTGCTTTTATCTTTTAAAGAAAAAGGAAATAATTTTAGCTTGACAATTTCATTTGTACATTGTTGGTCATTAAAGGTGACACATACATCCTCGAAGTCTTTTAGAAACGAGTAAGCACTTTCCGATTCTAACCCATGGAAATTTGGAAGCAAAGCTATCATACCTGGTTTAAAACGAAAGTTGTTTGCATTGAGAGGAAAAATAAAACAAGAGGGTGATGAGCTTCGAGTTGGTTGCAAGTAGTCACGCATGGTGCGTACTTGTCTGTTCTCATTTTCAGCATGAACACTTTCATTGTGAGCCATGTTAGGAGTTGTATTAGAAAGATTACCTGAAAAAGTTTCACAATAAAATCTAACTAAACGACGAGATCTAAAATCACGTCGCCAAACAAGCATAAAACAAAGTTAATATACAAATTAGGCGGTATAACCAGCCAAACAAAATAAATATACAAAATTAGGCGGTATAACCAGCCAATAAAAATAAATATATACAAAATTAGGCGGTATAACCAGCCAATAAAAAATAAATATACTTATAAACTTATATACTTAGTATTGCCTCCCCGGCAACGGCGCCAAAAACTTGATGGAGACTCAATTAAGAGTTGTAAACCCAAGTGCAGGTTATGTTCAAGTAATAAATTCTCGGGTGTCCGAGGTCGAACCACAGGGAAGCGTACTAGTAAGTATAAGTTTATAAATATATATGAAAAAGAAAATAAACAAGATATTAGGGAATCAATAACAAAGAAAGTAAACAAGATATTAGAGAACAAAATAAACAAAATAACATAAAAGCAATTAAACAAGATATAAAAAAAAAATAAGAAAGGATGTTGAGGTTAGAGAATCCACTCTTGGTGTTATGCTAAGATTAATCTTGTTTTATTACACAATTGAAATTCACACATAAGGGAGATTCCAATCTGAAGGTTTAGCAATTCAGTCCAAATTGTCCAACGTCCATAGCATATGATATTATGTTCATTTGGTGTCCTCAAAACTCATAAAAAGAGTCCAAGCATTCCTTATGCCAAGGTATATGTCTACAACAAATCAAGGTTATGAAACCAAGCATTTACTGTGCCATTTTCATTGTCAATAATGAATCAAGATCTCTACTTTGCAAGTATGATTTTAAACCAAAAGAAAATATTATCTATACTAGTGTTTATAAATGATGATTCATTTTAGCTCATGTTTAAGAGACTAACCTTAGCATTTACCAAGAGCTTCACCTCATCACCTCAACAATATGATTAGCAACACATACTAAAAATGAAAAGAAATGTAAGAAGCATAAGTAAATAAAGAAAAAGAAAACTAGAGAAAGGAAAAAAGAAGAAAACTTAGAGAATTTGATTACAATGGCTAATATCCTACCAATGTATAATCTCCCAATACTCATCCAAGGCCCTCTATTTATACACATTTTGGAGGGCTAAATGACAAGAGACAAGCTTTACAAATTTCAAAGGTAGGTATAATAGGTGGGTGTATTTTTCTAACAATTTTCGTCATATTGTATGACAATTCTGATCAGCCAGCTTGATGGTCGATTTTGTCAATGTTGGAGGCTCGATCTGATAAAATTGTCTTCTAGAAAAATATACCCCTATCAGTTACGGATCCATAGCCGTTGGAATCAGCTCATTTGCTGATGTGGATAAGAAGATATGGGCAAAATACGAAAACAGGTCAGCACAGACGTCATTGCACATCAGCCAACTTGATGGTCGATTTCACTAGGGAAAACGACTCCGTTTCAAGAAGTGTAAAACATGAAAAAGACAGATATGCCTCTTAGCTTTGCACGGCTACAAATTTCAGCCTTATTGCTTCAGTGAAACTCGAGATATAGCGGATATGGTAAACGGTGTCGGAACTGGAACTGAACTGGATTTGCCCTTAATTCTAGTAATCTGAAATCACTCAAAGAAACTTGTGAAAAACACCAAATTACATAAAAATATAAAAGATCATAAACACAATTAGATTAAACAATAATAACTCGTATTTGACACAAAACAATAATAAAACATAACTAAAAACTATATAATTATACGAGTTATCACACGGCTATATCCACATGACCCAATATCTTCGAGAATATGATTAACCCGTAGATGGCGAGAGCGAAGATGTCCCTGGCTTTTTCTTTGTCAGAACAACCCAATATCAACTGTCGGAGAGTTTCCCATGGAATGCACCCATTTTTCTGCTTTGTGTCCACATGACTCTCAACCCATGTTGCATCCATTCTTGTGATCCTAGCCACTTTCTTCTTAAAACCTGAAGGTTTCACTTCCTTCAAATATACCCGATCAGGATTAGGACATTCAATACGTAACAGTGCTGAATATTCTTCGATCAGTGGTGTCATATCCTCCTTATTAAAAGTGAAACATCTATAAGTAGGATTCCAAAACTACACCATAGCCTGAATCAACCCACTATTGACCCGAATCGGAATTAAGAGTGCTATATCTCCATATTTCTGAGCGAAGGCTTCTTTCTCTGATACATTCCACTAATTCCAAATGTCGGCTAACCCTCAGAGATTATTCTGTCTAGAATCCACTTTGACCCTTTCCGGAAATACTGACACATAATCTTTCTTCAGGCAATCACCATCCTCTCTCTGATCTTTTTCTGACCGTGCCCTGACTACTGCATGATCTTCTATCACTGAAATAACCTGACACTCCATGAAAGTCCTTTGGGTTGATGACTATCCCGAGGCCAATAAATTCCAGGTGTATGATGATGTCTATAATGCATGTCAAAGAAAAGAAAATAGAAAGAAATAGATTAGTAAAGAAATGAATTCACAAATATAACATAAATAACAACATGCTTGAAAAAAAAGTCCCGAAAATTTAAACAGAGCTTCGGCATTACGACGCCTTTGGGACAAAATAAAAAATTACGAGCGATATGATGTTCGTTCATCATCACCCAATTTGTATCTAACATATAGAAAGATGGTAAAAGGTTGGAAATGTTCCTTCATGTGTTCTTAAACTTCGGGTATCTAACAGAAATCCGACATGGCTTCGCCTAGGTTCACTATATGAAGGTGAATCGGTTCTAAGGCCCCGAATTGTTCCTCACTGTCGTCGGTGAAGGCTAGTGAGGCACCCCGATAAAAACGGGTTCAATTCGTTAGAGTATATTTTCCTATGCCCGTACGGAGGATTATTACGAAGGCATTAGGTACTTTATACTCCGAAAGTGTTTCACTAGCCCATACGGAGGATCATCACGAAGGCGTAGTTAGTTTACTCCCACTTAAAAGGACGGAACCCGGGTAGAGGATTCATGTTATGCAAATGCAAATACAGTGTGTGCGGAGGAACAAAACAAACCTGTCACCACCTATTCTACACCTCTTATTCTAAATACCCCACTAAAATCAAACAATGTAAAGCATCAGTCAAACAAACATATAAATATACGCAACAAAATAACCAGAGAACAAATAATAATATGAATGAACATGACGATGGACATATTTAAAACATTTTATTATTTTCAATTTTCTCTTTTATTTTAAAAATATGGGAATTAAAATTAAATACCAATTAAACCAACAAAACCGAGACTTAAATAACACACGACTAATTCTAGGCCTGACTCTCTAAAAAAAATTCTCCAGCGGAGTCGCCAAGCTGTCGCAACCCCTAAAAAAATAAAATAAGAAAATGACAAGTCTCATCGCAAGACTTTATTATTCGTTTTCCTTAGGCGTGACATTAAAAAACGAGAAAAAGTCGACATAATTCCTCTAAAAAAACGAAGGTGTCGATACGTGATCCTGGATCGCGGGGAATCGTTCGAGTGAGGGGAAACAGAAGTAGAGAAAAAGACGACTTAATTCCTCTAGAAATAATAAAAGGTCGATGGTATGAGAATGGCCTCGTAAAAAGACATGGAGTCACCACCAATCTTTTTTTAGCTAGGTGTGATCGGCCACCTATTAAAACCGGTTTTGTAAAACATTTTAAAATTAATTAAAACATTTTTTTAAAACCAATTTCAGGTTTGCGTTATAAACCAGAGAAATCAAAGAAGCGGGTTCGGGAGTCGGTTACGTACGGGGAAGGATTAGCACCCCGCAACGCCCGTATAAACCGGTACCTTATTAATCGTGTGTTATCCCAAGTCTCGGTAAAAAGTTGGTTTTTAATTTAGTATTTCAAGTTAATTCCCAATTTTAAGAAAAATAATTCAATTTTTAATTGAAAATGATCCGAAATTTATTAATTCAAAATTTTTCTATATTCCCCGACAAAATCGGCAAAATATAAATTTTTTTATTCATTTGGAAAACTTTCCGAATCATTCTCGTTTTTTTGAAAAAAAGATATTCCTTCATTAATGATAATTGATGATATTCCCTCCAGCAAACCCGGTAGAGAACTCATTAATTATTTTAACTCGGGAATATCATTATTTTTTATTGAAAAATCTTTATCTTTTTCAAAACATTTTAAAAATATGAACATGGACATGTATGACCTAATAACATGACATGGAAAATCTATATAATATAATGCAACCTAAATGATATGACATAATTCAACTGACATAGTATATTCTAGGTAAAATGAAAAAAATCCTAAATATCATGGTATATTCTAAATGAGATAAAATGAATTAAATGACATAGCAATTTTAAATGATATGACATATTTTAAATGACATGGCATGTTATAAATTAAATAACCTAAATGACATGGAATATGATCTAAATGACAAGAAATGACATGAAATTAAAATAATGCTAACATATAATATGCATGAAAATACTAATAAAAATAATAATGCATGAACATAGTATATGCTAAACAATGTGACAAAAATAGCTAAATAAAAAGCGTAGGATATCATGAAACATGAAAAATCATATGGCAAACAAATAAAAGATCATAAAATGTGAATTAAAATAATAGTAATATCATGGAAAATATCATAGCAAAAATCATACATTTAAATAAAATGCATGAACATGAAAAATGCAATGCATGGAAAATGTATTTTTTTCCTTTAATTAAAGAAATCCGTATATCTAAAAAGATATCCGGCTACCTTAGGAAAATATGTCAAATAATATTTTCTAAAAAAAAAAATGAAACTTTGTGATTGTTTGAAAATAATTTAGAAGAAAAATTTGAATAAAAATTAAAACCCTCATTAAACCCTTTTAAAATGGCTCTAAATTCCTAAATTTAAAATCCCGGACTTAACTACCCTTAACCTGAGATTTATAGAATCATTTTTAGAGTTCAAAAAGGCTTAGAAACTACCCTAAGACAGTAGCTAAATCTTCTTACCAACCCCCTCTAAATGCCTTAGCCAAATTCAACCATTATCTTCATTTTAATTTCAAATCTGCCTCTACTGTCCGGTTTTGCTACATGATTTTTTAGCCTATTTTTAAAAATTCTAAAAATTCTAAAAACAATACTGGAGACTCAGAACATGCAAATCTACACGAAAAAAATTTGCTTAATTTTTTTTATTAAAGATGACTGCCCAGAAAAATTAGAGATGTTCGAGTACTGGGTGAAAAAAAAAGTTGTTTGTCAAAACACATTTTTTTGCCTTAGATAAATTCATTAAAAAACCAAAATGGAAATTGTTGTAAGTCATTATAAAGACCTAAGGACAGTAGCTAAACATTTTAAAAACCTTGGACAAAATTGGTTAGTAAAAAAAAATCACAAAGGTAGAATGATCAATTTGATAATTCCTTAATTTTCCACAAGTATGCTCTAGAGAGCATGACTTTGAGCCATTAATTGGCCTAAGTCACAAATCAAGTGGCAATGACATGGAATGCATGAACATACAGCAAATGAAATGTATGAAATGCATGGTCTAAAGGTCTAAATGGTAAAGAAAATGCATGACAATTCATGGCAACCTAAATGCCTAGCATGAATTTGCATGGCAGTTAATGCTATCCTAACTCTATATGCATGCAATGCTTGATAATGTAAATGTGACTAGGACCTAACATGTTATAAATATGCATGAAAATGAATGTGACCTAAGACCTAAATAGCATATTAATGCATGACAATACCAATATGATTTAGGACTCAATATGCATGGCAATACCAATATGGCCTAGACCTAAAATGTAGTGAGCATGCATAGCAATATTATGAACATATAATGACTCATGAAATTAATGTCAATGCTGGAACAAACAGTAGCTAATACACCATTTCAAGATATGATAATGCAAAGCATGTTACCTAAACAAAAAATACAAATGCATGAGAAGGCAATGAATGCATGAAGAGGCCAAATGATCACATGAGACTCTAATGCAATCCTATTTAGTAAATGACATAAGTACATGACAAACCATAGTAAAATGCATAATGTCATGACATTTTATATAACATATAACATACCAAAATCTAAATGCACAAGCTCATGACATGGAAATGCAAACAAGTTAAGAAACAAAAGATAAATGCACATGCAAGGCAAACAAGCATGGTATTGTCGAATGGTCATTTATCAATATGATGGCATTTTTATCATAGTATTTTCATAAACACAAGACATACTAAAATCAGAATATGCAAGTTCATGACATGGACATGTAAACAAACTAAGAAGCAAAAGAAAAATGCACATGCAAGGCAAACATGGTATGGCCGAATATGCATGAAACAAAACTATGAAAATGCAAACATGAAATACATGGCACATAAAAAAAATGCACAACATGGATACATGAACAACAATGGCCAAATATGCAAGGATGCAATATCAAGCATAGAAATGAAATATAACACATATAGCATAGAAAATAATGTAAAGAAAATATATACACAAGATTTAACATGGACATGCAAAAATTATAAGTAAAACAAGTAAGTAGAACAAGGAAAGTTAAGCTCCATGGATGGTATCAAATGGGCATAGCCTCTCACCAAACCATAATCACTTGGTCTTGCCAAGATCATGAAGCCTTTCCATCTCATCAAAACAGAAAATAAACTATGTAAAACAGAAAATAAGGTAAGCTTCATGGATGGTGTCAAATGGGCATAGCCTCTCACCAAACCATATTCACTTGGTCTAGCCAAGATCATATAGTCATTTCAACCTTTTTTTGCTTCATATTTTTTAAAAATCAGAACCTTAGAATACTTTAAAAAAATTGTATAAATCATTTTTTCACAACAACATGCAAGGAAGAAAGAAAAGAAAAAAACAAGGCAGAAAAATGAGCCATTCGGCCATGGCATGGAACTCCAAGAAAAAAATTATTGCCACTATTTTGAAGAAGAAGAAGATAGTGAAAACATGAAGAAACATTAAAAAACTTTATTTCTAAGAAAAATGTTGTAGGAAAACATGATAGAAAAACCAAGAAAACACCATGAAAATGAAAAAGAAAGCTAGACTAGAACTTGGTAGAGATGACTACCTTCAAACTCTCTAATGAAAACCTTTTTTTCTTTCTTTCAAAACCTTTTTTATTGCCAAATTAGCTACTGTTTTCCAGCCAAAAACCTCTGAAAAACTCCCCCTCTCCCTTTAGCCTTGGCCAAAATCCCCCTTAACCATTGGATGAGAATTGCACTTTTTCTCCCCCAATCTTGGCCATTAGATGTAGATATTTTGATGACAACATAAAAATGTCATCTTGCCAAATGATTCCAGTCCTTAAGATGTGCACTCAGCTCTTGGATTAGCCTTAGCCATCAGATGCAAAAGAGGACCAATCCCATGCACTCACTTGCTTGCCCCTCTTGAATGCCTACCCTTGGATGAGTTGTGCTTTTCCATTCTTGGTCATTGGATGAAGCCAGCATAAAAATGATATCTTGTAGATTAAATCCAGCCCTCAACATTTGTATTCAGCCCTTGTAGATGGCCTAAGCCATTGGATGAAAAGGGATAATCCCATGCACTCCCTTGCTCAACTGAATTGATGCTCACCCTTGGATGAATTGTGCTCATCTTTTTCCTTCCATTCTTGTCCATCAGATTAGCATTATTTTATGACAAATAAAAATGTCATTTTGACATTTAAACTTGGCCATTGGATGGTGCATTCAATTTTCCTACAAGGCACCTAAGCCATTGGATGAAGGGGGGACTATTTGCAAGGTGTTAGTAGCATGTGGCATGATAGTGACTAGGGAATTAAATTGCTTAAGCTTCCTTCTTCTCCTATATGTTGGCTGAACAAAGGAAGAAAAAATCCCAGCAATTTCTTCATCTTTCATATTTTCCTCAATTACCAATTTGTCCTTTTTGGTTTCCTTGGTGAAATGACCTTTTTGCCCCCCGAACTTAAATAAATATCAAACGGACTCCAAATTCGAATTTTCTTTTTTCAATACTTCCAAAATAATAAAAAATTGAATTCTGGAAGTTTTCAAAATTTTTCGAGTCCATTTGCTATTTATTTCGAATTTATTTCCGAAATTACCCCTTTTATGCACCCTAACTTTACCATTTTCTAAACGAGCTCCGAATCCAGATTTTTCTTCACCAATATCTTCCAAATAATTTAAAAACATGATCTGGAAGTTTTCATAATTTTTGGAGCTCATTTGCTATTTTTTTGGGATTTATCCTGTTGAATTACTACATAAGAGACCTGGTATTTGGCCATTTTGCAAACGAACTCTGAATCAAGATTTTATTTCTCCAATATCTTCCAAATAATTTAAAAATGAGATTTGCAAATTTTCAGAATTTTTGGAGTTCATTTGCTATTTTTTCGGGATTTATCTGCTTGAATTACTACATAGGGGACCCAGTATTTGGCCATTTTGCAAACGAACTCCGAATAAAGATTTTCTTTCGCCAATCTCTTCCAAATGATTTAAGAATGAGATTTAAAAATTTTCAGAATTTTTGAAGTTCATTTGCTATTTTCCCCATATTTTCCAATTTTGCCCTTTTTGCCTCCGAAACCCGGTTTTGCTCAAAACAAGTTCGATTTTCAGATTTTCTTCAAATTGAGCCTTGGGATATCATTTTTTAATCATTTCTCATCAATTAAGGAGCTTTAGATATTCCGAATTGGGCCATTTCTACAATTTTTCCAAATTTCACCGAAATCCACCAAAAAATCCTAATCCTCGGTTTTCTTTCGAATTGACTTTTTTATCAGTTATTCTTCCAAATGGCTTCTCCATTACCCGTAGTCAGTGCTTATCTTTCATTTGAGACCTTCAATTCTGACCAATTTTATTGTTTAAGCACTTTTCCCCAAATTTCTCGAATTAGGGTTTCCTTTTGATTGAATCTCGTAACCCAACTTTCAAACTCCATATCTTTCAATGTAAACCACGGATTATCAAAATTCCTTCACTATTTTTCAATTGAACCTCAAATCTTGATTTTGAAAGTGGGTTGACTTTTTTAGTAGTTGACTTTTTTGGGGTTGACTTTTTTCGAGGTTGACTTTTTTTGAGTTTGGCTTTTTCTGTCTGCTTTCTTAGACTAAGCCTCGGAGTACCACCTACATGATGAAAAAAGCCTTTTAGCATTCAGAAACATCAATTTGGGAAGAAAATGTACCTGATTTAGGGGTCCGGACAAAATTAGGTGTCTACAATAAACATAAAAAATCTTTAAATAAAAGGATTTCAGAGTATTACTAAGGAATAGATTTAAATCTTAAAAAGGTTTGGAAACCACTAATCCTGATGGAAAATTCACCAAGTAAAGGAAAACAGTGAATGTGTTGGAGACTCCATCATGAAGTCAGAAAATTTGTGAATTTCAGCAAAAGTCAGAAACTGAGACTGTTTGACAAGTTTTCCTGAGTGAAGGGTTCCTTAAGTGGGGCATCAATGAACAATGGAAGACTCCTTCATGAAGTCGGATAATCTGTGAATCTCGAAGAAACCATGGATTAGAAATTATGACACAATCATTTGATTGCATTCATTCTTAGGAAACATACAAGCATTGGCAAAGCATGTCATTCTCATTATTGCATTTAGCTAAAATTGCAGGAATCAGGAAAACTTTGGCTTCTCCAAATAGAACTCGTTCTGCTTCTCAAATGAGTCGAACCCCGAGACCACCATCAAGGTATGTTCCTTTCCAAATCGAACTCGTTCTGCCTCTCAAATGAGTCGAGCACCGAGACCGCCATCGAGGTTTGTTCCTTTCATTTTCATTTTCAAGTTAAATTTATGTTTTCCAAATAAATCAAACCCAGAATCATTCTTAGTATTTCCTTTTGTTTTAAATCGAATTCATTCTGTTTTATCAAATGAGTCGAGCCCCGAGCCCATCGTCGAGGTATTTCCTTTTGTTTTAAATCGAATTCATTATATTTTATCAAGTGAGTCGAGCCCCGAGACCATCGTCGAGGTATTTCCTTTTGTTTTAAATCGAATTCATACTATTTTATCAAATGAGTCGAGCCCCGAGACCATTGTCGAGGTATTTCCTTTTGTTTTAAATCGAATTCGTTCTGTTTTATCAAATGAGTCGAGCCCCGAGACCATCGTCGAGGTATTCCCTTTTGTTTTAAATCGAATTCATTCTGTTTTATCAAATGAATCGAGCCTCGAGACCATCATCGAGGTATTTCCTTTTGTTTTAAATCGAATTCATTCTATTTTATCAAATGAGTCGAGCCTCGAGACCATCGTCGAGGTATTTCCTTTTGTTTTAAATCGAATTCATTCTGTTTTATCAAATGAGTCGAGCCCCGAGACCATCGTCGAGGTATTTCCTTTTGTTTTAAATCGAATTCATTCTGTTTATCAAATGAGTTGAGCCTCGAGACCATCGTCGAGGTATTTCCTTTTGTTTTAAAACTCGTTCTCTTTTTAAATGAGTCAAATATTTTGTTTTAAAATCGAACCCGTTTCCTTAAGACGGGTCGAGCCTTGATTAGTCAGGGAACTCAATTTAAGGAAAAATCTTCAATTTACAGCTTTTTTTAAAAAAATGATGAAAAAATGAAAACCCCTTTCCCCTTTCCTTCACATGTGATTTCACTAACCGGATAAAATTAGTGTTTGTTTATCTTTGCCCGATTCCTGATTCTCAGCAAAAGCCAAAGAGGGGCAGCTGTAGATACCTAATTTTGTCCGAACCACTAAAACAGGTATGTTTTCTTCCTAAATTGATGTTTCAGAATGTAAAAATACTTTTTTTTCATCCTATAGGTGGTACTCCAAGACTTAGTCTAAGAAGGCGAGAATAAAAAGTCAAACTTGAAAAAGTCAACCCCAAAAAAGTCAACCCTAGAAAAGTCAACTACTAAAAAAGTCAACCCACTTTCAAAATCAAGATTTGAAGTTCAATTGAAAAATGGTGAAAGAATTTTGATAATCCGAGGTCTAAATTGAAAGATATGGAGTTCAGAAGTTGGGTTACGGAGATTCAATAGAAAGAAAACCCTAGTTAGGGAATTTTGGGGAAAAGTGCTTAAATGATCAAATTAGTCGAAATTGAAGGTTCCAAATGAAAGATAAGCACTGACTACGGGTAATGGAGAAGCTACTTGGAAGAAAAACTGAAAGAAAAGTCAATCCGGAAGAAAACCGAGAATTAGAGTTTTTGAAGGATTTTGGTGAAATTGAGGAAAATTACAAAAATGGCCCGATTCGGTAAGACTAAAGCCCCTAATTGATGAGGAGTGAGTAACCAAGGGTAGCCCAAGGCTCAGTTTGAAGAAAATTCGAGAAAAGAGCAAATTGGAGGAAAAACGGAAAAACGAGAAAATTCCTGATAGTGAGAAAAAGGAAAAATCAAATCGGAAGGGAATTTGATCATAAAAATTGGGCATTTTGGACCAAATCCAATTCAATATATGACAAAGGCTCAAAAAAAAAAAAGAAAATCCAAAAATCGGACTTGTTTTGAGCAAAATCGGGCTTCGAAGGCAAAAGGGCAAAATTGGAAATTTTGGGAAAAATAGCAAATGAACTCCAAAAGGTCTAAAAATTTGCAGATCTCATTTTTAAATCATTTCAAAGAGATTGGCGAAAGAAAATCTAGATTCAGAGTTCGTTTCCAAAATAGCCAAATCTCGGGTCCCTTATGCAGAAATTCAAGAAGATAAATCCCGAAAATATACCAAATGAGCTTCAAAAATTCTAAAATTTTGTAGATCTCATTCTTAATTTATTTGGAAGAGATTGGCAAAAGAAAATCCGAATCTGGAGTTCGTTTGCAAAATGGCCAAATCCTGGGCCCACTATGCAAAAATTCAAGCAGATAAATCCCCAAAAAAATAGCAAATGAGCTCCAAAAATTTTGAAAATATGTAGATCTCACTTTTAATTTATTTGGAAGAGATTGGAGAAAGAAAATCTGGATTCGGAGCTCGTTTTAAAATGGTGAAAGTTCGGGTGCATAAAAGGGTAATTTTGGAAGAAAAAATTTAAATAAATAGCAAATGGGCTCGAAATTTTTTGAAAACTTCCAGAATTCAGTTTTTTATTATTTTGGAAGTATTAAAAGAAGAAATTTTGAATTTGGAGTCTGTTTGCTATTTATTTAGGTTCGGGGGTCAAAAAAGTCATTTTACCCAAGAAACCGAAAATGCCTTTTCTTGTTTTTTAAAAAATTGAAGCATGGGCTGGAAGAGGAAGGGTCAGCCGACCAAGGCCCATTGGTGGGCAGATATATTATGATTTTTAGTCAAAAGGCCAACAATGAAGAGGAAGGTAGTTATTTTTTGTGATCAAGCCTTTGAATTTGTAACACATGGACGAATGGTTGGAGAGAGAACCTATTTATGACATCATAATTCAAGGGCTGATGATTCTAATCTAAGGGTGAGAACTCTACATAAAAGGTATCTTGGATTGAAGGCCATAGGATCAAATTGGTTACAAAAGTTCTAGCACCTCCTACATTCTTCCAAGGCTAGCCGACCACACTACAAGGGAGGGAGGTCTCTTCTTCATTTCATTCATTCTTGGTTTTGGCTATATTCTCTCCATTTTTTAAAGGCAAAAAAAGAAAAGATTAGAAAGGCAAAGAAAGGAAGAGGAAGAAAGGCTTACAATATAGCTTTGAGAGGTTGCTTAAAGCACCATACTCTTATACGTTCCTTGCTTTTTCATTCTTGATTTTGCTGTTCTGATTGATATTTTGGTAATTTTCTTTTGATTTTAATTTGAAAATAAATGTTGTTAAGTTTCTTATTTATGTTCTTTCTTGATACTTTCTTGAAAAAACCTAAAAAAACCAATTTTTTTAACATATTACTAGGGTGGCCGAATGGCCCTTTTTTTCTTATGGTTGCTGTCTTGTTTTTTATTTCATGATTTTAATGGTATTTAACAAGTTTTTGATGCTTTAAATCTTCTTCAAATACAAAAATATGAAGTTTGTTTTGATTTTGTTGCTTTCTTACCTCCATTGTTGAGTTTACTAGCTTATTTTCATGTTTATTTTCCTTGTATTGCATTTTTGATTTTCTATTTTCAAAGTGTTTAAGTCTGCTCATGATTTGCCTTTTACTATGCTAAGTGTTTGTGAAAATGCCTAGTGGTTTTCGTGCCTTTACTTTATGTTTGCATGGTTAGCATTGTTTCTTTTCAATCTTGCATGTTAGTATATCATATGTTTGTGAAAATACCATGCTCATTTTGAAGTATAGGAACATTTGGCCACCCCTTATGTTGTATGCTTTGTATGTGCATTTTCATCATGCTAGTTGATAGGTTTGCATTTTCATGATATTTGGTTGTGTATTTTGTTTAAGCATGCTATATGTTTGTGTTATTGCCATGCATTCTTTAGGTTTAGGTTTGGCTTACTTTGCCATGCATATTCATGCATTTTAGACCTAGGTTGCATTAAATGCCATGCAAGTTCATTTAGGTCTAGGTCATATTCTCTATGCCATGCATTTTTCATGTCATTTAGGTTTTAAATCATGCATTTCATGCATCATATTTGCTGTATGTTCATGTATTTCATGTCATGCCACATGATTTATGGCTTAGACCAATCAATGCTTCAAAGTCATGCTCATTTTGAGCATACTTGTGAAAAATTAAAGAGTTGTAAAATTGATTATTCTACCTTTGTGATTTTTTTACTTAGCTAATTTTTGTTTAACTTTTCAAAAGTGTTAGCTATTGTTTGTGAGTCATTAGGAGAGTCTTTAACATTTTTACTTTGATTTTCAAATGATTTTATCAAAGGCAAAAAAATGTATTTTGACAAAACAGTTTTTTTCACTCAGTACTCGTACTTTCTCGATTTTTCTGGGTAGTCATCTTTAACCAGAAAATTAAGCCAATTTTTTCGTATAGTTTTACATATTCTGAGTCTCCGGCATTTGTTTTAGATTTTTTTGAATTTTTAAAAATAGGTTAAAAAATTGTGTTCTAAAACTGGACAGTGGAGTCAGATTTGAATTTAAAGAAAATTCACTTTTCTGTTTTGGCTAAGTTACTTAGAGGGGGCTGATTAGGAAGGTTAGCTACTGTCTTAGGGTAGTTTCTATGTCTTTTTAAACTCTAAAAGTAATTTTATAAACCTTGGGTTAAGGGTGTTCAAGTCCGGGATTTTAAACTTAGGAAATTAGAGCCATTTTAAAAAGGGTTTAGCTAGGTTTTTGTTTTTAATCTAAGTTTTTCCAAAATTGTTTTCAAACAATCACAAAGAATTTTGATTTTAGAAAATTTAATTTGATATATTTTCCTAAGGTAGCGGGATATCTTTTTAGATATAAGGATTTCCTTAATTAAAGGAAAAAATACATTCTCATGGATTGCATTTTCCATATTCATGCGTACTATATAATATGTGATTTTTGCTATGATAATTTCCATGGTGTTGTTATTATTTTTTATTTATATTTTTGATGTTATGTTGTTTATTATATGGTTTTGAATATTTCATGATATCCTATGCTTTTTAGTTAGTTATTTATTTTTGTCACATTATTTAGCATATACTATTTTCATGCATTATTATTTTTATTTTTATTTTCATGCATATTATATGATAGCATTATTTTATGTTTCATGTCATTTCATGTCATTTAGATTATATTCCATGTCATTTAGATTATATTTTTTAGAATATGCCATGTCATTTAAAATATGCCATATCATTTAATTTTGCCATTTCATTTAAATCATATCATTTCATATAGAATATATTATGTCACTTAGGACATTTTATTTCATTTAGGATATTTGATTTCATTTAGAATATATTATGTCACATAGGCCATTTCATTTCATATAGAATAAACCATGGTACTTAGGATATTTTATTTTATTTAGAATATGCTATGTCATTTAAATTATATCATGTCATTTAGGATGCATTATGTTATCTAGACTTTGCTATGTCATTTTATTTATGTCACACATGTTCATATTCATTTTTTTTAAATGTTTTGAAAAAGATAATGATTTTCAATAAAATAAAGATATTCTCGAGTTAAAATAATTCATGAGTTCTCTACCGGGTTTGCTGGAGAGGATATCATCAATTATCATTAATAAAGGAATATCTTTCTTTCAAAAAACGAGAATGATTCAAAATTTTTTCCAAACAAATAACAATTTCTATATTTTGCCAATTTTGTCGGGGAATATAGGAAAATTTTGAATTAATAAATTCCAGATCATTTTCAATTAAAAATGGAATTATTTTTCTTTAAATTGGGAATTAACTTGAAATACTAAATTAAAAATCAACTTTTTACCGAGACTTGAGACAACACTCGATTAATAAGATACCATTTTATACGGGTGTTGTGGGGGTGCTAACCATTCCTCGCACGTAACCGAGTCCCGAACCCGCTTATTCGATTTTCTCTGGTTTAAAAAACAGACTTGAAATTGGCTTTAAAAATGTTTTAATTAATTTTAAAATGTTTTACAAAACCGATTTTAAGAGGTGGCCGATCACACCTAGCCAAAAAAGATTGGTGGCGACTCCATGTCTTTTTCGAGGTCATTTTCAAACCTTCATTTATTTCAAGAGGAATTAAATAGTCTTTTCCTCTTTTTTTTTTAATGTCACGCTTAACGAGTAATAAAGTCTTGCGATGAGATTTATTATTTTTTAAGTTGCGACAATAAACATTACGTCAGTATTAATAAAATTATTTGACTAAAAGATCAAAATGAAACATTTTAAAAAATTAGGATCCAAATGAAATAATTCAAATATTAGAGTCTAAAGTGGGAAGAAATAAAATAAAATAAGGAGAGTATTAAAATTCATGATAGTTAAAATACTAAAATAGCACTTATACATTTTTAAAATTTTTAGATAAGACCTTAAACTTCTATTATATTCAATTGAGCTGTTAAATTATTATTTTTGTTTAATTAAAATCTTTTTTTTTTTTTTGCCAAGAAAATCTTATTTTGTTTGAAAACCACTAAATTTTATTAGAAAAATAAGGTTTAACTAAACAAAAATAATAGTTTTAAGGGTTTAATTAGACAAAAATAATATTTTAAGACTTTAATCAGACAAGAATAATATTTTAAAGACTTAATTGATACAACAAAAAAATAAGAGTTTATGTAGGAAATTTGAAAAAGTTCAAGAGTTTTTTTTTTTTTAAAAAAAATTATATATTTTAGCCAGTGGTGATAAAATATTACTTTTTTGTACTTGAGATTGTTACTATTGAATTTTGATTACTTAAACTAAGAATACAACACTCTATCAACAAATCATATGTGATTGGCGTGATAAAAATATTCCTAAAAAAATAAAAATAAATTTACAACTCTACTAAACTGGAAACTCCATTATATCACTATACTTTTTACTAATTTACTATATTTTTTAGGGCAATTTTAATATCATATGAATGGAAATAAAATATTCCATCCATTTTTTTGTTATATCATGTTAACATGAAATTTTTTATATTTTAAAAATATGCCACCTAAGCAAATATATAAAAATAAAAAAAATAAAAAAAACTGATTTATGCCAAAATAATAATCAATTGTCTTTCTGTTTTCATCCCCAAATACCTCCTCCTTACGATCAATTGGTCCAAACCAAATTTGCGGGAATGTACCTAGAAATAATGAAAACCTATTGAATATGAAAGAAACAAATGATAGAAGTGCACCCAAATGCTGTTTTGAGTAGACTTTCCTTAGACTGACATGAAAAAGGACACGTAATTGAGGAGTTAAAAGGGATTTATAAGTTTTCAAATTTCTTATAGTAACCACAAAATTATCAAATCATGAATTAAGAAATGTTGTTATCATGAGGTAGAAAACAGCATTATTAATCGTTATTGAATCCCTGTGGTTTGACAAGGCATGAGAAGAGCAACATGAATGGTGATTTCTAAAATGCATGCTTTTGTTTGTAAATAATATTTCGTATGGGACATATATCATTATTTGACACTTACTTGTATAACATAATTAATCAGTTTAATGAAAATCTTCTTTTAATCAAGCTTAATTTACGATTTTTTTTTCTTTTTTTATATATCAAATATTTTGACAAATATATATAGAGGAAGGATTCACTTACATTAGTGTAAAATTAAATTAGTTTTACACATTATCATAATTTTTTGTACTATTTATATTTAAACAAACCGACCGTTAGATTTAATAATATAATTGTACTCGTTGTGCACGTAAAGTTTCGAATCGATCCGATATCTCTATCGTATTTATTGAGAATATTTTCTTTTTCAATATATATTTAACAGTTGAAAATTTTTTACATCGAATAAATAATTTTTTTTTTTAATTTACTCAAAACTCGATGTGCATGATCTACGTAAATGGAATATGAAATACGACTGTCGGATTAAACAAATATAAATCATAAAAAGATATTTAATTTTACACTAATATAAATCTGAATCTCTTTTATATATATATATATTCCGATTCAACTATATAAATATCTAACACACGTGCTATTTCTACCAGACAAGGATGGTCGGGATTAGATAATGATTTTAGCAGCCTCATCATATATTTTTATCCTGTTACATAAAACATTTTTTTTTCCAAAAATGGAGAAGCATACGTATATACATAATATTAATTACATGTTCTTTTCGGTTTTTAAGCTTAATTGTGAATGAAGACTATAACACAATACTTGGAAATTCACAATTATATAAATAAATCATTTCTAAATCTTATAGTAATTCAATTAATTAAAGCACATAGTCGCCTTCTAGTTGCCTCCTAGTGCCAATTTTCAATGTCACCGACGTTGTATCTACACTTCAAACAAGGTACCATACAATTACAATTGTATTCAAGAACTCGTGCCTATTAAATTATCCATATATATATATATTCATTTATTTTGGTATAAAATTAATTAATTTTAAACGCTTTTATAACTTTGTGTACGATTGATATTTTAACAGACTGACTGTTAAATTTAGCAATATAATCGCACCCGTTATGTACGTAAAGTTTCAAATCGATTCGATATTTATATTATATCGATTGAGAATACCGTATTTTATTTATATTTAACGTTTGATTTTTTTTTATATTAAATAAATAGTTAAATATTTTTAATTTACTCATAATTTGACGTGCACGATTTATATGAATAAAGCATGAAATGTAACACTCGAATTAACAATTATAAATCGTATAAACAATTATACAAATGTGTAAAACTAAATTAATTTTACACTAAAATAAGTATTCTCATTTTATATATATTTAAAGGAATAGCAAATCGGTATCTAATCCAACACTAATCAGCCATTTGTGTTTTTAAAATTGGAAAGGTAGAGGGAAAAAAAAAAAGACTTTGCCATTTTCTTGAATAAGCCAACTCTTGCAGACACAGCCAATTAAACATTATTTTATGGCAAATTTCCATTTTTGACTTTGTATCTGTTTTTGAGTCCTCTTCCATATCATCACATTCATATCTTCTGTCATTTTGAAGGAAGGTTTCGGCCATGTCTACTTGGAGACGCGCTTTGTGAAATTGCTTACCCAGCCATACACCATCTCAACTACTCTATGTTTTGACTTGTTCTTGGCATTTCATGCACAAACTTGGGCAAACTAGTGGGAAGCCACAAAAAATATTTTACAAGTGGGAATTATAAAGGGCAATATATAAATTAATGTCAAAACTGGGATCTCTAGAGCAATATTTTGAAGCTTTAATCCAGCCTGTTATGTTCATGGGGTGGAAAAGTCATTGTCTCAAATGATTGAAGAGAACACTATAAAAGGGATTTGCATCAAGAATATTCGTGAAAGAACAACACTTCTTAGGTCTATCTTCTGGCAATAGAGTTTAATTGCTAGAAAATATGGGAACCCCTGGACAGCGGGGGCTACTGCTATGGCCTCATCTGGTTTATGCAATAGAATTTTTCCTTATAGCCACAACTATTGTAGCTGATTACCAACCTTACGAGTACACTTCACCCCCACCACCAAGGCAGCCATCGCTCCCACTAGGTTATTACAAATCACCACCACATTTTAAGCGCATTTGGCACCCACCTCCTAAGCGTTCTCCTCCTCCACCATATTATTACTATGAATCTCCTCCACCTCCTTATGTTTACAAGTCTCCACCGCCACCATCACCTCCTCCTCCACCTTATGTTTACAAATCCCCACCTCCTCCATCTCCATCCCCACCACCTCCTTATGTTTATAAATCTCCACCACCACTATCACCGTCACCATTACCACCTTCGCCATATGTCTATAAGTCTCCACCACCTCCGTCTTCATCACCTCCTCCTCCCTATGTCTATAAGTCACCACCTCCTCCATCTCCATCTCCTCCACCTCCGTATCTATACAAGTCTCCACCTCCACCATCACCACCTCTCCCGTATGTGTACAAGTCACCACCTCCTTACATTTATAAATCTCCCCCACCACCATCACCTTCACCACCTCCTCCATATGTATACAAGTCTCCACCACCACCATCACCGTCACCACCTCCTCCATATGTCTACAAGTTTCCACCACCACCACCTCCTCCTCCTTATGTCTACAAGTCTCCACCTCCACCTCCACCTCCACCATCACCTTCACCACCTCCTCTATACGTGTACAAGTCTCCTCCAACTCCATCTCCAACCCCACCAGCTCCTTATATTTATAAATCTCCACCACCACCACCACCATCACCTTCACCACCTCCTCCATATGTCTACAAGTCTCCTCCACCTCCATCTCCATCTCCATCCCCACCACCTCTTTATATTTATAAATCTCCACCACCACCACCATCACCTTCACCACCTCCTCCATATGTCTACAAGTCTCCACCACCTCCACCTCCATCTCCATCACCTCTTCCTCCTTATATCTACAAGTCTCCACCTCCACCTACACCATCACCTTCACCACCTCCTCCATATGTATACAAATCTCCGCCACCTCCATCTCCATCACCCCCATCTCCTTATGTTTACAAATCTCCACCACCACCACCACCATCACCTTCACCATCTCCTCCATATGTCTATAAGTCTCCACCTCCACCTCCTCCATCTCCATCACATCCACATACTTATGTCTACAAGTCTCCACCTCCAGCATCACCTTCACCACCTCCTACATATGTGTACAAGTCTCTGCCACCTCCATCTCCATCCCCACCACGTCCTTATGTTTATAAATCTCCACCACCACCATCGTCACCATCACCTCCTCCTCCATATGTCTACAAGTCTCCATCACCTCCACCTCTTTCTCCTTATATTTACAAGTCTCCATCATTTCTTAGTCCCTCACCAACTCCTCATTACATCTACAAATCTCCACCACCACCACCACTATCACCACCTCCTCCGTACATGTACAAGTCACCACCACCTCTTAAAGGTTACTAAGCACGTGCTTATTCATTGATTTAGTTTCAATTCAAGCAAGAATAAGAGATTCATCTTGACATATTATATGTATTTGTTGAAATTATTTTCTGAATCATGAAGGGGTTTAAGAACCTTTTCGAAATTTATTTGTATGAGATATTTATTGTATCATTTGTTGTAATGAATGAAAGTCAGTAATTTCATTTTGAAAACAATTTCATTGTTATTCTAAATATGGAATAAAGCTATAAAATTTAGATATACTTCAATCAAAACATTTATAGGAACTATGATGTTGAGAGTATCCAAGAAAAATGCAAGGTTTATGTCGAGCTTCCAAATTTTTTTTTTTGGCATACGCTCTTAGCCAAGGATAGCATAAGCAACCAAAGACACTTAAGTTTGGTGTAATTAGGAAATTGATTGAACAAAATTTTGAAAGGATATTTGATGTTAAGTATTGGAGTTAGCAAGTGGTTGATCAAGTAAACAACAATATAGAAAGATTAAAACCAAAATTTTGATGGTAATGATACTTGATGCAATAAGGTAAGACCAATTTCTACGACATATCCATGTCTTCTTTGTGAAATTCCATTATGTTCAGGTATATGAGGTGGAGTTTGCATTCTGCTAAAGGTTTGAAAGAAATTCAATTTAATTATTCATATTCACCACCACCATCAAAATAAAGAGAGGTGATAAAAAAATTCTCAATAAGAGACTTAAAATTTTTAAATTAAGAAAATAAATTTGACTTATTCTTTTAGAAGATAAAATCAAATATATTTGGAATAATGATCCTCGAAGATGAAATGATAAACATAACCATCATGAAAGAAACCAGTGCAAATCCTTAAACATCAACGTAGATAAGATCAAAAGGATGACGAATAACTAAATTGGACTTGCGAAAAGAAAGTTTATGACTTAATCACACTGACGTGACTTACATAAAGAAAAAAAGTGGTTGTGTTTGCAAGATATTATGAAGAGTGCACAAAGAAAGGCGAAAAAGACGATTCTGCCAATCAAAGGATGAAGCTCAAACACTTGCAAAGGCAACATGCGATTTAGAGATGTAGCTATGGAAGAAGGCATTTGATAAACACCATTAACATTCAAACATGTGTTAGAGTCGCCCTTGTGCAAAGATCCTTAACTAAAAAAATAATCAAAGAAAAATTCAATGAAAAAAATGAATGAGCTTTAAAAAAATGTGAAACAGATAACAAATTCTTTTAATGGAAGGAAGACAAAGAACATCATACAACAAATAAGATGTAATATGAGAAGAGAGAGTAGTGGAACTAGTTTGAGTAATCTTCAATCTAGATCCATCCCCAACAATAATTGCAAATCAAGCTCCTCATAATCAGAGTGAATGGATTCGAGATAAGATCGACTCTCTTTCATTTTTGGTAAGGAAAATAAAATACCTTTCAAGAGAAAAATTAAAAGACCAGTTTTGAGAAAAATGAATGGCATTATTTTTCAGAAAAAAATTAAAAATAAAAGTTCATGTGATGAGGAGGCATTAAATAATTGAAGTTAGAATTTGAATAGATATGCATGCATTTTTGGGGCAAGAAGAATGTTGAATCTAGATAGAATTGGGAAGTAAATACAAGGAGAAGGTAAAGAGAAGTTAAAGAGATAGTTGAGATAAGAATACATGGAAGGAAATGCATGAAAAATATATTGATCAATTCAAGGAATAAAGGGGTAGTTTGCTTACGCTTTATTGAAATGGAAATGAAAATAAATAAAAAATTTAGAGTGAAATGGAAGAGAAGTTGAGTAGTTCTGGTTGGGAATGATAAGTGAAAGAACGAAAAGAAAAAAAATTTGGGAAATTTGAAAGGAAAGATTTGTTTAAAGTGGAAAAATAAGGAAAGGTTAGCAATTGAAAACAAAAAATTCGAAACTTTTGATTATTGAATTTACGTCATTAGTGGACACCTGCATGATATTTTTGATCATCGACATTCATAGCATTTATTTGGCATCTACATCATTTTGTTGACAATTGCATTTGCATTGGGGGGGCTTTTGCATAACTGTTTGATTATTTGGTTTGGCATCATTGAAATTAAGATTTGCATTTTGCATGATGATAGTTTATCATTTGCATTCGCGTCATTTGGGATAGGTATTTGCATTTGCATCTTGATAGGGGCATTTGCTTTACTGAGGTCGATATTGCATCTGTATCACGGTAAGGGCATTTGCATCATGGTAAGGGCAGTTGCGTTATGGAAATAGGTATTTGCATTTGCATCTTGATGGGGACATTTGCATTCATTAAGATGAATATTTGCATTTACATTTGCATCGGGTATTGGTGATATCGTTTGTCAAATGTTAACACCAAAGAGATAAACAATTCAAAGTCATGGAATTTTTCAAGAATCAGACTTTGGTTTCTTCCAATTCAATTTCAAGCTCTTCCATTTTCAAACTTTGGTTCCACCCAAGTCCCCATAAAAAAAAAAAAAAAAGATTATCAATTTCTGTACAAACGTTGGTTTCGTCATATCATTTTCAAGTATTGGTGTCGTGTAAGTCATTCAAGATGTTGGTTTCACCCAAGCCATTTTCGAATTTTGCACCCCAGACATTTCCTGATTTTGATTCCTCCAAGTCACCCTAAAAAATTTCAGTTTTATACCTTACTTTGGTTTCGTCCAAGTCACTCTCAAATATTGGTTTCATCCAAACCCCTACGCTATGGAATTTATTTCAGATTAATCTCGACTTTGGTTTCTCCAAGTGACTTTTAGGCTTTGGTTTCATCCAAGCCACTTATATCATGGAATTTATCTCAAAATTATTCTTGAATTTGGTTTCACCCAAGTCACCACCAAAATTTTCAATTAATCCCGACTTTGGTTTCATCCAGGTCAATTTCAGGTGTTGCTTTTGTCCAAGCCATTTACGCTATGGCATTAATCTCGACTCTGGCTTTGCCCAAGTCATTTTTCGACTATTGGTTTTGCCTAGGTCATCTTCAGACTTCTGATTTCGCCCAAGTCATTTTCCGACTACTGCTTTCACCCAGGTCACTTTTCGACTATTGGTTTCACCCAGGTCATCTTTCCACTACCTGGTTTCGCCCAAGTCACTTTTTGACTACTGGTTTCGCATAGATCACTTCTTCGAATACTAGTTTTGCCCAGATCACTTTTTCGACTTCTGGTTCCGCCAAAGTCATTTTTCAGATTCTGATTTCGTCCAGATTGTTTTCAAACAAAATCAATCAAATCAAAAAACTTCCTCGACAACCAAACATAAAAAAATTATTGTCAGTCGTCCTAATCGTATCTCGAAATTTTATTT
Organism: Fremontodendron californicum; assembly: GCA_030761205.1. Taxonomy (NCBI): domain Eukaryota; kingdom Viridiplantae; phylum Streptophyta; class Magnoliopsida; order Malvales; family Malvaceae; genus Fremontodendron; species Fremontodendron californicum. Next base: position 30,784,117 of record JAULJL010000003.1, read on the forward strand.
TGTCAAGTCTTCGTGGCGATATCCGAAGCATCTGAGAGGGAATTTTGTTATGTCAAGTCTTTGGTGGTGATATCCGAAGCCTCCAGTGGTGATATCCGAAAATTGGTGTTGGTCAAGTCTTCGGTGGCGATATCCGAACTTTCGATGGTGATATCCGAAAATTTGGTGATGGTAAGTCTTCAGTGGTGATATCCGAAGCTTTCGATTGTGACATCCAAAATTTTGATTTGGTAAAGTTTGCGGTGGCGATATCTGAAGCATCTGATAAGCAATTTCGTTTTGACTTGGTAAAGTCTTTGGTGGCGATATCCGAAGCACCTGATAAGAAACTTCATTTTGGCAAGTCTTCGGTGGCAATATCCAAAGCATCTGATAAGCAATTTTGTTTTGGTAAAGTCTTCGGTGGTGATATCTAAAGCATTTGATAAGGAACTTTGATTTGGTAAAGTCTTCAGTGGCGATATCCGAAGCATTTGATAAGGAACTTTGATTTGTCAAGACTTCGGTGGAGATATCTAAAGCATTTGATAGGGAATTTCGTTTTGATAAGTCTTCAGTGGATATACCTGAAGCTTCTGGTGGTGATATCCAGAATTTGGAAATTTTAAGTCTTTGGTGGCGATATCCAAAGCTTCTGGTGGTGACATCCAGAAGTTTAAATTTTCTAAGTCTTTCGGTGGCGATATCGGGGAATGAGTTTTCACTTTCGTAAGACTGAAGACAGGAAGTGAATTGGAAAAATATATTGTTAGTCTTTGGTGGCGATATCCAAACCTTCCGGTGGTGACATCCAGAATTTTATGAATTTTCTAAGTCTTCCGGTGGCGATATTCGAGAATGAGTTTTCACTTCCGTAAGACTAAAGGCAGAAAGTGGATTAAGTAAGAGTTGTTTGAGTCTTTGGTGGTAATATCCAAAGCTTCTGGTGGTGACATCCAAAAGTTTAAATTTTCTAAGTCTTTCGGTGCTGATATCCGGGAATGAGTTTCCATTTTCGTAAGACTAAAGGCAGAAAGTGGATAAATGAGATGTGTGTTGTGGCCAAACTAATGTTGAAAATTTTAAAAAGCTTTTAATTTCAAAGTTGTTGAGCCTCTAATTAGAGGAGCATTTAATTTTAAAGTTGTGGAGCCTCTTATTAGAGGAGCATTTGATTTTAAAGTTGTGGGCCCGTGATTAAAGGAGCGTTTAATTTCAAAGTTGTGGAGCCTCTGATTAGAGGAGCATTTAATTTTAAAGTTGTGGAGTCTCTGATTAGAAGAGCGTTTAATTTCAAAGTTGTGGAGCCTCTCAATAGAGGAGCAGTTAATTTCAAAGTTGTTGAGCTTCTGATTAGAGGAGTTTTTATTTTCAAAGTTGCGGAGCCTCTGATTAGAGGAGCACTTAATTCTAAAGTTGTTAAGCCTTTGGTTAGAGGAGCATTTAATTTTATAGTTATTGAGCCTCTAATTAGAGGAGCTTTTAGTTTCAAAGTTTTTGAGCCTTTGATTAGAGGAGCACTTAATTTCAAAGTTGTGGAGCCTCTGATTAGAGGAGCACTTAATTTCAAAGTTGTGGAGCCTCTGATTAGAGGAGCTGTTAATTTTAAAGTTGTGAAACTTTTGATTAGATGAGCATTTAGTTTCAAAGTTGTTGAGGTTTTGATTAGAGGAGTAGTTAATATCAAAGTTGTGGAAAGCATTCTTCGATGAGAAAGTAAAACAAAAAAACAAAAATTTTGTTGAGACGCTAGACCATAAACAAAAAAAAAAAATAGAAAATTTGTGTGAAAGAAATATGTTTTTAAGACACTAGTCCCGGACAAAATAGTTGTCTATATCTTTGCCTTATACCTGATTCTCAGCAATGTGCAAAGAGGGATAGCTGTAGCAACTTAATTTTGTCCGGGTAAAGTCTCGAGTCACATCTTGAATCCAATCCCAAGTCAAATTTCAAAGAACAATTTGAGTGAGACATTTGATTAATCAAGCTCGGTTATCCTTATCATGTCCAATTTTTTTGATTCAATTCGAATTAATAATCGACTTCAATTATTTTTTGTGTGTAAATGTGGCGGATCGATTCTTCGCATTAATTGAAATCAATTGAAGTGCGATCTGGGTTTGATTAATTTCGGCCTAGTGGGCTTAGCCATGTTGTTTTGAATTAGGCTCTTTGAATTTTTGTTAGTCCTGTGGGCCTAAAGGACCAAACTCCTTACATAGCCTGGTGGCCCAACAGGACACACACCCCAGGCCTGCCTAGCAGCAGTCCCTCTTACCGACACCATCCACCCCTGCCTAGCCCTAATGATGGAAACTCAATTAAGAGTTGTAAACCCAAGTGCAGGTTATGTTCAAGTAATAAATTCTCGGGTGTCCGAGGTCGAACCACAGGGAAGCGTATTAGTAAGTATAAGTTTATAAATATATAAGAAAAAGAAAGTAAACAAGATATTAGGGAATCAACAACAAAACAAGATAAACAAAATAACATAAAAGAAATTAAACAAGATATAAAAAACAATAATAAAAGATGTTGAGGTTAGAGAATCCACTCTTGGTGTTATGCTAAGATTAATCTTGTTTTATTACACAATTGAAATCCACACATAAAGGAGGTTCCAATCGGAAGGTTTTGCAATTCAGTCCAAATTGTCCAACGTCCATAGCATATGATATTATGTTCATTTGGTGTCCTCAAAACTCATAAAAAGAGTCCAAGCATTCCTTATGCCAAGGTATATGTCTACAACAAATCAAGGTTATGAAACCAAGCATTTACTGTGCCATTTTCCTTGTCAATAATGAATCAAGATCTCTACTTTGCAAGTATGATTTTAAACCAAAAGAAAATATTATCTATACTAGTGTTTATAAATGATGATTCATTTTAGCTCATGTTTAAGAGACTAACCTTAGCATTTACCAAAAGCTTCACCTCATCACCCCAACAATATGATTAGCAACACATACTAGATATGAATAAAATGAAAAGAAATGTAAGAAGCATAAGTAAATAAAGAAAAAAAAACTAGAGAAAGAAAAGAAGAAGAAAACTTAGAGAATTTTATTACAATGGCTAATATCCTACCAATGTACAATGTATCCCAATACTCATCCAAGGCCCTCTATTTATACACATTTTGGAGAGCTAAATGACAAGAGACAAGCTTTATAAATTTCAAAGGTAGGTATAATAGGTGGGTGCATTTTTCTAACAATTTTCGTCATGTTGTATGACAATTCTGATCAGCCAGCTTGATGGTCGATTTTGTCAATGTTGGAGGCTCGATCTGATCAAATGGTATTCTAGAAAAATATGCCCCTATCAGTTACTGATCCATAGCCGTTGGAATCAGATCATTTGATCATGTGGATCGGACGATATGGTCAAAATACCAAAACGGTGCAGAACAGACGTCATTGCACATCAGCCAACTTGATGGTTGATTTCGGTAGGGAAAACGACTCCGTTTCAAGAAGTGTAAAACATGAAAAAGATAGATATGCCTCTTAACTTTGCACTGTCAAAATTTCAGCCTTAATGCTTCAGTGAAACTCCAGATATAGCTGATATGGAAAAAGGTGTCGGAACTGGACCTGAATTGGATTTGCCCTTAATTCTTGATTTAACCTAGTAATCTGAAATCACTCAAAGAAACTCATGAAAAACACCAAATTACATAAAAATATAAAAGATCATAAACACAAGTAGACTAAGCAATAATAACTCGTATTTGACACAAAACAATAATAAAACATAACTAAAAACTATATAATTATACGAGTTATCACACCCCCACACTTAGATTGTTGCTAGTCCCTAGCAACGACTCAATAAAAATAAAATAAGAAAATCTAATCTAATCCATTTTCGTAGGAAATCACGGTGGCACTTAGCATGTGACACAAGCCTTTAAACCCCTAGGTGTCCCTAGTGGACGAGTTTAGTCTCGTGAGGATTTGCTAGAACGATACCCACAAACATTGAAAAACTAAAATATAAGTAAACTACATACACTAAAAATATTTACTCCTAATCCTTTCAATATAAATTAGAGACAATCTTTGAACAAGTCTTATAAACTAATCAATAGCTCAAAGAATTTCACAAAAATTCATGCTTGAATGTAAATAAATGAGTTAAGCCAAATTAACATAACATATTTCAATCAAAATAGTGCATATTCAACTTAATCTCAACCTCTCACATGGGATACTCTCATGATTTTCACTCTTTAAAGTAGTGGTAAAGTTTTTACACTCAATCAATCTCATGAAAACACTTCTACCATATGCTTGCTTGTCCACCTATTCTCCACTATTTAGATCATACAACTTCATGAATCAAGAGGTCTTTATTCAAGGTTGTAATGGGGCCAAAGGGTTATAATGTGGTTAAAGAACAAAAGGATAAAGATATCACAAAGGTTCCAAAGAGTTCATAGAGTTTAGAGACATAATAAGATCATACAAATAAATTTCTCAGAACTCTTTACAAGTACATAGTCACATAGGCTAAATATTCATGTTGAGCCTTTGCTTCATTCTAACCAACTTTGTAACATCTTTTTCTTTACTTTAACTAGAAGTTCAAGAGAAGATTTTTTTTTTTTTTTAAATATGGGAATGTATTTAACAATGATCCCTTTTTTTTTCTCTTGACTTTTCCTTTTCTTTTCTTCCCCCACACTTATCTTTTGTTTCTAACCCAAATTTTCAACTAAAAATATCCCTTGTTTTTTTGCAATATGTCTCAAAATATATAATCCATCTTTAGAACAAGGGTAAGGATATAAGTATATTTAGGCTAGGTGTAAGTTGTGGTTACCAATAAGACAGCATATTTAATGTAGGCTCAAATTGGCTCACTAGTGGGGATGTTCTCTTAGAACATTAATAATGGATGGCTGTTTGGCTCTGGTTATAATCCTAATGCCTCTATCATATTCATGTTGTCACATGTATCAATATAGTCTCAAACGGTTTAAAGCAAGTTCTAGAGAATCATGTAATCATAAGAGCACTCAAGAAAGAAATTAGATTGATTTGTATAATGCATCAATCATTATAGGCTCAAAAACTCACAAGGATGATTATACAAGTCAGATTAAGTCTAAACATGCTTCTTTCTCAATCAACATATCATATTAACATTGGCTCATAAAAAGGTTGACATCAAGCTCAATTCTCATGAAAATCTTCTCACTAATAAATCTGTTTTAGACTTATGCAATTCATATCTCATTATTGTATTAAAAGGAACTAAAACACACTAAAAAATAATAATAATAATAATAAAGACTCATAAAAAAAATAGTAGACAAAAATAAAAGAAATCCTAAATCGTTCCCCCCACACTTAATTCTTACATTGTCCTCAATGTAAGTCTATTAACCCAAATGAAAGAATCATGTGTAAGAGAAAAGAACTAATAACATAAGAATAGGAATAACTAAGACTCAAAACAAAACAAACTCATGCAACCTAAATAATCCTAAAATACTAAACAAAAATTAACAAGTAAACATAAAAAGATTAAAATCAAACTGACAAGGTATGTCTCAAGTCTCCCTTACTCAGACCTTGTTCAGAATGAATACTTCTAAATTGCTTAAAACACAACAAACTTTTTTTTTTTTTTTTTTAAAATTAGCGAAATATGTCCCTTACCCCCTACTAAAGGTAGAATTTAGGAGATATTACATGTAGAGGTTGCTAACCACTTATTATAACTGAGACACAACAAACAAAATGTTAGATAATGTCACAAAGACAAAGTGCAATCCACTCCTTGCTCGTCCATATCTCTTTTTCTTTTTCCGAGCGTTTGCGAAACAACCGTAGCATATAAATACTCATAAGCTTGGAGCTTTTTGAGTAAATCTTCAATGGTTGTAGCAGAAATTATGGTTCTCCTTGCCTCTGAAAACATGAATCCATTATCCATAGCATTATCTAAATATGAAAGCAAAATACTAAAATAACCATTAATATTAAGCAAACCAATGGGTTTCTTATTTGTGACCAAAGATGACCAAGAAGCCACGCAAGCTATTTCTTCCAATGTACCCAGACCTCCTGGTAAAGCAATGAATGCATCGACAGAATGGTACATGATTGTCATCCGTTCAGGGATACTCCAGACTTGTATTTCCTTACCCAAGGTAGGTCCACAAAAATCTGTGAATAGTTTTGGCACGATTCCTAGAACTGGACTTCCTCCGGCGTGTGCTGCTGTAGCGACTGCTCCCATTAAACCCGTACTACCGCCTCCATAAATCAACTGGATCTTTTGTTGGGCAAGTATTACTCCAACTCTTATGGCTTCATCAGCGAATATGTTATTTTTCCCTGGATAAGCACCTCCAAAGACACAAATTTTTTTAATGCGCTGGGACGAAGTACTTTCCATTTTTTTTCGAGTGCCTGAAAGAGAATGAGTACATGGTGTAATATATAGAGGACTGAGTAGTGAATCAGACAAGAGTAATAATGTCGCCGAAAGTGTATTTGACCTCTCAGAAGAAAATGTTAACCTAACAAAAGATTTTTGCGTGATTTGAGGAAGAAAATCTAAAAGAGAAGAAAAAGCAACCGTAAAAGACCAATGCAAAAAAAAAAACGAGAATAATTACACAAATCGTAAATTAAACCGAAATGAAGTTATTGCAAATCAAACCAAAAGCTGAGAAGTCATTTATTGTAGTTGTGATTGTGGCTCACATTTTCCTCTGGTTTTACGTCCAGAAACGGCTTAAACGCCTTCTATGAGTCGAGGATATGCTTCCCATCCAGTTTTCTTACAAGCTGGCAAACAGGGTCTTTTAACATCAGATTCCCAAGATGTTGCCATTCCCTTTGGAATTGCGGCCATAAATCAAGAATTTCTCTTTGTACGTCTCCACTAGGATGCGTCTCAAGAGAAAGTTGGATATTACCCAAATTCTCCTTACTCAGTCCATCCTTAATGAATTCAATTTTATCATCTCGATTAGAGGACGGAATCCCAATAGAACGACATTTACCGTTACACGTCCATCGTGCACATTTATGGCAATTTGAACTCATGCGCTTTGCTCGTCGCTTCTTTGCAAAAGTGCTTCTACCTGTACCTGGTAAATGCAAAACAGGAAGATATTCATCTTCACGTACCTTGGCTTCAATTATCCAACGTATGTCTTCAGGAATCCCTTTGTGCATAAGCATTCTTAATCTTTCGAATCGAACTTGGTAAAGCTTCAGTAAAATATTTCGAGGAAAAGGAGGAAATTGTTTCTGCAATCTTGTGAGAATATCATCCATCTTGAATTTATATACAATATCAGTTTTGTGGGTAGCTGATGGAACTGACTTAAATAATCACGGAGTACCGTTATCCGCCATTTAACCGGAAAAAAAATGTATTTTTTTTTTTTTGAAGATTAGTAAAAATTATATTTACATCTAGTTATTTTCAAAACAAGGATCAGAAAGAAAAACAACTTCTTCTTGAGTAACATGATTTTCCAAAAAGAGTTTGAGTCTTTGTCCATTTACCTTGAATACGTTACCATTTTGAGGATTCTCAATGTCAACTGCTCCATAATGATACGCATGCTTAACCACAAATGGGCCAATCCATCTTGATCTCAACTTACCAGGAAATATGTGAAGTCTAGAATTATAAAGTAGAACTTTTTGCCCAACATCAAATGTTTTTCTTGAAATTAACTTGTCATGAAAGGCTTTAGTTCTTTCTTTATGAATTTTAGAATTCTCATATGCATCTTTTCTGAGTTCCTCAAGTTCATTTATGCCTGGAAAAGTTTCATTCTCACCCAAAAAGGAATATTTTAGCTCGGATGGCAATGGTTTTAAATCCAGCTTGGGTGGTTCAATAGTTGATGGTACAGTGACATTTGTGAGTGATGGAAGTTCCTCAAACTTTTGTTTCCAACAATGCTTAACCTGAAAAGAATTTAACAAAGAATCAGTGTGTGAAATTTCTGAAGCATTATCAAACTCACATTCAATTAAATAAGCTTCTAAAGGATCATGGAATGTGGTAGTGGTGAGATGTTCATGAACAAGTTCTTCAATGAAATCCACTTCATGTACTTCTGAATCATCACCAGGTTGCTTGCAAGTGTTGAACACATTTAATTCTAAAGTCATATTTCCAAAAGAAATGTTCAACATACCATTCCTGCAATTTATCAGAGCATTAGAAGTTGCAAGAAATGGACGGCCTAATATAACAGGAATTTGAACATTTGGATTTGAAACAGGATGTGTGTCCAAAACAATAAAATCAACAGGGAAGTAAAAATTATCAATTTGAACCAAAACATCTTCAACTATCCCTCGAGGAATTTTTACAAAACGATCAGCTAGTTGAAGTGTAAAAGGTGTTTCCTTGAGTTCACCTAAACCTAACTGTTGATAAACAGAAAAAGGCAAAAGATTAACACTAGCACCAAGATCAAGCAATGCACGTTCTATTCTAGTGTTTCCAATGATGCATGAGATTGTTGGACATCCAGGATCTTTGAATTTTGGTGGAGTAAGGTGCTGAATGATTGAGCTCACACTTTCCGTCAGTAATGCTTTCTTTTGTACATTATGTTTCCTTTTAACTGTGCACATGTCCTTCAAATATTTAGCATAAGATGGAACTTGTTTGATTGCATCCAATAAAGGAATGTTAATCTTAACTTGTTTGAAAAGTTCATAAATTTCTGCATTTTGATTCAAATTCTTTATTGTTTGCAACCTTTGAGGAAAAGGAGCAGGATGCATACCTTTTTCTTTGTCCAAATTTTCAAGAAGTTCAGACTTACCATCATCCTTACCATTACTTTTCGGAGGGGAAGGAGGATCTTGGTCTTTTGATGGAATCTTTTTGTCAATTGCCTTTCCACTTCGAAGAGTTGTGATAGAACTGGCATTTTCCTGTTGAGTTTCATTGGAGCAAGAAACAAGACATTGAGTAGAAGGGTTAGGCTGAGGTTGAGCAGGAAACTTACCTTTTTCTTGAATGCGTAATGAAGCTGTCAATGTGGACAAGGTTTTTTGATCTCATTGATGTCCTGTGAAGTCCGGTTATTCACATTTGCTTGTGTTTGCATGAATGCTTGCAATGTCTCTTCCAAGGTTTGTACACGTGAAGGTTGATAGGAAAAAGTGTTGCCCGGCTTTTGAGATTGTGGTACCTGAACATGATTATTATTCCGCCAACTGAAATTGGGATGATTTCTCCATTCAGGGTTATACGTTTCAGAGTAAGGAGAAGGAAAAAGCTTTTTAAATGTGTTTATGGAATTTACTTGATCATGCAACGCTTCTTTAAGAATGGGAATGTTTGGACATTCAGAAGTGGGGTGTCCCATGATTTCACAAATTCCACAACTTTCTTCATTTTTAACCGTTTTGACTTCTTTTACTTCTCTAAGTTCCATGGCTTCAATCTTTCTAGCCAAATTAGCTACTTTAGCTTTTATCTCATCTTCTTGACTAAAATGATATTTACCTCTGTTAGAAACAAGATTAGATCTATTGAAACTTTCAGAGGAATTATCTGTGTGCCAGGCTTGAGAGTTATCTGCCAAATGGTCTAGGTAGTCAAAGGCTTCTTCAGGTTCTTTTTCTAGAAACTCACCGTTACACATTGTTTCAACAAATTGTTTAGTTTCGGGATTTAAACTTTCATAAAAGAAACTAATAAGACGCCATTTTTCAAAACCATGATGTGGACAAGAACTTAACAAATCTTTAAAACGCTCCCAGCACTGAAAAAATGCTTCATTTTGATTTTGATTGAAATTTTGAATCTGTCTTTTCAAAGCAGTAGTTTTATGTGCTGGGAAAAATTTCTTTAGAAACTCAGTTTGTAATTCTTGCCATGTGCCAATTGACCTTGGTTTTAAATTATGAAGCCAAATTTTTGCTTTATCTTTTAAAGAAAAAGGAAATAATTTTAGCTTGACAATTTCATTTGTACATTGTTGGTCATTAAAGGTGACACATACATCTTCGAAGTCTTTTAGAAACGAGTAAGCACTTTCCGATTCTAACCCATGGAAATTTGGAAGCAAAGCTATCATACCTGGTTTAAAACGAAAGTTGTTTGCATTGAGAGGAAAAATAAAACAAGAGGGTGATGAGCTTCGAGTTGGTTGCAAGTAGTCACGCATGGTGCGTACTTGTCTGTTCTCATCTTCAGCATGAACACTTTCATTGTCAGCCATGGTAGGAGTTGTATTAGAAAGATTACCTGAAAAAGTTTCACAATAAAATCTAACTAAACGACGAGATCTAAAATCACGTCGCCAAACAAGCATAAAACAAAGTTAATATACAGATTAGGCGGTATAACCAGCCAATAGAAATAAAACAAAGTTAATATACAATATAAATATAAATATATAGAAAATTAGGATGTATAACCAACCAATAAAAATAAATATACTTATAAACTTATATACTTAGTATTGCCTCCCCGGCAACGGCGCCAAAAACTTGATGGAAACTCAATTAAGAGTTGTAAACCCAAGTGCAGGTTATGTTCAAGTAATAAATTCTCGGGTGTCCGAGGTCGAACCACAGGGAAGCGTATTAGTAAGTATAAGTTTATAAATATATAAGAAAAAGAAAGTAAACAAGATATTAGGGAATCAACAACAAAACAAGATAAACAAAATAACATAAAAGAAATTAAACAAGATATAAAAAACAATAATAAAAGATGTTGAGGTTAGAGAATCCACTCTTGGTGTTATGCTAAGATTAATCTTGTTTTATTACACAATTGAAATCCACACATAAAGGAGGTTCCAATCGGAAGGTTTTGCAATTCAGTCCAAATTGTCCAACGTCCATAGCATATGATATTATGTTCATTTGGTGTCCTCAAAACTCATAAAAAGAGTCCAAGCATTCCTTATGCCAAGGTATATGTCTACAACAAATCAAGGTTATGAAACCAAGCATTTACTGTGCCATTTTCCTTGTCAATAATGAATCAAGATCTCTACTTTGCAAGTATGATTTTAAACCAAAAGAAAATATTATCTATACTAGTGTTTATAAATGATGATTCATTTTAGCTCATGTTTAAGAGACTAACCTTAGCATTTACCAAAAGCTTCACCTCATCACCCCAACAATATGATTAGCAACACATACTAGATATGAATAAAATGAAAAGAAATGTAAGAAGCATAAGTAAATAAAGAAAAAGAAAACTAGAGAAAGAAAAGAAGAAGAAAACTTAGAGAATTTTATTACAATGGCTAATATCCTACCAATGTACAATGTATCCCAATACTCATCCAAGGCCCTCTATTTATACACATTTTGGAGAGCTAAATGACAAGAGACAAGCTTTATAAATTTCAAAGGTAGGTATAATAGGTGGGTGCATTTTTCTAACAATTTTCGTCATGTTGTATGACAATTCTGATCAGCCAGCTTGATGGTCGATTTTGTCAATGTTGGAAGCTCGATCTGATCAAATGGTATTCTAGAAACATATGCCCCTATCAGTTACTGATCCATAGCCGTTGGAATCAGATCATTTGCTCATGTGGATCGGACGATATGGTCAAAATACCAAAACGGTGCAGAACAGACGTCATTGCACATCAGCCAACTTGATGGTTGATTTCGGTAGGGAAAACGACTCCGTTTCAAGAAGTGTAAAACATGAAAAAGATAGATATGCCTCTTAACTTTGCACTGTCAAAATTTCAGCCTTAATGCTTTGGTGAAACTCCAGATATAGCTGATATGGAAAAAAGGTGTCGGAACTGGACCTGAATTGGATTTGCCCTTAATTCTTGATTTAACCTAGTAATCTGAAATCACTCAAAGAAACTCATGAAAAACACCAAATTACATAAAAATATAACAGATCATAAACACAAGTAGACTAAGCAATAATAACTCGTATTTGACAGAAAACAATAATAAAACATAACTAAAAACTATATAATTATACGAGTTATCACCTAACCTGCCCACACCTTCCCCACACGCCACCTCTGCTGCACATGATACCAACCTGCACCACCTGACCTACTGCTTGGCTCCCATGTTCTACACCCTATACACCTGCACCCCATTGCTTGAAGTCAACCCCAAATCCTATATTTTTGGAGAATTGGATCCCCAAGCTCTACAAAAGAGCAGCAACACAATCGGGAGAGGGGGTTGGTTTTCTTGGCTTTTGAAATTTTTAGAAGAAAAACACCATTCACAGCCCCACCACAACCATCGTGCACCGCCACCTTCAACACCACCTCAAAAAGCCACCGAACCTTTCACTACAAAACCAAAACCATCGTGCATAACCCAGACCCACTGCACCTACCAACACAGACCACCAAAAAAAACCATTCTCGACAAAGAACCAAAACCACCGATCAACACCCGAGACCCCTTTCCATCACCACACAATCATCAAACACAAAAACCAAAACAAGCACAACAAGAAAACCAGAAAACAAACACAAAAAATAACCTTTGGGTTTTGTTGTTGGATTTAACCACTCAAGTGCACTTATTGTTAACAAGTAATATAATGAAAAGTAGAGTGTCGAACCCACGAGGAATTGTTACTAAATTCGTTAAGTACTAAAATTAAAACAACTCAATCTTATTCAAACAATTAATTAAAGGTTGTAAATAAAAGAAAATAATAAACTTCGCTCAACACTTCGCTTGAACGTCTCTTACCCTCTTAACTTGATTAATGACCTTGAGTTGTTAACCTAGAGTTCTAATCTATTTATAAGTAGCTGTCGATGGTCTTATAAAAATATCTCTCTTAACTAATTAACTATATGTCTATGATAATTGAATTGAAGAGAAACTCATTAAGCTTAGACTCTAAAATTGATTACACATGACACGTAAGTATATTTCTACCCTACATACAGATCAATTCTTCATAATAATTGAATATGAAACATGTGTTATTCAATCCATGTCTAACACTAAACTCCCTATGTCTAGTTGTATTTAGGTTCACATCAATCTAATTGGTAGCTAAGCAATTAGAAGCATTAAGAACAAGATTAAATAAACAACGTCAATTATCATTAAATCAAGAAAGAAACTAAAATAATCCAAACTATATGTTGAGTTCCATTGCAATCCTAGAAAAATATATTTAGTTCATACTAATTAATAAAAATATAAAACAAAGGAGTTTCACCATCATAAATATTACAAGAAAGATAAAGAAGATAAGGGATAAGAGAAAACTAAAGGGTTGTCAGATCGTGAGTCTTCAATCCTTCAAAATCTCTATTGCTCCTTGCAAATCTTTGGTGGCTGCTCTCCTCTTAAGAAAATTAGGTTATTTACAAGCTAAGAAGTGTAGAAGGTCCTAAGGGTTCCTATTTATAGAGCCTTTAAAAGCCTAAAGAAGGAAAACTTTGTGGCCAATAAAGTGCTTCCAGCTTGGACTCTTTCCACATATGAATAGATTCTCTCCTTCTTGCTTTAGGACTCTACAAAAATATAAAAGATATTAAATTAATAACTATATTAAACATAAATAAATAAAACTAAATTAAAACTAAATAAAAATAACTAAAAAATTTTAATTAATAGTTTAAACTATAAGGACTTAGCTAATTTAAAAGCACAAAATAAGATAAAATAACTTTATTTCATAGAGTTATCACGCCCACAAACTTAAGATTTTGCTAGTCCCGATCAAAACAAAACAAAACAAACAAACTATATAAAATAAATCAAAACACAACTCAAGATAAATGCACTTAAATAATGATTCCCTTAATTGTCCACAAAAGTTATCTCAAAATCCCGACTTAGAGAAGAACACAAACATAATCCAACTTTATGATTCAATTCAATCGTATGCCTTATGCTTGAATGGATTTTCAGTGTGTGTGTGTAAAATCTCTTTGCAAATCAATGCATGCAATCTAAATAAGTTTATATAAATGCAAAATACGAATTATAGTACTAGAATCTCACATGTTTGCTTTTCATCTCTCTCTCTCCACTAAAGTAGACTAACACTTCATCAAGGATCAAGTAGGTCTTTATTAAGCTTGTAATGTAAGGCTAGGGTCAAGGTAGGATAAAGATATATTTCGGTTTAAATCACCCATAGACACTTTACATTTTTTTCTTCAGGATTTTCGAGAACTATAGTCTTTTCCTCAAATTACATACTTCATTCTTTGAATGCATCTTCCTTTTTGCTTCACCAATTTATTCTTTTTTTTTTCTTGTTCTTCGTTTTCGAAGAACCATAAACTTTTTTTTATTCACTATTTCACCCAAATTCGACATGGCTCGTAAATTGTTTTCCTGTAATATCATCACATGTCTACGTAGCGAGGGTTAATCATGGTTTTTCCTATTTGGCTAGGCTAAAAGATGTGGCAATCAGGGAAAAGAGATATATCAATTAAGCACAATGGGGTAAACTAAGGATATTAATATATAAAGGTAAGCTTGAAAGGCTCAAACGATCCAAAGATGGCCTAAATCACTTCCTCAACTTAGTGTTGTCTAGGATCTCGCCTTGAGAGAGAATCAAACAAATTCAAGGCTCTGGACATAATCGCAATTCACATCAACATAATCAGTTTTTTAAATAAGCAATGCAAATCTAAACAAGAGATCAAGTGCTCAATTTGTGAAAATCACATCCTAACATGAGACTAACAAAAGAATTTAACACAACTTCTTCTCATGCTTATGTTTTTTTCCCAAAAATCAAGATAAATCAATAACTAAAATTCATCGTTGGATAAGGATTCCGTCATAATAAGTGCAATTTATCTCAAGCAAAATCAATTTTTTTTAGACTTCTAATAAATTAGAATAAAATTAGAAAATCACACAAACTAAAATAAATCTAAAGACACACCCCCAAACTTAAAACAAACATTATCCTCAATGTGTAGTCATTAAAAAAAAAAGAACAAGAGAACTCCCCTCTCAATGCAAGCAAAGCAAGAGAGCTCTAGTTTTTCTCTTAGTCCTTACGATGCTTGTCCAAGTCTGGTGAGTGCCTACTACAAAAGAAAACAAAATAAAAATAAATTAATAAAAATATCCTAAAAATTTAAATTTAAATGGAAAAGAAAAAGTTTAGTGCCTCCCAAGAAGCACTTGATTTATAGTCATCGGCTTGACTATCTCATGCCCATTAACTGGCATCCTTCCACTTGAACCATTGCCCCCCTTTTCCTTTGATTTATGAGGCCTGACATTCACAAAATTGTGGCATCCATGCATCTTGGAAGTAGAATGTGAAACTGCCTCAAGTGGTATAGTGGAACAATTTTCATTGAATGCTTCTTTGGAATCACTGTTCACCACTTTAACTGCCAAACATTCATCAAATTCGTTAGGAAACTTCATAGCCTTAAAAACTTCAAAAGTTACTATTGGTCTTGAACCCTCATGGTAAGTTCTCCTTTTTGCACATCAATGAGAGTTCTACCGGTAGCTAGGAATGGTCTCCCAAGAATTATGGGTATTTTACTATCTTCCTCCATGTCAAGAACAATAAAACTAGCAAGAAAGAAGAATTTGTCAACCTTGACTACCACATCTTTAACCATGCCTCTTGGATGTTTGATGGATCTATCGGCTAGTTGCAACATCACTGTAGTGGGTTTTATTTCACCCAAACCAAGTTTGCAATAGATAGAAAGAGGCATTAAATTGATACTCGCCCCTAAATCACATAAAGCTTTACCAAAAATTTTATTACCAATGGCACATGGAATGGTGAAGCTTCCTGGATCTTTGAGTTTGGGTGGGAGTTTCTTTTGAAGGATAGCGCTGCACTCTTCAGTAAGTGAAACTGTCTCAATTTCATCCAATTTCCTCTTCTTGGATAATATTTCTTTCATAAACTTGACATATTTAGGCATTTGTTCTAAAGCATTAGCAAAAGGTATATTAATATGGATCTTATTAAATACCTCAAGAAACTTCTGAAACTGCTTGTCAAGTTTTTGCTTTTAAAGGCGCTGAGTAAAGGGTGGTGGTGGGTAGACTGGAGGCTTCTTCTCTTCTTCTTGAGCCTTTTCAATTTCTTTTTCCCCTAAATTTTCGCTTCAAGAGGCTTGGGTGGCAATTCTAGCACTTCAGTTTGAAGACGCTGAGGAAAGGGTGGTGGTGGGTAGATTGGAGGTTGCTTTTCTTGAATTTTCTCATTATTCTTCTTGCTACCCACTTCTACTTCTTTCCCGCTCCTTAATGTGATGGCATTGCATTGTTCTTTCCCATGGCTCTTAGAATTGGTCACAGTATCGCTTGGAAGAGTTCCCATAGGGCGATTGCTAATAGCAGAAGCAAGTTGGCTAACTTGTGTCTCAAGACTTCTAAGTGATGCGTTGTTTGATGCCATGTACTGCATAAACAACTCTTCCATAGATGTTTTATTTTCTTGGATAGGAGCCCGGGATTGTGCTTGAAAACCAAGATGGACTACTTGCTTAGCTTGTGATGATGAACCTTGATTATTGTTCCAGGACAAGTTTTGCTGATTTCTCCAACCTGGATTATAATCGTTGGGATATAGGTTGTTCTGCTGCCTATTATAGTTTCCAACATATTGAACAGATTCAGCCTTTGTTGGGCATCTATCATTGGTGTGTCCTTCCCCTCAAAATTCACATGTTACAAATGGGCTTTGGACTGAATGCACACTCATAGTGTCAAATTTCTTGGACAAAGCAACCATCTGCGTCGATAAGGCACTGATCTCATCCAACTGATAAACTCCTACACCTTTCTTTGGAAAACTTCTCTCATTAGACCATTGATAATTATTGGAAGTCATTTTCTCAATTAAATCATAAGCCTCATCAATTTCTTTTCCCATGAGAGCCCGACCTGCTGTAGCATCGATAGAACTTCTAGTAGGACCGATTAACCCATTGTAGAAAGTATGCACCTGAAGCCATTTAGGTATCCCATGATGAGGACATCGTCGGAGCAGATCTTTGTACCTTTCCCAAGCTTCATATAATGATTCTGAGTCATACTGCATAAAAGATGTGATATCGTTCTGCATTTTAGCTGTCTTGGCAGGGGGAAAATATTTGGTAAGAAATTTCTAGGCAAGATCATTCCAAGTAGTAATGGAGCCAGTAGAAAGGGAGTGCAACCAACTCTTGGCCTTATCTCAAAGTGAGAAAGGGAAGAGTCTCAGTCTAATGGCATCGTCAGAAATGCCATTTTGTTTGAAAATATCGCAAATCTCCAGGAAATTCACGATGTGAGCATTCGGATCAATTTTCGGTAAGCCGCCAAACTGAACTGATGTTTGAATCATCTCAAAACTATTTGCCTGGATGGCACGCCTCTGGATACTGTTCTGAAGTTCTTGCATGAGAGGAGACCCAAACTCTCGCAAAGTCTTTGTATCGTTAGCTTCAGTCATTGTACCTGAAAATAAGAAAGAAAAAGAAAGTTTAAATTAAGACTAAGGTTACTTGGTATTAATATTAACAAAAATAATAAACAATTCCCCGGCAACGACGCCAAAAACTTGTTTTCGGATTTAACCACACAAGTGCACGTATCATTAACAAGTAATAAAGTGAAAAGTAGAGTATCGTTCCCACGAGGAATTGTTACCAAATTCGTTAAGTACTAAAATTAACACAACTTAATCTTATTCAAACAAACGATTAGAAATTATAAACTAAAAACTAAATTAAAGAAGGAAAATTAAAATTTGGATTAAATCAAATGAGAAAAGCCTAAGATTACAATTTTCTTCAACACTTCGTATGAACATCTCTTACCCTTTTAACTTGATTAATGACAATGATTTGTTAACCTATAATTCTAATCTATTTATAAGGATCTTCCGATGGCCTTATAAAAATATCTCTCTTAACCAATTAACTATATTCCTATGATAATTGAATTAAAGAGAAACTCATTAAGCTTAGACTCTAAAATTGGTTACACATGACATGTAAGTATATTCCTACCCTGCATGCAGATCAATTCATCATAATAAATTAATATGAAACATGTGTTATTCAATCTATGTCTAACACTAAACTCCCCTTTCCAAGTTGTATCTAGGTTACCACATCAATCTAATTGGTGGTCAAACAATTAGAAGCATTAAGAACAAGATTGAATAAACAACTCAAATATCATTAAATCAAGCAAGAGAGTAAAATCATCCAAATTACATGTTGAGTTCCATTGCAATCCTAGAAAAATATATTTAGTTCATACTAATTAATAAAAATATAAAACAAAGGAGTTTCACCATCATAAATATTACAAGAGAGATAAAGAAGATAAGGGATAAGAAAAAACTAAAGAGTTGTCAGATCGTCAGTCTTCAATCCTTCAAAATCTCTATTGCTCCTTGTAAATCTTTGGTGGCTGCTCTCCTCTTAAGAAAATTAGGTTATTTACAAGCTAAGAAGTGTAGAAGGTCCTAAGGGTTCCTATTTATAGAGCCTTTAAAAGCCTAAAGAAGGAAAACTTTGTGGCCAATTAACTGCTTCCAGCTTGGACTCTTTCCACATATGAACAGATTCTCTCCTTCTTGCTTTAGGACTCTACAAAAATATAAAAGATATTAAATTAATAACTATATTAAACATAAAATAAATAAATAAAACTAAATTAAAAATAACTAAAAATATTTAATTAATAATTTAAACTATAAGGACTTAGCTAATTTAAAAGCACAAAATAAGGTAAAATAACTTTATTTCATAAAGTTATCACATACCAATATCATTCTTCATTATTTGGATGTGATGAATATTGAGAGAAATATGTTTGAAATGTTTTTAACACAATGATGGATGTAAAGGGCAAAATAAAAGACAATATAAAGGCTAGAGTGGATTTATCATTACTTTGCAAACGACTTGAATTAGAATTTATGGAAAGCAATGGAAAAACATACAAGCCTAAAGCCACTTACACTTTAAACATAGAGAATCAAAAAAGAGTTTGTTCTTAGGTTAAACAATTACGAATTCCTGATCGATTTGCCTCGAATATTGGTCTCTATGCAAATATGGCTGAAGGGAGGTTTTAAGGGAAAAAAGTCATAATTGTCATATCTTTATGTAGCGATTGCTTGCAATTGCGTTTCGCTATTTTGTGCCAAACATAATTTAGTATGCAATTATAGAGCTATTAGATCTCCAACGAAATTAATGTTGGCAGATTGAGGTATTGGAAACAAATATTGTTGAAACTATTTGCAAATTGGTGACAATCTTTCCTCCCAATTTTTTTGATTTAACGGAACATTTTCCTATTCACCTATCTTGCGAGGCTAAAGTTGGTGAGCTTGTCCATTATCGATGAATGTATCCATTTGAAAGGTACTAAATTTGAATTTCAATATATACATGACCTTAATCTGCATATTCATTTTTTTTCATTTGTTTATGATTCTTAGGTTCTTGCATCATCTAAAACAGAATGTGAAAAATCTCATATGTGTAGAAGGGTTTAAAGTAGAGGCATATATTATGGAAGAAATTTCATCCTTTTGCGCCTTGTACTTTGAACCAAATGTACAAACAATATTTACTCCGGTATCACGAAATGATGATGGGGGGATTTGGATCTGATGGGACGACTTTTAATTTTCCCACATCCAAGGAAATCTTTCGACCCAAAAAATACGAAGGCTCGTTATCTAGACCAAGATGAGTAAGTTGCAATTGGAATATATGTCTTAATGAATTGAAAGGAGGTTATACCTTACATTAAGTAAGAACCTTTCAACATTGATATATTGCGAGATAATATAGTAATTATCCTAACTCATATAATAATCGATATTAGGATTTTTGATGAGATGATGAAAATCGATGCACCGAACATTAGTGATGTCGAGTTGGAGAAAATTCATGCAGCAAGATTTAGAAAATGGTTAAAGGAATATATAAGTTATTTCATAATGGTTGCAAACATGATGTTATAGTTCAAACTTGTTGTGTTTTAATAATTTTCGTTATTGTTCAATAGTTCAGCTAAGTTCTGTTCAAGCTGACTCTCGTACCATTGAGCTATCCCATGGACGTATGGTATGGTGTTATCAAGGATATTTCATTAATGGTTTCAAGTTTCATACATTAGATTATTGATAAACTTGAAAAAACATGAATAACGGAGTATTCGTGAAAGGCAGTTGTTATAATGATTATGAACATGATTTTTATGGAATGTTGGTAGATATTATCGAGTTGGAATATTTTGGTAGGAGAAATCGCTTACCTTTTACATGTCACTGGTTTGATAAAAATAAAGATATTTGGATAGATCCCCATAATGGTTTGAAGGTCTTCAAAATAATATGCATATTCCGACAATTGTAACATATTTAAAGGATCTTGACAATCCTTGACTTCTTGCTCATGAATCATGATGAATTGGAAGAAGTTTTGTTGTGGCACAACATCAAGAAGAAAATAATGATGATGATGGAGGCGAATTTGGAGAAAAAGAATACGAACAGGAAGAAGAAAAAGAAAACAATAAAAAGAGGAAGAGGAAGAGAAAGAGAAAGAGAAAGAGAGAGAAGAAAGAAGAAAATGACAATGATGATTAGAAACTAAAAGTTAGAAAAATTTCACTTACCTTACTATTATACTTTTCTTTATTTGATATTATGTTTTTGTTATAGTCATATCATAACATATTATTATATGTTTGTTGATTTAATAAGTTATTTAATTTTAAGTAATTTTATATTATGTTTTTATAAAGTCAATTATTTATTTACTAATAATATTTGTACATTTCTTATTAAAGATAAAATGTGACGAGTCAGACATAGTGGAAAGAAAGCACGAAGTGGAATATAGGCTATTTTTAAAGCAGCCAGTAGGTGACAATGATCGTTTGAGGACCCTTCTTTACCGCCTATTCCCACTCAGTTGCCTCCCTCGGACTCCCTCTCCCCTTGGCATTAATGAATATAGACCAGTACCTAATCAATGACCTCTTACCCATAGATGTCCCTAAGGAAAATGAACCAGAGATTGAGATACCTGAATCGGATCTCCCCCAGGTACCCACTGTTGATAGTATGGCTTCTGGCAGCTCAAGGAAATGAGGTAGAGGTCGTACTCAATGTTTGCCGACATCGACAAATTCGATCGATAGGTTCTGGATTACATGTCAATGAGACACGTAAGTTCATTGCATTTTCTTAATTTTATTCTTTAATAACAGTTAATTAGACTTACTCCCATAAATTGGACTGAAATGCTTTGCTTTTTATAGTACTTTCATGAAGAGTCGTGAGAAATCCACTACTTCAATAGATTGTGGCTGACTTGGAAAAAAGGTTCCTCCAATGTCAAGGTTTGCATGTGGGATTTATTTCAGGTATCATTTACTTAAATATATCATTATTTTAATTTATTTAATCGAACATATTTTTATATACTAATTAATATTATGTCATTGTAGAAAAAATGCATGTGGCCTCCCAAACAAACACCTCTCGTTAGAAAAATATGTAAGGCAACATGTAAGGAACAAATGAAAGACATGCTGGGGACTGAGAGGAAAAATGCTATGGTCGTATTTGGGATTGATAAAATACAAGAATTCAAAGGATACATATGTGACTGGATAGCTATTGATGTTTGGGACGAACTTATTGATAGAGAATGGAGTGCTAATGCTTGGAAAAGAAAGTCCCAATAGGTCAAAGCTAATCGAAACACGAAAAAAGAAGGATGTATTACGAAGCACACAAGAGGATCAACTCATTTTCTACTTCATGCACATCGGATGGTAAGAACTTTTTATAGTTTTTACGTAATTTATTTTTTGAAAATTTTTATATTAAGTTATATTTCATTAATTGTTTTATACAAATAACTATGTGTTGTGAAATTTAATTGAATATAGTCATAAGAGATGAATCGTCAAGCTACCTTGAGAGAAGTTGATGTGAACCCTTCAGGATTTCAATTTGAAACTTACCCAAGAAAGTCAATATTCAAGTAAAGAAAGATCAACGATGTGAACCCTTAAGGATTGAAACCCTTGAACCCTCAATCAATTTGAAACTTACCCAAGAAAGCCAATATTCAAGTCAAGAACGATCTAGACCCGTTCAAAACTTGTTTCAAGAACCTAAATTTGGTGTGAACGCCACAAAGGGATTGCCTTTGATAAGTTCTTTAGTTCTGTCAAGAACAAGTAGAGAAAATACTCTCCAAGAAGTATAAACTTCAATTGATAAAAATCATATTAACAAAGTCTAATGAAGTAGGCGACTAAACAAGCTTTATATAGCCTCCCTACCAAAGCGTAGGTCGACTAGGACTAACCTAAATAGTACTATGCCTAAGTCAGCTACACTAATTAAAATAAGCTGAACATGCTCAAGCCCAAAACATAATAATTTAAAAGAAGCCCAACTAGTTAAATGAAATAGGCCCCGCAAGCCTATTAGACTTAATACAAGAAATTAGACCCCACATGACTAATGGATTAATGAATTAGAATAGGCCCACATATGCCACATCAATTAATGAAACAAGATAGGCCCACACCAATCCTTTCTATGCCGCCCCTTTAACCAGCTCATATTTCATGGATTAAAGTTGGATTCAAGCCCATCTTGAATGTTGAAGTCTTTCTTGAACAAGTTGCAACTTGGCCCAAGTGGATTCCACTAATTCTTGCAATGTTTCCTTGATCTTCTTAGGTCTTGACCTATATGGAACTTGCAATGAATCTTGAAGAACTTGCAATGGATCTTTAAGATTTGGTCCATCTTGGATCCCATCATTCCCCCTTTCCTCGAAAGGATTCGTCATCAAATCTTTGCCTTGCTTGTAACAGTGACGGCTCTAGGTACGAAATCAAGTTGATGCTCAATGCCTTTTATGGGTGGCAACCCATCCGGCATCTCCTCCGAAAATAACTTCTCGAACTCTTGCAACAAAGAAAAGCCAAACTAGGAAGAGATCGGTTAGTTTCATCAAGATTAAGAACCTCACTCTCCTTTGCATGAAAACTCATTTTTGTCTTTTCTTTTCTCTCGGTAGGAACTCTCTCTTGTTTCTCTCGTGGCTCCACTCTCTTTTCTTTATTTGCAACCACTTATCTTTTTTTTTTCTATTCTCTCTTTTTCTTGAGTTTTCGGCCTCACTCTCATCTTTCTTTTCCCACATTTTTTCTTTCTTGTGTTTCGGCCTCACTCTTCTTCTTCTTCTTCTTTTTGCTCAAACTCATTTTTCATCTCCCCGAACACCAAATTTATCCGTTCAAATTCTTGTTACATAGTCTGCCACACAAAATTTGCCTCCTCCTTAGGTGTTAAGCTACTTTTGTGAGACATCGTTAATATGCTGCAAAACAAGATTGTTAGTGATAAAAAAAAACTCACACACTCCTTTAGTGTTTACACTCAAATAATATTATCACTCAACTCGTTTCACTCTTTTTTTTTTGGCTTTTTCCAATAATAATATCACCCACTCTTGCCTTTTACCACACTTATTTTCTCTTTCAAGTTCTTTAAGAACTAGTTGAACTCAACCAAGAACACCCTTGTATTATTCTAACCAGCAAAAGATTCAAGAAACAAGAAAATATATAGAATGACACTAAACAAGAAACAATAAGCTAAAGAAAAGATCAATCAAAGAACAATATAATTAATTCACTTCTTTCTTTCGAAACTTCTTTTTTATTTTTTTTTCGAGACTCTTTTCTTATTCTTGGTTTTCTTTTTGTCTCGGATTTTTTTCGTTCTTTCTCTTTTTGACTTGTCGAATTGCCTTCTTCTTTCGTTTTTTTTCAAGAAATCAAGAACGATCAAGATTCGACCAAGATTGAATTTTATAGATCAAGAACCCAAAAAGCACTAATCTTGATCTAATTCAACTTACAAGAACGAAACCCCAAAGCAAGAATGCCTAAAAGCTAAAAACCCCAAGACAAGAATACCTAAAAGCTATAACCCCAAGACAAGAATACCTGAAACCCCAAAATCTTGTTAGATTGATTTGAAAAGATAAAATACCTGATTGGAACCCTAAGCTCTGATAGCAAATGATGTGAATCCTTAAGGAATGAAACCCTTGAACCCTCAATCAATTTGAAACTTACCCAAGAAAGTCAATATTCAAGTCAAGAAAGATCTAGACCCATTGAAAACTTGTTTTAAGAACCTAGATTTGGTGTGAACGCCTCAAAGGGATTGCCTTTGATAAGTTCATTAGTTTTGTGAAGAACAAGTAGAGAAAATACTCTCCAAGAAGTATAAACTTCAATTGATAAAAATCATATTAACAAAATCTAATGAAGTAGGCGGCTAAACATGCTTTATATAACCTCCCTACCAAAGCCTAGGTCGGCTAGGACTAACCTAAATAATACTATGCCTAAGTCAGCTACACTAATTAATAGGCTGAACATGCTCAAGCCCAAAAAAAATAATTTAAAAGAGGTCTAACTAGTTTAATGAAATAGGCCCCACAAGCCTATTAGACTTAATATAAGAAATTAGGCCCCACATGCCTAATGGATTAATGAATTAGAATAGGCCCACCTATGCCACATCAATTAATGAAACAAGATAGGCCCACACCAATCCTCTCTATGCCACCCCCTTGGATTCAAGCTCATCTTGAATGTTGAAGTTTTTCTTGAACAATTTGCAACTAGGCCCAAGTGGATTCCACCAATTCTTGCAATGTTTCCTGATCTTCTGAGGTCTTGACCCATATGGAACTTGCAATAAATCTTGAAGAACTTGCAATGAATCTTTAAGATTTGGTCCATCTTGGATCCCTTCAGAAGTATTTGATCACACCCATAAACATAAAGGGAGTCATGGTGATTACATGGACAATAAGTCCAAAGCTATTGGTGTAAGTCTTTAACATTATAAATTTATGTTTATAATTTTCTTTTACATTACTTAATTATCTAGACTTTCTATTCCTTATAACTAAATAGTTTATATGTCGATTATAATGTATTCAATTCACTATATTTTAATGTTTGAAATTGTAGGAAAGCTATAATGTTTCTTTGCAACAAAGGTAAGGGACGATTCATCTACATATTCGGAGTTCGATTATCAGGTATGGTCTCAAGCTATATTAGGGGCATTCAAACTACTCGGACTTATAGTTATAGGTTTGGAACAAGACCACGTACTTGGGATGTTCTCCCTCTAGCAGCTCTAGTTCAGAAACAAGCAACTACTCTGCATGTGGTCCTTCCACTGTACCACGGGAGGCAACAATTGAGTTCGAGGCAGTGCAACACTGCAACAAAATTTTGACCACTTACAAAACGAGGTCAAGAAAATAAAGGATGTCTTGCTTGGTTTGAGGCAAATGTTTGAACCTTTAGCGCAATCACGTGGTGAAGGTGGATCTGATGGCAATCCAAGACTTTGATTCCATTTGGAACAATATGTTTTAAAATAATTTTTAACATTTTGTTATTCGATTATTACTACACTATTTATGAGATTTTATTTAACTATGGTGATTTCTGTTTATTTATTTAAATCCTATTAAATTTTTATATTATAAATTATTGTAATTTTTAAGTTAATTGTCTAAAAAATAAAAATAAAAATGTAAAGCATTATTTGCGACATATTTAAGTTGAATTACCAACGAAATTTCATTGGTAATAAAAGAGTATTGATGCAGGTCCAAAAGGAGATTAATATGTTTTATTAATACTAGATTATGGTACACCCACTATGTGGGTGAATAAAATAAAAAAGTGAGTAAAAAATTATATTTAACAAAAATTTATTAGTGGGTAGTTTGTAACTTGTAAGTATGGTAGTTTTTGTTAAAAGAAGTTTGTAGTTTTAGAAAAAAGGTTGATAAATTTTTTAAAAATAAAAATCATATAAAAATTGAAAAGTCATCAATAACCTTAGTATGTTTTTTTGATATAATAATTTTTTTTTTTTTTTTGTATTTTCCCTAACTGAGTTGGTGTCACTTGACTTGTGACACCAACTAGGCATGGCAATTTAAAATGCGGATTCGGATATCCGATTCATTTTTTGCGAATTCGGATTTGCTGATTCGCATATAAGTGGGATTCAGATATTATAATTATTATCCGCAGCGGATTCAGAGCGGATGCGGATACGAAACTTCGGATATCCATTATCCGAATCCGCATTACTTTTGCAGATTCGGATAGAGGATTCGGATAGAGGATTCAAATATTCGAATCTGAATCCGCTTATTTGTAAAACACATATATTTTGTTTGATTTTATATTTTTATTTTTTTAAAAATTGATTTATTGAATTCATATTTTTAGCGGATTCGGATATCCGGCAGATAATGTTATTTAATTTGGATTTGGATTCGGATAGTAATATGCAGATTAAATGCGGATAATTTGCGGATTCGGATTTTAAAATAATTTTACGGATTTGGATAGTACAAAAAATGCAGATATCTGATCTGCTGCCATCCTTAACACCAACTCAGTCATTCAGTTTATATATAGTATAGATAGAAATGTTAGTTAAGTGTCAATATAGTTAGTTAATGGTATTTAATATAATAGTTAGCAAAACCAGCAAGTGAGGGAAGAGAGAGATATATAAAGGACAGAAACTAGCCTTGTACTAAGATTGAAAATTACTAAACAAAATTATAATTTCTCTCTCTATATTATGTTAAAACAACTTCTTTCTGATTTTCTTCCTCTTTTATATTCTTCTCTATTCTTCCAGGTTGTAAGTTGATCTAATTTGATCTGCATAAAAAACTTAAAAATTCTTTCAACCGAAAACCATAAAAAAAAATATTTTATTTTTTTGCAAAACCTTTTGTGATTTTATTTTTTTTCGCTTTTGGATTTTTTCATGGGTTTCTTGACTGTTGGAAAGATTGTATTTGTTTGAGTTTCATGAAAATTTTGTGTGGTTGGCCGAAAAACATTGTGGCTTGGTAAAATTGTGGTTGTTTGGCTAAAAAAATTTCTGGTTTTCTAAAAAAAAAAAATTGCTTCTGTGATGCTTGTGCTTGATTATGTTTATTGTTTGTAATTATGGTTGATGGATGGCTGTTTATATAATGATTTTTGTTGCAAAAATTTAGGTTTCAATCAATGAGAGAGATCTGATCGGCTGATAGATCCCATCTTGTTTCTCCCTTTTATATTGATTATTTAAATTTTTTTTGGCTAAATCTGAAAAATATGCTCTTAATAGTCAAATTTTTGTTAAATAGTCTAATGGGTAAGAGTTATTTGAAAAAGATAAATGAAAAAGTTAAAAATTGTTAAGAAAGATATTGTAAAGACAAAATTATCCTTAATGAAAAAAAAAATCTTCTTTTCTTTTCACCTCCCATTAAAGAAATATTATTTAATAAAAAATTTAACTGAAAATAAATTTAAAAATAAAATATTTAAATATATATTTTTTTAATTTTAAAAAATAAAAATTTTAATTTAAGAAATATTATTTTTATTATTTTTTATTTTATAAAATTTTTTAATTTGAAAAAGTAAATTAAAAATTAAAAAATTAAAAAATTTAAATATTAATTTTTAAAATTAAAAATTTTATTTTCAAAAAATTTTATTTTTTAATTAAAAAAGTAAATTAAAAAATAAGAGGAAAATGGAGGAGAAGGTTTTTTTATCAAGGGTAATTTTGTCTTTACAATTTTCTTCCTAACGATTTTTTATTTTTTAAATAATTCTTACTCGTTATGCCATTTAACAATTATTGTATTGTGGATTGTATATTTTTCAAATTTACCCATTTTTTTTCCTTTTTCCTTGATTTCTAGAAATTGATTTTCCCTTTTTTTGGTGTCTTATTTTTTTATTGAATTTTCCATTTTGGTTATTCAATATTTTATATTTTCTAGATTTCTTTCCTTTTCTTTCGAATTTCTTTGTTTGGGTCCAAGATTTTTCGGTTTTCTTTTTATTTTCTGAATTTTTATTTTTTTTGGAATTCTGATTTTCTTGACTTCTATAAAAATTTCTAAAAATAAATAAATATTAGAAATAAAAGACGAAGGAATTGAAATAAATAAAATAAACTGAATAAAAATATATGCTTAAAATTAAGCCGTCTGACGTTGGGTTTGAAAACCCAATTAACAAAATCAAAGATCCAATCAACAAATTTCAAAACCTAATCAACAATTCAAAGGTCCGAACAACAAATTAGATTTTAGACATAAAATTGAAGTCTAATTCGATTTAATAAAATTTCAATATAAATTCGAGAGCTGAATTTAGTTTTATATCCGAATCATAGAACGAACTTGAACTAATCTTAAAAAAGAATGAAAGAAATTGGGCTGATCACGAATTAGGTCAAATCATTTATAAATAATCCGGATAAAAGTTGATGTGTACGATATCAATTGCAAAGAATATGAGGATTGGAAATTATCTTGCATGTGTGTGTTATTTCGGCATATAATTAGGATAATAGAGTTTGTTTTGGCTAATCCAAAACGGATGAAACCGAGGAAGGCTGCGTCCTCAAGACAAAGCACGACAACCTAAGCCTTAGAACCAACGGTAATTGAAGCACGGAACAACTAAAACTAAAAGCATATAGGACCAGACAGGCCGTGAATGTTGCATTGTTGATTGTGTTTTCTGTTTCAGTTTTAATTCTTTGACATAAATATAAATTTAGCTTTCAAATTATGCAAATTAAATTATTTTAGTTTTTATTCTTTTATTTAGATCAGTTTAAAAAATCAAAACCTTAATTTAGTTTAGAGGTGCTCATGGGCCGGACCGGGCCACGGCCCGAATTTTTTTGATTTCTTTGCCCAGGCCCGGCCCTCGGTCGGGCCGTCGGTCCATATTTACTGTTCACCATATTAATTTTTTTTTTTTATTTTTCTATATATTTTTAAAATTAAATTTAAAAAATATTATTTTTTTATTAGATGAATAGTGATCCAGGCCGCGCCGGGCCAGCCCGGATCACTAAAATCCCTGCCCAGGCCCGGCCCAATACGGGGCGGGCGGGCTGCCCAGCCCGTGAGCAGGTCTAGTTTAGTTGGTTCATGTAGCCATCTTAAAGAGATTACATCTACCAAATCTGGAGTTCGAACATCTAGCAAGTCTGGGGTTCGAATCCTAGTATCTGCAACTCCTTCACCTATCTCCAAGTTACGACCTGTTTTCTATAAACTTTTTTTTTTCATAATAATGATAGAAATGAAAACCGAAAAAAATAAAAAATATATTTGTTAGATAATGTTAAGTGATAAGCAATTCTATCTTAGCTTATCTTGATCTTGTAATTCTATCTTAGCTTATCTTGTAACCATATTCTATCTTAGGTTATCTTGATCTTGTAATTCTATCTTAGCTTATCTTGTAATTCTATCTTATCACTTAACCTGTATATAAGCTTACTGTTGAACAGAAATAATACAAAAGTGTTCTTCTGCTTAAAACCTTCTCATCTTTACATTCTTTATGGTATCAAGAGCCTATAGTGCTCTAAAGAGTTAAAACCTTGATCCTGCATAACTCATTCCTGTGTCAAAATGGCCACCTCTGTCAACTCCTCCACTGTTAACACTCCTAAAACCAACCAAAGGTCAACCATTCTTCCATTATCCACCATAATCTCAACTGAGCAAATACATCAGCTCGTCACCATTAATGCGCCTGCACAACTCCCCATCAAACTCACCTCTCTGAACTTTCCATCTTGGAGTGGACAGTTTAACTCTCTCCTTATTGGCTACAAGCTCTTTGGCTACATAGATGGATCCTTCCCTTGCCCACCAGAATTTCTTCTTGATGAAACTTCTGACCCTTCACAAATGTTGTCCAATCCTGCCTATGAGCATTAGATTCGACAGGATCACTTGTTACTCAATGGCATTATCTCTTTTGCCTCCGGAACTGTGGTGCCATTCATTGCCTCGTCTCAATCATCCAAACAAGCTTGGGACAAAATCCAAAGGATATATGCAAACAAGTCAAGATCAAGAATGATGAACTTGAAAGAAAAGCTTACCAAACCTCGAGGTATAAAATCTGTCTTAGAGTACTTTCAACTAATTAGAAGTGTCTCTGATGAACTAGCATTGATTAATTCCCCTGTTACTGATGATGACTTGGTGATCCATGCCTTAAATGGTCTTGGTCATGAATTCAAAGAAATAGTTGCTGCCATTCGTGCTAGAGAAACTCACATCTCTTTTGAAGAGTTGCTAGATAAAATTACAGATTATGAAGAAGCTTTGAAGCATCAAGAATCTGTGACTGACATTGTCATTCCCACTGCTCATTTTGCTGCAAAACCTATCTATTCTAACACTGACAGGTTCAGGCGCAATGGAAATCAGTCCAAATACATTCCCAACAATCAGAACCAAAGAAGACAATATCCTGGCAACTTGTCTGCCGTCAAAGTGACTTGTCAATATTGTGACAAACCTGGCAATTCAGCTAAAAACTGTTTCAAGATCAAACCAAGACCAACTGCTCCAGTTGCTCACCATGCTGTCAGTTCTGCTGCACAAGCTAATTGGCTTGTAGACTCTGGTGCCTGTCATCATGTAACTTCGAACCTCCAGAAATTAAATTTGTCTTCAGACTATAGAGGACCTGATGCACTCTTCATTGGTGATGGTTCTGGCCTTCCAATCACTCACACTGGTTCAACTCTCCTTAAACTCTTCAACTCATTTCTTCAAATTAAATAATGTTCTGTGTGTTCCAAAAGCCAATAAAACCTCATTTCTGTTTCTCAATTATGTGATACTAACAAAGTTTTTGTTGGATTCTTTCGTACTTGTTTTTTGGTGAAGGACTTGCACACGAGGAAACCACTTGTTCAAGGTCTGAATAATGCTGGTGTCTATGAGCTTCCATCAACCGAACCACTCATTCACTCTCCTGCTCTAGCATCGGTTGGAATAAAAGCTAGTTCCTCTGTTTGGCATCAAAGAACTGGTCATCCATCTTCTTTAGTTCTTCACCAAGTACTCAGCAAAGCCTCTTTGCCCTGTTCCTCTTCAGTCTCATCCTCCAAAATGTGTGACTCATGCTGCTGTAACAAAAGTCACAGACTTCCATTCCATGTCTCTAGTTTAGTTAGTAAATCACCATTGGATCTTATTTATAAAGATTTCTCAGGACCACCTAAAGTCCCTTCAATTGATGGATTTAGATACTATGTTGCCTTTGTAGATCACTACACTAGGTATATTTGGCTATATCCTTTGAAAAATAAATCAGATGTCAGTATTTTATTTCCAAAATTTAAATCCATGGTTGAGAGCTATTTTCATACCTCTATTGTTTCGATTTACACTGACCGTGGTGGTGAATTTGAAGCTTTAAATACATCACTTACTTCTTTCGGTATTCAACACCTCAAAACTCCACCCCACACACCTCAACACAATGCCATAGTAGAAAGAAGACATAGAAGCATTGTAGAAACTGGCCTTACTCTGTTACATACTGCTTCTATGCCAGTAAAATACAAGTCTTATGCTTTTCTCATTGCAGTCTACCTCTTAAACAGACTGCCTTCTCCAGTTTTAAACAATAAGTGTCCATTTCAGCTATTGTTTCACATGAACCAAATTACAGTAAGCTTAAAGTCTCCACATAAACTAGCACCAAAATCTAAACCTTGTGTCTTTCTAGGTTACTCCAAATCTCACAATGCTTATTTTTGCCTTGACCCCACAAGTGAAAAAATCTATACTTCTAGGCATGTGCTCTTTAATGAATCTAATTTTCCCTTTGCTGCTACAAACGCTAGCTCTCAAATAACACGAAGCACCTATGCAACATGGAACTCTACCTTTGATTTTCCAAACCAGTCCCCAAACACTATCCTTATTTCATCATCTCATAGATCTAGCTCACCAAGAACTCTACCTGCAATCAACACAAAACAATCTATATCACCAACAGATGTCTTAGACTCCCATTCGTCAGTCTCTCCATCCACTCAGTCATCAGACCAAGAACAAGTGGTGTCTTCACCAACAACTCCTTCATCAACAACTCAGGTAACAACAAAACCTTCTATTCCTTTACATGTTCGTACTTAGGCTATGACAAACCAGGTCCCAAAACAACATTTCAAACCTAAACAGATGCTTGCTGCTTCTAAACACCCCTTACCTGATGCAATTGAACCAACCAGTGCCTCTAAAGCTATCACACAACCTCACTGGAAGCAAGCAATATTGGATGAGCTTGCTGCCTTATCTAAGAACAGTACCTGGGAACTTGTTCCTCATCCACCTGACAAAAACATTATCAACTGCAAGTGGGTTTTCAGAGTAAAAAGAAATTCTGATGGTACTATTTCTAGGTATAAATAAAGACTAGTGGCTAAAGGCTTCAATCAAAGGCCTGGTTTAGAGTACTCTGAGACATTTAGCCCTGTTACTAAACCTGTTACTGTTCGATTGGTTTTGTGCATAGCAGTAACCCATAAATGGTCTCTTTATCAGCTCGATGTCAACAATGCCTTTCTGCATGGAACTTTATCTGAAAAGGTTTTTATGAAGCAACCACCAGTTTTTGCAGACAAAGACAAACCTCACCATATTTGTAAGTTACATAAGGCAATCTATGGTCCAAAGCAAGCTCCTCGAGCCTAGTACAAAGCCTTTAACTCATTTCTACTATCTTATGGCTTCACCAACTCTATCTCTGATCCATGTTTATTTATCTTTGCAAAAGAAAGAACTCTAGCTTACATGCTGATTTATATAATCATCACTGGGAACAATAACAACTTTCTCTTTGTCTTTATAGCAGCACTATCTTCAGGATTCTCAAAAAAGATCTCGGCAGTCTCAATTACTTCCTAGGCATTGAAGTTCTTCCTACATCTAAAGGTCTGTTTCTCTCACAGCATAAATATATAATTGAACTTCTTGAAATGACTAACATGCTAGGAGCAAAAGAATCAGCAACTCCACTGTTCACTTCAGTTTCACTACAGTTGTTTGATGGATCACCTGCTGCCAATGAAAAAGACTTTAGGCAAATTGTTGGTGCTCTACAGTACTTGTACCTCACTCACCCTGACATAAGCTTTGCAGTCAACAAGCTCTCACAATACATGCACAAACCATCTTAGATTCATTTCACAGCATTAAAAAGAGTCCTTAGATACTTGAAAGGCACTTTGTTCTATGGTTTGAATATTAGCACAGTTGCTTCTCTTCAACTTTCAGTGTTTATAGGTTCAGATTGGGCAGGCAATGTTGATGACAGGACCTCTACCACTGCATATCTCATTTATCTCGGAGGTACTCCTTTATCTTGGAGCTCTAAGAAAAAACAAACAGTAGCCAAATCATCCACTGAAGCTGAATTTCGAGCTATAACAATTGCTGTCTCTGAACTCACTTGGATCCAGTCCTTATTGTCTGAACTACACCACTCTATCGCATCCAAACCAACAGTGTAATTCGACAACCTCTCTGCCACTTATACCTATAAAAATCCAGTATTCCACTCAAGAAGGAAACATTTGGCACTGGATTACTTTTTTGTTCAAGAAAAAGTTGTATAAGATCAACTAACAGTAACTCACATATCAACAGTTGATCAGCTGGCAGATCTGTTAGCAAAACCGATGTCTAAGGCTAGACTACAATATCTCATCTCCAAGATTGGTGTCTCTGACGGCTCCACCATCTTGCGGGGGAATGTTAGATAATGTCAAGTGATCAGCAATTCTATCTTAGTTTATCTTGATCTTGTAATTCTATCTTAGCTTATCTTGTAACCATATTCTATCTCAGGTTATCTTGATCTTGTAATTCTATCTTAGTTTATCTTGTAATTCTATCTTATCACTTAACCTGTATATAATCAACTGTTGAACAGAAATAATACACAAGTGTTCTTCTACTTAAAACCTTTTTATCTTTACATTCTTTAATATTATTTTATCATTATTTTTTTTAAAAATTACGACAAAAAGTATTTAAATATAATAAATAACTTTATAAATATGCAAATTTTAGACTTAACTCACAACTCTTATTTTTTCTCATAACTTTGTGATAGTCGGTTTTTGAGAAATTCCTGAAGACTAAAATCGAGAATAATTCTCTTCTTTTCTAATACTTAACAGATCTCGATCCTTTTGAATCGTATGAACCTTTTTATTGTGCTTCTCTTCTGCACAACAAAGTGGCAATGTTGACGGGGAGATCCCCAATATAAGTTCATTGTCGCCTTATTTTTTTTTCTCTCTATCATTAAAAAACAAGATAAAAACTGAAACATAATTTGTTAAGTCATTATTCAAAGGAACATAAATTAAATTAAGGTCATTGATTGATTAGGAGCAAATTAAATTATGATAAATATTAAAGTCAATTTGATTAAGCTAATTATAAGATGTTAGATTCTGTCTTGAAAATTAAGAGCAAAAATATTCTATTTTCTACGATATATATATATATATATATATATATATATATCATGTGAAGAGAAATTATTTCATTTATCGTCAGTGAAAATTTTAGTTTCCACAAATAAAATTAGTAGGATGAAATATACTTTCTTAGGATTTATTAAAACATTAAAAAAAAAAACGTATGATAGATTATTAATATTGCTTAGGAAATTAAAAAAATTCACCATCGATATATAAAAAACAAACTTATATATTAATGTTAATGTATACATATATTGTAAAAGTAGTTATTCTATTTTCTTCATTTCTTTTTTCTTGTTGATGTAGTGTGAATAAATAAACGACCTTTGACAATTTGGTTTATTGTGTATTAGCTATAATAAAATTTTACAATTAAAATGGAAAGACAATTGGACCAACACATGAAATAATTAATCCAGATCACATGAATAGGAGGATCCTTTTGGCATTTCCTTTTCCACCTTTTTCTTTCTTGAAAAATTCAGAGCTTGTGGGTAATTATAAATTTCTCTTCAGTACTCTTAAATTCCTCATATATAATTCCCTGTTCCTTAATTAGAATGGATTAATTTAATTTTTTTTTTTCACTTGTGTTAAACAACAACAATATAGACAAGCAATTAATTGTTGAGCTTTTAATTATTTTGCTAGATATCGGAAAGCAATGGTTAGTTTATGAGTAGAAAATCTAATTAGTATATGTACGTCGCAACCTAAAAAATAACAAGTCTCATCGCAAGAATTTATTATTCGTTAAGCGTGACATTAAAAAAATCGAGGAAAAGTCGACTTAATTCCTCTAGAAAAATGAAGGTTTTGAAAATGACCTTGAAAAAAAAACATGGAGTCGCCACCAATCTTTTTTAACTAGGTGTGATTGGCCACCTATTAAAACCGGTTTTATAAAATATTTTAAAAATTAATTAAAATATTTTTAAAACCAATTTCAAGTCTGCGTTTTAAACCAGAGAAATCAAATAAACAGGTTCGGGACTCGGTTACGTGCGTGGAAGGATTAGCACCCCCACAACGCCCGTATACAACGGCACCTTATTAATCGTGTGTTATCTCAAGTCTCGGTAAAAAGTCGGTTTTAAATTTAGTATTTCAAGTTAATTCCCAATTTAAAGAAAAATAATTCCATTTTTAATTGAAAATGATCCGGAATTTATAAATTCAAAATTTTCCTATATTCCCCAACAAACGTGGCAAAATATAGAAATTTTTATTAATTTAGAAAACTTTTCGAATCATTCTCTTTTTAAAGAAGATATTCCGTTATTAATAATAATTGATGATATCCTCCCCAGCAAACCCGACAGAGAACTTATGAATTATTTTAACTCGGGAATATCATTATTTTATTGAAAACCATTATCTTTTTGAAAACATTTAAAAAATATATGAATATGCATGACATAAATAAAATGACATAGCAAAATCTAAATAATATAATGCAACCTAAATGATATGATATAATTTAAATGTCTTAGCATATTCTAAATGAAATGAAATATCCTAAGTTATATGATATATCCTAAATGAAATGAAATGACCTAAGTCATATGATATATTATAAATGAAATGAAATGACCTAGGTGATATAATATATTCTATATGAAATGAAATGTCCTAAGTCATATGATATATTCTAAATGAAATGAAATGACCTAGGTATCATAATATATTCTATATGAAATGAAATGTAACATAATATATTCTTTATGAGATGAAATAATTTAAATGACATGGCAAATATGAATGATATGGCATATAATTTAAATGACATGAAATATAAAATAATGCTATCATATAATATGCATGAAAATAAAAATGGAAATAATAATGCATGAACATAGTATATGTTAAATAATATGACAAAAATAACTAAATAAAAAGCATAGGATATCATGAAATATTCCAAATCATATGATAAACAATATAACATAACTCAAAATCATAACAATATCATAGAAATTACAAAAACAAAAATCACATATTATATAAAATGCATGAATATGAAAAATGCAATGCATGAAAATGTATTTTTTCCTTTAATTAAGGAAATCCGTATATCTAAAAAGATATCCGACTACCTTAGGAAAATATATCAAATTAAATATTCTAAAACCAAAATACTTTGTGATTGTTTGAAAACAATTTTGAAAAGCTTAGATTAAAAGTAAAAAAACTTGGCTAAACCCCTTTTTAAATGGCTCTAATTTTCTAAGTTTAAAATCTCGGACTTGACCACCCTTAACCCGAGACTTAAAAAATCATTTATAGAGTTTAAAAAGGCTTAGAAACTATCCTAAGTCAGTAGCTAAACTTCCTAATCAGCCCCCTCTAAGTAACTTAACCAAAACAGAAAAATGATTTTCTTTCAAATTCAATTTTGACTCCACTATCCAGTTTTAAGCCACGATTTTTTATCCTATTTTTAAGAATTCCAAAAAATCTAAAAAAAAAATACTGGAGACTCAGGACATGTAAATATACACGCAAAAAAATTAGCTTAATTTTATTATTAAAGATGATTGCCCAGAAAAATTGGGAAAGTACGAATACTGGGTGAAAAAAACTGTTTTGCCAAAATACATTTTTGCCTTTGATAAAAACATTTAAAAATCAAAGTAAAAATATTTAAGACTCATAAAATGGCTCACAAACAGTAGCTAGGACTTTTGAAAAGTTAGACAAAAATTGGCTAAGTAGAAAAAATCACAAAGGTAGAATAATCAATTTGACAAACCTTAATTTTCCACAAGTATGCTCAAGAGAGCATGACTTTGAACCATTAATTGGCCTAAGTCATTAGTCAAGTGGCATGGACATGAAATGCATGAAAAAATACAGCAAATATGATTAATGGAATGCATGGTTTTAGACCTAAATGTCATGAAAAATGCATGGCATCAATATAGTGACCTAGACCTAAATGAACTTGCATGGTATTTAATGCAACCTAGGTCTAAAATGCATGGACATGCATGGCAAAATAAACCAAACCTAACAACTAAAATATGCATGGAAATAACACAATCACAAGGCATGCTTAAACCAAAAACGTAACCAAATGTCATGAAAATGCAAACCTATCATCTAAAATATCAAAAATGCAAACACAAGGCAAAATAATGAGGTAGCCGAATGGCCTAAGATTCCAAACAAGCATGGAATTTTCACAAACACTTGATATACTTAAACTAAATACTCAATCAAATGTCATGCAAATACAAACCTATCAACTAACATAGCAAAAATACACACACAATGCCTAATACATGAAGTGGATGAATAGCCTAAGGTTCCAAACAAGCATGGCATTTTCACAAACACTTGATATACTAACATGCAAAACTAAAATATAACACTCAAATCATGCAAACACATAGTAGAAATATTAAAACTAACAAGCATTTTCACAAACACTTGATAGACTAACATGCAAAACTAAAATATAACACTCAAATCATGCAAACACAAAGTATAGATATTAAAACTAACAAGCATTCTCACAAACACTTGATATACTAAATATAAAATATCAACAAATTTAAACATTATGAAAACAGAAAATTGAAAATGCAAGAAGATGGTAATGAACTCATAAATGGCAACAAACAAGCAACCAAATTAAAACAAGCTTCAAGTATATGTAGTAGAAGAATATTTAAAGCATCAAGACTAAAACAATAACATAAATAACATGATAAAATCAAGCAAAAC
The DNA here is from genome assembly GCA_030761205.1 of Fremontodendron californicum. Classification (NCBI taxonomy): domain Eukaryota; kingdom Viridiplantae; phylum Streptophyta; class Magnoliopsida; order Malvales; family Malvaceae; genus Fremontodendron; species Fremontodendron californicum. The sequence goes on from JAULJL010000003.1 coordinate 30,822,256, forward strand.
AAAAACAATAATAAGAAAAAATCTGGGCTATTCGGCCATGGTAAGAAAATAAGGAAAAAAATTGTAAAAATTATTTAAGAAAGAGTTGAAGAAAGAACTTAAGAAGAACATAAAAAAACACTTATTTAAAAAGAAAACTCACCAAATAATAATCAAAAACAGCAAAAACAAGAATGGAAAATCAAGAAAGTGCAAGAGTTGGTGCTTAAAGCAACCTCAAGAAGCTATTTTTCAAGCTTTATCTCTTTAAACTTTCCTTTCTTTTCTAAACTTTTTCTTTTTTCTTTCAACCAAGGAGAGAAAAACTAAGCAAAACCAAGAAGAATTTTGAAAAAATGAAGTGCTGAAATGAATTCTCTGCCCTTCTCCTTATGCTGCCCTCCCTCAAACTAGGATGTTGTCATTTTGATTCCAACCAATTTCCATCCAAGGGCTAGTGATTCAAGGTGAAAAATTATGAAATTATCACCATTAGATTAGGCTATCAGCTGTCCATAATTACAACTGTTCAAGAATAATGTTGACACTCTCCCTCTTCATGCATTGGCCCATGTGGCTTATTTGCAATGGCTTAATCAAAAAAATCACTAACTCTTAATTCTTGGCCTTTTCATTGAAAAATCAGAAGCTTCTTCCTTTCTTTGGGCCTTGGCAGGCCAGCACTCTCTTTTCCAGCCCAATTCTGATTTTTTTGAAAGGCAAGAAAAGCCCTTTTCGGTTGCTTGGGTAAAATGACCGTTTTGCCCCCCGGATGAAGTAAATGGCAAACGGACTCCAAATTCAAAATTTATTTTTTCTAATACTTTCAAAATAATAAAATATTGAATTCTGGAAGTTTTTAAATTTTTTCGAGTCTGTTTGCTATTTATTTGGATTTTTTTCCAAAAATGCCCTTTTATGCCCCTACATTTTACCATTTTTTAAACGAGCTCCAAATCAAGATTTTTAAACGAGCTCCAAAGCATGTGACCATTAGCATGAGTACCACATGTCCCTTCATGGACCTCTTCTATAATTCTTCGAGCTTCAGCAGATCCGACACATCTCAATAAAACTTGGTCTTTTCTTTTCTTGTAGAGAATCTCACTTTTTAGAACAAAACCCATTGCTAGCCTTCTCAGAGTCCTCTTGTCATTTTCTGTTGCTTGTTCTGGATACTGTTGACTCTTGATTAGTGCAAGATGTCGTTACACCAATGAAGGCCATCTGCTTCTTCTTCAATACTCAGACAGTGGGCAGGAGACTTATATATACTCATCTTTATTGGCACAACTTCAGCCCCTTCATTCACTTTAAACATTAATGACAAAGTAGCTAGAGCATCCGCTATCCGATTTTCTTCTCGAGGAAAATAGTTGAAATTCACTTATTCAAGCTCCTCCAATAAACTCAGTATGAGTTCTCGATATCGGATTAGATTTGTATCTCGGGTTTCCCATTCTCCTCGTAGCTGGTAAATCACTAAGGCTGAGTCTCCAAAAACTTCCAATACTTTGATCTATCTGTCCACTGCAGCACGAAGGCCCATAGTACATGCTTCATACTCAGCAGTATTGTTTGTACAATCAAAATCCAATCTGGCAGTGAAAGGATAAAGGATAATAATCTTCTTCTGGGGATATATAAGCACTGCACTGATTCCATGCCTCATGGCATTAGATGCGCCATCAAAGTACATTTTCCATACTTTCTTTTTCAGGGGAATCTCATCTGTTTGTGACACATACATCAAATCTTCATCCGAGAAGTCAAAGTTCAACGACTCATAATCTTCCTCTGCCCGACTTGCTAAGAATTCAGCCATTGCACTGCCTTTGATATCTTTTTGACTTACATATACAATGTCGTATTCTGACAATAAAACCAGCCATCTTGCCGTTCTCCCTGACAAAGAAGGTGCTTCCAACATGTATTTGACTGGATCCAGCTTGGCAATCAGCCACGTTGTGTGGTACAACATGTACTGTCTGAGTCTTCGAGCGGTCCAAGCTAAGGCACAACACAACTTTTCTACCGATGAATATTTCAACTCATAATCTGTGAACTTCTTGCTGAGGTAGTAAACTGCATGTTCTTTCTTTCCAGTTTCATCAAGATGCCCCAAAACACAACCCATGGATCTCTCAAATACTGATAAATACAATATCATTGGTTTATTCGGAACAGGTGACATTAATACTGGTGGGTTGGATAGATAATGTTTAACCTTTTCAAATGCAATCTGACAACCTTCATCCCATTCTCCTGGATCACGTTTTCGAAGTAACTTAAATATTGAATCACACTTGTCGGTTAACTGAGAGATAAACCGTGAAATGTAATTCAATTTCCCCAAAAAGCCTCTTACTTCCTTTTGAGTGCGAGGTGATGGCAAATTCTGAATAGCCTTCACTTTATCCGGGTCAATCTCGATTTCTCTTTTGCTGACAACAAAACCCAACAATTTCCCCGAGGTGACTCCAAACGTGCATTTTGCCGGATTTAGCTTGAGTCTAAACTTTCTTAGTCGTTCAAAGAGTTTATTAAGATTTGCAATATGCTCCTCTTCTCCTTGTGACTTTGCGATCATATCATCAACATAGACCTCAATTCCCTTATGCATCATAACATGAAACAAGGTCACCATGGCTCTCTGATATGTTGCCCCAGCATTCTTCAACCCAAATGGCATTACTTTGTAGCAGAAGGTTCCCCACATTATAACAAATGTGGTTTTCTCCATATCTTCCGGCGCCATCTTGATCTGATTGTATCTTGAGAATCCGTCCATGAAAGAAAATAAAGAACTTTTCACTGTATTATCCACCAGAGTATCAATATGGGGCAAAGGGAAATTATCTTTAGGGCTGGCCTTGTTCAAATCTCGGTAATCAACGCACATCCGCATTTTGCCATCCTTCTTTGGTACTGGAACAATATTTGCCACCCATTCTGGATATTTTGCCACCTCTAAGAACCCAGCATCGAATTGCTTCTTCACCTCCTGTTTTATCTTTAACAGCATGTCTGGCCTCATTCTTCTCAACTTTTGCTGAATTGGCTTGCATTCTGGCCTTAAAGGGAGCTTATGAACCACAATATCCAGATCCAACCCTGGCATGTCTTGGTAAGACCATGCAAATACATCCACGTATTCCTGGAGCAAGGCTATCAATTCACCCTTTATTGATGATGACAATGACGTTCCGATTTTGACTTCCTTTATCTCATCACCATTTCCCAAATTTATCATTTCCAATAATTCCTTATAAGGAAGTACTTGTTTCTCCTCTTGTTCTATTTTCCTTAATAGATCCGGAAGTAGACCATAATCCTTAGTATCTTCGTTAGCCTCAACATCACCCGTGCAAATAGGTCTTTCAAAATCAATTTCAGAATTACTGACAGGAAGGTCCTCATATTCCGCATCCGCACACCTGTAAATAGGTGGAGACGAAACAATATAGGAAAATATAGAATGAAAACAAAATAAATAACAAAAATGAAAGAATATGGACACATCAATATGGATAAAATGCATTGTGCTTATTATTTATTGAATGAAAATGTTTAAACAAAAAGCCCATTACAAAAAAAAACTCTTAATATCTCTGGGTAAAGATAATTAAGATTGTTTTTTAAGAGTATTATGTTGGAATAGACTTAAAAACTATGGGCAACTCAGTCGCACTCCAGTTGGTTAGTCTATATCCTGGTGGACAAGGTCGCACCATCCAGTTTGTACTGCCACTTTCCATCTCTTCTTTCTCGGTCATGCAAATCACCATATCCTGAATTTGCCCCCCATTATTCACATGGAATTTTTCAAAGGCTTGCTCAATCATTACAAGCACATCCTCTTAATTCTTTTCTCAGAATAGAAAACCAGCAGAGCGGAAGCTATGACAGATTGGTGGGAAAGTCATGGGTTCCCATTCAATATCAATACCCATGAGACGGGCCATTCTTCTTTGTCGATTCCTTTAAACCTGTTTCCTCTCTCATGGGCCTTCGAAAGATACCCTAAGCCAAACCGGTCTTTCTTTCCCACTGCTTCCATTGCTCGGGCCATTCCTTGAAGATATTTCCCCAAACCTTTTCCAACCTTGCAGCCTTTTCCCACTGTGGTTCTTAATCCCAGCCTTGTGTTCTTGGACAACCTTGGTTTCAGAATTTTTCGTCCTTCAGCGACAAAAACTGCATTTACGAATACCAAAGATCGAAAAAAAAACATTCTATGGCATCTTCATTGGGCTCGACATAAGGAGATTCAGTAGATGCGGAGGCTATTATGTCTTCTTCTCCTGATACTGTGATCAAACAGCCCTTCATCACAAATTTAAGCTTTTGGTGGAGAGACGAGGGTACAGCCCCAGCTGAGTGTATCCATGGCCTTCCCAACAAACAATTATAAGATGGATTAATATCCATGACCTGGAAGTTCACCGTATAAGTGCATGGGCCAATCTCCAGAGGAACTTCAATGGTTCCCATAACCTTTCTCATTGTTCCATCGAAAGCCCTAACCACTGTGCAACTCGGTATCATATAAGATATATCCACCGACAACTTGGATAGGGTTGCTAAGGGCATCACATTTAATGAAGAACCATTGTCCAAAAGGACCCTTGGTAATATGTGCCCTTTACAAGGGGTAGTTATATGGAGAGCTTTCGTGGATCCAATACCATTGGATGGTATCTCCTCATAGCTGAAAAATATATAGTCGTCCGCTGCGATGTTTTCGACCAGCCTGTCCAATTTTTCTACTGATATATTATTAGTCACGTATGCCTGATTCAATACTCTTAAAAGGGCATTTCTGTACGGCTCTGAATTCAAAAGCAAAGATAAGATTGAAATTCTAGCTAGTTGACGTTGCAGTTGTTCAACCACGCTATATTCACTGTGCTTTATAAATTTTAAGAACTCGCAGGCTTCCTTCTCACATACTAGTTCTTTTATTCTATTAACCGAGGCTGATCCCCTCTCTGTTTCTTTTGGCAAATCCATCTCAATATGGATTGGCTCGACTACTTTCTTCCATTTGTCTGCTCCTTTGTCTTTCCCTGTTAACCCCTTGTTCAGCAGCCTCAGGAGCATAACACCTTCCGCTTCGGGTTAAATGTCCCACGCCTATGATGTCTTGCTGACTCGAAGACCCAGGCATAACCATGCTGCAGTCGTATTTCCATGGTGCAGCCTTGTTTTCCTCGTATGAAAAGGAAACAGGTAAATCAATGATTAATTTGGGTGCATTTTCCTCAATGACTGGCATAACTTTTCCCTCTGGTTCATCATAATAGATGATCAAGGGTCTTCCTATCCCGTAGCCACTTGCATTTTCAATGACTTCTATTTCCTCCTCTATCTCCTCGTAGAATTGAGCTTCCCCATTATCCATCATTTTTTGGACTTTAACAAGGAAATCTCCGTAATCCTGTATGTCATGGCCTCCACACTTATGGAACGGGCACCAATTATGCACCCTTTTTGCAACCATTTTCAAACTATCCGCATCCCTCACCATTCCTCCCTTGACCATCTCAAACCATACTATCAACATCGGAGTCTTGACTTCCCTGATATCCCTTTTTAATCTGTTGTCTTCCCCAGTCAATATTGCATTTACCCGATTCCCAGCATGATCGAGCAACGGGTTTCCAGCTACGTTCAGCCCATTTTTTGATCCAAACTTCATAACCCCAGCATTGATTAGGCTTTGGACTTTCTCTTTGAAGGCCAGGCAATCTTCAATCGAATGTCCTTGAATTCTCGCGTGGTATGCGCAGTTAGTGTTTGCATTGTACCACCTTGGATATGGAGGTGTTAGAGGTTTGAGGTACATGGGTGCAACAAGTTGACCCTGCAATAGTTTTGGATATAGCTCACCGTAGGTGGTAGGAATCGGATCAAATTGGGGTTTTTGATCGTTCCTTGGTGAACGTTGGTCATTGCGCGCATACCCTTGAGTGTTTGGGACAATATTTCGATGAAGGGTTATTTGTGGGGATATACCAGTTGGGAATGGCTGTTGCGGTATATTGGTGTAGGGGAATGGATTTTGGGTAAGGTGGTTGAGATTGGGGTTGTAAGGATTGTACCTCGGGAAAGGTGTGTAAGGTGTCGGAGGTGCATAAAATGTGGTAGGAGTATAAGGCCTTGGTGGTGTGTATGGTGTAGGAGGTGTATAGGGGTATTGGCTGAAACTTACTGCATGTGTTTCCTCTTTCTTCTTTGCTGGAAAAACTCTCTTTGGGGTAGCAGACTCACCCCCTTCCATCTTCCCGTTTTTAATTGCGGATTCTATCATTTCCCCAGATATCACCATATCTGCAAAGTCCTTGGTGGAGCTTCCTACCAATTTGTCATAATAAGGTGCTTTCAAGGTGTTGATGAAAAGCATTGTGGTTTCTTTGCTAGTTAAAGAGGGTTGTACTTGTGTGGCCAGATCCCTCTACCTCTGCTAATATTCTTTGAAGCTTTCATTGGACATCTTTTCCATATTCTGTAAAGACAGCCTATCAAGTACCATGTCAGACACATGCTTATAATATTCCATGAGAACCCTGGCTAAATCCGTCCATGAACGAATCTTGGTACGCTTAGTTGATTGTACCATCGGGTGGCTGGCCCTGTTAAGCTATCTTGGAAGCAATGAATAAGCAATTTCTCATTATCATCATGCTCCGTCATCCTTCTACAGTACATGGTCAGATGAGCTGATGGGTTGGTGGTCCCATTATATTTTTCAAAGTCTGGTACTTTGAACTTTGGGGGAATTACTAGATCGTGTACCAAGCTCATCTCTTTGGCATCCAGACTGCCAAATAACTCTGCCCCTTCAACTGCCCTTAATCTTTCTTCCAGCAGCTGATATTTTTTTTGAGATTCAGCAGTTTCGACCCTCTCTAATTCAGTCATTTTGGCCATTTCCTTTTCTGCCAATTTTTCAAAATCTGGAACTTCGGCCTCAATTGGATCAACTTCGATATTACCCCTTTTAGGAATGAAGTTTTGTGCTTCGGATGCTGGTTGGATGTAAATATAGGATGTTGCCCCAGTTGGAAGTTCATTTCCCACAGGTTGGGATGTCTGGCCATTTTTCTGTACCACTTTTGGTCGATCTTCTTGGTTCACTGCCCCCATTCCGATAGCTGAATTTTCTCCTGGCCACTTCTGCCTCATCATAGTACTCATCATCTCCATGAGTTTTGTAATCTGTTCTCGTGTCTCCTCTTGAGACTTAGTTAATTGTTCCTGCAGTTCTTTCTGAATTCTTTCCATCCTTTCAATTCTGGCAAGCTGATCGTTTTCCATAGCTCTTGCTCGGGACCGAGTATTGTAAGGGTGTTGAACGTTTGATTCTTTCTGAGTGTGACCAATTGTACCTTTAGTTTTAAAAAACATGGATTAGAAATTATTGACATATTTTTTATTTTATTTTATAAAAATGAATGAATGAACAAATGTTAATGAATGAACAAATATGTAAATGACTAAGTGTATGAACCTAAATGACTAATTATAAAGAATGAATAAATGACTAAGTGTATGAACAATTTATAAAGAATAAATGAATGAACAAATAAAATGAAATATATAAAAGAAAGAACAAATGAATGATAAATGCATTTAAGAGTATTGGTCCCGGAATAATTCCAACCAAACAGTCTTTCATTGATTTCCTGGAATTAAATACATCAAAGAAAATATCCCTGTTAAGACAATATGACAATCTGTCTCTCCTAAAAAACTATTACAAAATACTGGTCCTATAATAACTCTCTCGGATCCTGGACCTTCTTCACTGTCCTCTTTTGATCGCCTTGCTCTTCCATCAGATCCCTACTTGTTCACGACCTTTTGACGTGTCAACAGAAACATCATCGTGTAAGCTTTCCCTAGCTTGTTTCTCCAGTTGATTTGCTCGGGCTTCCTCATGTTTTTCTTTTTCTGCCCAATAGTTCTTTTCCTTCTTAAGGTTTCTGACTTCTTGTTCTCGTTCCCCGGAAGTCTTGAGAGTCCCCTCGAATTTGAGCTCGAAACGGTATCTCTTGTTCTCCAAGTGTAATTCTCGAAGATCGCTTTGAACAGTATCCCGCTCTCTCTTGATCTTTTCCTTTTCTCTTTCTCAGGCTGATTCCCTATCTTTCATATCCTCAAGCTCTTCTTGCAATCGGGCAATTTTCTTGCTCATTTGGGCCTTTTCTTTTTTAAATTCTGCCCTTGCGATTTCTAACTCTGATGGAGCTTCCTTGGACGGCGAACTCAAATGCTGAACTTCTTCCCCATTTGATATCAACAACCTATCATTAACCCTTAATTCCCTCTATGTCAGGTAATCTGGTGTAACGATGTCAGCATATCTGGCTACCTCCACCCGATGAGTTTCCTTCCATGCTACTACAATCTCACGTACTTTTCCCGAATACCCATCTTCTCCATAAGCAAATTCCAAATTACTAAGGTCATGGGTCATAGGAGTAAACTGTCGGGATTCTGATTGCCTCAGTACTAGCAGTGGTGCATAGCTTACTCCTTCCCATACTCCCAATAATGGAACGGAAGCTTTATCTCCGCACTTATACAATGTCGGCATAGGAGCTATCCATAGAGCTCTCCAAATTATCATCTCAGCCCTGATATTCCGGATATGTTGATCCATTGTTCCTCAGTCCTATTTTCAAGCCAATCCCTCTTAAGAAATTCACCAATTGGTGCAAAAGATTTCTAATATGAGCGAAGAGGGAAATTTTCCTGTTTACAAAAATGACTCTAAACCCATATGTAAAGGAGCTGTATATAACCGAGAAAACACCCTTTTCCTTCCCGTCTACAGAAATTTAGGGATCGGATTGTTTCTGCTATAATTGCCGGGGCTGGGTTTATCCTTTGCTCAAGCCTCTCAAAAACATCAAATATCGCCACATCCACATACCCTAATATCTTCGGGAAGATAACTAAACCATAGATAGCTAAAGCAAAAATATTCCTAACTGTCTCCTTGCTTGAATGGCTATGGATTAAAGCCCGTAAAATGTCCCATGATATACAGTAGCTTACCCCTTTTCGAACAACATGGCTTTCGACCCAATTTCTTTCCACTCCTAGAATTTTAGACACCTTTTTCTTGAAACCCAGCGTCTTTGTATCCTTCAAATAAAAACGGTCGAGAATAACATTCTCAATATGCTGCAAGGTCGAATATTCCTCTATGGTTGGAGTCATATCCTCTCGGTTGAAGGTAAAACACCGATAAGCTGGATTCCAGAATTGCACCATAGCCCGGATTACCTCACCACTGACCTTAACCTAAGCTAACTGTGCTATGTCCCCATAAGTCTGAGTGAAGGCTTCTTTTTCTGATATGTTCCACTAATTCCATATATCCATCAATTCTCGGAGATCATTTTGCTTGATAATAAGATCAACCTCGGCTGGCAATACTGACACATATCCCATCTTCAAACAATCCCATTATCCTGCTGACCTTTCTCGGACTGTTTCCTAACCTCTAAATGTCTCGACCACTGAGACACTCTAACCCTCCATGAAAGCCCTTTTGGTTGAATAATATATCCCGACGCCAATAACCTTCAATATGTGCAAAAATGATGACAAGAATGCAAAAAAAAAAAAAACAAAAAGAAAATGAATTAGTAACGAGAATAAATACGAATAATACAAAAAACATGTAATTCAAAACAATAATCATCCCTGAGGATGCCAACAAAATTTCGGTATTATAACATCTCTGGGATGAAATATCAACACTTATTACGGGCATTGTGATGTACGTTCATCATTGTCCGATTTTCAAAAATAAACTTATTCGGAAAGTAGAATAGAAGATAAAAGGATTGGGAATATTCCTCCATGTGTTCTTAACTTCGGGATATATAATTGGAAATCCGGCATGGCTTTGCCTAGGTTTACTATATGAAGGTGAATCAGTTATAAAAGCCCCGAATTGTTCCTCACTGTCGCCGGTGAAGGCTAGTAAGGCACCCCGATAAAAGCAGGTTCAATTCGTTAGAGTCTATTTCCCTAGCCCATGCGAATTGTTAATCACGAAGGCTTAGGTAATTTAGTACTCCAGAAGTGTTTCACTAGCCCGTGCAGATTGTTAATCACGAAGGCTTAGTTACTTTGCTCCCACCTAAAAGGACGGAACCCGGGTATAGGATTCATGATATGCAAATGCATAGGTAGTGTGTGAGGTCAAAATAACAAACCTTTCACCACCTATTCTACATCCCTTATTCTAAATGCCCCAACAAGATTAAACAACATAAATCATCAATTGATCAATAAATGAATATATGCACAAAAATAACCAGAGAACAATTATAATATGTATGCATATGAATATGGACATACTTTAAAACATTTTATTATTTTTGAAATTATCCTTAAAAAAATGTGGGAATTAAAATTAAATACCAATTAAACCAACAAAAATCGAGACTTTGCTAACACACGACTAATTCTAGGCCTGACTCTCTAATAGTCCCCAACGGAGTCGCCAAGCTGTCGCAACCTAAAAAATAACAAGTCTCATCGCAAGACTTTATTATTCGTTAAGCGTGACTTTAAAAAAACCGAGGAAAAGTCGACTTAATTCTTTTAGAAAAATGAAGGTTTTGAAAATGACCTTGAAAAAAAATATGGAGTCGCCACCAATCTTTTTTAGCTAGGTGTGACCGACCACCTATTAAAACCGATTTTATAAAATATTTTAAAAATTAATTAAAATATTTTTAAAACCAATTTCAAGTCTGCGTTTTAAACCAGAGAAATCTAAGAAACGGGTTCGGGACTCGGTTACGTGCGGGGAAGGATTAGCACCCCCACAACGCCCGTATAAAACGGTACCTTATTAATCGTGTGTTATCTCAAGTCTCGGTAAAAAGTCGGTTTTAAATTTAGTATTTAAAGTTAATTCCCAATTTAAAGAAAAATAATTCCATTTTTAATTGAAAATGATCTGGAATTTATAAATTCAAAATTTTCCTATATTCCCCAACAAACGTGGCAATATATAGAAATTTTTATTAATTTGGAAAACTTTCCGAATCATTCTCTTATTAAAGAAGATATTCCATTATTAATAATAATTGATGATATCCTCCCCAGCAAACCTGATAGAGAACTCATGAATTATTTTAACTAGGGAATATCTTTATTTTATTGAAAACCATTATCATTTTGAAAACATTTAAAAAATATATGAATATGCATGACATAAATAAAATGACATAGCAAAATCTAAATAATATAATGCAACCTAAATGATATGATATAATTTAAATGCCTTAGCATATTCTAAACGAAATGAAATATCCTAAGTTATATGATATATCCTAAATGAAATGAAATGACCTAAGTCATATGATATATTATAAATGAAATGAAATGACCTAGGTGACATAATATATTCTATATGAAATGAAATGTCCTAAGACATATGAAAAGTTAGACAAACAGTAGCTAGGACTTTTGAAAAGTTAGACAAAAATTTGGCTAAGTAGAAAAAATCACAAAAGTAGAATAATCAATTTGACAAACCTTAATTTTCCACAAGTATGCTCAAGAGAGCATGACTTTGAACCATTAATTGGCCTAAGTCATTAGTCAAGTAGCATGGACATGAAATGCATGAAAAAATACAGCAAATATGATGCATGGAATGCATGGTTTTAGACCTAAATGTCATGAAAAAATGCATGGCATCAATATAGTGACCTAGACCTAAATGAACTTGCATGGCATTTAACGCAACCTAGGTCTAAAATGCATGGACATGCATGGAAAATAAACCAAACCTAATAACTAAAATATGCATGGCAATAACACAAACACAAGGCATGCTTAAACCAAAAACGTAACCAAATATCATGAAAATGCAAACCTATCATCTAACATATAAAAAATGCAAACACAAGGCAAAATAATGAGGTAGCCGAATGGCCTAAGATTCCAAACAAGCATGGCATTTTCACAAACACTTGATATTCTTAAACTAAATACTCAATCAAATGTCATGCAAATACAAACCTATCAACTAACATAGCAAAAATGCACACACAATGCCAAATACATGAAGTGGCCGAATGGCCCAAGGTTCCAAACAAGCATGGCATTTTCAGAAACACTTGATATACTAACATGCAAAACTAAAATATAACACTCAAATCATGCAAACACAAAGTATATATATTAAAACTAACAAGCATTTTCACAAACACTTGATATACTAAATATAAAACATCAACAAATTTAAACATTATGAAAACAGAAAATTGAAAATGCAGGAACATGATAATGAACTCATAAATGGCAACAAACAAGCAACCAAATTAAAACAAGCTTAAAGTATATGTAGTAGAAGAATTTTTAAAGCATCAAGACTAAAAAAATAACATAAATAACATGATAAAATCAAGCAAAACAGCAACAATAATAAGAAAATATCTGGGCTATTCGGCCATGGTAAGAAAATAAGGAAAAAAAATTGTAAAAATTATTTAAGAAAGAGATGAAGAAAGAACTTAAGAAGAACATAAAAACAAAATTATTTAAAAAGAAAACTCACCAAATAATAATCAAAAACAGCAAAAACAAGAATGGAAAATCAAGAAAGTGCAAGAGTTGGTGCTAAAAGCAACCTCAAGAAGCTATCTTTCAAGCTTTATCTCTTCAAACTTTCCTTTCTTTTCTAAACTTTTTCTTTTTGCTTTCATCCAAGGAGAGAAAAACTAAGCAAAACCAAGAAGAAATCTAAAAAAAATGAAGTGTTGAAATGAATTCTCTGTCCTTCTCCTTATGCTGGCCGAAGTCACCCTCTCTCCTCCTAGGATGTTGTCATTTTGATTCCAACCAATTTCCATTCAAGGACTAGTGATTCAAGGTGAAAAATTATGAAATTATCACCCTTAGATTATGCCATCAGCTCTCCATAATTACAGCTGTTCAAGAATAATGTTGACACTCTCCCTCTTCATGCATTGGCCCATGTGGCTTATTTGCAATGGCTTGATCAAAAAAATCACTAACTAACTCTTAATTATTGGCCTTTTGATTGAAAAATCAGAAGCTTCTTCCTTCCTTTGGGCATTGGCAGGCCAGCACTCTCTTTTCCAGCCCAAGTTAGATTTTTTTGAAAGGCAAGAAAAGCCATTTTCGGTTGCTTAGGAAAAATGACCGTTTTGCCCCCCGGATGCAAATAAATGGCAAAAGGACTCCAAATTCAAATTTTATTTTTTTTAATAATTTCAAAATAATAAAATATTGAATTCTAGAAGTTTTCAAAATTTTCCGAATCTATTTGCTATTTATTTGGATTTTTTCTTCCAAAAATGCCCGTTTATGCCTCTACATTTTACCTTTTTTTAAACGAGTTCCAAATCAATATTTTTCTTCGCCAATATCTTCCAAATAATTTAAAAGTATGATCTGGAGGTTTTCATAATTTTTGGAACTCATTTGGTATTTTTTCGGGATTTATCTGCTTGAATTACTACATAGGTGGCTCGGGATTTGGACATTTTGCAAATGAACTCCGAATCAAGATTTTATCTCGCCAATCTCTTCCAAATAATTTAAAAATGATATTTGTAAAATTTCAGAATTTTTGGAGTCCATTTGCTATTTTTTTTGGGATTTATCTTCTTGAATTACTGCATAAGAGACCCGGATTTGGCCATTTTGCAAACGAACTCCGAATCAAGATTTTCTTTCGCCAATATCTTCAAAATGATTTAATAATGAGATTTTAAATTTTTCAGAAATTTTGGAGTTCATTTGCTATTTTTCCCAAAATTTCTAATTTTGCCCTTTTGCCTCCAAAACCCGGTTTTGCTCAAAACAAGTCCGATTTTCAGATTTTCTTCAAACTGAGCTTTGGGCTATCCATTTTTATCATTCCTCATCCATTGGGGGCTTTAGTCTTACCAAGTCGGGCCATTTCTGTACTTCTTCCCGATTTTATCTAAATCCACCAAAAATCCTAATTCTCGGTTTTCTCCCGGATTGACTTTTCTTTCAGTTTTTCTTTCAAGTGGCTTCTCCATTACCCGTAGTCAGTGCTTATCTTTCATTTAGAACCTTCAATTTTGACCAATTCAATCGTTTAAGCACTTTTCCCCAAATTTTACGGATTAGGATTTCCTTTCTACTGAATCTCCATAACCCAACTTCCGAACTCCATATCTTTCAATGTAGACCTCGGATTATCAAAATTCTTTTGCCATTTTTCATTTGAACTTCAAATTTTGATTTTGAAAGTGGGTTGATTTTTTCAGTAGTTGACTTTCTTAGGTTGACTTTTTTTGAAGTTGACTTTTTATCGAGTTTGACTTTTTATGCTCGCCTTCTTAAACTAAGTCTCGGAGTACCACTTGCAGGATGAAAAAAGTCTTTTTACATTCTGAAACATCAATTTAGGAAGAAAACATACCTATTTTAGTGGTCCGGACAAAATTAGGTGTCTATAATGTACAACTACAAAAGCAATTTTAGAGAAAAATATGTACATTTGCTATATTATTAATATATGTTTATGGATTACACAACCAGAGATCATCTTAATTGTATGTTATTTTAAGATCTGAACTTGAATTCCCTAAATGTAATTTCAAATAGATCTATTCATTAATCGGGATTAGTAACAGTATAGAGTTTTTGTAATTGGGATTGGTCCAGTCCAACTCCAATTACTATTTAATCAATAAAATATTTTTATTTAAATATTAATATAAAATGTTTTTAATATTTTAGTATATTTTAAATAATAAAAAAAATTTGAACTTGACGGGCCAGGCTCGAACCGGATCTTAGTAAGTAATTTTTTTTACTACTCAAGTTTGGCTCTGATCCGAGCCATGAATATTTTTAATTTCAAACAACCATTGAGTTATACCCTGAACCTAAAGATAACCTAAAGAAGATATTGCTTTTACTCGAAGGATCCAAAAATTCTTTGGGTTTTTTTTTTTTTTTTAAACCAATGCAAGCTTTTTTTGTTTACTTAGAGAGCAAATTCTATATCCGCTGCTGATGCACCCAAAAGAGTGTATCTTATTTAACCTTGCACTAAAAAGATCAATTGTAAGTATAATGATTAGCAAGGGTCGAGTCCTCAAGGATTGGGTTTTAATCTATGAGTTATTAGTTTATAACTTACGTTCAAAGAAAACAATAAAAGAAAATGGGTTTTTGAAGCCAGATTTAAACTAAAGTAAATAATAAGAATAAGATGCAAGGCGGTATAACCAGCCAATAAAAATATATATACTAAATTAGGCGGTATAACCAGCCAATAAAAATAAAACAAAGTTAATATACAAATTAGGCGGTATAACCAGCCAATAAAAATAAATATACTTTTAAAAATAAGCAAACTAGAAAAGTAAGAAAACAAGTAAGAAGAATCAAATATGAAAAATATGGTTAAGGTTTCATTCTCCACCACTAGACATCATTAAGAATAAATTTCAGATCTATCAATATCAACCAACTATCAAAGTTAACAACCGTAGATAACAACAAGCTCTGTTATCCCAATCTTTCCTTAGTTTGTCGTTAAATAGAACAAGCTCTCTATTTAATCTCTAACCATTAAACAACCTAGAATAAGCTCTCTAAATTCAATTTAATGGCAGCTTTATGATGAGAAAGATAGGTTGATCTAAGCAACAAACACATAAGCTCGGATTGTTCAACTTAGGTTATGTTCCACTTTGCAATTATTGAAAACTTGACCATAATCATTAATCACAAATTGCCACTTATGAATAGGAAATCAAGACAATTACACGGATCAAGACTCCTAGACTAGCAATAGATAATTATCAAGATCTATCTAGTTGTACACCTAAATAAATCAAGACAACATCATGAACAATTCTTGTAGAAGAACATAAGCAACTTTGATAGAAAATTAATGATAGATAGAATCTGAAAATCAATCACAAAACATGTCTAGGGCTTTGAAATCACCCTTAACCAAATAGAAGTTTAGCCTAGCATAGGCATTGTAAACATAAACATAAAATTAAAGAGAATCTAAGAAGGAAATAAAAGAAAGAAAGAAAGAAGAAGAAAATAAAGAAAAAGAAAACTAGAGAAAAGAAAGAAGAAGAAAACTTAGAGAATTTTATTACAATGGCTAATATCCTACCAATGTACAATGTCCTCTACAATCATCCAAGGCCCTCTATTTATACACATTTTGGAGGGCTAAATGACAAGAGACAAGCTTTACAAATTTCAAAGGTAGGTATAATAGGTGGGTGCATTTTTCTAACAATTTTCGTCATATTGTATGACAATTTTGATAAGCCAACTTGATGGTCGATTTTGTCAATATTGGAGGCCTGATCTGATCACATGGTCTTCTACAAAAATGTTCCCCTGTCAGTTACTGATCCATAGCCGTTGGAATCAGCTCATTTGCTGATGTGGATAAGAAGATATGGGCAAAATACGAAAACAGGTCAGCACAGACGTCATTGCACATCAGCCAACTTGATGGTCGATTTCGCTAGGGAAAACGACTCCGTTTCAAGAAGTGTAAAACATGAAAAAGATAGATATGCCTCTTATCTTTGCACGGTTAAAATTTCAGCCTTATTGCTTCAGTGAAACTCCAGATATAGCTGATATGGCAAAAGGTGTCGGAACTGGAACTGAACTGGATTTGCCCTTAATTCTAGTAATCTGAAATCACTCAAAGAAACTTGTGAAAAACACCAAATTACATAAAAATATAAAAGATCATAAACACAATTAGACTAAACAATAATAACTCGTATTTGACACAAAACAATAATAAAACATAACTAAAAACTATATAATTATACGAGTTATCACACCCCCACACTTAGATTGTTGCTAGTCCCTAGCAACGACTCAATAAAAATAAAATAAGAAAATCTAATCTAATCCACTTTCGTAGGAAATCACGGTGGCACTTAGCATGTGACACAAGCCTTTAAACCCCTAGGTGTCCCTAGTGGACGAGTTTAGTCTCGTGAGGGTTTACTAGGACGATACCCACAAACATTGGAGACATAAGAAAAACTAAAAATAATAATTATAACTAATCCTTCCAATATAAATTAGAGATAATCATTGGACAAGTCTTAAAAACTAATCAATAGCTTAAAGAAATTCACAAAAAATCTTGCTTGAATGTAAATTGTTTGAGTTAAGCCAATATTAACATAACATATTTCAATCAAAATAGTGCATATTCAAACTTAATCTCAACTTCTCACATGGGATACTCTCTTGATTTTCACTTTTTAAAGTAGTGGTAAAGTGTTTACACTCAATCAATCTCATGAAAACACTTCTACCATATGCTTGCTTGTCCACCTATTATCCACTATTTAGATCATACAACTTCATAAATCAAGAGGTCTTTATTCAAGGTTGTAATGGGGCCAAAGGGTTATAATGTGGTTAAAGAACAAAAGGATAAAGATATCACAAAGGTTCCAAAGAGTTCATAGAGTTTAGAGACATAATAAGATCATACAAATAAAACTTCTCAAAACTCTTATAAAGCACATAATAACATAGGCTAAATATTCATGTTGAGCCTTTGCATCATTCTAACCAACTTTGTAACATCTTTTTCTTTACTTTAACTAGAAGTTCAAGAGAAGATTTTTTTTTTAATATGGGAATGTATTTGACAATGATCCCTTTCTTTTTCTCTTGACTTTTTTCTTTCTTTTCCCCCCACACTTATTTCTTGTTTCTAACCCAAATTTTCAATAAATCTTCCTTGTCTTTGCAACTTGTCTCAAAACATGCTAATTCATCTTTGGAACAAAGGTAAAGATATAAGTATATTTAGGTTAGGGACAAGTTATGGTTACCAAAGAGATAGCTTATTCAATGTAGGCTCAAATTGGTTCACTAAGGGTGTGTTCTCTTGGAACATTAATAATGGATGGCTGTTTGGCTCTGGTTATAATCCTAATGCCTCTATCATATTCATGTTGTCACATGTATCAATATAGTCTCAAACGGTTTAAAGCAAGTTCTAGAGAATCATGTAATCATAAGAGCACTCAAGAAAGAAATTAGATTGATTTGTATAATGCATCAATCATTATAGGCTCAAAAAAACTCACAAGGATGATTATACAAGTCAGATTAAGTCTAAACATGCTTCTTTCTCAATCAACATATCATATTAACATTGGCTCATAAAAAGGTTGACATCAAGCTCAATTCTCATGAAAATCTTCTCACTAATAAATCTGTTTTAGACTTATGCAATTCATATCTCATCATTGTATTAAAAAGGAACTAAAACACACAAAAAAAAAATAATAATAATAATAAAGACTCATAAAAAAAAAATAGTAGACAAAAATAAAAGAAATCCTAAATCATTCCCCCCACACTTAATTCTTACATTGTCCTCAATATAAGTCTATTAACCCAAATGAAAGAATCATGTGTAAGAGAAAAGAACTAATAACATAAGAATAGGAACAACTAAGACTCAAAACAAAACAAAACCATGCAACCTAAATAATCCTAAAATACTAAACAAAAATTAACAAGTAAACATAAAAAGATTAAAATCAAACTGACAAGGTATGTCTCAAGTCTCCCTTACTCAGACCTTGTTCAGAATGAATACTTTTAAATGGCTTAAAACACAAATTTTTTTTTTTTTTTGAAGGTAAAATTTAGGATATATTACCTGTAGAGGTTGCTAACCACTTATTATAACTGAGACACAACAAACAAAATGTTAGATAATGTCACAAAGACAAAGTGCAATCCACTCCTTGCTCGTCCATATCTCTTTTTCTTTTTCTGAGCGTTTGCGAAACAACCGTAGCAGATAAACACTCATAAGCTTGGAGCTTTTTGAGTAAATCTTCAATGGTTGTAGCAGAAATTATGGTTCTCCTTGCCTCTGAAAACATGAATCCATTATCCACAGCATTATCTAAATATGAAAGCAAATTACTAAAATAACCATTAATATTAAGCAAACCAATGGGTTTCTTATTTGTGACCAAAGATGACCAAGAAGCCACGCAAGCTATTTCTTCCAATGTACCCAGACCTCCTGGTAGAGCAATGAATGCATCGGCAGAATGGTACATGATTGTTATCCGTTCAGGGATACTCCAGACTTGTATTTCCTTACCCAAGGTAGGTCCACAAAAATCTGTGAATAGTTTTGGCACGATTCCTAGAACTGGACTTCCTCCCGCGTGTGCTGCTGTAGCGACTGCTCCCATTAAACCCGTACTACCACCTCCATAAATCAACTGGATCTTTTGTTGGGCAAGTATTACTCCAACTCTTATGGCTTCATCAGCGAATATGTTATTTTTCCCTGGATAAGCACCTCCAAAGACACAAATTTTTTTAATGCGCTGGGACGAAGTACTTTCCATTTTTTTTTCGAGTGCCTGAAAGAGAATGAGTACATGGTGTAATATATAGAGGACTGAGTAGTGAAT
The DNA here is from genome assembly GCA_030761205.1 of Fremontodendron californicum. NCBI lineage: Eukaryota > Viridiplantae > Streptophyta > Magnoliopsida > Malvales > Malvaceae > Fremontodendron > Fremontodendron californicum. Next base: position 30,841,740 of record JAULJL010000003.1, read on the forward strand.
CAGACAAGAGGAATAATGTCGCCGAAAGTGTATCTGACCTGTCAGAAGAAAATGTTAACCTAACAAAAGATTTTTGTGTGATTTCAGGAAGAAAATCAAAAAGAGAAGAAAAATCAACCGTAAAAGTCAAGAGTAATAGTGTCGCCGAAAGTGTATTTGGCATCTTCCTTTGGTTTTACGTCCAGAAATGGCTTAAACGCCTTCTATGAGTCGAGGATATGCTTCCCATCCAGTTTTCTTACAAGCTGGCAAACAGGGTCTTTTAACATCAGATTCCCAAGATGTTGCCATTCCCTTTGGAATTGCGGCCATAAATCAAGAATTTCTCTTTGTACGTCTCCACTAGGATGCGTCTCAAGAGAAAGTTGGATATTACCCAAATTCTCCTTACTCAGTCCATCCTTAATGAATTCAATTTTATCATCTCGATTAGAGGACGGAATCCCAATAGAACGACATTTACCGTTACACGTCCATCGTGCACATTTGTGGCAGTTTGAACTCATGCGCTTTGCTCGTCGCTTCTTTGCAAAAGTGCTTCTACCTGTACCTGGTAAATGCAAAACAGGAAGATATTCATCTTCACGTACCTTGGCTTCAATTATCCAACGTATGTCTTCAGGAATCCCTTTGTGCATAAGCATTCTTAATCTTTCAAATCGAACTTGGTAAAGCTTCAGTAAAATATTTTGAGGAAAATGAGGAAATCGTTTCTGCAATCTTGTGAGAATATCATCCATCCTGAAAAAAAAATGAAAAAAATTGAAAGAGAAATTGGAAGAGAAATTTATATACAATATCAGTTTTGTGGGTAGCTGATGGAACCGATTTAAATAATCACGGAGTACCGTTATCCGCCATTTAACCGGGGTTAAAAAAAATTAAAAATTATATTTACATCTAGTTATTTTCAAAACAAGGATCAGAAAGAAAAACAACATAAAAAGACTCAAAAACAAAACACTCTAAATAAAATCCTAAATTCTTTCCCCCACACATAATTCTTACATTGTCATTAATGTAATGCTATTAATCCCAAATGAAAGAATCATGTGTAAGTGAAAAGAACTAATAAACAAAATAAACTTATGCAGCCTAAATGAACTTAGAAACACTAAACACAATTAGCAAAGAAACATAAGAAAAAGATAAAGAAAAAGAGAGCAAATCTGAGGATGGCAGTTTGGCAATGCTTTCACTAATTAGGCTGCCTCCCCCAATTAGCACTTGATTTAGTGTTTTGAACCTAACCAACACCCCTTCTTGGCATTTTAGGCTTGTCAGGCTCATACATGAAATTTCCCAAATTTATGCGTTTGAGAGGAAGCTTTCTTTGCACAACAGTGGATGCATTCTCCATTACAAGTATTATTCCATCATCCTTTGTGGTGCATATGTCATCGAGGAATGGAGCATATTTTGATACTTGTTGAATGACCTCCACAAACAAGTTGTTTAAGGTTTCTGGCATGTGTTGTTCATGTTCTTCCTCCTTGAACTTTGCAAATCTACTAGGAAAAGGTGGAGAAGAAACATTAGTAAAAAGTGAAACCTTAAACGTTACCTCAGGTGCCGAAATACTCTTATTTGGATCTTTGGCTTCATTATCCTCAAGAATAGAATCCATCTCTAATTTTGTTTCATCCTCATCTTGTTCCTCATTCTTCAAGGTCACAATAGTAGCATTCTCCTTTGGGTTAACCATCGTTTGGGTTGGGAGTTCTTCAGATCTTTGTGCTACCCATCCTACCATACTACTAGCCAATTGGCTCATTTGCTTTTCCAAACTCTGGATGCTTGCCCTTGTTTCCTGCTGAAATTGCAAAGAATCAGTAACAAGAGAATAGACAAGATCTTCTAAAGAAGTACCTGAGTTTTGAGTCATATGTGGTGGTTGAAAAAGATCTGGTTCTTGAGACCATGATTGATTGAAGCTAGATGGATGAGTGTAATTGGCATAAGGATCTACTTCTTGGTAATTTTTCGAGTAGCCATAATTAGTATGATCCCACCATCCATCATGGTAAGTGTTTGAGAAATGATCATTCTGTTGGTCTTGGAACACTTGATGGCCTTGACATCCTCCCATGGCCAATTGTTGAACTGGGGAGGTGAGATTGGCTTGTTGATTCTCCATGTTCATGTATGCCACCAACTCTTCAAGTGTTAGATTGCTCAATTCCATTGTTTTTTTTTTTTTTATTTGAAAAGAAAAACTTGTATGTACAAGAAAATAAAACTAATTAGAACTGAAAATAAGAATAAACCAAGTAACAAATAAACTAAAGAAAGCAATCCCCGGCAACGGCGCCAAAAATTTGATGCACCCAAAAGAGTGTATCTTATTTAACCTTGCACTAAAAAGATCAATTGTAAGTATAATGATTAGCAAGGGTCGAGTCCTCAGGGATTGGGTTTTAATCTATGAGTTATTAGTTTATAACTTACGTTCAAAGAAAACAATAAAAGAAAATGGGTTTTTGAAGCCAGATTTAAACTAAAGTAAATAATAAGAATAAGATGCAAGGCGGTATAACCAGCCAATAAAAATATATATACTAAATTAGGCGGTATAACCAGCCAATAAAAATAAAACAAAGTTAATATACAAATTAGGCGGTATAACCAGCCAATAAAAATAAATATACTTTTAAAAATAAGCAAACTAGAAAAGTAAGAAAACAAGTAAGAAGAATCAAATATGAAAAATATGGTTAAGGTTTCATTCTCCACCACTAGACATCATTAAGAATCAATTTCAGATCTATCAATATCAACCAACTATCAAAGTTAACAACCGTAGATAACAACAAGCTCTGTTATCCCAATCTTTCCTAGTTTGTCGTTAAATAGAACAAGCTCTCTATTTAATCTCTAACCATTAAACAACCTAGAATAAGCTCTCTAAATTCAATTTAATGGCAGCTTTATGATGAGAAAGATAGGTTGATCTAAGCAACAAACACATAAGCTCGGATTGTTCAACTTAGGTTATGTTCCACTTTGCAATTATTGAAAACTTGACCATAATCATTAATCACAAATTGCCACTTATGAATAGGAAATCAAGACAATTACACGGATCAAGACTCCTAGACTAGCAATAGATAATTATCAAGATCTATCTAGTTGTACACCTAAATAAATCAAGACAACATCATGAACAATTCTTGTAGAAGAACATAAGCAACTTTGATAGAAAATTAATGATAGATAGAATCTGAAAATCAATCACAAAACATGTCTAGGGCTTTGAAATCACCCTTAACCAAATAGAAGTTTAGCCTAGCATAGGCATTGTAAACATAAACATAAAATTAAAGAGAATCTAAGAAGGAAATAAAAGAAAGAAAGAAAGAAGAAGAAAATAAAGAAAAAGAAAACTAGAGAAAAGAAAGAAGAAGAAAACTTAGAGAATTTTATTACAATGGCTAATATCCTACCAATGTACAATGTCCTCTACAATCATCCAAGGCCCTCTATTTATACACATTTTGGAGGGCTAAATGACAAGAGACAAGCTTTACAAATTTCAAAGGTAGGTATAATAGGTGGGTGCATTTTTCTAACAATTTTCGTCATATTGTATGACAATTTTGATCAGCCAACTTGATGGTCGATTTTGTCAATATTGGAGGCCTGATCTGATCACATGGTCTTCTACAAAAATGTTCCCCTGTCAGTTACTGATCCATAGCCGTTGGAATCAGCTCATTTGCTGATGTGGATAAGAAGATATGGGCAAAATACGAAAACAGGTCAGCACAGACGTCATTGCACATCAGCCAACTTGATGGTCGATTTCGCTAGGGAAAACGACTCCGTTTCAAGAAGTGTAAAACATGAAAAAGATAGATATGCCTCTTATCTTTGCACGGTTAAAATTTCAGCCTTATTGCTTCAGTGAAACTCCAGATATAGCTGATATGGCAAAAGGTGTCGGAATTGGAACTGAACTGGATTTGCCCTTAATTCTAGTAATCTGAAATCACTCAAAGAAACTTGTGAAAAACACCAAATTACATAAAAATATAAAAGATCATAAACACAATTAGACTAAACAATAATAACTCGTATTTGACACAAAACAATAATAAAACATAACTAAAAACTATATAATTATACGAGTTATCAGCTGCTGCTTTGGAAAACAATGAAAATTTAATTGAAGCATGATTTAGAAATGCAAATTGATTCAAGTTCCAGTTTTGGGGCTAGCTAACTTGTCCAAAATGCACAGCATCCAAGAATGTTTTCCTATGATTAAAGATAAATGTATGTTATGTAATGTAATGTAATGTAACTAATAAGTAATGGATTCTTTTGTCTTGATAAGTGTGTACTTGAGTTACATAAATTCGACATTTTTTAATTTAAATATCAAATTTTAACCCTTAAATTCTGTCAAAAAAATAACCCTTAAAAAATTTGATGAATAACAACTCAAAGAAAGGAAAAAATAAAATAAAATTGTAGAGAATTAAGTGTATGCACTATACACAACAGAATCGGCAATAGAATGAAGCTACCGACTGAATTATCATCACAGCTAAGCTAAGCATGTACTTCAGTTTTTGATGTTTCAAATTCATGAGAAGGTATGCACGGTCCGATTCGGGTTTCTTCAAGTTTTTTTTTTTTGATTCGAGTTTTTTTGGATTCGGATTATTTCGGACTCGAATCATTTCAAATTTGGATTTTTGATTTTTTTTATCAAATTGAATTTAGATGGATTCGAATTCGAGTTTTTTAGAACGAATTTTCAGATTCGAATTTGTTTTGCCACCTCTAACGACCAAGTCACATCTTGTGAATTTCATAAATACTAAATACATATAATACAAATTAAGGATCGTTTCTCTTACTTTTTCATGAGAAATCATAAATTAATTAACATGGGCTAGCTGCTGGTAGTGCGACAACACCAATGGGAGGATGAAATGAACGAAATCAAAGCAATATTTTAATCCAGCCTGTTTGTTTTATTAAATAACTACATTTATTCAAAACATTATTGAAGAGAGTACTATAAAAGGTGATAGCTACAATCTAACCATTCACCAAGCAAGCACAAAATTTTCACGTTATAGAGTTCAAGTGCTAGCAATGGGACAGCCAGGGCTGGTTTATGCTTTGGCGTTTTTTCTCATAGTCACAACTGTGGCAGCTACCTACACACCTTACAAGTATGCATCTCCCCCACCACCAACGCAACCATACCACCCACCAGACTCACCACCACCTCCTAAGCATTCTCCTCCACCACATTATCATTACAAGTCTCTCCCTCTTCCTGTAAAATCTCCACCTCTACCATACCATTATAAATCCCCACCTCCTCCATCTAAATCATCACCACCTCCATATGTATACAAGTCTCCATCACCACCTGTTCACTCACCACCTCCTCCTTATCTATACACGTCCCCACCACCCCCAAACACTCACCACCTCCATATATATACAGGTCTCCACCACCACCAGTTCACTCTCCACCTCCTCCTTATGTCTACAAATCCCCACCACCACCCATCCATTCACCACCTCCACCTTACATTTACAAGTCCCCTCCACCACCCATCCACTCTCCACCTCCTCCCTATATTTACAAGTCTCTTCCTCCACCAATTCATTCAGCACCTCCTCCCAACATTTACAAGTCCCCTCCTCCACCAGTTCATTCACCACCTTCACCTTACATCTATAAGTCTCCTCCACCACCAGCCCACTTTCCACCTCCTCCTTATGTCTACAAGTCTCCACCACCTCCAGTCCACTCACTACCACCTCCCTACATTTACAAGTCCCCTCCTCCACCAGTTCATTCACCACCTCCTCCTTACATCTACAAGTCTCCACCACCACCAGTCCACTCCCCACCTCCTCCCTATGTCTACAAGTCTCCACCACCTCCAGTTCACTCACCACCACCTCCTTACATTTACAAGTCCCCTCTTCCACCAATTCATTCACCACCTCCTCCTTACATCTACAAGTTTCCACCACCACCAGCCCACTCCCCACCTTCTCCCTACGTCTACAAGTCTCCACCACCTCCAGTCCATTCACCACCACCTCCTTATATTTACAAGTTCCCTCTTCCACCAGTTCATTCACCACCTCCTCCTTACATCTACAAGTCTCCACCACCACCAGTCCACTCTCCACCTCCTCCTTATGTCTACAAGTCTCCACCATCACCACCACCAACCCACTCCCCACCTCCTCTTTATGTCTACAAGTCTCCACCACCTGCAGTCCACTCACCACCACCTCCCTATATTTACAAGTCCCCTCCTCCACCAGTTCATTCACCACCACCTCCTTACATCTACAAGTCTCCACCATTGCCAATCCACTCCCCACCTCCTCCCAATGTCTACAAATCCCCACCACCACCACCACCACCATCACATCCCAAGCCCCATCCCCCGCATCCCAAGACTCTTTCACCGCCATATCCTAAATATCTTTACAAGTCACCGCCACCTCCAAAGGCTTACTAAGTTGATGCTTTCTCTCTAGTCGATTTACAACGTTTGTCATGAATTTATTAGCTTACAATTTATCTTGGAGAATGTGGCAACCTAAAAAAATAACAAGTCTCATCGCAAGACTTTATTATTCATTAAGCGTGACATTAAAAAAAAACCGAGGAAAAGTCGACTTAATTCCTCTAGAAAAATGAAGGTTTTGAAAATGACCTTGAAAAAGACATGGAGTCGCCACCAATCTTTTTTAGCTAGGTGTGATCGGCCACCTATTAAAACCGGTTTTATAAAATATTTTAAAAATTAAATAAAACATTTTAAAAACCAATTTCAAGTCTGCGTTTAAACCAGAAAAATCAAAGAAACGGTACCTTATTAATCGTGTGTTATCTCAAATCTCGGTATAAAGTTGGTTTTAAATTTAGTATTTCAAGTTAATTCCCAATTTAAAGAAAAATAATTCTATTTTTTATTTGAAAATGATCCGGAATTTATAAATTCAAAATTTTCCTATATTCTCCAACAAACGTGGCAAAATATAGAAATTTTTATTAGTTTTGGAAAACTTCCCGAATCATTCTCTTTTCAAAGAAGATATTCCGTTATTAATAATTGATGATATCCTCCCCAGCAAATCCGGCAGAGAACTCATGAATTATTTTAACTCGGGAATATCTTTATTTTATTGAAAACCATTATCTTTTTTGAAAACATTTAAAAGAAATGAATATGTATATGCATGACATAAATAAAATGACATAGCAAAATCTAAATAATATAATGCAACCTAAATGATATGACATGATTAGAATGCCTTAGCATATTCTAAATGAAATGAAATATCCGAAGTTATATGATATATTCTAAATGAAATGAAATATCCTAAATGACATAATATATCCTAAATGAAATGAAATAACCTAAGTAACATAATATATTCGACATGAAATGAAATGACCTAAGTAACATACATATTCTGTATGAAATGAAATGATTTAAATGACATAGCAAATATGAATGATATGGCATATAATTTAAATGACATGGAATATAAAATAATGCTATCATATAATATGCATGAAAATAAAAATGAAAATAATAATGCATGAACATAATATATGCTAAATAATAGAACAAAAAATAATTAAATAAAACGCATAGGATATCATGAAATATTCCAAATCATATAATAAATAATATAACATAAATCAAAATCACAACAATATCATAGAAGTTATCATAGCAAAAAATCAATATTATATAGAATGCATGAATATGGAAAATGCAATGCATGAAAATGTATTTTTTCCTTTAATTAAGGAAATCCATATATCTAAAAAGATATCCGGCTACCTTAGGAAAATATGTCAAATTAAATATTCTAAAACCAAAATACTTTGTGATTGTTTGAAAACAATTTTGAAAAACTCAGATTAAAAATAAAAAAACTGGACTAAACCCTTTTTTAAATGGCTCTAATTTCCTAAGTTTAAAATCCCGGACTTGACCACCCTTAACCCGAAACTTAAAAAATCATTTTGAGAGTTTAAAAAGGCTTAGAAACTACCCTAAGTCAGTAGCTAAACATCCTAATCAGCCCCCTCTAAGTAACTTAACCAAAACAGAAAAATGATTTTTCTTTAAATTCAATTCGGACTCCACTGTCCAGTTTTAAGCCACGATTTTTTACCCTATTTTTAAAAATTCAAAAAAATCTAAAAAAATACTAGAGACTCAAGACATGTAAAACTACACGGGAAAAAATCAGCTTAATTTTTTGATTAAAGATGAATGCCCAGAAAAATCGGGAAAGTACGAGTACTGGGTGAAAAAAACTGTTTTTCCAAAATACATTTTTGCCTTTGATAAAATCATTTAAAAATCAAAGTAAAAATATTTAAGACTCTCAAAATGACTCACAAACAGTAGCTAGGACTTTTTGAAAGTTAGATAAAAATTGCTAAGTAAAAAAAATCACAAAGGTAGAATAATCAATTTGACAAACCTTAATTTTCCCCAAGTGTGCTCTAGAGAGCATGACTTTGAACCATTAATTGGCCTAAGTCATTATTCAAGTGGCATGAACATGAAATGCATGAAAAATTACAGCAAATATGATGCATGAAATGCATGAGTTTAAACCTAAATGTTATGAAAAAATGCATGGCATCCATATAGTGACCTAGACCTAAATGAACTTGCATGGCATTTAATGCAACCTAGGTCTAAATGCATGGACATGCATGGCAAAATAAACCAAACCTAATAACTAAAACATGCATGGCAATAACACAAACACAAAGCATGTTTAAACCAAAAACTCAACCAAATATCATGCAAATGCTAACCTATCAACTAACATAGCAAAAATGCAACCATGATGCTAGAATACAAGGAGTGGCCGAATCTGTAGACACCTAATTTTGTCCGGACCACTAAAACAAGTATGTTTTCTTCCTAAATTGAGATTTCAGAATGTAAAACGACTTTTTTCATCCTGCAGGTGGTACTCCGAGACTTAGCTTAAGAGGGTGAGCATAAAAGTCAAACTCGAAAAAAGTCAACCTCGAAAAAAGTCAACCCCAAAAATGTCAACCCCAAAAAGTCAACTACTGAAAAAGTCAACCCACTTTCAAAATCAAGATTTGAAGTTCAATTGAAAAATGACGAAAGAATTTTGATAATCCGAGGTCTACATCGAAAGATATGGAGTTCGGAAGTTGGGTTATGGAGATTCAGTAGAAAGAAAACTCTAATCCGGGAAATTTGGGGAAAAGTGCTTAAACGATCAAATTGGTCGAAATTGAAGGTTCCAAATGAAAGATAAGCACTGACTACGGGTAATGGAGAAGCCACTTGAAAGAAAAACTGAAAGAAAAGTCAATCCGGGAGAAAACCGAGAATTAGGGTTTTTGGTGGATTTCGGTGAAATCGAGAAGAATCACAGAAATGGCTCGACTTGGTAAGACCAAAGCCCCCAATGGATGAGGAATGATTAAAAAAGGATAGCCCAAGGCTCAGCTTGAAGAAAATTTGAAAATCGGACTTGTTTTGAGCAAAACCGGGTTTCGGAGGCAAAAGGGCAAAATTGGAAAATTTGGGAAAAATAGCAAATAGACTCCGAAAATTCTGAAAATTTGTAAATCTCATTCTTAAATCATTTGGAAGAGATTGGTGAAAGAAAATCTTGATTCGGAGTTCGTTTGCAAAATGGCCAAATCCCGGGCCTCTTTTGTAGTAATTCAAGAAGGAAAATCCCAGAAAAATAGCAAATGAACTCAAAATATTCTGAAATTTTGCAATCTATTTTTAAATTATTTGGAAGATATTGGCGAAATAAAATCTTGATTCGGAGTTCGTTTGCAAAATGGCCAAATCTCGGGCCTCCTATGCAATAATTCAAGAAGATAAATCCTGAAAAAATAGCAAATGGACTCCAAAAATTCTGAAAATTTGCAAATATCATTTTTAAATTATTTGGAAGAGATTGGTGAAAGAAAATCTTGATTCGGAGTTCGCTTGCAAAATGGCCAAATCCCGGGCCTCCTTTGTAGTAATTCAAGCCGATAAATCCCGAAAAAATACCAAATGAGCTCCAAAAATCATGAAAACTTCCAGATCACACTTTTAAATTATTTGGAAGAGATTGGTGAAGAAAAATCTTGATTTGGAGCTCATTTAAAAAATGGTAAAATGTGGGGGCATAAAAGGGCATTTTTGGAAGAAAAATCCAAATAAATAGCAAACGGACACGAATTTTTTTGAAAACTTCCAGAATTAAATATTTTATTATTTTGGAAGTATTAAAAAAGGAAATTTTGAATTTGGAGTCCGTTTTCCATTTATTTGCATCCGGGGGGAAAACGGTCATTTCACCCAAGCAACCGAAAAGGGCTTCTTTGGGCCTTTCAAAAAATCATACTTGGGCTGGAAAAGAGAAGTGATGGCCTGCCAAGGCCCAAAGGAAGGAGGAAGCTTCTAATTTTTCAATAAAATGGCCAAGAATGAAGAGTTAATTAGAGATTTTCTTTGATCAAGCCATGGTGATTAAGCCAAATAGGCCAAGGGAGAGTGTCAACATTATTCTTAAACAGCTGTAATTTGGGACAGCTGATATGCTAATCTAAGGGTGGTAATTTCATGATTTTTCACCTTGAATTATTAGCCATTTGATGGAAAATTGGTTGGGAAAAAATGACAACACCTTTGCATGATTTTAGGGGGCATTCGGCCGGCACTTAGGGGGGAGCAGAATTTCATTTTGGAGACTTCATTGTTGCTGAGTTCTCTTGGTTTTTACTTGGTTTTTCTCTCTTTGGTTGAAAGCAAAAAGAAAAAGTTTAGAAAAGAACGAAAAGTTTGAAGAGATAAAGCTTGAAATATAGCTTCTTGAGGTTGCTCTTGAGCACCAACACTTGCACTTTCTTGATTTTCCATTCTTATTTTTGCTATTTTGATTACTATTTGGTGAGTTTATTTTTTTAAATAAATGTTTTTTTATTGTTCTTCTTAAGTTCTTTCTTCATTTCTTTATTAAATATTTTTTATAATTTTTGTTTTTTTTACAATTTCTCACCATGGCCGAATGGCCTACATTTTTTCTTGAGGTTGCTGTTTTGTTTATTTCATCATGATATTATTGTTATTTTCTTTAATCTTGATGTTTTAAGTGTTATTCTACTTCATACTTGAGTCATATTTTAATTTGGTTGCTTTGTTTGTTGCCATTTATGATTTAAATATCATGTTCTTGCATTTTTAATTTTCTGTTTTCATAATGTTTAAATTTGTTGATGTTTTAGATTTAGTATATCAAGTGTTTAGTGAAAATGCTTGTGTGGTATTTGCATGATTTGAGTTTTATATTGATGTTTTAGATTTAGTATATCAAGTGTTTGTGAAAATGCTTGTGTGGTATTTGCATGATTTGAGTTTTATATTTTAGTTGAGCATGTTAGTATATTAAATGTTTGTGAAAATGCCATGCTTGTTGGAGCTTGAGGCCATTTGGCTACTCCATGTGTTTTGCATTGTGTGTTGCATTTTGGCCATGTTAGTTGGTAGGTTTTGCATTTGCATGACATTTGATTTATTTTTGCATGTTAGTATACCAACTGTTTGTGAACATGCCATGCTTGTTAGGAACCATAAGCCATTCGGTCACCCCTTAAATTTCAGCATTGTATGTGCATTCTTGCCATGTTAGTTGATAGATTAGCATTTGCATGATATTTGCTTGAGTTTTTGTTTTAAGCATGTGATGCACCCAAAAGAGTGTATCTTATTTAACCTTGCACTAAAAAGATCAATTGTAAGTATAATGATTAGCAAGGGTCGAGTCCTCAGGGATTGGGTTTTAATCTATGAGTTATTAGTTTATAACTTACGTTCAAAGAAAACAATAAAAGAAAAGGGGTTTTTGAAGCCAGATTTAAACTAAAGTAAATAATAAGAATAAGATGCAAGGCGGTATAACCAGCCAATAAAAATATATATACTAAATTAGGCGGTATAACCAGCCAATAAAAATAAAACAAAGTTAATATACAAATTAGGCGGTATAACCAGCCAATAAAAATAAATATACTTTTAAAAATAAGCAAACTAGAAAAGTAAGAAAACAAGTAAGAAGAATCAAATATGAAAAATATGGTTAAGGTTTCATTCTCCACCACTAGACATCATTAAGAATCAATTTTAGATCTATCAATATCAACCAACTATCAAAGTTAACAACCGTAGATAACAACAAGCTCTGTTATCCCAATCTTTCCTTAGTTTGTCGTTAAATAGAACAAGCTCTCTATTTAATCTCTAACCATTAAACAACCTAGAATAAGCTCTCTAAATTCAATTTAATGGCAGCTTTATGATGAGAAAGATAGGTTGATCTAAGTAACAAACACATAAGCTCGGATTGTTCAACTTAGGTTATGTTCCACTTTGCAATTATTGAAAACTTGACCATAATCATTAATCACAAATTGCCACTTATGAATAGGAAATCAAGACAATTACACGGATCAAGACTCCTAGACTAGCAATAGATAATTATCAAGATCTATCTAGTTGTACACCTAAATAAATCAAGACAACATCATGAACAATTCTTGTAAAAGAACATAAGCAACTTTGATAGAAAATTAATGATAGATAGAATCTGAAAATCAATCACAAAACATGTCTAGGGCTTTGAAATCACCCTTAACCAAATAGAAGTTTAGCCTAGCATAGGCATTGTAAACATAAACATAAAATTAAAGAGAATCTAAGAAGGAAATAAATGAAAGAAAGAAAGAAGAAGAAAATAAAGAAAAAGAAAACTAGAGAAAAGAAAGAAGAAGAAAACTTAGAGAATTTTATTACAATGGCTAATATCCTACCAATCTACCATCTCTTACAATCATCCAAGGCCCTCTATTTATACACATTTTGGAAGGCTAAATGACAAGAGACAAGCTTTACAAATTTCAAAGGTAGGTATAATAGGTGGGTGCATTTTTCTAACAATTTTCGTCATATTGTATGACAATTTTGATCAGCCAACTTGATGGTCGATTTTGTCAATTTTGGAGGCCTTATCTGATCACCTGGTCTTCTAGAAAAATGTTCCCCTATCCGTTACTGATCCATAGCCGTTGGAATCAGCTCATTTGCTGATGTGGATAAGAAGATATGGGCAAAATACGAAAACAGGTCAGCACAGACGTCATTGCACATCAGCCAACTTGATGGTCGATTTCGCTAGGGAAAACGACTCCGTTTCAAGAAGTGTAAAACATGAAAAAGATAGATATGCCTCTTAACTTTGCACGGTTAAAATTTCAGCCTTATTGCTTCAGTGAAACTCGAGATATAGCTGATATGACAAAAGGTGTCGGAACTGGAACTGAACTGGATTTGCCCTTAATTCTAGTAATCTGAAATCACTCAAAAAAACTTGTGAAAAACACCAAATTACATAAAAATATAAAAGACCATAAACACAATTAGACTAAACAATAATAACTCATATTTGACACAAAACAATAATAAAACATAACTAAAAACTATATAATTATACGAGTTATCAGCATGCTTTGTGTTTGTGAAAATGCCATGCATATTTTAGTTATTAGGTTTGGTTTATTTGCCATGCATGTTCATGCATTTTAGACCTAGGTTGCATTAAATGCCATGCAAGTTCATTTAGGTCTAGGTCACTATATGGATGCCATGCATTTTTTTATGACATTTAGGTTTAAACTCATACATTTCATGCATCATATTTGCTGTAATTTTTCATGCATTTCATGTTCATGCCACTTGACTAATGACTTGAGCCAATTAATGGTTCAAAATCATGCTCTCTTGAGCACACTTGTGGAAAATTAAAGTTTGTCAAATTAATTATTCTACCTTTGTGATTTTTTTACTTAGACAATTTTTATCTAACTTTCAAAAAGTCCTAGATACTGTTTGTGAGTCATTTTAGGAGTCTTAAATATTTTTACTTTGATTTTTAAATGATTTTATCAAAGGTTAAAATGTATTTTGGCAAAACAGTTTTTTCACCCAGTACTCGTACTTTCCCGATTTTTCTGGGCATTCATCTTTTATCAGAAAATTAAACTGATTTTTTCCCGTGTAGTTTTACATGTCCTAAGTCTCCATTATTTTGTTTAGAACTTTTTGAATTTTTAAAAATTGGGTAAAAAATCGTGGCTTAAAACTGGACAGTGGAGTCAGAATTAAATTGGAGGAAAATCATTTTTCTGTTTTGGTTAAGTTACTTAGAGGGGGCTGATTAGGAAGGCTAGCTACTGACTTAGGGTAGTTTCTAAGCATTTTTAAACTCTAAAAATTATTTCTTAAGTCTCGGGTTAAGGGTGGTCAAGTCCGGGATTTTAAACTAAGGAAATTAGAGCCATTTAAAAAAGGGTTTAGTCCAGTTTTTATTTTTAATCTAAGCTTTTCAAAATTGTTTTCAAACAATCACAAAGTATTTTGATTTTAGAATATTTAATTTGACATATTTTCCTAAGGTAGCCGGATATCTTTTTAGATATACGGATTTCCTTAATTAAAGGAAAAAATACATTTTCATGCATTGCATTTTCCATATTCATGCATTTTATATAATATGTGATTTTTGCTATGATAATTTCTATGATATTGTTATGATTTTGAGTTATTTTATATTGTTTATTATATGATTAAAATATTTCATGATATCCTATGCTTTTCATTTAATTATTATTTTTTTGTTGTTATATTATTTAGCATATACTATGTTCATGCATTAATATTTTCATTTCCATGCATATTATATGATAGTATTATTTTATATTCCATGTCATTTAAATTATATGCCATATCATCCATATTTGTCATGTCATTTAAATTATGTCATTTCATATAGAATATATTATGTTACTTAGGTCATTTCATTTCATTTAGACTTAGGATATTACATTCCATATAGAATATATTATGTTACCTAGGTCATTTCGTTTCATTTAGAGTATTTCATTTAGACTTAGGATATTACATTTCATATAGAATATATTATGTCACCTAGGTCATTTCATTTCATTTAGAATATATCATGTAACTTAAGATATTTCATTTCATTAAGAATATGCTAAGGCATTTAAATTATATCATGTCATTTAAGATGCATTATATTATTTAGATTTTGCCATGTCATTTTATTTATGTCATGCATATACATATTCAAATCTTTTAAAATGTTATCAAAAAGATAATGATTTTTCAGTAAAAAATAAAGATATTCCCGAGTTAAAATAATTCATGAGTTCTCTACCGGGTTTGCTGGAGGGAATATCATCAATTATCATTGATAAAGGAATATCTTTCTTTCAAAAAAAAAAAAGAGAGAATGATTCGGAAAGTTTTCCAAAACTAATAAAATTTTTTATATTTTGCCACGTTTGTTGGGGAATATAGGAAAATTTTGAATTTATAAATTCCGAATCATTTTCAATTAAAAATGGAATTATTTATCTTTAAATTGGGAATTAACTTGAAATACTAAATTTAAAACCGATTTTTTACCGAGACTTGAGATAACACACGATTAATAAGGTACCGTTTTATACGGGCGTTGTGGGGGTGCTAATCCTTCCCCGCACGTAACCGAGTCCCGAACCCATTTCTTTGATTTCTTTGGTTTAAACGCAGACTTGAAATTGGTTTTAAAAATATTTTAATTATTTTTTAAATATTTTATAAAATCGGTTTTAATAGGTGGCCGATCACACCTAGCTAAAAAAGATTGGTGGCGACTCTATATCTTTTTCAAGGCCATTTTCAAAACCTTCATTTTTCTAGAGGAATTAAGTCGACTTTTCCTCAATTGTTTTTAATGTCACGCTTAACGAATAATAAAGTCTTGCGATGAGACTCGTTATTTTTTAGGTTGCGACAGCCTATAGTTCCTAACAAACATGACATTTTCACAAACACTTGGTATACTTAAACTAAATACTCAATCAAATGTCATGCAAATGCAAAAACCTACCAACTAACATGGCAAAAATGCAACATACAATGCAAAATACATGGAGTAGCCGAATGGCCTCAAGCTCCAACAAGCATGGCATTTTCACAAACACTTGATATACTAACATGCTCAACTAAAATATAACACTCAAAACATGCAAACACAAAGTAGAAATACTAAGACCAAACAAGCATTTTCACAAACACTTGATATACTAACATGCTCAACTAAAATATAAAACTCAAATCATGCAAACACAACACAAGCATTTTCACAAACACTTGATATACTAAATATAAAGCATCAACAAATTTAAACATTATGAAAACAGAAAATTAAAAATGCAAGAACATGATATTTAAATCATAAATGGCAACAAACAAAGCAACCAAATTAAAATATGACTCAAGTATATGAAGTAGAATAACACTTAAAACATCAAGATTAAAGAAAATAACATAAATAACATGATAAAATAAACAAAACAACAACATTAAATAAAAATGTAGGCCATTCGGCCATGGTGAGAAAAAAAAATTAAGAAAGAGATGAAGAAAGAACTTAAGAAGAACAATAAAAAAAACCACTTATTTAAAAAGGAAACTCACCAAATAATAATCAAAATAGCAAAAACAAGAATGGAAAATCAAGAAAGTGCAAGAGTTGTGCTTAAGAGCAACCTCAAGAAGCTATATTTCAAGTTTTATCTCTTCAAACTTTCCTTTCTTTTCTAAAATTTTTCTTTTTGCTTTCAACCAAAGAGAGAAAAACTAAGAAGAAATCTGAAAATGAAAACCTCCAAAAAATGAAATTCTGCCCCCCTTCCAAGTGCTGGCCGAACCCCCCTAAAATGAGCAAGAAATGTTGTCATTTTGGTTCTAACCAATTTTCATCAAATGGCTAATAATTCAAAGTGAAAAAATCATGAAATTACCACCCTTAGATTAGCATATCAAGTGTCCCAAATTACAGCTATTCAAGAATAATGTTGACACTCTCCCTTGGCCTATGTGGCTTAATCACAATGGCTTGATCAAAAGGAATCTCTAACTAACTTTTAATTATTGGCCATTTGATTCAAAAATCAGAAACTTCCTCTTTCCTTTGGGACTTTCCAGGCCAGCACTTCTCTTTTCCAGCCCAAGTCGGATTTTTTGAAAGGCCCAAAGAAGCCCTTTTCGGTTGCTTGGGTGAAATGACCGTTTTGCCCTCCGGATGCAAATAAATATCAAACGGACTCCAAATTCAAAATTTATTTTTTTAATACTTTTAAAATAATAAAATATTGAATTCTGGAAGTTTTCAAAATTTTTTGAGTCCGTTTGCTATTTATTTGGATTTTTTCTTCCAAAAATGCCTTTTCATGCCCCCATATTTTACCATTTTTTAAACGAGCTCCAAATCAAGATTTTTCTTCACCAATCTCTTCCAAATAATTTAAAAGTGTGATCTGGAAGTTTTCATAATTTTTGGAGCTCATTTGGTATTTTTCGGGATTTATCTGCTTGAATTACTGCATAGGAGCTCGGATTTGGCCTTTTTACAAACGAACTCCGAATCAAGATTTTCTTTCGCCAATCTCTTCCAAATAATTTAAAAATGATATTTGCAAAATTTCAGAATTTTTGGAGTCCATTTTCTATTTTTTTGGGATTTATCTTCTTGAATTATTGCATAGGAGGCCCGGGATTTGGCCATTTTGCAAACGAACTCCGAATCAAGATTTTCTTTCGCCAATCTCTTTAAAATAATTTAAAAATGAGATTTGAAAAATTTCAGAAGATTTGGAGCTCATTTGCTATTTTTCCGGGATTTTCCTTCTTGAATTACTACATAAGAAGCCCGGGATTTGGCCATTTTGTAAACGAACTTCGAATCAAGATTTTCTTTTGCCAATCTCTTCCAAATGATTTAAGAATGAGATTTGCAAATTTTCAGAATTTTCGGAGTCCATTTGCTATTTTCCCAATTTTTCCAATTTTGCCCTTTTGCCTCCGAAACCCGGTTTTGCTCAAAACAAGTCCGATTTTCAAATTTTCTTCAAGCTGAGCCTTGGTCTTATCCCTTTTTAATCATTCCTCATCCATTGGGGGCTTAGGTCTTACCAAGTCGAGCCATTTCTGTGATTCTTCCCGATTTCACCGAAATCCACCAAAAACCCTAATTCTCGGTTTTCTCCCGGATTGACTTTTCTTTCGGTTTTTCTTTCAAGTGGCTTCTCCATTACCCGTAGTCAGTGCTTATCTTTCATTTGGAACCTTCAATTTTGACCAATTCGATCGTTTAAGCACTTTTCCCCAAATTTCTCGGATTAAGGTTTCCTTTCTACTGAATCTCCAAATCCCAACTTTCGAACTCCATATCTTTCGATGTAGACCTCGGATTATCAAAATTCTTTCGCCATTTTTCAATTGAACTTAAAATCTTGATTTTGAAAGTGGGTTGATTTTTCAGTAGTTGACTTTCTAGGGTTGACTTTTACGGGGTTGACTTTTTTTGGGGTTGACTTTTTTTTTCAGTTTGACTTTTTATGCTCGCCCTCTTAAACTAAGTCTCGGAGTAATACCTGCAGGATAAAAAATGTCTTTTTACATTTTGAAACATCAATTTAGGAAGAAAACATACCTGTTTTAGTGGTCCGGACAAAATTAAATATTTACAGATAAAAATAAGAGTTTAAAGATGTAGACGTTTGTTCACTTTACTTTTACGTGCCAATTTTTCTTTTTCTTTTTTTACGTGCCAAATTGCGTTGTATCTTTCTCATACTTAAGCAATAAATTATTTATATCATGAGGATTATTTTTGTTTTCTACTTGTCGATGGTGTTGTAATTTGGACCTAAACCAATTTTCTTGGAATTTAGATTACTCACATCAAGAAATTATTATCTCAATAAAGCTAAAACGAAAAAAAAAAAAAAAAAAAAACCCAATCTAGAAGGAGAACACAAACAATATATATGCATAATTTGGAATCTATTTATTCTTCTTGTCAAAAAAGAAACTTCGAAAAGGTTTGAGATTAAAATGTGGTATAACTCTAACCAAATCTTCCATTACAACAGCAATCCCTTATTTTGATTATTCACTCACGTCCTTTTTTTTTTTTTTCTTAATTATATTTTTTCATAAAAACAGTCGAAAATCTTTATTTAAAATCGGGTTAAAAAAATGAGTAATGTGGATGGAATTAGGATAGATATTTTAGGGTCCGTTTGTTTCGCAGAAATTGACTTCCAAAAAATATTTTCTGAAAAATGTGAAGATTTTCCAAAAAATTAGAGATTTTCTGATGTTTGGATGATTTACTGAAAAATGTTTTATGTTGTTTGGTTATTTTCTGAAAAATCTACTTTTTTCAAATATCAATATTGACATAAATATTAAATATTAAAAATAATTTCTTATTAATATTTTAATAATAATATTTAATACTAAAATATTATATTAATATCAAATACTTAAAACAATACTATTTATTATTAAAACATTAATTATATTAATATTTAAAAAATTAAAATTATTATTAAAATATTAACATTAATTATATTAATATTTAAAATATTATAATTATTATTAAAATATTATTTCTATTAATATAATTATTATTAAAATATTATTTATATTAATATAATAATTATTAAAATAGTATTTCTATTAATATAATAATTATTAAATTTTATTTTTATTAATATAATTATTATAAAATATTATTTTTAGTTTTTCAAATAGTAATATTGATATAAACATTAAAATATTATTTATATTAATATAACTGTTATTAAAATATTACTTCTACTTTTTTCAAATAGTAATATGGCATAAATATTAAAATATTTATTATTAAAATATTAAAAAGTAATATTATTATTTCTATTAATATTATTTATTACTAAACACTAATTATATTAATATTTTAAAATATTTAAAGTGTTCTGATAATTATTAAAATCTTATTTCTATTAATTAATATTTATACTATTAAAATAATAATTTTTTATACTAAAAACCATTTATTATTAAATATTTATAAAGTATAATTTATATATATTTATTATTAAAATAGTAATATAAAAACATTTTTCAATAAAATATTAAAAATATTATTTAAAATTTAAAATATTTATAATGCTACAATTTATTATTAAAATAATGATATTGTTATATGAAATAATATTTTTATTAAAATAATAAATGATAATCATTATATTAATAATTTATTATTTATTATTAAAATATAAATATAAATATGTAGGTTTAATAATATTTAAATAAAATATTGAAAATTACAATATTAAAATATGTTTATATTAATATTTTTATATATTTTTATAATTAAAAAATAAATATTTTTTTAATATAATAATATTTGGCTCGAGTTAAGTTAAGTTTCGATCTAAAATATGATATTCAAATTCTGATTCGAGTGGCCCTACTCATGGCAGTTCTTTTTAGAAAATTGTCTTCCCCTTTACAAAAGGAGAAGACAATTTCTAGAAGAAAAAAAAAAACCCCTTATTTTTCGTTGACCAGCAAGCCATTTTTCGTTGACCAATCAATTTTTCGCTAACCAAACACCAGAAAATGCAGAAATCATTTTTCGTAAATCATTTTCAGTGAAACAAACGGACCCTTAAGTTCGAGCAGTAATGCTCCCTTTTAATTAAAAAAAAAAAAGGTTGAAAACAAAATAAGAAAAGTTAGCTTCAAACCATGATGAATAAATCTTCACTTTGGATGGACTTTAAGCCTTCTTTCTAAAACAAATTTCTTCTTCCCCTTTTTGGTGTTTTCTTTGGTGCTCTTCCAATAGTTTTTTAACACGTATTTATAAACAATTAATTAATTGAACACATGACAGAATTACAATGAAGGGGCACCAAAAGGGACAAGGAATAGGGGTAGAAGATATCTATTTTCTTTCTAGACATAATTTCTCCAATGCCTACGATAAAGAGGAAATATTATTTTATAATTAGTTAATTAAATTGTTATTTGATTTATTCAGTTACTCTTAATTATTTTAGAAATAAAAATTGGTTAAAGTTATAAAATCTCCTAATTCCAATCAAGTGAAAAATGGAAATAAATTCGCTTTGTTTTTTTTTTTTTCTTCTCATTTTTAAATATGAAGAATAAAGTTAAAGGGCGTCCAAATTTACACGTATGGTGAAGTTTAACTGGTTTAAGGACTTGGCTCTTGAAGACTTCCAAGTTCCCATTCTCTAACCTTAAGCTTAGTTGACTAAACTTCTTTTCCACAATTTAACCACTTCTTCAAACATTCTTAAGTTTCTGTCCAGTATAGACATTAATTACTCAACATAATTTTTTTTTTTTTTTGAATTTTTGTGTATGTTTATATTTAACTTAGTTTATTTTGTTATATATTTTAAATTTCATATGTTTAATATAATTTTTAAATAATATTTTTAATTTTTATAAGTATTATTTCTTTAAATATTAACTATTTTGAATATTTTTTTTATAATTTTTAATACTTAAAATCATAATTATTATTTTTAATATAAAATAATATGTGTCAATTTTAATTGAATAAAATTTTAAAGATGTTAAATGTTAAATAAAATATACATGAAAATAATTTATTAGTAAACTTTTAATTTAATGTTTTTAATGGTCAAATTTTATTTTCATCACATTGTTACTATTGTTTTTACCAAAACATATTTTTTATTGATGATTTTAATCTCATCATTGAGACTCCAACCGTTTCAGTAATTAATTTTATGGCCATTTTTATTTTCAATTTTATCGGAATAAATTTCACTACTCATACAAATGGATGCTAAAGCTTAATTTGTTTAGGCCGACGAAATGGATGATTTTTAATTGATGATTTTAATCTCATCGATGCGAGTTCAACCGTTATAATAATTAATTTTATCGTCATTTTTTTTTTCAATTTTATCATAATAAATTTCACCCCATACAAATGGATGCTAAAGCTTAATTTGTTTAGGCTGATGAAATGGATGAAGTTGGTGATGAAATTGTTAAGGTGACAATTTTTTATTTTTTTTGCGGTTAATGGAATGGATGAAGTTGAAAAATATTTATAAAGTCACGTATAAAAAAATTGAGTTAAATTATTGTACAAATATTACAAAATGATTGATACATTTCACTCTAAAATTTATAAAATTAAAAAAAAAAAAATCTCTCCGTTATGTAAAACAGAATCAAATGTAAAATAATTAGATTATGACACACTCACTATGTGGATGAATGAAAAAAAAAAAATGAGTAAAAAATTATGTTTAAAAAAATTATTAGTGGGTAATTTGTAACTTGTAAATATGGGTAATTTTTTAAAGGAAGTGGGTAGTTTTAGAAAAAATGATGATAAATTTTTTTTAAAAATAAAAATCATATAAAAATTGAAAAGTTATCAATAACTTTGGTATATTTTTTTGATATAATAATTTTTTTGTCTTTTCACCAACTGAGTTGGTGTCACTTGACTTATTTCCAACTCAGCCACTCATTTTATAATAGTACTAGATTATGTCACACTCACTATGCGAGTAAAAATTTTTTGTGTAAAATTATATATATATATATATATATATAAGCAGTTTTTTAAAAGAATAGTTATTTTTTAAGAAAATTGTAGTTATTTTTTAAGAGAATGTAGTTTTTAAATTAGTGGTAGTTTTTTAAGAGAATGTTAGTTTGTTTTTATGAAAGTCGATAATTTTAAAATATATATTATATTAAAAATTGAAAGACATAAACACCCGTATAGTATTATTACTTAATTTATTAAATATTTGGTTTTTTAGTAAAAGGAGTGATTGAGTTAGTGTCACTTGACTCAGTGATACCAAATCTTACAAAATGATTGATACATTTTACTCTAAATTTTATAAAATTAAAAACAAAATCTCTCCGTTATGTAAAACAGAACCAAATGTAAAATAACTAGATTATGACACACCTACAATGTGGGTGAATGAAAAAAAAAAAAAAAAAAAGTAAAAAGTTATGTTTAAAAAAATTATTAGTGGGTAGTTTGTAGGGAAATTTATCAGAATATTGATTTTTTTTAATTATCAAATTACTTATATTTTGTATTTATTTACCAAAATGCGCTTTTTTATGGCGACTTCCCAACTTAACATTTTATTTTTTTAAAAAATTAGGCTCGGAAGTTGCCATAGGATATAGTGACTTCCGAGCTTGAAAATGAAAGAAAAAAAAATAAAAACCGTTGGGAAGTCGCCATATCATATGGTGACTTCCCAATGTAATTTTTTTATTTTTCTTTGTTAAGGTGTTGGGAAGTCGCCATATGATATGGCGATTTTCCAGCATCTTTTTTTTTAATTATTTAATTCATTTATTTAATTTAATAATTATTTAATTTAATTATTTACTTATTTAATTTAATAATTAATTATTTAATTTGATTTAATATTTAATTTAATTTAATTATGTAATTTAATTAAAAAATATATATTTTAAAAGCCTAAATAATATATTTTTTATAATATTATTATTTTTATATATAATTATTTATTTATTTATATAATGATAAATAAGAATATAATGACAAATAAGAATAAATCAGCATATAACAAGGAATGTGAAATATATAAATATTATGAAATATGTAAATATTACAGGTGCAGAACATGTAATAGGTTCATTGTTGATGTGAACTTTCCCCCGATGTGCCAGATGGATAAGGACATTTTCGGCAGCTATGACCTCCATTTTCTGCATAATCCACAACGTTTTAGTTGGCCTTTCTCCCTGAGGTCCATTTCATTACGAATACGACTTAATTTTGGCCGACCATGTGGATCTCTTAGCATTTCTGGATTGGGACACACTTCTGGTCCATTATATTGAGGCCAATAACCTTCATTTGCAACTACTTCAAACTCATGCCTATAAACATTGAATATAGTGTCAAGTTTATAGACATTGTCCACATATTGCATGCAATCTACATGGACATGTGTGTTGATACGTGATCCCGGATCGCGGGGGACCCGTTCGAGTGAGGGGGGAAACAGAAGCAGAGGAAAAGACGACTTAATTCCTCTAAAAATAAAATAAAAGGTCGAGGGTATGAAAACGACCTCGTAAAAAGACATAGAGTCGCCACCAATCTTTTTTAGCTAGGTGTGATCGGCCACCTATGAAAACCGGTTTTATAAAACATTTTAAATTAATTAAAATATTTTTTAAAACCAATTTCAAGTCTGCGTTATAAACTAGAGAAATCAAAGAAGCAGGTTTGGGAGTCGGTTACATGCGTGGAAGGATTAGCACCCCCACAACGTTCGTATAAAACGGTACCTTATTAATCGTGTATTATTTAAAGTCTCGGTAAAAAAGTCAGTTTTAATTTAGTATTTCAAGTTAATTCTCAATTTAAAGAAAAATAATTCCATTTTTAATTGAAAATGATCCGGAACTTATTAATTCAAAATTTTCCTATATTCCCCGACAAAATCAACAAAATATAGAAATTTTTATTCATTTGGAAACCTTTCCAAATCATTCTCGTTTTTTTGAAGGAAAGATATTCCTTTATTAATGATAATTGATGATATTGCCTCCAGCAAACCCGGTAGAGAACTCATGAATTATTTTAACTCGGAAATATCTTTATTTTTTTGAAAATCATTATCTTTTTTCATAACATTTAAAAATATTAACATGAACATGTATGACATAAATAAAATGACATGGCAAAGTCTAGATAATATAATGCAACCTAAATGATATGACATAATTCAAATGACATAGTATATTCTAGGTTAAATGAAAAATCCTAAGTATCATGGTATATTCTAAATGAGATAAAATAATTTAAATGACATGGCAATTTTAAATGATATGGTATATTTTTAAATGATATGGCATATTTTAAATGACATGGCATATTATAAATAAAATAACCTAAATGACATGGAATATGATCTAAATGACAAGAAATGACATGAAATTAAAAAAATGCTAACATATAATATGCATGAAAATAAAAATAAAAATAATAATGCATGAACATAGTATATGCTAAACAATATGACAAAAATAACTAAATAAAAAGCATAAGATATCATGAAACATTAAAAATCATATGGCAATCAATATAAGATCATAAAATGTGAATCAAAATAATAATAATTCCATGGAAAATATCATAGCAAAAATCACACATTTAAATAAAATGCATGAACTTGGAAAATGCAATGCATGAAAATGTATTTTTTTCCTCTAAATAAGAAATCCGTATATCTAAAAAGATATCCGGCTACCTTAGGAAAATATGTCAAATTAGATTTTCTAAAAAAATAAAACTTTGTGATTGTTTGAAAACAATTTTGAGGAAAACTTGAATAAAAATTAAAACCCTTACCAAACACTTTTAAAATGTCTTTAATTTCCTAAATTTAAAATCCCGGACTTAACCACCCTTAACCCCAGATTTATAAAATCATTTTTAAAGTTTAAAAAGGCTTAGAAACTACCCTAAGACAGTAGCTAAATCTTCTAACCAACCCCCTCTAAATGCCTTAGCCAAATTCAACCATTATTTCTCTTTTGATTTCAAATCTGCCTCTATTGTCCGGTTTTGTCACACGATTTTTTAGCCTATTTTTAAAAATTCAAAAAAATATATAAAAAAATACTGGAGACTCAAAACATGTAAAACTACACGAGAAAAAATTGACTTAATTTTCTGATTAAAGATGACTGCCCAAAAAAATAGAAGAAGTTTGAGTACTGGTGAAAAAAACTGTTTTGTCAAAAACACATTTTTTTGCCTTTGATGAAGTCATTCAAAAATCAAAGTAAAAATTGTTGGAGATCATCCTAAAGACCTAAGAACAGTAGCTAAAACATTAAAAAAATTGGATAAAAATTGGCTAAGTAAAAAAAATCACAAAGGTAGAATAATCAATTTGACAACTCTTTAATTTTCCACAAGTATGCTCAAGAGAGCATGACTTTGAGCCATTAATTGGCCTAAGTCACAAATCAAGTGGCAATGACATGGAATGCATGAACATACAGCAAATGAAATGTATGAAATGCATGGTCTAAAGGTCTAAATGGTAAAGGAAATGCATGACAATTCAAGACAACCTAAATGCCTAGCATGAATTTGCATGGCAATAAATGCTATCCTAACTCAATATGCATGCAATGCTTGATAATGAAAATATGACTTGGACCTAATATGTTATGAATATGCATGAAAATGCTAATGTAACGTAAGACCTAAATAGAATAGTAATGCATGACAATACCAATGTGATTTAAGACTCAATATGCATGGCAATACCAATATGGCCTAGACCTAAAATGTAATGAACATGCATAGCAATACTATGAACATACAATGACCAATGAAACTAATGTCAATGCTGGAACAAACAGCAACTAATACACAATTTCAAGATATGATAATGCAGAGCATGTTACCTAAAAAAAATTCAAATGCATGATAAGGCAAGGGATGCATGAAGAGGCCAAATGTAGCTACATGATGCTCTAATGCAATCCTATCTAATAAATGACACAAGTACATGACAAATCATATTAAGATGCATAATGTCATGACATTTTCATAGCATATGACATACTAAAATCAAAATGCACAAGCTCATGGCATGGTGATGCAAACAAGTCAAGAAGCAAAGTGAAAATGCACATGCAATGCATATCAATAATGAAGTTGCCGAATGGTCATGGAACAAAATAATGGCATTTTATCATAGCATTTTCATAAGCACATGGCATACTAAAATCAAAATGTACAAGTTCATGGCATGGAGATGCAAACAAGTTAAGAAGCAAAAGGAAAATGCATATGCAAGGCATACAAAAATGGAGTTGCCGAATGGTCATGGAACAAAATAAAGAAAATGCAAACATGTTTATAATATAAGACATGATACATGAGAAAAAAAATGCACAACATGAACATATGAACAACAATGGCCGAATATACAAGGATACAATATCAAGCATGGAAATGACATTAAAAACAAATATAGCATAGAAAATAATGTAAAGAACATAAAAAAAAATTAAACATAACCATGCAAAGCAAATAACAAGCAAAACTAGTAAATAAAACAAGGAAAGTTAAGCTCCATGGTTGGTATCAAATGGGCATAGCCTCTCACCTAACCATAATCACTTGTTCTTGCCAAGATCATGAAGCCTTTCCATCTCAATAAAACAGAAAATAAACCATGTTAAACAAAAAAATTAAGGTGAGCTTCATGGTAGGTAAAAATAGGCATAGCCTCTCTCTTAACCATGGTCACTTGGTTTAGCCAAGATCCTATAGCCATTTCAACCTTTTTGCTTCATCTTTTGTAAACAATCAAAACCTTAGAATACTCTAAAAAAACCTTCTAAAAATCATTTTTCACAACAACAAGCAAGGAAGAAAAAAAAGGAAAACCAAGGTAAGTAAATAAGCCATATTCGGCCATAGCATGAAACCATGTAAAAGAAAATTGTTTTCCACCATTTTAATGAAGAAGAAGAAGAGATGAAAACATAAGTAAACATTAAAAACTTTAATTCTATGAAAAAATGTAGTAGGAAAACAAGATAGAAAATCAAGAAAACACCATAGAAAACAAGAAGAAAGCTATGCTTAGAACTTGGTAGAGAAGACTACCTTCAAGCTCTCTATTGAAAACCTTTTTTTTTCTTTCTTTCAAAACCTTTTTTTTGCTAAATTAGCTACTGTTTCCAGCCAAAAACAACATATGAAAAAATGAAATCACCCCCTTCCCTTAGTCTTGGTCGAATGGTCTCTCCACCATTGGATGGAATTTGCACTTTTTCTCCTCCAATCTTGGCCCTTAGATTAAGATATTTTGATGACAACATAAAAATGTCAACATGCCAATTGATAGCAGCCCTTAAGATGTGTACTCAGCCCTTCTAATATCCTTAGCCCTTAGATGCAAAAGAGGACTAATCCCATGCACTCCCTTGCTTGCCCTTTTGAGTGCCTACCCTTGGATGAGTTGTGCTCCTCCATTCTTGGTAGTTGGATGAGTGCAACATAAAAATGACATCTTGTCGATTAATTCCAGCCCTCAACATGTGTACTCAGCCCTTGCAGATGGCCTAAGCCATTGGATGAAAAGAGACAATCCCATTCACTCCCTTGCTTGACCGAATGGATGCTTACCCTTGGATGAATTGTGCTCATTTTTTTTCTTCCATTCTTGGCCATTAGATGAGGGTTCTTTCATGACAAATAAAAATTTCATCTTGGCATTTAAACTTGGCCATTGGATGGTGCATTCAACTTTTCTACAAGGCACCTAAGCCATTGGATGAAGGGGGACCATTTGCAAGGTGTTAGTGGTAGCATGTGGCTTGATATTGACTAAGGAATTAAATTGTTCAAGCTTCCTTCTTCTCCTCTATGTTGGCTGACCAAGGGAAGAAAAATCCCAGTAATTCCTTCTTCTTTCATATTTTCCTTAATTACAAATTTGCCCTTTTTGGTTTCTTTGGTGAAATGACCTTTTTGCCCCCGAACCTAAATAAATAGCAAACAGACTCCAAATTTGAATTTTCTTTTCTCAATACCTCCAAAATAATAAAAATTTAATTCTGAAAGTTTTCAAAAATTTTCGAGTCCATTTGCTATTTATTTCGGATTTATTTCCGAAATTGCCTTTTTTATGCATCCGAACTTTACCATTTTTTAAACGAGCTTTGAATCCAGATTATTCTTCACCAATCTTTTCCAAATAATTTAAAAATATGATATGGAAGTTTTCATGATTTTTGGAGCTCATTTGCTATTTTTTCGGGATTTATCTGCTTGAATTATTGTATAGGGGACCCGGGATTTGGCCATTTTGAAAACGAACTCCGAATCAAGATTTTATTTCACCAATATCTTCCAAATAATTTAAAAATGAGATTTGCAAATTTTCAGAATTTTGGGAGTTCATTTGCTATTTTTCTGGGATTTATCCACTTGAATTATTGCATAGGGGACCCGGGATTTGGCCATTTTGCAAATGAACTCCGAATCAAGATTTTCTTTATCCAATCTCTTCAAAATGGTTTAAGAATGAGATTTGCAAGTTTTCATAATTTTTGGAGTTCATTTGCTATTTTTCCAACATTTTCCAATTTTGCCCTTTTGCCTCCGACACCCGGTTTTGCTCAAAACAAGTTCGATTTTCAGATTTTCTTCAAACTAAGCCTTGGGCTATCCTTGTTTAATCATTTCTCATCAATTAAGGGCTTTAGATCTACCAAATCGGGCCATTTCTGTAATTTTTCCAAATTTCACCAAAATCCACCAAAAACCCCTAATTTTCGATTTTCTTCCGAATTAACTTTTCTATCAGTTTTTCTTCCAAGTGGCTTCTCCATTACCCATATTCAGTGCTTATCTTTCATTTGAGACCTTCAATTCTGACCAATTTTGATTGTTTAAGTACTTTTCTCCAAATTTCCCGAATTAGGGTTTTCTTTCTACTGAGATTTCGTAACCCAACTTCCGACCTCCATATCTTTCAATTTAGACCTCGGATTATCAAAATTCTTTCACTGTCTTTCAATTGAACTTTAAATCTTGATTTTGAAAGTGGGTTGACTTTTTCAGTAGTTGACTTTTTTGGGGTTGACTTTTTAGAGGTTGACTATTTCTAGGGTTGACTTTTTTTGAGTTTGACTTTTTTTGTCTGCTTTCTTAGACTAAGCCTCGGAGTACCACATGCAGGATGAGAAAAGCCTTTTAGTATTCTGAAACATCAATTTAGGAAGAAAATGTACCTGATTTAGGGGTCCGGACAAAATTAGGTGTTTACAATGTGCACAAGCAGCAACTACATGTGAACAAGGGAATCTTTGTGCTTGAAACTTGCCACAGTCACACCACATCTCACTAAGATTTACTTTGTACTTCATTGCAGCAACTCTCTCTTGTGGGTCAAGTAACTCCTCAATCAAAAAAGATTGATTTGCGCGCGTAAAATTACGAACCGAGTGGGAGTTAGCTTTCCTACGATTTTCTTGCATTGCCGTTGTGACTGTTTCACAGTATGTATGCCCTCCCTCGATCATTCTTTGTTTCTTATTGCCCATCTTAACAAAAAGTTTAGCCAACCTATAATATGTTGCATGCACCAAAGTAGTAATGGGAATATGGCGTGTCCCTTTCAACACTGAATTGATAGATTCAGCTAGGTTGGTTGTCATATGCCCATAGCGTCTTCCTTCGTCATATGATTGGGCCCATTTATCCTTGGGGATCCTATCAAGCCAATTAGCCGCCTCTGCGTTTTCTCGACGAAGAATCTCATAAATCCAATGAAAATGAGGTCGCCTCAACTTGTATCCTAATAAAATTTTTAAAAAAAAAATTGTTAATTTCAGTATTATTTTATATATTAAAGGAAATATAAGAGATAAAATAACTATGATCCGATTACATACCCATGTTGACAATTTGTCAACGCAATTCCTTATTGTTAAACCTTTTAATGAAGTTAGCTGCAATGTGTCAAATGCAATACACAGAGTATGCATTTGGAGGATTCCATCCACTACCATGGCATCTGATTGCAGCTTTGATGGATTCATGTCGATCATACATTAAGCATATTCCAGGTTGTGTTGTCACATGTGTACGCAAATTAGTGAGAAAGAAGGACCAAGCCTTCGCTGTCTCACCCTCCACAATGGCAAAGGCAATTGGTAGTATATTTCAGTTGCCATCTTGTGCAATAGCTAAAAACAATGTTCCTTTGTATTTTCCATATAAGAATGTACCGTCTATTTGCACAATAGGTTTTCAATACGGAAACCCTTCAATGCACGACTTAAATGTCCAAAAGAGTCGATGGAATATTCTCTTACCCTGGACCATTCGATCACCGTGATATGCAGGTACCATTTGTAATTCCACAGTTGTACCAGGAACGAAATGTTGCATTGCACCCAACCATTTAGGTAGATCATTATACAATCTATCCCAATCACCAAAGACTCGAATAATTGCCTTTTGCTTTGCTTTCCATGCTTTCCTATAAGAAGTGATGTATCCATACTTGATTCGCATCTCAGCAATCAAAACTGAAACGAAAATCTTTGGATTTGCTTGGACCAATGACAGAATGCATGAACAAATCATGTTAGAATCTAATTTGCAATGATCCTATGAAATTCTTCCCAATGTGCAAGTATGAGGCCCATTATATTTTCTAATCTCCCATACTTGTTTCTTCTTCATGAATGTTGACCTTATTCTCCAATTGCACCCTTTCCCATACATTGGACACTTGCCATGATATTTGGTTGGCTCGGATTCAATAACTCTGTAATCTACAGAGTTTTTGATGTTGTAGTGCTTAATAAATGAAAGCACAACCTCTTTTGTTGGAAATTGTAACCCAACATAGAGATCAACTGTAGATGGATTCCAACTCAGAGGTGCAGCAAATGTATGACCATATTCAAGAAATTCTGGCACTTGCATTGCATCCAGATCCAGGGTGCGCATATGGGATGCAGGCTCATAAGAGGGAAGAACTCCATAAGTGTTGATATCAAGGCCAACGTCTCGTCAGAATCATTGCTCTTATCACTGTCATTTGCGAATTCAGCATACTCTTCTTCTTGCTCACTAAAGTCACCAATATATTCACCATGGGCTCCACATGACTGAACAGGATCATCAGTAGCTGGCACATCATCCAGGGCAGTAGGAATTGTTGGTGAGACAAATGAATTATGAAACGTTGTATCTTGAGATGGCACTTCTTCTGGGGGAACGTTGTATGAAGTAGGAACATAATACAACGGCTGAGAATCATCATCTTCTGGAAGCCCACAATCCTCAATGTCAGCATATAACTCAAGTACACCAACATTTTCAAATGTCTCGCGAGCATGAAACATTCCTCTCACATCATCATCATCTTCTAGTGGATAAGTCCTATATTTGACACATCCTTCACCAATAGAAAGAGGAAGCCTATACTTAATCTCTGAAACTCTTTTTGTATTTTCAGCTTTGATTTTTGTATGAATTATCACCTTTAGTTCCTCTAATGTGACA
Organism: Fremontodendron californicum; assembly: GCA_030761205.1. Classification (NCBI taxonomy): domain Eukaryota; kingdom Viridiplantae; phylum Streptophyta; class Magnoliopsida; order Malvales; family Malvaceae; genus Fremontodendron; species Fremontodendron californicum. Next base: position 30,873,837 of record JAULJL010000003.1, read on the forward strand.
TCTTCACCAACACGAAAGCTTTTAGGACGTTCACAGTCAAAGGTAGCACCTTCATCAGTATTATGAATTTGGCCATTATAATAGACCAATGCGACCACTCTGTTGCTCATGTTGTGTAGTAATGAAAGTGAGAAGGATGAGAACGAAGGTATTATCACTCAGCAAAAGAAATCAATAATAGAGAAGGATGAGAATAACAAGGTATTATCACTACCACTAGAAAATAACAACTAAGATTGAGAATGAGGAGAGAATGAGGAAGGAAATATCATATTTATAATGGTTTATTGAGTAAAATATAGTGAAAAATTGTTGAATCTGATTCCCACTTTTCAGCTGATAAGTCCTATCCTTTGAAACTGTTGAATCTGATTCCCATTTTTCTGTTGACAAGTCCCATCCTTTGAAACTGTTGAATCTGATTCCCATTTTTCTGCAGATAAATCTAATCATGGTGAAAAACTGTTGATTCTGATTCCCCTTTTCAGCTGATAAATCCCATCTTTTGAAACTGTTGAATTTGATTCCCATTTTTCTGCTAACAAGTCCCATCCTCTGAAACTGTTGAATATGATTCCTATTTTTTTGCTGATAAATCCAATCATGGTGAAAAACTATTAATTCTGATTCTCATTTTTCTGCTGATAAATCCATCCTTTGAAACTGTTGAATCTGATTCCCATTTTTCTGCTGACAAGTCCCATCCTCTGAAACTGTTGAATCTGCTGATAAATCCAATCATTTGTACCAAAAAAATTAATAAAATTAATTATATATATATAAAAAATAAAATCTAGTGATAAAATTTAGGCTTATAAAAATTACAATTTAGTTAAAAATAAAATTTAGGCTTATAAAAAAATAAAATTAATAAAATGTATAAATACATTTTTTATTTATATTAAATTAATAAAATTAATAAAATTTTTATTTAGGCTTATAAAAAATAAAATTAATAAATTTTTTATAAATTTAATAAAATTAATAAATTTTTTATAAATTTAATAAAATTAATAAAATTTTTATCAATTAATAAAATTAATACATTATTTATAAGCTTATGAAAAATAAAATTAATAAAATTTTTATTTATATATATAATTAAAAATTAATATAATTATAAAACAATTTACAAATAAAACAAAAAAAAAAGTAGAAAAAAGAATAAGGGAAGTCGCCACATGATATGGAAACTTCCCTTGTTCAAATTGCAAAATTTTTTGCAAATGAAGCACAAAAGTCGCAATATCATATGGCGACTTCTGTGCTTCATTTGCAAAAAAAAATTGCATTTTACAGTTGGAAAGCCGCCATATCATATGGCGATTTCCCAACGGGTAATAACTGGCGTATTTTGGTAAATAATTTGAGAAGTTCAGTATTTTGATAAATAATTTTTTTATCAGTATTGGAATAAAAAAAAAAACTAGTTTGTAACTTGTAATATATGGGTAATTTTTTTTAAAAGAAGTGGGTACTTTTTTTAAAAAAATGTTGATAAATTTTTTAAAAATAAAAATCATATAAAAATTGAAAATTCATCAATAACTTTGGTATATATTTTTGATATAATAAATTTTTTGATTTTTTTGTCTTTTCACCAACTGAGTTGGTGTCACTTGACTCAGTGACACCAACTCAGCCACTCTCTTTATAATAGTACTAGATTATGTCACACTCAGTATGTGAGTGATTTTTTTTTTTTTTGTGTGTAAAATTATATGTATAAGTAGTTTTTTGAAAAAATGATAATTTTTTAAGGAAATTGTAGTTTTTTTTTAAGAGAATGTAGTTTTTAAATTAGTGGTAGTTTTTTTTAAGAGAATGTTAGTTTTTTTTTAAAGAAAGTGGATAATTTTAAAAAATATATATTATATTAAAAATTGAAAGACATAAACGCCCTTATAATATTATTACATAATTTATTAAATATTTGGATTTTTAGTAAAAGGAGTGACTGAGTTGGTGTCACTTGACTCAGTGTCACCAAATATTACAAAATGATTGATACATTTCACTCTAAATTTTATAAAATTAAAAAAAAAAATCTCTCTATTATATAAAACAGAATCAAATGTAAAATAACTAGATTATGACACACCCACTATGTGGGTGAATGGAAAAAAAAATGAGTAAAAAATTATGTTTAAAAAAAATTGTTAGTGGGTAGTTTGTAACTTGTAAATATGAATAGTTTTTTTTTATAAAAAGAAGTTGGTAGTTTTAGAAAAAAATATTGATAAATTCTTTTTAAAATAATAATCATATAAAAATTGAAAAGTCATAAATAACTTTGGTATATTTTTTGATATAATAAATTTTTTGATTTTTTTATCTTTTCACCAACTGAGTTAGTATCACTTAACTCAGTGACACAAACTCAGCCACTCCCTTTATAATAGTACTAGATTATGTCACACTCACTATGTGAGTGAAATTTTTTTGTGTAAAATTATATATATAAGCAGTTTTTTTAAAAGAATGATAATTTTTTAAGGAAATTATGGTTTTTTTTTAAGAGAATATAGTTTTTAAATTAGTGGTAGTTTTTTAAGAGAATGTTAGTTTTTTTTAATAGAGTAGTAGTTTTTTTTTTAAAAAAAAAAAAGTGGATAATTTTAAAAAATATATTATATTAAAAATTGAAAGACATAAACATGCTTATAATATTATTACTTAATTTATTAAATATTTGATTTTTTAATAAAAGGAGTGACTGAATTGGTGTCACTTGATTCAGTGACATCAACTCAATCATTTCTTTTATAATAATAATAATAATAATAATAATATATATAATAAAAAAATCTTAAAAAAAAGACCGTCACTAGTTGCATGGCATCTGATGATTGCATCAAACAATGTACCTAGTAGTTTTTATTATCGGCTTCCTAAAATATTTCACGTGTCTTTGACTTTTTTTCATGGCGCGCGCGCAACATGGACTAACGTGGGGGGGGGGGGGGGGTACCTTATGGGAACCGGGAAACACGAATTGCTATATGAAAATTAATGCAAGTGAACATTAATTTAAAGCTTTTGCTTACTCCAAGTCCAGCCAGCCTGTTAAATGTACATTGAACAGGAATTGTTTTATTTCACAAATTATCCCAAAACTCTCTATAAAGAGGGCCACCCACAACCTTGCAATTCATGCAGGAAAAAAAAAAAAGTTCCAACATCTAGTTTCTTTGAAGTTTGCTAGAAAATGGGAAGCCCGGGACAACCGGGGCTATTGCCTCATCTTGTTTTTGTTTTGGCATTTTGCCTTGTAGTCACCATTGTGGCAGCTAATTCACCACCTTACAAGTATGCATCTCCTCCACCACCCAAGCACCCATATCATCCACGAGGCCACTACAAATCACCACCTCCATCCCCAAAGCACCCATATCACCCACCAGGCCATTACAAGTCACCGCCACCTCCGAAGCACCCATTGCACCCGCCACCATATCTTTACAAGTCTCCACCACCTCCTCATTCTAAATCACGACCACCTTATTATGTATAAATCTCACCGACCACCTCATCCATACGGTACAAGTCTCCACCACCTCCAAAGCATTCTCTTCCCCCCCTTACCACTATAAGTCACCACCTCCTCCAGTAAAATATCCACCTCCACCATATCACTACAAATCCCCACCTCCTCCACCTAAGTCACCACCACCACATTATGTCTACTTTCGAACCTAAAAAATAACAAGTCTCATCGCAAGACTTTATTATTCGTTAAGCGTGACATTAAAAAAACCGATAAAAAGTCGACTTAGTTCCTCTTGAAAAATGAAGGTTTTGAAAATGACCTTGAAAAAGACATGGAGCCGCCACCAATCTTTTTTAGCTAGGTGAGATCGGCCACCTATTAAAACCGGTTTTATAAAATATTTTAAAATTAATTAAAACATTTTAAAAACCAATTTCAAGTCTGTGTTTTAAAACTATAGAAATCAAAGAAACGGGTTCGGGACTCGGTTACGTGTGGGGAAGGATTAGCACCCCCACAACGCCCATATAAAATGATACCTTATTAATCATGTGTTATCTCAAGTCTCGGTAAAAGTCGGTTTTAAATTTAGTATTTCAAATTAATTCCCAATTTAAAGAAAAATAATTCCATTTTTAATTTAAAATGATCCGAAATTTATAAATTCAAAATTTTTCTATATTCCCCAACAAACGTGGCAAAATATAGAAATTTTTATTAGTTTGGAAAACTTTCCGAATCATTCTCATTTTAAAGAAGATATTCCGTTATTAATGATAATTGATGATATCCTCCCCAGCAAACCCGGCAGAGAATTCATGAATTATTTTAACTCGGGAATATCTTTATTTTATTGAAAATCATTACTTTTTTGAAAACATTTTAAAAAAATATGAATATAAATATGCATGACATAAATAAAATGACATAGCAAAGTCTAAATAATATAATGCAACCTGAATGATATGATATAATTTAAATGTCTTAGCATATTCTAAATGAAATGAAATATTCTAAGTTATATGATATATTCTAAATGAAATGAAATGACCTAGGTAACTGATAACTCGTATAATTATATAGTTTTTAGTTATGTTTTATTATTGTTTTGTGTCAAATACGAGTTATTATTGTTTAGTCTAATTGTGTTTATGATCTTTTATATTTTTATGTAATTTGGTGTTTTTCACAAGTTTCTTTGAGTGATTTCAGATTACTAGAATTAAGGGCAAATCCAGTTCAGTTCCAGTTCCGACACCTTTTGCCATATCAGCTATATCTCGAGTTTCACTGAAGCAATAAGGCTGAAATTTTAACCGTGCAAAGTTAAGAGGCATATCTATCTTTTTTATGTTTTACACTTCTTGAAACGGAGTCGTTTTCCCTAGCGAAATCGACCATCAAGTTGGCTGATGTGCAATGACGTCTGTGCTGACCTGTTTTCGTATTTTGCCCATATCTTCTTATCCACATCAGAAAATGAGCTGATTCCAACGGCTATGGATCAGTAACTGACAGGGGAACATTTTTGTAGAAGACCATGTGATCAGATCAGGCCTCCAATATTGACAAAATCGACCATCAAGTTGGCTGATCAAAATTGTCATACAATATGACGAAAATTGTTAGAAAAATGCACCCACCTATTATACCTACCTTTGAAATTTGTAAAGCTTGTCTCTTGTCATTTAGCCCTCCAAAATGTGTATAAATAGAGGGCCTTGGATGATTGTAGAGGATCATATTGTATATTGGTAGGATATTAGCCATTGTAATAAAATTCTCTAAGTTTTCTTCTTCTTTCTTTTCTCTAGTTTTCTTTTTCTTTATTTTCTTCTTCTTCTTTATTTCTTTTATTTCCTTCTTAGATTCTCTTTAATTTTATGTTTATGTTTACAATGCCTATGCTAGGCTAAACTTCTATTTGGTTAAGGGTGATTTCAAAGCCCTAGACATGTTTTGTGATTGATTTTCAGATTCTATCTATCATTAATTTTCTATCAAAGTTGCTTATGTTCTTGTACAAGAATTGTTCATGATGTTGTCTTGATTTATTTAGGTGTACAACTAAATAGATCTTGATAATTATCTATTGCTAGTCTAGGAGTCTTGATCCGTGTAATTGTCTTGATTTCCTATTCATAAGTGGCAATTTGTGATTAATGATTATGGTCAAGTTTTCAATAATTGCAAAGTGGAACATAACCTAAGTTGAACAATCCGAGCTTATGTGTTTGTTGCTTAGATCAACCTATCTTTCTCATCATAAAGCTGCCATTAAATTGAATTTAGAGAGCTTATTCTAGGTTGTTTAATGGTTAGAGATTAAATAGAGAGCTTGTTCTATTTAACGACAAACTAAGGAAAGATTGGGATAACAGAGCTTGTTGTTATCTACGGTTGTTAACTTTGATAGTTGGTTGATATTGATAGATCTGAAATTGATTCTTAATGATGTCTAGTGGTGGAGAATGAAACCTTAACCATATTTTTCATATTTGATTCTTCTTACTTACTTGTTTTCTTACTTTTCTAGTTTGCTTATTTTTAAAAGTATATTTATTTTTATTGGCTGGTTATACCGCCTAATTTAGTATATATATTTTTATTGGCTGGTTATACCGCCTAATTTAGTATATATATTTTTATTGGCTGGTTATACCGCCTTGCATCTTATTCTTATTATTTACTTTAGTTTAAATCTGGCTTCAAAAACCCCTTTTCTTTTATTGTTTTCTTTGAACGTAAGTTATAAACTAATAACTCATAGATTAAAACCCAATCCCTGAGGACTCGACCCTTGCTAATCATTATACTTACAATTGATCTTTTTAGTGCAAGGTTAAATAAGATACACTCTTTTGGGTGCATCAAATTTTTGGCGCCGTTGCCAGGGATTGTTTTCTTTAGTTTATTTGTTACTTGGTTTATTCTTATTTTCAGTTCTAATTAGTATTATTTTCTTGTACATACATGTTTTTCTTTTCAAATTTTGAAAAAAAAGAAGAAGATGGAATTAAGCAATCTAACACTTGAAGAGTTGGTGGCATACATGAACATGGAGAATCAACAAGGCAAGCTCACCTCCCCAATTCAACAATTGGCCATGGGAGGATGTCAAGGCCATCAAGTGTTCCAAGACCAACAGTATGATCATTACTCAAACACTTACCATGAGGGATGGTGGGATCATACTAATTATGGCTACTCGAAAAATTACCAAGAAGTAGATCCTTATGCCAATTACACTCATCCATCTAGCTTCAATCAATCATGGTCTCAAGAACCAGATCTTTTTCAACCACCACATATGACTCAAAACTCAGGTACTTCTTTAGAAGATCTTGTACATTCTCTTGTTACTGATACTTTGCAATTTCAACAGGAAACAAGGGCAAGCATCCAGAGTTTGGAAAGGCAAATGAGCCTATTGGCTAGTAGTATGGTGGAATTAGTAGCAGAAAGATCTCTAGCACTCCCTTCCCAAACGGTGATTAACCCAAAGGAGAATGCTACTATTGTGACCTTGAGAAATGAGGAACAAGATGAGGATGAGACAAAACCAAAGATGGATTCACTTCTTGAGGATAATGAAGCCACCATTCAAATTGAGAGTACTTTGACACCTCAGGTAGCTTTTAAGGTTCTTATTTCTACTAATGTTCCTTCTCCACTTTTTCCTAGCAGATTTGCAAAGTCCAAGAAGGAGGAACATGAACAACAATTTTTGGAAACCTTAAACAGCTTGCTTGTGGATGCCATTAGACAAGTACCAAGATATGCACAATGCCTCAAAGAGCTATACCCCACCAAGAATGATGAAATAATACGTGTGGGGGAGAAGGCATTGGCTGTTTTGCAAAGAAAACTTCCTCCAAAACGCAAAAATCCGAGAAGTTTCATGTCTAAGCCAAAAGATCCTAAAAAGCCAAGAAGGGGAATTGGCTAGGCTGAAAACAATCAATCAAGTGCTAATTGGGGGAGGCAGCCTAATTAGTGAAAGCATTGCCAAACTGCCATCCTCAGATTTGCTCTCTTTTTCTTTATCTTTTTCTTATGTTTCTTTGCTAATTGTGTTTAGTGTTTCTAAGTTCATTTAGGCTGCATAAGTTTATTTTGTTTATTAGTTCTTTTCACTTACACATGATTCTTTCATTTGGGATTAATAGCATTACATTAATGACAATGTAAAAATTATGTGTGGGGGGAAGAATTTAGGATTTTATTTAGAGTGTTTTGTTTTTGAGTCTTTTTATGTTGTTTTTCTTTCTGATCCTTGTTTTGAAAATAACTAGATGTAAATATAATTTTTAATTTTTTTAACCCCGGTTAAATGGCGGATAACGGTACTCCGTGATTATTTAAGTCGGTTCCATCAGCTACCCACAAAACTGATATTGTATATAAATTTCTCTTTCAATTTCTCTTTCATTTTTTTTTTCAGGATGGATGATATTCTCACAAGATTGCAGAAACGATTTCCTCCTTTTCCTCGAAATATTTTACTCAAGCTTTACCAAGTTCGATTTGAAAGATTAAGAATGCTTATGCACAAAGGGATTCCTGAAGACATACGTTGGATAATTGAAGCCAAGGTACGTGAAGATGAATATCTTCCTGTTTTGCATTTACCAGGTACAGGTAGAAGCACTTTTGCAAAGAAGCGACGAGCAAAGCGCATGAGTTCAAACTGCCACAAATGTGCACGATGGACGTGTAACGGTAAATGTCGTTCTATTGGGATTCCGTCCTCTAATCGAGATGATAAAATTGAATTCATTAAGGATGGACTGAGTAAGGAGAATTTGGGTAATATCCAACTTTCTCTTGAGACGCATCCTAGTGGAGACGTACAAAGAGAAATTCTTGATTTATGGCCGCAATTCCAAAGGGAATGGCAACATCTTGGGAATCTGATGTTAAAAGACCATGTTTGCCAGCTTGTAAGAAAACTGGATGGGAAGCATATCCTCGACTCATAGAAGGCGTTTAAGCCGTTTCTGGACGTGAAACCAGAGGAAGATGTGAGCCACAATCACAACTACAATAAATGACTTCTCAGCTTTTGGTTTGATTTGCAATAACTTCATTTTGGTTTAATTTACGTGTTGTTCGATTTGTGTAATTATTCTCTTTTTTTTTTTATTTGTCTTTTACGGTTGATTTTTCTTCTCTTTTTGATTTTCTTCCTGAAATCACGCAAAAATCTTTTGTTAGGTTAACATTTTCTTCTGACAGGTCAAATACACTTTCGGCGAAATTATTACTCTTGACTTTTACGGTTGATTTTTCTTCTCTTTTTGATTTTCTTCCTGAAATCACGCAAAAATCTTTTGTTAGGTTAACATTTTCTTCTGACAGGTCAGATACACTTTCGGCGACATTATTACTCTTGTCTGATTCACTACTCAGTCCTCTATATATTACACCATGTACTCATTCTCTTTCAGGCACTCGGAAAAAAAAAGAAAAAAAAATGGAAAGTACTTCGTCCCAACGCATTAAAAAAATTTGTGTCTTTGGAGGTGCTTATCCAGGGAAAAATAACATATTCGCTGATGAAGCCATAAGAGTTGGAGTAATACTTGCCCAACAAAAGATCCAGTTGATTTATGGAGGCGGTAGTACGGGTTTAATGGGAGCAGTCGCTACAGCAGCACACGCCGAAGGAAGTCAAGTTCTAGGAGTCGTGCCAAAACTATTCACAGATTTTTGTGGACCTACCGTGGGTAAGGAAATACAATTCTGGAGTATCCCTGAACGGATAACAATCATGTACCATTCTGCTGATGCATTCATTGCTTTACCAGGAGGTCTGGGTACATTGGAAGAAATAGCTTGCGTGGCTTCTTGGTCATCTTTGGTCACAAATAAGAAACCCATTGGTTTGCTTAATATTAATGGTTATTTTAGTAATTTGCTTTCATATTTAGATAATGCTGTGGATAATGGATTCATGTTTTCAGAGGCAAGGAGAACCATAATTTCTGCTACAACCATTGAAGATTTACTTAAAAAGCTCCAAGCTTATGAGTGTTTATCTGCTACGGTTGTTTCGCAAACGCTCGGAAAAAGAAAAAGAGATATGGACGAGCAAGGAGTGGATTGCACTTTGTCTTTGTGACATTATCTAACATTTTGCTTGTTGTGTCTCAGTTATAATAAGTGGTTAGCAACCTCTGCAGGTAATATCTCCTAAATTCTACCTTTAAAATTTGACATTGGGGACAATGTCATATTTTAGTAGGGGGTAAGGGACATATTTTGCTAATTTAAAAAAAAAAAAGTTTGTTGTGTTTTAAGCAATTTAGAAGTATTCATTCTGAACAAGGTCTGAGTAAGGGAGACTTGAGACATACCTTGTCAGTTTGATTTTAATCTTTTTATGTTTACTTGTTAATTTTTGTTTAGTATTTTAGGATTATTTAGGTTGCATGAGTTTGTTTTGTTTTGAGTCTTAGTTGTTCCTATTCTTATGTTATTAGTTCTTTTCTCCTACACATGATTCTTTCATTTGGGTTAATAGACTTACATTGAGGACAATGTAAGAATTAAGTGTGGGGGGAATGATTTAGGATTTCTTTTATTTTTGTCTACTATTTTTTTTTATGAGTCTTTATTATTATTATTATTATTTTTTTTAGTGTGTTTTAGTTCCTTTTTAATACAATGATGAGATATGAATTGCATAAGTCTAAAACAGATTTATTAGTGAGAAGATTTTCATGAGAATTGAGCTTGATGTCAACCTTTTTATGAGCCAATGTTAATATGATATGTTGATTGAGAAAGAAGCATGTTTAGACTTAATCTGACTTGTATAATCATCCTTGTGAGTTTTTGAGCCTATAATGATTGATGCATTATACAAATCAATCTAATTTTTTTCTTGAGTGCTCTTATGATTACATGATTCTCTAGAACTTGCTTTAAACCGTTTGAGACTATATTGATACATGTGACAACATGAATATGATAGAGGCATTAGGATTATAACCAGAGCCAAACAGCCATCCATTATTAATGTTCTAAGAGAACATCCCCACTAGTGAGCCAATTTGAGCCTACATTAAATATGCTGTTTTATTGGTAACCACAACTTACACCTAGCCTAAATATACTTATATCCTTACCCTTGTTCTAAAGATGGATTATATATTTTGAGACATATTGCAAAAAACAAGGGATATTTTTAGTTGAAAATTTGGGTTAGAAACAAGAAATAAGTGTGGGGGGGAAAGAAAAGAAAAGTCAAGAGAAAAAGAAATGGAATACTGGCAAATACATTCCTAAGTAAAAAAATATGAATCATCTCTTGAATTTGTGGAAAAAGAAAAAGATGTTACAAAGTTGTTTAGAATGAAGAAAAGGCCCAACATGAATATTCGGCCTAGGTGACTATGTACTTGTAAAGAGTTTTGAGAAGTTTCGTTGTATGATCTTATTATGTCTCTAAACTTTATGAACTCTTTGGAGCCTTTGTGATATCTTTATCCTTTTGTTATTCAACCACATTACAAACCCCTTGGCCCCATTACAACCTTGATTAAAGACCTCTTCATTCATGAAGTTGTATGATCTAAATAGTGGAGAATAGGTGGACAAGCAAGAATATGGTAGAACTGTTTTCATGAGATTGATTGAGTGTAAACACTTCACCACTACTTTAAAGAGTCAAAATCATGAGGGTATATCATGTGAGAAGTTGAGATTAAATTTGAACATGCACTATTTTGATTGAGATATGTTATGTTAATATTGGCTTAACTCAAACAATTTACATTCAAGCATGAATTTTTGTGAAATTCTTTAAGCTATTGATTAGTTTATAAGACTTGTTCAAAGATTGTCTCTAATTTGTATTGAAAGGATTAGGAGTAAATATTTTTAGTATATGTAGTTTATTTATATTTTAGTTTTTCAATGTTTGTGGGTATCGTTCTAGTAAACCCTCACGAGACTAAACTCGTCCACTAGGGACACCTAGGGGTTTAAAGGCTTGTGTCACATGCTAAGTGCCACCGTGATTTCCTACGAAAGTGGATTAGATTAGATTTTCTTATTTTATTTTTATTGAGTCGTTGCTAGGGACTAGCAACAATCTAAGTGTGGGGGTGTGATAACTCGTATAATTATATAGTTTTTAGTTATGTTTTATTATTGTTTTGTGTCAAATACGAGTTATTATTGTTTAGTCTAATTGTGTTTATGATCTTTTATATTTTTATGTAATTTGGTGTCTTTCACAAGTTTCTTTGAGTGATTTCAGATTACTAGAATTAAGGGCAAATCCAGTTCAGTTCTAGTTCCGACACTTTTTGCCATATCAGCTATATCTCGAGTTTCACTGAAGCAATAAGGCTGAAATTTTAACCGTGCAAAGTTAAGAGGCATATCTATCTTTTTCATGTTTTACACTTCTTGAAACGGAGTCGTTTTCCCTAGCGAAATCGACCATCAAGTTGGCTGATGTGCAATGACGTCTGTGCTGACCTGTTTTCGTATTTTGCCCATATCTTCTTATCCACATCAGAAAATGAGCTGATTCCAACGGCTATGGATCAGTAACGGACAGGGGAACAGTTTTCTAGAAGACCATGTGATCAGATCAGGCCTCCAATATTGACAAAATCGACCATCAAGTTGGCTGATCAAAATTGTCATACAATATGACGAAAATTGTTAGAAAAATGCACCCACCTATTATACCTACCTTTGAAATTTGTAAAGCTTGTCTCTTGTCATTTAGCCCTCCAAAATGTGTATAAATAGAGGGCCTTGGATGATTGTAGAGGATCATATTGTACATTGGTAGGATATTAGCCATTGTAATAAAATTCTCTAAGTTTTCTTCTTCTTTCTTTTCTCTAGTTTTCTTTTTCTTTATTTTCTTCTTCTTCTTCTTTATTTCTTTTATTTCCTTCTTAGATTCTCTTTAATTTTATGTTTATGTTTACAATGCCTATGCTAGGCTAAACTTCTATTTGGTTAAGGGTGATTTCAAAGCCCTAGACATGTTTTGTGATTGATTTTCAGATTCTATCTATCATTAATTTTCTATCAAAGTTGCTTATGTTCTTGTACAAGAATTGTTCATGATGTTGTCTTGATTTATTTAGGTGTACAACTAAATAGATCTTGATAATTATCTATTGCTAGTCTAGGAGTCTTGATCCGTGTAATTGTCTTGATTTCCTATTCATAAGTGGCAATTTGTGATTAATGATTATGGTCAAGTTTTCAATAATTGCAAAGTGGAACATAACCTAAGTTGAACAATCCGAGCTTATGTGTTTGTTGCTTAGATCAACCTATCTTTCTCATCATAAAGCTGCCATTAAATTGAATTTAGAGAGCTTATTCTAGGTTGTTTAATGGTTAGAGATTAAATAGAGAGCTTGTTCTATTTAACGACAAACTAAGGAAAGATTGGGATAACAGAGCTTGTTGTTATCTACGGTTGTTAACTTTGATAGTTGGTTGATATTGATAGATCTGAAATTGATTCTTAATGATGTCTAGTGGTGGAGAATGAAACCTTAACCATATTTTTCATATTTGATTCTTCTTACTTACTTGTTTTCTTACTTTTCTAGTTTGCTTATTTTTAAAAGTATATTTATTTTTATTGGCTGGTTATACCGCCTAATTTAGTATATATATTTTTATTGGCTGGTTATACCGCCTTGCATCTTATTCTTATTATTTACTTTAGTTTAAATCTGGCTTCAAAAACCCATTTTCTTTTCTTGTTTTCTTTGAACGTAAGTTATAAACTAATAACTCATAGATTAAAACCCAATCCCTGAGGACTCGACCCTTGCTAATCATTATACTTACAATTGATCTTTTTAGTGCAAGGTTAAATAAAATACACTCTTTTGGGTGCATCAGTAACATAATATATTCTATATGAAATGTAATATCCTAAGTCATATGACATATTCTAAATGAAATAAAATATCCTAAATGACATAATATATCCTAAATGAAATAAAATAACCTAGGTAACATAATATATTCCACATGAAATGAAATGACCTAGGTAACATAATATATTTTATATGAAATGAAATAATTTAAATGACATGGCAAATATGAATGATATGGCATATAATTTAAATGACATGAAATATAAAATAATACTATCATATAATATGCATGAAAATAAAATTGAAAATAATAATGCATGAACATAGTATATGCTAAATAATATGACAAAAAATAACTAAATAAAAAGCATAGGATATCATGAAATATTCAAAACCATATAATAAACAATATAACATAAAAAATATAAATCAAAATAATAACAATACCATAGAAATTATCATAGAAAAAATCACATATTATATAAAATGCATGAATATGGAAAATGCAATGCATGAAAGTGTATTTTTTCCTTTAATTAAGGAAATTTGTATATCTAAAAAGAAATCTGGCTACCTTAGGAAAATATGTCAAATTAAATATTCTAAAACCAAAATACTTTGTGATTGTTTGAAACAATTTTGAAAAGCTTAGATTAAAAATAAAAACTTAGCTAAACCCTTTTTTAAAATGGCTCTAATTTTCTAAGTTTAAAATCCCGGACTTGACCACCCTTAACCCGAGACTTAAAAAAATCATTTTTAGAGTTTAAAAAAGCTTATAAACTATCCTAAGTCAGTAGCTAAACTTCCTAATCAGCCCCCTCTAAGTAACTTAACCAAAACAGAAAAATGATTTTCCTTCAAATTCAATTCTGACTCCACTGTCGAGTTTTAAACCACGATTTTTTACCCTATTTTTAAAAATTATAAAAAATCTAAAAACAATACTGGAGACTCAGGACATGTAAAACTACACAAAAAACAATCGGATTAATTTTTTGATTAAAGATGACTGCCCAAAAAAATCGGAAACGTATGAGTACTGGGTGAAAAAACTGTTTTGCCAAAACACATTTTTGCCTTTGATAAAATCATTTAAAAATCAAAGTAAAAATATTTAAGACTCTTTAAATGACTCACAAACAGTAGCTAGCACTTTTCAAAAGTTAGACAAAAATTGCCTAAGTAAAAAAAATCACAAAGGTAGAATAATCAATTTGACAACTCTTTAATTTTCCACAAGTATGCTCAAGAGAGCATGACTTTGAACCATTAATTGGCCTAAGTCATAAGTCAAGTGGCAAAGACATGAAATGCATGAAAAATACAGCAAATATGATGCATGAAATGCATGATTTTAAACCTAAAAGTCATGAAAAATGCATGGCATCAATAAAATGACCTAGACCTAATGAACTTGCATGGCATTTAAAGCAACCTAAGTCTAAAATGCATTGATATGCATGGCAAAACAAACCAATCCTAACATCTAAAATATGCATGGAAATAACACAAACACAAGGCATGCTTAAACCAAATACTCAATCAAATGTCATGAGAATGCAAACTTATCAACTAACATAACAAAAATGCACACACAAAGCAAAATAAATGAGGTGGCCGAATGGCCTCAAGTTCTAAGTGAGCATGGCATTTTCAAAAACACTTGATGTACTAACATACTTTTCTAAAACATAACACTCAAATCATGCAACTATAAAGTAGAGGTATTAAAACTAACAAGCATTTTCACAAACACATGGATTACAAAATATAAAACATAAACAAATTTAAACATTTTAAAAACAGAAAATAAAAAATAAAAAATGCAAGAACATGATAATAGACTCATAAATGGAAATAAACAAGCAACCAAATTAAAACAAGCTTCAAGTATATGTAGTAGAAGAAAATTCATCAAAACTTATTTAATATCAAAAATAACAAAAAATAACGAAGCAAAACAACAACTAAAACAGAAAAAAAAATGATGGGCTATTCGGCCATGTCAAAGAACCAAGGAAAAAAAATTATTTCAAGAGTTTTTATAAGAAAAGATGAAGAAAGAACTTAAAGAAAAACATTAAAAACACTTATTTAAAAAGAAAAATCAAAAGAAACTCACCAAAATAATAATCGGAACAGCAAATCAAGAATGGAAAATCAAAGAAAGTGCAAGAGTATGGTGCTAAAAGCAACCTCTAGAAGCTATCTTTCAAGCTTTTTCTCTTCAAACTTTCTTTTATTTTCCAAACTTTTCTTTTTGCTTTGCAACAATGGAGAGAAAATCAGCCAAAAGAAAGAGAGAATAGAGAATGAGAGAGTGCTGAAAATGAAAGAATACCCCCTCCTTGTAGTGGCTGAAACTTCCCTCTCTCATAGGCTAGGATGTTGTCATTTTTCCTCCAACCAATTTTCATCCAAGGGCTATTGATCCAAGATGTTTAAAACATGAAATTATCACCCTTATATTAGGCCATCAGCTATCCATAATTATATCTGTTCAAGAATCTTAAGCCATTATGTTGACACTCTCCCTCTTCATGCATTGGTCCATGTGGCTTATTTGCAAATGTTTGATCAAAAAATCACTAACTACCTCTTCATTTCTCGCCCCTTGATTAAAAAATCAGAATCCTCCTTCCCATCCTTGGGCCTTGGCCAGCCAGCCCTCCTTCTTCCAGCCCAAGTTTGATTTTTTGAAAGGCAAGAAAAGCCATTTTTCGGTTTCTTGGGTAAAATGATCTTTTTGCCCCCCGAATGAAAATAAATGGCAAACGGACTCCAAATTCAAATTTTATTTTTTTAATAATTTCAAAACAATAAAAGATTGAATTCTGGAACTTTTCAAAATTTTCCGAGCCCGTTTACTATTTATTTGGATTTTTTCTTTCAAAATTGCCCTTTTATGCTCCCAAATTTTACCATTTTTTAAACGAGTTCCAAATCAAGATTTTTCTTCACCAATCTCTACCAAATAATTTAAAAGTGTGATCTGGAAGTTTTCATAATTTTTGGAACTCATTTGGTATTTTTTCGGGAATATCTGCTTGAATTACTACATAGGGGGCTCGGGATTTGGCCATTTTGCAAACGAACTCCGAATCAAGATTTTCTTTCGCCAATCTCTTCCAAATAATTTAAAAATGAGATTTGAAAATTTTCAAAATTTTTGGAGTTCATTTGCTATTTTTTCCAAAATTTCCAATTTTGCCCTTTTACCTTCGAAACCCGATTTTGCTCAAAACAAGTCCGATTTTCAGATTTTTTTCAAACTGAGCCTTGGGCTATCCTTTTTAATGACTCTTCATCCATTAGGGGCTTTATTCCTACCGAGTCGGGCCATTTCTGTACTTCTTCCCAATTTCATCGAAATCCACCAAAAACCCTAATTCGCGGTTTTCTCTCGGATTGACTTTTCTTTCAGTTTTTCTTTCAAGTGGCTACTCTATTACCCGTAATCAGTGCTTATCTTTCATTTGGAACCTTCAATTTTGACCAATTCGATCGTTTAAGCACTTTTCCCCAAATTTCCCAGATTAGGGTTTCTTTTCTACTGAATCTCCATAACCCAACTTTCGAACTCCATATCTTTCGATGTAGATCTCGGATTATCAAAATTATTTCGCCATTTTTCAATTGAACTTCAAATCTTGATTTTGAAAGTGGGTTGACTTTTTTAGTAGTTGACTTTTTGGGGTTGACTTTCTAGGGTTGACTTTTTTTAAGTTTGACTTTTTATGCTCGCCCTCTTAAACTAAATCTCGGAGTACCACCTGTAGGATGAAAAAAAGTCTTTTTACATTCTGAAACATCAGTTTAGGAAGAAAACATACCTGTTTTAGTGGTCTAGACAAAATTAGGTGTCTACAGCTGCCCCTCTTTGGCTATTGCTGAGAATTAGGAATCAGGCAAAGATAAATAAACACTAATTTTGTCCGGCTAGTAAAATCACATGTGAAGAGAAGGAAAGAGTGTTTCTTTTTCTTTTTCTTTTCCTTTCCTTTCTTTTTTTTTTTTTTTTGAAAAAAAAAAATCTATAAATAGAAGATATTGTCCTTAAATTAAATTCCCTGACTAATCAAGGCTCAACCCGTCTTAAGAAAACGAATTCGATTTGCAAGAAAAAAATTGTGCCGGAGGTCTTAAGAATGATGCCCGGAGGTCTTAAAAATGGTGCCCGGAGGCCTTACTCGTGATTTGAAAAAAATGAGTTGTATGCGGCTTTAAAAAATGATGCTCGGAGGTCTTAAAAATGGTGCCCGGAGGTCTTAAAAATGGTGCCCAGAGGTCTTAAGAATGATGCCCCAAGGTCTTAAAAATGGTGCCCGGAGGCCTTACCCGTGATTTGAAAAAAAAAATACGCTGTATGCGGCTTTAAAAAATGATGCCCGAAGGTCTTAAAAATGGTGCCCGGAGGTCTTAAAAATGGTGCTCGGAGGCCTTACCCGTGATTTGGAAATACCTTGACGACGGTCTCAAGGCTCGACTCATTTGATAAAACCAAATGAATTCGATTTAAAACAAAAAGAAATACCTCGACGGTGGTCTCAAGGCTTGACTTATTTGATAAAACAGAATATATTCGATTTAAAACAAAGGGAAATACCTTGACGATAGTCTCAAGGCTTGACTCATTTGATAAAATAGAATGAATTTGATTTTAAAAAAAAAGAAATACCTCGACAGAGGTCTCAAGGCTCGACTCATTTGATAAAACAGAATGAATTTGATTTAAAACAAAAGGAAATACCTCGACGGAGGTCTCAAGGCTCGACTCATTCGATAAAACAGAATGAATTCGATTTAAAACAAAAAGAAATACCTTGACGGAGGTCTCAAGGCTCGACTCATTTGATAAAACAGAATGAATTCAATTTAAAACAAAAAGAAATACCTCGATGGAAGTCTCAAGGCTCGACTCATTTGATAAAACAGAACGAATTCGATTTAAAACAAAAAGAAATACCTCGACGAAAATCTCAAGGCTCGACTCATTTGATAAAACAGAATGAATTCGATTTAAAACAAAAGGAAATACCTCGACAGAGGTGTCAAGGCTCGACTCATTTGATAAAACATAATGAATTCGATTTAAAACAAAAGGAAATACTAAGAATGATTCTGGGATTGGTTCATTTGGAAAAAATAAATTTAACTTGAAAATGAAAGGAACATACCTCGACGGTGGTCTTGGGGCTCGACTTATTTGAGAAGCAAAACGAGTTCGATTTGGAAAGGAAACGTACCTCGACGGTGATCTCGGGGCTCGATTCATTTTGAAAAAAAAATGAGTTCACTTTGGGGAAGTCCAAGTTTTCTTGATTTCTGCAATGTTAGCTAAATGCAATGATGAGAATGACATGCTTTGCAAATGCTTGTATGTTTCCTAAGAATGAATGCAATCAAATGATTGTGTCATTATTTCTAATCCATGGTTTCTTTGAGATTCACAGATTATCGAACTTCATGACGGAGTCTTCAATTTGTTCATTGATGCCCCACTTAAGGAATCCTTCACTCAAGATAACTTGTTAGTCAATCTCAGTTTCTGACTTTCGCTGAAAGTCACAGATTTTCTGACTTCGTGTGGAGTCTCCAACACGTTCACTGTTTTCTTTTCTTGGTGAACTTTCCAAACCTTTCCTAAGATTTAAATCTATTCCTTAGTAATACTTTGAAATCCTTTTATTTAAAGATTTTTTATTACTAATCATCATTCAATTTAATAACAATCATAATGCATCTCAAAAATGTATGAAAGAAAATATGAATCAAGCAAAAATTGTCATGAAAAGGATAACAAGAATTTATTGCAAGAAATGTTTCAAAATAGTAAAAATAAATATCAAGGATATAAGAAACAAATGTAAAGTTATAGGTTGTAGATGCCCCGGATGCGGAATATCTTGGACTCCTTTTTCAAACCATCTGAAATTTCTCTTGAACGAGCAATTTACTTGGGTAACCTCTCGGCTTTTGTAGTTACATCAGACTGAGTTGCTCTCATTTCTTCTGATTTTCAGATACTTTCTCCCCCTTTACAGAGAGCATTGATTCGAACTTTGATTAGTACTTGAGCCGCCCTTTGCGGATTTTCAACTTAAGTGTCCTTCATTCGGTATTAAGTTGCCCTTTGCGGGTTTTCAGCTTAAACCTCTCCTTTTACATTCTTTTTTTCATTTTCATTTTTTGTATTCTATCATGCATCTGAAAATTCTAAATACTTCCAAGGTAAAAATATCAATTCAAAAGATGGGATGAATTCTGAGAATAACCTTTCAAATTAAATATCCATGCTTGATCAAAATGGGCTTTTAAAGCACGTAATGTAGGCCAAGGTTTAGGTTTAGAAAGAAAGGATAAAATAGGCCCAAAGTGTGTTTAAGGGTGATTGGATCAAGGATCATTTCCTGAGGAGAACTCATTCTTGAAACACTTGTCCCTTTTTGGACTTTCTTTTCTTTTTTCTTTTTTTTTTTGCTTTGTTGGCTTTCATTTGCCATATTTTTCGATGGCTTTCTTTTTGCCATGATTTTTGATTATTTTTCCTCGCATTTGCCCTCCAGTGTAAAGAGTGATCCTTGATCAAGGTTTAAAGAAAGAAATAATTCCTAAGGCTCAAAGGGGTGACTAAAGATAATTTCTTCTTAGTGAAAGGAATATGAAAGATGACTATTCATCATATTAAGCATGAATATTTTCTTTGAAAAGCAATTCACAGGGGAGATAGATATATAGAATTTCCATTTTTACACTTGGAATCATTCGAATTTCCATTTGCACAGCATCACACTTTTTTTTAAGCATAATACTTCTTCAATTCATCAGCATTCACAGGATTTCTGAAATCCTCCACGTCCATTCTAGTTAAAATCAATGCTCCTCCAGAGAAAGCTCTTTTTACCCCATAGGGTCCTTCCCAATTCGGAGCCCATTTTCCTCTCGGATCCTTCATTATAAGGAGAATTTTCCTCAGTACCAACTCCCCCTCTCGGAACTGTCTAGGACGAACTTTCTTGTTGTGGGCTCGAATCATGCTTTTCTGATACAACTGCCCGTGACAAATTGCTTTTAATCTTTTCTCCTTGATGAGATTCAACTGTTCATAACGAGCTCTAACCCATTCTGCTTCCTCTAGGCCAACTTCCATTAAAACCCGAAGTGAAGGGATCTCAACTTCAATAGGTAGCACTGCTTCCATCCCGTATACCAAAGAAAATGGCGTTGCCCCTGTAGATATGCGGACCGAAGTACGATATTCATGAAGAGCAAAAGGCAAGATCTCATGCCAATCTTTGTACACATTGGTCATCTTCTCAACAATCTTCTTGATGTTCTTGTTAGCTGCTTCTACTGCGCCATTCATCTTCAGACGGTAAGGTGTCGAATTATGATGTGTGATCTTGAATTGAGTACACACTTCTCTCATCATCTTATTGTTCAAATTGAGAGCAATATCCGAAATAATTCTTGCTGGCAACCCGTAACGGCATATAATTTCTTTCTTAACGAATCTGCATACCACCGACTTTGTTACATTCGCATAGGAAGCAGCTTCTACCCACTTTGTGAAATAATCTATGGCCACCAAGATAAAACGATGTCCGTTTGAAGCTTTCGGGGTAATAAGCCCTATCATATCCATTCCCCACATTGAAAAGGGCCACGGTGCAGTCATGACATGTAATGGCGATGGCGACACATGAATCTTATCTGCATATATCTGGCATTTATGGCACTTCCGGGAATAACTGATGCAATCTCCTTCCATCGTCAACCAATAGTACCGTACCCTCATAATCTGTTTAGCAAGCATGTGACCATTAGCATGAGTGCCACATATCCCTTAATGGACTTCTTCTATAATTCTCCGAGCTTCGGCAGATCCGACACATCTCAACAAGACTTGGTCTTTTCCTTTCTTGTAGAGAATCTCACTGTCTAAAACAAAACCGATTGCTAGCTTTCTCAGAGTCCTCTTGTCATTTTCTATTGCTTGTTCTGGATACTGTTGACTCTTGATGTACTGCAAGATATCGTTATACCAAGGATGACCATCTGCTTCTTCTTCAATACTCAGACAGTGGGCAGGAGACTCATATATACTCATCTTTATTGGTACAACTTCAGCCCCTTCATTCACTTTAAACATTGATGACAAAGTAGCCAGAGCATCTGCCATTCGATTTTCTTCTCGAGGAAAGTAATTGAAATTCACTTCTTCAAATTCCTCCAATAAACTTAGTACGAGTTCTCGGTATCGGATTAGCTTTGTATCTCGGGTTTTCCGTTCTCCTCGTAAATGGTATATCGCTAAGGCTGAGTCTCCGAAAACTTCCAATACTTTGATCTTTCTGTCCACTGCAGCACGAAGGCCCATAGTGCACGCTTCATACTCGGCAGTATTGTTTGTACAATCAAAATCCAATCTAGCAGTGAAAGGATAATAATCTTCTTCTGGGGAGATAAGCACTGCACCGATTCCATGCCCCATGGCATTAGATGCGCCATCAAAGTACATTTTCCATACTTTCTTCTTTAGGGGAATCTCATCTGCTTGTGAAACATACATCAAATCTTCATCCGGGAACTCAAAGTTCAACGACTCATAATCTTCCACTGCCCGACTTGTTAAGAATTCAGCCACTGCACTGCCCTTGATAGCTTTTTGACTTACATATACATTGTCGTACTCTGACAATAAAACCTGCCATCTTGCCGTCCTCCCTGACAAAGAAGGTGCTTCCAACATGTACTTGACTGGATCTAGCTTGGCAATCAACCACGTTGTGTGGTACAACATGTACTGTCTGATTCTTCGAGTAGTCCAAGCTAAAGCACAACACAACTTTTCTACCAACGAATATTTCAACTCGTAATCTGTGAACTTCTTGCTGAGGTAGTAAATTGCCTGTTTTTTCTTTCCAGTCTCATCAAGCTGCCCCAAAACACAACCCATGGATCTCTCAAATACTGATAAATACAATATCATTGGTTTATCCGGAACAGGTTGCATTAATACTGGGGGGTTGGATAGATAATGCTTAACCTTTTCAAATGCAATCTGAAAACCTTCATACCATTCTCCTAGATCACGTTTTCGAAGTAACTTAAATATTGGACCACACTTGTCGGTTAATTGAGAAATAAACCGAGCAATGTAATTCAATCTCCTCAGAAAGCCTCTTACTTCCTTTTGAGTACGAGGTGGTGGCAAATTCTGAATGGCCTTCACTTTATCCGGGTCAATCTCAATTCCTCTTTTGTTGATGACAAAACCCAACAATTTCCCCGAGGTGACTCCAAAAGTGCATTTTGCCGGATTTAGCTTGAGTCTAAACTTCCTTAATCGTTCAAAGAGCTTTTTAAGATTCGCAATATGCTCCTCTTCTCATTGTGACTTTGCGATCATATCATCAACATAAACCTCAATTCCTTTATGCATCATATCACGAAACAAGGTCACCATGGCTCTCTGATATGTTGCCCTAGCATTCTTCAACCCGAATGGTATGACCTTGTAGCAGAAGGTTTCCCATATTGTAACAAATGTGGTTTTCTCCATATCTTGATCTGATTGTATCCTGATAATCGTCCATGAAAGAAAATAAAGAACTTTTTGCCATATTATCCACCAGAGTATCAATATGGGGCAAAAGGAAATTATCTTTAGGGCTGGCCATGTTCAAATCTCGGTAATCAACGCGCATCCGCACCTTGCCATCCTTCTTTGGTACTGGAACAATATTTGCCACCCATTCTAGATATTTTGTCAACTCTAAGAACCCAACATCAAATTGCTTCTTCACCTCATCTTTTATCTTTAACAGCATGTCTGGCCTCATTCTTCTCAACTTTTGCTGAATTGGCTTGCATTCTGGCATTAAAGGGAGCTTATGTACCACAATATCCGAATCCAACCCTGGCATGTCTTGGTAAGACCATGCAAATACATCCACATATTCCTGGAGCAAGGCTATCAATTCACTCTTTATTGATGATGACAATGAAGTTCCGATTTTGACTTCCTTTATCTCTTCACCATCTCCCAGATTTATCATTTCTAATAATTCCTTATGAGGAAGTACTTGTTTCTCCTCTTCTTCTATTTTCCTTAATAGATCCAAAGGTAGACCATAATCCTCAGTATCTTCGTTAGCCTCAAAATCACCCGTGCAAATGGGTCTTTCAAAATCAATTTCAGAATTACTGACAGGAAGGTCCTCATATTCCATACCCGTACACCTGTAAATAAGTGGAGAAGAAACAATATAGGAAAATATATAATGAAAACAAAATAAAAAAAATGAAAGAATATGGACACATCAATATGGATAAAATGCATTTTTCTTGTTATTTATTGAATGATAATGTTTAAACAAAAAGCCCATTACAGGAAAAAAAACTCTTAATATCTCTGGGTAAAGATAATTAAGATTTTTTTTTAAAGTATTACGTTGGAATAGACTTAAAAACTATGGGCAACTCAGTCGCACTCTAATTGGTTAGTCTATATCCTGGTGGAAAAGGTCGCACCATCCAGTTCGCACTATTACTTTTCATCTCTTCTTTCTCGGTCATGCAAATCACCATATCCTGAATCTGCCCCCTTTTATCCACATGGAATTTTTCAAAAGCTTGCTCAATCATTACAAGTACATCCTCTGAATTCTTTTTCCCGAATAGAAAACTAGCAGAGCGAAAGTTGTGAAGGATTGGTGGAAAAGTCATGGGTTTCCATTCAATATCCATACCTATGAGACGGGCCATTCTTCTTTGTCTGTTCTTTTCAACCTATTTCCTCTTCTCATGGGCCTTCAGAAGATACCCTAAGCCAAACCGATCTTTCTTTCCCATTACTTCCACTGCTTGAGCCATCCCTTGAAGATATTTCCCCAAACCTTTTCTAGCCCTGCAGCCTTTTTCCACTGTGGTTCTTACTTCCAGCCTTGTGTTCTTGGACAACCTTGGCTTTGGAATTTTTCGTCCTTTAGCGATAAAAATCGCATTTACGAATTCCAAAGACAAAAAAGAACATTCTACGGCATCTCCATTCGGTTCAACATAAGAAGATTCAGTAGATGCGGAGGCTATTATGTTTTTTTCTCCTGATACAGTGATCAAACGGTCTTCCATCACAAATTTCAGCTTTTGGTGGAGAGACGAGGGTACAGCCCCTACTGAATGTATCCATGGCCTTCCCAACAAGCAATTATAAGACGGATTAATATCCATGACCTAGAAGTTCACCGTATAAGTGCATGTGCCTATCTCCAGAGGAACCTCAATAGTTCCCATTACCTCTCTCCTGGTAACATCGAAAGCCCTGACTATTATGCAACTCGGTAACATATAAGACATATCCACTGGCAACTTAGACAAGGTTGCCAAGGGCATTACATTTAATAAAGAACCATTGTCCAGAAGCACCCTTGGTAGTATATGCCCTTTGCAGTTACTTGTTATGTGAAGAGCCTTTGTGGACCCAATACCATTGGATGGTATTTCATCATAACTAAAAAATATATGGTCGTCCGTTGTAATGTTTCCTACCAGCCTGTCTAACTTTTCTACTGATATGTTGTTAGCCACGTATGCCTGATTCAACATTCTTAATAGGCCATTTATGTGTGGTTCTAAGTTCAAAAGCAAAGATAAGATTGAAATTCTAGCTGGTTGACGTTGCAGTTGCTCAACCACGCTATACTCACTGTGCTTTATGAATTTTAAGAACTAGCAGGCTTCCTTCTCGTTTACTGATTCCTTTATCTTGTTTGCCGGGGCTAATCCCCTCTCTGCTTCTTTTGACAAATCCATCTCAATATGGATTGGTTCAACTACTTTCTTCCCTTTGTCTGCTCCTCTGTCTTTCCCTGTTAACCCCTGTTCAGCAACTTCAAGAGCATAACACCTTTCGCTTCGTGTTAAGTGCCCCACACCTGTGATATCTTGCTGACTCGAAGAACCAGGCATAACCATGCTGCAGTCGTATTTCCATGGTGTAGCTTTGTTTTCCTTGTATGAAAAGGAAATAGGCAAATCAATATTAACTTAGGTGCACTTTCCTCAACGACTGGCATAACTTTCTCCTCTGGTTCATCGTAATAGATGATCAAGGGTCTTTCTATCCCGTAGCCAACTGCATTCTCAATCACTTCTATTTCATTCTCTGTCTCTTCATAAAACTGGGCCTCCCCATTATCCATAATCTTTTGGACTTTAACCAGAAAGTCTTCGCAGTCGTGCATGACATGACCTCCACACTTATGGAACAGACACCAATTTTCCACCCTCTTTGCAACCATTTTTAAACTGTCTGCATCTTCCCCCATTCCTGCTTTGACCATTTCGACCCATACTGTCAACATTGGAGTCTTGACTTCCCTGACATATCTTTTTAACCTTCTGACTTCCCTTGTCGATACTGCATTTACCCGATTCTCAGCATGATCGGGCAATAGGTTTCCCTCTACATTCGGCCTATTCTTTGCCCCAAACTTCACAACTCTGGCATTGATCAGGCTTTGGACTTTATTTTTAAAGGCCAGGCAATCTTCAGTCGAATGTCCTTGAATTCCTGCGTGGTATGCGCAATTAGTGTTTGCATTGTACCACCTTGGATATAGAGGTGTCAGAGGTTTGAGGTACGCAAGTGCAACAAGTTGACCCTGCAATAATTTAGGATATAGCTCACCATAGGTGGTAGGAATCGGATCAAATTGGGGTTTTTGATTGTTCCTTGGTGAACGTTGGTCATTGCGCGCGGAACCTTGAGTGTTAGGGATAGTATTTCGAGAAAGGGTTATTTGTGGGGATATACCAGTTGGGAACGACTGTTGTGGTATATTGGTATAGGGGAACGGATTTTGGGTAAGGTGGTTCACATTGGGGTAGTAAGGATTATATCCCGGGAAAGGTGTGTAAGGTGTCGGAGGTTTATAAGATGTGGTAGGAGTATAAGGCCTGGGAGGTGTGTATGGTGTAGGAGGTGTATAGGGGTATTGATTGAAACTGACTGCATATGTCTCCTCATTCTTCTTTGCAGGAAAAACTCTCTTCGGGGTAGCAGACTCACCCCCTTCCATTTTCCCGTTCTTAATAGCGGACTCTATCATCTCCCCAGATATCACCATATTTCCAAAGTCCTTGGTGGCGCTTCCCACTAATTTATCATAATAAGGTGCTTTCAAGGTATTGATGAAAAGCAATGTAGTTTTCTTGTTGGTTAAAGGGGGTTGCACTTGTGTGGCCAGATCCCTCCACCTTTGCGAGTATTTTTTGAATCTCTCATTGGACCTCTTTTCCATATTTTGTAGCGAGAGCCTATCAGGTACCATGTTAGACACATGCTTATAATATTCCATGAAAGCCCTTGCTAAATCCGTCTATGAACGAATCTTGGTACGACTCAGTTGATTGTACCATCGGGTTGCTGACCCTGTCAACCTATCTTGGAAACAATGGATAAGCAGTTTCTCATTATCATCATGCCACATCATCCTTCTGCAGTACATGGTCAGGTGTGCTGATGGGTTGGTAGTCCCATTATACTTTTCAAAGTCTGGTACTTTGAACTTTGGGGGAATTACTAGATCGTGTAATAAGCTAATTTCTTTGGCATCTAGACTGCCAAATAGCTCTGCCCCTTCAACTGCCCTCAACCTTTCCTCCAGCAGCTGATATTTTTTTTAGGATTCTGCGGTTTCAACCCTCTTCAGTTCAGTCATCTTTGCCCTTTCCTTTTCAGCCATTTCTTCAAAGTCTGGATCTTCCACATCAATTGGATCAACCCCAATATTACCCCTTTTAGGACCAAAATTTTATGCTTCGGTCGCTGGTTGATGTAAATATAGGATGCTGCCCTAGTCGGAAGTTCATTTCCCACAGGCTGGGATGTCTGTCCATTCTTCTGTACCACCTCTGTTCGGTCTTCTTGGTTTACTGCCCCTATTCCTGTAACTGAATTTTCTCCTGGCCACTTCTGCTTCATCATGGTACTCATCATCTCCATGAGTTTGGTCATTTGTTCCCGTGACTCCTCTTGAGACTTAGCTAACTGTTCCTGCAGTTATTTTTGAATTCTTTCCATCCTTTCAATTCTAGCAAGCTGATCGTTCTCCATAGCTCTTGCTTGAGATCGAGTATTGTAAGGGTGTCGAAAGTCTTTCTGAGTATGACCAATTGTACCTTTAGTTTTAAAAACCATGGATTAGAAATTATTGACACATTTCTTATTTTATTTTATAAAAATGAAAGAATGAATAAATGACTAAATGTTAATGAATGAACAAGTAAGTAAATGACTAAGTGTATGAACCTAAATGACTAATTATAAAGAATAAATGAATGGAAACATAAATAAATGACTAAGTGTATGAACAATTTATAAAGAATAAATGAATGATTATGAATATAAATGAATGAACAAATAAAATATAAAAGAAAGAAACAAATGAATGATGAATGCATTTAAAAGTATTGGCCCCGGGATAATTCCAACCAAATGGTCTTTCATTGATTTCCTGGAACTAAATACATCAAAGAAAAGATCATTGCTTAAGACAATCTGATAATCTATCTCTCCTAATTTAAAAATGCGATTACAAAATACTGGTCCTATAGTAACTCTCTCGGATCTTGAACCTTTTTCACTGTCCTTTTTTTGACTGTCTTGCTCTTCAATTTGACCCCTACTTGTTCACGACCCTTTGACATGTCAGCAGAAGCATCACCGTGTAAGCTTTCCTTAGCTTGTTTCTCCAGTTGATTGACTCAGGCTTTCTCATGCTTTGCTCTTTCTGCCCAATAGTTCTTCTCCTTCCTGAGGTTTCTGACTTCTTGTTCCCATTCCCCAGAAGTCTTGAGAGTCCCCTCGAAATTGAGCTCGAAACGGTACCTCTTGTTCTCTAAGTGTAATTCCTGAAGATCGCTTTTAGCAGTGTCCCTCTCTCTCTTGATTTTTAGCAGTGTATTTCCTTGCTCATTTGGGCCTTTTCTTTTTCGAATTCTACCCTTGCGATTTCTAACTCCGATGGCGTTTCCTTGGGCGACGAACTCAAATGATGAACTTCTTCCCCATCTGATGTCAACAACCTATCATTAACCCTCAATTCCCTCTATGTCAGGTAATTAGGTGTGACGATGTCGGCATATCTAGCTACCTCCACTCGATGAGTTTCCTTCCATGCTACTACAATCTCACGTACCTTTCCCAAATATCCATCTTCTCCATAAACAAATTCCAAATTACTAAGGTCATGGGTCATAGGAGTAAACTTACGGGATTCTGATTGCCTCAGTACTAGCACTGGTGCATAGCTCACTCCTACACATACTCCCAATTATGGAACAGAAACTTTATCTCCGCACTTGTACAATGTCGGCATAGGAGCTATCCATGGAGCTCTCCAAATTATCATCTCAGCCCTGATATTCCGAAATATACTGATCCATTGTTCCTCAGTCCTATTTTCAAGCCAATCCCTCTTAAGAAATTCACCAATTGGTGCAAAAGATTTCCAGTATGAGCGAAGAGCGAAATTATCCTGTTTACAAAAATGGCTCTGAACCCATATGTAAAGGAGCTGTATACAACCTAGAAAAAGCCCTTTTCCTTCCCGTCTATAGAAATTCAGGGATCAGATTGTTTCTGCTATAATTGTCGGGGCTGGTTTATCCTTTGCTCAAGCCTCTCAAAAACATCAAATATCGCCACATCCACCTTCCCTAATGTCTTTGGGAAGATAACTAAACCATAGATAGCCAAAGCAAAAATATTCCTAACTGTCTCCTTGCTTGAATGGCTATGGATTAAAGTCCGTAAAATGTCCCATGATATATAGTAGCTTACCCCTTTTCGGACAACATGGCTTTCGACCCAATTTTTTTCCACTCCCAGAATTTTAGACACCTTTTTTTTTAAACTCGGTGTCTTTGTATCCTTCAAATAAATACATAAGGAATAACGTTCTCAATATGCAGCAAGGTCGAATATTCCTCTATGGTTGGATTCATATCCTTTCAGTTGAAGGTAAAACACCGATAAGTGGGATTCCAGAAGTGCACCATAGCCCGGATTACCTCACCACTGACCTTAACCTGAGCTAGCAGTGCTATATCCCCATAAGTCTGAGTGAAGGCTTCTTTTTCTGATATGTTCCACTGATTCCATATGTCCATCAATTCCCGGAGATCATTTTGCTTGATAGTAAGATCAACTTCGGCTGGCAATGCTGACACATATCCCATCTTCAAACAATCCCCATTATCCTGTTGACCTTTCTCGGACTATTTCCTAACCTCTAAATGCTTCTCGACCACTGAGACACTCTGACCCTCCATGAAAGCTCTTTTGGTTGAATATTATCCCGAGACCAATAACCTTATATGTGCAAAAAATGATGACAAGAATGCAAAAGACAAAAAACAACAACAAAAAGAAAATGAATTAGTAACGGGAATAAATACGAATAATACAAAAAAAAAAACATATAATTCAAAACAATAATTATCCCTGAGGATGCCAACAAAATTTCGGCATTATGACACCCCTGGGATGAAATACCAACACTTATTACGGGCACTGTGATGTACGTTCATCATTGTCCGATTTTCAAAAATAAACTTATTTGGAAAGTAGAATAGAAGGTAAAAGGATTGGAAATATTCTTCCATGTGTTCTTAACTTCGGGATATCTAATTGGAAATCCGGCATGGCTTCGCCTAGGTTTACTATATGAAGGTGAACTAGTTCTAAAAGCCCCGAATTGTTCCTCACTATCGCTGGTGAAGGCTAGTAAGGCACCCCGATAAAAGCGGGTTCAATTCGTTAGAATCTATTTCCTAGCCCATGTGGATTGTTAATCACGAAGGCTTAGGTAATTTAGTACTCCGAAAGTGTTTCACTAGCCCATGCGGATTGTTAATCACGAAGGCTTAGTTACTTTGCTCCCACCTAAAAGGATGGAACCCGGGTATAGGATTCATGATATGCAAATGCATGTGTAGTGTGTGAGGAGAAATAACAAACCATTCACCACCTATTATATATCCCTTATTCCAAATGCCCCAACAAGATTAAACAACATAAATCATCAATTAATCAATAAATGAATATATGCACCAAAATAACCAGAGAACAATTATAATATGTATGCACATGACTATGGACATATTTAAAAATATTTTATTATTTTCAAAATTCTCCTTCTTAAAAAATGTGGGAATTAAAATTTAATACGAATTAAACCAACAAAACCGAGACTTTGATAACACACGACTAATTCTAGGCCTGACTCTCTAATATTCCCCAGCGGAGTCGCCAAGCTGTCGCAACCTAAAAAAATAACAAGTCTCATCGCAAGACTTTATTATTCGTTAAGCGTGACATTAAAAAAACCAAGGAAAAGTCGACTTAATTCCTCTTGAAAAATGAAGGTTTTGAAAATGACTTTGAAAAAGACATGGAGTCGCCACCAATCTTTTTAGCTAGGTGTGATCGGCCACCTATTAAAACTGGTTTTCTAAAATATTTTAAAATTAATTAAAACATTTTTAAAACCAATTTCAAGTCTGCGTTTTTAAAACCAGAGAAATCAAAGAAACGGGTTCGGGACTCGGTTACGTGTGGGGAAGGATTAGCACCCCCACAATGCCCGTTTAAAACGGTACCTTATTAATCATGTGTTATCTCAAGTCTCGGTAAAAAGTTGGTTTTAAATTTAGTATTTCAAGTTAATTCCCAATTTAAAGGAAAATAATTCCATTTTTAATTGAAAATGATCCGGAATTTATAAATTCAAAATTTTTCTATATTCCCCAACAAACGTGGCAAAATATAGAAATTTTTATTAGTTTGGAAAACTTTCCGAATCATTCTCATTTTAAAGAAGATATTCTGTTATTAATGATAATTGATGATATCTTCCCCAGCAAACCCGGCAGAGAATTCATGAATTATTTTGACTCTGGAATATCTTTATTTTATTGAAAATCATTACCTTTTTTAAAACATTTTAAAAAAATATGAATATGAATATGTATGACATAAATAAAATGACATAGCAAAGTCTAAATAATATAATGCAACCTAAATGATATGATTTAATTTAAATGTCTTAGCATATTCTAAATGAAATGAAATATTCTAAGTTATATGATATATTCTAAATGAAATGAAATGACCTAGGTAACATAATATATTCTATATGAAATGTAATATCCTAAGTCATATGACATATTCTAAATGAAATAAAATATCCTAAATGACATAATATATCCTAAATGAAATGAAATGACCTAGATAACATAATATATTCTACATGAAATGAAATGGCCTAGGTAACATAATATATTCTATATGAAATGAAATAATTTAAATGACATGGCAAATATGAATGATATGGCATATAATTTAAATGACATGAAATATAAAATAATACTATCATATAATATGCATGAAAATAATAATGCATGAACATAGTATATGCTAAATAATATGACAAAAAATAACTAAATAAAAAGCATAGGATATCATGAAATATTCAAAACCATATAATAAACAATATAACATCAAAAATATATATCAAAATAATAACAATTCCATAGAAAGTATCATAGCAAAAATCACATATCATATAAAATGCATGAATATGGAAAATGCAATGCATGAAAGTGTATTTTTTCCTTTAATTAAGGAAATCCGTATATCTAAAAAGAAATCCGGCTACCTTAGGAAAACATGTCAAATTAAATATTCTAAAACCAAAATACATTGCGAATGTTTGAAAACAATTTTGAAAAGCTTAGATTAAAAATAAAAACTTAGCTAAACCCTTTTTTTAAAATGGCTCTAATTTCCTAAGTTTAAAATCCCGGACTTGACCACCCTTAACCCGAGTCTTAAAAAATCATTTTTAGAGTTTAAAAAAGCTTATAAACTACCCTAAGTCAGCAGCTAAACTTCCTAATCAGCCCCCTCTAAGTAACTTAACCAAAACAGAAAAATGATTTTCCTTCAAATTCAATTCTGACTCCACTGTCCAGTTTTAAACCACGATTTTTTACCCTATTTTTAAAAATTATAAAAATATAAAAAAAACAGGAGACTCAGGACATGTAAAACTACACGAAAAACAATTGGCTTAATTTTCTGATTAAAGATGACAGCCCAGAAAAATCGAGAAAGTACGAGTACTGGGTGAAAAAATTGTTTTGCCAAAACACATTTTTGCCTTTGATAAAATCATTTAAAAATCAAAGTAAAAATATTTAAGACTCTCTAAATGACTCACAAATAGTAGCTAGCACTTTTGAAAAGTTAGACAAAAAATGGCTAAGTAAAAAAAATCACAAAGGTAGAATAATCAATTTCACAACTCTTTAATTTTCCACAAGTATGCTCAAGAGAGCATGACTTTGAACCATTATTTGGCCTAAGTCATAAGTCAAGTGGCAAAGACATGAAATGCATGAAAAATACAGCAAATATGATGCATGAAATGCATGATTTTATACCTTAATGTCATGAAAAATGCATGGCATCAATAAAATGACCTAGACCTAAATGAACTTGCATGGCATTTAGTGCAACCTAAGTCTAAAATACATGGATATGCATGGCAAAACAAACCAATCCTAACATCTAAAATATGCATGGAAATAACACAAACACAAGGCATGCTTAAACCAAATACTCAATCAAATGTCATGAGAATGCAAGCCTATCAACTAACATAACAAAAATGCACACACAAAGCAAAATAAATGAGGTGGCCGAATAGCCTCAAGTTCCAAGTGAGCATGGCATTTTCAGAAACACTTGTTATACTAACATACTTTACTAAAACATAACACTCAAATCATGCAAATATAAAGTAGAGGTATTAAAAATAACAAGCATTTTCAGAAACACATGGATTCAAAATATAAAACATAAACAAATTTAAACATTTTAAAAACAGAAAATAAAAAATGCAAGAACATGATAATAGACTCATAAATGGAAATAAACAAGCAACCAAATTAAAACAAGCTTCAAGTATATGCAGTATAAGAAAATTCATCAAAACTTATTTAATATCAAAAATAACAAAAAATAACGAAGCAAAACAACAACTAAAACAGAAAAAAAAAATGATGGGCTATTCGGCCATGTCAAAGAACCAAGGAAAAAAAAATTATTTCAAGAGTTTTTATAAGAAAAGATGAAGAAAGAACTTAAAGAAAAACATTAAAAACACTTATTTAAAAAGAAAAATCAAAAGAAACTCACCAAAATAATAATCAGAACAGCAAATCAAGAATGGAAAATCAAAGAAAGTGCAAGAGTATGGTGCTAAAAGCAACCTCTAGAAGCTATCTTTCAAGCTTTTTCTCTTCAAACTTTCTTTTCTTTTCCAAACTTTTCCTTTTGCTTTGCAACAATGGAGAGAAAATCAGCCAAAAGAAAGAGAGAATAGAGAATGAGAGAGTGCTGAAAATGATAGAATACCCCCTCCTTGTAGTGGCCGAAACTTCCCTCTATCATAGGCTAGGATGTTGTCATTTTTCCTCCAACCAATTTTCATCCAAGGGCTATTGATCCAAGATGTTTAAAACATGAAATTATCACCCTTAGATTAGGCCATCAGCTATCCATAATTATAGCTGTTCAAGAATCTTAAGCCATTATGTTGACACTCTCCCTCTTCATGCATTGGTCCATGTGGCTTATTTGCAAAGGCTTGATCAAAAAATCACTAACTAACTCTTCATTTTTGGCCTCTTGATTAAAAAATTAGATTCCTCTTTCCCATCCTTAGGCCTTGTCCGGCCAGCCCTCCTTCTTCCAGCCCAAGTTTGATTTTTTGAAAGGCAAGAAAAGCCCTTTTCGGTTTCTTGGGTAAAATGACCTTTATGCCCCACGAATGTAAATAAATGGAGAACAGACTCCAAATTCAAATTTTATTTTTTCAATACTTTCAAAATAATAAGAAATTGAATTCTGGAAGTTTTCAAAATTTTCCGAGTCCGTTTACTATTTATTTGGATTTTTTCTTCCAAAATTGCCCTTTTATGCCCCCAAATTTTACCATTTTTTAAACGAGTTCCAAATCAAGATTTTTCTTCACCAATCTCTTCCAAATAATTTAAAAGTGTGACCTGGAAGTTTTCATAATTTTTTGGAACTCATTTGGTATTTTTTTGGGATTTATCTGCTTGAATTACTACATAGGGGGCCGGGATTTGGCCATTTTGCAAACGAACTCCGAATCAAGATTTTATTTTGCCAATCTCTTCCAAATAATTTAAAAATGAGATTTGCAAATTTCCAGAATTTTTGGAGTTCATTTGCTATTTTTCCCAAATTTTCCAATTTTGCCCTTTTACCTCCGAAACCCGGTTTTGCTCAAAACAAGTCTGATTTTCAGATTTTTTTTTAAAACTGAGCCTTGGGCTCTCCTTTTTTAATCACTCTTCATCCATTAGGGGCTTTATTCCTACCGAGTCGGGCCATTTCTGTAATTCTTCCCAATTTCATCGAAATCCACCAAAAACCCTAATTCTCAGTTTTCTCCCGGATTGACTTTTCTTTCAGTTTTTCTTTCAAGTGGCTTCTCCATTACCCGTAATCATTCTTTATCTTTCATTTGGAACCTTCAATTTCGACCAATTCGATCGTTTAAGCACTTTTCCCCAAATTTCTCGGATTAGGGTTTCCTTTCTACTGAATCTCCATAACCCAACTTCCGAACTCCATATCTTTCGATGTAGACCTCGGATTATCAAAATTCTTTCACCATTTTTCAATTGAACTTCAAATCTTGATTTTGAAAGTGAGTTGAATTTTTGGGGTTGACTTTTTGGGGTTGACTTTTTTCAAGTTTGACTTTTTATGCTTGCCCTCTTAAACTAAGTCTCGGTGTACCACCTGCAGGATGAAAAAAAGTCTTTTTACATTCTGAAACATCAATTTGGGAAGAAAACATATCTGTTTTACTGGTCCGGACAAAATTAGGTGTCTACATCTACAATTCTCCACCACCCCAATCACACCCACCACCTATTCATTCACCACCTCCATATTACGTCTACAAGTCCCCACCACCACATCACAAACCCTACAAAGTATCACCTCCTCACTACACATACAAATCTCCACCACCACCATTGCATCCTAAGCCCTACAAAGCCCCACCTCGTCTAGCTAAGTTACCACCACTCATTATGTCTACAAATATCCACCACCCCCATCACACCCACCACCTGTTCATTCACCACCTTCATACCACGTCTACAAGTCCCCGCAACCACATCCCAAACCCTCCAAAGCACCACCTCCTCACTACATATACAAATCTCCACCACCACCATTGCATCCCAAGCCCTATAAAGCCCCACCTCCTCATTATATTTACAAGTCACCACCATCGCATCCCCATAGTACTAAAATGCGGCCATTACGTGATGTAACGGCTGCATCGTAACAGAAAATACTTATACTGAACTGCTATTTGAGCGTTACGCGTATTAGAAAATGAATCACGATTGTTAAGGTCGAAACCGTTACGTAACGCCGCAATAGCGGCCAAAACCGTTATGCAACGCCGTGATAGCAGCACAGTCATGAAGTTTGCATTGTTTCCCACTCCACTCTAAGCTTTCAGACTCTTGCTTTTAATGTAAAATAATCTATTAATATCCTTATTCAACTTCAAATATTGACTTAATTTTCGGCCAAAAATGCTGGATAACTATCTGGAAATTTAAGAAAAGTGGGCAAGTCATGGAAGTTCAATAGAGGAAGTCCTCTTAACATTAAGGGTGAGGTTTCATGGGTCAGTGACAGAGCAAGCCACGGTGATTATGAGAAAAGATGCTATACACCGTGGCAAAGTTGGTAAAGAATGCAAGTATGCAACTCCATAAATCCCATGTTGCTTTGCGCCTTTGCCACATCAAGAGCTCACGGCAGAAAGGAATCATACAGGGGAGCTAGACTAGAGTCTTTAAACTTTTGAATGAGTTCAAACAGGGATATGAAGTCATTTTCCCTAAATGAATTAAATATACTTCCTGCTTGAGAAAAACCACCTCTTCATCGAACCCATCATCAGAGATAGACTCGACCCCAAGGCGAGCTGCACATATGGACTTGACAGTTTAATGGGTTGTGGTTAGTGTTGCCTTGACAGTTGCTTGAGTTCTTTGGCTACTTATTGATCCTATGGTTGTTATTATTTATGATTTTATTTATATGATTTAGTTTGATAACGTTTGAATGATATTATCATTTATATTATTTTAAAAAATATATATTTATAATATTAAAGTTTTTATTTTTATAAATCAAATAAAACCCATATAAAATCATTATAAATATTAGAATGATAAAATAAAATATCAAAAAGTATAAATATATTGTTTTGGAAGAAAATGTGATTTTTGAAAAAAAAAAATTAAGTCAACGACGACCGCGATGAGTTACGTAACGTTCGTGACACCCACAACCGCGATACCGCGATTGTGGCTACGACGAAATTCGCGATCGCGATTTAAAACTTTGCGTATCCCAAGCCCTATAAATCTCCACCTCACCATTACGTCTACAAATCCCCACCACCACCACCCCATCAAATCCCAAGCCCCATCCCCCCATCCCAAGACTCATGCACCTCCATCTTACCATCACTATTCTCCTCCACCCCACCCCAAATCTCCTCCATATATTTACAAATCACCACCACTTCCAAAGGCCTACTAAGCTTATATTTTTCTTCTAATTTAGTTATATATAATGATAAGTCCTCCATGATTTCCAGTAGTTCAAGTTTGCCTTGCTATCATGTTTCAGAGTAAGAGATTTAAGATGGAGACTGACCTTGTTTATTTGTATGCGCCACTCTTTTATCATTTCTTTCTCATAAGAATGAAGACAATAATTTTCTTTTTGAGCAGATGACTTCTACTTCAGTAATAGATTAATCAATAAGTTTATTGTTATTATTATAGTACTAAAATGCGGTCGTTACGCGACGTAACGGTCGTATCGTAATGGAAATGAAGCGTTGGAGAAAACAAATCACGACCGTAGCGGCCGAAACATGTTACATAAAGCTGCGACAGCTGCTTAAAAGCGTTGTAACGTCGGGACATGCTCTGTTTTTGTCTTCTTGCTGCTATTTTCCTTAGACCTTAGCTGTTCCTCTGTAACTCAGCCAATCCCAGGCCAGGACCTGAGACCCTAAGCTTTACAAGGTGTAAGTTGTAACCTCATATAACCAGTAAGAGCCTTTAAAGACTTAAACTTTCTGCCACATTCTTGACAGTTAACTTCTTTCTTTTCTCTTCCGAAATGATGCCTCATATGACCAAACAAATCTTTCATGATTTCATTGGCTCAAATTCTTTGCCACAAGCTTTGCACTGAAACTCAAGCATTGAACAAGTAGTATCATCACCATCAAAGCCTAAAGATTTCCAAGATTTCTTAGGGTTATCCCTCAAGCCATAACCTTGAAAATCCATGTTCTCCTTTGCCTTTTTTTAACTAAATTTTTTTCCATTGAACAAACTCACGTTACATAACTTGTATAAATGCGTCTCTTCAAAGCAGCTTAACAAAGAAACCCATATAAAAAACGCAGCAAAAACCATAACTATCTTCAAAGAAGCACAAGAAACAGAGGAAAAAAGGGTAAGAGTAAGACCCAGATAAAAAAGATGGTTCTTTTAGTAACAAGAGATGGAAAATCTTAAAACTTACTCTCAGTAAAGAAGAACACATGCCCTGTTTTGTTAATCTAGTGAAGTTAAATTTTCCTTAACCAAACTAGGCAATAAAAGGCAAGCACATATTGTTTTGAAAGAAATAGTGATTTTTGAAGAAAAAATATCACATTCGCTACAACTATTATGCGATACGTAACATCCGCAACCACGACAACGCGATCGCGTCCGCGATGAAATCTCCGACCGCAATTTAATACTATGGTTATTAATGGCATATGCAACTCACATGGTTTCCTGTTGAAATACAATAATTTAGTCTATATTTATTTACTACTGTTTGGGCCAGCCACTGTCAAACCATTGTAAATTTGAGAAATCAACTCTTCTGGACTTGAAAGAAGTACTACTAATTATTAAATAACTTTTACATATGCGAAAAGTCACATCTTCATTATAGATTTTGGGGGGAACATAGGGAGTTATTCT
Source organism: Fremontodendron californicum (assembly GCA_030761205.1). Lineage (NCBI taxonomy): Eukaryota > Viridiplantae > Streptophyta > Magnoliopsida > Malvales > Malvaceae > Fremontodendron > Fremontodendron californicum. The sequence continues at coordinate 30,912,399 of JAULJL010000003.1, forward strand.
CCAACTATTACAAAATTGCAATCCTTTTAACTTTGCAAGCTTTCGATTGCAAATTAAAGAGTCAATATCATTTTTTAACAAGTTTCAGTGGATTATGTATTTATAGGTTCTATTCATGCAGATCTTCTTTCATATGGTATAACTTCCGATTTGACTATTTAATCCAATTGACTTATTTCCTCGCATTTTGCTAATATGTATATTCTTTAATCAGTTGGACAAAATGGAAAAAAAAAACAATTGAGTTTGACAAATCAGTACAAAAAGGATGACATTTGTCGCAACTTAAAAAATAACAAGTCTCATCGCGAGAATTTATATTTGTTAAGCGTGACATTGAAAAACAAAGAAAAAGACGACTTTATTCTTTTTGAAATAAAATGAGAGTTTGAAAACGACCTCGAAAAAAGACATGGAGTCGTCACCAATCTTTTTTGGTTAGGTGTGACAGGCCACCTATTAAAACCGGTTTTGTAAAATATTTTAAAATTAATTAAAATATTTTTTAAAAACAATTTCAAGTCTGTGTTTTTAAACCAGAGAAAATCAAAGAAGCGGGTTCGGGACTCGGTTACGTGCGGGAAAAGATTAGCACCCCACAACGCCCGTGTAAAATGGTACCTTATTAATCATGCGTTATCTCAAATCTCGGTGAAAAGTCGGTTTTAAAATTTGGTATTTCAAATTAATTCCCAATTTAAAGAAAAATAATTCCATTTTTATTTGAAAATGATTTGGAATTGATTAATTCAAAATTTTCCTATATTATTCGATAAACGCGGCAAAATATAGAAATTTTTATTCATTTGGAAAATTTTCTGAATCATTCTCTTTTTTTTTTTAAAGAAAGATATTCCTTTATTAATGATAATTGATGATATCCTCGCCAGCAACGGTAGAGAACTCATGAATTTTTTAACTCGAGAATATCTTTATTTTATTGAAAATCATTATCTTATTTTAAAAACATTTTTAAAAAAAATGAATATGAACATGTGTAACATAATAAAGATGACATAGCGAAATCTAAATGATATAACCTAGATGACATGATATAACGTAAGTGACATAGTATATTTTAAATTACATGATATAACCTAAGTAATATAGGAAAATGAAATATTCTAAATGACATGGAAAAATCAATATATCATCTAAGTGACATGGAAAAATCAAAGTGACATGGTATATTCTAAATGACATGGCAAAAAAGCATAGAATAACATGAAATATTCACAACCATATAACAATCAATATAACATCATGAAATATACATCAAAATAAATAGCATAGCCATAGAAATATTCATATCAAAAATCATATATCATATAATATGCATGGACATGGAAAATGCAATGCATGAAAGTGTATTTTTTCCTTTAAATAAGGAAATTCATATACCTTAAAAAGATATCCGACTACCTTAGGAAAAGACATCAAATTAAATTTTCTAAAATAAAAAATACTTTGTGATTAGTTTGAAAATAATTTTGAAAATTCTTGGATGAAAATGGTATATGGCAAAACCCCTTTGAAAAAGGCTCTATTTTCTAACTTTGAAAACCCGGACTTGACCACCCTTGACCCGAGCTTTATAAAATCATTTTTCAGAATTAAAATGGCTTAGAAACCAACCTAGGACAGTAGCTAAGGTTCCTACTCAGCCCTCTCTTAATGCCTTAGACAAAACAGAAAATTAATTTTCCCTTAAATTCAAATATAACCCTACTGTCCAGGTTTAAAACGTAATTTTTTAACCTATTTTAAAAAATTCTAAAAAATCTGAAAAAATATAGGAGACTCAAAACATGTCTATCTCTATGGAAAAAAATTATCTTGATTTTTAGACTAAGGATAACTAACCAGGAAAATCACTAAAGTCAGAATACTGGGTGAAAAACTGTTTTGCTAAAAATCATTTTTAAGCTTTTGATAAAATCATTCAAAAATCAAAGTAAAAATATTGGAGACTCTTCTAAGGACCTACAAACAGTAGCTAAAATTTCTAAAAAATTGGATAAGAATTGCCTAAGTAAAAAAAAAAAATCACAAAGGTAGAATAATCAACTTGACAATTTCTCAATTTTCCACAAGTATGCTCATGTGAGTTTGACCTTAAGCCATTGATTGGCTTAAGTCAAAAATCAAGTGGTATGGTATGAGATGCATGAACAAACAACAAATTTGATGTATGAAATGCACGATCTAAAGACCTAAATGACATAGAAAATGCATGGCAATTCAAAATGACCTAATGCCCAGCATGAGCTTGCATGGCAATAAATGCTTCCTAAATCTAATATGCATGAGATGCATGGTAATGCAAATGTAACCTAGACCTAAAGTGTCATGAAAATGTATGGAAATATAAAGATGTCCTAATGCCTAGCATGGACTTGCATGGCAATAAATGCTACTTAGACCTAATATGCATGAAATGCATGGCAATACAAATATGACCTAGAGCTAAAACGTCACGAAAATGCATGGCAATACAAAGATATCCTAATGCCTACTATGTCATAGAAAAATATGCATGAGATGCATGGTAATACAAATGTAACCTAGACCTAAAATGTCATAAAATGCATGGCAATACAAAGTTGTCCTAATGCTTACTATGTCATAGTAAAATACGCATGAGATGCATTGATAACTCGTATAATTATATAGTTTTTAGTTATGTTTTATTATTGTTTTGTGTCAAATACGAGTTATTATTGTTTAGTCTAATTGTGTTTATGCTCTTTTATATTTTTATGTAATTTGGTGTTTTTCACAAGTTTCTTTGAGTGATTTCAGATTACTAGAATTAAGGGCAAATCCAGTTCAGTTCCAGTTCCGACACCGATTGCCATATCAGCTATATCTCGAGTTTCACTGAAGCAATAAGGCTAAAATTTGTAGCCATGCAAAGCTAAGAGGCATATCTATCTTTTTCATGTTTTACACTTCTTGAAACGGAGTCGTTTCCCCTAGTGAAATCGACCATCAAGTTGGCTGATGTGCAATGACGTCTGTGCTGACCTGTTTTCGTATTTTGCCCATATCTTCTTATCCACATCAGAAAATGAGCTGATTCCAACGGCTATGGATCCGTAACTGATAGGGGTATATTTTTCTAGAATACCATTTTATCAGATCGAGCCTCCAACATTGACAAAATCGACCATCAAGCTGGCTGATCAGAATTGTCATACAATATGACGAAAATTGTTAGAAAAATGCACCCACCTATTATACCTACCTTTGAAATTTGTAAAGCTTGTCTCTTGTCATTTAGCCCTCCAAAATGTGTATAAATAGAGGGCCTTGGATGAGTATTGGGATACATTATACATTGGTAGGATATTAGCCATTGTAAAAAAATTCTCTAAGTTTTCTTCTTTTTTCCTTTCTCTAGTTTTCTTTTTCTTTATTTACTTATGCTTCTTACATTTCTTTTCATTTTTAGTATGTGTTGCTAATCATATTGTTGAGGTGATGAGGTGAAGCTCTTGGTAAATGCTAAGGTTAGTCTCTTAAACATGAGCTAAAATGAATCATCATTTATAAACACTAGTATAGATAATATTTTCTTTTGGTTTAAAATCATACTTGCAAAGTAGAGATCTTGATTCATTATTGACAATGAAAATGGCACAGTAAATGCTTGGTTTCATAACCTTGATTTGTTGTAGACATATACCTTGGCATAAGGAATGCTTGGACTCTTTTTATGAGTTTTGAGGACACCAAATGAACATAATATCATATGCTATGGACGTTGGACAATTTGTACTGAATTGCTAAACCTTCCGATTGGAACCTCCCTTATGTGTGGATTTCAATTGTGTAATAAAACAAGATTAATCTTAGCATAACACCAAGAGTGGATCCTCTAACCTCAACATCCTTTCTTATTGTTTTTTATATCTTATTTAATTGCTTTTATGTTATTTTGTTTATTTTGTTCTCTAATATCTTGTTTACTTTCTTTGTTATTGATTCCCTAATATATTGTTTATTTTCTTTTTCATATATATTTATAAACTTATACTTACTAGTACGCTTCCCTGTGGTTCGACCTCGGACACCCAAGAATTTATTACTTGAACATAACCTGCACTTGGGTTTACAACTCTTAATTGAGTCTCCATCATGCATGGTAATACAAATGTAACCTAGACCTAAAATGTCATGAAAATGCATGGCAATACAAAGTTGTCCTAATGCCTACTATGTCATAGAAACATATGCATGACATGAAATACAATTGCCTAGTCTAATATGACATAAGGATCATAATAACCTAAAATCTAAGATGGAAGATAAGACATGCATGAAAATCAAATGAGGACCTTTAAAATGACCTAGACTAGGCATGGCCGAATGGTCCTAGGGTTCTAAATGTCATGAGCAATATGTATAACATGACATGAAAGCATGGAAACGTAATTAAATGTAAATGACATACACAATATGCATGAAATAAGAACATGGAAACCTAATGCCCTAAATGTCCCACAAGATGTGCATGAAAACCAAATATGACCTAAAATGACTTAGACTTCCTACATGCATGGCCGAATACCCCTAATAAACTACATGTCATAAGAAACATATATAGCATGAAATGAATGCATGAAAGCTAAACAAAATGAAAATGTATATACCTAAGGCAAACCAAAGCATAGAAACCGAATAGACCTCTAAATAAATATGTGAAATCCTAGCTAGACAATAACACAAACACATGGCAACCTACATATGCAAAGTCTACATGGAAGTATGTTAAACTAGTAAACATGATAAAAATGCAAACATGGTGACTAACATAATGTATTACTGAATGTGAGTGTGTGAGCATGGCATGACAATATCACAAACACTTGGTAGGGTATAGATGTAGAACCTAAATAGAAGCATATTAGGGAAGTAAACATGATAAAAATGCAAACATGCAAAATGAAATCCTCATGGCTGAATGGTAGTAAACATGAATATGGCATGGCATTATCACAAACACATGGTATAGATGTAGAGCTAACCCACCACAATCAAGCTGACCTACCATAATCATGCTAACCTACCACATGTAAGCTATCCTACCACAAGCCATTAACATGAACAAAATAAAAAAACCAAAATCATCTTAAAAAGAATACCATTCGGCCATATAGAAAAAGAATGGTAAAAACTTGCTTTCTTGATTTCTTTCAAAATACAAAGTAGAAACTCCTTATCACTTATTTTTAAAAACCAAGTTTATTTCATAAAAAAATAAAAATAAAATGACAATCAAAATAGAAAAATCATATCAACAAAGCATGAAAGAATATAGCTACCTTGCTTTAGTTTTCCAAATAAAAAAGTAGTAAGCAAAACCTTTCCTTTTTTCCTTTTCCTTTTTTCCCCTCTTTTCTCCTTTCTTTTCTCCCTAGCTACTGCCTCTATTCAGCCCCCAAAAGCCCATGAAAATCTGAAATAAACCCCCCTTTCATCCCTTGACCGAATGGCCTCGAATCCTCTAGAAGGATGTTATGATTTTTCTAACCAATTTTGCATCCAAAGGCCCTTAATCTAAGATGTTTTTTATGAAAAATTCCCACCCTTAGATTAATTAATCAGCCCCTAACTAATATGATGTCAAAAATATGATGTCATAAATATGACATCATCCCTCTCCATGCATTGGTCCATGTGTCACAATTACAAAGGCTTGATAAAAAAATAACAACCTTCCTATCCACTCTTGGCCCTTGGATGCAATGGCTCAACAAAATCATTCTCTAATATGGGCTTGGCTGGCTGACCTTTTAAATTCCAGCCCAATCTCCATTTTTTTAATTGCAAGAAAAGCCCTCTTCGGTTTCTTCGGTAAAATAACCTTTCTGGCCCCCAAACCTAATTAAATAGCAAAAGGACTCCAAATCAAAATTTTATTTTTTAATAATTCCTAAATAATAAAAAATTGAATTCTGAAAGTTTTCATAGCCCATTTGCTATTTTTTCGGGATTTATCTTCCAAAATTGCCCTTAATGCACCCAAACTTTTGCCATTTTGCAAACGAGCTCCAAATCTGAATTTTCTTCACCAGTCTTTTCAAAATAATTTAAAAGTGAGATCTAGAGATTTTCATATTCAAGCTCATTTTCTATTTTTCCAGGATTAATCTACTTGAATTTCAACTTAGTGGGCCCAAAATTTCCCATTTTGCAAACGAACTCCGAATCCGGATTTTTCTTCACCAATCTCTTCCAAATGATTTAAGATTGAGATCTGGAAGTTTTGGTAATTTTTGGAGCTCATTTGCTATTTTTTCCAAATTTTCCTTTTTACCTCCAAAGCCCGATTTTACTCAAAACAAGTCTGATTTCCAGATTTTCTTTTTTCTGTGCCTTTTTCATATATTGAATTAGAGTTGGTCCAAAAATGCCTAATTTTTACGATCAAATTCCCCTCCGTTTTGATTTTTCCTTTTTTAGTATCGGGAATTTCCTTGTTTTTCCATTTTTCCTCCAATCGGCTCTTTTCTCGGAATTACTTCAAACTGAGCCTTGGGCTATCCTTGTTTACTCACTCCTCATCAATTAGGAGCTTTAGTTTTACCGAATCGGGCCATTTCTGCAATTTTTCCCAATTTTGCAAAAATCCACCAAAAACCCTAATTCTCGATTTTCTTCCAAATTGACTTTTCCTTCAGTTTTGCCTCCAAATGGCCTCTCCATTACCCGTAGTCATTGCATATCTTTCATTTGGAACCTCCAATTTCAACCAATTTGATCGTTTAAGCACTTTTTCCCAAATTTACCGAATTAGGGTTTCTTTTCCACTGAATCTCCATATCCCATCTTTCGGACTCCATATCTTTCGTTGTAGACCTCGGATTATCAAAATTCTTTCACCATTGTTCAATTAAACTTTGAATCTTGATTTTTAATGTGGGTTGACTTTTTTAGTAGTTGACTTTTCTGGTTTTGACTTTTTCTAAATTGACTTTTCATGCTCGGCCCCTTAAACTAAGTATCGGAGTACCACCTGCAGGTTGAGAAGAGTTTTGTTTTGAATTCTAAAACATCAGAAGAAAAATACATGATTTATTGTTCGGACAAAATTAGGTGTCTACAGTTGCCCCTCTTTGACTATGCTGAGAATCAAGAATCAGGCAAAGATAAACAAACACTAATTTTGTCCGGTTATTGAAACCTGATGGAAACTCAATTAAGAGTTGTAAACCCAAGTGCAGGTTATGTTCAAGTAATAAATTCTCGGGTGTCCGAGGTCGAACCACAGGGAAGCGTATTAGTAAGTATAAGTTTATAAATATATAAGAAAAAGAAAGTAAACAAGATATTAGGGAATCAACAACAAAACAAAATAAACAAGATATTAGAGAACAAAATAAATAAAATAACATAAAAGAAATTAAACAAAATATAAAAAACAATAAGAAAGGATGTTGAGGTTAGAGAATCCACTCTTGGTGTTATGCTAAGATTAATCTTGTTTTATTACACAATTGAAATCCACACATAAGGGAGGTTCCAATCGGAAGGTTTAGCAATTCAGTCCAAATTGTCCAACGTCCATAGCATATGATATTATGTTCATTTGGTGTCCTCAAAACTCATAAAAAGAGTCCAAGCATTCCTTATGCCAAGGTATATGTCTACAACAAATCAAGGTTATGAAACCAAGCATTTACTGTGCCATTTTCATTGTCAATAATGAATCAAGATCTCTACTTTGCAAGTATGATTTTAAACCAAAAGAAAATATTATCTATGCTAGTGCTTATAAATGATGATTCATTTTAGCTCATGTTTAAGAGACTAACCTTAGCATTTACCAAGAGCTTCACCTCATCACCTCAACAATATGATTAGAAACACATACTAGATATGAATAAAATGAAAAGAAATGTAAGAAGAAAAAGAAAACTAGAGAAAGGAAAGAAAAAGAAAACTTAGAGAATTTTATTACAATGGCTATCCTACCAATGTATCAATGTATCCCAATACTCATCCAAGGCCCTCTATTTATACACATTTTGGAGGGCTAAATGACAAGAGACAAGCTTTACAAATTTCAAAGGTAGGTATAATAGGTGGGTGCATTTTTCTAACAATTTTCGTCATATTGTATGACAATTCTGATCAGCCAGCTTGATGGTCGATTTTGTCAATGTTGGAGGCTCGATCTGATAAAATGGTCTTCTAGAAAAATATACCCCTATCAGTTACGGATCCATAGCCGTTGGAATCAGATCATTTGCGCACGTGGATCGGGAGATATGGTCAAAATACCAAAACGGTGCAGAACAGACGTCATTGCACATCAGCCAACTTGATGGTCGATTTCGCTAGGGAAAACGACTCCGTTTCAAGAAGTGTAAAACATGAAAAAGATAGATATGCCTCTTAGCTTTGCAGGGATACAAAGTTCAGCCTTATTGCTTCAGTGAAACTCGAGATATAGCTGATATGGCAAAAGGTGTCGGAACTGGAACTGAACTGGATTTGCCCTTAATTCTAGTAATCTGAAATCACTCAAAGAAACTTGTGAAAAACACCAAATTACATAAAAATATAAAAGATCATAAACACAATTAGACCAAACAATAATAACTCGTATTTGACACAAAACAATAATAAAACATAACTAAAAACTATATAATTATACGAGTTATCACACCCCCATACTTAGATTGTTGCTAGTCCCTAGCAACGACTCAATAAAAATAAAATAAGAAAATCTAATCTAATCCATTTTCGTAGGAAATCACGGTGGCACTTAGCATGTGACACAAGCCTTTAAACCCCTAGGTGTCCCTAGTGGACGAGTTTAGTCTCGTGAGGGTTTACTAGGACGATACCCACAAACATTGAAGACATAAGAAAAACTAAAAATAATAATTATAACTAATCCTTCCAATATAAATTAGAGATAATCATTGGACAAGTCTTAAAAACTAATCAATAGCTTAAAGAAATTCACAAAAAATCTTGCTTGAATGTAAATAGTTTGAGTTAAGCCAATAATAACATAACATATTTCAATCAAAATAGTGTATATTCAAACTTAATCTCAACTTCTCACATGGGATACTCTCTTGATTTTCACTCTTTAAAGTAGTGGTAAAGTGTTTACACTCAATCAATCTCATGAAAACACTTCTACCATATGCTTGCTTGTCCACCTATTCTCCACTATTTAGATCATACAACTTCATAAATCAAGAGGTCTTTATTCAAGGTTGTAATGGGGCCAAAGGGTTATAATGTGGTTAAAGAACAAAAGGATAAAGATATCACAAAGGTTCCAAAGAGTTCATAGATTTTAGAGACATAATAAGATCATACAAATAAAACTTCTCAAAACTCTTATAAAGCACATAATAACATAGGCTAAATATTCATGTTGAGCCTTTGCATCATTCTAACCAACTTTGTAACATCTTTTTCTAGAAGTTCAAGAGAAGATTTTTTTTTTTTTTTTTTTTTTTTTAATATGGGAATGTATTTGACAATGATCCCTTTCTTTTTCTCTTGACTTTTTCTTTTCTTTTCTTTCCCCCACACTTATCTTTTGTTTCTAACCCAAATTTTCAAATAAAAATATCCCTTGTTTTTTTGCAATATGTCTCAAAATATAAAATTCATCTTTAGAACAAGGGTAAGGATATAAGCATATTTAGGCTAGGTGTAAGTTGTGGTTACCAATAAAACATCATATTTAATGTAGGCTCAAATTGGCTCACTAGTGGGGATGTTCTCGTAGAACATTAATAATGGATGGCTGTTTGGCTCTGGTTATAATCCTAATGCCTCTATCATATTCATGTTGTCACATGTATCAATATAGTCTCAAACGGTTTAAAGCAAGTTCTAGAGAATCATGTAATCATAAGAGCACTCAAGAAAGAAATTAGATTGATTTGTATAATGCATCAATCATTATAGGCTCAAAAACTCACAAAGATGATTATACAAGTCAGATTAAGTCTAAACATGCTTCTTTCTCAATCAACATATCATATTAACATTGGCTCATAAAAAGGTTGACATCAAGCTCAATTCTCATGAAAATCTTCTCACTAATAAATCTGTTTTAGACTTATGCAATTCATATCTCATCATTGTATTGAAAGTAACTAAAAAAAAAAACACACTAAGTCTAAACATGCTTTTTTTTTTTTTTTTTTTTTTTTTTTTTTGTTTTTTTTTGTTTTTTTGAAGAAGAAGATTAAATCAAACTGACAAGGTATGTCTCAAGTCTCCCTTACTCAGACCTTGTTCAGAATGAATACTTCTAAATGTCTTAAAACACAACAAAATTTTTTTTTTTTTTAGCAAAATATGTCCCTTACCCCCTACTAAAATATGACATTGTCCCCAATGTCAAATTTTAAAGGTAGAATTTAGGAGATATTACCTGCAGAGGTTGCTAACCACTTATTATAACTGAGACACAACAAGCAAAATGTTAGATAATGTCACAAAGACAAAGTGCAATCCACTCCTTGCTCGTCCATATCTCTTTTTCTTTTTCCGAGCGTTTGCGAAACAACCGTAGCAGATAAACACTCATAAGCTTGTAGCTTTTTGAGTAAATCTTCAATGGTTGTAGCAGAAATTATGGTTCTCCTTGCCTCTGAAAACATGAATCCATTATCCACAGCATTATCTAAATATGAAAGTAAATTACTAAAATAACCATTAATATTAAGCAAACCAATGGGTTTCTTATTTGTGACCAAAGATGACCAAGAAGCCACGCAAGCTATTTCTTCCAATGTACCCAGACCTCCTGGTAAGGCAATGAATGCATCGGCAGAATGGTACATGATTGTTATCCGTTCAGGGATACTCCAGACTTGTATTTCCTTACCCACGGTAGGTCCACAAAAATCTGTGAATAGTTTTGGCACGATTCCTAGAACTGGACTTCCTCCGGCGTGTGCTGCTGTAGCGACTGCTCCCATTAAACCCGTACTACCGCCTCCATAAATCAAGTGGATCTTTTGTTGGGCAAGTATTACTCCAACTCTTATGGCTTCATCAGCGAATATGTTATTTTTCCCTGGATAAGCACCTCCAAAGACACAAATTTTTTTAATGCGCTGGGACGAAGTGCTTTCCATTTTTTTTTTCTTTTTCGAGTGCCTGAAAGAGAATGAGTACATGGTGTAATATATAGAGGACTGAGTAGTGAATCAGACAAGAGTAATAATGTCGCCGAAAGTGTATTTGACCTGTCAGAAGAAAATGTTAACCTAACAAAAGATTTTTGCGTGATTTCAGGAAGAAAATCAAAAAGAGAAGAAAAATCAATCGTAAAAGACCAATGCAAAAAAAAAAAAAAACGAGAATAATTACACAAATCGAACAACACGTAAATTAAACTGAAATAAAGTTATTGCAAATCAAACCAAAAGCTGAGAAGTCATTTATTGTAGTTGTGATTGTGGCTCACATCTTCCTCTGGTTTTACGTCCAGAAACGGCTTAAACGCCTTCTATGAGTCGAGGATATGCTTCCCATCCAGTTTTCTTACAAGCTGGCAAACAGGGTCTTTTAACATCAGATTCCCAAGATGTTGCCATTCCCTTTGGAATTGCGGCCATAAATCAAGAATTTCTCTTTGTACGTCTCCACTAGGATGCGTCTCAAGAGAAAGTTGGATATTACCCAAATTCTCTTTACTCAGTCCATCCTTAATGAATTCAATTTTATCATCTCGATTAGAGGACGGAATCCCAATAGAACGACATTTACCGTTACACGTCCATCGTGCACACTTGTGGCAATTTGAACTCATGCGCTTTGCTCGTCGCTTCTTTGCATAAGTGCTTCTACCTGTACCTGGTAAATGCAAAACAGGAAGATATTCATCTTCACGTACCTTGGCTTCAATTATCCAACGTATGTCTTCAGGAATCCCTTTGTTCATAAGCATTCTTAATCTTTCTAATCGAACTTGGTAAAGCTTCAGTAAAATATTCCGAGGAAAAGGAGGAAATCGTTTCTGCAATCTTTTGAGAATATCATCCATCCTGAAAAAAAAATGAAATAAAATAAAATGAAAGAGAAATTTATATACAATATCAGTTTTGTGGGTAGCTGATGGAACCGACTTAAATAATCACGGAGTACCGTTATCCGCCATTTAACCGGGAAAAAAATGAATTTTTTTTTTTTTTTTTTTTTTGAAGATTAGTAAAAGTTATATTTACATCTAGTTATTTTCAAAACAAGGATCAGAAAGAAAAACAACCTCTTCTTGAGTAACATGATTTTCCAAAAAGAGTTTGAGTCTTTGTCCATTTACCTTGAATACGTTACCATTTTGAGGATTCTCAATGTCAACTGCTCCATAATGATACACATGCTTAACCACAAATGGGCCAGTCCATCTTGATCTCAACTTACCAGGAAATATGTGAAGTCTAGAATTATAAAGTAGAACTTTTTGCCCAACATCAAATATTTTTCTTGAAATTAACTTGTCATGAAAGGCTTTAGTTCTTTCTTTATGAATTTTAGAATTCTCATATGCATCATTTCTGAGTTCCTCAAGTTCATTTATGACTGGAAAAGTTTCATTCTCACCCAAAAAGGAATATTTTAGTTCGGATGGCAGTGGTTTTAAATCCAGCTTGGGTGGTTCAATAGTTGATGGTACAGTGACATTTGTGAGTGATGGAAGTTCCTCAAACTTTTGTTTCCAACAATGCTTAACCTGAAAAGAATTTAACAAAGAATCAGTGTGTGAAATTTCTGAAGCATTATCAAACTCACATTCAATTAAATAAGCTTCTAAAGAATCATGGAATGTGGTAGTGGTGAGATGTTCATGAACAAGTTCTTCAATGAAATCCACTTCATGTACTTCTGAATCATCACCAGGTTGCTTGCAAGTGTTGAACACATTTAATTCTAAAGTCATATTTCCAAAAGAAATGTTCAACATACCATTCCTGCAATTTATCAGAGCATTAGAAGTTGCAAGAAATGGACGGCCTAATATAACAGGAATTTGAACATTTGGATTTGAAACAGGATGTGTGTCCAAAACAATAAAATCAACAGGGAAGTAAAAATTTTCAATTTGAACCAAAACATCTTCAACTATCCCTCGAGGAATTTTTACAGAACGATCAGCTAGTTGAAGTGTAACAGGTGTTTCCTTGAGTTCACCTAAACCTAACTGTTGATAAACAGAAAAAGGCAAAAGATTAACACTAGCACCAAGATCAAGCAATGCACGTTCTATTCTAGTGTTTCCAATGATGCATGAGATTGTTGGACATCCAGGATCTTTGAATTTTGGTGGAGTAAGGTGCTGAATGATTGAGCTCACACTTTCCGTCAAAAATGCTTTCTTTTGTACATTATGTTTCCTTTTAACTGTGCACATGTCCTTCAAAAATTTAGCATAAGATGGAACTTGTTTGATTGCATCCAATAAAGGAATGTTAATCTTAACTTGTTTGAAAAGTTCATAAATTTCTGCATTTTGATTCAAATTCTTTATTGTTTGCAACCTTTGAGGAAAAGGAGCAGGATGCATACCTTTTTCTTTGTCCAAATTTTCAAGAAGTTCAGACTTACCATCATCCTTACCATTACTTTTCGGAGGGGAAAGAGGATCTTGGTCTTTTGATGGAATCTTTTTGTCAATTGCCTTTCCACTTCGAAGAGTTGTGATAGAACTGGCATTTTCCTGTTGAGTTTCATTGGAGCAAGAAACAAGACATTGAGTAGAAGGGTTAGGCTGAGGTTGAGCAGGAAACTTACCTTTTTCTTGAGTGCGTAATGAAGCTGTCAATGTGGACAAGGTGTTTTTGATCTCATTGATGTCCTGTGAAGTCCGGCTATTCACATTTGCTTGTGTTTGCATGAATGCTTGCAATGTTTCTTCCAAGGTTTGTACACGTGAAGGTTGATAGGAAAAAGTGTTGCCCGGCTTTTGAGATTGTGGTACCTGAACATGATTATTATTCCGCCAACTGAAGTTGGGATGATTTCTCCATTCAGGGTTATACGTTTCAGAGTAAGGAGAAGGAAAAGGCTTTTTAAATGTGTTTATGGAATTTACTTGATCATGCAACGCTTCTTTAAGAATGGGAATGTTTGGACATTCAGAAGTGGGGTGTCCCATGATTTCACAAATTCCACAACTTTCTTCATTTTTAACCGTTTTGACTTCTTTTACTTCTCTAAGTTCCATGGCTTCAATCTTTCTAGCCAAATTAGCTACTTTAGCTTTTATCTCATCTTCTTGACTAAAATGATATTTTCCTCTGTTAGAAACAACATTAGATCTATTGGAACTTTCAGAGGAATTATCTGTGTGCCAGGCTTGAGAGTTGTCTGCCAAATGGTCTAAGTAGTCAAAGGCTTCTTCAGGTTCTTTTTCTAGAAACTCACCGTTACACATTGTTTCAACAAATTGTTTAGTTTCGGGAGTTAAACTTTCATAAAAGAAACTAATAAGACGCCATTTTTCAAAACCATGATGTGGACAAGAACTTAACAAATCTTTAAAACGATCCCAGCACTGAAAAAATGCTTCATTTTGATTTTGATTGAAATTTTGAATCTGTCTTTTCAAAGCAGTAGTTTTATGTGCTGGGAAAAATTTCTTTAGAAACTCAGTTTGTAATTCTTGCCATGTGCCAATTGACCTTGGTTTTAAATTATGAAGCCAAATTTTTGCTTTATCTTTTAAAGAAAAAGGAAATAATTTTAGCTTGACAATTTCATTTGTACATTGTTGGTCATTAAAGGTGACACATACATCTTCGAAGTCTTTTAGAAACGAGTAAGCACTTTCCGATTCCAACCCATAGAAATTTGGAAGCAAAGCTATCATACCTGGTTTAAAACGAAAGTTGTTTGCATTGAGAGGAAAAATAAAACAAGAGGGTGATGAGCTTCGAGTTGGTTGCAAGTAGTCACGCATGGTGCGTACTTGTCTGTTCTCATCTTCAGCATGAACACTTTCATTGTCAGCCATGGTAGGAGTTGTATTAGAAAGATTACCTGAAAAAGTTTCACAATAAAATCTAACTAAACGACGAGATCTAAAATCACGTCGCCAAACAAGCATAAAACAAAGTTAATATACAAATTAGGCGGTATAACCAGCCAAACAAAATAAATATACTAAATTAGGCGGTATAACCAGCCAATAAAAACAAATATATACAAAATTAGGCGGTATAACCAGCCAATAAAAATAAATATACTTATAAACTTATATACTTAGTATTGCTTCCCCGGCAACGGCGCCAAAAACTTGATGGAAACTCAATTAAGAGTTGTAAACCCAAGTGCAGGTTATGTTCAAGTAATAAATTCTCGGGTGTCCGAGGTCGAACCACAGGGAAGCGTATTAGTAAGTATAAGTTTATAAATATATAAGAAAAAGAAAGTAAACAAGATATTAGGGAATCAACAACAAAACAAAATAAACAAGATATTAGAGAACAAAATAAATAAAATAACATAAAAGAAATTAAACAAAATATAAAAAACAATAAGAAAGGATGTTGAGGTTAGAGAATCCACTCTTGGTGTTATGCTAAGATTAATCTTGTTTTATTACACAATTGAAATCCACACATAAGGGAGGTTCCAATCGGAAGGTTTAGCAATTCAGTCCAAATTGTCCAACGTCCATAGCATATGATATTATGTTCATTTGGTGTCCTCAAAACTCATAAAAAGAGTCCAAGCATTCCTTATGCCAAGGTATATGTCTACAACAAATCAAGGTTATGAAACCAAGCATTTACTGTGCCATTTTCATTGTCAATAATGAATCAAGATCTCTACTTTGCAAGTATGATTTTAAACCAAAAGAAAATATTATCTATGCTAGTGCTTATAAATGATGATTCATTTTAGCTCATGTTTAAGAGACTAACCTTAGCATTTACCAAGAGCTTCACCTCATCACCTCAACAATATGATTAGAAACACATACTAGATATGAATAAAATGAAAAGAAATGTAAGAAGAAAAAGAAAACTAGAGAAAGGAAAGAAAAAGAAAACTTAGAGAATTTTATTACAATGGCTATCCTACCAATGTATCAATGTATCCCAATACTCATCCAAGGCCCTCTATTTATACACATTTTGGAGGGCTAAATGACAAGAGACAAGCTTTACAAATTTCAAAGGTAGGTATAATAGGTGGGTGCATTTTTCTAACAATTTTCGTCATATTGTATGACAATTCTGATCAGCCAGCTTGATGGTCGATTTTGTCAATGTTGGAGGCTCGATCTGATAAAATGGTCTTCTAGAAAAATATACCCCTATCAGTTACGGATCCATAGCCGTTGGAATCAGATCATTTGCGCACGTGGATCGGGAGATATGGTCAAAATACCAAAACGGTGCAGAACAGACGTCATTGCACATTAGCCAACTTGATGGTCGATTTCGCTAGGGAAAACGACTCCGTTTCAAGAAGTGTAAAACATGAAAAAGATAGATATGCCTCTTAGCTTTGCAGGGATACAAAGTTCAGCCTTATTGCTTCAGTGAAACTCGAGATATAGCTGATATGGCAAAAGGTGTCGGAACTGGAACTGAACTGGATTTGCCCTTAATTCTAGTAATCTGAAATCACTCAAAGAAACTTGTGAAAAACACCAAATTACATAAAAATATAAAAGATCATAAACACAATTAGACCAAACAATAATAACTCGTATTTGACACAAAACAATAATAAAACATAACTAAAAACTATATAATTATACGAGTTATCAAAACCACATGTGAAGAAAAGGAGAGGGAGTTTTCATTTTCATTTTTTTTCCATTTTTTCTTCTTTTCTTTTTTCATTTTTTCATTTTTTTCATTTTTTTCATTTTTTTCATTTTTTTTAAATTTTTTTTTTTATGATTAAACGCTATAAATAGAAGATTTTGTCCTTAAATTGAGTTCCTTGACTAATCAAGGCTCGACCCGTCTTAAGAAAACGAGTTCGATTTGCAAGAGAAGAAAATTCCTCGACGATAGTCTCGGGGTCTTATCTTATCTTGTGCTCAGCTGTGTTCAAAATTTTGGGTATCTTTTCCAGAAGCTTGGCTATCACCACCAAAGACTTACTCACTTTTAAAATTTGTAAAATTCTGGATATCTCCTCCAGAAGCTTCAGCTATCACCACCAAAGACTCTCTCATTTTTTAAAGTTTGTAAAATTCTGGATATCTCCTCCAGAAGTTTCAGCTATCTCTACTGAAGACTTTCTCACTTTAAAAACATGTAAAAGTCTGGATATCTCCTCCAGAAGCTTCAGCTATCGCTACCGAAGACTTTCTCACTTTTAAAAACATGTAAAATTCTGGATATCTCCTCCAGAAGCTTCAGCTATCGCTACCGAAGACTTTCTCACTTTTAAAAACATGTAAAATTCTGGATATCTCCCCCAGAAGCTTCAGCTATTGCTACCGAAGACTTTCTCACTTTTAAAAACATGTAAAATTCTAGATATCTCCCCCCGAAGCTTCAGCTATTGCTACCGAAGACTTTCTCACTTTTAAAAACATGTAAAATTCTGGATATCTCCACAGGGTCTTTGGCTATCACCACCAAAGACTTTCTCTCTTTTCAAAAAAATTTAAAACTCTGGATATTGGTTCTTGAAAACATGTTGAAGATTATACTTGAAAGCTTTGAGAAGGGATGCAAATGCTTCCTGGTGCAGATGCAGATGTTAAATAAGATGCAAATGTAAATGACTTGATTTGATGCAAATATTTCTTGATGCAGATTTAAATGATTTAGACTGATGCAAATGCTTCTTGATGCAGATGTTGAATAAAATTCTGGGTATCTTCTCCAGAAGCTTCGGCTATCATCACCAAAGACTTGCTCATTTTTAAAACGGTAAAACCCTGGCTATCTCCACCAGAGGCTTCGACTATCATCACCAAAGACTTTCTCATTTTTTTTAAAACTGTAAAACTCTGGGTAATTCCTCCATAAGAAGATTTCTCATTGTTCAGAAATTATAAAACCTTGTATATCTCCACCAGAGGCTTCAGCTATCACCATCGAAGACTTGTTCACTTTTAAAATTTGTAAAATTCTGGATATCCCCTCCAGAAGCTTTGGTTATCACCACTAAAGGTTTGCTCATTGTAAAATTCTAGGTAACTCCTCCAGAAGCTTTAGCTATCGCCACCGAAGACTTACCCACTTTTAAAATTTTGTAAAAATTTTGGGTATCTCCTCTAGAAGCTTCAGCTATCACCACCGAAGACTTGCTCATTTTAAAATTCGTGTTGAAAATTATACCCAAAAGCTTTGAGAGAGGATGCAGATGCAAATGTCTTTAACAAGATGCTCATGCTTCATGGTGCAAATGTAAATGGCTTGGATTGATGTAAATGCTTCTTGGTGCAAATGCAAATGGCTTGGATTGATGCACATGCTTCGTGACGCAGATGCAGATATTGAATATGATGCAGATGCTTCATGGTGCAAATGCGAATGGCTTAGATTGATACACATGCTTCTTGATGCAGATGCCCCTACTAATCGTGTTCATGTAAGTGGTCTATGAATGGTGTAACTACAATTACCACACAATAATGAAAATACAATGATTCTAGAAATGATGCAATTGCTTGAGATGACGTAATATGCAAATATCCATGGAGGATGTAAATGTAAAGGTAAAATGCAGATGCTTATGGAATAGTGCCAATGCAAATACCCATGAATGATGCAAATGCTTGCCGACACTATGCAGATACAAAAGCTCAATGAAGAGATGAGTGATCATGAATGATGCAAATGCCCCTCGATCGTTTTTCTAGACTTTGGCTTAGCCTTTCAAATTCATTTTTTTCTTTTCAAATCAGAGTATATCTTCAATTCATTTTGGCTATTCTCTTTGCCCCAAAAGTTTTCAAACTCTTATCAACAGAGGTCTAAAACGGATTCTATTTTTTCTTCTCATATCTGGAAGTCAAGACCTATCCTAGTAGTTCTATACCTTTGGGTTAGAAAAACCCTTGTCTCATGTCAACATAAAAAATGGGTATTTCAAAAATATCTTTATTTGTTTTCTCATTTTGAAAACTTCTGAAAAAAAATATTAACCCTACAATGTGTGATGTACAAATCTTTTGAAGACTGATGATCCCTGTTAGAAATTTCTCTAAGTATCAATCTGGGTTTTTTTCAACTGGGATTGGCAAGGCTTGGTAAAACAAAATTTTGGTTGATCGAAGAATACTTCACAACGAAAATGTATGTCCCTTCTAGGCTCACAAATGGAACAGGTTTTAAAGATCATGAATTCATTGAGAACAAAACAAATCCAACATTCTTTTAATTTCCATATCAAGGCATTTTGACAAGCGTCAAGATTAGCCGGAATGTTTAAACTGGAAAGTTTAATCTTGGAGGGAAAAAGTCTCAGTTTTTGAAATCAATCCTCCGAATGAGAGTTGACAATTCAAGAGGTTCAGGAATTCCTAGATGTTCCTCGATGACCACTTTTTTAAGATGACCTTCTCTTTTGTGGTATCGGCACTATTGATAACTCGTATAATTATATAGTTTTTAGTTATGTTTTATTATTGTTTTGTGTCAAA
Source organism: Fremontodendron californicum (assembly GCA_030761205.1). Taxonomy (NCBI): domain Eukaryota; kingdom Viridiplantae; phylum Streptophyta; class Magnoliopsida; order Malvales; family Malvaceae; genus Fremontodendron; species Fremontodendron californicum. The sequence goes on from JAULJL010000003.1 coordinate 30,932,011, forward strand.
TACGAGTTATTATTGTTTAGTCTAATTGTGTTTATGATCTTTTATATTTTTATGTATTTTGGTGTTTTTCACAAGTTTCTTTGAGTGATTTCAGATTACTAGAATTAAGGGCAAATCCAGTTCAGTTTCAGTTCCGACACCTTTTGCCATATCAGCTATATCTCGAGTTTCATTGAAGCAATAAGGCTGAAATTTGTAGCCATGCAAAGCTAAGAGCAAATGAGCTGATTCCAACGGCTATGGTTCCGTAACTGATAGGGGAACCTTTGTCTAGAAGACCATGTGATCAGATCAGGCCTCCAATATTGAAGAAATCGACCATCAAGGTGGCTGATGTGCAATGACGTCTGTGCTGACATGTTTTCGTATTTTGCCCATATCTGCTTAACCACATCAGCAAATGAGCTGATTCCAACGGCTATGGTTCCGTAACTGATAGGGGAACCTTTGTCTAGAAGACCATGGGATCAGATCAGGCCTCCAATATTGACGAAATCGACCATCAAGTTGGCTGATCAAAATCGTCATATACCTACCTTTGAAATTTGTAAAGCTTGTCTCTTGTCATTTAGCCCTCCAAAATGTGTATAAATAGAGGGCCTTGGATGATTGTAAGGGATCATATTGGAGATTGGTAGGATATTAGCCATTTTAACAAAATTCTCTAAGTTTTCTTCTTCTTTCTTTTCTCTAGTTTTCTTTTTCTTTAGAAAGAGCAAGAGGTTGGATAATTAATATTCTTCTTCTTCTTCTTTCTTTCTTTTATTGTCTTCTTAGATTCTATTTAATTTTATGTTTATAATGCCTATGCTAGGCTAAACTTCTATTTGGTTAAGGTTGATTTCAAAGCCCTAGACATGTTTTGTGATTGATTTTCAGATTCTATCTATCATTAATTTTCTATCAAAGTTGCTTATGTTCTTCTACAAGAATTGTTCATGATGTTGTCTTGATTTATTTAGGTGTACAACTAGATAGATCTTGATAATTATCTATTGCTAGTTTAGGAGTCTTGATCCGTGTAATTGTCTTGATTTCCTATTCATAAGTGGCAATTTGTGATTAATGATTATGGTCAAGTTTTCAATAATTGCAAAGTGGAACATAACCTAAGTTGAACAATCCGAGCTTATGTGTTTGTTGCTTAGATCAACCTATCTTTCTCATCATAAAGCTGCCATTAAATTGAATTTAGAGAGCTTATTCTAAGTTGTTTAATGGTTAGAGATTAAATAGAGAGCTTGTTCTATTTAACGACAAACTAAGGAAAGATTGGGGTAACAGAGCTTGTTGTTATCTACGGTTGTTAACTTTGATAGTTGGTTGATATTGATAGATTTGAAATTGATTCTTAATGATGTCTAGTGGTGGAGAATGAAACCTTAACCATATTTTTCATATTTGATTCTTCTTACTTACTTGTTTTCTTACTTTTAGTTTGCTTATTTTTAAAAGTATATTTATTTTTATTGGCTGGTTATACCGCCTAATTTGTATATTAACTTTGTTTTATTTTTATTGGCTGGTTATACCGCCTAATTTAGTATATATATTTTCATTGGCTGGTTATACCGCCTAATTTAGTTTATATATTTTTATTGGCTGGTTATACCGCCTTGCATCTTATTCTTATTATTTACTTTAGTTTAAATCTGGCTTCAAAAACCCCTTTTCTTTTATTGTTCTTGAATTTAAGTTTTAAACTATTAACTTATAAACTAAAACCCAATCCCTGAGGACTCGACCCTTGCTAACTACTATACTTACAATTTATCTTTTTAGTGCAAGGTTAAATAAGATACACTCTTTTGGGTGCATCAAGTTTTTGGCGCCGTTGCCGGGGATTGCTTTCTTTAGTTTATTAGTTTATTGGTTTATTCTTATTTTCTGTTCTAATTATTTACTTTCTTATTTTTTTTATTAGTGAATGTTCCAATCTCCCGAAGAAGACTTACGACTTAGGAAAATTCGGGAATTTATAACTTCTCACCAACAACCAATCGAGGAGTTGATCCAAAACATCCAAGAGGAGCAAGGAGAGATGGCAGCAGCTGACAACCGAACTCTCAAGGAGCTAGCCGCTCCGGACTTGGGTCAACAACCATTATGCATTGAATATGCTAATCTTGAGGTAGCTTTTGAATTAAAATCTGGTTTGATTCATCTTCTCCCAACTTTTCATGGTTTTGCAGGAGAGGATCCAAATAAGCACCTCAAGGAATTCCATGTAGTTTGCTCAAGCATGAGACCAACAGGGGTCACGGAAGAGCAAGTTAAGTTGAGAGCCTTCCCATTCTCTCTAGCTGATACAGCAAATGAATGGCTCTACTATCTACCATCCGGGACCATCACTACATGGAATGATTTGAAGAAAGCATTCTTGGAAAGGTATTTCCCAGCATCTAAGGCTGCCAACATTAGGAAAGAGATATGTGGGATTCGGCAATACAACGGAGAGTCCTTATATGAATATTGGGAGAGGTTCAAGAAACTTTGTGCATCATGTCCACACCATCAAATAAGTGAACAACTTCTCATCCAATACTTCTATGAAGGTCTCATGCCCATGGAGAGAAGTATGATAGATGCCGCTAGTGGGGGAGCTCTAGTTGATAAGACTCCCAGGGCTGCTAGAACATTAATCTCCAACATGGCAGCCAATTCTCAACAGTTCTCAATGAGACAAGATCCACCACCACAACCCAAGACAGTTAATGAGGTAAGTATATCATCCCTTGAACAAAAATTTGATAAACTGACTTCTCTTGTTCAACAATTGGCTGTAGGTAAAATACAACAAATAAAGGCTTGTGGCATATGTTCAAACATAGGGCACCAAACTGATATGTGTCCAACACTTCAAGAGGATACCAATGAACATGTGAATGCCATGGGTGGATTTCAGAACCAATCAAGGAAATATGATCCCTACTCAAACACATACAATCCAGGATGGAGGGATCATCCAAACTTCAATTATGGAGGGAACCAATCACAAACTATTCCTCCACCATTTGACCACAGGCCACCGGGTTTTCAGCAAAGAGTGCAACAACCATACCAAACCCGACAACAACTACCACCCACCCAAAATTCAGGTACTTCTCTTGAAGATCTTGTTAAAGCTCTTTCTACTAATACAATTCAATTTCAACAGGAAACAAAGACAAGTATTCGAAATTTGGAGACTCAAATAGGGCAATTGGCAACAACCATGAGTCAAATGCAAGCAAGGGATTCTGGGAAATTACCTTCCCAAACCATAGTGAATCCAAGAGAGAATGCCAATGCTATAAATTTAAGAAGTGGGAAACAGCTAGAGACACCACAAAATGATAGTGCTCAAGGGGAGAACAATACCATGGCATCCTCTTCACATCCCAACGAGCCATTAAAAAAGGTAATTCCTAAACCATCCTTTCCTTCCTATATAACTCCTCCACCTTTTCCTAACAGGTTAGCAAAGTCCAAGAAGGAGGAGCAAGAGAAGGAAATTTTGGAAACCTTCCGGAAAGTAGAGGTGAACATTCCTTTACTAGATGCTATCAAGCAAGTGCCAAGATATGCCAAGTTCCTAAAAGAGTTGTGCACATCTAAACGGAAGTTGAAATGGAATGAAAAGGTAAGTGTGGGGGAGAATGTGTCAGCTGTTCTTCAAAAGAAACTCCCACCTAAATGCAAGGATCCAGGTATGTTTACCATTCCTTGTAAGATAGGCAACACCAGGTTTGAGCGTGCTATGCTAGATCTAGGGGCATCTATTAATGTCATGCCATATTCAATTTATGCTTCATTGAATCTAGGACCATTAGAGGAAACCGGTGTCATAATACAACTTGCTGACCGTTCTAACACTTATCCAAGAGGAGTGGTAGAAGACGTTCTTGTACAGGTTAATGAATTGGTTTTTCCCGCTGACTTTTATGTTATTGAGATGGAAGATGAGATGTCTTCTAATCCCACACCTATTCTATTAGGGAGACCATTCTTGAAAACAGCAAGAACTAAAATAGATGTACATGATGGCACTTTAACTATGGAATTTGATGGTGAAATAATTCGCTTTAACATTTTTGAGGCCATGAGATATCCTAGTGATGTGCATTCTGTTTTTAATATTGATATAATTGACTCACTAGTGCAGCAAGCTTATGACCTAGATGGTGAAGATAGTGTAGAAATAGTCCTTAGCAACCATCTCAGAATGGGGAATGCTAAACTAGCCTTGAGTGACCAGGTGGAAGGGGCACTAGAATCTTTACACTCGCTGCAACCTAAAGATGCAAGGTTTGATGTTTCATTTATTGATTTGCCTTTATCTAATGAGAAACTTCTACCTTCCATTTTGCAGGCACCAACTTTAGAGTTGAAACCACTACCGAACCACTTGAAATATTTGTTCTTAGGGGAAAAGGACACACTACCTGTCATCATTGCCAAAGAGCTCACACCTTTGCAAGAAGAGCGACTTATCCGGGTGCTTAGAGAGCATAAAACAGCAATTGGTTGGACAATTGCCGATATCAAGGGAATAAGCCCATCCATGTGCATGCACAGGATTTTGTTAGAGGAAGGGTCTAAACCAACAAGAGAAGCACAAAGGAGATTGAACCCTCCTATGATGGAGGTTGTGAAAAAGGAGATACTGAAGCTCCTAGATGTTGGAGTGATCTATCCTATCTCAGATAGCAAATGGGTGAGCCCAGTCCAAGTGGTTCCAAAGAAATCAGGTGTAACGGTGGTAACAAATAATGAGAATGAACTTGTTCCTACTAGGATTCAAACAGGATGGCGAGTTTGTATTGATTATCGTAAACTTAATTCCACAACTCGCAAAGACCACTTTCCTTTACCTTTTATTGATCAAATGCTTGAAAGGTTAGCTGGCCATTCTCATTATTGTTTTCTTGATGGTTTTTCAGGTTATAATCAGATAGCCATTGCTCCGGAGGACCAAGAGAAAACAACATTCACATGTCCATTTGGTACTTTTGCATACCGGCGTATGCCATTTGGTCTTTGTAATGCACCAGCTACATTCCAAAGGTGTATGGTTAGCATATTTTCAGATTATGTAGAGAACATCATAGAAGTGTTTATGGATGATTTTAGTGTCTATGGTGATTCTTTTGATAGATGTCTAGAGAACCTTACACTTGTACTTGAAAGATGCATGGAAACTAACCTTGTTTTGAATTGGGAAAAATGTCACTTTATGGTAGAACAAGGAATAGTTTTGGGCCATGTTATTTCTTCTAGAGGGATAGAGGTTGATAAGTCTAAAATAGATATTATGCATTCTTTACCACCTCCCACAAATGTGCGAGAGGTTCGTTCTTTTCTTGGACATGCAGGTTTCTATAGGAGATTTATCAAAGACTTCTCAAAGATCACATTACCTCTTTGCAAGCTACTACAAAAAGATGTGGTTTTCCACTTTGATGATAAATGCAAAGAGGCGTTTGAAACATTGAAGGGACTCTTGACATCAGCTCCTATCATCCAACCACCAGATTGGAATGTACCTTTTGAAATCATGTGTGATGCTAGTGACTATGCCATTGGAGCTGTTTTGGGCCAACGGGTTGGCAAAGCCTCACATGCCATTTATTATGCCTCAAGAACTCTTAATGATGCTCAATTGAACTATTCCACTACTGAAAAAGAACTTTTGGCTGTTGTATTTGCTTTAGAAAAATTTCGATCTTATTTAATTGGTACTAAAGTAATTGTATTTTCTGACCATGCAGCCCTTAAGTACTTACTCACTAAAAAGGAGGCCAAACCAAGGTTGATTAGATGGATACTTCTCTTACAAGAGTTTGATTTGGAGATAAAAGATAAGAGAGGTAGTGACAACCTGGTTGCGGACCATCTTAGCCGTTTAGTTCATGAAGATGATGCACTACCCTTGAATGAGAACTTTCCGGATGAGCAACTTCTTTTTATAAGAACAACAACTCCTTGGTATGCTGATATTGTTAATTACTTAGTTACCAAGAAGTTGCCACAAGAGTTGACACAAGCTCAAAGAAATAAGATCAAGAGTGATGCCAAATACTACATATGGGATGATCCTTACCTTTGGAAGCATTGCTCCGATCAGATTATAAGAAGGTGTGTACTCGAAACTGAATTTCAATCTATTCTCACCTTTTGTCACTCTTATGCATGTGGAGGACACTTTGGATCCAAAAGAACAGCCATGAAAGTTCTTGATTCTGGATTTTATTGGCCTACCATATTCAAAGATGCATACCTCTTTTGCAAGTCATGTGATCGTTGCCAAAGAACAGGTAACTTAGGTGCTAGAAATCAAATGCCTCAAACTCCAATACTTATTGTTGAAATTTTTGATGTATGGGGCATGGATTTCATGGGACCTTTTCCTCCTTCTTTTGGTAATCTTTATATTTTACTTGCCGTTGATTATGTTTCAAAGTGGGTGGAAGCAAAATCCACTAGTACTAATGACTCTAAAGTTGTTTCAGATTTTGTCAAGACTAACATCTTTGCTAGGTTTGGAACGCCAAAGGCCATAATCAGCGATAGAGGTACTCACTTTTGCAATAGGACTATAGAAGCACTTTTGAGGAAGTATAACATCACACACAAGGTCTCCACCTCATATCATCCTCAAACTAGTGGGCAAGCTGAAGTGTCAAACCGAGAAGTTAAGTCCATCCTTGAAAAGACAGTTAATCCAAATAGGAAGGATTGGAGTTCACGACTTGATGATGCACTTTGGGCTTATAGGACAGCATATAAGACACCCATTGGTATGTCTCCTTATCGACTTGTTTATGGTAAGCCTTGTCATCTTCCGGTTGAATTGGAACATAAATCATATTGGGCTATCAAACAATGCAACATGGAGATGGATGAGATAGGAAAGAAAAGAAAACTTGACCTACAAGAATTAGAGGAGATAAGGAATGATGCCTATCAGAATTCTAGGATTTACAAGGAAAAGACTAAGACATTCCATGACAAGATGATATCAAGAAAAGAATTTGTTGTTGGACAAAAAGTTCTTCTCTTCCATTCACGCCTTAAGTTATATCCAGGTAAGTTACGTTCTCGTTGGGTTGGACCTTTTGTTATTACTAATGTATTTACTCATGGTGCAGTTGAAATCCAAAGCCCAAAAACAGATAAGGCATTCAAAGTGAATGGTCATAGATTGAAGCCTTACTATGAGAACTTTCCAATACAAGATGTGGAGGAGTTTCCACTTTTTTAGCCAAAGTATGTTGAATAATAATGGCATGGGTCTAAGTTAGGCTGAGGACAATAAACCAAGCGCTTCTTGGGAGGCAACCCAAAAGGATGGAGAGCATCTATTATATCAGATTTGCATATTCCTTACTCTCCATCATTCTATCTTTTATTGTTTTTCTTTTCTTTTGTTTAATATTTCTTTTCTCTTACAAGATGTAAATATAATTTTTAATTTATTTTTTTTAACCCCGGTTAAATGGCGGATAACGGTACTCCGTGATTATTTAAATCGGTTCCATCAGCTACCCACAAAACTGGGATAAAATCTGAGGAGTAACTTTCCAAGTTAAATATTCATGCTTGATCAAAATGGACTTTAAAAGCATGTAATGTACGCTATGGTTCAGGGTTCAGAAAGAAAGGATAAATAGGTCCAAAATATGTGTTTGAGGGTAATCAGATCAAGGATCATTTCTTGAAGAGGATTCCCTTTGAAGCATTTGTCCCTTTTGGACTTTTCATTCCTTTTTTTACTTTTGCTCTTTTTCTTCCTTGCTTTTGGCTTTCATTTGCCATACTTTTTCACACTTTTTCTTTTGTTTTGTTCTTGGCTTCCATTTCGCCATCTTTTCCTTTTCCTTTTTCTTTACTTCGACAGAGTGAGCTCGTATTTATTCGGGGCTCAATTTGCTTTGTATCTGTCTTTGAGCTAGGACTCATTTTTTTGTAATCTTTGAGAAGATCTTTCCTCACATTTTCCCCCCAATGTAGAGGGTGATCCTTGATCAGGGTTCAAAGAATAAGGAATTCTTTTGGCTTAAAAGGGGTGACTATAGATTTTTTTTTTTTTTGCGAAAGTGTATGAAAGATGGCCATTCATTATATAAAACCCGAATATTCTCATTGAAAAGCAATCCCTAGGGGAATAGATAATCAAAATTTCATTTTGCACTTTGGAATCATCCGAATTCTCATATGCATGATATCACAAATTTTCTTTTTTTTTCTTCTTTCCAGCATGCCCTCAATGATTCATGCATTAATCCCTCCTTATTCACCATGTATCTATCCTTTCCACATATGATTCCCCAATTTGATTAACCATGAGGATTTGAAACATTGCGAGGAACATCGTAAGTCTAGATTTACAATGAAAATGCTGAGTTTCAATCTTCGGTTTGTTTGAAGTACTAAGGAAAATATTACCCAAAAATAGGTTTTCTCTAGGACATGGGTTAATCTGGTTTGGTCATTGTGCCCCGAGGTGTCAATCATGAAGTAATGTTTGAGCATTTAATGTTTTGTGGTTATTGGAAAAGGTCATGAATGGTTTTAGCACAATCTTGACACACATCGAATTACCAAGATCTAGATTCTTGAAAGAATGTCTCATTTGTTTGAATTTCAAGGAGTTCGAACAATTTTCAAAAAGTTCCTTTGATCATAGCCTAGACTAGGATTTACATCTTTGCTTATTCTGCAATGACAATGGTTTATGAAGTTTAATCATTCATATTCTTTGAAGTATTAGGTCTTTCAAGTAGTCTTGATTCAAGGGATTTAGGCATAGGAAAGCCTAAAAGAGAGAGGTAAAGTGTTGGGTCATTTCTAACAATGATCATCAATATTCTCGAGACTGTCCATTATTTCATGTGAAAAGCCCTTATTATTGTTTACCACAAATTTTCATGAAGTTTCATTTGTTTTTTTTTTTTTGGCAAATTCAAATGAATGCTAAAATATAATGAAAACAAAACATTTAAATTCAAAATTTATTTATTTCATGTAGATGTCAACATGAGACAAGTGCTTTCATCATCACAGTGTATAGAACTACATGCATCAAAAATCCTAATATGATTATGCACCATGTTTCTTATGACACTTGGCTTTCCCATCTTCAAAACTTATCGAACTAGCCTTGATGAGATCCCTAACCTTGTACTTCAAAGTAGGGAAGTTCTCTGTTGAGTGACTTTGATTGCCAGAATGTTAACCACAACACTCATTAGCATCATACCAGCTAGGATAAGGGGGCTTCAGAGACTCTAATTGCATGGGTGTCACAAGGTGATTCTGGATGAGTTGAGGTAGCATCTTATTGTATGTCACAGGAATCGGGTCAACATGATTTCTTTTTTGCTTTTTATGCCCCCTTCGATTATTCCCAAAGGTGTTAGATTGATAGACAGATGTAAATTCTTGTATGGTTGCAGGCATTGGTTGGTAAGGATAAGCACCTTGAGAGACATTGTTCAGGGTAGGGTAGAATGGTTGATATGAGGAGAATTGGGGATATGGGGCAAAGCCTTCCACGACTTGGGTATCTTCCTCTTTCTTTTCAGATGCCCCATTTTTCTTGGTATTGGATGTTCTTTCTCTTTCAAGTTTCCCATCCTTGATAGCATTTTCAGTCATTTCCCCTGAAATTACCATATCCGCAAAATTCTTTGTGGCATTGCCGACGAGTCTATCATAGTACGGGGCCCGTAGTGTATTCACAAAAAGGACAGTAATTTCTTTCTGAGTTAGGGGTGGTTGTACTTGGGCGGCCATGCTCATCCACCGCTGCTCATATCCTTTGAAGCTCTCAGTAGCTCTTTTCTCCATATTTTGCAAGATGAGACAGTCAGGTGCCATCTCGGTCATATGCTTGTACTGGTTTAGAAAAACCCTAGCTAGATCATTTCAAGAGCGAATCTGATCTTTGCTCAACTGACTATACCACCTAATTGTGGACCCGCTGAGGCTATCCTGAAAGTAGTGGATCAAAAGCTTACCATTATCTATATGACCTGTCATCTTTCGGCAGAATATAGTGATGTGGGCTGATGGATCGGTCGTCCCGTCATATTTCTCAAAGTCAGGGACCTTGAATTTAGGAGGAATGACTAAATCGAGGACCAAGCATCGTTCTTTCGCATCCACACTCTCGAATACATCTGTATTTTCTATTTCCTGGAGCTTTTCATCTAACAACTGATATTTCCCTTGGGAATCTGCTAACTCAACCTCATTTGCTGCCACCATTTTCAACTTTGCCTGTTCAACTGGATCATATGAGTTTAGGATGTTGACGGGATTAATTGTGTTCTGGGCATCCATCATAACGACCTCATTCTGATCCCTTTGTATCCCCAACTCTTCTTTGGTGGACTAGTTTTCAGTGTATCCCTTTCCCTTGATTGCGGACATCAGCTCCATCAATTTAGTCATCTGATCTCTAGATTCTACTTCAGATTTTTCCAACTTTTCTCGCAATTCTTCTTGTGCCCTTTCCATTCTTTCTATTCGGGCAACTTGTTCATTCTCCATAGCTCTGGCCTGTATCATAAAGTTGCTCAGTACAGCTTATACCTCTGATTTGAAATGGAAATTCTTTCAAAGACTTTTAAAACCAAGCCAATTTCTGTTTTATCCCCCCAAGTAGTGTCATGATGAAGGAGCCATGAATGCAATTTGATGCACGTGAAGCCTAAACAATATGATGTATGGACATGTATAGTGGAAACATGCTGACCATATATGTAATAAATACAATCACGATGCCAACATGCTGCAAGCAAAGAATAAACAAATCAACGCATGGCTATATGCAATGAATGACCATGTATATTTCAGTGTATTTCCCAATGAATGATCATATACACTATGAATGCAACACGATGTCAAATATGATGCATGTAAACAATGAATGATTGACACAGAGTATATACAAAGAAAATCATGTTGACCATGTGTGTCATGAATACATCATGATGCTAACATGATGGATTAATGCGTGAACATATCATGATGACTATGTATGCCATGAATGCAACCAGATGTCAGCATGATTTATATAAACAAATCAATGCATATAAAGAGTGATCAAATTAATCCATGAACATATGAAGAAAAATCATACTGGCTATGTTTGTCATGAATGCGACCTGATGCTAACAAGAGGCATGTATGAATATGTGGTATGACAAATAATTGATTGGATGCAAAATGCAAAGGAGAAAACATCAAGGAAGAAATAAGAATCCAAGGAACTTAATTACCAACATCTCATAAATTTGAAGCATAACCAATTCATTCCCATATCAATGTTCACAAGGTATAAACCATGTTTACAAAATCTGAGCAGTGGTTAAAACTATCTTTACAAGCACTTTATTTTTCCTAGCATCCTAAGGCTATAAGAGCCGGCTACTGAAAAAGTGAAATCCTATTACATCATATCAGACCGAAGTCTTTCTACATCATTGCCGTAAAATCTTCCAATCCTAATTACCCTTTCCAGTCCTCTATCAATCAATATCGTTGGATCAATCCACTTGATATCTATTAGAGATTGCACTTTCCTTTTGAAGGCTATACAGTCTTCAATGCCATGCCCAGCAATTCCGCAGTGATAATCACATCTTGCACTTGGGTTGTACCACTTGGGATACGGTGGTAATAAGGGTTTCAACGGGACACATGCAACAATGTGATCTTGTACCAATATAGGGAGAAGCTCCTGGTAGCTAATTGGAATGGGATCATACTGCTTTTGAGTCTTGTTCTTGGGTTGTTTCTTAGTCACACACGGCCTAGGAGTTGGGGCACTTGGTGGTGGCACTAAGGTTCGAACCGAAGTGTTTACATGGAGAGGTAGAGGAACAGCATGTTGGTATATGCCCTAGAGCCAATCGATTTGGTCAGGCATAAACTACCAATAATACAATCCCATCACTATATCTTAGTGATACAAGGTTTTCCTTCATGTTAGTACGATGATAAGGAGTTATTAAGTACTAATCGGATGAACCCATGGAACATAATGGCCTTGCAAAAGAATTATATATAATTGTGAGATCCTTATGCATCAAAGCCATGTTCCTAAAACAGTTCCTGGTCATCGTATTGCCAAGACGGGGCATTGGCAATGCTCAAAGACTGGTACATGTTAAGCCTACTTACTTAGTAAACAATTGATCTCACGTGTTGAAGTATAGGAGATACTTTAGGATAACATGTAGGTGCTTGTCTATTGAACAAGTTCACTGAACATGGCCCGCTATGAGAACTCCATTTGGTATAGTCACTCAAGTGTCTATGGAAACGTTCTCACGTGTCAGTCGTGTAAGTAGTCCTCTGACTTGTGATACCAGGTCATCATGTATGGGGAGTCTCATACTTTGATTCCATCACGAACGGGTCCCAAACAAGAGTTATGCTTATGGTAGGGTGGTTTTGGGCATGACATGAACCATACGAAGATGGATGAGTGATTCAGAGAGGATTCACCACTCCAAGTGACATCGGAGACATTTCTCATCTGTTCTTAGCTTAAGTTAACTTGATGGAACCTCTGGCAGAGTATGATGAATTTAGGATAAATAGTTTCTCTAAGTTCACAAAGTTAACTAATAGCTGCAAGAACTAATATGGATTGAACATGAGTAGACACTACACCATGCTCATGGTCTTTCCAGGATATTTGGTGAAAGGACCGAATTACACTGATAGATTGAACACGAAAGGTTATGTCGAGACTAACTTGACTCTCCAGTATTTGGGTGGCATGATGGCTTGCTAGAGTCCACTCATGATCTATGAGTATAAATTAATTAGATTAATTTATATTCATTGCCAACATATTGGAAGCCTAATGGGTCACACATAGAAAGGTGTATTAAGAGATTAAAATGGAAAGAGCCTAATTGATTAATTTGAGAATTTAATCAATAGGGACTTAATTAAATAGTTTAATTAAGTGGAAGGACTTAAGGGAAAATACATAAGAGTTATTGTCCATAGTCCAAACCCTAGAGTGGTTGTCGCTCCCTATAAAAGAAACATGATGGCTATCGATCTCCCCAATGGCCTAGCCGCATATGTGATATGCTTAGAGGTTTTGGTGTCTTCTTGATTTCTTGACTTCCTCCTTGCCTCTTCATGAATTGCTAAAGAGAAAAACGTTTTCTTTCAAGAGAGAAAAGGCATAGAGTGAAGAATAAAGAAGATCAAGATAATCCTTGTTGTTGGTGCACCAAACCCGAAGAAGCAAGAAAAGCAATTTTCTTCATTCTTGATGCTTATGAAGCATTCGACCATGGATGTTTAGATGGGGAGAGGTTTCTTGAAACCTAAACTAATAGCATTGTTTTTGGCAAGACTCTATTCCTACCTTATGAAGGTTCTCTTGATCATCTTGTGTGGATTACCGTTAGAGGCCAGGCACTTGTGTGGCTTGAAGTCTCGGATTGATAGCTTGGTGTTCAAGATTGAGTGGGTTGTTTGTAAAATCAAGATTACTAGATCTTTGAGTTAAGGTATGAATCTTGATCAGATGTATACTTTATAATTACAAGATCACATTAAAATTTTACAAGCATGATCCTGTTAGATTTGGCTATCTCATTGTTTATTATTCCGTTGCGTTCATGTTCTTCTTTAATTCGATTATTGTTTGAGCATGAGGCCGAATCCCAACACAGCATGGTAAGGGTATGGATTTGGACATGGGACCCTTGGAGGTTGTACATAGTTCAAGGTTCTTATCTTGGATGCTTGATAAGGTGCTTGATGAGGGAAGCAATACGAACTGCCAATTAGTGGTGATGGAATGGGATTCAGGGATCCCGTAGTGGTCATCCCAGTGGACGATTGGACCATAGTAGGGTAGGGATACTGGTTTGGACCTAGAATAGTTTGCAGGTATGGTATAGGATCCGAGGTTTCTATCTTTGGTATCTGGCTCTCAGGTTTAATCATTTTCACGATTTTGTCCATAATTTCATCAGGGTTGCAACCTTTGTGGCATTGACAAGCGCATGATCTAGCAAGGATTGTATGTTCTGGACCTAATGGTTTTGGTTGATCCGAAGGCGATGCAGAGCCCTGAGAAAGTTCCCTCTTACTCTTACCCCTACCCTCAACCATTTTCATCAATTTCGCGAGTTGTTCTTTCACTTCCTGGATTTCTTGTCCAAACTCCTCTTGATCGCGTTCCAAAGCACCCAATCGTTCCTCTGATTCATTCTTCATATCTCGAACCCCTTTCATGCAAATGAAATTGACATTATTACCATGAGATCAAGAATACAATTATGAATGTACATGCTTTATTCCTATATGCATGAATATACTAATGATTAATGCATGAGCATATATAGAGAAATTATGATGACTATGCGTGTCATGGATGCAACTTGATGCCGACACGATGCGTGTAAAGAATGGACAAATTGATACACAGGTATATACAAATAATGACCATGCATGTCATGAATGTACTCTACAATGAATGATCATGCATGCTATGACTGTAACATGATGTAAAGAATAAATGAATTAACACAAAGGTATATACAAAGAAATTAATCAATGATTACACGAAACTGGTGGGACCAAATTTTAATTATTCAAAAATCTCATTATGCAAGATTTTCCTCCAAATTTAATCTATGATTTTTTGAATCATGTTTTCTCCATGAAACGCCAATCATATTATTTTCACAAGAATTTCAGGGTAGTGGAACCTATTATGGTACATTGTCTTAATGTTCATTCAACACTACCGGTCTACAATTCTTATTCAACCAATGAATGTTTATGAAATCATCAAATGAAATTATTATCATCATCCGTTTATTGCAAAGAATGGGATCAAAAATACAATCATAAATGTACATGCTCTATTCACATATGCATGAAATATGCAAAATGTTTGAAAAGAATTTTTATATTTTTAATTCCTAAAGTTATTGAACACTTGCCCTAACAGTATCTATTTATTTAGGCATCACAATGCTTTTAGGGCAAATTATTACATTTATTACGGGCGATGTACGTTCATCATTGCCCGATCTACAACACTTATTTAGAGTGTAAAATAGGTAACAAAAGGTTTATAAATGTCCCTCCATGTGTTCCTAACTTCGGTATCTCTATAGGAAATCCGGCATGGCTTCGCCTAGGTTCATTATATGGAGCGGATCGGTTCTAAAGGCCCCGAATTATTCCTCACTATCGCCGGTGAAGGCTAGTAAGGCAACCCGATAAAAGCGGGTTCAATTCGTTAGAGTATATTTCCCTAGCCCATGCGCAGGATCATCACGAGAGCTTAGATAATTTATACTCCTGAAGTATTTTGCTAGCCCATGCGGAGGATCATCACGAGAGCGTAGCTATTTACTTACACTTAAAAGGACGGAACTCGGGTATAGAGCTCATGTTATGCAAATGCAAATGCAAATGCAAATGCGATGTGTGTGGAGGAACAAAACATACCTTTCATCACCTATTCTATAACTCTTATCCTAAATACCCCAACAATTTATTAAAACAAAGATGAAGAATAGTGTAACTCATTAACCAACCAGAGAGCAATAGTAATATGCATGCAAAAACATTTTGTTATTTTCAAAATTTATTATGGGCGGTGTGATGTGCGTTCATCATTGCCCGATTTGCAAAGGTAAACTTATTCGGAATGTAGAATAGAAAGTAAAAGGATTAGAAGTATTCCTCCATGTGTTCTTAGCTTCAGGATATCTAATCGAAAATCCGACATGGCTTCGCTTAGGTTTACTATATGAAGATGCACGGTTCTAAAAGTCCCGAATTGTTCCTCACTGTCGGCGGTGAAGGCTAGTAAGGCACCCTGATAAAAGCGAGTTCAATTCGTTAGAGTCTATTTCCCTAGCCCATGCAGATTGTTAATCACGAAGGCTTAGGTAATTTAGTACTCCGGAAGTGTTTCACTAGCCCATGCGGATTGTTAATCAAGAAGGCTTAGTTACTTTGCTCCCACCTTAAAGGACGGAACCCGGGTATAGGGCTCATGATATGTAAATGCACGTGTGGTGTGTGAGAAGGAACAACAAATCTTTCACCACCTATTCTACACCCTTTATTCTAAATGTCCCAACAAGATTAAACAATGTAAAGCATCAATTAAGCAAAGAATAAATATATGCAACAAAATAACCAGAGAACAATAATAAAATGTATGCACATGAATATGAACATATTTAAAAACATTTTGCTTTTTTCAAAATTCTCCTTATTATTGAAAAAAATGTGGGAATTAAAATTAAATACCAACAAAACCGAGACTTTGACAGCACACGACTAATTCTAGGCCTGACACTCTAAATATCCCCAGTGGAGTTGCCAAGCTGTCGTAACCTAAAAAATAACAAGTCTCATCGCAAGACTTTATATTCGTTAAGCGTGACATTGGAAAACAGAGGAAAAGATGACTTAATTCTTCTTGAAATAAAATGAGAGTTTGAAAACAGCCTCGGAAAAAGACATGGAGTCGCCACCAATCTTTTTTGGCTAAGTGTAAAATATTTTAAAATTAATTAAAATATTTTTTAAAAACAATTTCAAGTCTGCGTTTTTGAACCAGAGAAAATCAAAGAAACGGGTTCGGGACTCGGTTACATGCGGGGAAAGATTAGCACCCCCACAACGCTCGTATAAAATGGTACCTTATTAATCATGTGTTATCTCAAGTCTCGGTGAAAAGTCGATTTTAAAATTTGGTATTTCAAATTAATTCCCAATTTCAAGAAAAATAATTCCATTTTTATTTGAAAATGATCCGGAATTGATTAATTCAAAATTTTCCTATATTCCCCGACAAATGCGGCAAAATATAAAATTTTTATTCATTTTGGAAAATTTTCTAAATCATTCTCGTTTTTTTTTTAAAAAAAAAAGAAAGATATTCATTTATTAATGATAATTGATGATATCCTCCCCAGCAAACCCGACAGAGAACTCATGAATTATTTTAACTCGAGAATATCTTTATTTTATTGAAAATCATTATCTTATTTTAAAAACATTTTTTAAAAAATGAATATGAACATGTGTGACATAATAAAGATGACATAGCGAGATATAAATGATATAACCTAAGTGACATAGTATATTTTAAATGACATGATATAGCCTAAGTAACATGGCATATTCTAAGTGACATGGCAAAATCTAAGTGACATGGTATATTCTAAATGACATGGCAAAAAAGCATAGAATAACATGAAATATTCACAACCATATAACAATCAATATAACATCATGAAATATACATCAAAACAAATAGCATAGCCATAGAAATAGCAATAGAAATAGAAATATTCATATCAAAAATCATGTAACATATAATATGCATGGATATGGAAAATGCAATGCATGAAAGTGTATTTTTTCCTTTAAATAAGGAAATTCGTATACGAAAAAAAGATATCCGACTACCTTAGGAAAAGACATCAAATTAAATTTTCTAAAATAAAAAATACTTTGTGATTAGTTTGAAAATAATTTTGAAAATTCAAGGATGAAAATGGCACATTGTCGAACCGCCTTTTAAAAAGGCTCTATTTTCTAACATTGAAAACCCAGACTTGACCACCCTTGACCCGAGCTTTATAAAATCATTTTTCAGAATTAAAATGGCTTAGAAACCAACCTAGGACAGTAGCTAAGGTTCCTACTTAGCCCTCTCTTAATGCATTAGACAAAACAGAAAATTAATTTTCCATTAAATTCAAATCTGACTCTACTGTCCAGGTTTAAAACGTGACTTTTTAAACTATTTTAACAAATTCTAAAAAATCTGAAAAATATATAGGAGACTCAAAACATGTCTAACTCCATGGGAAAAAAATTGGCTTAATTTTTAGACTAAGGATAGCCCACTAGAAAAATCACGAAAATCAGAACACTGGGTGAAAAATTGTTTTGCTAAAAATCATTTTTAAGCCTTTGATAAAATCATTCAAAAATCAAAGTAAAAATATTGGAGATTCTACTAAGGACCTATAAACAGTAGCTAAAATTTCTAAAAAATTGGACCAAGAATTGCCTAAGTAAAAAAAATCACAAAGGTATAAAAATCAACTTGACAACTTCTCAATTTTCCACAAGTATGCTCATGTGAGCTTGACCTTAAGCCATTGATTGGCTTAAGTCAAAAATAAAGTGGTATGGTATGAGATGCATGAACAAATAGCCAATTTGATGTATGAAATGCATGGCAATTCAAAATGACCTAATGCCTAGCATGAGCTTGCATAGCAATAAATGCTTCCTAAACCTAATATGCATGAGATACATGGTAATGCAAATATAACCTAGACCTAAAGTGTCATGAAAATGTATGCCAATATAAAGATGTCATAGTGCCTAGCATGGACTTGCATGGCAATAAATGCTACTTAGAACTAATATGCATGAAATGCATGGCAATACAAATATGACCTAGAGCTAAAATGTCATTAAAATGCATGGCAATACAAAGATATCCTAATGCCTACTATGTCATAGAAAAATATGCATGAGATGCATGGTAATACAAATGTAACCTAGACCTAAAATGTCATGAAAATGAATAGCAATACAAAGTTGTCCTAATGCTTACTATGTCATAGAAAAATATGCATGAGATGCATGGTAATACAAATGTAACCTAG
This sequence comes from Fremontodendron californicum, assembly GCA_030761205.1. NCBI lineage: Eukaryota > Viridiplantae > Streptophyta > Magnoliopsida > Malvales > Malvaceae > Fremontodendron > Fremontodendron californicum. The sequence continues at coordinate 30,950,694 of JAULJL010000003.1, forward strand.
ACCTAAAATGTCATGAAAATGCATGGCAATACAAAGTTGTCCTAATGCTTATTATGTCATAGAAACATATGCATGACATGAAATACAATTGCCTAGTCTAATATGATATAAGTATCATAATGACCTATAATCTAAGATGGAAGATGAGACATGCATGAAAATCAAATGAGGACCTTCAAAATGACCTACACTAGGCATGGCCGAATGGTCTTAGGGTTCTAAATGTCATGAGCTATATGTATAACGTGACATGAAAGCATGGAAACCTAATTAAATGTAAATGACATACACAATATGCATGAAATAATAACATGGAAACCTAATGCCCTAAATGTCACACAAGATGTGCATGAAAATCAAATATTATGTAAAATGACTTAGACTTCCTACATGGCCAAATGGTCCTAGGATTCTAAATGTCATGAACAACATGTATAGCATGAATTGAATGCATGGAAACCTAAGTAAATGTAAATGGCATACACAATATGCATGAAATAAGAACATGGAAACCTAATGCCCTATATGTCACACAAGATGTGCATGAAAATGAAATATGACCTAAAATGACTTAGACTTCCTAAATGCATGGCCAAATACCCCTAATGAACTACATGTCATAAGAAACATATATAGCATGAAATAAATGCATGAAATCTAAACAAAATGAAAATGTATATACCCAAGGCAAACCTAAGCATAGAAATCGAATAGACCTCTAAATAAATATGTGAAATCCTAGCTAGACAATAACACAAACACATGGCAACCTACATATGCAAAGTCTACATGGAAGCATGTTAAACTAGTAAACATGATAAAAATGCAAACATGGTGACTAACATAAAGTATGACCGAATGTGAGTGTGTGAGCATGGCATGACAATATCACAAACACTTGGTATGGTATAGATGTAGAACCTAAATAGAAGCATATTAGACAAGTAAACATGATAAAAATGCAAACATGCAAAATGAAATCATCATGGCCGAATGGTAGTAAACATGAATATGGCATGGCATTATCACAAACACATGGTATAGATGTAGAGCTAACCTACCACAATCAAGCTGACCTACCACAATCAAACTAACCTACCACATGTAAGCTATCCTACCACAAGCCATTAACATGAACAAAATAAAATTTAAAAAAAAAACATAATAATCATAGAAAGAATACTATTTGGCCATATAGAAAAAGAATGGTAAAAACTTGCTTTCTTGATTTCTTTCAAAATACAAAGTAGAAACTCCTTATCACTTATTTTAAAAAACAAGTTTATTCCATAAAAGAAAATAAAATGACAATCAAAATAGCCAAATCATATCAACAAAGTATGAGAAAAGCATGAAAGAATATAGCTACCTTGCTCTAGCTTTCCAAATCAAAAAGTAGTAAGCAAAACCTTTCCTTTTTTCCTTCTCCTTTTCTCCCCTCTTTTCTCCTTTCTTTGCTCCCTAGCTACTGCCTCTATTCAGCCCCCAAAACCCCATGAAAATCTGAAATAAACCCCCCTTTTCAGCCCTTGGCCGAATGGCCTCGAATCCTCTAGAAGTATGTTGTCATTTTTCTAACCAATTTTGCATTCAAAGGCCCTTAATCCAATATGCTTTTTATGAAAAATTCCCACCCTTAGATTAAGTATTCAGCCCCTAACTAATATGATGTCAAAAATATGATGTCATAAATATGACATCATCCCTCTACATGCATTGGTCCATGTGTCACAATTACAAATGCTTGATCAAAAAATAACTATCTTCCTATCCACTCTTGGCCCTTGGATGCAATGGCTCAGCAAAATCATTCTCCAACATGGGCTTGGCTGGCTGACCTTTTAAATTACAACCCAATCTCCATTTTTTTAATTGCAAGAAAAGCCCTCTTTGGTTTCTTCAGTAAAATGACTTTTTGGCCCCCAAACCTAATTAAATAGCAAACGGACTTCAAGTCCAAAGTTTATTTTTTAATACTTCCTAAATAATAAGGAATTGAATTCTGGAAGTTTTCATAATTTTTCGAGCCCATTTGTTAATTTTTCGGGATTTATCTTCCAAATTGCCCTTAATGCACCTGAACTTTTGCTATTTTGCAAACGAACTCCAAATCCTGGTTTTTCTTCAGCAATCTCTTCCAAATAATTTAAAAGTGAGATCTGGAGATTTTCATAATTTTCCTAGCTCATTTTCTATTTTTTCGGGATTTATCTTCTTGAATTTCAACTTAGTGGGACCGAAATTTACCATTTTGCAAACGAACTCCGAATCCGAATTTTTCTTCGTCAGTCTATTCCAAATGATTTAATATTGAGATCTAGAAGTTTTCGTAATTTTTGGAGATCGTTTGCTATTTTCCCGAATTTTCCAAATTTGCCTTTTTACCTCCAAAACCCGATTTTACTCAAAACAAGTTCGATTTACAGATTTTCTTTTATGTGCCTTTGTCATATATTGAATTGAAGTTGGTCTGAAAACACCCAATTTTTATGATCAAATTCCCCTCCGTTTTGATTTTTCCTTTTTTCAGTATCGAAAATTTTCTCTTTTTTCGTTTTTCCTCCAATCGACTCTTTTCTCAGAATTACTTCAAACTGAGCCTTGGGCTATCCTTGTTTACTCACTCCTCATCAATTAGGGGCTTTAGTTTATCAAATCGGGCCATTTCTGCAATTTTCCCCAATTTCGCAAAAATCCACCATAAACCCTAGTTCTCGATTTTCTTCCAAATTGACTTTTCCTTCAGTTTTGCCTCTAAATGGCCTCTCCATTACCCGTAGTCATTGCTTATCTTTCATTTGGAACCTCCAATTTTGACCAATTTGATCGTTTAAGCACTTTTTCCCAAATTTATCAAATTAGGGAATCCTTTCTATTGAATCTCCATATCCCATCTTCCGGAACTCCATATCTTTTGTTGTAGACCTCGGATTATCAAAATTCTTTCACCATTGTTCAATTAAACTTTGAATCTTGATTTTGAATGTGGGTTGAATTTTTTAGTAGTTGATTCAAGGTTGACTTTTTTCAAATTGACTTTTCATGCTCAGTCTCTTAAACTAAGTCTCGGAGTACCACCTGCGGGTTGAGAAGAATTTTTTTTGCATTCTAAAACATCATTCTAGGAAGAAAAATACCTGATTTACTAGTCCGGACAAAATTAGGTTTCTACAACATTGAAACAAATAAAACAATTGATAGTTCAAAGATTTTTATCTTTTTCAAAATTTTAAGGAATTAATTAAACTAGCTAGTAGAGATCTCACAACTAGTGTTGTTTAGGGGCAAAACGTAATTGAGAGGCTAAAACTCTAAATTATTTTTTTTTGGATAATTTTTTTTTATGATTTTATATTTGAATTTTAGTAATGATTTTTTTTTTTTTTTGTAATTGTATTGTTGTTAATATTTTTTTTTTAATTTTTAAAAAGATCATGCCAAAACTCTAATATTGCTTGAGAAGTGAGATGCAAAAAAAAAAAAAAAAATTTGTTTCAATGAAGCAAAATACAATATATATATATATAATAAGCTTAAGATATATAATTTTCTTAATAAACTTTAAAAAGTGATTCACGTTTATTCTATAAAACATTCAAAAAATTTGGCCAATATGCACAATTTTTTTATTGTCCCAAGTTTATTGTTGAAAACTCAAATATTGATAAGTAAAGAATTTGATATTATCCGATTTTGTTATTAGAAGTAAAGTTAATGAAAAAAATGATAAAAATAAAAGAAATGCAAGTAAAATTGAATAAAATATTTTTTTTCACCTATTGCCTTACAAAATATGAAAATTTTTAATGTCAAGATTTTAATTATAATGAAATTTCATACTTTTAATTCCATTCAACAAAATAATAAAAAATAATTTATGAAATTAAATTTTATAAAGTGGGTGATTAAATCGTTATAAAATCATGTTGGCGGTTAGATGTTCACAATGGAGACAAAAAAATTAATAATTTCACAAACGTTGATGATCAAATTGTAACTTTTCAAAGTTAGGTGATCTAAATAGAAATTTTGAAAAATTTAAGTGATCAAAAGTGTAATTTATCTTTTTTAAAATTTTCAAAATAAGCTTTCATAATGCCATATGGTATGTTAGATGACATGGCAATGTCACATGGCTTCTGATAGATAACCAAAAAATTAATTTTTATAACGTGAATGATTAAATTGGAATTTTTCATAATTGAGTGATCAAAATAAAAAATCTTGAATAATTGAACAACTATCTATTCTATGTAGTTTACTCTTTATTTTTATTTTTTTTTCACTTTCTCTTACATTTTACTTAACATTTTTCATGAATGAAATTAGTAATTTTAAAAATAAGAGATGTAGAATTGAAACTAGCTACTAGATAGGAGAAGGATTTAAATAATAAATAATTGGTAATAAGGAAATATAATTTTTTTAACTTTTGTGATTTGATATGTTTTTTTTTTTTTTGGATTTGAATATTACTGATTTGGATAATTTACGGATTCGGATATTAAATTTACTATCCTCATCGGATTTGGATACGAACCCTTGGATATCCGTTATCCGAATCCTCTTTAATTTAGACCTGAATAGTGTCAAATATCCTAATTTGTTATCCACTCCAGTTATATATTTAAAACGATAGCTTTTTTTTTCATTGTTTTAAGAAAATTACAAAATAGATTGATCAATTAAAAATATTTATAATTTATAGTCATTATTATAAATAATTGTTAATAAGAAAACAATTTTTTTTACTTTTGTGATTCGATCCTTTTTTCGGATTCGGATATTACGGATTCGGATAATTTGCGGATTTGGATATTGAATTTACTATCCTTCGGATATGAATCCTTAGATATCAGTTATTGAATCTGCTTTAATTTTGATTCGAATAATGTCGGATATCCGAATTATGTTATCCGCTTCATTTACATATTTAGTTCTTATTTAATTTTATATTTAATTTTTTTTTTATAAATAATTTAATAAGTCTGATTTTTAGCGAATTCGAATATCTGGTGGATATTGTTCTTTAAATGGGATGCGATTGAATAATAAGCGGATAATAAACATATTCGAATTTCGAATAAATTAAGCGAATTCAGATTGGGATATTTAAAAAAATGCAGATATTCGATCCATTGTCATCCCTATTTGTAAAAATATATATATATATATAAAAAATTATAAAATAAACTAATAAACCAAAAATATTTTGATATTATATATTATATATATATATATATTCTAAAAAAAGTATACTTTAAGAGAGAAAAAGTTTTGAAAGAATTACCAAATGAACCAATTAACAAAAACATTTATTATCTATTATTACTATAATAAATAATTATTAATAAGGAAATAGAAAAAAATTATGTGAAATAAGATTTTGCAATTATTTTTTATCTTTTGAGAAGAAAAAAAAATATCAGCAAGGGTAATTGGTCGATTTGGATTCCTACAATTGAAAAAAGTGAATCTAATTAGTAAAAAAATCAACTTAAGTTTTATTTTTTGATGAATTTATCACTTGATTTTAAAAAAAGATAAATTTTATAATTTTATTTTTTTTATTTAAAACTGATTTAGTAATAAAAAATTTTATTTATGAGGAAGATGTAATTTGAAATATTTAATTTTTATATTAAAAAATATAATTATTTTATATATAACTATATATTAAAATATTTAAATAAATAATTAATAATTAATATAATTAAAATTAAACAAAAAAAATCTAAATCCCTAGCGAAGCAGGGGAAATATTCTAGTATTTCATTAAAAAAAAAGCCACATAGTCATAGACAACACATAGATGCTTAGACAACAGTATGAAAAACAGCCACCACGGAACAACAACCACCACAGATTAAAAGACAAAATAATCGAAAATTGTATTACCACCAGGCCATGAGAAGATGGTTCTATCTGCACCCGATTTCGCAAGGGTATTTGCCAACTCTTTGGATTCCTGGAATATATTGATCATTTCCACTTTCTGGATCCCTCCCAGCAATGTGTCGATTTTACCAAAAATGTTCCATAATTTCCAAGGTATTTTGTTAGTCTCCTTCACCCAAGTCACTGCGATTTTAGAATCCGCTTCTATGATAAGACTTCTACTGTTTTTCCATTCAGACTGAGAGAAGATCTCCAACGCTTTCACAATGGCCATTAATTCTGCATAATTGGAGTCTTGAATTCCCAGAGGACCAGAGAACACAGCAAGGATGCTACCGACCTCATTTCTTAGCACACCACCATAACCCGTAGGACCATGTTTCCCTTTTGCCGATCCATCTACATTGAATTTCAAGAAACCCGATGCAAGGGGGACCAAGAAAGACTCACCCTTTTGGACCCTGAGATCGTACTAGGATAGCAAGCAGTTGGGTTGCTCCACCACATTTCATCAGATATCACCACTTTATCATTACCAACTTTGATCCACGTTAATGACCTTATTTTAACCAGAAAAATCAGATCCTCCATATGCCAGTTCTTTTGTTTGAACATAGTTTCATTTCTAGCCAACCACAAAGTCTACACAACCGCTGCCCAAGCTGCAGACCACCAATAGAAGAGACAACCAGTAAACATAGAGTCAAAGCAGTACAACAAAAAACTCCTCAAGCCACAAGGCTAAATCCAACAAATGTTCCACCATTTGAAAAGTTCACACCAAAATTGGTAAGCCCAGTCATATTCAAATAGGACATGATTACCATCTTCCTCCACCAAGCAACACCAAAGACATCGAGACTGATAAGGAGATAGAGGAATACCATGGCTTTTTAAGAAGACCTTCATTGGGATTCTGTCAAGAATAGCCATCCACAAAAAAACATTGTACCTTTGGGAGAATTTTGAACTTCCACAAGTGACAGAAGTCAAAATTTGTAGAGACTGCATCGGCTTGGTCAATGAGGGAAGACAGCTTCTTAACCGAAAACTCGCCAAACTTATCAAATTCCCAGACTAACTTATCCTTCTTAGTAGGGATCAAGACCAGACCATTCACCATATTACATAAGTCAAGTAACAGATTCTGCTCCTACACAAACATTGAACGACAAAAGAAAAGGTGCCAACCACAGTGATGCAAACTGCCAAAATTCGAATCATCATAGACCTTTGCAAATTTGTCCAAAACAAGATTGAACAAGCGAGGGATAGCATCTTTAAGGATAACATCTCCACACCACTTATCAAACCAAAATAAAATGTCTCTCCCATTACCCAATAGCCAACGACATCCCTCACACCCAATATACATCTTGAAGTCAGTATCCGCTTTTAGTTTCACCACCTCTCTCCACACCGTAGACATATTTCTTAGCATGTATCGCATGGCATCCAAGATTGAAAACTTTCTCCACATTTAGCAACCACAATTTTCCTCCATAAGGAATTGGTCTCATTAGTGAACCTCCACCACCATTTCGCCAAGAGAGTCGTATTCTTAGTTTGAATGTTAATAATCCCCAAACCACCAACCTTATTGGGACAACAAACCTTCAACCAACTAACTCTCGCCATTTTCCTTTGTGAATCTGTATTGCCCCAAAGAAAAGACCTCCTCAACTGAACAATCTTTCTAATAACACCCCTAAGTGCCTTAAAAAGCGACATGTAATAAATAGGGAGTAAGGAGAGGACAAAATTAATGAGAATGACTCTACCTCTAAATGATAAGAATCTCTGTTTCCAGAGAGCCAACTTGTTTTTAATCTTTTCAATCAGAGGTTCCCCCTTTTTCCTCTTAGGATTAGCACCAACCAAAAGTCCTAAGTATTTGAAAGGGATCTTCCCTGTTTTACACCTAAACATCCTAGCCAAATTGTTGCTCAACCCTTCCTCGATACCGATGGAGCATAGAGAGGACTTCCCAAAATTAATACTCAAACCCGAGCAAAGTTCGAAACAAAGCAGAATTTTTTTTGCGTACCTGACGTCTTGTTCACTAGCCTCCAAAAACAGAATTGTGTAATCTGCGAATTGGAGGTGGGATATAGAAATTTTTGAGGAGAAACATTTGATGCCATTGATTAAATTCAGGTCCTCTGCTTTAACAAACATTAAATGTAGAGTCTCAGGAATAATCAAAAATAAAAAGGTGGATAACGAACATCTTTGCCTCAAACCTCTCTTCATCTGAAACTGTTTTGTTGGTGAACCATTGACTAGAACCGAAACCCAGGCTGTCCAGATGCATTCTCTAATCTAAGATCTCCATAACTCCTCAAATTCCAACGTCAAAATGAAGAAAATCCCATAGCTTCAAGATAATCCCAACGTACACAATCATAGGCTTTCTCGAAATCGAGCTTCAAGATAATACCTCCCCCTAGTCTTATTTCTCTTAATTGAATCAATCACTTCATTCGCAAGCAGAATACCATCAAGAATTTGCCTCCTGGAAATGAAGGCACTTTGAGTGTCACTTACTACCTTTCCAATTACAACTTTCAATCTCTTTGATAAAACTTTGGTCAAGATCTTATAAAGCGAATTGACAAGACTGATTGGTCGATAATCTGTTAAGCCTGCAGGATTTTCGACCTTCGAAATAAGAGCTATAAAAGAAGAATTAGGCCCCTTTTCTAATTTTTCGAAACCGTGAAACTCATTTAGAAATTCCATCACCTCCTCTTTCAAGAACTCCTACCCCTTTTTAAAAAAGCTGAAGTTAAACCCGTCCGGCCCTGGTGCCTTAAAACTCTCGCAGCTCCATACAACCTCCTTAACTTCCTCAAGAGAGAAAGAAAGTTCTAAATCAGCAGCTTCCTCAGAAGAAATTTTCTTGAAAGGCAAAGAAATCTGGGTATTCCAATCCGAGCACTCCTGATTGAAATGCTCTTTGAAGAAATCGAATATCATGTCCTTCACAATGATAGGGTCGAAACCCAGCACCCCTCTTTCATCAACCCAGATATAGCATTCCTTCTCGCTCTAACTCTAGCTTTGAAATGAAATTATTTGGTATTCCTATCCCCCTCTTTTAGCCAAAGCATTCTAGACTTTTGCCTCCATAAAGACTATTTGTAACTGTATAACTCCCATAAGGAGTGATAGGTAACCTTTTTTTTTCTTCCAATTCCACCACCGAGAGATCTCTAGAACTTCCATCATTATCCAAAACGTTTTAGTCTAGTCTCCAAGGCAAGAATCCTAAAGTCAATATCACCAAACTTGTCCTTATTCCATGCCTTCAGGAAAGGCATCAACGATCGCAATTTGGACTTAAACCGAAAACCTGCCCCACCTGTGACTCTTATTCCAGTCCACTATTGCTTCACTTCGTTAATAAAACCATTCTTAAGGAGCCAGCACTCCAAAAATTTAAATGGCTTAAGACCCCAATCCACAAACTCCGATGATAAGAGGATCGAAACATGGTCTGAGATTGATCTATACAACCCTCTTTGACTTAAATCCCTAAAGAAATTCAACCAGCCTGAAGAGACTAAAAAACAATCTAGTATACTCATCTTATTCTTGTTAGTATATGCCCTAGAGCAAATCAAATTGGACAAGGGATAGACAGTTAATAATGTAAACCCAGTCACTATAAATTAGTGACTCAAGGTTTTCCTTCATGTTAGTACGATGATAAATAGTTATTAAGTACTAATCGAATGAATCTCATGGAACACAATGGCTTTGCAAAAGAATTATTTATAATAGTGAGATCTTTATGCATCAAAATTGTGTTCCTAAAATTGTTCCTGGTCATCGTATTGCCAAGACGTGGCATTGGCAATGCTCAAAAACTAGTACATGTTAAGCCTACTTACTTATGAAGTGATAACTGATCTCACGTCTTGTAGTATGAGGGATACTTAGGATAACATGTAGGTGCTTGTCTGTTGAACAAGTTCACTGAACATGGCCCACTGGGAGAACTCTATTGGGCACGGTCACTCAAGTGTCTATGAAAATGCTCGTGTAAATTAGTCCTTGGACTTGTGATACCAGGTCATCTTGTATGGAGAGTGTCATACTTTGATTTCATCACGAACGGGTCCCAATTGAAGGGATGCTTATGGTATGGTGGTTTTAGGTATGACATGAACCATACAAAGATGGATGAGTGATCCAGAGAGGATTCACCACTCTAAGTGACATCGGAGACATATCTCATATGTTATTGGCTTCGGTTAACATGATAAAGTCTTCGGCCAAAGCATGATGGATTTAGGAGACATTGTTTCTCTAAATTCATAAGGTTAACCATAAGCTGCAAGAACTAATATGGATTGAACATGAGTAGACACTGCACCATGCTTATGAGCTTTACGGGATATTTGGTGAATGGACCGTATTACACTGATAGGCTGGTTACTAAAAGGTTTCGATGAGGTCACATTGACTTTTCAACATTTGGGTGGTCATGATGGGTTGCTAGATCTCGCTCTTGATATATGAGTATATGTTAATGAGATTAACTTATATGCATTGCGAACATGTTGGAAACCTAATGGGTCACACACAATAAGACAAATATGTTGGATTAAACTTGGGATTTGATTAAGTAAGACTTGATTAAATAAAAGGTTAAATTGGAGGAACTAATTGAATAAGATTCAATTATGATTAGTTAAGACATAATTTGATTTTTGAAATAAAAATTAAGATGTCTTAACAAGACAATAAAGATCAGTTGTCATAGCCGATAAATTTGAGTTATCTGAAGTGAGAAAAAGTTTCTCATATTCAAAGAGTTTAATTACGAATTAAATTCTAGCAAACTCATATTTAACTAAACCGAACCTAAATGCTATAAAGGATGTATTCGCCAAGCATACTAAGAGTTAGTAGTTGGTCGATACTTGGTAGTTTAAAGAGTAATAGTTATTCTTTAAAAGGGGAGTTACAATACAATAACTACCAACATTACTAATTCCTTTATGGTGGCCAGCCCTGATGAATGCCATTTATAATGGAAGTTTCATTTTGTGCAATTAAGGTTGGTAATATGTTTTAATAAGGAAGAAATAAAAGATTTTTTCTTAGGTTAAAATACATGTTAGAATTCGGTCATGGCATATAGGGGTAGCCGAATCATTCCCCTTTGTGCATGATGTTTTGTCTTCTATGCTTATGAAGAAAAAGACATATAATGAAGGCTATTGAATATGGCATTGATAAGAATTAAAGTGTGTGTTTTGTGAAAGAATAAAGAGTTTATTCTTTGCTAATGAAATAACACTAGAATTCAGCCAAGGCAAGTGAGTGAGAGAACCGAATTTTATTTTGGCTTTTGTTCTCCTCTTTGTTTTTTATTCTTCTTCCTCAAGACCTTAGAATTGTTCTTAAGGTGAGTGAGAGTCTAAGAGAAAAAGTTGTTCTTCTCTTAGTGAAACAACATATAGTTGTCGAACCATCTCTTCCTCCTCTCTCTCTTGTTTTTGTTTCTCTTGTGTAAACCGAAAGGAATTGTTCTTGCTAAGTTTAAGTTCTTAAGAAAAGAAAAGATAGATCAACCTTTTTGATTTTGATCATTAGATCAACCCACTAGCACTGGTGAATCCCCTTGCCTTGAGAAGGTTCCAACTGCTGTCTGTGTGGATCACCGTTAGAGGCAACACGCTTGAGTGCTTGTGGCTTTAGAGAGCTCGTGAGTAGATCATCGTTGCTAGGTTCGTGTTTGGATCTGCACACTTGTGATTACTATATCTCGAGTAGGTATGAACTCTGATCCTATTGGTGATTTAATGTTTTAAATACCAAGTATCGCACATAAATCATGATCCGAGATCCTACGGATGTCCGGGTGCTTCTATGTTTATGCTTTCGCTGTTATGTTTTATAATTTTGTTATATGCATGAGCCCGGACGAAACCCAATAATTCCACGGACCAAACCAAGAAAAAGGATTCCCCCCCATGGGTAAATAAAAAAATTCACCCAATCTAATAAAATTATTAAAATCAGAAGAACCCAATCCTCCGAATGTATATCATTTTCTTTCCTCAACACCTCAAACTGAATTAAAATCCCCAGCAGCACACCACTCACTCGAACACCTTTTTCTCAGATCTAAGATATCATCCCACAACTGTTTTTTCTCCACAGCATCACAAAGGGCATAAATATTGCAGATAAAGCTCTTGAAATTATGAGATATCCAACATCCTTTGATTAAAACAAAATTTTTCCTAACCACGTAGTTATCCATACGAAACAAGGATTTATCCCAAAAAAGTAACAAACCCCCTGAATTTTCGGTTGAGGCAGATAAAATCCACTCAAAATTATCATCATACCAAATCCCCTTAATAATTCGATCCTCCACTATTTCTAGTTTTGTTTCCTGTAAAAGAACCATTTGGATTTAAACTCATTAATAATTTTCCTCACTACATTTCTCTTCACAAAACTACACATACCTCTCACATTCCAACTTATCATTCTCATCCTTTTTATATACCAGCTGACCCACGCAAGACACACTCTGACAAACCCACAGATAAAATTTTGACCTACAAAAGAATAGCAACAAGCAATAAAGATCATATCCACGAAAGAAGCGACAAGCAATCGAGAAACCAAACCTGGGTATTTTGGAAGTCACCCCCACTTTTTGCTTCAAGCTGGATTATTTTTTGCACTACTGTATCCTTATCACAGCTTATCGAAATCCCAAGCAGCTTCTCGATCATCCATGTTTCTGATGCTTCCTCGCATAAAATTCTCTTTTTCTATTTTGGAAGTCTCCTTCAGACAGGGAATCATTCACAATCCTTTTATCTTCCGATCTCTTCTTACCAAAATCTCTTTTCTTATTTTTTCTCCTACCTCTCGCAATTACCTTTCTTGGAAAGCTAATTGTGTAAGATATTTTCAATATCCTCCACAAACTTTGCCCCTTTCTTCCTATTCTTTCCTGGTTCCTTCTTGCTAACAAAATGGGATCTGCAACCTTTTGCATAGGCTTGGACTATTGGTGATTGATCTGATTTCGAAACTTCCAGTTCACACAAACCCAAAACGGGTGGAACTCTTCAAGCCGGTTACAGGACTATTAAGAGCGAGGCCCAAACTCCTGTTTAAATTATTACTCTTGCTGACATCGAAATTGATAGGCCCAAGATTGACTTTAGCCTCTTGGCTAGCAATAGCCATAGATCTCATGCTTTCCACCTCGATATCCTTCCCCGCCTCCAAAGCCTGATTCTCTTGCCCTGCACTATTTGTTAACTCCACTATCTCACCACTAAGTATTCCTTGACCCACCGACCTCATCTCAAAGCACTTGTCTGCTTCCTCATCTGTGAAGATTACATTCCTCTTTCCTAATGGACTGTTGCAATCGGATTCATCATATGGTGTCTGTTCATCTTCTAACTTGTGATTCTCATCTGCTTCCCCAAAACACTAGTAGTTTTGGTTGAAGAAATGCTTCGCTATGTGATCACCAAGTGACGAGTCCTTTTCATATGATCCGTTGCATGACCGATCCCCATGTCAACTTCAGACACTCTAACCTAATATGAGAATTCACTAGAGACAATCTCGATGATTTCATCTATTTTGGATAGACTATTGGTTCTTATGGAAATAACCCCATTACGGAAATCGTTAAAAGTTAAAGTACTCTCATCCAAAGATAGCATTTCCCCCCAAAGGCCTACGATTTCCTTAGAGGTGTTAAAGTTCCAAACATAAAGTGGGATTCCATGGCAGTGCAAGCAGGTGTTTCTCCATCTGCAGTTGAAAGTTGGGGACTAGACTTCACAATCCACCAACCACTGATTCAACCAAGGCCATCCATCTTGTTTCATCATTGTGATTTTCTCAGCATCTTCAAATTGAATAAGGAAATTAGTGTCCAGATAGTTTTTTTGGCCTGAATATCGAAAGCACCTTGAATCCTGAAGTTTTCTTATGACCATTCCACTTCAAAAAAAAATCGTTAGCTTTCCTGATCACACATTGCTCAAGAATCTGAATGGTTCCTTCTTCAGGTACAGCCACTATTGACTTTCTCTGTTGCGATTGATTACTCTGAGTAGAATCTTTCCTTCTGCTCCTATCAGTGTCACATCTAGGGTTACCTTCTCCAAGTAAAACTTGTTTATAGGATAATTGTGCTAGTATCACCTTTTCTTGAGCAGAGCCTAGGACCCGACTCAGCCTCGAGCTTTCCCTTGTCTCGATTATCTTCTTATTTGAACGCTGCCATTGTTTGGTTGATCGATTAGCACTTTTCCTGTAAGCTTCCTTGGGGTTATATCTAGCTAGGAATACTCCTATTCTATGATCCATCATCCAGGCTCCATTCAACCACTTGACTGCCTTACTTGCTTGGTAGCGTTCTGCAAACTGTACGAAGCCAAATCTTTTGCGATTTTTACTCCTTTTAAATGGTAAACGAATGTCAATTACCCTCCCACAATTCTTAAAAATTCTCTGAATCCACTGCCAGTATGTTGTTGATGGGATGTTATTCATGAAGATTGTAGAACCATAAACCACTTTCTGCTCCATTCTCCGTTTTGGCAGTTTTGCAAATAATTATTATAAGATATAGAGAAACATTACTATGAGTTGCAAACCCCTAACTCACAACTCAATGACTTAATTCAGTTGGTTCATATAGTATTCTTAATAAGTGGTATTCAACAGGTCTGTGGTTCGAATTCCAACATCTGTAAGACTATAACTCATTCCCTTATTCCTAAGCTGCGACCTCTTTTTTTACCAAAGAAACCTGTAACTCTCCACCCCCACCAAAAAAAAAAACCTTGAGAAAATAAACTAAAAATTTATAATAAAAAAAAGATTCAGATAAAAAAAATAGTTTATTTAATTTAATTAACACTAGTATTTGAATAATTTCGTTGCTTCGGTTTTATTGTTATTGATAATACATTAAATACGATTATGACACAAAAAAGTAACATGAATTTAGAGTTAAAATTGAATTACTATGACAAACTATGCAAAATATCCAAACTTGATGACTACTTTTAAAGTAAAGTATAGATATAAAATAATACAAATATAACACGTATACACGAATCTAATTCATTATATGTACATTATATGAAAAAAGTTAAGACGGATATCAAAATTTAATCCATTTAGATTATATTGATATCCATCATTTCTATTCATATTAAGAAATAATAAAATATAAACCTAATAACTATCAGACAATAACTCATAACTTATAACATCATTTAACATAGTTTTTTTTTTACTATTTAATCATTATAATATTTTTTTCTTTTGATTCAACACAAAAAGTTAAAAAAAAAAATTACTTATATCGGCCCATCTCATATTATTATTCAATATTTTAATTTTACCGATAATTTATAAATACAATAATTTTTTATTTCAATAATATAAAATCAAAAAATTAATATAACCTTATTTTTCCAAAAAAATAAATAAAGGACCAATCATTACACAACACGTGACACAAAATTAGGAGTTATTCGAATAATGTCACATACAAATATGACATGAAAAATAACTAAAATACAACACGATACGAAAAAATAACATGACCATGACATGTATACACGAATGCAACTAAATTTATATAAAACGAACTTGACACAAAATTGAGAATTCTTTGAATAATGCCAACTAGATATGACAATTTCGGACACGACACAATCATGACACGAAAAATAACAATAACACAATATAACACAAAAAATAACAATAACACCACACGACACAAATGCATGGATGTATCAAAATCTATATAATACGAATTATTGTCAAAATTTATATATATGTAATATCTTGAATACGATTATAATACCAAAAAAAAAAACAAATACAACACGAATACACGAATCCTTTTCTTTTTTTTCCCCTTTTCTTTTCTTTTCTTTCCTTTCCTTTTTGTTCTTTCTCTCCTTCATTTCTTTCTCCCTTTGCCACAATTGCCCCTTAATTTATTTATCTTTGCCACAATTGCCCCTCAATTGATTCCCCTCAAATTGCTATATTTTTCAAAATTCCCCTCAATTGATTGACAACTTAAAATGTATCTAGTCTTGACTCTTCGCGGTACGTCGATTTTATTGTTGTTGATAATAAATTGAATACGCTTATGGCACGAAAAAATAGAACGAATTTAGAGTTTAAATTGAATTATTATGACAAACTATGCAAAATATCACACTTGAAGATGACTTTTAAAGTAAGGTATATATATCTAAAATTATCAAACTTAATCTAAACAAGTAATAACTCTCAATAATTATATGACATATCACACAAAATTTGGACTTATTTGAATAGTATGCAATTTCGGCTGCAATATGATAATAGAAACGAACACAACATCGAAAAAATAATTAAAATCTACATATGAAGAATAATATGAACACAACATAAGTAGATGAACGTGTCAAAATCTACATACAAAAAAGAAAAAACCTAAAACACGACACGAAAAAGTAATGTGACACAAAATTGAGAATTATTTGAATAGTGTCAATTAGACTTGACAATTTTAGACACGAAACGAAATAAAAAAATAACTAAAACACAATACAACATGAAAAAATAACACTAACACAACACGAATGCACGAATGTGTTAAAATCTATTAACACGACACAAAAAACAACGTGACACAAAATTGAGAATTATTAGAATAGTGCTAATTAAGCTTAGCAATTTTGGACACGATACAAATACGCAAAAATTAACTAAAACACAATACTATACGAAAAAATAACACTAACACAACACGAATACACGAATGTGTCAAAATCTATATATAACGTGTTAAAATTTATATATATGTAATACCATAATACGATTATAATATGAAAAATAAAATAAATTCAACACGAAATAATATTAAAAAAATTACAAAAAGTTATATAATTGTTTACCCTGTGATAAGTAATTACAACCTCAATTGAAAGAGCAATTGTTTCCTCCATGGATAACTTTTATTTTATGTTATATGATATGCAGCTAAGCCCAAAAATTCTAAAATATTAAAATCTACAAACTCAAAACTGCTAAAAAAAACCCTTCAACTTAGCTCGCAGTCACTTTTTCTATTCCTTCCAATTTTTATTTTTTTTCTCCCACCAACAATAATAGCTCCAATCAAGGCCTAAAATTTTAAATAAAGTGTAACAAATTTCTAAAATAAAGAAAAATTTATTTCCAGAGATATAATATAATCAACTTGCACGCAAAAATGGAAAAGCTGATACTCATACAATTGAGGAAAGCTAGATAGCAAGCATTTTGACTTATGGGGGGGCTTTTTCCTTTCACTCTCCTGCTTGCTCATCACTTCACTTCTCTTTTCCGTCGTAGTTGAAATTGTAGCTTGTTTGAGTTGAACGCGGTTTTGGAGTTTAAATATTTGCTTAATCAGCTTTATTCAGTCTTGACTTGTTCATGGCCAAACCTGAAGATATCTTGGCTCCATATTTGGAAACAACCCACCCCACCGACCCACCAACTCACCGCGTTATAAAACACATATGCAAGCATGCAAGTTATTATAGTAACTTGCATTTATCTTGATCTTTTATTTTCATTTACAACCTAAAATATTTAAATTTGCTCCAAATCTTAAACAGGCCATTTAAACATAAATAAAATTTATCCCTTTATATTTAGGTAAACATGCGCATGACAAATTCTATTCATATTCCAACGTCATGTTAACGAATAAATGAATTTGTTCAAAAATCGTTTGTGAAAAAAGTAAAAATTTTAAATCATGAATAAAAAAGAAACATTGTGCAAATGCCAAATGCAATTTACTCTAGACTTATATATCTTTGTTTTCTAGTTTTAATCTATATATTAACTTAAATTTCCTGAAGAATATATCTATATATCAACTTAAAATTGTGTTCCATTGGTTTTTATTAATGTGATTAGATCTAACTTTTGTGATTTTTTTCGACAGTTTTGGATAGTTCGTGAGTTTACAAACTAGGCAACCTAGTGGGAAACCACAACATACAAGTTTGAAAAATGATTACTACATTATTTAATTAAGTTGACATGGGATTTGGAACATTATGTTAAAGTCTTTAATCCAGCGCTAGCCTTTTAGGCACATTCAAGCATATCTTTGCCACAAATGATTGAAGAGAACACTATAAAAAGGGCTACAATCAGTATTATCAGGCAGTGACAGAGAGAAGATTTCTTCTACAGGTTCTTAAGTTTAATTCCTAGCAATCAAGCTTAATCGCTAGAAATGGCAATGGGGAGATGGCCAGGGTTCTGGCCTCATCTGGTTTATGCTTTGGCATTCTGCCTTGTAGCCACCACTGTGGTAGCCAACTACCCAGAGCACCACTTCATTTACCCACCCTACAAGTACACCTCTCCACCACCAAAGCATGCATGGTTCCCACCATCCCCTCCAAAGCATTTTTGGCATCCCCCATACTTCTATAGCTCACCACCTCCACCGCTAAAATTTCCACCTCCTGCATATTACTACAAATCTCCACCGCCTCCATCTCCATTACCACCTCCTCCTTATGTTTATAAATCTCCTCCACCTCCATCACCTTCATCACCTCCTCCATATGTTTACAAGTCCCCGCCTCCACCATCACCATCACCTCCTCCACCATATATCTACAAGTCTCCACCTCCACCATCACCTCCTCCTTATGTGTACAAGTCTCCACCTCCACTATCACCACCACCACCGCCTCCTCCTCCTCCTCCTTCTGTTTATAAATCTCCACCACCCCCTTCACCTTCACCACCTCCTCCATATGTTTACAAGTACCCGCCTCCACCATCACCATCACCTCCTCCACCATATATCTACAAGTCTCCACATCCACCATCACCATCGTCACCTCCTCCTTATGCCCACAAGTCCCCACCACCTCCTTCTCCTTCTCCACCCCCACCTTATGTCTATAAATCCCCACCACCACCTTCTCCATCACCACCCCGTCCTTACATCTACAAGTCTCCACCACCACCACCACCTTCACCATCCCCACCTCCTCCATACATTTACAAGTCCCCGCCTCCCCCATCTCCATCACCTCCCCCTCCTTGTGTCTATAAATCCCCGCCACCACCATCACCATCCCCACCACCTCCTTCACCATCACCTCCCCCTTCATACTATTATAAGTCTCCTCCACCTCCATATTACTATAAATCACCTCCTCCTCCCTCTGCATCACCACCACCTCCGTACTATAACAAGTCACCTCCACCGACCTTACCATTACCTCCCCCTTTACACCATTACAAGCCTCCTTATCTACCCCCATTTCACCATGAGCATTCTCCATTCCACTATACATCACCAACTCCACCAGCCAAGACTCCTCCTTATTATTACAAGTCGCCACCACCCCCGAAGGGCTACTGATAAGCTGATGGTTATCTACTGATTTGGCTTGAATTGGGAAAGTAATAACTAGTTTTCCAAAATATTCCATAATCCCTAAGGTAAAAAAGAGGGATTTAAGACCCCTGTTTAATTCAGTTCTTGTATGAGGCAGTGCTTATATAATTTCGTTTAAGCAAATGGAAAGACAGTATTTATATTTCAAGAATATCATTTCTATCACTGTAGACAATGCAGATTAATAAGTTTCAATTCTTGCAATATAGATCATCATGTTCCTTGTTGAAGTGAATGCAATCAATAGTTGGTAATTGTTATTTAAGTTCCAGTTTTTTTTTTTGCCATAGCAGTATGGTTACTCATAATTTGTCTTACCATAGCGATCGAGGGGTTTAGAAATCCTATTTTTTGGTCACTGTCTAACAAAATACAAAACCAGGATGTAACATTTAATATAGGTGGTTCTCAAACAGACATCTCAACCAGGTTTGAAGTGAGAAAAGAAAGCTTCTTCTTGTTTTGTCTTAACTCAATAGAATTTCACACTATGTATCAAAATAATATCTAATGCACAATACTGAAAACATCATTTCAAAAACATATTTTCAAAGAGATGTCAGTCATAATTAGAATTTATACGGATTCAACTCTTTATTTTTTTTTTAAATATCGATATTTGACAATTCCAACAAATACGAGTATGGACATAAATATGAAAATTAGATTCTCCAAAATATGTTGAAAAACATAGAATCTTATGATAATATAAAGATTAAAAAGAAAAGAAAATAAAGTTAGTATTTAATATCTTTAATTTTTAAAACCTATAATTTATTTTATCATTAACATTTTTAAACAATTTCATACATAAAAAAACACACAAATAGAAATTAAAAACAAAACATATTAATGCTCTAAGACAAATATATCTAAAGCAATTTGTTTATTGGGCCTTGGTCTGGGTCGCATTTGGGTTGTATCCGGCCCACTCTCTTCTTTCTTTTTTTCCTATTGGCAAAATGTCATTGGTTTTCCCAAGTGTAAGAAAATCAATCTAGACCCGAAATAAATAGGATTATTATTCTGTATACCGATGGTAGAGTTTTTTAATTCCATAAGTAAGGTTAAAATTTTTCGTAACTTTTTATACGATTTATATTTTTTTAATCCGACCGTCATATTTCATATTCTATTCACGTGGATCATGCATATCGAGTTTCGAGTAAATTAAAAATGTTTAACTATTTATTATAATGTAAAAAACTTTCAACCGTTAAATATATATTGAAAAAGACAGTATTCTCGATCGATATGATAAGGATATCGAATCAATTCGAAATTTTACGTGCACGACGAGTACGATTATATTGTTAAATCCTACGGTCAGTTTGTATAAATATAAATCATATAAAAAGTTACAAAAATATGTAAACCCCGCTTGTGGAGTTAAAGAACTCCACCGTCGGTGTACAGGATAATAATCCAAATATAAATACATATTTTTCTTCATTGGTTCTTTTCTCCCCTTTTCTCTCTTTACCATTTCCATCCTACTCTCAATCTGTCTCTAAAATGTGGCATCGGCTGCTGCCCACCATTTGTGGTTCACTATGAAAAAAAATATATTTTTCTTACTCTTCTAAATCAATTGATCAGTTTAGATTTTTAAAAATCACTTTATTTCAACTTAATTTTTTCTTTTTTCTTTGTTTCCTGAAAACCTAGATCTAACCACGTCTGTCACCTATTGTAGCAACCGATCTCATTTTTTTTCTTCTCCTCACTCTGTTTAATTTCATAGGTTTATTTTCCTTCACTGACGCCAACAGCTGCTTGTCATCACTGAAAAATCCTTCCTCTCCATCTTACTCCTTTCTTCTCACTATCTTCTTTCTTTCTACCGGCTGTTCGCTACAGAAAATTAGACTTTTCGATTGTGCTTGGTAGAGTGAAAAAGTGGAAGGATGAAAAGAGGAGTGTGGAAAAGTGGAAAGAAAATGAATTTTGAGTGTGCTTGGTAGGAAAAAAAAAGTGAGAGGAAAGAAAATAGGAAAGATTATCATTTTCCACACCTATTAACAAAAACAAATCACTCCAAAATGGAAAGAAAGAGGAAAAAAATGAGAGTGGTGTGAGTCATCTTAACTTACAATGAGTATAATGCTATAACAATATACTTTTCATTTTCTTTCTTTTCATTTTTTCAACTCTACCAAGCAATAGATGGAAAGAAAATTACATTTTCTTTCCACTTTTCCATCTTTCCTGCCAAGCACACAAATGGAAAGAAAAAATATGTTTTTCCATCTTTTCACTTTTCTCCTCCTCCAATTTTCCATCTTTCCAATTTTCTTTCCACCCTACTGATGCACTCAAAACAGTATATCTTATTTAGATCAATTGTAAAGTATAGTAGTTAGCTAGGGCCGAGTCCTTAGGGATTGGATTTTAATTTATAAGTTATTAGTTTATCACTTAAGTTCAAAGACAATAAAAGAAAATGGGGTTTTGAAATAATTAAAAGTAAAGAAAACAATAAAAGTAAGATGCAAATAAATAAGATAAAATCAAATATAAGAGAAATATGGTTAAGGTTTCATTCTCCACCACTAGACATCATTGAAAATCAATTTCAGATCTATCAATATCAATAAACTATCAAAATTATTAACCGTAGATAACAATAAGCTCTGCTACCTCAATCTTTCCTTACTTTGTCGTTAAATAGAATAAGCTCTCTATTTAATCTCTAATTATCAAACAACCTAGAATAAGTTCTCTAAATTCAATTTGATAACAACTTTATGATGAGAAAGATAGGTTGATCTAAGCAACAAACACGTAATCTCGGATTGTTCAACTTATGTTATGTTCCACATTGTAATTCTCGAAAACCCAACATAATCATGAATTAAAAATTGCCACTTATGAATAGGAAATCAAGACAATTACTGATGCACTCAAAAGAGTATATCTTATTTAATCCTTGCACTAAAAAGGTCAATTGTAAAGTATAATGATTAGTAAGGGTCGAGTCCACAGGGATTGGTGTTTAGTTTAAGAATTATTAGTCTAAACTTAAATTCAATGAAAACACATAAAAAGGGAGTTTTTGAAATCAGTTTAAAAATAAAGCAATCAATAAAAAGTAAGAAAGCAAACAAATAAAAAGTGATCAGATGTGAGAAATATGGCTAAAGGTTCATTCTCCTCCACTAGACAATATTATGAATCAATAATCAAATCTATCAATGTCAATTATCTATCAAAGTTAACAACCGTAGATAACAACATCTTGTGTTATCCCAATCTTTCCTTAGTTCGTCGTTAAGCAGGATGAACGCCACTACTTAATCTCTAACTATCAAATAACCTAGGATAAACATCTCTAAATTTAATTTGATAGCAGCCTTATGATGAGAAAGATAGGTTGATCTAAGCAACAAAAGCATGAACATGAATTGTTTAACTTAGGTTGTGTTTCACTTTGCAATTAGCGAAAACTTTAACATAATCATTAATCACAAATTGCCACTTATGAATATGAAATCAAGACAATTACATGAATCTAGACTCCTAAACTAGCATTAGATAATGATCAAGATCTAACTAGTATGCATCCTAAACAAATCAAGATAAAAATCATAAACAATTCTTATGGAAGAACACAAGCAACTTTGATAGAAAACAAATAATTAATAGAATATGAAAATTAATTACAAAACATGTCTAGGGCTTTGAAATCACCCTTAACCAAAGAAAAATTTAGCCTTGCAGAGGCATTGTCAACATAAACATGAATATTCAAAAGAAACTAAGAAGAAAAATAAA
This sequence comes from Fremontodendron californicum, assembly GCA_030761205.1. Lineage (NCBI taxonomy): Eukaryota > Viridiplantae > Streptophyta > Magnoliopsida > Malvales > Malvaceae > Fremontodendron > Fremontodendron californicum. The sequence goes on from JAULJL010000003.1 coordinate 30,973,861, forward strand.
ATAAAACTTAGAGAGAGAGAAGAAGAAGAAGATTGATAAATAATCAAAAGCATGCCATAGTTGGTGGCTCAAAAGATGGTATTTATAGAGCTTTCAAGTCTTGGAAACCCTTTCTTGCTGATCAAGGAAACTATGAGTCAAATGAGTGCAAAGTAGGCAAGTTTTACGAGTTTTGCGGTTTTTTCCAGATTTGAGGATAGAATGGTTGGCGCCGTGGCGCCAAGTACACTGATTTGCACGTTTTTGCTCGCTGACGTCAGTTTCGCGATTGCTTCACTATCTCTCACTTTTTCGGCTGATTTGGATGACCATTCATTGTCCGATTTAGGTGTGTAAACTATCGTTGGAAAGCTATTCAAGTCAGCTTCAAAATTCAAGATGAAAGTTTCTTCAAATAATGACATTAACATAATGATTTCCTTGCAACAATCTCCGGAAGTCAAATCTGTCTGATCATCTAGCACTAAGAATTTGATCTTTTTGACTCCCAAGTCTTCTTCCATCTTTTGATTGTGAATTTATAAGATCTTTAACATCATAATTGACATGTTTTTTGCTTCATCTCTTCCAAAATACCTATAATTCATAAAAATATAATAATTTGTCAAGGAACTTAAGAATTAAAGCACAAAGTATAAGGAAATAATACATGAAAATTTATGCAATTACGCACTTATCAAATTCCCCCACAATTAGTCTTTTGCTAGTCCTCGAGCAAAATTAAATAAAAACAAAATAAGAAATCCTAATCTAGTCCACTTTCAATAAAAATAAGAGATAATCATTAAATAAGTCTTATAACTAATCACTAACTTAAAGAGTTTCACAAAGAACCATGCTTGATAGTAAAAGGTTTGAGTTAAGCTAACAGAACATATCTCAATCAAAATAGTGCATGTTCAAACTTAATTTCAACTTCTCACTTGGGATACTCTCATGATTTTCACTCTTTAAAGTAGTGGGAAAATGTTTACACTCAATCAATCTCATGAAAATAGTTCTACCATATGCTTGCTTGTCCACCTATTCTTCACTACTTTGATCATGCAACTTCATGAATCAAGAGGTCTTTATTCAATGTTGTAATGGGGCCAAGGGGTTGTAATGTGGTTAAATAAATAAAGGATAAAGATATCACAAAAGTTCCAAAAATTATTTAGAGTTTAGAGACATAATAAGATCATACAAATAAAACTTCTCAAAACTCACAAAATAACATAGGCTCAATATTCATGTTGAGCCTTTGCTTTATTCTAGCCAACTTTTTAACATCTTTTTCTTTAACCAAAAGTTCAAGAGATGATTCAAATATTTTTTTTATGGGAATGTATTTTTACAATGTTCATTTTTCTTTTTCTCTTGACTTTTGCCTTTCTCCCCCCCCCACACTTATCTTTTGTTCTAACCCAAATTTTCAAAAAGTAACCCTTGCTTTTGCAATATGTCTCAAACATTCTAGTCCATCTTTAGAACAAGGGTAAGATATAAATATGTTTAGGCTAGGCGTAAGATGTGGTTACCAATAAAATAGCATATTCAATGTAGGCTCAAATTGGCTCACTAGGGGCATGTTCTCTTGGAACATCAATAGGGATCACTGTCTGGCCCTGGTTATAATCCTAATGCCTTAATCATATTCATGTTGTTACATGCATCAATATAGTCTCAAAAAGGTTTAAAGCAAGTTTTAGAGAAACATGTAATCATAAGAGCACTCAAGAAGAAATTAGATTGATATGTATAATGCATCAATCATATAGGCTCAAAACTCACAAAGAGGATTATACAAGTCAATATCAAGTCTAAACATGCTTCTTTCTCAATCAACATATCATATTAACATTGGCTCCTGAAAAATAGTGATATCAAGCTTAATTCTCATGAAAATCTTACCACTAATGATCAGTTTTAGACCTATTCAATTCATATCTCATCATAGTATGCAAAGTAACTAGAACACACTAAAGCAAAAAAAAAAAAAAACTAAAGGAAATCCTAAATTCTTCCCCCACACTTAAATTCTTACATTGTCCTCAATGTAATTCTATTATCCCTAAGTATAAGAATCATGTGTAAAAGAAAAGAATTACTAATTAAACAAACTAACTAAAGAAAAACAATAAAAGATAGAATGATGGAGAGTAAAGAATAGCAAATATGATTATAATATGTGCTTTCTATCCTTTTGGGTTGCCTCCCAAGAAGCGTTTGGTTTATTGTCCTCAGCCTGACTTAGACCCATGCCATCATTATTCAACATAATTAGGCTCATAAAGTGGTAACTCCTCTACATCTTGTATTGAAAAGTTCTCATAGTAAGGTTTCAGCCTATGTCCATTCACTTTGAAAGCATTACCTGTTGTTAGATTCTGAATTTCAACTACACCATGAGTAAAAACATTAGTAATAACAAAAGGCCTCATCCACCTAGAATGCAACTTACCAGGAAATAACTTAAGGCGAGAATAGAAAAGAAGAACTTTTTGTCCAACAACAAAATTCTTTCTTAAAACCATCTTATCATGAAAAGCCTTAGTCTTTTCCTTATAAATTCTAGAATTCTCATAAGCATCATTCCTTATCTCCTCTAATTCTTGTAGGTCAAGTTTTTGTTGCTTACCCGCCTCATCCATTTCCATGTTGCATTGTTTGATAGCCCAATATGCTTTTTGTTCTAATTCAACTGGAAGATGACAAGGCTTACCATAAACAAGACGATAAGGAGACATACCAATGGGTGTCTTGTATGCTGTTCTATAAGCCCAAAGTTCATCATCTAGATGTAAACTCCAATCCTTTCGATTTGGATTGACAGTCTTTTCAAGGATAGATTTTACCTCTCGATTTGACACTTTAGCTTGCCCACTAGTTTGAGGATGATAGGATGTGGAAACCTTATGTGTGATGTTATGTCTTCTTAAAAGTGCTTCCATGGACCTATTACAAAAGTGAGTACCTCGATTGCTAATTATGGCCTTTGGTGTTCCAAACCTTGCAAAAATGTTAGTTTTCATAAAATCTGAAACAACTTTAGAATCATTAGTCTGAATGGCTTTTGCTTCCACCCATTTTGAGACATAATCAACAGCAAGTAATATATAAAGATTGCCATAAGAAGAGGGAAAAAGTCTCATAAAATCAATGCCCCATACATCAAAAATTTCAACAATTAGTATGGGAGTTTGAGGCATTTGATTTCTAGCACCTAAGTTACCTGTTCTTTGGCACCTATCACGTGACTTGCAAAAGAGGTATGCATCTTTGAATAAGGTAGGCCAATAAAATCCACTATCTAGCAGTTTCATGGCTGTTCTTTTGGGTCCAAAATGCCCTCCACATGCATAAGAGTGACAAAAGGTTAGAATAGAATGAAATTCATATTCAAGTACGCACCTTCTTATAATATGATCAGAGCAATGCTTCCAAAGGTAACGCTCATCCCAAATATAGTATTTGGCATCACTCTTGATCTTATTTCTTTGGGCTATTGTCAACTCTTGTGGCAACTGCTTGGTGATTAAGTAATTAACAATATCAGCATACCAAGGGGTTGTTGTGCCTATGGAAAGGATTTGCTCATCCGAAAAGTTCTCATGCAATGGTAGTGCATCCTTTTCATGAACTAATCAGCTAAGATAGTCCGCAACCAGGTTGTCCTTACCTCTCTTATCTCTTATTTCTAAATCAAACTCTTGTAAGAAAAGTATCCATCTAATCAACCTTGGTTTGGCCTCCTTCTTAGTGAGCAAATACCTAAGGGCTGTATGGTCAGAAAATACAATTACTTTAGTACCAATTAAATAAGAACGAAATTTCTCTAAAGCAAATACAACAGCCAAAAGTTCTTTTTTTTAGTAGTGGAATAATTTAATTGAGCATTATTTAGAGTTCGGGAGGCATAATATATGGCATGTGAGGCTTTTCCAACCCGTGGCCCAAAACAGCTCCCATGGCATAGTCACTAGCATCACACATAATTTCAAAAGGTACATTCCAATCTGGTGGTTGCATGATAGGAGCTGATGTCAAGAGTTCCTTCAAAGTTTCAAACGCTTCCTTGCATTTATCATCAAAGTGGAAATCCACATCTTTTTTTAACAGCTTGCAAAGAGGTAGTGTTATCTTTGAGAAGTATTTGATAAATCTTCTATAGAAACCTGCATGTCTAAGAAAATAACGAACCTCTCTCACATTTTTGGGAGGTGGTAAAGAATGCATAATATCTATTTTAGATTTATCTACCTCTATTCCCTTAGAAGAAATAACATGGCCTAAAACTATTCTTTGTTCTACCATAAAGTGACATTTTTCCCAATTCAATACAAGGTTAGTCTCCATGCATCTTTTAAGTACAAGGGTAAGATTCTCTAGACATCTATCAAAAGAATCACCATAGACACTAAAATCATCCATGAAAACTTCTATGATGTTCTCTACATAATCTGAAAATATACTAACCATACACCTTTGGAATGTAGCTGGTGCATTGCAAAGACCAAATGGCATACACCTATAAGCAAAGGTACCAAAGGGACATGTGAAAGTGGTTTTCTCTTGGTCCTCTGGAGCAATTGCAATCTGATTGTAAACTGAAAATCCATCAAGAAAAAAAATAATGAGAATGGCCAGCTAACCTTTCAAGCATTTGATCAATAAAAGGTAAAGGAAAGTGGTCTTTGCGAGTTGTTGAATTAAGTTTGCGATAGTCAATACAAACTCGCCACCCTGTTTGAATTCTAGTAGGAACAAGTTCGTTCTCATTATTTTTAACAACATTTACACCGGACTTTTTAGGAACTACTTGGATCGGGCTCACCCATTTGCTATTCGATATAGGATAGATCACTCCAACATCTAGGAGCTTCAGTATCTCCTTTTTCACAACCTCCATCATAGATGGGTTCAATCTTCGTTGTGCCTCTCTTGTTGGTTTTGACCCTTCCTCTAACAGAATCCGATGCATGCACATGGAATGGCTTATTCCCTTGATATTGGCAATTGTCCAACCAATTGCTGTCTTATGTTCTCTAAGCACCCGGATAAGTCTTTCTTCTTGCAAAGGTGTGAGCTCTTTTGCAATGATGACCGGTAATGTGTCCTTTTCACCTAAGAACACATATTTCAAATGATCCAGTAATGGTTTCATCTCCAAAGTTGGTGCCTGCAAAATGGAAAGTAGAAGTTTCTCATCAAATATAGGCAAGTCAATATAAGAAACATCATACCTTTTATCAAGATATGGCAACACTTGTAGAGATTCAATTTCCTCTTTCACATGTTCACTCAACATTAAACCCTCTTTATATTCAGAATTTTTCATGCCAAGGTGTTTGCAAATGGCTGTTTCCAAACTATGTTCACCATCTAGCTCATAAGCCTGCTGTATTAGGGAATCAATTATATCAATAGAAAAAATAGAGTGTACATCACTAGGGTATCTCATGGCCTCAAAAATATTAAAGCGAATTATCTCGCCATCAAATTCTATAGTAAGGATGCCATCATGCACATCTATTTTAGTCCTAGCTGTTTTTAAAAATGGCTCCCTAAAAGAATGGGTGTTGGATTAGAAAACTTCTCATCTTCCATCTCAAGAACATAGAAATCAGCGAGAAAAACCAATTCATTAACTTGCACTAGGACATCTTCTATGACTCCTCTAGGATAAGTGTTAGACCGGTCAGCAAGTTGTATTATAACACTAGATTCCTCTAATGATCCTAGATTCAATGAAGCATAAATTGAATATGGCATTACATTAATGAATGCTCCTAGATCTAGCATAGCACGCTCAAACCTGGTGTTCCTTATCTTACAAGGAATGGTAAACATACTTGGATCCTTGCATTTAGGTGGGAGTTTTTTTTTGAAGAACAACTGACACATTCTCCTCCATACTTACCTTTTCATTCCCTTTCAACTTCCATTTAGAAGTGCACAACTCTTTTAGAAATTTGGCATATCTTGGCACTTGCTTGATAGCATCTAGTAAAGGAATGTTCACCTCTACTTTCCGAAAGGTTTCAAAATTTCCTTCTCTTTCTCCTCCTTCTTGGATTTTGCTAACCTGTTAGGAAAAAGAGGAAGAGTTATAGAAGAAGGAAAAGGTGGAGGAGTTATATAAGAAGGAAAAGATGGTTTAGGAATTACCTTTTGTAGTGGCTCTTTGGGATGTGAAGATGATGCCATGGTGTTGTCCTCCCTTTGAGCACTATCTCTTTATGGTGTCTCAAGCTGTTTCCCACTTCTTAAAGTTACGACATTGGCATTTTCTCTAGGATTTACTATGGTTTGGGAAAGTAATTGTTTGGAATCCCTTGCTTGGTTTTGACTGATTGTTGTTGCCATTTGTCCAATTTGAGTCTCTATTTGGCTCATCCTTGTTGCCATTTGTCTGTTTGTATCCTTTATATCCTGTTGCATTTGCAATTGATTAGTAGTAAGAGATTTAACAAGATCTGCTAGAGACTCAACTAAATTTTGTGGTGGTGGCACTTGTTGTCGGGTTTGATATGGTTGTTGAACCTTTTGTTGATAACCCGATTGTCTATTGTCAAATGGTGGAGGAGTAGCTTGTGATTAGTTTCCTCCATAATTGAAGTTTGGATGATCCCTCCATCCTGGATTATAAGTGTTAGAGTAGGGATCATACTTTCTTGGTTGACCCGGAAATCCACCCATAGCATTAGCATGTTCATTTGGATCATCTTGAAGTGTTTGGTACATATCAGTTTGGTACCCCATGTTTGAACATATACCATAAGCCTTCACTTGCTGTATTAGACCTACATCCATTTGTTCCACAAGAGAAGTCAGTTTATCAAATTTTTGTTCAAGGGTTGATGTACTTACCTCATTGACTTTCTTAGGTTGTGGTGGTGGTTCATCTCTCATGTTGAATTGTTGTGAATTGGCTGCCATGTTGATGATGAGAAGTCTAGCAGCTTCAGGAGTTTTATCAACTAGTGCTCCCCCACTTCCTACATCTATCATGCGTCTCTCCATGGGCAAGAGACCTTCATAGAAATATCGGATGAGCAGTTGTTCACTTATCTGATGGTGCGGACATGATGCACAAAGTTTCTTGAACCTCTCCCAATATTCATACAAGGACTCTCCGTTGTATTGCCGAATCCCACATATTTCCTTTCTAATATTGATAGCCTTAGATACTAGGAAATATCTTTCCAAGAATGCTCTTTTCATCTCATTCCATGTAGTGATGGTCCCGGATGGTAGATAGTAAAGCCATTCCTTTGCCGAGTCAGCTAGAGAGAATGGGAATGCTCTTAACTTTATTTGCTCTTCCATGACTCCGGTTGGTCTCATGCTAGAACATACTACATGGAACTCCTTGAGGTGTTTATTTGGATCCTCTCTTGCAAAACCATGAAAAATTGGAAGAAGATGAATCAGGCCAGATTTTAATTCAAATGCTACCGCAAGAGTAGGATATTATATGCACAATGGTTGTTGATCCAAGTCCAGAGTGGCTAGCTCCTTAAGAGTTCAGTTGTTTGCTGCCATATCTCCTTGTTCTTCTTGGATGATTTTGATCAACTCTTTGTTTGTTCTTTGATGGTACGCTATGAATTCCCGAATTCTCCGAAGTCCTAAGTGATGTTCTTCTTCTTTGGGAGATTGGGATATTCACTAAAAAAGAAAACAAGAAAATAAACTAATTAAAACATAAAATAAGAGTAAACCAAATAACTAATAAACTAAAGAAATCAATCCCTGGCAACGGTGCCAAAAATTTGATGCACTCAAAAGAGTATATCTTATTTAATCCTTGCACTAAAAAGATCAATTGTAAAGTATAATGATTAGCAAGGGTCGAGTCCACAGGGATTGGTGTTTAGTTTAAGAATTATTAGTTTAAACTTAAATTCAATGAAAACAAAATAAAAGGGGAGTTTTTGAAACCAGTTTAAAATTAAAGCAATCACTAAAAAGTAAGAAAGCAAATAAATAAAAAGTGATCAGATGTGAGAAATATGGCTAAAGGTTCATTCTCCACCACTAGACAATATTATGAATCAATAATCAAATCTATCAATATCAATTATCTATCAAAGTTAACAACCGTAGATAACAACATCCTGTGTTACCCCAATCTTTCCTTAGTTCGTCGTTAAGCAGGATGAACGCCAATACTTAATCTCTAACTATCAAACAACATAGGATAAACATCTCTAAATTTAATTTGATAGCAGCCTTATGATGAGAAAGATAGGTTGATCTAAGCAACAAAAGCATGAACATGAATTGTTTAACTTAGGTTGTGTTCCACTTTGCAATTAGCGAAAACTTTAACATAATCATTAATCACAAATTGCCACTTATGAATATGATCAAGACTCCTAAACTAGCATTAGATTATTATCAAGATCTATCTAGTATGCATCCTAAACAAATCAAGATAAAAATCATAAATAATTCTTATGGAAGAACACAAGCAACTTTGATAGAAAACTAATAATTGATAGAATATGAAAATTAATTACAAAACATGTCTAGGGCTTTTAAATCACCCTTAACCAAAGAAAAATTTAGCCTTGCATAGGCATTGTCAACATAAACATGAATATTCAAAAGAAACTAAGAAGAAAAATAAAATAAAACTTAGAGAGAGAGAATAAGAAGAAGAAGAAGATTGATAAATAATCAAAAGCATGCCGATTGATAAATAATCAAAAGCATGCCATAGTTGGTGGCTCAAAAGATGGTATTTATAGAGCTTTCAAGTCTTGGAAACCCTTTCTTGCTAATCAAGGAAGCTAGGAGTCAAAGGAGTGCAAAATAGGCAAGTTTTACGAGTTTTGCGGTTTTTTTCGAATTTGAGGACAGAATGGTTGGCGCCGCGGTGTCGGAAAGTTCCGGCGCCGTGGCGCCAAGTACACTGATTTGCATGTTTTTGCTCACTAACGTCGGTTTTGTGACTGTTGCACTGGCTCGCACTTCATCGGCTGATTTGGATGACCATCCGTTGTCCGATTTAGGCATATAAACTATCATTGGAAAGGTATTCAAGTCAGCTTCAAATAATGACTTTAACATAATGAGTTCCTTGCAACAAGCTCCGGAGGTCAGATCTGCCTGATCATCTAGCACTAAGAATTTGATCTTTTTGACTTCCAAGTCTTCTTTCATCTTTTGATTGTGACTTTGTAAGCTCTTTAATATCATAATTGACATGTTTTGACTTCATCTCTTCCAAAATACCTATAATTCGTAAAAATATAATAATTTGTCAAGGAACTTAAGAATTAAAGCACAAAGTATAAGGAAATAATACATGAAAATTTATGCAATTACGCACTTATCAATTACACGGATTAAGACTCATAAACTAGCATTAGATAATTATCAAGATCTATCTAGTTGCGCACCTAAACAAATCAAGACAATATCATGAACAATTCTTATAGAAGAACACAATCAACTTTGATAGGAAACTAATGATAGATAAATCTAAAAATCAATTACAAAACTTGTCTAGGGCTTTGAAATCACCCTTAACCAAAGATGTTTAGCCTAACATAAGCATAGATAATATATACATAAAACTAAAAAGAAAATAAAAAAAAATGGAGAAGAAGAATAATAATGATGATCCCTTGAGTCTCCTCAAAAGATAATATAGTTTGTGGCTCAAAAGATGGTATTTATAGAGCTTTTTGACCTTGGAAACCCTTTCTTGCTAATCAAGGAAGCTAGGAGGCAAAAGAGTGCAAAATAGGCAAGTTTTACGAGTTTTGTGATTTTTTCTCGGTTTTGGAGGCAGTATGGTTGGCGTCACGGCGCCAAGTGGGCTGACTTGGTTGTTTTTGCTCACTGACTTCGGTTTCGAGACTGATGCACTATCTCGCACTTCGTCGGCTGATTTGGATGATCATCCGTTGTCCTATTTAGGCGTGTAAACTATCGTTGGAAAGGTATTTAAGTTAGCTTCAAAAGTCAAGAGGAAGTTTCTTCAAATAATGACTTTAACATAATGATTTCTTAGCAACAAGCTCCGGTGGTCAAATCTGCCTGATCATTTAGCACTAAGAATTTGATATTTTTGACTCCCAAGTCTTCTTCTATCTTTTGATTGTGACTTTGTAAGCTCTTTACCATCATTATTGAAATCTTTTGACTTCATTATTTTAAATATACCTATAATTCAAAAATATAATATAAGTAAACAAGATAATGATCGAAAACATAACAAAAACTAAAGGTAGAAAGGCATAAAATGTATATTTTATGAGCTTATCAAATACCCCCACACTTAGCTTTTTGCTATTCCTCGAGCAAAACAAAATAAAACAAAATTTAAGAAAATATAATCTAATCCAGTTTCGTAGGAAATCATGGTGGCACTTAGCATGTAACAACCGAGGTTACGTATAATCATGTAAAGTTAAATTCCGAAAATTTTAAGGACAAACTTGGAAATTTGTAAGAAGTTATAAGTGAAGGAAATAAAAGAAGAAAGGATCAAAATGAATATATTAAAAAAGTTTAGGGGCTTAATGGTTATTTATAAAAAGTTGAGGGACTAATATGCAATTATCCCAAAAACAAAACAAAATATCTCTTATATTCAATTGATCTCCCGAAAACACAAGAAATATTCATTCTCTTCTTCAAGTGGCAGCCGGCAGCCTCCCCTCTCAAATTTCTTCATCTCCTCCAACATTTCTCTTCAAGAACTCCACCAAAATCTCATCAACAATCACATCCAAGGTTAGTTTCTTGATAAATGCTTCATTTTCTTTAGATATTCTACTTGAGCATGCTAAGATCTTTGCTCCATAAACATGTTAAGGTCTGAAATCCATCTATTAAGTATGAATTTTACTCATTTTTGGTAAGAATTAAAAGGATTTGAAAGCATGAAGAAGAAAATGGGAAGAAAAAGCAAAACAGGGGAATCTGAGCATGCTTGCTGTTCGGATTTTCTGGGTTCGGTACATCTGGGTTTATATTTTTTTGATATTTTTCCTAGAAACTAGACTTCAATATGAGAATTTTGGTTTTTGAATCACCCAAAACCGATAAGCGGTTAAAAAGATAAAATTCGGTGAAGTTGGCTGTTCAGTGTGACCCCTGTTTCAGCATAGTTTCGGGTTTTATCAAATTTGATCAAAATTTTGTTCTAGTTGTATAAGTTACTTATTTTATTCATAAATTAGACATATTGTTTGAAATAAAACAATTGGAATCACTTCCAAATTCCTTAACAAACTCAAGTTATGATTTTTTTTATCTAACTTGATATTAAGGAATTTATTGCTTAAGAGAAATATAGTACTATTGATGGTTATGGATTATGAAAATCTCTAAGGCATGGAGTACTAGAAAGGAATTTGATAAGGACATGAATATGGAGTTGAATTTTGGAGAAAATGATTATGGAAATGATATTAAAAATTTGGGATATGTTGTTTGAGTATGAGAAACTAGTATTGACCTTGAGGGAAGATTATGAGATTTAAGTTGCATTCATAATTGTGTAATGCTTTGAGTATGTATAGATACTAATTATCGTTAATCTATAGACCACGTAGAGCTGACGTCACCTATGGATCCCGAAGTTTCAGATCGAAGTGTACAGTGAGATTATCTCAAGGATTGTGAGTAGATGACAACTATAGTTATTTGAAATTTCTTTAATTATAATTGTAATTGTTTTTGCATGATATTTATTTTATGTATTAAAGGTATATCCGATATATAATCATATGAGTTGATTTGTTATTAAAGTACATTTATTTCAAGAAATATTATATCGAGCAAGTTGGTTGATTTATGAAATATGATTATACATAGAATTTGACGTACATGGTTTTGGCTCCACCTGACTTAATGTATGAGATTATTCCCTTGACCGGAATACGGGAGCTGCGTGCTACGCCTTTGCGGCGGGAGCCACCTCCAGAGTCCTCATTTCTGTGATATTAAACAGGGATATGGGAGCTGCGTGCTACGCCTTTGTGGTGGGAGCCACCTCCAGAGTCCCTATCCTGTTATATTTGCCTTTTGGGGGCACATCATAGTGACACATATGCCTTTGGGGCGTCCTATGGTGGTATTGGCCTTTGGGGCCGGCTACTAGTATGCCTACATGGATATTGCCTGGTTATTTCATGGATGTATTCTTATTCATGACAGTAAGTTGGAGCCTAATTATACGTAACTTGATTTACTTCACATATTTAATACATTGATTTAATATTATAATATTGTTATACATTTGAAAAGCTTGCTACGTCTTTGAATTACTTATTATGGTTTTACTATTATTTATTTTGAAAATGTCAATTATGCTTTACAGACTACCATTATAGTTTTCAATGTTGTCTACTCACTGAGATATTCATATATCTCACCTTTTCATATTCAAATTTTCAGGTGACAGTTAGGTGTCGGGATTGCAACCTTCCTCTATTCTTTGCTTCAATTAGTATTTTGACGTGGTGGGCATCATACTAGAAATTTATTGAAGTCTTGATCTTTTGATGTTTTTATCTAGTAAACCTTGCTGAGATAGGTTTACTTTTGGATATATTATATGTATATATTTGAAGATATGAGACAATAGATCAGTATGTTTTGACTTGAGAATAAATTGATCATGGATAAATTTTGAATATGATGGATATATGTGATAATAGTATTGAGAAATATTGCTGGTTGAGGATATGAATTGAGTGTTATTTGCAGGAGGGTTTATAGTTGAGATAGAAAGGAAACTCTGCCGGATTTTAGGTAGATTATTCGGACAGGGTGTTACAATTTGGTATCAGAGCAAGGTTATAGGTCCTGTAGACTTAGAAACTGTTTGTTGAAGTATTAAAATATTGTCACTTGCGTAGAAAATCAGACACGATGCCACCACGTCGAAGAGGAAGGCCTAGAATCAATCTTCTACCCTAAAATAGGGATAGGAATAGAAATGTGAATATTGATGAGCAAATTAGAGAACAAGCTTTAGTTGCTGGTTCATCTTCTGTTGCTGCACCCTCAGTAGCACCCCCAGCAGCTAATCTTAATTTAGTTAAGGCAGTTGCGGCCTTGGGAAGAGTAATTCCCGCTTTGACTGTCCCTGCTGAAAAGGGGATAGTTGATTATTGTAAAGATCTGAAGAATATGGGTTGCAAGATTTTCACGGGGTCTTTGGAATCAGATTTAGCCAGGTCATGGCTACAAAAAATAAAATAAAATAAATTGAGACTACTTCCATTACTCTTTAGATTCGCGAGCCTATGAGATTACTATGTGTGGTGCAATTTTTGGAGGATCATGCACACACATGGTGGAAAATTACAGTGCAAAGGTATGCTGGACAACCTGCCATAACCTGGGCAGACTTTCGAAGAGAGTTTGAAGAAAAATACTATTCTCGGGCCTTGCGGGAAAAGAAATGGACTAAGTTTATGAATGTAAAATAGGGTGGTATGTCAGTAACAGGGTATGAGCAAAAGTTCAATGAACTATCAGAATTTGCTCCATCAATAGTAGCCAACGATGCTGATAGATGCAAGAAATTCCAAGATGGGCTACATGTTAGTATTCGAGATAGGTTGACGACCCTACTTAGATAAGTTTGTTATTGTTTTCATCGATGACATCCTAGTTTATTCCAGGAATAAGGATCATCATGTAAGCCATTTGAGAACGGTGTTGCAGACCATGCGTGAAAAGCAACTTTATGCTAAATTTTCCAAGTGTGAATTCTGGCTAGACAAAGTAGCATTCCTTGGTCATGTAGTATCTAAGGAAGGGATTTTTGTGTATCCACAAAAGATAGAAGCTGTAGTTGCTTGGAAAGACCCACTAATGTCACAGAAGTTAGGAGCTTTCTCGGATTGGCAGGGTACTATTGAAGATTCGTGGAAGGATTTTCCATGATTGCCTCTCCTTTGTCAAAACTAACAAGGAAGCATGCTAAGTTTGAGTGGACTGACGAATGTGAGCAAGCTTTCCAAGAGCTCAAGCGTAGATTGACCACAGCACCAGTTCTTACACTACCATCAGGGACTGGAAGCTTTGTGGTATATAGTGATGCCTCGAGGCGAGGTTTGGGTTGCATTTTGATGCAACATGGGAAGGTGATAGCTTATGCTTCTCGACAAATGAAACAGCATGAGCAAAACTATCCCACTCATGATTTAGAGTTGGCGGCAGTGGTGTTTGCACTGAAAATTTGGAGGCATTATTTATTTGGAGAAAAATGTACAATCTACACTAATCATAAGAGTCTGAAATATCTGATAGATCAGAAAGAATTAAATTTGAGGTAAAGGAGATGGTTGGAATTGATAAAAGATTATGACTGTGTAATTGACTACCACCCAGGAAAGGCCAATGTAGTGGCCGATGCTCTTAGTAGAAAGTCTTCTAGTTCTCTTGCTCATATTCGAGCAATTCAGAAACCCTTACAAAATGAGTTGAATTCTTTACCTTTAGAATTGATGATTGACGAGAATAATCTCCTGATAGCCCACTTGAAGGTTAAACCGATTCATATTGATTGGATACGTGAAGAACAGAATAATGACCATATGCTGGTAAAGTTAAAGCAAGAAGTAAGGGATGGTGTGAGGACTGACTTTCAAATAAAAGATGAGGATGTATTGATAATGAAAAATAGGCTTTGTGTGCCTCAGGATGAAGAACTCTGGAAGGTGATTTTGGAGGAAGCTCATAATGCACCATATGCGTTACATCCCGATAGTGTGAAGATGTATCGAATCTTAAGAGAACATTATTGGTGGCAAGGTATGAAACAGGACATAGCTGAGTTCGTTTCTAGATGCTTGGTATGCTAACAAATTAAAGCCGAGCATCAAAAACCTTATGGGAAATTGAACCCCCTACCTATTCCTCAATGGAAGTGGGAAGATATTGCTATGGATTTCGTTTCGGGATTACCAAGAACACAGTCTGGTTATGACAGCATTTGGGTGATTGTTGATCGTTTGACAAAATCAGCTCACTTTTTGCCAGTCAAGAAGACTTTTTCCATGGAAAGACTGGCTAAATTTTATGTGAACGAAATTGTTAGGTTACATGGTGCCCCAGTATCGATTGTATCTGATTGAGACCCCCGAATCACATCTCAATTTTGGCCAAGTTTGCAGAATGCTATGGGCACTAAACTCAAGTTCAGTACTGCTTTTCATCCTCAGACGGATGGACAATCTGAACGGACAATTCAAATTTTGGAAGATATGCTCAGATCTTGTATTATGGAATTCAAAGGAAACTGGGATGAACACTTGCCTCTAGCAGAGTTTGCGTATAACAATAGTTATCAGTCCAGCATCGACATGGCTCTGTTTGAAGCTTTATATGGAAGGAAGTGTAGAACTCCGGTGTGTTGGGATGATACAGATGAAAGAAAATTACTAGGTCCAGAAATTGTTATGATGACTGCAAACAAAGTTAAGGTAATTCGAAAAAAAAAAGATAAAAATAGCTCAAGATTGACAAAAGAGCTATGCAGATAATTGGAGAAAAGATTTAGAGTTTGAAGTTGGTGATATGATATTTTTGAAAGTGACTCATTGGAAGGGAGTAATCCGGTTTGGAAGACGAGGAAAGTTGGGTCCTCGATATATAGGGCCGTATGAGATCATTGAACGGATTGGCCCAGTTGCTTATAGATTGTCCTTACCAGAAGAATTGTCATGAATTCATAATGTGTTCCATGTTTCTATGCTCCGAAAGTACATTTTCGATTCTTCACATATATTGAAAGACTTACCTATGGAAATTGAGGAAAATTTAACTTATGAAGAGCAGCCGGTTGAGATTTTGGATAGAAAGGACCAAGTTCTAAGGACTAAGACTATTCCATTAGTGAAAGTTCTTTGGAGGAATCATTCATATGAAGAAGCTATATGGGAAAGGGACGAAGATATGCAGACTCAATATTCTCACTTGTTCAATCAAGCTGGTAAGTAAATTTCGAGGACGAAATTTTTCTAAGGGGGGTAAGTTGTAACAACCGAGGTTACGTATAATCATGTAAAGTTAAATTCCGAAAATTTTAAGGACAAACTTGGAAATTTGTAAGAAGTTATAAGTGAAGGAAATAAAAGAAGAAAGGATCAAAATGAATATATTAAAAAAGTTTAGGGGCTTAATGGTTATTTATAAAAAGTTGAGGGACTAATATGCAATTATCCCAAAAACAAAACAAAATATCTCTTATATTCAATTGATCTCCCGAAAACACAAGAAATATTCATTCTCTTCTTCAAGTGGCAGCCGGCAGCCTCCCCTCTCAAATTTCTTCATCTCCTCCAACATTTCTCTTCAAGAACTCCACCAAAATCTCATCAACAATCACATCCAAGGTTAGTTTCTTGATAAATGCTTCATTTTCTTTAGATATTCTACTTGAGCATGCTAAGATCTTTGCTCCATAAACATGTTAAGGTCTGAAATCCATCTATTAAGTATGAATTTTACTCATTTTTGGTAAGAATTAAAAGGATTTGAAAGCATGAAGAAGAAAATGGGAAGAAAAAGCAAAACAGGGGAATCTGAGCATGCTTGCTGTTCGGATTTTCTGGGTTCGGTACATCTGGGTTTATATTTTTTTGATATTTTTCCTAGAAACTAGACTTCAATATGAGAATTTTGGTTTTTGAATCACCCAAAACCGATAAGCGGTTAAAAAGATAAAATTCGGTGAAGTTGGCTGTTCAGTGTGACCCCTGTTTCAGCATAGTTTCGGGTTTTATCAAATTTGATCAAAATTTTGTTCTAGTTGTATAAGTTACTTATTTTATTCATAAATTATACATATTGGTTGAAATAAAACAATTGGAATCACTTCCAAATTCCTTACCAAACTCAAGTTATGATTTTTTTTTTATCTAACTTGATATTAAGGAATTTATTGCTTAAGAGAAATATAGTACTATTGATGGTTATGGATTATGAAAATCTCTAAGGCATGGAGTACTAGAAAGGAATTTGATAAGGACATGAATATGGAGTTGAATTTTGGAGAAAATGATTATGGAAATGATATTAAAAATTTGGGATATGTTGTTTGAGTATGAGAAACTAGTATTGACCTTGAGGGAAGATTATGAGATTTAAGTTGCATTCATAATTGTGTAATGCTTTGAGTATGTATAGATACTAATTATCGTTAATCTCTAGACCACGTAGAGCTGACGTCACCTATGGATCCCGAAGTTTCAGATCGAAGTGTACAGTGAGATTATCTCAAGGATTGTGAGTAGATGACAACTATAGTTATTTGAAATTTCTTTAATTATAATTGTAATTGTTTTTGCATGATATTTATTTTATGTATTAAAGGTATATCCGATATATAATCATATGAGTTGATTTGTTATTAAAGTACATTTATTTCAAGAAATATTATATCGAGCAAGTTGGTTGATTTATGAAATATGATTATACATAGAATTTGACGTACATGGTTTTGGCTCCACCTGACTTAATGTATGAGATTATTCCCTTGACCGGAATACGGGAGCTGCGTGCTACGCCTTTGCGGCGGGAGCCACCTCCAGAGTCCTCATTTCCGTGATATTAAACAGGGATATGGGAGCTGCGTGCTACGCCTTTGTGGTGGGAGCCACCTCCAGAGTCCCTATCCTGTTATATTTGCCTTTTGGGGGCACATCATAGTGACACATATGCCTTTGGGGCGTCCTATGGTGGTATTGGCCTTTGGGGCCGGCTACTAGTATGCCTACATGGATATTGCCTGGTTATTTCATGGATGTATTCTTATTCATGACAGTAAGTTGGAGCCCAATTATACGTAACTTGATTTACTTCACATATTTAATACATTGATTTAATATTATAATATTGTTATACATTTGAAAAGCTTGCTACGTCTTTGAATTACTCATTATGGTTTTACTATTATTTATTTTGAAAATGTCAATTATGCTTTACAGACTACCATTATAGTTTTCAATGTTGTCTACTCACTGAGATATTCATATATCTCACCTTTTCATATTCAAATTTTCAGGTGACAGTTAGGTGTCGGGATTGCAACCTTCCTCTATTCTTTGCTTCAATTAGTATTTTGACGTGGTGGGCATCATACTAGAAATTTATTGAAGTCTTGATCTTTTGATGTTTTTATCTAGTAAACCTTGCTGAGATAGGTTTACTTTTGGATATATTATATGTATATATTTGAAGATATGAGACAATAGATCAGTATGTTTTGACTTGAGAATAAATTGATCATGGATAAATTTTGAATATGATGGATATATGTGATAATAGTATTGAGAAATATTGCTGGTTGAGGATATGAATTGAGTGTTATTTGCAGGAGGGTTTATAGTTGAGATAGAAAGGAAACTCTGCCGGATTTTAGGTAGATTATTCGGACAGGGTGTTACATAGCATGTGACACAAGCCTTTAAACCCCTATGTGTCCCTAGTGGACGAGTTTAGTCTCGTGAGGGTTTACTAGGACGATACCCACAAACATTGAAAAATTAAAATAAAAATAAACTAACATATACTAAAAATAGTTACTCCTAATCCTTTCAATATAAATTAGAGAAAATCAATGGATAGATCTTATAAACTAATAATAGCTTAAAGAATTTCATAAAAATTCATGCTTGAATATAAATAGTTTGAATTAAGCCAATATTAACATAACATATCTCAATCAAAATAATGCATATTCAAACTTAATCTCAACTTCTCACATGGGATACTCTTAGTATTTTCACTCAATATAGTAGTGGTAAAGTGTTTACACTCAATCAACCTCATGAAAATAGTTCTACCATATGCTTGTTTGTCTACCTATTCTCCACTATTTAGATCATGCAACTTCATAAATCAAGAGATCTTTATTCAAGGTTGTAATAGGGCCAAGGGGTTGTAATGGGGTTAAAGAATAAAAGGATAAAGATATCACAAAGGTTTCAAAGATTTCATAGAGTTTAGAGACCTAATAAGATCATACAAATAAAACTTCTCAAAACTTTTATAAATCACATTATAACATAGGCTAAATATTCATGTTGAGCCTTTGCTTCATTCTAACCAACTTTGTAACATATTTTTCTTTAACAAAAGTTCAAGAGATGTTTCAAATTTTATTTTTTTAATATGGGAATGTATTTGACAATGATCCCTTTTTTTTTTTTTCTCTTGACTTTTTTTTTTCTTTTTTTCCCCCACACTTATCTTTTGTTTCCATCCCAAATTTTCAATAATTATCCCTTATTTTGCAATATGTCTCAAACATTCTAGTCTATCTTTAGAACAAGGGTAAAGATATAAATGTGTTTAGGCTAGGTGTAAGATGTGGTTACCAATAAAATAGCATATTCAATGTAGGCTCAAATTGGCTCACTAGGGGCATGTTCTCTTGGAACATCAATAGGGATGACTGTTTGGCCCTGGTTATAATCCTAATGCCTCAATCATATTCATGTTGTTACATGCATTAATATAGTCTCAAAAAGGTTTAAAGCAAGTTCTAGAGAATCATGTAATCATAAGAGCACTCAAGGAAGATATTAGATTGATATGTATAATGCATCAATCATATAACCTCAAAACTCACAAGGATGATTATACAAGTCAATATCAAGTCTAAACATGTTTCTTTCTCAATCAACATATCATATTAACAATAGCTCATGAAAAATAGTGATATCAAGCTTAATTCTCATGAAAATTTTACCACTAATGACCAGTTTTAGACCTATACAATTCATATCTCATCATTGTATTAAAAAAGAACTAAAACACACTAAAAATAATAATAATAATATTATTAAAGACTCAAAAAAAATAATAGCCAAAAATAAAAAAAAATCCTAAGTCCTTCCCCCACTTAATTCTTACATTGTCCTCAATGTAATGCTATTAACCTAAATGAAAAAAATCATGTGTAAGAGAAAAAAACTAATAACATAAGAATAGAAATAACTAAGACTCAAAACAAAACAGACTCATGCAACCTAAATAATCCTAAAATACTAAACAAACAATTAACAAATAAACATGAAAATAAAATAAAAAAATAATAAAAATAAAAATAATAAAAGGAAAAGGAAAAGAGAGCAAATCTGAGTATGGCAGGTTGGTAATTTCTTCATTAATTGGGCTGCCTTCCCAATTAGTACTTGAGTTAAGTTGTCCAACCTAACCAACACCCCTTCTTGGCTTTTTAGGCTTGTTAGGCTCATACATGAAACTTCCCAAATTTGTGCGTTTGATGGGAAGCTTTCTTTGCACAAAAGTGGATGCATTCTCCATTACAAGTATTATTCCATCATCTTTTGTAGTGCATTGCTCATCGAGGAATGGGGCATATTTTGGTACTTCTTGAATGACATCCACAAACAAGCTGTTTAACGTTTTCGGCATGTGTTGTTCATGTTCCTCCTCCTTGAACTTTGCGAATCTACTAGGAAAAGGTGGAGAAAAAACATTAGTAAAAATTGGAACCTTAAACGTTACCTCAAGTGTCGAAGTACTCTCATTTGGAATTGAAGCTTCATTATCTTCAAGGAGTAAATCCATCTTAAGTTCTTTCTGATCCTCGGGTTCCCTTGGATTTTTTGATTCGTCCTCAAGTTGTGTGGTACTAACATTCTCCTTTGGATCAATCATAGTTTGGGAAGGGAGTTGTTCATGTAGATCCTCAGATCCTTCTTCTACTCATCGCGCCACACCACTAGCCAATTGGCTCATTTGGGTTTCCAAATTCTGGATACTTACCTGAAGACTTGTCCTTGTTTCCTGAGTGTTTTCCTTTATTTTCTGTTGAAATTGTAAATTATTAGCAGCAAAAGTATTGACAAGGTCTTCTAAAGAAGTACCTGAACTTTGAGATGGGGGCTGCAAACATTCTTGAGACCATGGTTTATTGAAACTCAATGGATAATTGTAGTTGGCATAATGATCTATTTCTTGATTTGCAGATTATTAGCAGCAAAAGTATTGACAAGGTCTTCTAAAGAAGAACCTGAACTTTGAGTTGGGGGCTGCAAAAGATCTGGTTCTTGATACCATGATTGATTGCAGCTCGATGGATAATTGTAGTTGGCATAATGATCTATTTCTTGATAATTTCCTGAGTAGCCATAATTAGTATGATTCCGCCATCCCTCATTGTAAGTGTTTGGGAAAGCATCATATTGTTGTCCTTGGAACCCTTGATGGCTTTGGTATTCTCCCACATCATAGGCTGGTTCAAAATTATCTTTTTGATAGTATGGGCACCAACTGGTTGGATGATCCATCATGAAGCACACTCCACACTACCTTGATTGTTGAATCTTACTTATAGCCACTTGTTGAACTATGGAGATGAGATTGTCTAGTTGGTTCTGAAGTTTTGATGTAGCAGCTGCCATCACTTCTTGCTTGAAACCTGAAAAGAAAAATTTATATGTACAAGAAAAATAAAATTAATTACAACTGAAAATAAGAATAAACCAAGTAACGAATAAACTAAAGAAAACAATCCCCCGCAACGGCGCCAAAAACTTGATGCACTCAAAAGAGTATATCTTATTTAACCTTGCACTAAAAAGATCAATTGTAAAGTATAGTAGTTAGCAAGGGTCGAGTCCTCAGGGATTGAGTTTCAATTTATAAGTTATTAGTTTATCACTTAAGTTCAAAGACAATAAAAGAAAAGGGGGTTTTGAAATAATTAAAAGTAAAGAAAACAATAAAAGTAAGATGCAAATAAGTAAGAGGAAATCAAATATAAGAGAAATATGGTTAAGGTTTCATTCTCCACCACTAGACATCATTGAGAATCAATTTCAGATCTATCAAAATCAATAAACAATCAAAATTATCAACCGTAGATAACAATATTCTCTGCTACCCCAATCTTTCCTTACTTTGTCATTAAATAGAATAAGCTCTCTATTTAATCTCTAATTATCAAACAACCTAGAATAAGCTCTCTAAATTCAATTTGATAACAGCTTTATGATGAGAAAGATAGGTTGATCTAAGCAACAAACACGTAAGCTCGGATTGTTCAACTTATGTTATGTTCCACATTGTAATTCCCGAAAACCCAACATAATCATGAATTACAAATTGCCACTTATGAATAGGAAATCAAGACAATTACATGGATCAAGACTCCTAAACTAGCATTAGATAATTATCAAGATCTATCTAGTTGCGTACCTAAACAAATCAAGACAACATCATGAACAATTCTTATAGAAGAACACAATCAACTTTGATAGAAAACTAATGTTAGATAAATCTGAAAATCAATTACAAAACTTGTCTAGGGCTTAACAAAGAAGTTTAGCCTAACATAAGCATAGATAATATATACATAAAACTAAAAGAAAATAAAAAGAATGGAGAATAAGAATAATAATGATGATCCCTTGAGTCTCCTCAAAAGATAATGATAGTTTGTGGCTCAAAGATGGTATTTATAGAGCTTTTTGACCTTGGAAACCCTTTCTTGCTGATCAAGGAAGCTAGGAAGCAAAAGAGTGCAAAATAGGCAAGTTTTACGAGTTTTACAGTTTTTCTCGATTTTGGAGGCAGTAAGGTTGGCGCCGCGGAGCCAAGTGGGCTGACTTGGTTGTTTTTGCTCACTGACTTTGGTATCACGACTATGCACTATCTTGCACTTCGTCGGCTGATTTGAATGACCATCCGTTGTCTGATTTAGATGTGTAAACTATTGTTGGAAAGGTATTCAAGTCAGCTTCAAAAGTCAAAAGGAAGTTTCTTCAAATAATGATTTTAAAATAATGAGTTTTTAGCAACAAGCTCCGAAGGTCAAATCTGTCTGATCATCTAGCACTAAGAATTTGATCTTTTTGACTCCCAAGTCTTCTTCCATCTTTTGATTGTGACTTTGTAAGCTCTTTACCATCATTATTGATATCTTTTGACTTCATTCTTTTAAATATACCTATAATTCAAAAATATAATATAGATAAAGATCGAAAACATAACAAAAACTAAAGATAGAAAGGCATAAAATGTATATTTTATGAGCTTATCACCTACCAAGCAAATCCTTAGTGTCTTTTTTATCAGAGTTAATAGCATTAATTGTCCCCAAACTTTAGGATATATTTTATATTGGTCCTCAAATTTCAAAACGTATCAATCAAATCCTCGATCTTATAGTTTTGTATCAATGTGGTCCTTCCGTTAACAAAACCGTTAGAGTAGGTGTTAAATGACAGATGGCATGTGACGTGTAAATTATAAAAATGTCATCTGCTGATGTGGTCCTTTTTTTTTGTCTTGAGTTAATAGCACCAATGGTTCCCAAACTTTAAGACATATTTTATATTGGGCCTCAAACTTCAAAACGTATCAATCAGATCCTTTATTGAATTTTATATTTTATATTTTTCTTTCTCTTTTTTATAAATAAATAAAAAATAATTTATATTATAATTTAAATTAATTTTTTCAAAATATAATTAATTTATAAATATATAAAATATTTATTTAAATTAATTTTATAAAAACTATTTTGATTTTTTTTTTGTTTCTTTCCTTTTTCTCTTTTTTTATTCATTTTTTATTCATTATAAATAAACTAAAACATAAATAATAATTTATATTATATTATATTAAATTTATTTTTTAAATATTAAATAATTTATTATTACATTAATTTTTACTTAATTATTTATAAATTAATGTAAATAAATATTTTTTATATTTTTATAAATCATTTACTTTTTAAAATTTTAATTTAATTTAAATTATATTATAAATTATTATTTTTTTCTTCTTTGTATATATTTATTAAAAAGAAAAAAGTATAAAAAAACTTAAAATAATTTTTATAAAATTAATGTAAATAAATATTTTATATTTTTAATAAATTATTTAATATTTATAAATTTAATTTTGTATAATATAAATTATTATTTATGTTTTAGTTTATTTATAAAGAATATAAAATAAAAAAATAAAAAAGAAAAAGGAAAGAAACAAAAAAAGTAAAAATAGTTTTATAAAATTAATTTAAATAAATATTTTATATGTTTATAAATTAATTATATTTTCAAAAAATTAATTTAAATTATAATATAAATGATTTTTTATTTTTTGTATTTATTTATAAAAAAGAGAAAGGAAAATATAAAATATAAAAAAGAATAAAGGATCTGATTGATACGTTTTGAAGTTTGAGAACCAATATAAAATATGCCCTAAAGTTTGGGGACCATTAGTGCTATTAACTCAAGACAAAAAGAAGGACCACATGAGCAGATGGCAATTTTTTAATTTACAGGTCACATGCCATCTGTAATTTAACGCCTACTCTAACGGTTTGCTAACAGAAGGACCACATTGATACAAAACTATAAGATCGAGGTTCTGATTGATACGTTTTGAAATTTGGAAACCAATATAAAATATGCTTTAAAGTGTGAAGACCATTGGTGTCGCGACCTAAAAAATAACAAGTCTCATCACAAGACTTTGTTATTCGTTAAGCATGACATTAAAAAAAATCGAGGAAAAGTCGACTTAATTCCTCTTGAAAAATGAAGGTTTTGAAAATGACTTTGAAAAAGATATGGAGTCGCCACCAATCTTTTTTAGCTAGGTGTGATTGGCCACCTATTAAAACCGGTTTTATAAAATGTTTTAAAATTAATTAAAATATATTTTAAAACAAAAAAAAAAAACCAATTTGAAGTCTGCGTTTTAAACCAGAGAAATCAAAGAAGCGGGTTCGGGACTCGGTTACGTGTGGGGAAAGATTAGCACCCCCACAACGTCCGTATAAAACAATACCTTATTAATCGTGTGTTATCTCAAGTCTTGGTAAAAAGTCGGTTTTAAATTTAGTATTTCAAGTTAATTCCCAATTTAAAGAAAAATAATTCCATTTTTAATTGAAAATGATCCAGAATTTATAAATTCAAAATTTTCCTATATTCCCCAACAAACGTGGCAAAATATAGAAATTTTTATTAGTTTGGAAAACTTTCTGAATCATTCTTATTTTAAAGAATATATTCCGTTATAAATGATAATTGATGATATCCTCCCCAAAAAACCCGGCAGAGAACTCATGAATTATTTTAACTTGGGAGTATCTTTAATTTATTGAAAATCATTACCTTTTTCAAAACATTTTAAAAAAATATGAATATGTATGACATAAATAAAATGATATAGCAAAGTCTAAATAATATAATGCAACCTAAATGGTATGACATAATTTAAATGTCTTAGCATATTCTAAATGAAATGAAATGACTTAGGTTATATGATATATTCTAAATGAAATGAAATGACCTAGGTAACATGGTATATTCTATATGAAATATAATATCCTAAGTCATATGATATTTTCTATATGAAATGAAATAAATTAAATGACATGGCAAATATAAATGATATGGCATATAATCTAAATGACATGAAACATAAAATAATGCTATCATATAATATGCATGGAAATAAAAATAAAAATAATAATGCTTGAAAATAGTATATGCTAAATAATATGACAAAAATAACTAAAATAAAAAGCATAGCATATCATGAAATATTCAAAACCATATAACAAATAAAATAGTATAAAAAATTTAAATCAAAGATAATAACACCATCATGAAAATTAAACATAGCAAAAATTACATATTATGTAATATGCATGAATATGGAAAATGCAATGCATGAGAATGTATTTTTCCTTTAATTAAGGAAATTCGTGTCGCAACCTAAAAAATAACAAGTCTCATCGCAAGACTTTATTATTCGTTAAGCGTGACATTAAAAAAAAAAAGGAAAAGTCGACTTAATTCCTCTAGAAAAATAAATGTTTTGAAAATGACCTTGAAAAAGACATGGAGTCGCCACCAATCTTTTTTAGCTAGGTGTGATCGGCCACCTAATAAAACCGGTTTTATAAAATATTTTAAAATTAATTAAAACATTTTTAAAACCAATTTCAAGTCTGCGTTTTAAACCAGAGAAATCAAAGAAACAGGTTCGGGACTCGGTTACGTGCGGGGAAGGATTAAAACCCCCACAATGCCCGTATAAAACGGTACCTTATTAATCGTGTGTTATCTCAAGTCTCGGTAAAAATCGGTTTTAAATTTAGCATTTCAAGTTAATTCCCAATTTAAAGAAAAATAATTCCATTTTTAATTGAAAATGATCCGAAATTTATAAATTCAAAATTTTCCTATATTACCCAACAAACCTGGCAAAATATAGAAATTTTTATTAGTTTGGATAACTTTCCGAATCATTCTCATTTTAAAGAAGATATTCCGTTATTAATAATAATTGATGATATCCTCCCAGCAAACCCGGCAGAGAACTCATGAATTATTTTAACTCGGGAATATCTTTATTTTATTGAAAATCATTATCTTTTTTTTTGAAAATATTTAAAGAAATGAATATGTATATGCATGACATAAATAAAATGACATAGCAAAATCTAAATAATATAGTGCACCCTAAATGATATGATATGATTTAAATGTCTTAGCATATTCTAAATGAAATGAAATATCTTAATTTACATGACATATTCTAAATGAAATGACCTATGTGACATAATATATTCTATATGAAATGTAATATCCTAAGTCATATGATATATTCTAAATGAAATGAAATGACCTAGGTGACATAATATATTCTATATGAAATAAAATAACCTAGGTAACATAATATATTCTATATGAAATGAAATAATTTAAATGACATGGCAAGTATGAATGATATGGCATATAATTTAAATGACATGGAATATAAAATAATGCTATCATATAATATGCATGGAAATAAAAATGAAAATAATAATGCATGAACATAGTATATGCTAAATAATATAACAAAAAATATTATATAAAAAGCATAGGATATCATGAAATATTTCAAATCATATAATAAACAATATAACATAACTCAAAATCATAAAAATTATCATAGCAAAAATCACATATTATATAAAAGGCATGAATATGGAAAATGCAATGCATGAAAATGTATTTTTTTCCTTTAATTAGGGAAATCCGTATATCTAAAAAGATATCCGGCTACCTTAGGAAAATATGTCAAATTAAATATTCTAAAACCAAAATACTTTGTGATTGTTTGAAAACAATTTTGAAAAGCTTAAATTAAAAATAAAAACTGGGCTAAACATTTTTTTAAATGGCTCTAATTTCCTAAGTTTAAAATCTCGGACTTGACCACCCTTAACCCGAGACTTAAAAAATCATTTTTAGAGTTTAAAAAGGCTTAGAAACTACCCTAAGTCAGTAGCTAAACTTCCTAATCAGCCCCCTCTAAGTAACTTAACCAAAACAGAAAAGTGATTTTTCTTTAAATTCAATTCTGACTCCACTGTCCAGTTTTAAGCCACGATTTTTACCCTATTTTTAAAAATTCAAAAAATTCTAAACAACGTACTGGAGACTCAAGACATGTAAAACTATACGGGAAAAAATCAGCTTAATTTTCTGATTAAAGATGAATGCCCAGAAAAATCGGGAAAGTACGAGTACTGGGTGAAAAAACTGTTTTGCCAAAATACATTTTTGCCTTTGATAAAATCATTTAAAAATCAAAGTAAAAATATTTAAGACTCACAAAATGACTTACAAACAGTAGCTAAGACTTTTTAAAAGTTAGATAAAAATTGGCTAAGTAAAAAAAAAATCACAAAGGTAGAATAATCAATTTGACAAAACTTAATTTTCCACAAGTGTGCTCAAGAGAGCATGACTTTGAACTATTAATTGGCCTAAGTCATTAGTCAAGTGGCATGAACATGAAATGAATGAAAAATACAGAAAATATGTTGCATGAAATGCATGAGTGTAAACCTAAATGTCATGAAAAAATGCATGGCATCCATATAGTGACCTAGACCTAAATGAACTTGCATGGCATTTAATGCAACCTAGGTCTAAAATGCATGAACATGCATGGCAAAATAAACCTAACCTAACATCTAAAATATGCATGGCAATAACACAAACACAAAGCATGCTTAAACCAAAAACTCAACCAAATATCATGCAAATGCTAACCTATCAACTAACATAGCAAAAATGCACACATGATGCTAGAATAACATGATAGCCGAATGGCCTATGGTTCCTAACAAGCATGGCATTTTCACAAACACTTGGTATACTTAAACTAAATACTCAATCAAATGTCATGCAAATGCAAAGCCTATCCACTAACATGGCAAAATTGCACATACAATGTAAAACACATGGAGTAGCCGAATGGCCTCAAGCTCCAACAAGCATGGCATTTTCACAAACACTTGATATGCTAACATGCTCAACTAAAATATAACACTCAAATCATGCAAACACAAAGTAGAGATACTAAAAATAACAAGCATTTTCACAAACACTTGATATACTAACATGCTCAACTAAAATATAACACTCAAATCATGCAAACACAAGGTAGAGATACTCACAAGCATTTTCACAAACACTTGATATACTAAATATAAAAAAATCAACAAATTTAAACATTATGAAAACAAAAAATTAAAAATGCAAGAACATGATATTTAAATCATAAATGGCAACAAACAATGCAACCAAATTAAAATATGACTCAAGTATATGAAGTAGAATAACACTTAAAACATCAAGATTAAATAAAATAACATGATAAATTAAAGCAAAAACAGCAACCATAATAAAAAAAATGTAGGCCATTCGGCCATTAAAGAAAAATAAGAAAAAAAATTGTAAAAATTATTTAAGAAGGAGATGAAGAAGGAACTTAAGAAGAACATAAAAAAAAAACACTTATTTAAAAAGAAAAATCACCAAATAATAATCAAAATAGCAAAAACAAGAATGGAAAATCAAGAAAGTGCAAGAGTTGGTGCTCAAGAGCAACCTCAATAAGCTATATTTCAAGCTTTATCTCTTCAAACTTTCCTTTCATTTCTAAACTTTTTCTTTTTGCTTTCAACCAAGGAGAGAAAAACTAAAAAAAAAACTAAGCAGAAATCTCAAAATGAAGTCTCAAAATGAAAATTTATAATGCTGGCAGAATTTTACCTTTCTCCTCCCCTAGGATGTTGTCATTTTGATTCCCACCAACTTCCATCCAAGGGCTAGTGATTCAAGGTAAAAAATTATGAAATTATCACCCTTAGATTACCATATCAGCTGTCCATAATTACAGCTGTTCAAGAATAATGTTGACACTCTCCCTCCTCATGCATTGGCCTATGTGGCTTAATCACAATGGCTTGATCAAAAAAAATCTTTAACTAACTCTTAATTCTTGGCCATTTGATTGAAAAATCAGAAGTTTCCTCCTTCCTTTGGGCCTTGGCAGGCCAGCACTCTCTTTTCCAGCCCAAGTCTGATTTTTTGAAAGGCCAAAAGAAGCCCTTTTCGGTTGCTTGGGTGAAATGATCGTTTTGCCCCCCGGATGCAAATAAATGGCAAAAGGACTCAAAATTCAAAATTTATTTTTTTAATGCTTTAAAAATAATAAAATATTGAATTCTGGATGTTTTCAAAATTTTCAGAGTCCGTTTGCTATTTATTTGGATTTTTTCTTCCAAAAATGCCCTTTTATGCCCCCACATTTTACCATTTTTTAAACGAGCTCCAAATCAAGATTTTTCTTCACCAATATCTTCCAAATAATTTAAAAGTGTGATCTGGAAGTTTTTATAATTTTTTGAACTCATTTGGTATTTTTTCGAGATTTATCTGCGTGAATTACTGCATAGGGGCTTGGGATTTGGCCATTTTGCATACAAACTCCGAATCAAGATTTTATTCTGCAAATATCTTCCAAATAATTTAAAAATGATATTTGCAAAATTTCAAAATTTTTGGAGTCCATTTGCTATTTTTCCAGGATTTATCTTCTTGAATTATTGCATAAGAGACCCGGGATTTGGCCATTTTGCAAACGAACTCTGAATCAAGATTTTCTTTTGCCAATCTCTTCCAAATAATTTAAAAATGAGATTTTCAAATTTTTAGAAGATTTGGAGTTCATTTGCTATTTTTCCGGGATTTTCCTTCTTGAATTTCTGCATAAGAGACCCGACATTTGGCCATTTTGCAAACGAATTCCGGATCAAGATTTTATTTTGCAAATCTCTTCCAAATGATTTAAGAATGAGATTTGCAAATTTTAAGATTTTTCGGAGTCCATTTGCTATTTTTCCCAAATTTTCCAATTTTGCCCTTTTGCCTCCGAAACCCGGTTTTGCTCGAAACAAGTCCGATTTTCAGATTTTCTTCAAGCTGAGCCTTGGGATATCCCTTTTAAGTCATTCCTATCCATTGGGGGCTTTGGTCTTACCAAGTCGGGCCATTTCTGTGATTCTTCCCGATTTCACCGAAATCCACCAAAAACCCTAATTCTCGGTTTTCTCCCGGATTGACTTTCCTTTTGGTTTTCCTTTCAAGTGGCTTCTCCATTACCCGTATTCAGTGCTTATCTTTCATTTGGAACCCTCAATTTTGACCGATTGTTTAAGCACTTTTCCCCAAATTTCTCGGATTAGGGTTTCCTTTCTACTGAATCTCCAAATCCCAACTTTCGAACTCCATATCTTTTGATGTAGACCTCAGATTATCAAAATTCTTTCACCATTTTTTAATTTGAACT
Organism: Fremontodendron californicum; assembly: GCA_030761205.1. Classification (NCBI taxonomy): domain Eukaryota; kingdom Viridiplantae; phylum Streptophyta; class Magnoliopsida; order Malvales; family Malvaceae; genus Fremontodendron; species Fremontodendron californicum. The sequence goes on from JAULJL010000003.1 coordinate 31,004,512, forward strand.
TCAAATATTGATTTTGAAAGTGGGTTGACTTTTTCAGTAGTTGACTTTCTGGGGTTGACTTTTTCAAGGTTGACTTTTTTCGGGGTTGACTTTTTTCGGGGTTGACTTTTTATGCTCCCCCTCTTAAACTAAGTCTCGGAGTACCACCTGCAGGATGAAAAAAGTCGTTTTACATTCTGGAACCTCAATTTAGGAAGAAAACATACCTGTTTTAGTGGTCTGGACAAAATTAGGTGTCTACAGCTGCCCCTCTTTGGCTATTGCTGAGAATCAGGAATCAGGCAAAAATAAACAAACACTAATTTTGTACGTCAGTGAAATCACATGTGAAGGAAAGGGAAAAGGAAAGGGGTTTTCTTTTTCTTTTTTAATTTTTTTTTGGTTTTTTTTTTTTTTGAAAAAGCTGTAAATTGAAGATTTTGTCCTTAAATTAAATTCCCTGACTAATCAAGGCTCGACCCGTCTTAAGGAAACGAATTCGATTTGCAAGAAAAGAAATGACCTTGACGATGGTCTCGGGGTCTTAACCTGTCTTGTTCTCAGCTGTGTTTAAAATTCTGGGTATCTCCTCCAGAAGCTTCGGCTATCACCACCAAAGTCTTGCTCATTTTTAAAACTGTAAAACTCTGAATATCTGCACCAGAGGCTTTGGCTATCACCACCAAAGACTTTCTACCTTTTCAAAGGATTTAAAAACACTAGATATCTCCACAGAGGCTTCAGCTATCACAACCGAAGATTTTCTCCCTTTTCAAAAAAATTTAAACTCTGGATATCTCCACAGAGGCTTCGACTATCACTATCGAAGATTTTCTCACTATTTAAAATTTGTAAAATTCTGGGTATCTCCTCCAGAAGCTTCAGCTGTCACCACCAAAGACTTTCTCACTGTTTAAAATTTGTAAAAATTCTGGGTATCACCTCCAGAAGCTTCAGCTATCACCACCGAAGACTTTCTACCTTTTCAAAGGATTTTAAAACTCTGGATATCTCCACAGAGGCTTCAGCTATCACTACTGAAGATTTTCTCACTGTTTAAAATTTGTAAAATTCTGGGTATCTCCTCCAGAAGCTTCAGCTGCCACCACCAAAGACTTGTTCATTTTTTTTTATAAAAAAAAGTGTTAAAATTATGGGTTCGACGAGTTCAAAATAAAAGAAAGTACCTCGACGGTGGTCTCGGGCTCGACTTATTTGAGAAGCAAAACGAGTTCGATTATACCTGAAAGCTTTATGAGATGATACAAATGCTTCATGATGCAAATGCAAATGTCTTTAGTTGACGCAAATACTTCTTGATGTAGATGCAAATGACATAGATTGATGCAAATGCTTCTTGATGCAAATGTAAATGACTTGATTTGCTGCAAATTTTCTTGATTTAGATTCAAATAACTTAGATTGATGCAAATGCTTCTTGATGTAGATGCACATGTTGAATAAAATTCTGGGTAACTCCTCTAGAAGAAGATTTCTCATTTTTCAAAATTATAAAATCCTGGATATCTCCACCAGAGGCTTCAGCTATCACCACCGAAGACTTGTTCACTTTTAAAATTTGTAAAATTTTGGATATCCCCTCCAGAAGCTTTGGCTATCACCACCAAAGGTTTGCTCATTGTAAAAATCTGGGTAACTCCTCCAGAAGCTTTGGCTATCACCACCAAAGACTTGCTCATTGTAAAATTCTGGGTAACTCCTCCAGACGCTTCGGCTGTCACCACCAAAGGTTTGCTCATTGTAAAATTCTGGGTAACTCCTCTAGAAGCTTTGGCTATCACCACCAAAGGTTTGCTCATTGTAAAATTCTGGGTAACTCCTCCAGAGGCTTTGGCTATCACCACCAAAGGTTTGCTCATTGTAAAATTCTGGGTAACTCCTCCAGAAGCTTTAGATATCACCACCAAAGGTTTGCTCATTGTAAAATTCGTGTTGAAAATTATACCCAAAAGCTTTGCTCATGCTTCATGGTGCAAATGTAAATTGCTTGGATTGATGTAAATGTTTCTTGGTGCAAATGCAAATGGCCTGGATTGATGCCCATGTTTCATGATGTAGATGCCCCTACTAATTGTGTTCATGTAACTGGTTTATGAATGGTGTAACTAAAATTACCACACAATAATGAAAATGCAATGATTCTAGAAATGATGCAATTGCTTGAGATGACGCAAATGCGAATTCCATGAAGAATGTAAATGTAAAGGTAAAATGCAGATGCTTATGGAATAATGCCAATGCAAATACCCATGAATGATGCAAATGCTTGCCGACACTGTGCAGATGCAAAAGCTAGATAAAGAGATGAGTGCTTATGAGTGTGCCCCCGGTTGTTTTTCTAGACTTTGGCTTAGCCTTTCAAATTCATTTTTCCTCTTTAAATCAGAGTATATCTTCAATTCATTTTGGCTATTCTCTTTGCCCCAACAGTTTTCAAACTTTCATCAACAGAGATCTGAACCGGGTTCTATTTCTTTTTCTCATATCTGGAAGTCAAGATCTATCCTGGCAGTTCTATACCTTTGGGTTAGAAAAATCCTTTTCTCATGTCAACATCAAAATGGGTATTTCAAAAAAATATCTTTATTTGTTTTCTCATTTTGAAAACTTCTGAACAAAAAATATTAACCCCATAATGTGTGATGTACAAATCTTTTGAAGACTGATGATCATTGTTAGAAATTTCTCTAAGTATCAATCTGGGTTTTTTTAACTGGGATTGGCAAGGCTTGGTATAACAAGATTCTGGCTTTTCCAGGAAAACTTCATGAAAAAATGTATATCCCTTCTAGGCTCACAAATGGAAGAGGTTTTATAAATCATGAATTCATTGAGAACCAAGCAAATTCAACATTCTTTTAGTTTCCATATCAAGGCATTTTGACAAGCATCAAGATTAGATGGGATGTTTAAACGGAAAGTTTAATCTTGGAGGAAAAAAGTTTCAGTTTTTTGAAAACAATCCTCCGAATGAGAGTTGACAATATGAGAGGTTCAGGAATTCTTAAATGTTTCTCGATGACCATTTTTTTAAGATGACCTTCTCTTTTTGTGGTATCGGCACTTTCATAGATGACATCAAAAATTTTCAATTTACTCTAGACCGTCCATTTTTGGGTTTTCGCCCTAGAGTCCCATTCTTTCCAATTTTTCTCTCTCTTTTTTTGTTCTACCATACACTTGAGAATTCTAAATTCTTCCTTAGTGAAATGATAATTCGATAAGATGGGATGGGATAAAATCTGAGGAAAAACCTTTCAAATTAAATATTCATGCTTGATCAAAATGGACTTTTAAAGCACGTAATGTAGGCCATGGCTCAGGGTTCAGAAAGAAAGGATAAATAGGCCCAAAATATGTGTTTAAGGGTAATCAGATCAAGGATCATTTCTTGAGGAGGATTCTTTTTGAAACATTTGTCCCTTTTGGACTTTTCATTCCTTCGACTTTTACGTCTTTTCTTCTTCGTTATTGGCTTTCAATTTGCCATGTCTTTCACATTTTTTTTTTGCTTTCATTTTTCCCCATTCTTTTTTTCCGACAGAGTGAGCACGTATTTATTCGGGGCTCCATTTGCTTTGCATCTATCTTTGAGCTAGGATTCATTCCTCCATGTTCTCTAAAAGATCTTTCCTCACATTTGCCCTCCGGTTTAGAGGGTGATCCTTGATCAGGGTTCAAAGAAGAAAGAATTCTTTTGGCTCAAAAGGGGTGACTATGGATAATAATTTTTTCTTGTGAAAGGGATATGAAATATGGCCATTTCTCATATCAAGCACAAATATTCTCATTGAAAAGCAATCCTCAGGAGAAATATATAATCAAAATTTCATTTTGCAATTGAAATCATCTGAATTCTCATATGCATGATATCACAATTTTTTTTTATATCGCATGCCCCAATAATTCATGCGTTAGTCCATCCTTTTTCACCATGTATCCATCATTTCCACATATGATGCTCCAATTTGATTAACCATGAGAATTTGTATCCACGAGGAACGTAGCAAGTCTAGGTCTGTATTGAAAAGGCTGAGTTTCCAATTTGAGTTCTTTGAAGAGACAAGGAAAATATGACCTAAAAATGGGTTTTCTCTGGGATATGGGATAATCTGGTTTGGTCATTGTGCTCTAAGGTATTAATCATGAAGTGATGTTTGGGTAATTGAAGTTTTATGGTCATTGGAAAAAGGTCATGAATGGTTTTAGCACAATCTTGACACACATCAAATTATCAAAATCTAGATTCTTGAAAGAATGTCTCATTTGTTTGAATTTCAAGGAATTCGGAAAAATTTCAAAATGTTCGTTCCTTTGTTCATAGCCTAGACTAGGATTTACATCTTTGCTTATTCTGGAATGACAATGCTTTTATATTTTTTTGTGAAGTTCAATCATTCATATTCCTTGAAGCATTAGGTCTTTCAAGCGTTCTTGACTCAAGGGTTTAGGCATAGAGAAGCCTAAAAAAGAGGGGGAGAGTGTTGGGTCATTTCTAACAATGATCAACAATATTCTCGAGACTGTCCATTATTCAAAATTCCTTAATGCTTGTTTTTGCAAATTCAAATTATTGTTAAAACACAACAAACACAAAGCATTTAAAATTCAAAATTCATTTAATTCATGTAGATGTTAACATGAGACAAGTGCTTTCATCATCACAGTTATAGAACTACATGCGTCAAAAACCTAATATGATCATGCACCATGTTTCTTATGACACTTGGATTTCCCATCTTCAAAACTTATCGAACCAGCCTTGATGAGATCCCTGACCTTGTACTTCAAAGCGAGGAAGTTCTCTGTTGAGTGACCTTGATTGCCAGAATGATAAGCACAACACTCATTAGCATCATACCATCTCGGATAAGGGGGCTTCAGAGGCTCTAATTGCATGGGTGTCACAAGGTGATTCTGGATGAGTTGAGGTAATAGCTCACTGTATGTCACAGGAATCAGGTCAACCTGATTTCTTTTTCGCTTTTTATGCCCCCTTCGATTATTCCCAAGGGTGTTCGATTTATAAACAGATGTAAATTCTGGTGTAGTTGCAGTCATTGGTTGGTAGGGATAAAAACCTTGAGAGACATTGTTTAGGGTAGAGTAAAATGGCTGATACGAGGAGAATTGGAGAGGTGAGGCAAAGCCTTCCACGACTTAGGTATCTTCCTTTTTCTTTTCAGATGCCCCTTTTTTCTTGGTATTGGATGTTCTTTCTCCTTCAATTTTCCCATCCTTGATAGCATTCTCAATCATCTCCCCTGAAATTACCATGTCCGAAAAATTCTTCGTGGTGTTTCCGACAAGTATATCATAGTACGGGGCCTGCATTGTATTCACAAAAATGACAGTGGTTTCCTTTTGAGTTAAGGGCGGTTGTACTTGGGCGGCCAGGCTCATCCACCGTTGCGCATATTCTTTGAAGCTTTCAGTAGCTCTTTTCTTTATATTTTGCAAGGTGAGACGGTCAGGCGCCATGTCGGTCATATGCTTGTACTGGTTTAGAAAAACCCTAGCCAGGTCATTCCAAGAGCGAATCTGATCCTTACTCAACTGACTATACCACCTAATTGCGGATCCGCTGAGGCTATCCTGAAAGCAGTGAATCAAAAGGTTATCATTATCTATATGACTTGTCATCTTCCGGCAGAACAAAGTGATGTGGGCTGACTGATCGGTCGTCCCGTCATATTTCACAAAGTCAGGGATCTTGAACTTAGGAGGAATGACTAAATCGAGGACCAAACATCGTTCCTTCGCATCTAAACTCCCAAATACATCTGTACTTTCTACTACCCAGAGCCTTTCATCTAACAACTGATATTTCCTTTGGGAATCTGCCAACTCAACCTCATTTACTGCAACCATTTTCAACTTTCCTGTTCAGCTGGATCATTTGAGTTTAGGACATTGACGGGGTTAACAATGTTCTAGGCATCAATCATTACGACCTCATTCTGACCCTTTTGTGCCTCTGACCCTTTCCTGGCGACAAAGTTTCCAGTGTATCCTTTTCCCTTGATTACGGCGGACATCAGCTCTATCAATTTAGTCATCTAATCCTTAGATTCTGCTTGAGACTTTGCTAGTGTTCTCGCAATTCTTTCTGTTCTCTTTCCATTTTTTCCATTTGGGCAACTTGTTCATCCTCCATAGCACTAGCCTGTATTAAAGGGTACTCAGTACTTCTTATACCTCTGATTTGAAATGGAAATTCTTTCAAAGACTCTTAAAGCCAAGCCAACTTCTGTTTTATTTCCCCCAAATGTATGTCATGATGAATGAGCCATGATTGTCATTTGATGCATGTGAAGAATAAAAGAAATGATGTATGGACAAATATAGTGGAAACATGCTGACCATGTATGTAATAAATGCAATCACGATGCCAACATGTTGCAAGCAAAGAATAAACAACTCAACGCATGGATATATGCAATGAATAATCATGTACATTTTAGCATATTTCCCAATGAATAATCATATATCCTATGAATGCAACACGGTGTCAATTATGATACATGCAAACAATGAATGATTGGTACAGAGTATATACAAAGAAAATTATGCTGACCATGTGTGTCATGAATGCATCCTGATGTTAATATGACAGATTAATGCATAAGCATATACGGAGAAATCATACTGACTATGTTCGTCATGAATGCAATCCAAAGTTAACATGATGCATGTAACGAATAAACAAATTCATGCATGGATATATACAGAAAAATCATGCTGATTATGAATGCATGAATGCAACTTGATGCTAACATGATACATGTATGAATGTATGGTATGACCAATAATTGATCGGATGCAAAATGCAAAGGGGAAGATATCACGGAGGAAATAAGAATCGGAGGAACTTAATCATCAACATCTCATAAATTTGAAGCATAGTCAATTCATTCCCATATCAACGTTCACAATGGTATAAACCATGTTTTACAAAATTTGAGCAGTAGTTAAAACTGTCTTAACAAGCACTTTATTCTTCCTAGCATCCTAAGGCTATAAGAGCCGACTACTGAAAAAGTGAAATCCTATTACATCATATAAGACCGAAGTCTTTCCACCTCAAAGCTGTAAATCTCCCAATCCTAATGACGCTTTCCCAACCCTCTATCAAACAGCGTTGTTGGATCCAACCACTTGGCATCTATAAGAGATTGTACTTTCTTTTTGAATGCTATACAGTCTTCAATGCTATGGCTAGCAACTCCACAGTGATAATCACATCTTGCATTTGGATTATACCACTTTGGATATAGTGGTAACAGGGGTTTCAATGGGACACATGCAACCATGTAATTTTGGATCAGTATAGGGAGAAGCTCTCGATAGCTGATTGGAAAGGGATAAAAATGCCTTTGGGTCTTATCCTGGGGTTGCTTCTTAGTCACACATGGCCTAGGAGTTGGGGCACTTGGTGGTGGCACTAAGGTTCGAACCAGAGTGTTTACATGGAGATGTGGCGGAACAGCATGGTAAGGGTATCGATTTGGACACGGGGTCTTTGGAGGTTGTACATAGCTCGAGGTTCCTATCCCAGATGCTGGATAAGGTGATTGATGAGGGAAGCAATATGAACTAGCAGTTGTTGGTGATGGAGTGGGATTCAGGAATCCCGTAGTGGTCATCCCAATGGACGATTGGACCATAGTAGGGTGGGGATACTGGCTTGGACGTAGAACAGTTTGCAGGTATGGTACAGGATCCGAGGTTTCTATCTTTGGTATCAGGCTCTCAGGTTTAATCATTTTCACGATTTTGTCCATAATTTCATCAGGATTGCAACCTTTGTGGCATTGACAAGTGCAGGATCTAGCAAGGATTGTATGTTCTTGACCTAATGGTTTTGGTTGATCAAAGGCGATGCAAAGCCCTGAGAAAGTTCCTCTTTACTCTTACCCATATCCTCAAACATTTTCAGCAATTTGGCGAGTTGTTCTTTCATTTCCCGGATTTCATGTCCATATTCCTCTTGATTGCGTTCCAAAGCACCCAATCATTCCTTCGATTCATTCCTCATATCTCGAACCCTTTCGTGCAAATGAAAATGTCATGAGATTAATAATACAATTATGAGTGTACATGCTCTATTCCTATGTGCATGAATATACTGATGATTAATGCATGAACATATACAGAGAAATTATGGTGACTATGTATGCTATGGATGCAATCTAATGCCAATATGATGCATTTAAAACATGAATAAATTGATGCACAGGTATATACAAATAATGACTATGCATGTCATAAACGTATTCTACAATGAATGACCATGTATGCTATGATGTCAAAATGATACCTGCTAAGACTAAATGAACTAATACAAAGGTAGGTACAAAGAATGACCATGTATATAACAAATGTATTCTACAATGAATAACCATGCATGTTAGGACTGTGACATGATGTCAAAATAATACAAATAAATTAACCAATGATTACACAAAATTGGTGGGACCTAAATCTTGATTATTCAAAAATCTCATTATGCAAGATTTGCCTCCAAATTTATGATTTTTTGAAACATGTTTTTTTCTATGAAAAACCAATCATATTATTTTCAAAAGAATTTTGGGTAGTGGATCCTACTATGGTACAATATGCAAATGTTCATGTGACACTACCGGTTTTATGAAATCATCAAATGAAATTATTATTACCAACTGTTTATTGCAAAGAATGAAATCAATAATACAACCAAAATGTACATGCTCTATTCACATGCATGAAATGTGCAAAATGCAAAAATGCTTGAAAAATGATTTTTATTTTTTATTAAACATTTAATGAACATTTGCCCCAACAAATATCTACTTATATAGGTATCACAGTGCCTTTGGGATGGATTATCACATTTATTATGGGCGATGTACGTACATCGTTGCCCGATCTACAAAACTTCTTCAGAGAGTAAAATAGGTAACAAAAGGTTTAGAAATGTCCCTCCATGTGTTCCTATTTTAGGTATATCTAACGGAAACCCGGCATGGCTTCGCCTAGGTTCATTATATGAAAGTGAATTGGTTCTAAAGGCCCCGAATTGCTCCTCACTGTCGCCGGTGAAGGCTAGTAAGGCATCCCGATAAAAGCGGGTTCAATTCGTTAGAGTCTATTTCCCTAGCCCATGCGGATGGTTAATCACGAAGGCTTAGGTAATTTAGTACTCCGGAAGTGTTTCACTAGCCCATGCGGATTGTTAATCATGAAGGCTTAGTTACTTTGCTCCCACCTAAAAGGACGAAACCCGGGTATAGGGCTCATGATATGCAAATGCACATGTAGTGTGTGTGGAGGAACGACAAACCTTTCACCACCTATTCTACACCCCTTATTCTAAATGCCCCAGCTATTTATAAAAAAAAAAAAAAATATTCAAGAATATTGTAACGCATTAACCAACAAGTAATTATAATATACAACCTTAAATAACTAGAGAACAATAATAAAATGCATGCACATGAGTATGGACATATTAAAAACATTTTATTATTTTCAAAATTCTCCTTATTAAAAAAATGTGAGAATTAAAATTAAATACCAATTAAACCAACAAAACCTAGACTATGATAACATACGACTAATTCTAGGCCTGACTCTCTAATAATCCCCAGTGGAATCGCCAAGCTATCGCAACCTAAAAAATAACAAGTCTCATCGCAAGACTTTATTATTCGTTAAGCATGACATTAAAAAAAACGAGGAAAAGTCGACATAATTCCTCTAGAAAAATAAATGTTTTGAAAACGACCTTGAAAAAGACATGGAGTCGCCACCAATCTTTTTTAGCTAGGTGTGATCGGCCACCTAATAAAACTGGTTTTATAAAATATTTTAAAAATTAATTAAAACATTTTAAAAACCAATTTCAAGTCTGCGTTTTAAACCAGAGAAATCAAAGAAACAGGTTTAGGACTTGGTTACGTGCGGGGAAGGATTAACACCCCCACAACGCCCGTATAAAACGGTACCTTATTAATCGTGTGTTATCTCAAGTCTCGGTAAAAATCGGTTTTAAATTTAGCATTTCAAGTTAATTCCCAATTTAAAGAAAAATAATTCCATTTTTAATTGAAAATGATCTGGAATTTATAAATTCAAAATTTTCCTATATTCCCCAACGAACGTGACAAAATATAGAAATTTTTATTAGTTTGGAAAACTTTCCGAATCATTCTCATTTTAAAGAAGATATTCCATTATTAATAATAATTGATGATATCTTCCCCAACAAACCCGACAGAGAACTCATGAATTATTTTAACTCGGGAATATCTTTATTTTATTGAAAATCATTATCTTTTTTTTGAAAACATTTAAAAGAAATGAATACGTATATGCATGACATAAATAAAATGACATAGCAAAATCTAAATCATATAGTGCACCCTAAATGATATGATTTAAATGTCTTAGCATATTCTAAATGAAATGAAATATCTTAAGTTACATGACATTTTCTAAATGAAATGAAATGACCTAGGTGACATAATATATTCTATATGAAATGTAATATCCTAAGTCATATGATATATTCTAAATGAAATGAAATGACCTAGGTGACATAATATATTCTATATGAAATAAAATAACCTAGGTAACATAATATATTCTATATGAAATGAAATAATTTAAATGACATGGCAAGTATGAATGATATGGCATATAATTTAAATGACATGGAATATAAAATAATGCTATCATATAATATGCATGGAAATAAAAATGAAAATAATAATGCATGAACATAGTATATACTAAATAATATAACAAAAAATATTATATAAAAAGCATAGGATATCATGAAATATTCCAAATCATATAATAAACAATATAACATAACTCAAAATCATAACAATGTCATAAAAATTATCATAGCAAAAATCACATATTATATAAAATGCATGAATATGGAAAAGGCAATGCATGAAAATGTATTTTTTTCCTTTAATTAAGGAAATCCGTATATCTAAAACGATATCCGGCTACCTTAGGAAAATATGTCAAATTAAATATTCTAAAACCAAAATATTTTGTGATTGTTTGAAAACAATTTTGAAAAGCTTAAATTAAAAATAAAAACTCGGCTAAACCTTTTTTTAAATGGCTCTAATTTCCTAAGTTTAAAATCCCGGACTTGACCACCCTTAACCCAAGACTTAAAAAATCATTTTTAGAGTTTAAAAAGGCTTAGAAACTACCCTAAGTCAGTAGCTAAACTTCCTAATCAGCCCCCTCTAAGTAACTTAACCAAAACAGAAAAATGATTTTTCTTTAAATTCAATTCTGACTCCACTGTCCAGTTTTAAGCCACGATTTTTTACCCTATTTTTAAAAATTCAAAAAATTATAAAAAAGTACTGGAGACTCAGGACATGTAAAAATATATGGGAAAAATCAGATTAATTTTCTGATTAAAGATGAATGCCCAGAAAAATCGAGAAAGTATGAGTACTGGGTGAAAAAGCTGTTTTGCCAAAATACATTTTTGCCTTTGATAAAATCATTTAAAAATCAAAGTAAAAATATTTAATACTCAAAAAATGACTTACAAACAGTAGCTAAGACTTTTTAAAAGTTAGATAAAAATTGGCTAAGTAAAAAAAATCACAAAGGTAGAATAATCAATTTGACAAAACTTAATTTTCCACAAGTGTGCTCAAGAGAGCATGACTTTGAACCATTAATTGGCCTAAGTCATTATTCAAGTGGCATGAACATGAAATGCATGAGACAATACAGCAAACATAATGCATGAAATGCATGAGCTTAAACCTAAATGTCATGAAAAACTGCATGGCATTCATAAAGTGACCTAGACCTAAATGAACTTGCATGGCATTTAATGCAACCTAGACCTAAAATGCATGAACATGCATGGCAAATAAACCTAATTTAATAACTAAAATCTACATGGCATTTTCACAAACACAAAGCATGCTTAAACCAAAAACTCAACCAAATATCATGCAAATGCTAACCTATCAACTAACATAGCAAAAATGCACACATGATGCTAGAATAACATGATAGCCGAATGGCCTATGGTTCCTAACAAGCATGGCATTTTCACAAACACTTGGTATACTTAAACTAAATACTCAATCAAATGTCATGCAAATGCAAAGCCTATCCACTAACATGGCAAAAATGCACATACAATGTAAAACACATGGAGTAGCCGAATGGCCTCAAGCTCTAACAAGCATGGCATTTTCACAAACACTTGATATGCTAACATGCTCAACTAAAATATAACACTCAAATCATGCAAACACAAAGTAGAGATACTAAAAATAACAAGCATTTTCACAAACACTTGATATACTAACATGCTCAACTAAAATATAACACTCAAATCATGCAAACACAAGGTAAAGATACTCACAAGCATTTTCACAAACACTTGATATACTAAATATAAAACATCAACAAATTTAAACATTATGAAAACAGAAAATTAAAAATGCAAGAACATGATATTTAAATCATAAATGGCAACAAACAAAGCAACCAAATTAAAATTCGACTCAAGTATATGAAGTAGAATAACACTTAAAACGTCAAGATTAAATAAAATAACATGAATAACATGATAAATTAAAGCAAAAACAGCAACCATAATAAAAAATATGTAGGCCATTCGGCCATTAAAGAAAAATAAGAAAAAAATTTGTAAAAATTATTTAAGAAGGAGATGAAGAAGGAACTTAAGAAGAACATAAAAAAAAAACTTATTTAAAAAGAAAACTCACCAAATAATAATCAAAATAGCAAAAACAAGAATGGAAAATCAAGAAAGTGCAAGAGTTGGTGCTCAAGAGCAACCTCAAGAAGCTATATTTCAAGCTTTATCTCTTGAAACTTTTCTTTCTTTTCTAAACTTTTTCTTTTTGCTTTCAACCAAGGAGAGAAAAACTAAGAAGAAATCTCAAAATGAAAATTCTGCATCCTCTTATAATGCTGGCAGAATTTTACCTCTCTCCTCCCCTAGGATGTTGTCATTTTGATTCCCACCAACTTCCATCCAAGGGCTAGTGATTCAAGGTGAAAAATTATGAAATTATCACCCTTAGATTAGCATATCAGCTGTCCATAATTACAGCTATTCAAGAATTATGTTGACACTCTCCCTCCTCATGCATTGGCCTATGTGGCTTAATCACAATGGGTTGATCAAAAAAAAATCTCTAACTCTTAATTCTTGGCCATTTAATTGAAAAATCAGAAGTTTCCTCCTTCCTTTGGGCCTTGGCAGGCCAGCACTTTCTTTTCCAGCCCAATTCTGATTTTTTGAAAGGCCAAAAGAAGCCTTTTTCAATTGCTTGGGTGAAATGACCGTTTGCCCCCCGGATGCAAATAAATGGCAAACGGACTCCAAATTCAAATTTTATTTTTTTAATGCTTTAAAAATAATAAAATATTGAATTCTGGATGTTTTCAAAATTTTTCGAGTCCGTTTGCTATTTATTTGGATTTTTTCTTCCAAAAATGCCTTTTTATGCCCCCACATTTTACCATTTCTTAAACGAGCTCCAAATCAATATTTTTCTTCACCAATCTCTTCTAGATAATTTAAAAGTGTGATCTGAAAGTTTTCATAATTTTTGGAACTCATTTGGTATTTTTTTCGGGATTTATCTACGTGAATTACTGCATAGGGGCTCGGGATTTGGCCATTTTGCAAACGAACTCCGAATCAAGATTTTCTTTTGCCAATCTCTTCCAAATAATTTAAAAATGAGATTTGCAAAATTTCAAAATTTTTGGAGTCCATTTGCTATTTTCCGGGATTTATCTTCTTGAATTATTACATAGAAGACCGGGGATTTGGCCATTTTGCAAACGAACTCCGAATCAAGATTTTATTTCGCCAATCTCTTCCAAATAATTTAAAAATGATATTTACAAATTTTCAGAAGATTTGGAGTTCATTTTCTATTTTTTCGGGATTTTCCTTCTTGAATTTCTACATAAGAAACCCGAGATTTGGCCATTTTGCAAACGAATTCCGAATCAAGATTTTCTTTTGAAAATCTCTTCCAAATGATTTAAAAATGAGATTTTCAAATTTTCAGAATTTTCGGAGTCCATTTGCTATTTTCCCCAAATTTTTTAATTTTGCCCTTTTGCCTCCGAAACCCGGTTTTGCTCGAAACAAGTCCAATTTTTAGATTTTCTTCAAGCTGAGCCTTGGGCTATCCCTTTTAAATCATTCCTCATCCATTGGGGGCTTTGGTCTTACCAAGTCGGGCCATTTCTGTGATTCTTCCCGATTTCACCGAAATCCACCAAAAACCCTAATTCTCGGTTTTCTCCCGGATTGACTTTCCTTTTGGTTTTCCTTTCAAGTGGCTTCTCCATTACCCGTAGTCAGTGCTTATCTTTCATTTGGAACGCTCAATTTCGACCAATTCGATCGTTTAAGCACTTTTCCCTAAATTTCTCAGATTAGGGTTTCCTTTCTACTGAATCTCCAAATCCCAACTTTCGAACTCCATATCTTTCGATGTAGACCTCGGATTATCAAAATTCTTTCACCATTTTTTAATTTAAACTTCAAATCTTGATTTTGAAAGTAGGTTGACTTTTTCAGTAGTTGACTTTTCGGGGTTAACTTTTTTGGGGTTGACTTTTTTCGAGTTGATTTTTTTTTGAGTTTGACTTTTTATGCTCACCCTCTTAAACTAAGTCTCGGTGTACCACCTGTAGGATGAAAAAAGTCGTTTTACATTCTGAAACCTCAATTTAGGAAGAAAATATACCTGTTTTAGTGGTCCGGACAAAATTAGGTGTTTACACGTATATCTAAAAAGATATCCGGCTACCTTAGGAAAATATATCAAATTAAACATTCTAAAACCAAAATACTTTGTGATTGTTTGAAAACAATTTTGAAAAGCTTAGATTAAAAATAAAAACCTAGCTAAACCCTTTTTTAAATGGCTCTAATTTCCTAAATTTAAAATCCCGGACTTGACCACCCTTAACCCGATACTTAAAAAATCATTTTTAGAGTTTAAAAAGGCTTAGAAACTACCCTGAGTCAGTAGCTAAACTTCCTAATCAGCCCTCTCTAAGTAACTTAACCAAAACAGAAAAATGATCTTCCTTCAAATTCAATTCTGACTCCACTGTCCAGTTTTAAAGAACGATTTTTTACCCTATTTTTAAAAATTCAAAAAAATCTAAAAAAAATACTAGAGACTCAGGACACGAAAACTACACAGGAAAAAATCGGCTTAATTTTTTTCTTAAAGATGACTGTCCAAAAAAATTGGGAAAGTACGAGTACTGGGTGAAAAAACTGTTTTGCCAAAACACATTCTTTTACCTTTGATAAAATCATTTAAAAATCAAAGTAAAAATATTGAAGACTCTCTAAATGACTCACAAACAGTAGCTAACACTTTTAAAAAGTTAGGCAAAAAATTGCTAAGTAAAAAAAATCACAAAGGTAGAATAATCAATTTGACAACTCTTTAATTTTCCACAAGTATGCTCAAGTGAGCATGACTTTGAACCATTTATTGGCCTAAGTCATAAGTCAAGTGGCAAGAACATGAAATGCATGAAGAATATAGCAAATATGATGCATGAAATGCATGATTTAAAATCTAAATGACATGAAAAATGCATGGCATCAATAAAATGACCTAGACCTAAATGAACTTGCATGGCATTTAATGCAACCTAGGTCTAAAATGCATGAATATGCATGGCAAAACAAACCAATCCTAAACCTAAAATATGCATGGCAATAACACAAAGATATGGCATGCTTAAACAAAATACTCAACCAAATATCATGAAAATACAAACCTATCAACTAACATAACAAAAATGCACACACAAAGCATACAACATAGGGTGGCCGAATGGTCTCATGCTTAAAATGAGCATGGCATTTTCACAAACACATGATATACTAACATGCATAGCTAAGTATCGCAACCTAAAAAATAACAAGTCTCATCGCAAGACTTTATTAGTCGTTAAGTGTGACATTAAAAAAACCCGAGGAAAAGTCGACTTAATTCCTCTTGAAAAATGAAGGTTTTGAAAATGACCTTGGAAAAAACATGGAGTCGCCACCAATCTTTTTTAGCTAGGTGTGATCAGTCACATATTAAAACCGGTTTTATAAAATATTTTAAAATTAATTAAAAAATTTTTAAAACCAATTTCAAGTCTGCGTTTTAAACCAGAGAAATCAAAGAAACGGGTTTGGGACTCGGTTACGTGTGGGGAAGGATTAGCACCCCCACAAATCCCGTATAAAACAGTACCATATTAATCATGTGTTATCTCAAGTCTCGGTGAAAAAGTCGGTTTTAAATTTAGTATTTCAAGTTAATTCCCAATTTAAAGAAAAATAATTCCATTTTTAATCGAAAATGATTCGGAATTTATAAATTCAAAATTTTCCTATATTCGCCAACAAACATGGCAAAATGTAGAAATTTTTATTAATTTGGAAAAACTTTCCAAATCATTCTTATTTTAAAGAAGATATTCCGTTATTAATGATAATTGATGGTATCCTCTCCAGCAAACCCGGCAGAGAACTCATGAATTATTTTAATCGGAAATATCTTTATTTTATTGAAAATATTACCTTTTTGAAAACATTTTAAAAATATGAATATGAATATGTATGACATAAATAAAATGACATAGCAAAGTCTAAATAATATAATGCAACCTAAATGATATGATATAATTTAAATGTCTTAGCATATTGTAAATGAAATGAAATATCCTAAGTTATACGATATATTCTAAATGAAATGAAATGACCTAGGTAACATAATATATTC
Organism: Fremontodendron californicum; assembly: GCA_030761205.1. NCBI lineage: Eukaryota > Viridiplantae > Streptophyta > Magnoliopsida > Malvales > Malvaceae > Fremontodendron > Fremontodendron californicum. The sequence goes on from JAULJL010000003.1 coordinate 31,021,350, forward strand.
TACATGAAATGAAATGACCTAGGTAACATAATATATTCTATATGAAATGAAATAATTTAAATGACATGGCAAATATAAATGATACGGCATATAATTTAAATGACATGGAATATAAAATAATGCTATCATATAATATGCATGAAAATAAAAATGAAAATAATAATGCATGAACATAGTATATGCTAAATAATATGATAAAAAATAACTAAATAAAAAGCATACGATATCATGAAATATTCAAAACCATATAATAAACAATATACCATCAAAAAATATAAATCAAAATAATAACAATACCATAGAAATTATCATAGCAAAAATCACATATTATATACAATGCATGAATATGGAAAATGCAATGCATGAAAGTGTATTTTTTCCTTTAATTAAGGAAATCCGTATATCTAAAAAGATATCCGGCTACTTAGGAAAATATATCAAATTAAATATTCTAAAATCAAAATACTTTGTGTTTGTTTGAAAACAATTTTGAAAAGCTTAGATTAAAAATAAAAACTTTGGCTAAACCCTTTTTAAATGGCTCTAATTTCCTAAGTTGAAAATCCCGGACTTGACCACCTTTAACCCGAGACTTAAAAAATCATTTTTAGAGTTTAAAAAGGCTTAGAAACTACCCTAAGTCAGTAGCTAAACTTCCTAATCAGCCCCCTCTAAGTAACTTAACCAAAACAGAAAAATGATTTTCCTTCAAATTCAATTTTGACTCCACTATCCAGTTTTAAATCACGATTTTTTACCCTATTTTTAAAAATGCCAAAAATCTAAAAAAATACTAGAGACTCAGGATATGTAAAACTACGCAGGAAAAAATCAGCTTAATTTTTTGATTAAAGTTGACTACCCAGAAAAATCGAGAAAGTACGAGTACTGGGTGAAAAAACCGTTTTGCCAAAACACATATTTTTGCCTTTGATAAAATCATTTAAAAATCAAAGTAAAAATATTTAAGACTCTCTAAATGACTCACAAACAGTAGTTAACACTTTTGAAAAGTAAGATAAAAATTGGCTAAGTAAAAAAAAATCACAAAGGTAGAATAATCAATTTGACAACTCTTTAATTTTCCACAAGTATGCTCAAGAGATCATGACTTTGAACCATTGATTGGCCTAAATCATAAGTCAAGTGGTACGGATATGAAATGCATGAAAGATACAGAAAATATGATGCATGAAATGCATGATTTTAAGCGTAAATGTCATGAAAAATGCATGGCATCAATAAAATGACCTAGACCTAAATGAACTTGCATGGCATTTAATGCAACCTAGGTCTAAAATGCATGGATATGCATGACAAAACAAACCAATCCTACATCTAAAGTATGCATGGAAATAACACAAACACAAGGCATGCTTAAACAAAATACTCAACCAAATGTCATGAAAATGCAAACCTATCAGCTAACATAACAAAAATGCACACACAAAGCAAATAAAGTGAAGTGGCCGAATAGCCTCATGTTCAAAATGAGCATGGCATTTTCACAAACACTTGATATACTAACATACTTAACTAAAGAATAACACTCAAATCATGCAAATGTAAAGTAGAGGCATGAAAACCAACAAGCATTTTCACAAACACATGGATTTCAAAATATAAAACATAACAAACTTAAACATTTTGAAAACAGAAAATCAAAAATGCAAGAACATGATAATAGACTCATAAATGGAAATAAGCAAGCAACCACATTAAAACAAACTTCAAGTCTATGTAGTAGAAGAAGATTTAAAGCATCAAAACTTATTTAATATAAAAAATAACATGAAATAACAAAGCAAACAGCAACTAAAAAACAAACTGGGCTATTCGGCCACTACAAAAAACAAAGGAAAAAAAAATATTTCAAGAGCTTTTTATAAGAAAGGATAAAGAAGGAACTTCAAGAAGAACATTAAAAACATTTATTTAAAAAGAAAAATATAAAGAAACTCACCAAAATAATAATCAAAACAGCAAATCAAGAATGGAAAATCAAAGAAAGTGCAAGAGTATGGTGCTAAAAGCAACCTCTAGAAGCTATCTTTCAAGCTTTCTCTCTTCTAACTTTCTTTTCTTTTCTTTTTGCTACTCAACAATAGAGAGAAAATCAGCCAAAAGCAAGAGAGAATAGAGAATGAGAGTATTCTGAAAATGAAAGAAAGAAATCCCCTTGTAGTGGCCGAAATCCCCCTCTCTCTCTATGCTAGGATGTTGTCATTTTTCCATCAACCAATTTTCATCCAAGGGCTATTGATCCAAGATGTTTAAAACATGAAATTATCACCCTTATATTAGGCCATCAGCTATCCACAATTACATCTGTTCAAGAATCTTAAGCCATTATGTTGACACTCTCCCTCTTCATGCATTAGTCCATGTGGCTTATTTGCAAAGGCTTGATCAAAAAATCACTAACTAACTCTTCATTGTTGGCCTTTTAATTAAAAAAATCAGAAACCTCCTACCCATATTTGGGCCTTGGCCGGCCAGCCCCCTTTCCTTCCAGCCCATGTTTGCTTTTTTTAAAAGGCAAGAAGAGCCCTTTCGGTTTCTTGGGTAAAATGACATTTTTGCCCCCCGAATGTAAATAAATGGAAAACGGACTCCAAACTCAAATTTTCTTCTTTCAATACTTTAAAAATAATAAAAAATTTAATTCTGGAAGTTTTCAAAATTTTTCGAGTCCATTTGCTATTTATTTGGATTTTTTCTTCCAAAATTACCCTTTTATGCCCCCAAATTTTACCATTTTTCAAACAAGTTCCAAATCAAGATTTTTCTTCACCAATATATTCAAAATAATTTAAAAGTATGATCTGGAAGTTTTCATAATTTTTGGAACTCATTTGGTATTTTTTCAGGATTTATCTACTTGAATTATTGCATAGGGGGCCCGGGATTTGGCCATTTTGCAAACGAACTCCGAATCAAGATTTTCTTTCTCCAATCTCTTCCAAAAAATTTAAAAATGAGATTTGCAAATTTTTAGAATTTTTGGAGTTCATTTGCTATTTGTTCCGGATTTATCTTCTTGAATTTCTACATAGGAGACCCGGGATTTGGCCATTTTGCAAACGAACTCCGAATCAATATTTTCTTTCGCCAATCTCTTCCAAATGATTTAAGAATGAGATTTGCAAATTTTCAGAATTTTTGGAGTTCATTTTCTATTTTTCCCAAATTTTCCAATTTTGCCCTTTTACCTCCGAAACTCGATTTTGCTCAAAACAAGTCCGATTTTTAGATTTTCTTCAAACTGAGCCTTGGGCTATCCTTTTCTAATCACTCCTCATCCATTAGGGGCTTTATTCCTACCGAGTCGGGCCATTTCTATAATTCTTCCCAATTTCACCGAAATCCACCAAAAACCCTAATTCTCGGTTTTCTTCCGGATTGACTTTTCTTTCAGTTTTTTCTTTCAAGTGGCTTCTCCATTACCCATAGTCAGTGCTTATCTTTCATTTGGAACCTTCAATTTCGACCAATTCGGTCGTTTAAGCATTTTTCCCCAAATTCCCGAGATTAGGGTTTCCTTTCTACTAAATCTCCATAACCCAACTTCCGAACTCCATATCTTTCGATGTAGACCTCGGATTATCAAAATTCTTTCACCATTTTTCAATTGAACTTCAAATCTTGATTTTGAAAGTGGGTTGACTTTTTCAATAATTGACTTTTCAAGGTTGACTTTTAGGATTGACTTTTTTCATGTTTGACTTTTTATACTCGCACTCTTAAACTAAGTCTCGGAGTACCACCTGCAGGATGAAAAAAATCTTTTTATATTCTGAAACATCAATTTAGGAAGAAAACATACCTGTTTTAGTGGTTCGGACAAAATTAGATGTCTACAGCTGCCCCTCTTTGGCTACTGCTGAAAATCAGGAATCAGGCAAAGATAAACAAACACTAATTTTGTCCGGTTAGTGAAATCACATGTGAAGGTAAGGGGATATCTTTTTTCTTTTTTCATTTTCATTTTTTTCATTTTTTTTTCATTTTTTTCATTTTTTTGTTGTTGAGAAAAACTGTAAATAGAAGATATTATCCTTAAATTAAATTCCCTGACTAATCAAGGCTCGACCCGTCTTAAGGAAACGAGTTCGATTCGCAAGAAAAAAATTATGCCCGAAGGTCTTAAGAATGATGCCCGGAGGTCTTAAGAATGGTGCCCGGAGGCCTTAAGAATGGTGCCCTAAGGCCTTACCCGTGGTTTGAAAATACCTTGACGACGGTCTCAAGGCTCGACTCATTTGATAAACAGAATGAATTCGATTTAAAACAAAAGGAAATACCTCGACGTGGTCTCAAGGCTCGACTCATTTGATGAAACAGAATGAATTCGATTTAAAACAAAAGGAAATACCTCAACGGTGGTTTCAAGGCTTGACTCATTTGATAAAATAGAATGAATTCGATTTAAAACAAAAAGAAATACCTCGACGGTGGTCTCAAGGCTCGACTCATTTGATAAAACAGAATGAATTCGATTTAAAACAAAAGGAAATACCTCGGCAGTGGTCTCAAGGCTTGACTAATTTGATAAAACAGAATGAATTCGATTTAAAACAAAAGGAAATACCTCGACGGTGGTCTCAAGGCTCGACTCATTTGATAAAAAGAATGAATTCGATTTAAAACAAAAGGAAATACCTCGATGGTGGTCTCAAGGCTCGACTCATTTGATGAAACAGAATGAATTCGATTTAAAACAAAAGGAAATACCTCGACGGTGGTCTCAAGGCTCGACTCATTTGATGAAACATAATGAATTCGATTTAAAACAAAAGGAAATACCTCAACGGTGTTCTCAAGGCTCGACTCATTTGATGAAACAGAATGAATTCGATTTAAAACAAAATAAAATACCTCGACGGTGGTCTCCAGGCACGACTCATTTGATAAAACATAATGAATTCAGTTTAAAACGAAAAGAAATACTAAAAACGATTCTGGGTTTGGTTCATTTGGAAAAAATAAATTTAACTTGAAAATGAAAGGAACATACCTCGACGGCGGTCTCGGGGCTCGACTTATTTGAGAAGCAAAACGAGTTCGATTTGGAAAGGAAACGTACCTCGACGGTGATCTCGGGGCTCGACTTGTTTGAAAAACAGAACGAGTTCACTTTGGGGAAGTCCAAGTTTTCTTGATTTCTGCAATGTTAGCTAAATGCAATGATGAGAATGACATGCTTTGCAAATGCTTGTATGTTTCCTTAGAATGAATGCAATCAAATGATTGTGTCATGATTTCTAATCCATGCTTTCTTTGAGATTCATAGATTATCCGACTTCATGATAGAGTCTTCAATTGTTCATTGATGCCCCACTTAAGGAATCCTTCACTCAAGATAACTTGTCAAACAGTCTCAGTTTTTGACTTTTGCTGAAATTGACAGATTTTCTGACTTCGTGATGGAGTCTCCAACACGTTCACTGTTTTCTTTTCTTGGTGAACTTTCCAAACCTTTCCCCATATTTAAATCTATTCCTTAGTAATACTCTGAAATCCTTTTATTTAAAGATTTTTTTCATTTTTTTCTTTTTCATCATTCAATTTAATACAAATATAATGCATCTAAAAAATGTATGAAAGAAAATATGAATCAAGCAAAATTTGTCATGAAAAGGATAACAATAATTTATTGCAAGAAATGTTTTAAAATAGTAAAAATAAATATCAAGGATATAAGAAACAAATGTAAAGTTATGGGTTGTAGATGCCCCGGATGCGGAATATCTTGGACCCCTCATTTTCAAACCATCTGAAATTTCTCTTGAACAAGCAATTTACTTGGGTAACCTCTTGGCTTCCGTAGTTACATCAGACTGAGTTGTTCCCCTTTCTTCTGATTTTCAGATACTTTTTCCCCCTTTACATGGAGCATTGATTCGAACTTTTAATCAGTACCTGAGCCGCCCTTTGCGGGTTTTCAACTCAAGTATCCTCCATTCGGTATTAAGTCACCCTTTGCGGGTTTTCGGCTTAAACCTCTTCTTTTACATTCTTTTTTCATTTCCATTTTGTTTTTAATTCTACCATGTATCTGAGAATTTTAAATGCTCCCAAGGTAAAAATATCAATTCAAAAGATGGGATGAATTATGAGAATAACCTTTCAAATTAAATATCCATGCTTGATCAAAATGGGCTTTTAAAGCACGTAATGTAAGCCAAGATTTAGATTTAGAAAGAAAGGATAAAATAGGCCCAAACTGTGATTAAGGGTGATTGGATCAAGAATCATTTCCTGAGGAGAACTCATTCTTGAAACATTTGTCCTTTTTTGGACTTTCTTTTCTTCTTTTTTTTACTTTGTTGGCCTTCATTTGCCACATTTTTCGATGGCTTTCTTTTTGCCATGATTTTTTATTTATTTTTCCTCGTATTTTCCCTCCAGTGTAGAGGATAATCCTTGATCAAGGTTTAAAGAAAGAAATAATTCCTAAGGCTCAAAGGGGTGACTAAGGATAATTTATTCTTAATGAAAGGAATATGAAAGATGGCCATTCATCATATCAAGCATGAATATTCTCATTAAAAGGCAATCCACAAGGGAGATAGATATATAGAATTTCCATTTTTACACTTGGAATCATTCGAATTTCCATGTGCACAGCATCACACTTTTTTTTCTATTTTTTTTCAAGCATAATACTTCTTCAGTTCATCAGCATTCACGGGATTTTTGAAATCCTCATTGTCCATTCTAGTTAAAATCAATGCTCTTCCAGATGAAGCTCTTTTTACCACATAGGGTTCTTCCCAATTCGGAGTCCATTTTCCTCTCAGGTCCTTCACTATAGGGAGAATTTTCCTCAGTACCAACTCCCCTTCTCGGAACTGTCTAGGACAAACCTTCTTGTTTTGGGCTCGAATCATCCTTTTCTGATACAAATGCCCGTGACAAATTGCTTTCAATCTTTTCTCCTCGATGAGATTTAACTGTTCATAACGAGCTCTAACCCATTCTGCTTCCTCTAGGCCAACTTCCTTCAAAACCTGAAGTGAAGGGATCTCAACTTCAATAGGTAGCACTGCTTTCATCCCGTATACCAAAGAAAACGGCGTTGCCCCTATAGATGTACGGACTGAAGTACGATATGCATGAAGAGAAAAAGGCAAGGTCTCATGTCAATCCTTGTACACATTGGTCATCTTCCCAACAATCTTCTTGATGTTCTTATTGGCTACTTCTACTGCCCCATTCATCTTCGGACGGTAAAGTGCCAAATTATGATGTGTGGTCTTGAACTGAGTACACACTTCTCTCATCATTTTATTGTTCAAATTGAGAGCATTATCCAAAATAATTCTCTCTGGAAATCCGTAACGGCATATGATTTCTTTCTTAACAAATCTACATACCACCGACTTTGTTACATTTGCATAGGAAGCAGCTTCTACCCACTTTGTGAAATAATCTATGGCCACCAAGATGAAACGATGTCCATTTGAAGCTTTCAAAGTAATAGGTCCAATCATATCCATTCCCCATATTGAAAAGGGCCATGGTGCAGTCATGACATGTAATGGTAATGGCGACACATGAATCTTATCTGCATATATCTGGCATTTATGGCACTTCCGGGAATAACTGATACAATCTCCTTCCATTGTCAACCAATAATACCCTGCCCTCATAATTTGCTTAGCAAGCATGCGACCATTAGCATGAGTGCCACATATCCCTTCATGGACCTCTTCTATAATTCTCCGAGCTTCGGCAGATCCGACACATCTCAATAAGACTTGGTCTTTTTCCTTTCTTGTAGAGAATCTCACTGTCTAAAACAAAACCCATTGCTAGCCTTCTCAGAGTCCTCTTGTCATTCTCTGTTGCTTGTTTTGGATACTGTTGACTCTTGATGTACTGCAAGATAGCGTTATACCAAGGAAGGCCATTTGCTTCTTCTTCAATACTCAGACAGTGGGCAAGAGATTCATATATACTCATCTTTATTGGTACAACCTCAGCCCCTTCATTCACTTTAAACATTGATGACAAAGTAGCCAGAGCATCTGCCATTTGGTTTTCTTCTCGAGGAAAGTAATTGAAATTCACTTCTTCAAATTCCTCCAATAAACTCAATATGAGTTCTCGGTATCGCATTAGCTTTGTATCTCGGGTTTCCCATTCTCCTCGTAACTATCACTAAGGCTGAGTCTCCGAAAACTTCCAATACTTTGATCTTTCTGTCCACTACAGCACGAAGGCCCATAGTACACGCTTCATACTCGGCAGTATTGTTTGTACAATCAAAATCCAATCTAGCAGTGAAAGGATAATAATCTTCTTCTGGGGATATAAGTACTGCACCGATTCCATGCCCCATGGCATTAGATGCGCCATCAAAATACATTTTCCACACTTTCTTCTTTAGGGGAATTTCATCTGCTTGTGAAACATACATCAAATCTTATCCGGGAAGTCAAAGTTCAACGGCTCATAATCTTCCACTACCCGACTTGCTAAGAATTCAGCTACTACACTGCCTTTGATAGCTTTTTGACTTACATATACAAATTCGTACTCTGAAAATAAAACCTGCCATCTTGCCGTCCTCCCTGACAAAGAAGGTGTTCCAACATGTACTTGACTAGGTCCAGCTTGGCAATCAACCATGTTGTGTGGAACAACATGTACTGTCTGAGTCTTCGAGCAGTCCAAGCTAAGGCACAACACAACTTTTCTACCGACGAATATTTCAACTCATAATCTGTGAACTTCTTGCTGAGGTAGTAAATTGTCTGTTCTTTCTTTCCAGTTTCATCAAGCTGTCCCAAAACACAACCCATGGATCTCTCAATTACTGATAAATACAATATCATTGGTTTATCCGAAATATGTGGCATTAGTACTGGTGGGTTGGATAGATAATGTTTAACCTTTGCAAATGCAATCTGAAAACCTTCGTCCCATTCTCCTGGATCACATTTTCGAAGTAACTTAAATATTGGATCACACTTGTTAGTTAACTGAGAAATAAATCGAGCAATGTAATTCAATCTCCCCAAAAAGCTTTTTACTTCCTTTTGAGTACGAGGTGGTGGAAAATTCTGAATAGCCTTCACTTTATCCGGGTCAATCTCAATTCCTCTTTTGCTGACGACAAAACCCAACAATTTTCTCGAGGTGACTCCAAAAGTGCATTTTGTCGGATTTAGCTTGAGTCTAAACTTCCTTAGTCGTTCAAAGAGCTTCTTAAGATTCACAATATGCTCCTCTTCTCCTTGTGACTTTGCGATCATATCATCAACATAAACCTCAATTCCCTTATGCATCATATCATGAAACAAGGTCACCATGGCTCTCTGATATGTTGCCCCAGCATTCTTCAACCCAAATGGCATTACCTTGTAGTAGAAGGTTCCCCACATTGTAACAAATGTGGTTTTCTCCATATCTTCCGGTGCCATCTTGATCTGATTGTATCTTGAGAATCAGTCCATCAAAGAAAATAAATAACTTTTCGCTGTTATTATCCACCAGAGTATCAATATGGGGCAAAGGGAAATTATCTTTAGGGCTGGCCTTGTTTAAATCTTGGTAATCAATACACATCCGCATCTTGCCATCCTTCTTTGGTACTGGAACAATATTTGCCACCCATTCTAGATATTTTGCCACCTCTAAGAACCCAGCATCAAATTGCTTTTTCACCTCCTCTTTTATCTTTAACAGCATGTCTGGCCTCATTCTTCTCAACTTTTGCTGAATTGGCTTGCATTCTGGCCTTAAAGGGAGCTTATGAACCACAATATCCGGATCCAACCCTGGCATGTCTTGGTAAGACCATGCAAATACATCCACATATTCTTGGAGCAAGGCTATCAATTCACCCTTTATTGATGTTGAAGTTATTATGACTTCCTTTATCTCTTCACCATCTCCCAGATTTATCATTTCCAATAATTCTTTATGAGGAAGTACTTGTTTCTCCTCTTGTTCTATTTTCCTTAATAGATCTGGAGGTAAAACATAATCCTCAGTATCTTCGTTAGCTTCACAATCACCCGTGCAAATGGGTCTTTCAAAATCAATTTCAGAATTACTGACTAGAAGGTCCTCATATTCCGCATCCGTACACCTATAAATAGGTGGAGAAGAAACAATATAGGAAAATATATAATGAAAACAAAATAAATAACAAAAATGAAAGAATATGGACACATCAATATGGATAAAATGCATTGTGCTTGTTATTTATTGAATGAAAATGTTTAAACAAAAAGCCTATTACAGAAAAAAAAACAAAAAAAAAAACTCTTAATATCTCTGGGCAAAGATAATTAAGATTGTTTTTTTAAAGTATTACGTTGGAATAGACTTAAAAACTATGGTCAACTCAGTCGTACTCCAATTGGTTAGTCTATATCATGGTGGACAAGGTCGCACCATCCAGTTCGCACTGTCACTTTCCATCATTTCTTTCTTGATCATGCAAATCACCATATCCTGAATCTGCCCCCCTTTATTCACATGGAATTTTTCAAAAGCTTGCTCGATCATTATGAGCAAATCTTCTGAATTCTTTTCTTCGAATAGAAAACCAGCAGAGCGAAAGTTGTGAAGGATTGGTGGGAAAGTCATGGGTTCCCATTCAATATACATACCCGTGAATCGGGTCATTCTTTTTTGTCTGTTCTTTTCAACCAGTTTCCTCCTCTCATGGGCCTTCGGAAGATACCCTAAGCCAAACCGGTCTTTCTTTCCCACTGCTTCCATTGCTCGAGCCATCCCTTGAAGATATTTCCCCATACCTTATCCAGCCCTGCAGCCTTTTCCTAATGTGGTTCTTACTCCTAGCCTTGTGTTCTTGGACAACCTTGGCTTTGGAATTTTTCGTCCTTCAGCGGCGAAAACCGCATTTACGAATTCCAAAGACCGAAAAGAACATTCTATGGCATCTTCATTGGGTTCAACATAAGGAGATTCAGTAGATGCGGAGGCTATTATGTCTTTTTCTCCTGATAAAGTGATCAAACGACCCTCCATCACAAATTTCAATTTTTGGTGGAGAGATGAGGGTACAGCCCCTGCTGAATGTATCCATGGCCTTCCCAACAAGCAATTATAAGATGGATTAATATCGATGACCTGAAAGTTCACCATATAAGTGCATGAGCCTATCTCCAGAGAAACCTCAATAGTTCCCATTACCTCTCTCCTGGTACCATCGAAAGCCCTGACTACTGTGCAACTCGGTAACATATAAGACATATCCACTGGCAATTTAGATAGGGTTGCCAAGGGCATTACATTTAATGAAGAACCATTGTCCAAAAGCACCCTTGGTAGTATATGCCCCTTGCAGGTGGTTATTATGTGAAGAGCCTTTGTGGACCCAATACCATTGGGTGGTATTTCATCATAACTGAAAAATTTATGGTCGTCTGCCACAATGTTTCCCACCAGCCTGTCTAACTTTTCTACTGATATGTAGTTAGCCACGTATGCCTGATTCAACACTCTTAACAGGGCATTTATGTGTGGTTCTAAGTTTAATAGCAAGGATAAGATAGAGATTCTTGCTGGCTGATGCTGCAATTGCTTAACCACACTATACTCACTATGTTTTATGAACTTTAAAAACTCACATGCCTCCTTCTCGTTTACCGGTTCCTTTATCCTGTTTGCCGGGGCTGAACCCCTCTCTGCTTCTTTTGAAAATCCATCTCAATATGGATTGGCTCAACTACTTTCTTCCCCTTGTCCAGTCCTCCATCTTTTCTTGCTGATCCTTGTTCAACAACCTCAGGGGCATAACACCTTCCACTTCGTGTTAAGTGCCTCATACCTGTAATATCTTGCTGACTTGATGACTCGGGCATAACAATGCTGCAGTCATATTTCCATGGTGTAGTTTTTCTTTCCTTGTATGAAAAGGGAGAAGGCAAATCTATGATTAGCTTGGGTGCAATCTTTTCAACAATCGGGGTAGTCTTCTCTGGTTCATCATAATAGATTATCAAAGGTCTTCCTATTCCATAGCCAGCCGCATTCTCAATAACCTCTACTTCTTCCTCTATCTCCTCATAAAACTGGGCCTCTCAATCATCCATCATCTTTTGGACCTTAGCCAGAAAATCCCCGCAGTCCTGTATGATATGACCTGAACATTTATGGAATGGGCACCAATTCTGCACCCTCTTTGCAACCATTTTTAAACTGTCTGCATCCTCTACTATTCCTGCTTTAACCATCTCGATCATACTGTTAACATAGGAGTCTTAACTTCTCTGATATCCCTTTTTAATCTTCTGACTTCCCCTGTCAATACTCTATTTACCCAATTCTCAGCATGATCGGGCAATGAGTTTCCCGCTACATTCGGCCCATTCTTTGACCCAAACTTCACAACTCCGATAATAATTAAGCTTTGAACTTTCTTTTTGAAAGCAATGCAATCCTCCGTTAAATGCCCCTGAATTCCTGCATGATATGCACAGTTGGTATTTGCATTGTACCATCTTGGGTATAGTGGGGTCAAAGGTTTAAGATATACGGGCGCGACAAGTTGGCCTTGTAGTAGTTTAGGATATAGCTCACCATAGATGGTAGGAATGGGATCAAACTGGGGTTTTTGATCGTTCCTTGGTGAACGATAGTCATTGCGCGCGGGACCTTGAGTGTTTGGGACAGTGTTTCGAGGAAGGGTTATTTGTGGGGATATACCAGTTGGGAACGGCTATTGTGGTATATTGGTATAGGGGAATGGATTTTGGGTAAGGTGGTTCACATTGGGGTAGTAAGGATTATACCCCGGGTAAGGTGTGTAAGGTGTCGGAGGTGCATAAGATGTGGTAGGAGTATAAGGCCTGGGAGGTGTGTATGGTGTAGAAGGTGTATAGGGGTATTTATTGAAACTGACTGAATGTGTCTCCTCCTTCTTCTTTGCAGAAAAAACTCTCTTCGGGGTAGCAGACTCACCCGCTTCCATTTTCCCATTCTTGATAGCGGACTCTATCATCTCCCCAGATATCACCATATCTGCAAAGTCTTTGCTGGCGCTTCCCACCAATTTATCATAATAAAGTGCTTTCAATGTATTGATGAAAAGCACTGTAGTTTCCTTGTTGGTTAAAGGGGGTTGCACTTGTGTAACCAGGTATTTCCATCTTTGAGAATATTCTTTAAAGCTTTCAGTAGCTTTCTTTTCCATGTTCTGGAGAGTTAGACGGTCAGGCACCATGTCTGTTACATGCTTGTACTGTTCCATGAAAGCTTTGGTGAGATCCATCCAGGAATGGATCTTAGAACAGGTAAACTAGTTATACCACCGAGTTACGGACCCTATCAAACTATCTTGGAAACAATGGATGAGCAATTTGTCGTCTTCATCATATCCGATCATCTTTCGACAATACATGGTCAGATGTGCTGATGGATTGGTAGTTCCGTTATATTTTTCAAAGTTTGATACTTTGAACTTTGGAGGAATCACCAGACCGTGCTCTAAACTCATCTCTTTGTCATCTATACTGCCAAATAGCTCTGCCCCTTCAACTGCCCTCAACCTTTCCTCCAGCAGCTGATAGTTTTTCTGGGATTCTACAGTTTCAACCCTCTTCAGTTCAGTCATATTTGCCCTTTCCTTTTCAGCCATTTCTTCAAAGTCTGGAACTTCCACATCAATTGGATCAACCCCAATATTACCCCTTTTAGGACCAAAATTTTGTGCTTCGACCGCTGGTTGGATGTAAATATAGGATGCTGCCCCAGTCGGAAGTTCATTTCCCACAGGCTGGGATGTCTGGCCATTCTTCTGTACCCCCTCTGGTCGGTCTTCCTGGTTTATTGCCTCCATTCCTGTAACTGAATTTTCTCCTGGCCACTTCTGCCTCATCATGGTACTTATCATCTGCATGAGTTTGGTCATTTGTTCTCGTGACTCCTCTTGAGACTTAGCTAACTGTTCTTGCAGTTCTTTTTGAATTCTTTCCATCTTTTCAATTCTAGCAAGCTGATCGTTCTCCATAGCTCTTGCTTGAGATCGAGTATTATAAGGGTGTCGAAAATCTGATTCTTTCTGAGTGCGACCAATTGTACCTTTAGTTTTAAAAACCATGGATTAGAAATTATTGACACATTTTTTTATTTTATGAATGAACGAATAAATGACTAAATGTTAATGAATGAACAAATAAGTAAATGACTAAGTGTATGAACCTGAATGACTAATTATAAAGAATAAATGAATGGACAAATAAATAAATGACTAAGTGTATGAACAATTTATAAAGAATAAATGAATGAATGATTATGAATATAAATGAATATAAATGAATGAACAAATAAAATATATAAAAGAAAGAACAAATGAATGATGAATGCATTTAAAAGTATTGGCCCGGGATAATTCCAACCAAACGGTCTTTCATTGATTTCCTGGAACTAAATACATCAAAGAAAAGATCACTGCTTAAGACAATCTGATAATCTGTCTCTCCTAAAATAAAAATGCTCTTACAAAATACTGGTCCTATAGTAACTCCCTCGGATCTTGAACCCTTTTCACTATCCTCTTTTGACTTCCTTGCTCTTCAATCTTACCCCTACTTGTTCATGAGCCTTCGACATGTCAGCAGAAGCATCATCGTGTAAGCTTTCCTTATCTTGTTTCTCCAGTTGATTGGCTCGGGCTTCCTCATGCTTTGCTCTTTCTGCCCAATAGTTCTTCTCCTTCTTGAGGTTTTTGACTTCTTGTTCCCATTCCCCGGAAGTCTTAAGAGTCCACTAGAATTTGAGCTCGAAATGGTACCTCTTGTTTTCCAAGTGTAATTCCTGAAGATCGCTTTTAGCAGTGTCCCTTTCTCTCTTGATTTTTTCTTTTTCTCTTTCTCGGGCTGATTCCCTATTTTTCATATCCTCAAGCTCTTCTTGCAAACGGGCAATTTCCTTGCTCATTTGGGCCTTTTCTTTTTCGAATTCTGCCCTTGCGATTTCTAACTCCGATGACACTTCCTTGGTCGGCGAACTCAAATGCTAAACTTCTTCCCCATCTAATGTCAACAACCTATCATTAATCCTCAATTCCCTCCATGTCATGTAATCAGGTGTGACGATGTCGGCATATCTAGCTACCTCCACTTGATGAGTTTCCTTCCATTCTACTACAATCTCACATACCTTTCCCAAATATCCATCTTCTCCATAAGAAAATTCCAAATTACTAAGGTCATGGGTCATAGGAGTAAACTGACGGGATTCTGATTGTCTCAGTACTGGCAGTGGTGCATAGCTCACTCCTCCCCATACTCCCAATAATAGAACAGAAGCTTTATCTCCGCACTTGTACAATGTCGGCATAGGAGCTATCTATGGAGCTCTCCAAATTATCATCTCAGCCCTGATATTCTGGAATATGTTGATCCATTGTTCCTCAGTCCTATTTTCAAGCCAATCCCTCTTAAGAAATTCAGCAATTGGTGCAAAAGATTTCCAGTATGAGCAAAGAAGGAAATTCTCTTGTTTACAAATATGGCTTTGAACCCATATGTAAAAGAGCTGTATACAACCTAGAAAATGCCCTTTTCCTTCCCGTCTATAGAAATTCAGGGATCGAATTGTTTTTGCTATAATTGTCGGGGCTGGGTTTATCCTTTGCTCAAGCCTCTCAAAAACATCAAATATCGCCACATCCACATACCCTAATGTCTTTGGGAAGATAAATAAACCATAGATAGCCAAAGCAAAAATATTCCTAACTGTCTCCTTACTTTAATGGCTATGGATTAAGATCCGTAAAATGTCCCATGATATACAGTAGCTTACCCCTTTTCAGACAACATGGCTTTCGACCTAATTTCTTTCCACTCCCAGAATTTTAGACATCTTTTTCATGAATTCCGGCGTCTTTATATCCTTCAAATAAATACGGACGGGAATAACATTCTCAATATGCAGCAAGGTCGAATATTCCTCTATGGTTGGATTCATATCCTCTCGGTTGAAGGTAAAACATCGATAAGCGAGATTCCAAAATTGCACCATAGCCCGGATTACCTCACCACTGACCTTAACCTGAACTAGCAGTGCTATGTCCCCATAAGTCTGAGTGAAGGCTTATTTTTCTGATATGTTCCACTGATTCCATATATCCATCAACTCCCGGAGATCATTTTGCTTGATAGTAAGATCAACCTCGGCTGGCAATGCTGACACATATCCTATCTTCAAACAATCCCCATTATCCTGCTGACCTTTCTCGGACTATTTCCTAACCTCTAAATGCTTCTCGACCATTGAGACACTCTGACCCTCCATGAAAGTTCTTTTGGTTGAATATTATCTCGAGACCAATGACTATCCATGTGCAAAAAATATGACAAGAATGCAAAAAACAAAAAACAACAACAAAAAGAAAAGGAATTAGTAACGGGAATAAATACGAATAATACAAAAAAAACATATAATTCAAAACAATAATTATCCCTGAGGATGCCAACAAAATTTCGGCATTATAACACCCTTGGGATGAAATACCAACACTTATTACAGGCATTGTGATGTACGTTCATCATTGTCCGATTTTCAAAAATAAACTTATTCGAAAAGTAGAATAGAAGGTAAAAGGATTGGAAATATTCATCCATGTGTTCTTAACTTCGGGATATCTAATTGGAAATCCGGTATGGCTTCGCCTAGGTTTACTATATGAAGGTGAATTTATCCTAAAAGCCCCGAATTGTTCCTCACTGTCGCCGGTGAAGGCTAGTAAGGCACCCCGATAAAAATGGGTTCAATTCGTTAGAGTCTGTTTCACTAGCCCATGCGGATTGTTAATCACAAAGGCTTTGTTACTTTGCTCCCACCTAAAAGGATGGAACCCGGGTATAGGACTCATGATATGCAAATGCAAGTGTAGAGTGTGAGGAGAAATAACAAACCTTTCACCACCTATTCTACATCCCTTATTCTAAATGCCCCAACAAGATTAAACAACATAAATCATCAATTAATCAATAAATCAATAAATGAATATATGCACCAAAATAATCAAAGAACAATTATAATATGTATGCACATGAATATGGGCATATTTAAAACATTTTATTATTTTAAAAATTCTCTTTATTTTAAAAAAAATGTGGGAATTAAAATTAAATATCGAATAAACCACCAAAAACCGAGACTTTGATAACACACGACTAATTCTAGGCTTGACTCTCTAATGTCCCCAGTGGAGTCGCCAAGCTGTCGCAACCTAAAAAATAACAAGTCTTATCGCAAGACTTTATTAGTCGTTAAGCGTGACATTAAAAAAAATCGAGGAAAAGTCGACTTAATTCCTCTTGAAAAATGAAGGTTTTGAAAATGACCTTGAAAAACATATGGAGTCACCACCAATCTTTTTTAGCTAGGTGTGATCAGCCACCTATTAAAACCAGTTTTATAAAATATTTTAAAATTAATTAAAACATTTTTAAAACCAATTTCAAGTCTGCGTTTTAAACCAGAGAAATCAAAGAAACGGGTTCGGGACTTGGTTACGTGTAGGGAAGGATTAGCACCCCCACAACGCCCGTATAAAACGGAACCTTAAATCATGTGTTATCTCAAGTCTCGGTAAAAAAGTCGGTTTTAAATTTAGTATTTCAAGTTAATTCCCAATTTAAAGAAAAATAATTCCATTTTTAATCGAAAATGATCCAGAATTTATAAATTCAAAATTTTCCTATATTCCCCAACAAACGTGGCAAAATATAGAAATTTTTATTAATTTGGAAAAACTTTCCGAATCATTCTTATTTTAAAGAAGATATTCCGTTATTAATGATAATTGATGGTATCCTCCCAGTAAACCCTGCAGAGAACTCATGAATTATTTTAACTCAGGAATACCTTTATTTTATTGAAAATCATTACCTTTTTGAAAATATTTTAAGAAAATATGAATATGTATGACATAAATAAAATGACATAGAAAAGTCTAAATAATATAATGCAACCTAAATGATATGATATAATTTAAATGTCTTAGCATATTCTCAATGAAATGAAATATCCTAAATTATATGATATATTCTAAATGAAATGAAATGACCTAGGTAACATAATATATTCTATATGAAATGTAATATCCTAAGTCATATGATATATTCTAAATGAAATAAAATGTCCTAAATGACATAATATATCCTAAATGAAATGAAATGACATAGGTAACATAATATATTCTACATGAAATGAAATGACCTAGGTAACATAATATATTCTATATGAAATGAAATAATTTAAATGACATGGAAAATATAAATGATATGGCATATAATTTAAATGACATGGAATATAAAATAATGCTATCATATAATATGCATGAAAATAAAAATGAAAATAATATTGCATGAACATAGTATATGCTAAATAATATGACAAAATAACTAAATAAAAAGCATAGGATATCATGAAATATTCAAAACCATATAATAAACAATATAACATCAAAAAATATAAATAAAAATAATAACAATACCATAGAAATTATCATAGCAAAAATCACATATTATATAAAATGCATGAATATGAAAAATGCAATGCATGAAAGTGTATTTTTTCCTTTAATTAAGGAAATCTGTATATCTAAAAAGATATCCGGCTACCTTAGGAAAATATATCAAATTAAATATTCTAAAATCAAAATACTTTGTGATTGTTTGAAAACAATTTTGAAAAGCTTAGATTAAAAATAAAAAAATTTGGCTAAACCCTTTCTAAATGGCTCTAATTTCCTAAGTTTAAAATCCCGGACTTGACCACCCTTAACCCGAGACTTAAAAAATCATTTTTAGAGTGTAAAAAGGCTTAGAAACTACCCTAAGTTAGTAGCTAAACTTCCTAATCAGCCCCCTCTAAGTAACTTAACCAAAACAGAAAAATGATTTTCCTTCAAATTCAATTCTGACTCCACTGTCCAATTTTAAATCACGATTTTTTACCCTATTTTTAAAAATTCCAAAAAATCTAAAAGAAATATTGGAGACTCAGGATATGTAAAACTACATGGGAAAAAATCTTCTTAATTTTCTGATCAAAGTTGGCTGCCCAGAAAAATCGAGAAAGTACGAGTACTGGGTGAAAAAACTGTTTTGCCAAAATACATTTTTTTGCCTTTGATAAAATCATTTAAAAATCAAAGTAGAAATATTTAAGACTCTCTAAATGACTCACAAACAGTAGCTAACACTTTTGAAAAGTTAGACAAAAATTGGCTTAAGTAAAAAAAATCACAAAGGTAGAATAATCAATTTGACAACTCTTTAATTTTCCACAAGTATGCTCAAGAGAGCATGACTTTGAACCTTTGAAATGGCCTAAATCATAAGTCAAGTGGCAGGGACATGAAATGCATGAAAGATACAGCAAATATGATGCATGAAATGCATGATTTTAAACCTATGTCATGAAAAATGCATGGCATCAATAAAATGACCTAGACCTAAATGAACTTGCATGACATTTATGCAACCTAGGTCTAAAATGCATGGATATGCATGACAAAACAAACCAATCCTACATCTAAAGTATGCATGGCAATAACACAAACACAAGGCATGCTTAAACAAAATACACAACCAAATGTCATGAAAATGCAAACCTATCAACTAACATAACAAAAATGCACACACAAAGCAAATAAAGTGAAGTGGCCGAATGGCCTCATGTTCAAAATGAGCATGGCATTTTCACAAACACCTGATATACTAACATACTTAACTAAAGAATAACACTCAAATCATGCAAATGTAAAGTAGAGGACTGAAAACCAACAAGCATTTTCACAAACACGTGGATTTCAAAATATAAAACATAACAAACTTAAACATTTTGAAAACAGAAAATCAAAAATGCAAGAACATGATAATAGACTCATAAATGGAAATAAGCAAGCAACCACATTAAAACAAACTTCAAGTCTATGTAGTAGAAGAAGATTTAAATCATCAAAACTTATTTAATATAAAAAATAACATGAAATAACAAAGCAAACAGCAACTAAAAAAAAACTAGGCTATTCGGCCACTACAAAAAACAAAGGAAAAAAATATTTCAATAGCTTTTTATAAGAAAGGATAAAGAAGGAACTTCAAGAAGAACATTAAAAACATTTATTTAAAAAGAAAAATCAAATGAAACTCACGAAAATATCAATCAAAACAGCAAATCAAGAATGGAAAATCAAAGAAAGTGCAAGAGTATGGTGCTAAAAGCAACCTCTAGAAACTATCTTTCAAGCTTTTTCTCTTCTAACTTTCTTTTCTTTTCTAAACTTTTCTTTTTGCTTCTCAACAATTGAGAGAAAATCAGCCAAAAGCAAGAGAGAATAGAGAATGAGAGTATTCTAAAAATGAAAGAAAGAAATCCCCTTGTAGTGGCCGAAACCCCCCCTCTCTAGGCTAGGATGTTGTCATTTTTCCATCAACCAATTTTCATCCAAGGGCTATTGATCCAAGATGTTTAAAACATGAAATTATCACCCTTAGATTAGGCAATCAGCTATCCACAATTACATCTGTTCAAGAATCTTAAGCCATTAAGTTGGCACTCTCCCTATTCATGCATTGGTCCATGTGGCTTATTTGCAAAGGCTCGATCAAAAAATCACTAACTCTTCATTGTTGGCCTTTTGATTAAAAAATAAGAAACCTCCTACCATCTTTGGGCCTTGGCCAACCAGCCCCTTTTCCTTCCAGCCCATGTTTGATTTTTTTAAAAGGCAAGAAGAGCCCTTTTCGGTTTCTTGGGTAAAATGATCTTTTTGCCCCCCGAATATAAATGAATGGCAAACGGACTCCAAATTAAAATTTTATTTTTTCAATAGTTTCAAAATAATAAAAAATTGAATTCTCGAAGTTTTCAAAATTTTCCGAGTCCATTTGCTATTTATTTGAATTTTTTCTTCCAAAATTGCCCTTTTATGCCCCCAAATTTTACCATTTTTTAAACAAGCTCCAAATGAAGATTTTTCTTCACCAATCTCTTCCAAATAATTTAAAATTATGATCTAGAAGTTTTCATACTTTTTGGAACTCATTTTGTATTTTCTCGGGATTTATCTGCTTCAATTACTACATAGGGAGCCCGGGATTTGGCCATTTTGCAAACGAACTCCGAATCAAGATTTTCTTTCACCAATCTCTTTCACATAATTTAAAAATGAGATTTGTAAATTTTCAGAATTTTTGGAGTTAATTTGCTATTTTTTCGGGATTTATCTTCTTGAATTTCTGCATATAAGACCCGGGATTTGGCCATTTTGCAAACGAACTCCGAACCAAGATTTTCTTTCGCCAATCTCTTCCAAATGATTTAAGAATGAGATTTGTAAATTTTCAGAATTTTTGGAGTTCATTTGCTATTTTTCCCAAATTTTCTAATTTTGCCATTTTATCTCTGAAACCCGGTTTTGCTCAAAACAAGTCCGATTTTTAGATTTTATTCAAACTGAGCCTTGGGCTATCCTTTTTTAATCACTCCTTATCCATTAGGGGCTTTATTCCTACCGAGTCGGGTCATTTCTATAATTCTTCCCAATTTCACCGAAATCCACTAAAAACCCTAATTCTCGATTTTCTTCCTGATTGACTTTTCTTTCAGTTTTTATTTCAAGTGGCTTCTCCATTACCCGTAGTCAGTTCTTATCTTTCATTTGGAACCTTCAATTTTGACCAATTCGATCGTTTAAGTATTTTTCCCTAAATTCCTCGGATTAGGGTTTCCTTTCTACTAAATCTCCATAACCCAACTTCCGAACTCCATATTTTTCGATGTAGACCTCAGATTATCAAAATTCTTTCTCCATTTTTTAATTGAACTTCAGATCTTGATTTTGAAAGTGGGTTGACTTTTTCAGTAGTTGACTTTTTGGGGTTGACTTTTCGGGATTGACTTTTTTCAAGTTTGACTTTTTATGCTCGCCCTCTTAAACTAAGTCTCGAAGTACCACCTGCAGGATGAAAAAAATCTTTTTACATTCTGAAACATCAATTTAGGAAGAAAACATACCTATTTTAGTGGTCAGGACAAAATTTGGTGTCTACACTAAAGAATAATGCTCAAATCAAGCAAATATAAAGTGAAGGCATGAAAACCAATAAGCATTTTCACAAACACGTGGATTACAAAATATAAAACATAAACAAACTTAAACATTTTGAAAACAAAAAATCAAAAATGCAAGACAAGTAAAATAAACATGATAACAAGATAATAGACTCAAAAATAGAAACAAGCAAGCAACCAAATTAAAACAAGCTTCATATTTATGTATTAGAAGAAGATTTAAAGCATCAAAACTTGTTAAATATCAAGAATAACATGAAAAAAAAATGCAAACAGCAACTACCCAAAAAACTAGGCCATTCGGCCATCTCAAAAAGAAGAGAAAAAAAAAATTCAAAAGTTTTTTACAAAAAAGATTTAAGAAGGAACTTAAAGAAGAATATTAAAAACACTTATTTAAAAAGAGAAATCAAAAGAAACTCACCAAAATAGTAATCAAAACAGCAAATCAAGAATGGAAAATCAAAGAAAGTGCAAGAGTATGGTGCTTAAAGCAACCTCTAGAAGCTATATTTCAAGATTTTTCTCTTCTAACTTTCTTTTCTTTTCTAAACTTTTCTTTTTGCCTTTCAACAATAGAGAGAAAAATCAGCCAAAACCAAAAGAGAATAGAGAGTGAATAGCTGAAAAATGAAAGAGAGAGGCCCCCTCCTTGTAGTGGCCGAATGGCCCTTATCCCCTAGGATGTTGTCATCTTTTCTTCAACCAATTTTCATCCAAAGGCTATTGATCCAAGATGTTTAAAAAATGAAATTATCACCCTTAGATTAGGCCATCAGCTATCCATAATTACAACTATTCAAGAATCTTAAGTCATTATGTTGACACTCTCCCTCTTCATGCATTGGTCCATGTGGCTTATTTGCAAAGGCTTGATCAAAAAATAACTAACTTACTCTTCATTGCTGGACTTTTGATTAAAAATCAGAAAATGTCTACCCATTCTTGGGCCTTGGCCGGCCAACCCCTTTTCTTCCAGCCCATGTTTTATTTTTTTAAAAGGCAAGAAAAGCCCTTTTCGGTTTCTTGGGTAAACGGACTCCAAATTCAAATTTTATTTTTTCAATGCTTTCAAAATAATAAAAAATTGAATTCTGGAGGTGCTCAAAATTTTTCGAGTCCAATTGCTATTTATTTGGATTTTTTCTTCCAAAATTGCCTTTTGTGCTCCCAAACTTTACCATTTTTTAAACGAGCTCCAAATCCAGATTTTTCTTCACCAATCTCTTCCAAATAATTTAAAAGTGTGATCTGGAAGTTTTCATAATTTTTGGAACTCATTTGGTATTTTTTCGGGATTTATCTGCTTAAATTACTACATAGGGGGGCCCGAGATTTGGCCATTTTGCAAACGAACTCCGAATCCGGATTTTCTTTCTCAAATCTCTTCCAAATAATTTAAAAATGAGATTTGAAAATTTTCAGAATTTTTGGAGTTCATTTGCTATTTTTCTACATTGGGGACTCGGGATTTGGCCATTTTGCAAACGAATTCCGAATCAAGATTTTATTTCTCCAATCTCTTCGAAATGATTTAAGCTTGAGATCTGCAATTTTTCAGAATTTTTGGAGTTCATTTGCTATTTTTTCCAGATTTTCCAATTTTGCCCTTTTGCCTCCAAAACCCGATTTTGCTCAAAACAAGTTCGATTTTCAAATTTTCTTCAAACTGAGCCTTGGGCCATCCTTTTTTAATCACTCCTCATCCATTAGGGGCATTAGTCTTACCGGATCGGGTCATTTCTGTAATTCTTCCAAATTTCACCGAAATCCACCAAAAACCCTAATTCTCGATTTTCTTCTGGATTGACTTTTCTTTAAGTT
Organism: Fremontodendron californicum; assembly: GCA_030761205.1. Classification (NCBI taxonomy): domain Eukaryota; kingdom Viridiplantae; phylum Streptophyta; class Magnoliopsida; order Malvales; family Malvaceae; genus Fremontodendron; species Fremontodendron californicum. The sequence continues at coordinate 31,045,251 of JAULJL010000003.1, forward strand.
TTTCTTCAAATGGCTTCTCCATTACTCGTAGTCAGTGCTTATCTTTCATTTGGAACCTTCAATTTCGACCAATTTGATCGGTTAAGCACTTTTCCCCAAATTTCTCGGATTAGGGTTTCCTTTCTACTGAATCTCTGTAACCCAACTTCCGAACACCATATCTTTCGATGTTGACCTTGGATTATCAAAATTCTTTCGCTATTTTTCAATTGAACTTCAAATCTTGATTTTGAAAATAGGTTGACTTTTTGAGTAGTTGACTTTTTAGGGTTGACTTTTCGAGGTTGACTTTTTTCAAGTTTGACTTTTTATGCTCTCCTTCTTAGACTAAGTCTCGGAGTACCACCTGCAGGATGTAAAAGGTCTTTTTACATTTGGAAACATCAATTTGGAAAGAAAACATACCTGTTTTAGTGGTCCGGACAAAATAAGGTGTCTACAGCTGTCCCTTTTTGGCTATTGCTAAGAATCAAGAATTCGGTAAAGATAAACAAACACTAATTTTGTCCGGTTAGTGAAATCACATGTGAAGAGAAAGGTGTTTCTTTTTTCTTTTTTCATTTTTTTATTTAAAAAAAGCTCTAAATTGAAGATTTTGTCCTTAAATTGAATTCCCTGACTAATCAAGGCTCGACTCTTCTTAAGGAAACGAGTTCAATTTGCAAGAGAAGAAAAGACCTCAACGATGGTCTCGAGGGCTTAACATGTCTTGTGCTAAGCTGTGTTTAAAATTCTGGGTATCTCCTCCAGAAGCTTCGGCTATCACCAAAGACTTGCTCAAGCAAATGTAAAATTCTGGATATCTCCACGAGAGGCTTTGGCTATCACCACCAAAGACTTGTTCAAGCAAATGTAAAACTCTGGATATCTCCACCAAAGGCTTTGGTTATCACCAACAAAGACTTGTTCAAGCAAATGTAAAAACTACGGAAATTTATGCCTGGAGGTCTTAAAAATGGTGCCCGGAGGCCTTACCCATGATTTGAAAATATGCACTGTATGCGACTTTAAAAATGATGCCCGGAGGTCTTAAGAATGGTGCCCGGAGGCCTTACCCGTGATTTAAAAAAAATGCGCTGTATGCGACTTTAAAAATGATGCCCAGAGGTCTTAAGAATGGTGCCCAGAGGTCCTAAAAAATGGTGTCGGCCTTACCCGTGATTTGAAAACAATACGCTGTATGCGACTTTAACAATAATGCCCGTAGGTCTTAAGAATGGTGCCCGGAGGCCTTGCCCGTGATTTGAAAATACCTTGACGACGGTCTCAAGGCTCGACTCATTTGATAAACAAAATGAATTCGATTTAAAACAAAAGGAAATACCTCGACGGTGGTCTCAAGGCTCGACTCATTTGATAAAACAGAATGAATTCGATTTAAAACAAAAGGAAATACCTTGACGGTGGTCTCAAGGATCGACTCATTTGATAAAACAGAATGAATTCGATTTAAAACAAAAGGAAATACCTCGACGGTGGTCTCAAGGCTCAACTCATTTGATAAAATAGAATGAATTCGATTTAAAACAAAAGGAAATACCTCGACGGTGTTCTCAAGGCTCGACTTATTGGATAAAACAGAATGAATTCGATTTAAAACAAAAGGAAATACCTCGACGGTGGTCTCAAGGCTCGACTCATTTGATAAAACAGAATAAATTAGATTTAAAACAAAAGGAAATACCTCGACGGTGGTCTCAAGGCTCGACTCATTTGAGAAGCAAAATGAGTTCGATTTGGAAAGGAACGTACCTCGACAGTGATCTCGAGGCTCGACTCGTTTGAAAACCAGAACGAGTTTACTTTGAGGAAGTTCAAGTTTTCCTGATTTCTGCAATGTTAACTAAATGCAATGATGAGAATGACATGCTTTGCAAATGCTTGTATGTTTCCTAAGAATGAATGCAATCAAATGATTGTGTCATGATTGCTAATCCATGGTTTCTTTGAGGTTCACAGATTATCTGATTTCATGACGGAGTCTTCAATTGTTCATTGATGCCCACTTAAGGAATCCTTCACTCCAGATGACTTGTCAAACAGTCTCAGTTTCTGACTTTCGCTGAAATTCCCAAATTTTTTGACTTCGTGATGGAATCTCCAACACGTTCACTGTTTTCTTTTCTTGGTGAATTTTCCAAACCTTTCCCAAGATTTAAATCTATTCCTTAGTAATACTCTGAAATCCTTTTATTTAAAGATTTTTTATTACTAATCATCATTGAATTTAATAACAATCATGATGCATCTCAAAAATGTATGAAAGAAAATATGAATCAAGCAAAAATGTCATGAAAAGGATAACAAGAATTTATTGCAAAAAAAAATATTAAAAAAAATGAATATCAAGGATATAAGAAACAAATGTAATGTTATAGGTTGTAGATGCCCCGGATGCGGAATATCTTGGACCCTTCCTTTTTCAAACCATCTGAAATTTCTCTTGAATAAGCAATTTACTTGGGTAACCTCTTAGCTTCCGTAGTTACATCAGACAGAGTTGTTCCTCTTTCTTCTGATTTTCAGATACTTTCTCCCCCTTTACACGGAGCATTGATTCGAACTTTGATTAGTACCTGAGCCGCCCTTTGCAGGTTTTCAACACAAGTGTCCTCCATTCGGTATTAAGTCCCCATTTGCGGCTTTTCGGCTTAAACCTCTCCTTTTACATTCTTTTTCATTTCCATTTTTTTGTATTCTACCATGCATCTGGGAATTCTAAATGCTTCCAAGGTAAAAATATCAATTCAAAAGATGGGATGAATTCTGAGAATAACCTTTCAATTTAAATATCCATGCTTGATCAAAATGGGCTTTTAAAGCACATAATGTAGGCCAAGGTTTAGGTTTAGAAAGAAAGAAAGGATAAAATAGGCCTAAAGTGTGTTTAAGGGTGATTGGATCAAGGATAATTTCCTGAGGAGAACTCATTCTTGAAACATTTGTCCCTTTTTTGGACTTTCTTTTCTTCTTTTTTTTTTTTTTTTTTTTTTTTTTTTTTTGCAGCTTTGTTGGCTTTCGTTTGCCATATTTTTCGATAGCTTTCTTTTTGCCATGATTTTTTATTATTTTTCCTCGCATTTGCCCTCCAGTGTAGAGGGTGATCTTTGATCAAGGTTTAAAGAAAGAAATAATTCCTAAGGCTCAAAGGGGTGACTAAGGATAATTTCTTCTTAGTGAAAAGAATATGAAAGATGGCCATTCATCATATCAAACATGAATATTCTCATTAAAAAGAAATCCACAAGGGAAATAGATATATAGAATTTCTATTTTTACGCTTGGAATCATTCGAATTTCCATGTGCACAGTATCACACTTTTTTTTAAGCATAATACTTCTTCAATTCATCAGCATTCACGGGATTTCTAAAATCCTCGCCGTCCATTCTAGTTAAAATCAATGCTCCTCCGGAAAAAGTTTTTTTTACCACATAGGGTCCTTCCTAATTCGGAGCCCACTTTCCTCGCGGGTCCTTCACTGTAGGGAGAATTTTCTTGAGTACCAACTCACCCTCTCGGAACTATCTGGGACGAACTTTCTTGTTGTGGGCTCGAATCATCCTTTTCTGATACAACTGCTCGTGACAAATTGCTTTCAATCTTTTCTCCTCTGTGAGATTCAACTGTTCAGAACGAGCTTTAACCCATTCTGCTTCCTTTAGGCCAACGTCCATCAAAACTCGAAGTGAAGGGATCTCAACTTCAATAGGTAGCACTGCTTCCATCCCGTAAACCAAAGAAAACGGCGTTGCCCCTGTAGATGTGCGGACCGAAGTACGATATGCATGAAGAGCAAAAGGCAAGATCTCATGCCAATCCTTGTACACATCAGTCATCTTCTCAACAATCTTCTTGATGTTCTTGTTAGCTGCTTCTACTGTCCCATTCATCTTCGGACAGTAAGGTACTGAATTATGATGTGTGATCTTGAACTGAGTACACACTTCTCTCATCATCTTATTGTTCAAATTGAGAGCATTATCCGAAATAATTCTTGCTGGCAACCCATAACAGCATATGATTTCTTTCTTAACAAATCTACATGCCACCGACTTTGTTACATTCGTATAGGAAGCAGCTTCTACCCACTTTGTGAAATAATCTATGGCCACCAAGATGAAACGATGTCCATTTAAAGCTTACGGAGTAATAGGTCCAATCATATCCATTCCCCACGTTGAAAAGGGCCATGGTGCAGTCATGACATGCAATGGTGATGGCGGCACATGAATCTTATCTGCATATATCTAGCATTTATGGCACTTCCGGGAATAACTGATACAATCTCCTTCCATTGTCAACCAATAATACCCCGCCCCCATAATCTGCATAGCTTTCAGTAGCTTTCTTTTCCATGTTTTGGAGAGTTAGACGGTCAGGCACCATGTCTGTCACATGCTTGTATTGTTCCATGAAAGCTTCAGCTAGATCCATCCAGGAACGAGTACGAGTAAGCTGGTTATACCACCGAGTTGCGGACCCTATCAAGCTATCTTGGAAATAGTGGATGAGCAATTTTTTGTCTTCATCATGTCCAGTCATCTTCCAGCAATACATGGTCAGATGCGCTGATGAGTTGGTAGTTCCGTTATATTTTTCAAATTCTGGTACTTTGAACTTTGTATGAATCACCAGACCGTGCACTAAACTCATCTCTTTGGCATCTAGACTGCCAAATAGCTCCGCTCCTTCAACTGCCCTCAATCTTTCCTCTAGCAGCTGATATTTTTTCTGGGACTCTACCGTTTCAACCCTCTTCAGTTCAATCCAGGCTAGTGCTATGGAGGATGAATAAGTTGCCCGAATGGAAAAAATGGAAAGGGAACAGAAAGAATTGCGAGAACAGCTGGCAAAGTCTCAAGCGGAATCTAAGGATCAGATGACTAAATTGATGGAGCTGATGTCTGCCGTAATCAAGGGAAAATGATACACTGAAAACTTTGTCGCTAGGAAAGGGTTAGAGGCACAAAAGGTCAGAATGAGGTCATAATGATTGATGCCCAGAACACAGTCAATGTCCTAAACTCAAATAATCCAGCTGGACAGGCAAAGTTGAAAAGAGTTGCAGTAACTGAGGTTGAGTTGGCAGATTCCCAAGAGAAATATCAGTTGTTAGATGAAAGGCTCCAGGCAGTAGAAAATACAGATGTATTTGGGAGTTTAGATGCGAAAGAACGATGTTTGGTCCTCGATTTAGTCATTCCTCTTAAGTTCAAGATCCCTGACTTTGTGAAATATGACGGGACGACCGATCCATCAGCCCACATCACTATGTTTTGTCGGAAGATGACAAGTCATATAGATAATGATAAGCTTTTGATTCATTGTTTTTAGGATAGCCTCCGCGGGTCCGCAATTAGGTGGTATAGTCAGTTGAGCAAGGATCAGATTCGCTCTTGGAATGATTTGGCTAGGGCTTTTCTAAACCAGTACAAGCATATGACCGACAGGACACCTGATCGTCTCACTTTGCAAAATATGGAGAAAAGAGCTACTGAGAGCTTCAAAGAATATGCACAATGGTGGATGAGTCTGGCCGCCCAAGTACAACCGTCCTTGACACAAAAGGAAATCACTATCCTTTTTGTGAATACACTGCAGGCCCCGTACTATGACAGACTCGTCGGCAATGCCTCGAAGAATTTTGCGGACATGGTAATTTCAGGGGAGATGATTGAGAATGCTATCAAAAATGGGAAACTTGAAAGAGAAGGAACATCCAATGTCGAGAGAAATAAGGCACCTAGAAAGAAAGAGGAAGATGTCCAAACTATGGGAGATTTCGTCCCATATTCCCAATTTCCCTCATACCAATCATGTTACCCTACTGAGGTATCTCCAAGCCTTTATCCTTACCTACCTACCCAAACACCTAATCCAATACCAGCCCTTGCAACAAGGCCTATTTCTAGAAAACGATCGCGGGAAAATCAAGAAAGAATTCCAACCCCCATCCCTGACCTACTGCCATTACTAATAAAGAATCAGTACCTTACCCCGGTACCTTTGAAAATAGCTCCGAATCCATCAGCGAGGAGTTATGATCCTGACAGCAAGTGTGATTATCACCTAGAGGTAGTTGGGCATTCAACTGAAAAATGCAGACAACTGAAGGAAAGGATTGAAAGTCTTATCCGTGATGGTATTTTGACACCGGAGCTTATCAATCAATGGAAGGCCACTTAGCCCTAAATCAGTTTCTTTTAGGGTTTTAGGGGGAGAATTACTACCTTTGAAGGATGTCAATAGGAGCATTTTGACGCATGTAGTTTTATACACTGTGATGATGAAAGCACTTGTCTCATGTTAACATCTACATGAATTAAATGAATTTTGAATTTTAAATGCTTTGTGTTTGTTGTGTTTTAACAATAACGTGAATTTGCAAAAACAAGCATTAAGGAAGTTTTAATAATGGATAGTCTCAAGAAGATTGATGATCAGTGTTAGAAATGACCCAACACCATCCCCCTCTTTTTTGGGCTTCTCTATACCTAAACCTTGAATCAAGAACACTTGAAAGACCTAATGCTTCAAGGAAAATGAATGATTGAACTTCAAAAAAAAAAAGAGAGAGAGAGAGAAGCATTGTCATTGCAGAATAAGCAAAGATGTAAATCCTAGTCTAGGCTATGAACAAAGGAACAAACTTTTTGAAATTTTTCAAATTCCTTGAAATTCAAACAAATGAGACATTCTTTCAAGAATCTAGATTTTGGTAATTTGATTTGTGTCAAGGTTGTGCCAAAACCATTCATGTCATTTTCAACAAACCACAAAACACTAATTGCCCAAACATCACTTCATGATTGACACCTTGAGGCACAATGACTAAACCAGATTATCCCATATCCCAGAGAAAACCCATTTTAGGTCATATTTTCCTTGTCTCTTCAAAGAACTCAGATTTGAAACTCAGCCTTTTCAAAATAGACCTAGACTTGCTATGTTCCTCGTTGCTACAAATTCTCATGGTTAATCAAATTGGGGCAACATATGTGAAAATGATGGTTATATGGTGAAAAAATGATAGGACTAACGCATGAATCAGTGGGGCATGCGACGAAAAAATGCGAAAAATTGTGATATCATGCATATGAGAATTCGGATGATTTCAAGTGCAAAATGAAATTTTGATTATCTATTTCCCCTAGGGATTGCTTTTCAATATGAATATTTGTGCTTGACATGAGAAATAGCCATTTTTCATATCCCTTTCGCATAAAAAAGAAATTATCCATAGTCACCCCTTTTGAGCTAAAAGAATTCTTTCTTCTTTGAACCCTGATCAAGGATCACCCTCTACATTAGGGGGCAAATGCAAGGAAAGATCTTTTTAAAGATTATTGAGAAATGAGTCCTAGCTCAAAGACAGATACAAAGCAAATAGAGCTCCGAATAAAGACGGGCTCACTCCGTTGAAAAAGAAGGGGGCAAAATGAAAGCAAAAAAAAAATGTGTGAAAGACATGGAAAATTGAAAGCCAAAAGCAAGGAAGAAAAAGAGCAAAGTCAAAAGGAAAGAAATGTCCAAGAAGGGACAAATGCTTCAAAGAGAATCCTCCTCAAAGAAAGGATCCTTGATCTGATTACCCTCAAACACATATTTTGGGCCTATTTATCCTTTTTTTTTTTAACCCCGAACCATGGCCTACATTACGTGCTTTAAAAGTCCATTTTGATCAAGCATGAATATTTAATTTGAAGGGTTTTTTCCTCGGATTTTATCCCATCTCATCAAATTATCATTTCACTAAGGAAGAATTTAGAATTCTCAAGTGCATGGTAAAACAATGAAAAAGAAAAAAGAAAGAGAAGGAAAAATGGAAAGAATGGGACTCTAGGGCGAAAACCCAAAAATGGGCGGTCTAGAGTAAGATGGGAATTTCCGATGCCATCTATGATAGTGCCGATACCCCAAAAGAGAAGATCATCATAAAGAAGTGGTCATCGAGGAACATCTAGGAATTCCTGAACCTCCCAAAGTGTCAACTCGCATTCGGATGATTGATTTCAAAAACTAAAACTTTTTTTCCTCCAAAATCAACTTTCCAGTTTAAACATCCCAGCCAATCTTGACGCTTGTCAAAATACCTTGATATTGGAAACTAAAAGAATGTTGAATTTGTTTGGTTCTCAATGAATTCATGATTTATAAAATTTGTTATATTTGTGAGCCTAGAAGGGACACACATTTTTGTTGTGAAGTTTTCCTGGAAAAACCAAAATCTTGTTGTACCGAGACTTGCCAATTCAAATCGAAAAACCCAAATTGATACTTAGGGAAATTTCTAGCAATGATCATCAGCCTTCAAAAGATTTGTACATCACACATTGTGGGGTTAATATTTTTTGTTCAGAAGTTTTCAAAATAAGAAAACAAATAAAGATATTTTTTGAAATACCCATTTTGATGTTGACATGAGACAAGGATTTTTTCTAACCCAAAGGTATAGAACTGCCAGGATAGATCCTGACTTCCAGATATGAGAAGAAGAAATCGAACCCAGTTCAGATCTCTGTTGATGAAAGTTTGAAAACTGTTGGGGCAAAGAGAATAGCCAAAATGAATTGAAGATATACTCTGATTTGAAGAGGAATTTGAAAGGCTAAGCCAAAGTCTAGAAAAACAACCGGGGGCATTTGCATCACTCAGGAGCACTCATCTCTTTATCCAGCTTTTGCATCTGCACAGTGTCGGCAAGCATTTGCATCATTCATGGGTATTTGCATTGGCATTATTCCATAAGCATCTGCATTTTACATGGAATTCGCATTTGCGTCATCTCAACCAATTGCATCATTTCAAGAATCATTACATTTTCATTATTGTGTGATAATCATAAACCATTTACATGAACACAATTAGTAAGGGCATCTGCATCAAGAAAATTTGCATCAATCTAAGTTATTTGAATCTACATCAAGAAGAATTTGCATCAAACTAAGTTATTTACATTTGCATCAAAGACATTTGCACCAGTTTAAGTCATTCGTATCTTATTCAACATATGCATCTGCATCAAAAAGCATTCGCATCTTCTCAAAATCTTTAGGTTAATTTTCAACAATTCTTCAAAGACCATTTTTAAGACCTTCGGGCAACATTCTTAAGACCTCCGGGCATAACTTTTTTTCTGGGGTAAGACCTCCGGGCACCATTTTAAAGACCTCCGGGCACCAGTTTTTAAGACCTCCGGGCACCATTTTAAAGACCTCAGGGCACCAGTTTTTTAAGACCTCCGGGCACCATTTTAAAGACCTTCGGGCACCAGTTTTTTAAGACCTCCGGGCACCATTTTAAAGACCTCCGGGCACTAGTTTTTTAAGACCTCCGGGCACCATTTTAAAGACCTTCGGTGTCACACCCCAAATTCAGGACATGTGACCGGCTAGAGACAAGGTATGCCCCAGCCTCCGAAGCCTGACTATATTTATTAAACCAAATTAAAGAAAATTTTGGCATAATCTCGCCCTACATGGGCGTTTGCCGCTCAATCATCAACATTCACAATGTAATAATGCATCAACACATGACATCTCGGTTTGGACGCTTCCGATAGGGAGTAACCGAAATGCCCCGCAGCAGACTCAACCTTTATGACATCTTATACACAAACACACATTTTTACTATATCATAACAAAATGAACATCACCATGTCATACCAGGCCTCTAAGATTGATATACATCATACATCACTTAATTACATCCGCTTATATATATACAGAACATATTCAACATACAAAAAATACAGAGGACCCATGATACCCTAGTGACTGCAAAATGTACCCTACCATCGCCACTGCTTAACACATTTTGGGTCAATTCGCTCACCACAAGTATGTGAGCAGCTAGCTATCCGGAATATGAGAAGAGCTAGGTCTGTTAGAATCTGAAAAAAATTGAAAATAACAAATTGAGTCGAAAAACTTAGTGAGCATAAGGTAACTAGGAAGAGTACTTGGAAATTTCATGCTTCCTTTCTTAACCATTAAAGCATAAACGTGACATATCAAGTACGACTAATTAACCGAAAAGTAATATTTAAATATTGTTCTGGGACTTATAAAAATTATTTGTCCCATATGAAATCTTCTATACTGAGTGTTGAATATAAATAAGCCATTGGCTAGCCTAACTTGATAGCCAAAAATATTTAACAATCGATTTTACGTGTATACCTCCACAATTATTAATGAAGAATTTCTCATGTCTATATCATCAAAACATCCCGGAATTATACCAGTCTGTAATATTTGTCATCCTAGACTATCTTGTCCATATCATCCCGGACTCATCTTGCCCGTACAACAATAGCATCCCGGACTTCACCTTGTCCGTACAATATTAGCATCCCGGACATCACCCTGTCCGTACAATAATAGCATCCCGGACTTCACCTTGTCCGTACAATATTAGCATCCCGGACATCACCCTGTCCGTACAATAATAGTACCCCGGACATCACCCTGTCCGTATAATAATAGCATCCCGGACTTCACCTTGTCCGTACAATAATAGCATTCCGGACATCATCTTGTCCTTACAACAATAACATCCTGGACATCATACTGTTCGTATAATAATAGTATCCCGGACATCACACTGTCCGTATAATAATAGTATCCCGGACTTCACACTGTCCGTATAATAAAAGTATCCCGGACATCACCCTGTCCGTATAATAATAGCATCCCGGACATCACCCTGTCCGTATAATAATAGTATCCCGGACATCACACTGTCCGTATAATAATAGTATCCCGGACTTCACACTATCCGTATAATAATAGTATCCCGGACATCACCCTGTCCGTATAATAATAGCATCCCGGACATCACCCTGTCCGTATAATAATATCAACATGATATATTAACTCTCTTATATCGTGGAGTAATATATATATATATATATATATACTGTACTAGGAAACAATCTCTACACTAATATATTTCTACTTATGTTTCTCAAAGCATTACAAATAGCTAACATTCATTATTATTCAACTCCACAACACTTACCTCATGTAAACATACTAATACCACACTTACGCCTTTGATCCGCGTAAGGTTCGAAACTCACCATTTTCGTGATTCGAGCAATCTTTCGTGTTTCAATATCCATATCAATCAACAATGCATATAAGGCAATAACTACCTCCTAGATTAACCTAAATACTCACAGTGTTATTTCGAGTATTAAAGCGGCACTTTCGTGACTTTGTCGCGATCCCAGGTGAACTCCACGATACGGGTACCTACGACATCGTCAGGATATTCTGTAAATATTTTACAACTACGGGACACTCAAATTCCCATTATTTATAATAGTTAGCTGCTATCAAAAAAATTTCAGCTTAAAAATTTTTACAAATAAATTCCTACACTTAGCTCGAGTCAAAATTCGAAGCAACAATCAACTGAAAAGTTGCTCACACAATAACAATGAAGCTAACGGTGGCCTCGGACAACCAAGGAACGTGGCGACACCATTTCAAGGTAAGCTAGGGTTTCAACCAAACTCATTTTAGCCTCTAACTTTTGATTCAAAGCTATTCGATACTAATTTATGGATTAAGGAGGCAGAGGAACACCTCCTGTGGCGAAAAAAATGGTGGCAACATGGTGGTTCACCACCACCAATTTTTTTTTTTTTTTTCGACATGGTTTCTCATAGTTAAAGGCAAAATATAACATCAAAATCAAGCTTAGAACATGAAGTTACCTTTGGGTTTGTGAAATCTTTGAAGATTTTGGTGATATGCCTAGTAAACGGAAGAGAGAGAAAGCTTGGAAGCAAGCTTCCATGGCTTCCTTTCTTTCTTTCACACTTTTCTGGTTCCTCCCGTGAAAATTGGGGGAGGAGAAGTCTGATTTTCAGACTTAACAAGTGGGCTATGGTCAAATGACCATTTTGCCCCCATTTTGTCTTTTAGTGCCTTAATAGGCCAACATGAAATTTTAACGTTCGGAAGCCCGTTTTTCACTTTTCTTGACACGGATATGTTCCAAATATGATAATATACTGATCTACATGTTCGGATAATTTTTTTGATATCCCGAAACCCAAATCCGGGCCTCGGAGCGCCAACGGGTCAATATTTTGACTTTTTCGGTTTTAGCTCCGATTTTTGTTCTGATTTCACCAGTAGCTTTCTAACATCATTTTATGTCTATATTAATCTATTGATCCATTTAAAACCTTTTTCGGACCTTCCCGCGGTTAGTTTTTGGTTTTCATTCCTTTAGGTTACTTAAGGACTAATCCGATTTCAACTCCGTTTTTGACTTTTCTTGTCATATTCATAATCCTCATATGTTATAACATATGTCCATGTGTTCGTTTAGTTTCAAAAAAATTCCGAACTATGTTTTTACGGCAATTTACGTCAAATTCACTAAATGACGAATTAGATGATTTTAGCTATCGGATTTTATTTTAATGTCCAATTTTTGATCTAGATATCATATTATGATCCTATAGGATCACTTAGTCCATTGGTACCATTTACGGACTAAAAACAAAATTTTTGGTAAAATTACCAAAATACCCCTGTTCACATTTTACCGATTTTTCTGTCGATTCATGTTCTAACACTCCCAAATAATGTTATATCACATATCAACACGATGTGAAGTTAACTTATCACATTTCAAAGACTTTCTCCTATCCCGACTTTTAGTCAATTTGGGGTTAAATCACTTAATCACTCGATTAAACCCCCAACTCTACAATTTATCATACAACATGTGTACCACATGGTAGCCCATCCTTTCTGTAGGCATTTCAAAGTTTAACCTCGAGCCATCCGCATTTTATAATTGTCTCGAATTGATCTCGTACTTACGAAAGTCTTACAATTCTTCCCCCCTTAATAAAATTCATCCTCGAATTTTGCATAAAGTCAACTTATATAAAAGTACAAGCACTATCTTTGGCTGTATCACATGAAAATCGTCTGACATGAATCTCCACATCATAAGTACAGGAAACACAGAGTATACACCACTCATCTCAGGTGATAGGTCTCACTCAATATCTGAAATGGTCTGATATACCTTGGACTCAGCTTGACTCATCCGCCAAAGCTCATAACACTCTTGAAAGGTGAAACTTTCAAGAATACTGATAACTCGTATAATTATATAGTTTTTAGTTATGTTTTATTATTGTTTTGTGTCAAATACGAGTTATTATTGTTTAGTCTAATTGTGTTTATGATCTTTTATATTTTTATGTAATTTGGTGTTTTTCACAAGTTTCTTTGAGTGATTTCAGATTACTAGAATTAAGGGCAAATCCAGTTCAGTTCCAGTTCCGACACCTTTTGCCATATCAGCTATATCTCGAGTTTCACTGAAGAAATAAGGCTGAACTTTGTATCCCTGCAAAGCTAAGAGGCATATCTATCTTTTTCATGTTTTACACTTCTTGAAACGGAGTCGTTTTCCCTAGCGAAATCGACCATCAAGTTGGCTGATGTGCAATGACGTCTGTTCTGCACCGTTTTGGTATTTTGACCATATCTCCCGATCCACGTGCGCAAATGATCTGATTCCAACGGCTATGGATCCGTAACTGATAGGGGTATATTTTTCTAGAAGACCATTTTATCAGATCGAGCCTCCAACATTGACAAAATCGACCATCAAGCTGGCTGATCAGAATTGTCATACAATATGACGAAAATTGTTAGAAAAATGTACCCACCTATTATACCTACCTTTGAAATTTGTAAAGCTTGTCTCTTGTCATTTAGCCCTCCAAAATGTGTATAAATAGAGGGCCTTGGATGAGTATTGGGATACACATTATACATTGGTAGGATATTAGCCTTTGTAGTAAAATTCTCTAAGTTTTCTTCTTCTTTCCTTTCTCTAGTTTTCTTTTTTTATTTACTTATGCTTCTTACATTTCTTTTCATTTTATTCATATCTAGTATGTGTTGCTAATCATATTGTTGAGGTGATGAGGTGAAGCTCTTGGTAAATGCTAAGGTTAGTCTCTTAAACATGAGCTAAAATGAATCATCATTTATAAACACTAGTATAGATAATATTTTCTTTTGGTTTAAAATCATACTTGCAAAGTAGAGATCTTGATTCATTATTGACAATGAAAATGGCACAGTAAATGCTTGGTTTCATAACCTTGATTTGTTGTAGACATATACCTTGGCATAAGGAATGCTTGGACTCTTTTTGTGAGTTTTGAGGACACCAAATGAACATAATATCATATGCTATGGACGTTGGACAATTTGGACTGAATTGCTAAACCTTCCGGTTGGAACCTCCCTTATGTGTGGATTTCAATTGTGTAATAAAACAAGATTAATCTTAGCATAACACCAAGAGTGGATTCTCTAACCTCGACATCTTTTCTTATTGTTTTTTTTATATCTTGTTTAATTGCTTTTATGTTATTTTGTTTATTTTGTTCTCTAATATCTTGTTTACTTTCTTTGTTATTGATTCCCTAATATCTTGTTTATTTTCTTTTTCTTATATATTTATAAACTTATACTTACTAATACGCTTCCCTGTGGTTCGACCTCGGACACCCGAGAATTTATTACTTGAACATAACCTGCACTTGGGTTTACAACTCTTAATTGAAACGCCATCAAGTTTTTGGCGCCGTTGCCGGGGAAGCAATACTAAGTATATAAGTTTATAAGTATATTTATTTTTATTGGCTGGTTATACCGCCTAATTTTGTATATATTTATTTTTATTGGCTGGTTATACCGCCTAATTTTGTATATTTATTTTGTTTGGCTGGTTATACCGCCTAATTTTGTATATATTTATTTTTATTGGCTGGTTATACCGCCTAATTTGTATATTAACTTTGTTTTATGCTTGTTTGGCGACGTGATTTTAGATCTCGTCGTTTAGTTAGATTTTATTGTGAAACTTTTTTAGGTAATCTTTCTAATACAACTTCTAACATGGCTGACAATGAAAGTGTTCATGCTGAAGATGAGAACAGACAAGTACGCACCATGCGTGACTACTTGCAACCAACTCGAAGCTCATCACCCTCTTGTTTTATTTTTCCTCTCAATGCAAACAACTTTTGTTTTAAACCAGGTATGATAGCTTTGCTTCCAAATTTCCATGGGTTGGAATCGGAAAGTGCTTACTCGTTTCTAAAAGACTTCGAAGATGTATGTGTCACCTTTAATGACCAACAATGTACAAATGAAATTGTCAAGCTAAAATTATTTCCTTTTTCTTTAAAAGATAAAGCAAAAATTTGGCTTCATAATTTAAAACCAAGGTCAATTGGCACATGGCAAGAATTACAAACTGAGTTTCTAAAGAAATTTTTCCCAGCACATAAAACTACTGCTTTGAAAAGACAGATTCAAAATTTCAATCAAAATCAAAATGAAGCATTTTTTCAGTGCTGGGAGCGTTTTAAAGATTTGTTAAGTTCTTGTCCACATCATGGTTTTGAAAAATGGCGTCTTATTAGTTTCTTTTATGAAAGTTTAACTCCCGAAACTAAACAATTTGTTGAAACAATGTGTAACGGTGAGTTTCTAGAAAAAGAACCTGAAGAAGCCTTTGACTACTTAGACCATTTGGCAGATAACTCTCAAGCCTGGCACACAGATAATTCCTCTGAAAGTTCCAATAGATCTAATGTTGTTTCTAACAGAGGAAAATATCATTTTAGTCAAGAAGATGAGATAAAAGCTAAAGTAGCTAATTTGGCTAGAAAGATTGAAGCCATGGAACTTAGAGAAGTAAAAGAAGTCAAAACGGTTAAAAATGAAGAAAGTTGTGGAATTTGTGAAATCATGGGACACCCCACTTCTGAATGTCCAAACATTCCCATTCTTAAAGAAGCGTTGCATGATCAAGTAAATTCCATAAACACATTTAAAAAGCCTTTTCCTTCTCCTTACTCTGAAACGTATAACCCTGAATGGAGAAATCATCCCAACTTCAGTTGGCGGAATAATAATCATGTTCAGGTACCACAATCTCAAAAGCCGGGCAACACTTTTTCCTATCAACCTTCACGTGTACAAACCTTGGAAGAAACATTGCAAGCATTCATGCAAACACAAGCAAATGTGAATAGCCGGACTTCACAGGACATCAATGAGATCAAAAACACCTTGTCCACATTGACAGCTTCATTACGCACTCAAGAAAAAGGTAAGTTTCCTGCTCAACCTCAGCCTAACCCTTCTACTCAATGTCTTGTTTCTTGCTCCAATGAAACTCAACAGGAAAATGCCAGTTCTATCACAACTCTTCGAAGTGGAAAGGCAATTGACAAAAACATTCCATCAAAAGACCAAGATCCTCTTTCCCCTCCGAAAAGTAATGGTAAGGATGATGGTAAGTCTGAACTTCTTGAAAATTTGGACAAAGAAAAAGGTATGCATCCTGCTCCTTTTCCTCAAAGGTTGCAAACAATAAAGAATTTGAATCAAAATGCAGAAATTTATGAACTTTTCAAACAAGTTAAGATTAACATTCCTTTATTGGATGCAATCAAACAAGTTCCATCTTATGCTAAATTTTTGAAGGACATGTGCACAGTTAAAAGGAAACATAATGTACAAAAGAAAGCATTTTTGACGGAAAGTGTGAGCTCAATCATTCAGCACCTTACTCCACCAAAATTCAAAGATCCTGGATGTCCAACAATCTCATGCATCATTGGAAACACTAGAATAGAACGTGCATTGCTTGATCTTGGTGCTAGTGTTAATCTTTTGCCTTTTTCTGTTTATCAACAGTTAGGTTTAGGTGAACTCAAGGAAACACCTGTTACACTTCAACTAGCTGATCGTTCTGTAAAAATTCCTCGAGGGATAGTTGAAGATGTTTTGGTTCAAATTGATAATTTTTACTTCCCTGTTGATTTTATTGTTTTGGACACACATCCTGTTTCAAATCCAAATGTTCAAATTCCTGTTATATTAGGCCGTCCATTTCTTGCAACTTCTAATGCTCTGATAAATTGCAGGAATGGTATGTTGAACATTTCTTTTGGAAATATGACTTTAGAATTAAATGTGTTCAACGTTTGCAAGCAACCTGGTGATAATTCAGAAGTACATGAAGTGGATTTCATTGAAGAACTTGTTCATGAACATCTCACCACTACCACATTCCATGATCCTTTAGAAGCTTATTTAATTGAATATGAGTTTGATAATGCTTCAGAAATTTCACACACTGATTCTTTGTTAAATTCTTTTCAGGTTAAGCATTGTTGGAAACAAAAGTTTGAGGAACTTCCATCACTCACAAATGTCACTGTACCATCAACTATTGAACCACCCAAGCTGGATTTAAAACCATTGCCATCCGAGCTAAAATATTCCTTTTTGGGTGAGAATGAAACTTTTCCAGTAATAAATGAACTTGAGGAACTCAGAAATGATGCATATGAGAATTCTAAAATTCATAAAGAAAGAACTAAAGCCTTTCATGACAAGTTAATTTCAAGAAAAATATTTGATGTTGGGCAAAAAGTTCTACTTTATAATTCTAGACTTCACATATTTCCTGGTAAGTTGAGATCAAGATGGACTGGCCCATTTGTGGTTAAGCATGTGTATCATTATGGAGCAGTTGACATTGAGAATCCTCAAAATGGTAACGTATTCAAGGTAAATGGACAAAGACTCAAACTCTTTTTGGAAAATCATGTTACTCAAGAAGAGGTTGTTTTTCTTTCTGATCCTTGTTTTGAAAATAACTAGATGTAAATATAATTTTTACTAATCTTCAAAAAAAAAAAAAAAAAAAAAATTCATTTTTTTCCCGGTTAAATGGCGGATAACGGTACTCCGTGATTATTTAAGTCGGTTCCATCAGCTACCCACAAAACTGATATTGTATATAAATTTCTCTTTCATTTTATTTTATTTCATTTTTTTTTTCAGGATGGATGATATTCTCAAAAGATTGCAGAAACGATTTCCTCCTTTTCCTCGGAATATTTTACTGAAGCTTTACCAAGTTCGATTAGAAAGATTAAGAATGCTTATGAACAAAGGGATTCCTGAAGACATACGTTGGATAATTGAAGCCAAGGTACGTGAAGATGAATATCTTCCTGTTTTGCATTTACCAGGTACAGGTAGAAGCACTTATGCAAAGAAGCGACGAGCAAAGCGCATGAGTTCAAATTGCCACAAGTGTGCACGATGGACGTGTAACGGTAAATGTCGTTCTATTGGGATTCCGTCCTCTAATCGAGATGATAAAATTGAATTCATTAAGGATGGACTGAGTAAGGAGAATTTGGGTAATATCCAACTTTCTCTTGAGACGCATCCTAGTGGAGACGTACAAAGAGAAATTCTTGATTTATGGCCGCAATTCCAAAGGGAATGGCAACATCTTGGGAATCTGATGTTAAAAGACCCTGTTTGCCAGCTTGTAAGAAAACTGGATGGGAAGCATATCCTCGACTCATAGAAGGCGTTTAAGCCGTTTCTGGACGTAAAACCAGAGGAAGATGTGAGCCACAATCACAACTACAATAAATGACTTCTCAGCTTTTGGTTTGATTTGCAATAACTTTATTTCAGATTAATTTACGTGTTGTTCGATTTGTGTAATTATTCTCGTTTTTTTTTTGCATTGGTCTTTTACGATTGATTTTTCTTCTCTTTTTGATTTTCTTCCTGAAATCACGCAAAAATCTTTTGTTAGGTTAACATTTTCTTCTGACAGGTCAAATACACTTTCGGCGACATTATTACTCTTGTCTGATTCACTACTCAGTCCTCTATATATTACACCATGTACTCATTCTCTTTCAGGCACTCGAAAAAGAAGAAAAAAATGGAAAGCACTTCGTCCCAGCGCATTAAAAAAATTTGTGTCTTTGGAGGTGCTTATCCAGGGAAAAATAACATATTCGCTGATGAAGCCATAAGAGTTGGAGTAATACTTGCCCAACAAAAGATCCACTTGATTTATGGAGGCGGTAGTACGGGTTTAATGGGAGCAGTCGCTACAGCAGCACACGCCGGAGGAAGTCCAGTTCTAGGAATCGTGCCAAAACTATTCACAGATTTTTGTGGACCTACCGTGGGTAAGGAAATACAAGTCTGGAGTATCCCTGAACGGATAACAATCATGTACCATTCTGCCGATGCATTCATTGCCTTACCAGGAGGTCTGGGTACATTGGAAGAAATAGCTTGCGTGGCTTCTTGGTCATCTTTGGTCACAA
Organism: Fremontodendron californicum; assembly: GCA_030761205.1. NCBI lineage: Eukaryota > Viridiplantae > Streptophyta > Magnoliopsida > Malvales > Malvaceae > Fremontodendron > Fremontodendron californicum. Next base: position 31,064,476 of record JAULJL010000003.1, read on the forward strand.
ATAAGAAACCCATTGGTTTGCTTAATATTAATGGTTATTTTAGTAATTTACTTTCATATTTAGATAATGCTGTGGATAATGGATTCATGTTTTCAGAGGCAAGGAGAACCATAATTTCTGCTACAACCATTGAAGATTTACTCAAAAAGCTACAAGCTTATGAGTGTTTATCTGCTACGGTTGTTTCGCAAACGCTCGGAAAAAGAAAAAGAGATATGGACGAGCAAGGAGTGGATTGCACTTTGTCTTTGTGACATTATCTAACATTTTGCTTGTTGTGTCTCAGTTATAATAAGTGGTTAGCAACCTCTGCAGGTAATATCTCCTAAATTCTACCTTTAAAATTTGACATTGGGGACAATGTCATATTTTAGTAGGGGGTAAGGGACATATTTTGCTAAAAAAAAAAAAAAATTTGTTGTGTTTTAAGACATTTAGAAGTATTCATTCTGAACAAGGTCTGAGTAAGGGAGACTTGAGACATACCTTGTCAGTTTGATTTAATCTTCTTCTTCAAAAAAAAAAAAAAAAACAAAAAAAAAACAAAAAAAAAAAAAAAAAAAAAAGCATGTTTAGTTACTTTCAATATTATAATAAGATATGAATTGCATAAGTCTAAAACAGATTTATTAGTGAGAAGATTTTCATGAGAATTGAGCTTGATATCAACCTTTTTATGAGCCAATGTTAATATGATATGTTGATTGAGAAAGAAGCATGTTTAGACTTAATCTGACTTGTATAATCATCCTTGTGAGTTTTTGAGCCTATAATGATTGATGCATTATACAAATCAATCTAATTTCTTTCTTGAGTGCTCTTATGATTACATGATTCTCTAGAACTTGCTTTAAACCGTTTGAGACTATATTGATACATGTGACATCATGAATATGATAGAGGCATTAGGATTATAACCAGAGCCAAACAGCCATCCATTATTAATGTTCTACGAGAACATCCCCACTAGTGAGCCAATTTGAGCCTACATTAAATATGATGTTTTATTGGTAACCACAACTTACACCTAGCCTAAATATGCTTATATCCTTACCCTTGTTCTAAAGATGAATTTTATATTTTGAGACATATTGCAAAAAAACAAGGGATATTTTTATTTGAAAATTTGGGTTAGAAACAAAAGATAAGTGTGGGGGAAAGAAAAGAAAAGAAAAAGTCAAGAGAAAAAGAAAGGGATCATTGTCAAATACATTCCCATATTTAAAAAAAAAAAAAAAAAATCTTCTCTTGAACTTCTAGAAAAAGATGTTACAAAGTTGGTTAGAATGATGCAAAGGCTCAACATGAATATTTAGCCTATGTTATTATGTGCTTTATAAGAGTTTTGAGAAGTTTTATTTGTATGATCTTATTATGTCTCTAAAATCTATGAACTCTTTGGAACCTTTGTGATATCTTTATCCTTTTGTTCTTTAACCACATTATAACCCTTTGGCCCCGTTACAACCTTGAATAAAGACCTCTTGATTTATGAAGTTGTATGATCTAAATAGTGGAGAATAGGTGGACAAGCAAGCATATGGTAGAAGTGTTTTCATGAGATTGATTGAGTGTAAACACTTTACCACTACTTTAAAGAGTGAAAATCAAGAGAGTATCCCATGTGAGAAGTTGAGATTAAGTTTGAATATACACTATTTTGATTGAAATATGTTATGTTATTATTGGCTTAACTCAAACTATTTACATTCAAGCAAGATTTTTTGTGAATTTCTTTAAGCTATTGATTAGTTTTTAAGACTTGTCCAATGATTATCTCTAATTTATATTGGAAGGATTAGTTATAATTATTATTTTTAGTTTTTCTTATGTCTTCAATGTTTGTGGGTATCGTCCTAGTAAACCCTCACGAGACTAAACTCGTCCACTAGGGACACCTAGGGGTTTAAAGGCTTGTGTCACATGCTAAGTGCCACCGTGATTTCCTACGAAAATGGATTAGATTAGATTTTCTTATTTTATTTTTATTGAGTCGTTGCTAGGGACTAGCAACAATCTAAGTATGGGGGTGTGATAACTCGTATAATTATATAGTTTTTAGTTATGTTTTATTATTGTTTTGTGTCAAATACGAGTTATTATTGTTTAGTCTAATTGTGTTTATGATCTTTTATATTTTTATGTAATTTGGTGTTTTTCACAAGTTTCTTTGAGTGATTTCAGATTACTAGAATTAAGGGCAAATCCAGTTCAGTTCCAGTTCCGACACCTTTTGCCATATCAGCTATATCTCGAGTTTCACTGAAGAAATAAGGCTGAACTTTGTATCCCTGCAAAGCTAAGAGGCATATCTATCTTTTTCATGTTTTACACTTCTTGAAACGGAGTCGTTTTCCCTAGCGAAATCGACCATCAAGTTGGCTGATGTGCAATGACGTCTGTTCTGCACCGTTTTGGTATTTTGACCATATCTCCCGATCCACGTGCGCAAATGATCTGATTCCAACGGCTATGGATCCGTAACTGATAGGGGTATATTTTTCTAGAAGACCATTTTATCAGATCGAGCCTCCAACATTGACAAAATCGACCATCAAGCTGGCTGATCAGAATTGTCATACAATATGACGAAAATTGTTAGAAAAATGTACCCACCTATTATACCTACCTTTGAAATTTGTAAAGCTTGTCTCTTGTCATTTAGCCCTCCAAAATGTGTATAAATAGAGGGCCTTGGATGAGTATTGGGATACACATTATACATTGGTAGGATATTAGCCTTTGTAGTAAAATTCTCTAAGTTTTCTTCTTCTTTCCTTTCTCTAGTTTTCTTTTTTTATTTACTTATGCTTCTTACATTTCTTTTCATTTTATTCATATCTAGTATGTGTTGCTAATCATATTGTTGAGGTGATGAGGTGAAGCTCTTGGTAAATGCTAAGGTTAGTCTCTTAAACATGAGCTAAAATGAATCATCATTTATAAACACTAGTATAGATAATATTTTCTTTTGGTTTAAAATCATACTTGCAAAGTAGAGATCTTGATTCATTATTGACAATGAAAATGGCACAGTAAATGCTTGGTTTCATAACCTTGATTTGTTGTAGACATATACCTTGGCATAAGGAATGCTTGGACTCTTTTTGTGAGTTTTGAGGACACCAAATGAACATAATATCATATGCTATGGACGTTGGACAATTTGGACTGAATTGCTAAACCTTCCGGTTGGAACCTCCCTTATGTGTGGATTTCAATTGTGTAATAAAACAAGATTAATCTTAGCATAACACCAAGAGTGGATTCTCTAACCTCGACATCTTTTCTTATTGTTTTTTTTATATCTTGTTTAATTGCTTTTATGTTATTTTGTTTATTTTGTTCTCTAATATCTTGTTTACTTTCTTTGTTATTGATTCCCTAATATCTTGTTTATTTTCTTTTTCTTATATATTTATAAACTTATACTTACTAATACGCTTCCCTGTGGTTCGACCTCGGACACCCGAGAATTTATTACTTGAACATAACCTGCACTTGGGTTTACAACTCTTAATTGAGTCTCCATCAAATACTTAGTCACATGCTATCGGCATACGACTTTTGCCTACTCTAGCAGTTACTAATATATCTTTGATTAACTACACCTTTTTCTAGGTGTGCCGTACCATATTTGAACTGAACAACTGATATCCTCCTGTCTTAAATTAACTGACAGGATATTGGCACATCCGGCCATACAATGTCTCGGTCCTAGTTTTGCAATGATCAACAATAAATACACTCAGATCGCAATCCCAAATAATCAATAAGATAAGCCCGAAACTAGATCGAAATACCAGAAATGGTATCATTTGAATACTATACTGAAAACAGTTAATATATACAAACTCAATCAATAATAGGTATCGATCCCGATTCTCCTCCGAATCTAGTATATTAACACATAACATGTCCTCAAGGACTGTTCATCTGTCCGTAAATTAAATACGGTATTAAATTGCAACTGTATTTCAGACGCTACCTGGAATGATCTCCAGAATTTAACTATAAACTTGATGTCTCAATCAAGTACAATAAACACAAAAACTTCACGAAGACCCAATCTGGTCTAAAAAGAGCCTAGCACACTGACTTATGTTATGCGTAATTTAACCAGAATCAAGTGTGCTAATTTAGTTAGTCTATCGACAATCACTCAAATAAAATCACATTCCTTGCCTACCTTAGACAAGCCTATATCTAGGCCCCATAATGACTTTATCTCAATCCCATTATTATGTATTCAACTTTATAACCTATTGAATCTCATTATTGTATATTAAACTCTGTAGCATTACTGTTGGTTTCTGATGCTTAGCTTAAACCTACTAGCATAGTAAACATTTAATCACCACTCCGTAACAATGTGTTCCATACTCTATCACTATTATAACTATTTAAACTCACGATAAATCATATCTTTATCGAAGTAAAACACATAAGAAAAATTGGGTGCCACTTCGAGGATTTTACCTCGAACACCTTTTATCTCGAGGACTACTAATCGATTATATAAATGGGGGGTTTCCTTTACTATTAACTATCAGTAATATTTTAAAACATTGCCATATATTGGCTTTATCCAATGATAGAAAAATAATATACTCATAGTCTTTTAATATTTCCAAAATCAATCCTGTTTCAATCAATTTTTTTTTTATTACACTATACTTTCGCTGCATAGCTCTGACTTATTCTTTCAACTATACATGCTTAATAAATAACATTGTGTCTCGTACGTTCACTACATTCGTTCAATAAACCATTCATTTATACCATATAAATAGATGTAACTTCAGACCAACACTATCATCAAATTATACTCAAGTATCCCCTGCACCGAGTCCCGTATACTATACAATTTTAGACAAAGTCTATAGTATCTGTATAAATTTGCATACAGTTTGCGATATCAACACACGTCCCGGGCATAGCCCGTAATACCATTAAACATTTTGAATACAATCTAAATGTTAAATAACCAGTACTAGGGCAATATGTCTCAATCACGTACAATAACCAAAAAACTCCATATTTCACATAGTCGCGAGATTAATGTGATAATTCATGATTAAATCCATCACATCTCGTTCCACGTGCTAGCACATAACCCGGACAAAGTTCGTGTGGTGATGATCTGCCAGGCATAGCCCCTCATGTCATCTAAGATATATGATGATCTCCGCCTGTTAAGGCCCATCATCTTAAACTCAGGAACTAGTGCGGGAATAAAATCTCAAAACTCCCTGGTGCACAGGGAAAACTTAAACATCCCCATCCGTATATTTATCCGTATAGATTACTACTAGGCAACAACAACCATATAATCAATATAACCCACTTAGAAACTATACTAGGCTATCATGACTATACCATCAGTTTTATCTGCCTAGGCACGCTACTAGGCTAGCCACAATAAATATACATCAATCTTACGACATTGGAATCCATGCCAAATCATATTCTTATCTTGGTTACTTAGGATTTTCCAAGGCTATATATTTTCATTCAAGCATTAAACCAAAAACCTTGTAGGCATAATAATCGCCTTCCTCCTAGGCATTTTCACAAGCACCTTGTGTGTGATTTATAATCCAACTTAAAATATATCCTTTAGCACTCAAATATTAGCCAGCCTACAAGTTCAGTTTAATATCCAACCACCACCATTTCACAACATCCTCAACATCAATAACAAATATCGAAACTAGGTTAAAATACTTCAAAGTTTCTTGAAATACAACTCAATACATAGTGCTCAAATTAAATAAAATCAGTTTGCCAAAATCAGACTAAAGTTATACCTGTCACCATGGCAGTAGATGCAAAATCACGGTCTTGTCCTCTATTGCCCATAGTATCTTCTCTGCCCACAGACTGTTGTTCCCTACCCTAGGAACCCTGACCCGTCTGTAATTCTACTAACCCTGCTGATTGCCCTGGATATGCTGTAGCTGGATGTGGAGCTCGCACTGATGGGGATAAACCTGGACCTAATGGGCAATCTCTCCTGAAATGCCCTGGCCTGCCACATCTATAACATACACCAGTAGATCTCCTCCTCCAACTACTGACTTCTCTATCCCTCAACATCCATGATTCTAGGGTTGTTCTAACCCTTAGTCCATATGGCCTTGTTTGCCTAGATGTTTGTCTTTCATATCTCGCTCTCTCCTGTGACCTATCCTCGAATCGCCTTAACCTCTCGTATTCATGAATTCCTAAATCCCTTTCATTTTCTGATAAAAATTCTCGAAGAAGCTCAACACTAAATTCTGACCACTCGAGGGGAGGGTCATCAATCCACCTTCTGGCTACTAAAGATATATACCATGCATGTGCCCTACCATACAGCTGAAATCTCTCTAATTGTATGGCTCTAGTCGGCGAGCACCCTAAGCCTACACACCGTTGGCCGTACTCTTCTAAAAACCTTCTAGGATCAAAATCGAATTCCATCCCTGCAAAACTAGGTGGTAATGTTCCTCCAAAGTAGGTAAGGTTATATGTTGATAGGGTGTATGTTATTCCAACAACAACTCATTACTAACAACACCTGGTTGAAGGAATTTGGTCGAACAATCGTGGCTGTCATTGTTCTATCACCAGCCCTACCAGGGCCTGAATATATTAGAATGTTCTGTTTACCATATCCAATAACTATTCATATGTGTCGTCATCTAATACTACTCCAGCAATCCTATCTATTTCCCTAGTAGCAGACCTACTACTATCCTCACTCTGGCCTCTAACCTCAAGGCCAATAAAAATATTATCCAGGACCTCAAGCTCTCGGTCCCCCAGTACGTCTCTATATCTATGAGATCGTGATCGTGACAACATCATATTTAGAAAATAAATATATTGTCAGTAATTCCACAATATTCCCGACACAATTCTATATATACTAGCTGGCTTATAGATTAACCGGTGTAACCGCATGTGACGATGGACATCTGTAGGGGCAGTACACTACTTACAGATACCCAAGATAACCTGTAAGCAATGCACTACTACCCTACCCTTTTTGCAGTCACTGACCTCTAGACCATGCTCTGATACCACCTTTGTCACACCCCAAATTCAGGACATGTGACCGGCTAGAGACAAGGTATGCCCCAGCCTCCGAAGCCTGACTATATTTATTAAACCAAATTAAAGAAAATTTTGGCATAATCTCGCCCTACATGGGCGTTTGCCGCTCAATCATCAACATTCACAATGTAATAATGCATCAACACATGACATCTCGGTTTGGACGCTTCCGATAGGGAGTAACCGAAATGCCCCGCAGCAGACTCAACCTTTATGACATCTTATACACAAACACACATTTTTACTATATCATAACAAAATGAACATCACCATGTCATACCAGGCCTCTAAGATTGATATACATCATACATCACTTAATTACATCCGCTTATATATATACAGAACATATTCAACATACAAAAAATACAGAGGACCCATGATACCCTAGTGACTGCAAAATGTACCCTACCATCGCCACTGCTTAACACATCTTGGGTCAATTCGCTCACCACAAGTATGTGAGCAGCTAGCTATCCGGAATATGAGAAGAGCTAGGTCTGTTAGAATCTGAAAAAAATTGAAAATAACAAAGTGAGTCGAAAAACTCAGTGAGCATAAGGTAACTAGGAAGAGTACTTGGAAATTTCATGCTTCCTTTCTTAACCATTAAAGCATAAACATGACATATCAAGTACGACTAATTAACCGAAAAGTAATATTTAAATATTGTTCCGGGACTTATAAAAATTATTTGTCCCATATGAAATCTTCTATACTGAGTGTTGAATATAAATAAGCCATTGGCTAGCCTAACTTGATAGCCAAAAATATTTAACAATCGATTTTACGTGTATACCTCCACAATTATTAATGAAGAATTTCTCATGTCTATATCATCAAAACATCCCGGACTTATACCAGTCTGTAATATTTGTCATCCTAGACTATCTTGTCCATATCATCCCGGACTCATCTTGCCCGTACAACAATAGCATCCCGGACTTCACCTTGTCCGTACAATATTAGCATCCCGGACATCACCCTGTCCGTACAATAATAGCATCCCGGACTTCACCTTGTCCGTACAATATTAGCATCCCGGACATCACCCTGTTCGTACAATAATAGTACCCCGGACATCACCCTGTCCGTATAATAATAGCATCCCGGACTTCACCTTGTCCGTACAATAATAGCATTCCGGACATCATCTTGTCCTTACAACAATAACATCCTGGACATCATACTGTTCGTATAATAATAGTATCCCGGACATCACACTGTCCGTATAATAATAGTATCCCAGACTTCACACTGTCCGTATAATAAAAGTATCCCGGACATCACCCTGTCCGTATAATAATAGCATCCCGGACATCACCCTGTCCGTATAATAATAGTATCCCGGATATCACACTGTCCGTATAATAATAGTATCCCGGACTTCACACTCTTCGTATAATAATAGTATCCCGGACATCACCCTGTCTGTATAATAATAGCATCCCGGACATCACCCTGTCCGTATAATAATATCAACATGATATATTAACTCTCTTATATCGTGGAGTAATATATATATATATATATATACTGTACTAGGAAACAATCTCTACACTAATATATTTCTACTTATGTTTCTCAAAGCATTACAAATAGCTAACATTCATTATTATTCAACTCCACAACACTTACCTCATGTAACCATACTAATACCACACTTACGCCTTTGATCCGCGTAAGGTTCGAAACTCACCATTTTCGTGATTCGAGCAATCTTTCGTGTTTCAATATCCATATCAATCAACAATGCATATAAGGCAATAACTACCTCCTAGATTAACCTAAATACTCACAGTGTTATTTCGAGTATTAAAGCGGCACTTTCGTGACTTTGTCGCGATCCCAGGTGAACTCCACGATACGGGTACCTACGACATCGTCAGGATATTCTGTAAATATTTTACAACTACGGGACACTCAAATTCCCATTATTTATAATAGTTAGCTTCTATCAAAAAAATTTCAGCTTAAAAATTTTTACAAATAAATTCCTACACTTAGCTCGAGTCAAAATTCGAAGCAACAATCAACTGAAAAGTTGCTCACACAATAACAATGAAGCTAACGGTGGCCTCGGACAACCAAGGAACGTGGCGACACCATCTCAACGTAAGCTAGGGTTTCAACCAAACTCATTTTAGCCTCTAACTTTTGATTCAAAGCTATTCGATACTAATTTATGGATTAAGGAGGCAGAGGAACACCTCCTGTGGCGAAAAAAATGGTGGCAACATGGTGGTTCACCACCACCAATTTTTTTTTTTTTTTTCGACATGGTTTCTCATAGTTAAAGGAAAAATTTTCAAAATATAACATCAAAATCAAGCTTAGAACATGAAGTTACCTTTAGGTTTGTGAAATCTTTGAAGATTTTGGTGATATGCCTAGTAAACGGAAGAGAGAGAAAGCTTGGAAGCAAGCTTCCATGGCTTCCTTTCTTTCTTTCACACTTTTCTGGTTCCTCCCATGAAAATTGGGGGAGGAGAAGTCTGATTTTCAGACTGAACAAGTGGGCTATGGTCAAATGACCATTTTGCCCCCATTTTGTCTTTTAGTGCCTTAATAGGCCAACATGAAATTTTAACGTTCGAAAGCCCGTTTTTCAATTTTCTTGACACAGATATGTTCCAAATATGATAATATACTGATCTACATGTTCGGATAATTTTTTTGATATCCCGAAACCCAAATCCGGGCCTCGGAGCGCCAACGGTTCAATATTTTGACTTTTTCGGTTTTAGCTCCGATTTTTGTTCTGATTTCACCAGTAGCTTTCTAACATCATTTTATGTCTATATTAATCTATTGATCCATTTAAAACCTTTTTCGGACCTTCCCGCGGTTAGTTTTCGGTTTTCATTCCTTTAGGTTACTTAAGGACTAATCCGATTTCAACTCCGTTTTTGACTTTTCTTGTCATATTCATAATCCTCATATGTTATAACATATGTCCATGTGTTCGTTTAGTTTCAAAAAAATTCCGAACTATGTTTTTACGGCAATTTACGTCAAATTCACTAAATGACGAATTAGACGATTTTAGCTATCGGATTTTATTTTAATGTCCAATTTTTGATCCAGACATCATATTATGATCCTATAGGATCACTTAGTCCATTGGTACCATTTACGGACTAAAAACAAAATTTTGGTAAAATTACCAAAATACCCCTGTTCACATTTTACCGATTTTTCTGTCGATTCATGTTCTAACACTCCCAAATAATGTTATATCACATATCAACACGATGTGAAGTTAACTTATCACATTTCAAAGACTTTCTCCTATCCCGACTTTTAGTCAATTTGGGGTTAAATCACTTAATCACTCGATTAAACCCCCAACTCTACAATTTATCATACAACATGTGTACCACATGGTAGCCCATCCTTTCTGTAGGCATTTCAAAGTTTAACCTCGAGCCATCTGCATGTTATAATTGTCTCGAATTGATCTCGTACTTACGAGAGTCTTACATTCGGGCACCAGTTTTTTAAGACCTCCGGGCACCAATTTTAAAGACCTCGGGGCACCATTTTAAGTCCTCCGGGCACCATTTTAAAGACCTCCGGGCACCAATTTTTTAAGACCTCCGGGCACCATTTTAAAGACCTCCGGGCACCATTTTAAAGACCCCCGGGCACCAGTTTTTTAAGACCTCCGGGCACCATTTTAAAGACCTCTGGGCACTAGTTTTTTAAGACCTCCGGGCACCATTTTAAAGACCTTCGGGCACCAGTTTTTTTTTAAGACCTCCGGGCACCAATTTTAAAGACCTCCGAGCACCATTTTAAAGACCTTCGGGCACCATTTTAAGACGTCTCGGCACCATTTTTAAAGACCTACGGGCACAATTTTTTCTTTTGAAAATCGAATTCGTTTTCTTAAGACGGATCGAGCCTTGATTAGGTAGGGAATTCAATTTAAGGATAAATCTTCAATTTACTGTTTTTATTATAAAAAAAAAAATTTGAAAAAAATTTTGAAAAAAGAAAAAGGAAAAAAGAGAAAAAATGAAAAAAATAGAAAATGGAAAAAAATGAAAAATGAAAAATGAAAAAATGATAGAAGAATGAAAAAAAAAAAAAAACCCCTTTCCCTTTTCTTCACATGTGATTTACTGACTATACAAAATTAGTGTCGGTTTATCTTTGCCTGATTCCTGATTCTCAGCAATAGCCAAAGAGGGGCAGCTGTAGACACCTAATTTTGTCCGGACCACTAAAACAAGTATGTTTTCTTCCTAAATTGATGTTTCCGAGTGTAAAAAGATTTTTTTTCATCCTGCAGGTGGTACTCCGAGACTTAGTTTAAGAGGGCGAGCATAAAAAGTCAAACTTGAAAAAAAGTCAACCCCAAAAAAGTCAAACCCGAAAAAGTCAACCCACTTTCAAAATCAAGATTTTAAGTTCAGTTGAAAAATGGCGAAAGAATTTTAATAATCCGAGGTCTACATAGAAAGATATGGAGTTCGAAAGTTGGGATTTGGAGATTCAGTAAAAAGGAAACCCTAATCCGAGAAATTTGAGGAAAAGTGCTTAAACGATCAAATTGGTCGAAATTGAAGGTTCCCAATGAAAGATAAGCACTCACTACGGGTAATGGAGAAGTCACTTGCAAGAAAAACCGAAAAAAAAAGTCAATCCGGGAGAAAATCGAGAATTAGGGTTTTTAGTGGATTTCGGTGAAATCGGGAAGAATCACAGAAATGGCCCGACTTGGAAAGACCAAAGCCCCCAACGAATGAGGAATGTTTAAAAAAGGATAGCCCAAGGCTCAGTTTGAAGAAGATATGAAAATCGGACTTGTTTTAAGCAAAACCGGGTTTCGGAGGCCAAAAGGGCAAAATTGGAAAATTTGGGAAAAATAGCAAATGGACTCTGAAAATTCTGAAAATTTGCAAATCTCATTTTTAAATCATTTTAAAGAGATTGGCGAAAGGAAATCTTGATTCGGAGTTCGTTTGCAAAATGGCCGAATCTCGGGCTTCTTATGTAGTAATTCAAAAAGGAAAATCCGAGAAAAATAGCAAATGAGCTCCAAATCTTCTGAAATTTTGAAAATATCATTTTTAAATTATTTGGAAGATATTGACGAAAAAAATCTTGATTCGGAGTTCGTTTGCAAAATGGCCAAATCCCGGACTTCTTATGTAGTAATTCAAAAAGAAAAATCCCGGAAAAATAGCAAATGAGCTCAAAATCTTCTAAAATTTTGCAAATCTCATTTTTAAATTATTTAGAACAGATTGGCAAAATAAAATCTTGATTCGGAGTTCGTTTGCAAAATGGCCAAATCTCGGGCCTCCTATGCAATAATTCAAGAAGATAAATCCCGGAAAAATAGCAAATGAGCTCCAAAAATTCTGAAATTTTGAAAATATCATTTTTAAATTATTTGGAAGTTATTGGTGAAAGAAAATCTCGATTCGGAGTTCGTTTGAAAAATGGCCAAATCTCGGGCCTCATATACAGTAATTCAAGCCGATAAATCCCGAAAAAATACCAAATGAGCTCCAAAAATTATAAAAACTTCCAGATCACACTTTTTAATTATTTTGAAGAGATTGGAGAATAAAAATCTTGATTTGGAGCTCGTTTAAAAAATGGTAAAATGTAGGGGCATAAAAGGGCAAATTTATAAGAAAAAATCCAAATAAATAGCAAACGGACTCGGATAATTTTGAAAACTTTCAGAACTCAATATTTTATTATTTTGGAAGTATTAAAAAAATAAAAATTGAATTTGGAGTTCGTTTGATATTTATTCGCATCCGGGGGGCAAAACGGTTATTTCACCCAAGCAACCGAAAAGGGCTTCTTTGGGCCTTTTAAAAAATCAGAGTTGGCCTGGAAAAGAGAAGTGTTGGCCTGCCCAAGCCCAAAGGAAGGAGGAAGCTTCTGATTTTTCAATCAAATGGCTAAAAATCAAGAGTTAGTTAGAGATTCTCTTTGATCAAGCCATGGTGATTAAGCCACATAGGCCAAGAGAGATGTCAACATTATTCTTTAATAGCTGTAATTTGAGAGAGCTGATATGCTAATCTAAAGGTGGTAATTTCATGATTTTTTCACCTTGAATTATTAGCCATTTGATGGGAAATTGGTTACAAAAAAATGACAACACCTTGGGCAATTAAAGGGCCATTCGGCCAGCATTTGTTGGGGGGTCAGAATTTCATTTTTTCATCTTCATTTTGCTGATTTCTCTTAGTTTTTCTTAGTTTTTCTCTCCTTGGTTGAAAGCAAAAAGAAAAAGTTTAGAAAAGAAAGGAAAGGAAAGTTTGAAGAGATAAAGCTTGAAATATAGCTTCTTGAGGTTGCTCTTGAGCACCAACTCTTGCACTTTCTTGATTTTCCATTCTTGTTTTTGCTATTTTGATTACTATTTGGTGAGTTTCCTTTTTAAATAAATGTTTTTTTATTGTTCTTCTTAAGTTCTTTCTTCATCTCTTTCTTAAATATTGTTTTTACAATTATTTTTACAATAAACTCACCATGGCCACATGGCCTACATTATTTATTTTAAGTTGCTGTTTTGGTTTATTTTACCATATTGTTTATATTATTTTCTTTGATTTTGATGTTTTAAATGTTATGTTACTTCATATTCTTGAGTTATATTTTAATTTGGTTGCTTTGTTTGTTGCCATTTATGTTTTAAATATCATGTTTTTGCATTTTAAATTTTTTGTTTTCATGTTGTTTAAATTTGAGCATGTTTTAGATTTAGTATACCAAGTGTTTGTGAAAATGCTTGTGTGGTCTTTGCATGATTTGAGTGTTATATCTTAGTTGAGCATGTTTTAGATTTAGTATATTAAGTGTTTGTGAAAATGCTTGTGTGGTTTTTGCATGATTTAAATGTTATATTTTAGTTGAGCATGTTAGTATACCAAGTGTTTGTGAAAATGCCATGCTTGTTGGAGCTTGAGGCCATTTGGCTACTCCATGTGTTTTGCATTGTGTGTTGCATTTTTTGCCATGTTAGTTGGTAGGTTTTTGCATTTGCATGACATTTGATTTAGTTTTGCATGCTAGTATACCAAGTGTTTGTGAAAATGTCATGCTTGCTAGTTACATTATGCTATTCGGCCATCCTTGGAATTTTTGCATTTTATGTGCATTCTTGCCATGTTAGTTGATAGGTTAGCATTTGCATGATATTTGATTGAGTTTTTGGTTTAAGCATGCTTTGTGTTTGTGAAAATGCCATGTAGATTTTAGTTATTAAATTAGGTTTATTTGCCATGCATGTTCATGCATTTTAGGTCTAGGTTGCATTAAATGCCATGCAAGTTCATTTAGGTCTAGGTCACTTTATGAATGCCATGCATTTTTTCATGACATTTAGGTTTAAGCTCATGCATTTCATGCATTATGTTTGCTGTATTGTCTCATGCATTTCATGTTCATGCCACTTGAATAATGACTTAGGCCAATTAATGGTTCAAAGTCATGCTCTCTTGAGCACACTTGTGGAAAATTAAGTTTGTCAAATTGATTATTCTACCTTTGTGATTTTTTTTACTTAGCCAATTTTTATCTAACTTTCAAAAAGTCCTAGCTACTGTTTGTGAGTCATTTTATGAGTTTCAAATATTTTTACTTTGATTTTTAAATGATTTTATCAAAGGCAAAAATGTGTTTTGGCAAAGCAGTTTTTTTCACCCAATACTCGTACATCTCTGATTTTTCTGGGAATTCATCTTTAATCAGAAAATTAAGACAATTTTTTCCCGTGTAGTTTTACATGTCCTGAGTCTCCAATATTTTTTTCAAAAGTTTTTGAATTTTTAAAAATAGGATAAAAAATTGTGGCTTAAAACTGGACAGTGGAGTCAGAATTGAATTTAAAGAAAAATCATTTTTCTGTTTTGGTTAAGTTACTTAGAGTGGGCTGATTAGGAGGGTTAGCTACTGAATTAGGGTGGTTTCTAAGCCTTTTTAAACTCTAAAAATGGTTTTTCAAGTCCCGGGTTAAGGGTAGTCAAGTCTGGATTTTTAAACTTAGGAAATTAGAGCCATTTAAAAAAGATTTAGCCCAGTTTTTACTTTTAATTCAAACTTTTCAAAATTGTTTTCAAACAATCACAAAGTATTTTGGTTTTAGAATATTTAATTTGACATATTTTCCTAAGGTAGCCGGATATCTTTTTAGATATACGGATTTCCTTAATCAAAGGAAAAAATACATTTCATGCATTGCATTTTTCATATTCATGCATTTTATATAATATGTGATTCTTGCTATAATAATTTCTATGATATTGTTATTATTTTGATTTATATTTTTTGATGTTATATGGTTTATTATATGGTTTTGAATATTTCATGATATCCTATGCTTTTATTTAGTTATTTTTATTTAGCATATACTATGTTCATGCATTATTATTTTTATTTTCATGCATATTATATGATAGCATTATTTTATTCCATGTCATTTAAATTATATGCCATATCATTCATATTTGTCATGTCATTTAAATCATTTCATTTCATATAAAATATATTATATTACCTAGGTCATTTCATTTCATTTAGGATATATTATGTCATCTAGAATATTTTATTTCATTTAGATTATATCATATGACTTAGGATATTGCATTTCATGTAGAATATATTATATTACCTAGGTCATTTTATTTCATTTAGGATATATTATGTCATCTAGAATATTTTATTTCATTTAGATTATATCATATGACTTAGGATATTGCATTTCATATAGAATGTATTATGTTACATAGGTCATTTAATTTCATTTAGAATATATCATATAACTTAGGATATTTCATTTCATTTAGAATATGCTAAAGCATTCAAATCATGTCATGTCATTTAGGTTGCATTATATTATTTAGATTTTTGCTATGTCATTTTATTTATGTCATGCATATACATATTCATTTCTTTTAAATGTTTTCAAAAAAAGATAATGGTTTTCAATAAAAAATAAAGGTATTCCCGAGTTAAAATAATTCATGAGTTCTCTACCAGGTTTGCTGGAGGGAATATCATCAATTATTTAATAAAGAAATATCTTTCTTTCAAAAAAGGAGAATGATTCGGAAAGTTTTCCAAATTATTAAAAAATTTTATATTTTGCCACGTTTGTTGGGGAATATAGGAAATTTTTGAACTTATAAATTCCGAATCATTTTCAATTAAAAATGGAATTATTTTTCTTTAAATTGGGAATTAACTTGAAATACTAAATTTAAAACCAACTTTACACCAAGATTTGAGATAACACACGATTAATAACGTACCGATTTATACGGGCGTTGTGGGGGTGCTAATCCTTCCCCACACGTAACCGACTCCCGAACCCGCTTCTTTGATTTCTCTGGTTTAAAACGCAGACTTAAAATTGGTTTTTAAAATGTTTTAATTAATTTTTAAAATATTTTATAAAACCGGTTTTAATAGGTGGCCGATCACACCTAGCTAAAAAGGATTGGTGGCGACTCCATGTCTTTTTTTAAGGTCATTTTCAAAACCTTCATTTTTCTAGAGGAATTAAGTCGACTTTTCCTCGTTTTTTTTTAATGTCACGCTTAACGAATAATAAAGTCTTGCAATGAGACTCGTTATTTTTTAGGTTGCGACAAAAACATTTTAAAAAATATGAATATGTATGACATAAATAAAATGACATAGCAAAGTCTAAATAATATAATGCAACCTAAATGGTATGACATAATTTAAATATCTTAGCATATTCTGAATGAAATGAAATGACCTAGGTTATATGATTTATTCTAAATGAAATGAAATGACCTAGGTAACATGATATATTATATATGAAATGTAATATCCTAAGTCATATGATATATTCTATATGAAATGAAATAAATTAAATGACATGGCTAATATAAATGATATGGCATATAATCTAAATGACATGAAACATAAAATAATGCTATCTTATAATATGCATGGAAATAAAAATAAAAATAATAATGCATGAACATAGTATATGCTAAATAATATGACAAAAATAACTAAAATAAAAAGCATAGGATATCATGAAATATTCAAAATCATATAACAAATAATATAATATCAAAAATTTAAATCAAAGATAATAACACCATCATGAAAATGAAACATAGCAAAAATTACATATTATGTAATATGCATGAATATGGAAAATGCAATGCATGAGAATGTATTTTTTCTTTAATTAAGGAAATCCGTATATCTAAAAAGATATCCGGCTACCTTAGGAAAATATATCAAATTAAATATTCTAAAACCAAAATACTTTGTGATTGTTTGAAAACAATTTTGAAAAGCTTAGATTAAAAACAAAAACTTAGCTAAACCCTTTTTTAAATGGCTCTAATTTCCTAAGTTTAAAATCCCGGACTTGACCACCCTTAACCCGAGACTTAAAAAATCATTTTTAGAGTTTAAAAAGGCTTAGAAATTACCCTAAGTTAGTAGCTAAACTTCCTAATTAGCCCTCTCTATGTAACTTAACCAAAACAGAAAAATGATCTTCCTTCAAATTCAATTCGGACTCCACTGTCTAGTTTTAAAGAACGATTTTTTACCCTATTTTTAAAAATTCAAAAAAAATCTAAAAAACATACTAGAGACTCAGGACACGTAAAACTACACGGAAAAAATTGGCTTAATTTTTGGATTAAAGATGACTGCCCAGAAAAATCGGGAAAGTACGAGTACTGTGTGAAAAAACTATTTTGCCAAAACACATTTTTTTACATTTGATAAAATCATTTAAAAATCAAAGTAAAAATATTAAATACTCTCTAAATGACTCACTCTAAATGACTCACAAACAGTAGCTAACACTTTTGAAAAGTTAGGCAAAAAATTGGCTAAGTAAAAAAAATCACAAAGGTAGAATAATCAACTTGACAACTTTTTAATTTTCCACAAGTATGAAGTATGCACAAGTGAGCATGACTTTGAACCATTGATTGGCCTAAGTCATAAGTCAAGTGGCAAGGACATGAAATGCATGAAGAATACAGCAAATATGATGCATGAAATGCATGATTTAAAATCTAAATGACATGAAAAATGCATGGCATCAATAAATGACCTAGACCTAAATGAACTTGCATGGCATTTAATGCAACCTAGGTCTAAAACGCATGAATATGCATGGCAAAACAAACCAATCCTGAACCTAAAATATGCATGGCAATAACACAAACATATGGCATGCTTAAACAAAATACTCAATCAAATATCAAGAAAATGCAAACCTATCAACTAACGTAACAAAAATGTACACACAAAGCATACAACATAGGGTGGCCGAATGGTCTCATGCTTAAAATGAGCATGACATTTTCACAAACACATGATATACTAACATGCATAGCTAACGAATAATGCTCAAATCATGCAAATATAAAGTAAAGGCATGAAAACCAATAAGCATTTTCACAAACATATGGATTACAAAATATAAAACATAAACAAACTTAAACATTTTGAAAACAGAAAATCAAAAATGCAAGACAAGTAAAATAAACATGATAACAAGATAATAGACTCAAAAATAGAAACAAGCAAGCAACCAAATTAAAACAAGCTTCATATTTATGTATTAGAAGAAGATTTAAAGCATCAAAACTTGTTAAATATCAAGAATAACATGAAATAAAAAATGCAAACAGCAACTACCCAAAAAACTAGGCCATTCGGCCATCTCAAAAACAAGAGAAAAAAAATTCAAAAGCTTTTTACAAGAAAGAATCAGGAAGGAACTTATAGGAGAATATTAAAAATACTTATTTAAAAAGAGAAATCAAAAGAAACTCACCAAAATAGTAATCAAAACAGCAAATCAAGAATGGAAAATCAAAGAAAGTGCAAGAGTATGGTGCTTAAAGCAACCTCTAAAAGCTATATTTCAAGTTTTTTCTCTTCTAATTTCTTTTCTTTTCTAAACTTTTTTTTTTTTTGCCTTTCAACAATAAAGAGAAAAATCAGCCAAAACCAAGAGAGAATAGAGAGTGAATAGCTGAAAAATGAAAGAGAGAGGCCCCCTCCTTGTAGTGGCCGAATGGCCCTTATCCCCTAGGATGTTGTCATCTTTTCTTCAACCAATTTTCATCCAAAGGCTATTGATCCAAGATGTTTAAAAAATGAAATTATCACCCTTAGATTAGGCCATCAGCTATCCACAATTACAGCTGTTCAAGAATCTTAAGCCATTATGTTGACACTCTCCCTCTTCATGCATTGGTCCATGTGGCTTATTTGCAAAGGCTTGATCAAAAAATAACTAATTTACTCTTCATTGTTGGCCTTTTGATTAAAAATCAGAAAATGTCTACCCATTCTTGGGCCTTGGCTGGCCAACCCCTTTTCTTGCAGCACATGTTTCATTTTTTTAAAAGGCAAGAAAAGCCCTTTTCGATTTCTTGGGTAAAATGACCTTTTTGCCCCCCGAACATAAATAAATAGCAAACGGACTCCAAATTCAAATTTTATTTTTCAATACTTTCAAAATAATAAAAAATTACATTCTGGAGGTTTTCAAAATTTTTCAAGTCCATTTGCTATTTATTTGGATTTTTCTTCCAAAATTGCCCTTTTGTGCTCCCAAACTTTACCATTTTTTAAACGAGCTCCAAATCCAAATTTTTCTTTACCAATCTCTTCCAAATAATTTAAAAGTGTGATCTGGAAGTTTTCAGAATTTTTAGAACTCATTTGGTATTTTTTCGGGATTTATCTGCCTGAATTACTACATAGGGGGCCCGGGATTTGGCCATTTTGCAAACGAACTCCGAATCCGGATTTTATTTCGCCAATCTCTTCCAAATAATTCAAAAATGAGATTTGAAAATTTTCAGAATTTTTGGAGTTCATTTGCTATTTTTTCGTGATTTATCTTCTTGAATTTCTACCTAGGGGACTCGGGATTTGGCCATTTTGCAAACGAACTCCGAATCAAGATTTTATTTCGCCAATCTCTTCAAAATGATTTAAGAATGAGATCTGCAATTTTTTAGAATTTTTGGAGTTCATTTGCTAATTTTCCCAGATTTTCCAATTTTATCCTTTTGCCTCCAAAACCCGGTTTTGCTCAAAACAAGTCCGATTTTCAGATTTTCTTCAAACTGAGCCTTGGGCCATCCTTTTTTAATCACTCCTCATCCATTAGGCACTTTAGTCTTACCGAATCGGGTCATTTCTGTAATTCTTCCAAATGTCACCCAAATCCATCAAAAACCATAATTCTCGATTTTCTTCCGGATTGACTTTTCTTTTAGTTTTTCTTCCAAGTGGCTTCTCCATTACCGGTAGTCAGTTCTTATCTTTCATTTGGAACCTTCAATTTCGACCAATTTGATCGTTTAAGCAGTTTTCCCCAAATTTCTCGGATTAGGGTTTTCTTTCTATTGAATCTCTGTAACCCAACTTTCAAACTCCATATCTTTCGATGTAGACCTCGGATTATCAAAATGCTTTCGCCATTTTTCAATTGAACTTCAAATCTTGATTTTGAAAGTGGGTTGACTTTAAGTAGTTGACTTTTTGGAGTTGACTTTTCGAGGTTGACTTTTTTTAGATTTGACTTTTTATGCTCGACTTCTTAGACTAAGTCTCAGAGTACCACCTGCAGGATGTAAAAGGTCTTTTTACATTCTAAAACATCAATTTGGGAAGAAAACATACATGTTTTAGTGGTCCGGACAAAATTAGGTGTCTATAGTTGCCCCTCTTTGGCTATTGCTGAGAATCAGGAATCAGGCAAAGATAAACAAACACTAATTTTGTTTAGTTAGTGAAATCACATGTGAAAAGAAAGGGGGTTTCTTTTTTCTTTTTTCATTTTTCATTTTTTTTATTTAAAAAAAGCTCTAAATTGAAGATTTTGTCCTTAAATTGAATTCCTTGACTAATCAAGGCTCGACCCGTCTTAAGGAAACGAGTTCGATTTGCAAGAGAATAAAAGACCTCAACGACGGTCTCGAGGGCTTAACCAATCTTGTGCTAAGCTGTGTTTAAAATTTTGGGTATCTCTTCCAGAAGCTTCGACTATCACCACCAAAGACTTGCTCAAGCAAATGTAAAATTCTGGATATCTCCAACAGAGGCTTTGGTTATCACCACCAAAGACTTGTTCAAGCAAATGTAAAACTCGGGATATCTCCACCAAAGGCTTTGGTTATCACCACCAAAGACTTGTTCAAGAAAATGTAAAAACTATGGAAATTTATGCCTGGAGGTCTTAAAAATGGTGCCTGGAGGTCTTAAAATAGTGCCCGGAGGCCTTACCCATGATTTGAAAATATGCGCTGTATGCGACTTTAAAAATGATGCCCGGAGGTCTTAAGAATGGTGCTCGGAGGCCTTACTCGTGATTTGAAAAAAAATGCGCTGTATGCGACTTTAAAAATGATGCCCAGAGGTCTTAAGAATGGTGCCCGGAGGTCTTAAAAAATGGTGCCCTGAGGCCTTACCCGTGATTTGAAAAAAATGTGCTGTATGCGACTTTAACAATAATGCCCGGGGGTCTTAAGAATAGTGCCCAGAGGCCTTACTCGTGTTTTGAAAATACCTTGACGACGGTCTCAAGGCTCGACTTATTTGATAAACAGAATGAATTCGATTTAAAACAAAAAGAAATACCTCGACGATGGTCTCAAGGCTCGACTCATTTGATAAAACAGAATGAATTCGATTTAAAACAAAGGGAAATACCTCAATTGTGCTCTCAACGCTTGAATCATTTGATAAAACAGAATGAATTCGATTTAAAACAAAAAGAAATACCTCGACGGTGGTCTCAAGGCTCGACTCATTTGATAAAACAAAATGAATTCGATTTAAAACAAAAGGAAATACCTCGACGGTGGTCTCAAGGCTCGACTCATTTGATAAAACAGAATGAATTCGATTTAAAACAAAAGGAAATACCTCGACGGTGGTCTCAAGGCTTGACTCATTTGATAAAACAGAATGAATTCGATTTAAAACAAAAGGAAATACCTCGACGGTGGTCTCAAGGCTCGACTCATTTGATAAAACAGAATGAATTCGATTTAAAACAAAAGGAAATACCTCGACGGTGGTCTCAAGGCTCGATTCATTTGATAAAACAGAATAAATTCGATTTAAAACAAAAGGAAATACCTCGACGGTGGTCTCAAGGCTCGACTCATTTGAGAAGCAAAATGAGTTCGATTTGGAAAGGAACGTACCTCGACGGTGATCTCGGGGCTCGACTCGTTTGAAAAGCAGAACGAGTTTACTTTGGGGAAGTTCAAGTTTTCCTAATTTCTGCAATGTTAACTAAATGCAATGATGAGAATAACATGCTTTGCAAATGCTTGTATGTTTCCTAAGAATGAATGCAATCAAATGATTGTGTCATGATTTCTAATCCATGGTTTCTTTCAGGTTCACAGATTATCTGATTTCATGACGGAGTCTTCAATTGTTCATTGATGCCCCACTTAAGGAATCCTTCACTCAAGATAACTTGTCAAACAGTCTCAGTTTTTGACTTTCGCTGAAATTCCCAAATTTTCTGACTTCGTGATGGAGTTTCCAACACGTTCACTGTTTTCTTTTCTTGGTGAAATTTCCAAACCTTTCCCAAGATTTAAATCTATTCCTTAGTAATACTCTGAAATCCTTTTATTTAAAGATTTTTTATTACTAATTTTCATTCAATTTAATAACAATCATGATGCATCTAAAAGATGTATGAAAGAAAATATGAATCAAGCAAAAATGTCATGAAAAGGATAACAAGAATTTATTGCAAATTTTTTTTTTAAAAGAATATCAAGGATATAAGAAACAAATATAATGTTATAGGTTGTAGATGCCCCAGATGCGGAATATCTTGGACCCTTCCTTTTTCAAACCATCTGAAATTTCTCTTGAATGAGCAATTTACTTGGGTAACCTCTTAGCTTCCGTAGTTACATCAGAGTGAGTTGTTCCCCTTTCTTCTGATTTTCAAATACTTTCTCCCCCTTTACACGGAGCACTGATTCAAACTTTGATTAGTACCTGAGCCGCCCTTTGCACGTTTTCAACTCAAGTGTCCTCCATTCGGTATTAAGTCGCCCTTTACGGGTTTTTGACTTAAACCTCTCCTTTTACATTCTTTTTCATTTCCATTTTTTTGTATTCTACCATGCATCTGAGAATTCTAAATGCTTCCAAGGTAAAAATATCAATTCAAAAGATGGGATGAATTCTTAGATTAACCTTTCAAAATAAATATCCATGCTTGATCAAAATGGGCTTTTAAAGCACGTAATGTAGGCCAAGGTTTAGGTTTAGAAAGAAAGGATAAAATAGGCCCAAAGTGTGTTTAAGGGTGATTGGATCAAGGATCATTTCCTGAGGAGAACTCATTCTTGAAACATTTGTCCCTTTTTTGGACTTTCTTTTCTTTTTTTTGGGGGGGGGGGGTTTGTTGGCTTTCGTTTGCCATATTTTTCGATAGCTTTCTTTTTGCCATGATTTTTTATTATTTTTCCTAGCATTTGCCCTCCAATGTAGAGGGTGATCCTTGATCAAGGTTTAAAGAAAGAAATAATTCCTAAGGCTCAAAGGGGTGACTAAGGATAATTTCTTCTTAGAGAAAAGAATATGAAAGATGGCCATTCATCATATCAAACATGAATATTCTCATTAAAAAGCAATCCACAGGGGAAATAGATATATAGAATTTCTATTTTTACGCTTGGAATCATTCGAATTTCCATGTGCACAGTATCACACTTTTTTTTTTAAGAATAATACTTCTTCAATTCATCAGCATTCACGGGATTTCTGAAATCCTCACCGTCCATTCTAGTTAAAATCAATGCTCCTCCAAAAAAAACTCTTTTTACCACATAGGGTCCTTCCCAATTCGGAGCCCACTTTCCTCATGGGTCCTTTACTATAGGGGGAATTTTCCTCAGTACCAACTCCCCCTCTCGGAACTGTCTAGGACGAACTTTCTTGTTGTGGCTCGAATCATCCTTTTCTGATACAACTGCCCGTGACAAATTGCTTTCAATCTTTTCTCCTCAATGAGATTCAACTGTTCAGAACGAGCTTTAACCCATTCTGCTTCCTCTAGGCCAACTTCCATCAAAACCCGAAGTGAAGGGATCTCAACTTCAATAGGTAGCACTGCTTCCATTCCGTATACCAAAGAAAACGGCGTTGCCCCTGTAGATGTGCGGACCGAAGTACGATATGCATGAAGAGCAAAAGGTAAGATCTCATGCCAATCCTTGTACACATCAGTCATCTTCTCAACAATCTTCTTGATGTTCTTGTTAGCTGCTTCTACTGCCCCATTCATCTTCGGACAGTAAGGTGCCAAATTATGATTTGTGATCTTGAACTGAGTACACACTTCTCTCATCATCTTATTGTTCAAATTGAGAGCATTATCCAAAATAATTCTTGCTGGCAACCCATAACAGCATATGATTTCTTTCTTAACAAATCTACATACCACCGACTTTGTTACATTCGTATAAGAAGCAGCTTCTACCCACTTTGTGAAATAATTTATGGCCACCAAGATGAAACAATGTCCATTTAAAGCTTTCGGGGTAATAGGTCTAATCATATCCATTCCCCACATTGAAAAGGGCCATGGTGCAGTCATGACATGCAATGGCGATTGCGGCACATGAATCTTATCTGCATATATCTGGCATTTATGGCACTTCCGGAAATAAATAATACAATCTCCTTCCATTGTCAACCAATAATACCCCGCCCTCATAATCTGATTAGCAAGCATGTGACCATTAGCATGAGTGCCACATATCCCTTCATGGACCTCTTCTATAATTCTCCGAGCTTCGACAGATCCGACACATCTCAATAAGACTTGGTCTTTTCCTTTCTTGCAGAGAATCTCACTATCTAGAACAAAACCCATTGCTAGCCTTCTCAAAGTCCTCTTGTCATTTTCTATTGCTTGTTCTGGATACTGTTGCTCTTGATGTATTGCAAGATGTCGTTATACCAAGGGAGGCCATCTGCTTCTTCTTCAATAATCAGACAGTGGGCAGGAAACTCATATATACTCATCTTTATTGGCACCACTTCATCCCCTTCATTCACTTTAAACATTGATGACAAAGTAGCTAGAGCATCTGCCATTCGGTTTTCTTCTCGAGGGAAGTAATTGAAATTCACTTCTTCAAATTCCTCCAATAAACTCAGTATGAGTTCTCGGTATCGAATTAGCTTTATATCTCGGGTTTTCCATTCTCTCCGTAGCTGGTATCTCACTAGAGTTGAGTCTCCAAAAACTTCCAATACTTTGATCTTTCTGTCCACTGCAGCACGAAGGCTGATAGTACACGCTTCATACTCGGCAGTATTGTTTGTACAATCAAAATCCAATCTAGCAGTGAAAGGATAATAATCTTCTTCTGGGGATATGAGGACTGCACCGATTCCATGCCCCATGGCATTAGATGCGCCATCAAAATACATTTTCCACACTTTCTTCTTCAGGGGAATCTCATCTGCTTGTGAAACATACATCAAATCTTCATCCGGGAAGTCAAATTTCAACGGCTCATAATCATCCACTGCCCGACTTGCTAAGAATTCAGCCATTGCACTGCCCTTGATAGCCTTTTGGCTTTCATATAGAATGTCGTACTCTGACAATAAAACCTGTCATCTTGCTGTTCTCCCTGATAAAGAAGGTGCTTCCAACATGTACTTGATTGGATCTAGCTTGGCAATCAACCACGTTGTATGGTACAACATGTACTGTCTGAGTCTTCGAGCAGTCCAAGCTAAGGCACAACATAACTTTTCTACTAACGAATATTTCAACTCATAATCTGTGAACTTCTTGCTGAGGTAGTAAACCGCCTGTTTTTTTTTTCCAGTCTCATCAAGCTACCCCAAAACACAACCCATGGATCTCTCAAATACTGATAAATACAGTATCATTGGTTTATCCGGAACAGGTGGCATTAATACTGGTGGGTTGGATAGATAATGTTTAACCTTTTCAAATGCAATCTGACAACCTTCATCCCATTCTCCTGGATCACGTTTTCGAAGTAACTTAAATATTGGATCACATTTGTCTATTAATTGAGAAATAAACCGAGTAGTAATTCAATCTCCCAGAAAGCCTCTTACTTCCTTTTGAGTACGAGGTGGTGGCAAATTCTGAATGGCCTTCACTTTATCCGGGTCAATCTCAATTCCTCTTTTGCTGACGACAAAACCCAACAATTTTCCCGAGGTGACTCCAAAAGTACATTTTGCCAGATTTAGCTTGAGTCTAAACTTCCTTAGTCGTTCGAAGAGCTTCTTAAGATTCGCAATATGCTCCTATTCTCCTTGTGACTTTGCGATCATATCATCAACATAGACCTCAATTCCCTTATGCATCATATCATGAAACAAGGTCACCATGGCTCTTTGATATGTTGCCCCAGCATTCTTCAACCCAAATGGCATTACCTTGTAGCAGAAGGTTCCCCACATTGTAACAAATGTGGTTTACTCCATATCTTCCGGTGCCATCTTAATTTGATTATATCCTGAGAATCCATCCATGAAAGAAAATAAAGAACTCTTTATCGCATTATCCACCAGAGTATCAATATGGGGCAAAGGGAAGTTATCTTTAGGGCTAGCCTTGTTCAAATCTCGGTAATCAACGCATATCCGTACCTTGCCATCCTTCTTTGGTACTGGAACAATATTTGCCACCCATTTTGGATATTTTGCCACCTCTAAAAATCCAGCATCAAATTGCTTTTTCACCTCCTCTTTTATCCTTAACAACATGTCCGGCCTCATTCTTCTGAACTTTTGCTGAATTGGTTTGCATTCTGGCCTTAAAGGGAGCTTATGGACCACAATATTCGGATCCAACCCTAGCATGTCTTGGTAAGACCATGCAAATACATCCACATATTCTTGGAGCAAGGCTATCAATTCACCCTTTATTGATGATGACAATGAAGTTCCGATTTTGACTTCCTTTATCTCTTCACCATTTCCCAGATTTATCATTTCCAATAATTCCTTATGAGGAAGTACTTGTTTCTCCTCTTGTTCTATTTTCCTTAATAGATCCGGAGGTAGGCCATAATCCTCAGTATCTTCGTTAGCCTCAAAATCACCCGTGCAAATAGGTATTTCAAAATTAATTTCAGAATTATTGATAGGAAGGTCCTCATATTCCGCATCCATACACCTGTAAATAGGTAGAGAAGAAACAATATAGGAAAATATATATAATGAAAACAAAATAAATAGCAATAATGAAAGAATATGGACACATCAATATGAATAAAATGCATTGTGCTTGTTATTTATTAAATTAAAATGTTTAAACAAAAAAACCCATTACAGAAAAAAAAATCTTAATATCTCTGGGTAAAGATAATTAAGATGTTTTTTTAAAGTATTACGTTGGAATAGACTTAAAAACTATGGGCAATTCAGTCGCACTCCAATTGGTTAGTCTATATCCTGGTGGACAAGGTCGCACCATCCAGTTCGCACTGTCATTTTCCATCCCTTCTTTCCCGGTCATGCAAATTACCATATCCTGAATCTGCCCCCCTTATTCACATGGAATTTTTCAAAAGCTTGCTTGATCATTATGAGTACACCCTCTGAATTCTTTTCTTCGAATAGAAAACCAGCAGAGCGGAAGTTGTGAAGGATTGGTGGGAAAGTCATGGGTTCTCATTCAATATCCATACCCGCGAGACGGGACATCCTCCTTTGTCGGTTCCTTTCAACTTGTTTCCTCCTCTCATGGGCCTTCAGAAGATACCCTAAGCCAATAATAAAATAACAAAACAATAATAATATAAAATTTTAAAATTATTTATATAATAATTAAATAATAAAAAAAATAAAAAACTATAAAATGAAAAAACAATAATAATTATAAAATTATAAAACTATAATAATAAAAAATTAAATAATATAAAAAATAAAATAATATAAAACTATAAAATGAAAAAACAATAATAATTAAAAAATTAAAAAACTATAATAATAAAAAATTAAACAATATAAAAAACAAAAAATTATAAAACTATAAAACTATAAAATGATAAAACAATAATAATTAAAAAATGATAAAACTATAATAATTAAAACATTAAAAATATAAAAATTATAAAACTAAAAAATTACAAAATAATAATAATTAAAAAATTACTAAAAATTGATAATGTAATACAAATAATATTACAATAATTTACTTACCTCTTTAAGTATAACCGAGGATATGTGGTTTTCTTGCAACCTCAAGAGTGATGATGAAGCCATTTTTAAATATTGTTGTCGAAAAAAAATATTGTTGGTAGAAAAAAAAAATTTGATTGTAGAAAGAAGAAAAAAAAATTAAAATAAATTGTAGAAAATGAGTTTGGAGCTATGGGATTAAAATTAGAGGTGATGATGTGAATGTGGGGCTTATTTTTTTACTTTGGAGAAGAAGAGAGCATTGATACGTTTTTACTACTCTTCTTCTACTACTAAAAATTCAAAAAACATTAAGGAAAGGATGAGGATTTTCTAATTGATTTTAAAATAAACAGATTTTAAAAATTAATATAAAAATAATGATATTTTAATAAATAATTTTTTTTTATTATATTGTGATAAAAAAACCCTTCAAACACAACTAAATCGATAACTTAATAACGTTTGTTCATATAAATACCGTTAAATAAATAAATTAGCGACACTTGTTTGATATAAAACGCAAAACAAAAATTTATTGGCTAAAAATTTCTAGAGAAAAGCACAAAGTAATAAGTCAGATACCTGATTCTCTCCCTTCCTGTCCAGCCATGTAGTAGTAGTAGTAGAAGAAGAAGAAGAGTAGTACGAACGTATCAACGCTCTCTTCTTCTCCAAAGTAAAAAAATGAAGCCCCACATTCACATCATCACCTCTAATTTTAATCCCATAGCTCCACCGCACCTTCAAATACGACACCGTCTCCCTTCCTTAAACCGCCACCTCACTGTATCTCTCCACGCTCATAACAACCGCGAGGATGCTCGCCACCGCTCCGTCGAATATTCCGTCGCTCGACGCGCCTTTTTACTCACTCCCTCCCTCGCCGCCGCCGGATCTTGCCTCCTCCAACAATCGCCGTATTCGCAGTCATTCGCCGAGGAGATGACGTCACCTTCCCCGACGGTGACTCCGCCTCCGCCTAAGGTGGTGGAAGAGGAGGTGGTGGTGTCGTCGAGGATATACGACACGACGGCGATAGGGGAGCCGTCGGCGGTGGGGAAAGATAAGAGGAAAGTGTGGGAGAAGTTGATGAATGCGAGGATTGTTTATTTAGGAGAAGCTGAGCAAGTTTCAATTAGAGACGATAAAGAAGTGGAGCTTGAGATTGTTAAGAATTGGAAAAAACGCTGCGTTGTAAGCGAGAGGCCGTTTGCTTTGGCTATTGAAGCTTTTCCTTCCGATTTACAAAACCAACTCAATCAGTTCATGGATAAAAGGTCTTTTCTATTGCAATAATTTCTGTTTTTAATTGAATAATTTGTAATTTCGAAATGTTTAATCCTATTTATGTTATTCAACATTGGGGTAATAATATTGTTTAAAATAGAAACATCGTGTTTCAGTGAAGAGATTGCAATATATGTGCATTGAAGTGTTGAAAATGGTTATAATTCTGAGAGTATGTTGTTGACAGGATAGATGGAGAAGGTTTGAAATCTTTTGTTTCACATTGGCCAGCTCAAAGGTGGCAGGAGTATGAGCCCATTTTAAATTATTGTCGCGATAATGAAGTTCGCCTTGTTGCTTGTGGAACTCCATTAAAGGTATTCTTACGTTGTCAGTTGTCACATATCACTGGGAATGTTCTACTGCTTATCCTCTTTCCATTAACTATGCCATCATCCTTTCTGTGTTAACTTGTTGCTACATCACCCTATTGAGTTTGTTGAAAAATGCTGATTACTATAATTTCAACTTTTTTGGGGGTCTAAACGGCTAGAACATCTTGTCAGTTTGTTGTAATAGATCCTATTATTTGCTATCATGTTCAAAAGACTCAATTTTCAAACTTGGGTTGCTACTTGTAGGTTTTAAGTTTGAATTTTGGGGATGGGGAGGGTTTATCTACATTCTCCGATAGTGTAATCCAAGATATTTGTGGTCTCATAATAAAAAGAAACGAATAATACTAAAATTTTATTTTTCTGTTTTAGTTTCATATTATGTTATCATTCTATCATTTTAGTTTGTGCACAAGGCCATATAGTGAATATGGAGTATTCTAATTATTTTAATATAGATCCTAAGGACTGTGCAAGCTGAAGGTATTCGTGGCCTCTCTAAGGCCGAGCGTAAGGTATATGCTCCTCCAGCTGGTTCAGGTTTCATCTCAGGCTTTAGTTCTATTTCACGCAGATCATCAATGGATAATCATTTCCCGACTCAATCGATTCCATTTGGTCCAAGTTCATATTTATCTGCACAAGCAAGAGTGGTTGAGGAATATAACATGTCCCAAATTATTCTAAAAGAAGTTGCAGATGGAGGAGGTTCTGGTTTGTTAGTAGTTGTGACAGGTGCAAACCATGTCCAATTTGGTTCTAGAGGGACAGGGGTGCCTGCCAGAATTTTAAAGAAGATTCAGAAGAATAACCAAGTGGTTATACTCCTTAATCCTGAAAGGCAGTACATAAGAAGAGAGGGAGACCTCCCTGTCGCTGATTTCTTGTGGTATTCTGCAGCCAGACCATGCAGTAGAAATTGTTTTGATCGTGCTGAAATTGCTCTGAGTTATGAATGGAGCTGGCAGGCAGCGAGATGCCCTACCCCAGGTTAGCTGTGCTCCAGTCTTCATGGAAATGCATATTTTATCTCCTTGACTTGATTGGTATTTAAGCTCTTTTTGTATGCATTGTTGGATTGATTTAAGGTTCCTTTTTTTTTTTCCCTGTAAATTTCAAGAAGTGATTTATGCTAAGCCTCATCAATATCAACCATTAGATACGGTTTGTGAACTTCTTTTTTAACTCAAATGTGTTTTAACAGTTGTGGTGCAAAAGTAAATCTTGATGTTTTCAAACTTTTATACTGAAGACACACACGGAAGCACATGCACAGAGACACACAGAATTGACTTCATAAATCAATATGTGATTTGTTTAAACAAGTACGAAAATTTGGATGATATGTTTTTGGATATATTTTTAAGGAAAAGGAATATGCTTGTCCTATTTTTTAGGTGCAAAATCAGTATGGTTCCTGTTCCTTCTAGACTGTTGAAAAATATCAGAAGTAAGAGTTTTTGAATTGACTATCTTTCCTATGTATTTCTACAAGTTACTTGAGATTTTTTTTGGAAAGCCAGCATTTTTGCAAAATTTAATGAGGCTAACTGTAACAGATCCAAAGAATGGTAAAAAGAAAAGGATAACGTGGTTGATTTGCTTATATAACTGACAAGAGAAGTAATGATAACTGCAAAGATAAGAATGAGTCAACTATAAATCGAGTTCGCTGAATTTTTACTTATTTTATTATGTTTTTCAAAAGTATGAAATGGGTTTTATTTGATTGTAAGTTTTAGTAACTCAGCTAACAAGTAAAAAACATCTTTTTTTCCTATAACAGTTCCCTAGATGTTTTTACATTTAATTGCAGCTCCTGCAATATCTGGTGTGATATGACAGATTACAATCTAAGAACCACAGTTCCCCAACTAATTTTATTATTTCTGGTTACTGCTAGAATATCTCCATGAAATTATTGTATGTTCATGATGAACCAGGATAAGTTCTTTGATGTAAATTTTGAACAGAAGATTCCTTAACATTTTATTATGGTTTTGATTTGCATGAGTTGTTCGACATGGAATCTTTGTTGGTTAGAAAGCTATTTCTCTTCCGTTTCTTCTTTTCTCCCCATATTATTTTGATTATTATAAAATTATCAGTTATCTAATTCCTAAGGATATAAATCTCCTCTTCTTATGAAGATTATTTGTGAAAAATGTACAATAGGACCTTCAAAAAGGACTTGACCTTGGTTTAGTATCTCCAGAGGTATTGCAGAACTTTTTTGATCTGGAGCAATATCCTCTTATTTCAGAGCTCACTCATCTCTTCCAGGTATATTCACTTAATGAAATTTATTATAATTATGTTATTATTATTGTAGACTAATATCTATCATGGTTTATCATAAAATTGCACATATGTCTTGTGAGGATGATAAACCATGTGCAATTTGAAATTTTCTTTTTGAAGAAATTGTCCAAGATTGTCCAAGTCGAAAATTACATATGTGCAATTTATGATAAATGGCCCAAGACTAATTATGTTAAGTGTATAGAGTAAACAAATCACTTACAAGATTGTCCAAGTCAAAAAGTGCTTGACCATAGATCATTTTGGTACAGGGATTGAAAGATTGTTAGCAGATCCCAAGTTCTTTGCATAGATTAGCTATAGAAGAAGCTATATCGATAACAACTACTCTGTTGGCACAGTACGAGAGACGTAAAGAAAATTTCTTTGAAGAGCTTGACTATGTTATTACAGACACTGTCCGGGGAACAGTTGTTGATTTTTTTACTGTATGGCTTCCTGCCCCAACTATCTCACTCCTCTCATATGCTGATGGAGCTGACAACATGGATGCATTAAAAGGTCTCCTTGGTTCAATACCTGATAGTGCATTTCAGAAGAATCTTGCTGGGAAGGACTGGAATCTCAATCACAGATTGGCGTCTGTGCTTGTCGGTGGTCTGAAACTGGCTAGTGTTGGATTTATTTCCAGCATTGGAACGGTGGCTGCCTCAAATATTATGTACGCGATTCGCAAAATCCTTAATCCAAAATTGGTTTCTAATCAACAAATTAAAAGATCACCAATACTCAAAACAGCTCTTGTTTATGGAGGCTTTCTAGGGACATCTGCAAATCTTCGTTATCAGGTAAGAAGAATGCTTGTCACATAAGTTGGCCATGCCAAGAACTTAGCTTTATAATGAAAAAACTTTTTGGCGTATGTTGCTTTGATTCTTCATTTTTCATATGATGCATCTGTCTTTTCAGTAGAGGTGGCAAAATGAACCCGAACTCGAAAACCCGTCCAGAAAAACCCGAACCCAAATCCGTCCAAACCCGATTTGACCAAAAAGTCAAAAACCCGAACCTGAAAAAATCCAAACCCGAAATGGCCCGAGCCCAAAATTACCTGAACCTGAAAGGGTCCGAACCCGAAATGACTTGAACCCGAAAAAACCCGAACCCGAAAAACCCGAACCTGAATTTAATACTAAAAATAAAAATTATTAAATTGTAATTAAATAATTTTTTTTTATAAAGCAATAACTTTATTTATCAATTTTATTCTAATATCTTTTTTAATAATTTAATTAAAAATTAATTTATATATTATATATATATGATAAAATAATAATTTTATCAAAAAAAAAATTATATTTTGTACTTATAACTTTAATATCCCATATCTTGATGAATCCACTATCTAAACATTCTAAACTCATGAAGATTTTAGAAATGTGAAATTTTTTTGACATAAAATATTATTTGTCCTTTATTTAGGTTATTTTAAGAGCACCCTTATAATAGTATAATAGTATTTTCTATATATTAAAATTAATTAACAGCAATTCATTCATTTTAACTTATCTCTAGTATAATAGTATTTCTTATATTAAAAAATAGATAAAAACTACTTTTAAAAAAATGTGTAGCTCTTTGCAACATATATATAGTTTTCTTAGGCACATTATTAAATTAAGTCATCAAATATTGATTTATAAAATTATTATGTCTTTTTAGAATTTAAAAGTATTTAACATAATTAGCTAATTTAATTTTGTAATTAATTTATTATTTATTTTATTTTGGATAAGTATTTTTTAAATTATTATTATTTTATTACACTTGATATAATTTACTTTTAGTAACATATCATATCAAAATTCAAGATTGGTTCACTTGGTATAGAGGTGCTCATGGGTCAGGTCAGGGCGGGTTCGGGCTGGGTTTAGGTATGGTATTAACACCATATTCACTTACCCAAGCCCAGACCGATCCGAAATATTGGTCTCAAATTTTGCCCAAGCTCGTTCATATTTGTAAATGGGTAGTCCAAGCCCGTTTAGGCTTCAAAGTTGAATGCCAGGGTTCGTCCCTAAAAGTCTCTTATTTTATAGTGAATATAAATTATAATGTATTTACATGTTAAAATTCGAGTTCATCAAATCAATTATTTTAAATATTAATATGATTAATTTATAATATATCATATTTTTTATAATAAATTATTGTAAAAATTTTATTTTATATAAAAAATTAATTTTATTTTCTTTTGGTGCTAACAAATATTGATTTTAATAAATAAATATAATTAAAAATATCATATTATAATAAAAGATTATTTTTAAAAATAATAATAAAATATTTAATTTATATTATTTTTAAAAATAATAATAAAATATTTATTTTATTTTTAAAAGTAAATATTTAGATTATGTAAAAATGATTACATCTAACATAAAATAAAAATAATGTAAAAAAAGCCCGAACTCGAACGGACCCGAACCCGTACGGACCCGAACCCGAATGAGCTCGAATCCGAATGAGCCCGACCAGAACCCTCCCAATGCCACCTCTACTTTTCAGACACATATCTAACACATTAAGGGCTAGTTTAGCATTGCTGTTGGAAAAAGCTTGGGTTGGAAAAAGCTCGAGTTGGAAAAAGTGTGTTTATAAAGTGTGGTTTAAAAACTTTTAAGTGTTTAGCATTGCTGTGAAAAAGTGTTGTAGGAAATTGAAATGTCAAAAAAAGAAATGTTTAAAATAATAGAAGTGTAGAGATGTGAGGATAATAAAGTCATTTTATCCAAAAGCCAGCTTTTAAAGTCCAAAAGCTATATTTTTTGGCTTTTTGGTTTGGCTTTTCAAACCATGGTTTCAATAGCAGAAGATAAATTTTTTTATCCGTTTAGCATTGCGTTTGCGGTGAAAAGCAGTTTTTGACCTCAAAAGCTGTGCCAGAAGCAATGCTAAACGAGGCCTAAAGCAGGCATTGAAACAGGAGCATAGCTCTCCAAATAATAAGGAAAAACTTAGGAAAAGTTAATTTACTTGTGTCAGAAACATGTCCTTGTCCAATATTCACACCTGAATCTGCGCAACATAAATTTTGGCATATTATGTTAATGATAATTTAATGATTCCTTCATCCTGTGATTATGTAAGGTATGAGAACAATATCTGTATTTAATGCAAAAGAATATTTGCTTTTCTTTCTGTTGGGAACAACTGAGATGATTTATCTAATGAAATGATTGAGAGAATCTGTGTTGCATTTTCTGTTGGTCAAATCTGACCCCCTGGTTAGACCTGGACTCGCACTGACCTCCCTCATTTGGAATGATGCATATTTGTACTTTTAGTTTTGCCTAGTACCTGCTTGATATAAAATTAAAATAAACTAAAAAATGCAGATTATTGCTGGGATTGTGGAGCATCGAAATTCTGACGAATTTTCTTCTCAAACATTTCTTGTGAATATGCTTTCCTTTTTTGTTCGGACTGTCAACTCCTACTGGGGAACTCAGGTTAGAATTATCTTCACTTGGTACTTTCATTTCCTTAGGATTATTAATCTTAATGTGCAATATTATATTTAGATCCTTTAGATCATGTCATGTTATAGCAACATCATCATAACTCTTGAGAACCTTATTTATTACAAACTATGTGATCACATATTACTACATCAAATTATGTGGCCTGAGTGAGATTATGTTATTTAGTTTGAACATGAACTGCATGACTTACCTTTTAGATGAGTTTAATTATTCTTAGTTTCCACATGAACCGTTACTTGCTTGATAAAGCCCTTGTCCTATACCAACAGTCATACAGGTCTAGAACGTTGATGTGGATTTTTTGCTTACTTGAATGCAACAGCAATGGATTGATCTTGCTCGCTTCTCTGGACTGCAAACTCGGAAGAATAACGAACCTTCTTTCCAAACTCCGGAGTCTCCTAATCCTGCGGCATTAGAATGCAATGCTGCAGAAGAGGCCAATATTGACGAATTCAAGAATCAGTGAGGTGAATATTGTGTGTTTTATGTTATCATTTTAATTTGTAATTGGTTTTTGCTTTTATGCCATTTTCAACCATGGTACCACAATACAAATCCAACCCAAATTCTTACAAATTTTGGAGAACGCAACGCAAGGATGGCATTCGAGTAGTAGCCACTAACGCGTTGCTAGTACATTGATTAGATACAGCTTGAAATTATCTAATAGGAGAATGAACGGCTGCATCCTTGACTTTTGAGACCTTTTCTGCGAAACAAAATATGTTGACTTAAGAACTCCTCTGTATATCAAATTGGTTTTATGTAGATTTTGGCATCAAGGACATTACCTTGCCTTGCGAAGCCACTGCTATTTTGCATTTACGAATTTTCATTATATCGTGGATCCATAATGGGAGTCTCTGTTGTTAGCAAAGTAGGAAAACTCCAAATTAACATTTCTTTTAACTGTATATATGAATCATTTGCCCTTTACCAAGGATTTGGAAAATGTAGAATTTGGACACGATATTGGATGGTATTTGATATGAGGTCCACCGTTCCCTTTCTTATTTATTTATTTATTTTTCTGTTGTGTTACATATTATTGCCATGAGTGGTTGAAAAACCCTCTAACATGATATACTGATTGTGCTGAATTAAATTCAAGAGTTTTAAGGTTCGTGGTTTCTTCTATTTACAAGCTATTTATTTTGGGCTTAGCTCACTATTCTTAGAACAGGAGTTAGCATATGGCTTGCTTGGCCTATTATGACAGTCTAGGAATGTATTTAAAGATTAGAACAGGGGGAAAAAGAAATCTACGAGTTAACAATTACTAGAAAGTTTTTGTTAGCAGGAGCCCATTGCCATGGTTAGGCTCAGCCGAGATTTGGTTCTTGGCTCATCGTGTTTAGCAGCTTCTGCTTGACCATTTCAAAAGAATGCTCTAGGTTCATCAACTGCATCATTGAAGATAAGGCAAGTCAGTCAGTGTTTCTATATTGTAAATTTGTTAGTAGAAAGTGTAGACCGCCTACATACCTCTTGTTGAGCAAATCTGTTATGAATGAATAATCCACTGAATAGATCGAAACTATCATTGCTGGTGCTCTCTTTCTGCAATTAATCTCATATTACTGCATCCCCTTTAATTATATATGTTCCCAATGCTCCTCTTTCTGAGAAGTTGGAGCAGCAAAATGGGAAAAAAAGGAAAAATGCATATCACTTTAAAACAACTGATTGAACTTACCAATTTAACTAATGTTTCAAAGCTTTTGGTGTTAATTGATGTCGATTCAATATCCATTTCCGACAAAATCCTATCCAAGTAAGAAGCATAAATTTTTATTACAAGCAGTGTCCCCTTTGTTGTTGGAAAGGAAATAAGGTTCAACATACCTGCCGATTGCATGAGAAAGAAATTGACTCCTCGCGGCCAGTTTGTCATGTTCTTCACAAGACATTTCCATCATTCTGCAACCCTTTTTCCAACATACAATGATTAATGTGGAGTCTCAACTCAGTTGGAAGCACTTTGTAATGAATATTGCATTAATTCCGAGGATTTGATTTTTGATTACCTCACATTCAAAGATGTGTAGGAAACTCGAGCACCTAGCTTCATCCTTCACCCGAACTTTGTTATACATAAAAGCAAGATCTTTCCACCCATTTTTGCCACTTTCAGGTCCAAACATGGGATGAGTGCAGAGCACGTCCATGTCCTCTGGCAAAACCTGAACCAAAAAAACACCTTCATTTTTTCAACCTGGATAAAGAAATATGATCCCCCAAGGGTTGAAGAAAAAAGCATAATATATATTATCATACTTGCAATAGGACGTTTCTTGGGTGTTCTTTGACCGAAAGCACGTCGACGAAGAGCGTCTGGCGTTTAAGGCAATGTAATGGCATTGACTTAAGCACCTCTGATAGAGATAGGATTGATGTGCATATCAGTATCACATCATTATCTGCTTCAAGAAATGCAAGTGCATCCCTAAAAAATGCAGAAACAAGGATTTGTAATAAAATAAAATAAAAATGAATGTGTTGGCTTTGCATTTAATAATCGTTTCGTAGTCTATATATAGATTGATAATCATGTTAGAATGAATCTACCTGAAGAACGAAATACCCAATTGATGAGAGAGGTGGGAATAATCTGTCCGAGAAGTTGCCCTTATAGTATGGCCTTGTTTGATCATTGTCTTTGCCAGGAACTGCCCAAATGTGCCAAAACCGACGATGCCTACTTTTAGAGTTTGTGAAGGCAAGGAAGAAGACATGGCTGACCTGAGGCAGACAAAAACTCGGCAAAGAAAGATAAGAGGAGGTGGGGGGGATTACTTTAGATGTCTTTTAAACAAAGTGCCGTGCTTTACTAGCTAGGGGCTAGGGCTATGAATATTGACCCAAGATATTTAAACAAATGCATTTTTGGTTTCTTGCTGCTTTATGAAAATTGACCCAAGATATTTCTGGACCGTGATCCACAACGAGTTTTCGTTCAGACTTTGACAAAAAATTAAAGCTAAAAAGGATGGACATTTGAATATTTGATTTAATTTTTTTTTTATATTATTGTAAAATTAAATTATTTTTATATTATTTTTATAATTTTTTTATACGATTTATATTTTAATAAATCGACCGTTTGATTTAATAATATAATTATACTCATTGTATACGTAAAATTTCGAATCAATCCGATATCTTTATCATACCAATCAATAATACTTTCTTTTTCAATATATATTGAATGGTTAAAAGTTTTTTATCTCAAATAAATAATTAGACATTTTTAATTTACTCGAAATTCGACCTGCATGATTTATGTCAATAGAATATAAAATACGACGATTGAATTAAATAAATTTAAATCGTATAAAAAATTATAAAAATATATAAAAATAATTTAATTTTATATTAATATAAATAATTTTTTTAATTTAATAATGAATATATAAATATAAAATTTAATTTCATTTAATTGATGCATGAAATTAATATCTAGCGTACGAAAAATGAAAAGATGAAAAGGATTGTATCACATCTAGCGTAAGAGAATTCAGTTCATTGGCCTACAGTACACTAATAATTGTATTCACTATAGACCTCTACGGCTCTATCTTTTCATTATTGGCCTCTGGTTCCGGTTTCAGATGCTACAAATTAGGGATGATAGATCAAATATCTATTTTTTTATATTATTTGAATCTAAATTCATATCATTGGTTAAAAATTCAAATTTTTTTATTATTCGTATTACATTCGAATATTGCTATCTGAATTCAAATGTGAATTAAATAATATTATCCGTTAGATATTAGAATTCATTAAATATCCGAATTCAGTAAGTAAAAAAATTGAATAAAAATAAAATCAAACAAAAAATAATTTTAAATTCAAATAAACGGATAATGGATTCGGATATTCGAATTCGCAAAAGTAAACGGATTCGGATAATGGATATCCGAAGTTTCATATCTGCATCCGCTGCGGATAGTAATTATGATATCCGAATCCGCAATATTCGAATCCAAAAAAACAAATCGAATAATTATAAATATTTAAATCTGCACTATTTATTGTCATCTCTATTACAAATTAATGAACTGGATTAAGGATTTTTCTACTGTTGCATTTTAAAGGAAAAAAAATTTGTCCCCGAATTGCGAAGGAACTATCAAATTACATTCCATCCTAAAAAAATGTACAGGTTTAGGATTTTTATTTTAGAAGATTTTAAGTTCTATTAGACGTTGCTCCCGCTTCACTTTGGGACTAATTTCATAATTTTTAAAAATGACATGTTGATAAGTAGTCATTATATTATTTCTTAAAATACTATGCAAATAAAAAATTAATAAACAACAATCAATTCCATAAATGAAAAAATTTCCTTAAATTCACGAAAGAAAAATCATGCATTCAAAAGAAAAATAAAAAACTAAAGCTAAATGAATAAATCAAATAGGTAAAGATCAATCAAGAACACATCACTTATCGTTTTCGAACATAAAAAATATTAAAGGAAACCAATAAAAATATTAATTAACAACAAATTTATATTTCGAAAAACAAAACTAAATCATTATAATCAATTTATTTAAAAAACATACTAAAATAAAACCTAAATGAAGAAAACATCCACAAAAGAAAGACACGGATAATTGTAGGGAAATTGAAAAGAATAAAAAAATCCAAAAAGAACGGGAATAAATCCAATCTGAAGACAACTTAAAAAAAAAAAAAGACG
Source organism: Fremontodendron californicum (assembly GCA_030761205.1). Taxonomy (NCBI): domain Eukaryota; kingdom Viridiplantae; phylum Streptophyta; class Magnoliopsida; order Malvales; family Malvaceae; genus Fremontodendron; species Fremontodendron californicum. Next base: position 31,104,939 of record JAULJL010000003.1, read on the forward strand.
AAGGAGGACCAAAAGAACGATCGACGCCTACGACTTCAGGAGAAGAGAGTCAAAAAGAAGAAAAACAATAAACTTAATGAAACATAGAAGTCTAGAAAAAAAAAAAAAACATGAATGAGAAGAATAACCAATACATGCCTCCCCTCTCCGTCAGAAATGTCAAAGCCTTTTCTCAATTTCCATTTTTTTTTTTTCAAATCCTTTTTTTCTTTGCAAAAGTTCTTTGTCGAGAAGCTTTCGGCTTTTCTTTTTGTTGCTTATATTTTATAATTAGAAAAAAAATTAGACATCTGAACAATCTATCTGAAATAAGTTTAAACTTTTAAAAAAATAAAGAATACGATACAAACACAATAAAAGAAAAATAACTAAAACACGACACGAAAAAATACGAACGTGTCAAAATCTATATAAAACGAATTATTAACGTGTCAAATTTTAAATAAATATATAATACCTTGGATAAGATTATGACACAAAAAAATAACATGAATACTACGCGAATTTAATCCTAAAAATATAAATGAGTGTTCTAAATTAACCTCAATAAATTCTTAAAAGGTTTAAAATATCCCTATTAGTATTAGTCAAAAGACAAAATAGATCCTAAAAGTCAACCTAAAAAGACCTAATTAATTCCAAAATCATAAGGAAAAAATCTAAATCAATCCTAATTTTTTAATTACATATCACAATTAACCTCCTAACCATAAATTTATGGCATGTGTTATTTGTCAAAAAAGCTACTTCACTTTTTCAAATTGAGCTTCCTCGTGTATTTGGAGATAGCTTTAATATCTCTGAGGGTGCAGTAGATAAAAAGATTTAGAGAGGTTCTTTCTAGTTGTGTAGCTTAACCAATGAATTAAAAGGAATATATAACAAAAAAAAAAAAAAAAGGTGTTCGAAGATATTTTCTACACAAATTAGGCGTATTAGTTAATCATATATATATATATATATATTATATAATATAATATAATAGAGTACATGCTGATTGGATAAATATTTGTTGACGTGAAAGTTTAGGTGAACATCTCTTCTTAATAACACATAAGATAAGTATAAATAGAATTATATTTCATCAATTCATTAAATCTCAAAATTCAAAATCAAGATTAAATTTGTTATCTAATACTTAAATAATTAAAATTATCCATTTAAATAATTAAATTTCAAGATTCAAAATCAAACTACATTATTCACCTTTTTTATCTAATAAATACATAGAATAACTTTATGTAATTATTATAGAGATAAATAGGTAAAATATAGTAGATTATTTTTTATAGTTTAAGTCTATAAATTATCCATTTAAATAATTTATTATCCAATACTTAAATAATTAAATTTCAATATTCAAAATCAAACTATATTATCCATTTTTTTTATCCAATAATTAAATAATTAAGCATTTATATATGGTGATTGCAAAGTTGAAACAAATGCTGACGATGTATGGAGACATCAAGGAGATCGAGAGAGCTGTTTGTAGATGACTCAATCGAGATTTTTATGCTTCGAGAATGCATCAAGGTTAAAGTGTATCTTTATCGATTTTGTTGCAACCGCTAGAATGGTTTTATTGTGAAAGTTAGCATAAAGAAAATGAATTGCTTTGAGATATCCAATATTTTTTTAATTGTCAAACTAAATATTTGGTTGATCCAGCATACTATTTTCTTGAAGATGTATATCCGCGAATGACTGAGTGGTCTGCCTAGAAACTCCATCCTTTATTAAAGCGCTGTTTGCAGATGAGGCTGTAGTGGTAGCACGGCCAGCAAATGTGAGATTTGCTCCGCCACCCGCTGAGGAACTTCACAGAGATTAATAATCTGCCGTGCGGATTCTCTAGACCAATGGAGGAGGGTACCTTTGGTTTAACTGATCTCTGCTTGGACATACATAGCAAAGGCCCAAAAAAGTCTTGTTAGGCAGGCCATTTCTTAAAAAAGTTCAAGCTTACATTACATGCTAATATGGACAATATATATCTTCATTGCATTAGAGGTTAGCTGTGTATATGCGGATTTTGGGATCGAATTTTGTAATTTATACCTTGACTGAATTGCCAATTTTAATAATTTATACTCCAATTTTCATTTAGTTATCCAAAAATGCTTAATGATAAAATAATTAAACACAATAATGATAATTACGGCTTATTTATTTATTATGTATTGATAATTATGCTATTTATTTATGTCCATTTGTAATTTCCGTAATCTCTTCATTTTAATTTAATTATGTACTTATACAATTAAATTGTCTTAATTTGACTTTATGAACTGTGCTTGATTTTCAAAAATAACTTTTATCATATTTTCAAATTTCACTTGATCAAATTTGATCAATTTAGATTTTGAGTTATTAAATAGATAAAATTATGCATTCAAAATTATGAAGTTATTTTTCATCTTCTTAAAAAAGGAGACAGCTGAGAAATTGAGATTTTCTGAAAATTTATTGCATAATATATGATGCAAAAACGATGGTGCCAATAGAAGGTAGCCTTATAAAGGTTTATTTTGATTGCTATGGCTTTCTACTCTCCTCAATTTAAATACTAATATTTTTTATTGCATGTGTTTTCTTGTGCATATATCAAGTTCATAACTTACATAAAAAAAAAAATCGAATTAAAAACTCTATCAAGTTGAATATTATTAAGATCTTCTAAAGTAAAAAATCATTTTTTTCATTTATTTTTTTTAATATTATTTTATGTTGTTGTATTTTGTTATTTTTAATATTAACTCATAATTTCAAATATCTCATTATATTTTTTAAGATAATAGATTTGTATTACAATGTAATTTATTATTAAGATTGAATAATATTCATAATGGTTTTTTTGTTATATTAAAAAATTTGAACAATAATTTTAAAATATATCACAAAATACTTTTAATTTTTTTTGGGTGTACTTTTAATTGTTATTTTAAAGCATTTTAATTATAATTTTTAAATTATTAATTTATTTATATTAAAATTTTATATTATATTGGATATATATTTTTATATATTATAAATTTTAAAAACTCAAATATAATTGTAAAAAAGTATTAATTTATGTGTATAAACATATATTAAATAAATAAAACTAATCCATACATCGCATGGGTAACAAACTAGTCATATATATATATATATATATATATATATATATATATATAAAACAGGGTACATGCTGATTGGGTAAGCACTGCTGATATGGCAGATTACATGGATATCTCCTTTTAATGACACGTGGAATAAGCCTAAATAAAATTATATTTATCAACTCATTAAATTTCAAAATTTAAAAATAAAATCTAACATTATCAACTTTCTATTATTTTTAATATTAAGTGTTGGTTTCATTTTGGATTATATCTTTTTACTGATTTTTTAATTTTTTTACAATAAATCTTGATTTTTAAATTTTCATATGTTAGATGTACATTATCAAATTTATTTTAACCAGTTTAAATTTAAAATAATAAAATAAATAGAATTATCCATTTAAAATCGTGTACTTTAATTCATATTCTTGTTTTTTTTTTAGTAAATTTTTTTCATCAATTTAAATTTTTTTTTTATTAAGATTGTAATTTAGTTAAAGGTATGTCAACTTTTTTTAGTTAATTTTATCTTCTAACATTTATTTATTTTCAATTCTTCTTTTATATTCCACATTTTTTAATTAATTTTATTTTTTTATGTTTTGAAAAAAATTACAGTGTTTCGACGTCAAAGCAACATTTAGATAATAGGGTACATATAAGAATTTAATGAAATAAAGGATTAAGTTATCAAATTCTTATATCCAAAATTTTAAAAAGTGTTGGGAGAAACTTTTTAAAAAATAAATATTTTTATTTTTATTTATTTTCAATAAAAAATTAAATCTTAAAAAATATAAAATGATGTTCAGTTTAGTGTTTGAAGATTATAAAAATCCGTGCACTAAAATGAAGCGAAGTAAAAATCCGTGCATCGCACGGGACACAAACTAGTTTTGAATATAAATTAACAAATTTTAAAATATGATCTTGATAATTTTCACCTTTTGAAACAAAACAATAGATGAAAAACTGGATCAAATGGTATCTTAAAGACTTAATGAAAATCGATCAGATGATTACAGCTCTTAAAAGATAACCGATCATATAGTTCTTTTTAAAGTTGCAAAGGTTTACTTTAATCATTAAAAGTAAAAATTAGAAATGTAATAATCCGTCGTAAATTGCAGACAATTCTTAAATAATTGAACTTAAACAAAGTAGATTAAAGAAATAAAAAAGCTTATTGCTATTGGAACTCTCGGCCACAATGAAATAAACTGTAAAATAGCAATTGCTGATCAATTGGTTACTCAACAGCTTTTTATTAATCATCAAAATCTCAATTAAAAATAAACTAAAAATCCACACTAACAAAAATGAGATAAAAAATAAAATAGAAGCATTCCATACAAATATGCACTAAATCAAACACAATAAATATCAATTAACTAGTAATTTTATGATAATAAAGAATAAAATATACAATTATATTAACTAATTATAACGAAAATGTTAAAATTGATTTTAATTTTTATGCTTATATGTTATTTCAATAAATTGTATATTTTATTAAAATATTTTTTTTTTGTAATCAAAAAAAAATTTTATACTATAATTTTATAATTTCAAAAAAGAAATAAATGAAAGTATAAAAATAATATGCTTAATTAAATTAAAAAATAGGATTTTTTTTTTTTGAAAATAAGCTTTCATTTCATACTAAATGTTAATGGCATTAGACATTATTGTTTGATGGAGAAAGCCAGGATATTCTTCTATCCAATACATATTCTCTAGGCATGTAATGCTAAAACGAGCTAGCCTATGCGCAGCCTCGTTTCCTAGCCTTCTTATGTGTTGGATATGACATTGCTCAAAATATTTGATTTTGTTCTTGCATTCATCAATGATTGGCCCCATGTTGGACAGATCTTCCCCACTTTTCCTAAGCTTGTTGACAACCTTTAGGGCATTCCTTTCTAAGATAATTCTTATGTAGCCCATCTGGATAGCAACTTCCAAAGCCTTTGCAGCAGCCATAGCTTCAGTTAAGCATGCTTCAGCAACTCTATCAATTTTTATAGCAACACTCCCCAATACAAAGCCTTCAAAATCGCGTATGATAACTCCAATACCACCTCTCTTGAGATTACAATCAAAGGCTCCATCAAAATTAACTTTGTAAAGATGCACTGGTGTTGGCCTCTATGATATTCTGGTTGTAGCAAGTCTGTGCCCAGGTTGATGTTCTTGAACTTTTCTGAATTCGACAAGCTGGTGTTTTGTTGTAGTCACAATTTGCCCCTCATTCTGTTTCAAGTTCATCTTTAATTCCTTATTCCGTGCATTCCAAAGCGCCCAGACAATCATTAGAAACATATTGAAGTCTTCTTCCCCAAGTTGTTTTGCTGTCATATCTAACCAGTCAATGCAGCAATCTACTGGTTCATGTAAAATACTCTGTGGAAATTTGCATAAATCTAGAACCTTTTGAGAGACCAAGCATGCTCTTAGTGCATGAACATCTGTTTCCACTCCTACCCTGCTTCTTGCACACCTAGGATTAGTGTCCTGTATTATTGGTGCCAACTTTCCAATTGTTGGGATGATTCCATGGGACAATCTCCATCCAAACAGTCGAACCTTGTGTGGAAGTTTTGCTGCCCACAGCACACGCCAAATCTGTCTTTGGGGGCCAAAGCCAAGCCTCAAACCAAGTTGTAATCTTTAAGCACTTCTAACAGAATACTCACCATCCTTGTTGTAATGCCACACTATTTTATCAGGTAGACTGTAACTATGTAGAGGAATATTTAGAATGGCTTTTGCTTCTTCTAAACAGAATTCATTTCTTATTAACTCCTCTCTCCAAAGCCTGCTATCCTCATCAATGAGTTCTGTAACTTTAGCATACAATGGCAATCTACCGATCGCTGAATTGATGGTGAATGAACCATTTAGCGGAATCCAACTGTCCCCCCTGATGTTAATTGACTACTCGTTGCCCACCCTCCATCGCAAGCCTGTTTGTAACACATTCTTGGCAGACCAGATACTCCTCCAGATGAATGAAGGTTGTGACCCAATTCTGATTCCAGAAAGTTTCCATGTGGAAAATATTTAGCTTTGTGAACCTTAAAGCATAAAGAGTCTGTATTACATGTTAAGCGCCATCCTTGCTTACCAGTAAATCCAAGTTAAAAAGATGCAGATCCCGAAAACCTAAGCCACCCATAGTCTTTGGCATACATAGCTTATCCCAACTTAGCCAATGAATCCCTTTCGCCACGGATTTGTTTGTCCACCAATACCTCCTTATGATTTTGGTTATTTCATCACACAAAGTTTGGGGTATGAAGAAGCAATTCATCATATAAGCTGGTATTGCCTGTAAGACAGCTTTAATGAAAATTTCCTTGCCCCCAAAGGACAAGAACCTCCTACTCCAGCTCTGAATTTTAGCTTGAACACTGTTGGTGATCTCTCTAAAAGCTTTCTTCTTTTCCCTCCCAACCATTGTCGGCATACCCAAATATTTTTCAAGATTGGTAACTACTTGGATTCCAAACAACTCTTGCAACTCAGTCTTTTGTTCCACATTTGTGTTGGAACTAAAGAAAAGAGCTAACTTTGCAAAATTGATCTGTTGGCCTGAGCATTCCTCATACGTCTTTAGCAAGTTCTGCAATCTTTTCTCCCTCTGTTTTGTTTGTTTTTGGAAACAAAAGACTGTCATCCGCGAAGAAAATGTGACTAACTCGAGGATCTGATCTGTTTGCTTGGACTTCTTGTAATTATCCAATTCTTTGCGATCTAGAAAGCAAAGTTGATAATCCTTTTCTACACAACAAGAACAGATATGGTGATAGGGGATCTCCTTGTCGGAGTCCTCTTCCTGGTTGGAAAGTGTCAGTAATTTTTCCATTAAGAACAACAGAATAAGTGACTGATGTAACACAATGAATGATAAGAGAGATCCATTTTTCACCAAAACCCATTTTATACATGATAGCCTCAAGGAAAGGCCATTCCACTCTATCATAAGCCTTGCTCATATCTAGTTTTAGAGCAAAAAAAACAATCCCTTGTTTTTTCAATTTCACTTTATGGAGGAGTTCATAAGTGACCACAATATTATCAGTGATCAATCTTCCTGGAACAAATGCACTCTGATATTCACTGATGCAGGCAAGGAGAGCATGCTTCATCTACACTAAGACTTTGGCCACAATTTTATAAATGACATTTGTAGACACCTAATTTTGTCCGGGCCCACTAAAACAATGTGATTTTCTCTTTTCGATTTCCCGGAATGCAAAAGAATCTTCCCTCATTCTGCTAATGGGTTTCCAAGAATTTGATTCGGAGGTCAAAGCAAAAAAGTCAACTCAAAAAAAGTCAAACTCGAAAAAGTCAACCATTAAAAAGTCAACTCTCAGTCAAAATCGAGATTCGAAGTTGAATTGAACAATGGTGAAAGAATTTTGATAATAAGAGGTCTACAACGAAAGATAGAGAGTTTGAAAGACAGGTTGCAGAAATTCAGTGCAGAGAATAACTAATTCGGCAAATTTGGGAAAAACTGCAAAGATGGCCCGATTCAGCAAAATTGAAGCCCCCAGTTGATAAAGGATAAATAAATAAAAATATCCCAAGTTTCAGTTTGAAGTGGATCCCAAGGAAGAGTCGGTTGGAAGAAAAAGAAAAAACGAGAAAATTTCCAATATTGAGAAAAAAGGAAAACAAAATCCGATGTAAAAATTGGGCCTTTTTGGACCAACTCCAATTCAATATATGACAAAGGCAGTGGAAAAAGAAAATCCAAAAATTGGGCCCGTTTCGAGTAAAATCGAGGTTTCGAGGGTTAAAGGGAAATTTTGGAAAATCCGAGCTCGAAAAATTATGAAACTTCCATATCTGAATTTTATATTTTATGGAAGAGATTGGAGAATAAAAATCCAGAATCGGAGCTCAAATGAAAAAAGGCAAAGTTCGAGTGCACTAATCCGAAATTCTAAGAGAAAATTCCAGAAAAAATAGGAAACGAGCTCGAAAAATTATGAAAACTTTCATATTTGAATTTTATATTATATGGAAGAGATTGGAGAAGAAAAATCTAGAAATCGAAGCTCAAATGAAAAAAGGCAAAGTTTAGGTGCACTAATCCGAAATTCCAAGAGAAAATTTCGAGAAAAATAGAAAATGAGCTCAGAAAAATCTGAATTTTATATTTTATGGAAGGGATTGGAGAAGAAAAATATGAAATCAGAGCTCAAATGAAAAAAGACAGTTTGGGAGGCATTAAACCGAAACTTTAGAGAAAAATTCAGAAAAAATAGAATCCGAGCTCGAAAAAATATGAAAACCTCAAGAACTGAGTTTTATATTGGATGGGATGAATTGAAAACGAAAAATCCAAATTTGGGGTCCATTTGCAATTAAATTAAGTTGGGGGGCCAAAATGCAATTTTACCAAAAAAAACTGAAAAGGGCCATTTTGCAAATTAAAAAGGAAGAATGGCCTGGAAAATTCCAGGCCATTTTCAGCCAGCTGATGAAGAGGGAGATATGGGAGGACGAAAATATGATCAAAGGCTAAGATTGTAGGAAAATAGATATTTTTCAAGGCGAAGGACATGAGTCACCATCTAGTACCCTAGGTGGCATTTTTGGCCAATGGAAGAGCCCTCTTGGGAACCAAGTAATGTTGCTATTGTCTAGCCAATGGCTGACATTTTAATATGTAAGGATGAATATCCATTGGCTAAGCACCATGATGTAGCCAAGTGGCTAAAAAAAGATGGAGGGTGTAGCATTGGAGGTGGTGATTTTCGGCCAAGGCATATAGGCAAGGGAGAATTGTTTCTTTTCAGCCATTCACTACATTGTTTAGGCAAAGGGCAGTAGCTAAAAGTTCTGAAAAAGAAAAGGAAAAGGAAGAGAAGGAAAAAGGGTGGAGTTCTAAGAGGATTTTGGAAGCTTTACTAGGTAGCTTTCCTTTCTCCTCTTGTTTATGATTTTCTTTTCACTTCCATGTCTATGATTTCTTTTCTTTTATGTTATGTTCATCTTCTCTTCTTCAAAATTGGTTTTTAAAAAGGGAGTTTTTAAAATGCTTTCTTCTATTCTCTACCAAATATCAAAGTTTACAAAATTTCTCTATATTTTTCTTCCATGGTCGAAACCTTGTTGGTGTTATTGTGCTTTGTCTTAGCTTCATTTCCTTCGTTGCTCTTTATTGTGGGAAATGTTATTGTGGTAGGGTAGATCTTCTCTTTTGTTTTTCTAAAAAAAAGAAAGAATCAAATAAGAGGTTTGAGAAGCTTGAGGATTTTGATTTATATCAAATGATTTTGGTTAGGTAGGACTATGTCCAATACACCAACCATTGAGCCAACCTTGTTTACTTTTGCTTGCTTTTTACTTTTTAGTTTATGTTAGATTATTCTCATGCATTTATCTTGCTAATTGTTCATGCATTTTTACATTCCCCACTTGATTTTTGGCTTAAACAAATAAATGGTTTATAGCCAAGCTCCCTTGAGCATGCTTGTGGAAAATTAATAGTTTAGATTGGGTATTCTAACTTTGGGATTTTTTTTTTCACTACTCATCCTTGGTCAAAATAAAATGATTTTTTTTATCACATGCAGTAGACATTTAGAGGATGCCATGGTATTCTTTTCAATATTTTTTGATTTTTTTATCATGTTTGAAAAAATGACTTATGACAAAGCAGTTTTTAACTCACTGTTCTGACTTTGGTAAACATTCGGTCATGGAGATCAACATGTTCTAGGTCTACACTAATTTTTTCATAATTTTTTGAAATTATTTAGAAGGAAAAAAAATCGGGTTTCAAAACTGGTTGTGGGAGTCGGATTTGTTTTTAAGAACTAATAATTTTCTGTTTTTATTAGTATACTAAGAGGGGGCTGATTTGGGACATTAGTTACTATCTTAGGTTGATTTCCATGTCATCTCAAAAATAAATTTTGATTTTATAAAAGTCGGGTCAAGGGTGGTCAACCCGGGTTTTAAAACTAGGGAAACTAGAGCATTTTCCAAGGGGTATATGGCCATGGTTTTTTTTTTATCCCAAAAATTCTAATTTTTTCAAATCCAAGCCCAAAGTCTTTCAATTTTTGAAAATTCAATTTAAGTTTCTTCGAAAGGTAGTCGGATACCTTTTTAGGTATACGGATGTCCTTACTTCAAGGGATAAATACATCTTCATGCATTGCACATTTAAAAATGTTTTTACTTATTTTGGCATAAAAACGTATTTTTCGGTTTCCTAAACATTTGGCGAGAATTAGTTCCCAATCTTTACTGGGTTTTTCGGGGAGGTTAGGAAATTATTCAACGCACGTGTTTATGGAATCGAAACATATGGTTTTCGTTTTACTCGGAATCATGTAAATGTCATATGAAAGAATTATTTTCCAAGTTTTGTCGGGTTTGCCGGGGAGTACGGTAATATTTTTTCGACATATTCCATTTATATGATTCCTCACATGAGAAATCAATTTTAAAATGATGATGTGTGCATATTCCATGATCATGCATATTCCATGATGTCTACTTGTCATCTTAATTATGAATATTCCATGTTGATGTCATTTATATCCATGTTGCTAAGTGTGATTATGATTTGGTTATGAATATTTTATGATTATGTCATTTAGATTTTGCCATGTCAAGTATGTCATGTTATTCATACATATGCTATGTCATTTAGATTTTGTCATGTCAAGCATGTCATGTCATTCATACATATGCTATCTCATTTAGATTTTGCCATGTCAAGCATACCATGTCATTCATACATATGCTATGTCATTTAGATTTTGCCATGTCATTCATACATATGCTATGTCATTTAGATTTTGCCATGTCAAGCACGCCATGTTATTCATACATATGCTATGTCATTTAGATTTTGCCATGTCAAACATGTCATGTGATTCATACATATGCTATGTCATTTATATTTTTCCATGTCAAGCATGCCATGTCATTCATACGTATGCTATGTCATTTAGATTTTGCCATGTCAAGCATGCCATGTGATTCATACATATGCTATGTCATTTAGATTTTGCCATGTCAAGCATGCCATGTTATTCAAACATATGCTATGTCATTTAGATTTTGCCATGTCAAGCATGCCATGTCATTCATACATATGCTATGTCATTTAGATTTTGCCATGTCAAGCATGCCATGTCATTCATACATATGCTATGTCATTTAGATTTTGCCATGTCAATCATGTCATGTCATTCATACATATGCTATGTCATTTAGATTTTGCCATGTCAAGCATGCCATGTCATTCATACATATGCTATATCATTTAGATTTTGCCATGTCAAGCATGCCATGTCATTCATACATATGCTATGTCATTTAGATTTTGCCATGTCAAGCATGCCATGCCATGTCATTCATACATATGCTATGTCATTTAGATTTTTCCATGTCAAGCATGCCATGTTATTCATACATATGCTATGTGATTTAGATTTTTCCATGTCAGGCATGTCATGTCATTCATACATATGCTCTGTCATTTAGATTTTGCAATGTCCAGCATGCCATGTCATTCATACATATGCTATGTCATTTAGATTTTGCCATGTCAAGCATGCCATGTCATTCATACATATGCTATGTCATTTAGATTTTGCCATGTCAAGCATGCCATGTCATTCATACATATGCTATGTCATTTAGATTTTGTCATGTCAAGCATGTCATGTCATTCACACATATTCTATGTCATTTAGATTTTTCCATGTCAAGCATGTCATGTCATTCATTTCATATGCCATGTCATTCATTAATGTGCCATATCATTTAGAGCATGTTATGTCATTCATTCACATGCCATGCCATGTCATTCATTTCATATGCCATGTCATTCATTCATGTGCCATATTATTTAGAGCATGCTAGGTCATTCATTCACATGCCATGTCATTCATTTAATATGCCATGTAATTCATTTACATATGCCATGTCATTTAGATTACGCCATGTCATGATAAATATGCATATTGTTTAATTTTTATCTTAGTAATATTTTTGCATATTCATGATCATTTATTTATGATTTTAAAATATATGAAAAATAAATAATACTTTTTTCCATAAAACAAGATTATTCCCAAGTTAAAATAATTCATGAGTTCTCTGCTAGGTCTGCCGGGTCTACCGGGGAGGATGTCATCAATTATCATTAACGACGGAATATCCTTTTTAAAAAATGAGAGTGATTCGGAGAATTTCAAAATCAAGGAAAAATTCCATGTTTTGCCGAGTTTGTCGGGAAATATGGAAAACCATATGTTAATAAATTCCGAATCATTTTCAAATAAAATATGATTTTTTAAGGGAATTATTTTTAAACACCAAATTTAAAACCGACTTTCACCGAGACTTGAGATAACACATGACTAATAAGGTACCGTTTTATATAGGCGTTGTGGGGGGGGCTAATCCTTCCCCGCACGTAACCGACTCCCGAACCCGCACTTGTTTTCTCTTGTTCAAAGCGCAGACTTCAAAATTGATTTTAAAAAAAATTATTTTAATTAATTTTAAAATGTTTTATAAGAATCGGTTTTGATATGTGGTCGATCTCACCTAGCAAAAAAAAAAGATTGGTGGCGACTCCATTTCTTTTTCGAGGTTGTTTTCATACCCTCCACTTCGTTAAGAGGAATTAAGTCGTCTTTTCCTCTATTTCTTCCAATGTCACACTTTAACGAGTGATGTCCCGCGATGGGGCGTTCCCGACTTTTTAAGGTTGCGACAACATTGCAAAGACTAATTGGCCTAAAGTGGGACATGTGTTTAGGATTTGTAATTTTTGGGATGAGGACAATATGAGTATGATTAAGATCATGTAGGGAGGTTTCACCATTCAAAATATTTAAACATAATGATATAATATCATTCCCTATAATATGCCAATAATTTTGAAAGAAAAGACAGGCATACCATCTGGGTCAGGTGATTTGGTTGGGTGCATCTGTTTAAGGTCAATAACTATCTCCTTAGCTTTGAAATCTGCACAGAGGAATTGATTCATCTCGCTTGTGATCAGTTGTTCTATTCTCTCAAGAATGGTCTCACTATTATGTGATTCATGGGATTGAAAAAATGTCACGAAGTACTGGCGAGCCACATTTTGCACATCCTCATCACCCTCCCTTCATACCCCTTTATCATCTTCCAGCCCCAGAATTGAGTTTTTCCTCCTCCTATTAGTGGCTTGTGCATGTATGCAATGTTCCTATCTCCTTCCCCAAGCCATGTAACTCTAGATCTCTGTTGCCAGTTAGTTTCCTCTTTCGCCATTAGATCATCAAGTTCTCCTCTAGCTCTTTTTTCTTGCTCAAGTTCTGTATCATCAAGCTTTATTTTTTAGAGCGAGCTAACTTGGTTATGCAAATGTTGGATTCGAGTCCCAATATGACCAATGTTTTCTATGTACCATTTAGCAAGATTTCCACCTACCTCCCCCAGTCTGCAGCTTATATCCTTATGTTCTGTTGCCTTCCACGAATGAAAGATGACATCTTCACAGGCTGGTTCTTTGGTCCAGATTGCTGTAAAGTGACGTCTTCTCCTTTTTCCTCTGTTGTCACTTCCTTGCTTGCTTGCAGATGTGTTAAGCAGAATGAGGCAATGGTCCGATCCTGACACAACAAGATGTTCTACACTGTATCCTGGGAATAAGTCCATCCATTCCTTATTAGCGAGGAATATGTCCAGTCATTCTCTAACTAGATCAGATGCTTTTATGTTATTGGACCATGTGTACCATACTCCCTTGAAACCCATATCCACCAGATTGATGTCTTCTATTGCCTCCATGAAAGCCTTCATTTGCCTATCTGCCCTTATACATGTACCACTCTTCTCACCCCCATTCAGTATTTCATTAAAGTCTCCAAAACAAGCCCATGGTAATGTAGATTGGCTTGGTAACCTCCGAAGTAGGTCCTATGAAATGTGCCTTCTGTTTGATTCTGGTCCACCATAAAATCCTGTTAGCCTTTAGGTGGCTCGATTCTAGTCCAGCATCTCCATGTCAATGTGGTGTTGTGAAAAGCTCCTCAAATTGAGTACTATATTCCCTGTCCACATTATTGCTAACACCCCATTTCTTCCCACACAATCTACCACAAAATAGCCATCCATTAGGCACTTTAGACGAACGCTGTCCAATTTTGCTATTGTTTGTCGAGTTTCACACAAGAACATTACCTCAAAACCTTCTTTTTGTATGAGCCTTCTCAAGGCTCGAATTGTCTATGGGTTCCCAAGCCCACAGCAGTTCCAACTTAGCATTTTCATTGTGATTGGCGAGGCTGGGAACCAACCTCCGCCAATAGTATTGGTCTCTGTCCACCTTCAAGATGGACCATTTTTTCTCTATTTCCAATGGTATCTATCTCCATGCAAGTTGAGTTTTCATCCTCCATCCTTTCTTTCCTCTTCCCATAATCTGTTTTATTGCAACTGACTTTTGCCTCAGACTTCCTAGTTAGTTTCTTCCATTTGGCATGAGACATGCCACCTGTTCCTGCCCTGCTGGAAACTTCCCATTCTTGTCTTATTCCACGTATAGTGGGTAATCCTTCTGCATGTATCTCCAGAGAATCTTCAGTATCATTGATAGGAGTTGAAACATTAACACTCTATAGTCCATCCTTTTCAAACTTTTTGCTTTTTTTTTCCTCATTTCCTAATTCAATGCCGACTTGTTCCTCCTCCTGTGATTGGGCCACTGATTTATAGTCAGTTCACTATCTTTTGCCTTTGATTGTGGAGACTGTTTTTCCCATTTATAGCAGTATATTCAGTTTCCAAAATTGGTCTTTTTCCATATTCCATAAACTGCTATGTTGGCTTCCCTGAGCCACAGTCGTGGCCTGACTCTTCCTTGTTGTTGTCGCACCACCACCAATTGATTGATCTCTATGATTCTCCTCTTGTCTCACTAGAACATCTTTGTCCTCCGTCATCATTTGTCTACTTCCTTTTCGTTTAATTGGCGATGCATTTGAAATAATTTCTTATTTTATATATAGTACACTTATTGTATAAGAAATGATATAATGCATGAAAATTATATTCATGTACTTAACTTTAATTTTTTTAGTACAACTTTTGAAAGATAGAGATTTGAAATAACTTTTTAACAGTGACACATATGCATATCTATACCTTATTAATAAAAAAAATCCCCAATAGGTTCTAGCTTGACACATGTTAAGCTTCGTTGCTTAACATGTGTTGAGTTTTTTTTTTTAAGTTTTTTTTAAGGGTTTTTTTTTTATTTTTAGTTTTTAGTTTTTATTTTATTTTATTTTTAAATGATATATTTAAAGGAATTGATTCATACGTTGATTCAGAGGTCGATTTAAGATTCGTACCCAACTCGTTTAAAAAAAATTATTTTATTAAATATTTTTAGCTTTTTTTCTTTTACTTTTAAGATTTTTATTTTATTTTTAAATCATGTACTTAAAGGGATTGGTTCGCACGTTGACTCGCGAGACGATTTAGGATCTGTACCCGATCCCCTAGAAAAAAAAAAGAACTTGCTGCACGTGTCACACATGTCACGTGTTAAAACAGTTATATATCTATACCTTATTAATAAAAAGAATCCCCTAATGGGGTTCGAGCTTGACACATGTCAAGCTCTGTTGCTTGACATGTGTTGAGTTTTTTTAAAGCTTTTAAAGTTTCTTTATTTTTATTTTTAAGTTTTTTTATTTTATTTTTAAATGATATATTTAAAGAGATTTATTCACACGTTGATTCGTAGGTCAATTTAAGATCTGTACCCAACTTGTTAAAAAAAAAGAAATTTATTTTATTAAATATATATATATTTTTTTACTTTTAAGTTTTTTATTTTTATTTTATTTTTAAATGATATACTTAAAGGGGTTGGTTCACACGTTGACTCACGAGAGGATTTAAGATCTGTACCCGATCCGCTCGAAAAAAAAAGTTTAAAAAAAACGAACTTGCTGCTAATTAGTGTAACACACGTGTCAAAACTCCTTTGCTTGACGACGTGTTTTTTTTTTTTTTTTAAAGTTTTTTTTTAGTTTTATGTATTTTTTATTATTTATATTAAATTATTTTATTTTATTTTTAAATGATATATTTAAAGGGTTGGTTCGTACGATGACTCACGGGTCGATTTAGGACCCGTACCCGACCCACTTGAAAAAAAATATTTTATTAATTATTTTTAGGTTTTTTTTTTTTTTACACTTTGAAGCTTTTTTATTTTATTTTTAAATGATGTACTTAAAGGGGTTGTCCGCATGTTGACTCGCAGGTCGATTTAGGATCCGTATCCGATTCGCTCGAAAAAAAAGTTAAAAAAACAAAAAACAAACTTGCTGCTAATCAGTGTGACACACGTGTCAAGCTCTTTTACTTGACGATGAGCTTTTTATTTTAGTTTTTATTTTTTCAGTTTTAAGTTTTTTTTTTAATTTTTTTAGCTTATATTGTTTTATTCTATTTTATTTTTAAACGGTGTATTTAAAGTGTTGGTTTGTACGTTGACTTACGAATCGGTTTAGGATCCGTAAAAGACTCGCTCGGAAAAAAAAGTTTATTTTATTTTATTTTTAAATGATATATTTAAAGGGATTGGTTTTCAAGTTGACTCGCGGGTCGATTTAATATATGTACTCGATCCGTTCGAGAAAAAGTTATAAAAAAAACGACCTGCTCATAGGTCAGGCTGGGCCCAGATAAGATACTAAGAGTATTTTTGTCTGCCCAGGGCCGGCCCGAAATATTGGCAAGCTTTTTTGACCAGGTCCGACCCATATTATTAAAATGATACCCGGGCCCGGCCCGACCAATTTTTTTTTTTTTTTTTGCCTCCTCTTTGTATTGAGTGTTCTGTTGTTTTCTGCTCATTTGGAAGCCAGAGTGTGTTGCAAAAGGAGGAGTTTCAGGAGGTACTTCTTGGGTTTGAGTTGTCTGGGCTACCTTTTCTGGTAGCTTTAAGACCACCCTAAGGATGCTTGACAGTTGAAGAGGCAATGCCTGAGGGGTTTTAAGAGAGGGTTCAAGGAAGAGGGTTGGTGCATGGTGGTTGGGTTCCACAAGAGCTGTTACTGAACCATCCATCCATTGGGTGTTTCGTGAATCACTGTGGGTATGGAACAAGTGGGATTTTTTGCTTAGTGACTGCCAAATCATGTTGATTCCTGAAATTTGAAGATCAAATTACAAACACCAGATTGATGGTAGAAGAACTCAAGGTTAAGGGTTGAAGTGGAGAGAGGAAAAAAATAAAATCAATTCAGACTCAGAGGCTGCGGTTGTGTAACCGAGTGGTGTTTTTTTTTTTACAGGTTAAAATTTAAGTGTAATAAAATAATTGTATATTATAAATTAAATTATTTATTATTAAATATATTTATTATTTATAATAGTATCCGGGCCGAGCCCGAACCTAAAATTTTCTGCCCAAGGCCCGACACGTTTAGAAAATGGGTCTAAAATTTTGTCCAGACCCATTTTTAGGGCCTAATATTTTGTCCAAGCCCTTCCAAATATCGAACGGGCTTCGGGTTTGGGTGGGTAGCCCAGCCCATGAGCAGGTCTACAAACTACATAGCTATTCTTTAAAGAATCCTAATATAGATGATTAATTGGATAATTTATTTTTTGTGACATGTAAGATAATGCATAAATTATTTTATTTATCAAATAATTATATTTAATAAATTATTTAAATTTAAAATCAAAATCTATTAAAGATTAAAAATTTTGCATAAATTTTGAATTCAAACATAAATTTTGAATACAAAGATTGAAAATTTTATAATTTACTAGAAAAAAGACTTCACTTTCATTGGGGTACTTTTAATTTTTTTTATGGATTTTTTAATTAAATAATAGTAAAATTTAATTTTAAATTATATTTTATTAAATAATAATATTTTATTTTAAAATTATAATAACATTAATATAATTATATTTTCTTAATTATGAAAATTAAATTTATGATAATTGTTTAATTATAAATTCTTTTTCAAATGTTATTTATATGTGTTTTTTAAAAATATTTAGATCTTTTTATATATTGTATATTTTTATTTATAGGAGGTACAAAATAATAAATAAGAAAATAAAATTGTAATTTGAATTTTATTCTCTCGTCTATACCTTATTAATAAAAAGAATCCCTAATGGGGTTCTAGCTTGACACATGTCAAGCTCCGTTGCTTGACATGTGTTGAGCTTTTTTTTAAGTTTTTATTTTTATTTTTAAATGATGTATTTAAAAGGATCGATTCACACGTTGACTTGCAGATCGATTTAAGATCCGTAACCAACTCGTTTGAAAAAAAAATATATTTTATTAATTATTTTTAGTTTTTTTTTTTTTTTGTACTGTTAGTTTTTTTTTTTTTAAATGATATACTTAAAAGGGTTGGTTCACACATTGACTCATGAATCGATTTAAAATCTGTACTCAGGAAAAAAAAGTTAAGAAAAAAAAAGAACTTGCTGCTAATTAGTGTGACACATGTGTCAAAACTCCTTTGCTTGACGACATGCTTTTTCTTAAAGTTTTTTTTTTAGTTTTAAGTATTTTTTAGTTTTTTATTTATATTATTTTATTTTTAAATGATGTATTTAAAGGGTTTGTCCGTATGTTGACTCACGGATCAAATTAGGACCTATACCGACCCACTCGAAAAAAAAAAGAAATTTATTTTATTAATTATTTTTAGTTTTTTTTTTTTTTACTTTTAAGCTTTTTTATTTTATTTTTAAATGATGTACTTAAGAGGGATGGTCCGCATGTTGACTCGCGGGTCAATTTAGGATCCATATTTGATCCGCTCAAAAAAAAAAGTTAGAAAAAAAAAAGAAAAAAGAAAAAAATACAAACTTTCTGCTAATTAGTGTGACACATGTGTTAAGCTCTTTTACTTGACAATGAGCTTTTTTTTTTTTTGTTTTTATTTTCTTTAGTTTTAAGTTTTTATTTTTTATTTTAATTTTTTTAGCTTATATTATTTTATTTTATTTTTAAATGATGTATTTAAAGGGTTGGTTCGTATGTTGACTCAAGGATCTATTTAAGATCCGTAAACGACTCGCTCGAGTAAAAAATTAAAAAAAGAAATTTATTTTATTAATTATTTTTATATGATGTATTTAAAGGGATTGGTTCGCACGTTGACTCGCGGGTCGATTTAATATCTGTACTCGATTTGCTCTAGAAAAAAGTTAAAAAAGAAAGAAAAAAGCGAATTTGCTGCAAACCAATATGACACACGTGTCAAGCTCCTTTGCTTGATGGTGAGCTTTTTTTATTTTTTTATTTTTAAGTTTTCTTTTAGTTTTAGTTTTAGTTTTTTTGTTTATATTAATTTATTTTATTTTTAAATGATGTATTTAAAGCGATTGATCCGCACGTTGACTCGCGGGTCGGTTTAGGATCTATCCGACCCTCTCAAAAAAAAGTAAAAAAAAAAAAAACGAACTTGCTGCTAGGCAGTGTGAGAAAGTCGATCCAATGAGAGAATTAAATATAAACCACAATTTTTATTTTTTTTTTATTTGAATAATTAAATATATAAAATAAAACATAAAAATGAGTTAGTAGTTCATTATTTAACAAAAATGAAGAAGGAAAAAACGAACTTGCTGTTAACCTATGTGAGAAAGTCAATTCAATAAGAGAATAAAAATATAAACCACAATTTTATTTTATTTTGTTATTGTTAATTTTTTACTTCCTATAAATAAAAATATACATTATACAATAAGGTCTAAATATTTTTAAAAAGTGCATATAAATAACACTTGAAAACGCATTTGTATTACGTAATTTATAAATAAAAATTATCATAAATTAATTTTTCATAATTAATAAAATATAATTATATTAAAATTAATATTAGTGCAATTTCAATAAATAAATATTATTTAATATAATTAAATTTAAATTAATTTATTATTATTAATTAATTAAAAAATTATAAAAAAAGTTTAAAAGAACCTCGGGGAAGCGGGACTTAATTCTAGTTTATTATTAAATAAAATGTTTAAATACTAATTTTATATTTTACCTTACATTTAATTTTATTAAAAACTTTTGAAAGGTTTAATTAATTATGTTAAATAAAATATGTAAAAATGAATACATTTAAATAAAAAAAATTGTCCCGTAACAAAGGGCATCAAAATTTCAATTTTTTTTTTTTTTTTTAATATTAGGTAGATGATGTCTCTCCTTAATTACACATCATATATATATATATATTATATAATATAACAGGGTATATGCTGACTGGATAAGTGTTTGCTGACATGTATGTTTAGGTGGACAGCTCCTCTTAATGACACATAGGATATTTCATATATATTAATGATGAGATAATTCTATTTAATAAATTATTTAAATTCAAGATTGAAATCTATCCAAATATTATTATCTATTAACTTATCAAATAGTATTTAAAAACTATTAAAAGACTTATCTTAAATTTAAAAATTTATCAAATCTATTAAGATTTAACTCTTATCTATTCAGAATGAATTGCACCTTTTGTAATTGCTCAACATAAATCTTTTCTTTTTTCCTTAGACATATTCTGTTCAATATTATCAATCTTTCTCAGTGAATTTTTCTTAGCGAAGTTTTTAAACGAAGTATTAACTTTTCAAATTCAACTTTGACATCAATATTGAATAATCTTGAACTGCACAACACAAAATTGAGAGGATACCAACACGGTATATGAATTCGGATTTGGGTTTTGTTTTCCTATGATAATAACTCGATGTATATCTTGAATTTGCATATCTTTTTATTCTTTTCAGGTAAAGGAGAAAGATACGACTTGGTTTGTGAACTTTTGTGTTCCTTGGTATAAACATTGGTAATTATTTTGAGAATCTCTTTAAATATGTATATCTTGAATTTGCATATAGCCCACTTTGAGAATCTCTTTATATAGATCTATTCTCATACCAAAAAAAAAAAAAATAGAGAAAATCACAACTACTTTTTTGGATTGATTTTTTTTTAAAAACAGAGCACCTTGGAAAATACTACGGAGAATTGTTGTTTGCATGTGGTGTTTTGTGGGTAATGTTTATTTTCATTTTAATTTATGGCAAATACAATTATAGACACCTAATTTTTGTCCGGACCCCCTAAACAAGGTAAATTTTCCTTTCAACTTCTCGGAATGCGAATAATATCCCCTTGTCCTACAAATAGGTCTACAAGATTTTGATTTGGAGGTCAAAACGGTAAAGTCAACCCAGAAAAAGTCAACTCCAAAAAGTCAACTCCAAAAAGTCAACTCCAAAAAGTCAACCCAAAAAGTCAACTCTTAGTCTAAATCAATATTCGAAGATGAATTGAACAATGGTGAACGAATTTTGATAATCGGAGATCTACAATTGAAGACAGAGAGGTTGAAAGACAAATTGCAAAATTCAGTGCAGGAGAAAAGTATGGAATTTCCAAATTTGGAGAAAAGTACATAAATGATCAAACTGAATGAAATTGAAACCTCAAATTGAAAGATGATTAATAAAAAAAGGATATCCAAGGTCCAATTTCACCAAGAAGAATCAATCGGGAGAAGAAGCGGACAAAATTGAAAATTGCCATTTATGGGAAAAATGGGAAATTTGGGAAAAAGTGCGTAAACGATCAAATTGGACGAAATTGAAGGTTCCAAATGGATTAAGATCAATAAATATGGAAATTGTAAGATCCAATTTTGAAGGGGAGTTGAAGGAAAATGTGGTTTGAAGAGAAAAAGAAAAATAAAGATTTAATAAATAAATAGAAAATCCACAAATTTGGGGAAAACTATAGAGATGGTCTGATTCGGTGAAATTGAATCCCCTAGTTGATAAAGGATAAATAAATAAAAATATCCTATGTCCCAATTTGAAGTGGATCCAAAGGAAGAGCCAATTAGAGAAATGGGAAAAACGAGATAATTCTCAATTTTGAGGAAAAAAGGAAAAACTAAATCGAAGAGGAATTCAGATGTAAAAATTGCGCATTTTTGGTCCAACTCCAATTCAATATATGAAAAAGGCAGTGGAAAAAGAAAATCCGAAAATTTGGCCCGTTTCGAGTAAAACCGAGGTTTAAAGGGTTAAAGGGCAATTTTATAAAATCCGGGAAAGATAGAATCCAAGCTCGAAAATTGTGAAACTTTCCAGAACTGAATTTTTGGATGGAAAGAAGGAAATGAGAAGAAGAAAACCCGAAATTGGGGCTGCAACGCAAATATGCTAAATTCGGGAGACTAATCCGCAATTTAAAAAAAAATCCGGGACAATAAAAAGAGCTCAAAAAATTATGAAAACTTTCAGAACTAAGTTTTATATTGGATGGAATGGATTGGAAAACAAAAATTGAGAATCGGAGCTCAAATGGAAATAGACAAAGTTCAGGGGCACTAAACTGAAATTTTAGAGAAAAATCCGAGAAAAATGGAAAACGAGCTCGAAAAATTATGAAAACCTCCAGAACTAAGTTTTATATTGGATGGGATGGATTGTAGAAGAAAAATCTAGAATCAGAGCTCAAATGGAAATAGACAAAGTTTGGGAGGCACTAAACCGAAACTTTAGAGAAAAATCCGGGAAAAATGTAAAACGAGCTCAGAAAATTATGAAAACCTTTAGAATTGAGTTTTGTATTGGATGGGATGGATTGAAAAAAGAAAAATTCAAAATTGGGGTCTATTTGCAAATAAATTAAGTTTGGGGGCAAAAATATAATTTTATCGAAAAAACCAAAAAAAGTCATTTTGCAAATAAAAAAAATGGCTTGGAAAATTCCATACCATTTTCGGCCAACTCATGAATGGAAGGTGGGAGTGTGATCATCTTAAATCAAATGGCCAAGATTGAATAGAAAGATGACTTTCTAAAAAAGGACAAGATTCTCCACTACTTGCCTACATGGCATTTTTGGCCAATAGGAGGCCTCCAAATTGCAAAGCCATGTGAAGGCCATGTGAAGAGCATGTGAAAGCTATGTGATGATGCCAAATGGATTAAAAATACCACCTAGGAAGATATTTTGATAGTAAGCCATATGATCATGACAAGTGGCTTAGATATTTTGTAGAGATAGGAGACAAGAATAATCTAGGTGGCATTATTGGCTAATGAGAGGTTATAAAACCCTTAATTTAAGGGAAGCATCATGCAAAAAGGGGACACGAAACCTTAATTTAAGGAAAGCATCATGCAAGGAAGGAACAAGAATTAGCCATGTGGCAAGGATGTTGGGAGAGCATGCAAAGCATGACAAAGGCTAAAGAAAAGATGAGCACTCTCACTATTAGAGGGGTTCGGCAAGCTAAAGAAAAGGAGGAGTCATTTTTTTCAAAGGCATTTTCACTACACTCTTGAGGAAGAAAAGAGGAAAAAAAGAAAAAGAGAGAAAGAAAGAGAAGTTTGAGTGCTTGATTGGAAAGTTTTGCTAGATAGCTATTTCCTCTCTTCTTCTTCAATTATTTTCTTTGATTTCATGTTCTTTTTCTCCTCTTTTCCATGTGATTGTTAAATTTCTTTGTTAAATAAAAATGTTTTCAAAATAGATTTCTAAGGGTTTTTTTTTTTTTTTTACTTTCTTCTTTATTCTTTACAAAATAACAAAGGTTGCAAAATTTTCTTACACATTTTCACCATGGCCGAAACCTAGGGGGCCTTATTGTGATTTTCTTTGCTTGATTTTCTTGCTTGCTTGTTGATTGTGGGTTTCACCATTGTGATAGGATAGATTTTCTCCTTTGATTTTTCTTTTAAAAAATCAAATAAAAGGTTTGAGAAACTTGAGGATCTTGATTTTTATCAAGTGATTTTGATTATGTGGGACTATGTCCAAGGAACCAACCATAGAGCCAACCTTGGTTTTTCTTGCTTTTTTTTTTTAGCTTATGTTTGATCATTTTCATATGTTTGTTTGGATGTAAAATCATACATTAAGATCAATCAATGATCTCTAACCAAAATCTTTTGTGCAAACTAGTTGGAAGAGTAATGGGTTGTTAAGTTGGATATTCTGACTTTGAGCAATTTTTTTACTAAGTTATTTTTATTAAAATAAAAATATTTTTTAACCATATTTTTTAGACCTTAGAGGAGCCTCTGGTATTTTTTCCAAGATTTTTAGAATTTTTTTATCAAGGGTGAAAAAATGGTTTTCGGTAAAACAAATTTTAGTCTACTGTTCTGACTTTAATGCAATTTCGGTCAAGGCATTTTTAGTCCAAATTTAAAACTGATTTTCCTCATAAATACCTTCATGTTGCAAGTCTAAACTGATTTTTCCAGAATTTTTTGAATTTTTTATAAGGGGTAGAAAAATAGTTCTCTAAAACTAGTTGTTGGAGTTAAAATGAGTTTTCTCTAAACTAATAATTTTCTATTTTTTATTTGTAAAAAGGAGGGGCTGATTGGAGTCATTAGCTACTATTTTAGGTTGTTTTTCATGTCATCTCAAGGATAAAAATTGATTCTACAAAGATAGGGTCCTAGGTAGTCAACCCAGATTTAAAAAAAAAAAAGGAAAACTAGAGCCTTTTTAGAGGGGGGTTCGGCCAAGGCCTTTTTTCCATCCAAAAATTCCAACCTTTTTTTTTTTAAAATTCGAGTCCAAAGTCATTCGGTTTAAAAATCCAATTTAATTTTCTTTCAAAGGTAGTCGGATACCTTCTTTAGGTATACGGATGTCCTTACCTCAAGGGAGAAATACATCTTCATGCATTACACATTTTAAAATGTTTTTATTTAATTTGGCATAAAACGTGCTTCTCGGTTTCCTAAATATTTGGTGAGAATTAGTTCCTAATCTTTTTCGGGTTTGCCGGGGAGGTTGGGAAATGATTCAACGCTCATGTTTATGGAATCGAAATGTATGGTTTTCGTTTTACTCGGAATCATATAAATGTCATATGAAAAAATTATTTTCCAAGCTTTGCTGGGTTTGCCGAGAAGTACGATAATATTTTCCGACATATGCTATATATGTGATTCCTGACATGAAAAATCAATTTCAAAATTATGATGTGTGCATGTTCCATGATATCTATATTTGCCATCTTAATCATGCAAATTCCATGTACATGAATATTCCATGATGATGTCATTTTATGATCTAATATTCATGTTGTTGTTCATAATATGATGTGATTATGAATATTCTATGATAATGTCATTTTTATGATTAATGCTTGTGTCATATATGCCATGTTAATATTTGTCATGTCATGAAATGTTTGCCATGATAAGCATGCCATGTCATTAATTCGTTTGCCATGTCACAATAGGATTTGCCATGTCATTAATTCTTTTGGTCATGTCATTTAGATTTGCCATGTCAAGCATGCCATGTCATTCATCCCTTTGGCCATGTCATTTATATTTTTTCATGTCAAGCATGCTAGGCCATTAATTCTTTTGCCATATCATAATAGGATTTGCCATGTCATTAATTCATATGCCATGTCATTAATTCTTTTAGCCATGTCATTTAGATTTCGCCATGTCATTAATTCTTTTAGCCATGTCATTTAGATTTCGCCATGTCAAGCATGCCATGTCATTCGTTCTTTTGGCCATGTCATTAACTCTGTTGCCATGTCACAATAGGATTTGCCATGTCATTAATTCACATGTCATGTCATTAATTTTTTTGGCCATGTCATTTAGATTTTGTCATGTCAAGCATGCCATGTCATTCATCCCTTTGGCCATGTCATTTATATTTTTCCATGTGAAGCATGCCATGTCATTAATTCTTTTGGCCATGTCATTTAGATTTTGTCATGTCAAGCATGCCAGGTCATTCGTTCTTTTGGCCATGTCATGTAGATTTTGCCATGTCATTAATTCTTTTTACTGTGTCATAATAAAATGTTTGCCATGCCATAATAAATATGCATGTTTGTTTAATTTTTATCTTAGTAATATTTTTGCATATTCATGATCTTTTTATGTTTTTAAAATACATGAAAAAATAAATAATTTTTTTTTATAAAACTAGATTATTCCCGAGTTAAAATAATTCATGAGTTCTCTGTTGGGTCTGCCGGGGAGAATATCATCAATTATCATTAACGAAAGAATATCTTTTTTCCAAAAACAAAGGTGATTCGGAGAATTTCAAAATAAAAAAAAAGAAAAAAATTTCATGTTTTACCGAGTTTGTTGGGAAATTTGAAAAAATTTATATCAATAAATTCCGGATCATTCTCAAATAAATATGATTTTTTTTAAGGGGATTATTTTTAAACATCAAATTTAAAAATGACTTTCACTGAGACTTGAGATAACACATGACTAATAAGGTACCGCTTTATACGGGCGTTATGGGGATGTTAATCTTTCCCCGCACGTAACTGACTCCCGAAGCCGCACTTGTTTTCTCTAGTTCAAAGCGCAGACTTCAAAATTGGTTTTAAAAAAATGTTTTAATTAATTTTAAAATATTTTATAAAAATCGGTTTTAATAGGTGGCCGATCACACCTAGCCAAAAAATGATTGGTGGCGACTCCATTTCTTTTTCGAGATCATTTTCAAACCCTCAAATTTAATTTAAGAGGAATTAAGTTGTCTTTTTCTCTATTTTTTCCAATGTCACACTTTACCGAGCCGACGTCCCGCGACGGGGTAGTTTTCGAACCCTTTAAGGTTGCGACAACAGTATTAGTTCATATATTTTAATTACCTTTATTGTTTATTTTTTTTCTATTGTTGATATATTTTAATTAATTTTATTGTTTATTTTTTCTGATTAACCAGGGTCATGGCTGTTATCATTGAACAAGCCTATTGCTTGATGGTCTAATGTTTGAAGCAGCAAGCGGATATTCTCTCAAGATGGATTGGGTCAGCTTGATGAATGGAGATTCTTTTTTTCTTTTTTTTGGTTATTTAGATTATGATGATAGTGTAAGAGTAATATTTATCTTTCTATAATTTTTTGGAAGTAAAGTTATAAATAAATTTACATTTGGATGTAATTCAAGTTTAATGGAAATAAAATTATTTCTTTATTTGCATTTCAATCTTCTTACTCCTTCATTTACCAAATAAGGTAAGTTCGCAAGGTCTAAAAATAAGTTGTATTGGTTTTTGTCAAGCCAATTGCATTTTTTAGTTAGTGGACGAACATTAAATGAAATCAAACTTACATTTTAATGTATTTTTTATTTTATTTTAAGCTTAATCTTTATTAGAACGCTTTATCTTTTGCCCCTTAGTTTTAATTATTGTGTTTTATATAGTTATCTTTTGTCTTTGTTATTTAATATATTTTCTTAATTTTATAAATATATTAAATTAATGAATATACAAGATTTAGTTATGCTCATTTTATGATTGTAAAATTATATATAATAGATCAATAAAATATAAATTTTTTATTAAGATAATATTAAAATTAGAATGAATTAAAGAATGAAAACAATTTAAATTACAAAAGTACAGTAAAAAAAGTCCGTGCATCGCACGTAGACCTTCTCATGGGCCGGGTAGCCAGTCTGGCCCGGC
The DNA here is from genome assembly GCA_030761205.1 of Fremontodendron californicum. Classification (NCBI taxonomy): domain Eukaryota; kingdom Viridiplantae; phylum Streptophyta; class Magnoliopsida; order Malvales; family Malvaceae; genus Fremontodendron; species Fremontodendron californicum. The sequence goes on from JAULJL010000003.1 coordinate 31,132,605, forward strand.
CTGTATTGGGCTGGATCTGGGCAGGCTTTTTCATGATCTGGGCCGGCCCGACCCAGCTCGGATCACTGTTCATATATTAAAATAATATTATTTTATTTAAATTTAATTATAAAAATATATAAATATTAATAAAAAAATTATTTTTTATATATGATGAACAATAACTTCGGACAGGCCCGGGCCCATCCAGGACCTGATCTGGGTAAGGAAGGAAGAAAAAAATCAGGTCTCAGCCCGGTCCAGCCCAACTCATGAGCAGGTCTAATCGCACGGGTTAAAAAAACTAATTTTTTATATATTAAACGCTATAGCACCTTTCTATTATCTTTCCCATTGTTATCTTCCAAACAACCATTGAAAAGTCAAGTACATACATTTATAATGTAATAGATGGAATGAAAAGCGCAAATTTGTCACCGTATTCTACTTAGAGGTATTTATGAGCTGGATCAAGTTGGATCAACTCCGATTGATTTTTGAAAATTTTTGTTCAAGATTCAGTCTGACACGATCCATTACGTTCAATAGGCTCAAATTTTTTTAAAATTTATATTAAATTATTAAAATTTTAATAAATTTAAATATACTTTAAAATTAAAATTAAATAAAAAAATAGTTTTTATTCATTCAATAATGTCTCGGGCCAGGTTAGGTCAAGTTCGGGATTCAAAATCTTGTCCAAGACTCAATCCTTGGACATGTCTAACTTTACTTAAATATTAAATTCTACCATCCTACTTTAACTTGATAGTATTTTACCACTCAACTTTTACTTTGATTGAATTTTGTTACTAAACTTTGATTTTAGACGATTTTAAGAAAAATTTTAACAAAAAAAAAAAGAATATTCCTTCAATTTTTTTTTTCTAAGAATTAAAAACAATAAACTAGTTAATGAAAATATAAAAAGCTGACATTTTTATTTTATAATAAAAATATAAAGCTTAACTTTTTTTCCTTTTTTATTTTATAATTACGAAAAGTATAAAATTGACATTGGTTTGTAGTTATGTTCTAAGGTCAAATTTGATTGTAGGAGACCAAATCCTTCACAATGTGAATTTTCTACACTCTTTTCATGTTGATATTTTTCTTCTTTTTCATATTATTTTTTTATTTTTAAAATTTTTAATTTGTACAGATAGAATATTCATTTCGAATATTGGCATTTTCTCCCTTGTCACATCATTTTTTATTTTATACAAACAAAATATTTTATGGAATATTTCATTCTTATTAAATTTTAGAAAAATATGGAAAAAATTTCAGAAAAATGATATTGTGAAAGGGCTATGTCAGATTTGATATCTGAAGGCCAAATTTGATCTTAGAATATATGGCTGATGCCACCAATGGTCACCAATTGCTTAAAGATTAAAAGAAAGAAAAAAAAATTTAAGTTTAGTTTAGTTTTTATAAAATAAAAATTCTATATTAGTTTATTTTTTTATTTTATTATTAAACTAGAATATTTTGAACGAATGTTCTTTTTTTTTTTTATAAATTGTATCCTAAAATCATCCAAAATTAAAATTTAATGATAAAATTCAATCAAAATCAAAATTTAATGATAAAATTCTATTAAATTAAAGTGCCAAAGTAAACTTATCTTTTTGGATACGACAAATGACACATATTAATGATTTGAAATGTTCTAAGAAATTGATTGAATACATGTTTAGGTATTTGACATGTTTTTTTTTTTTTTTAGATTTCTAATCTACCTTTGATCTCTAATCCTTGTTTACTTAAATCACTTGAAAAAATATTATGTGCTTAAATATTTTGAAGCCGCAATTTTCAAAAGTATGTTGAGCTACATGTTTATATATTCGAGTACGAAACATATTTTGGGCTACAAACTGACTCAAGTTTCTACTGAATCACAGATATTTGTTGGCTAAAGCTTTGCAACAAACATATTTGGTTTGTCTCTGTCATCATCATAAAAATAAACATAAAAAACTTATAGAAATGCACAAAAACTTAGGCACCTCGTTTTTCTTCTTTTTTTTTTTTTTTTGATTCGATAAACCTAATTAGCTTTTTTTTGCAATTTGAATGTTGAAGTTCATGTGTGATTATATAATACTCTGGCGTTTAATTTAACTCAATCAAGTCATATTAAATTTTTAAGTGAAAACAAATGAGAAATCACAGCGATTGCCCACAAATAGAGAGATGAAGAGAATTTGGTATTGTAAATGAGACTTTAAATTACATTATTTTGCATCTTGGTACATAAGCACATATATATATATATATATATCTATCCATAAACTGATGTAAGAAAACATGATAATGTAAATCATAAATATAAATTAAATATTCGTGAGAGCATAGCAAATCCTCTACCCTTAATGAGGGGTATGAGTCGAAGTAATCACCAGGGCTTACTGAAAACCAACTGCTGACTTCTTGTGGTAGTAATGCTTTCTCTTATTACTTCAACAACAAGCATATACATCAATCTTAGATAAAGGAAATGAAAGTGAAACTGCAAGGCGTGAAGAGAAACTGCTTCTGTATTATTAAATAATTAGGCTTATTAATCGAGTAGAAATAGCAATTGACTAAGAAGATGGTGAGGAGGTGGAGAAGGAGCCGGTGGAGACTTGTAGTAATATGGAGTTGGAGGGAATGTAGATGGTGGGGGAAGAGACCTGGAAATTTAAGGAGGAGGTGGTGGTAAAGGTGATCATAGAGACTTGTAGATAAAAGGAGGTGGAGGAGGAGGGGACCTTTAGACGAAAAGAGAGACTGGAGGTTACTTGTAATATGGGGGAGGTGGAGGTGAGTTGTAAAGGTATGGGGGAGGTGGTGGTGAATTGTAGATGTATGGAGGAGGCGCAGGTGACTTGTATACGTATGGAGGAGGTGGTGGTGACTTATAGACATATGGAGGAGGTGGAGGTGACTTATAAATGTATGGAGGAGGTGGTGGTGATTTGTAAACATATGGAGGAGGTGGTGGTGACTTATACAAGTATGGAGGAGGTGGAGGTGACTTGTACACATATGGAGGAGGTGGTGGTGATTTGTAAACATATGGAGGTGGTGGTGGTGACTTGTAAATGTATGGAGGTGGAGGAGGTGACTTGTAAACATATGGAGGAGGTGGTGGTGACTCATATTTGTATGGAGGTGGTGGAGGTGACTTGTAAACATATGGAGGAGGAGGTGGTGACTTGTACACGTATGGAGGTGGAGGAGGTGACTTGTAAACATATGGAGGAGGTGGTGGTGACTTGTACACATATGGAGGTGGAGGAGGAGAGTTGTACACGTATGGAGGAGGTGGTGGTGACTTGTACACATATGGAGGTGGTGGTGGTGACTTGTAAATGTATGGAGGAGGTGGAGGTGATTTGTATACATATGGAGGTGGAGGAGGTGACTTGTAAACATATGGAGGAGGTGGTGGTGACTCATATTTGTATGGAGGTAGAGGAGGTGACTTGTACACATATGGAGGTGGAGGAGGTGACTTGTAAATATATGGAGAAGGTGGTGGTGACTCATATTTATATGGAGGTGGAGGAGGTGACTTGTAAATATATGGAGAAGGTGGTGGTGACTCATATTTATATGGAGGTGGAGGAGGTGACTTGTAAACATATGGAGGAGGTGGTGGTGACTCATATTTGTATGGAGGTGGAGGAGGTGACTTGTAAACATATGGAGGAGGTGGTGGTGACTCATATTTGTATGGAGGAGGTGGTGGTGATTTGTAAACGTATGGAGGAGGTGCTGGTGATTTGTACACATATGGAGGTGGAGGAGGAGACTTGTACATGTATGGAGGAGGTGGTGGTGACTTGTACACATATGGAGGTGGTGGTGGTGACTTGTAAATGTATGGAGGAGGTGGAGGTGATTTGTACACATATGGAGGTGGAGAAGGTGACTTGTAAACATATGGAGGAGGTGGTGGTGACTCATATTTGTATGGAGGTGGAGGAGGTGACTTGTAAATATATGGAGGAGGTGGTGGTGACTCATATTTGTATGGAGGTGGTTTCTTATCGTAGTAAGGCGGTGGTGCATCATAAGGCTCATCGTCGGCAGCTACATTGTTGATTATCAAGCACAATGCCAAGGCATATGCTAGGTGTGGCCAAATCTTGGCCATTTTGGGCAGAAGAAGGCACTAAAAAACAAAACTCCCACTACTTTGCACTTCTATGCCATACAAATCAAGGACTATTTCTATTTCTATTCTGTGAACTACGATGGACAGCTTGATAGTTTATATAGTAAGATCTCCATTATCCAAATGAATTTTAAAATGGTGTGTACGAAACTTCAAACCCCTAATCCACCAATTAATTTATCATCCATATGCTCTCAATGTTATATTATTTATTGAGGAATAGATGTGACATCCCACTAGCTCTGGCTAGACTTTTGTATATCAACCTTGAAGCAGTCAGAAAATTTTACTTGAACCATTCTCAACAAATTTATGCCATTAAAAATTCTAGAATACTCATCAAAAAAAAAAAAAGTTCTAGACAACTTTTGATTGTATAATGAGAGGTGACCCTCTGCATTTTTTTTTTTTTTTCATAATCCGTTTATCTCAAATTTTTTTAAATTTATTATTATTTTAACAAATGATGCCTTATTTTTTTTAAAAGAAAAAAGTTATGAATTTTAAATTAAAATTTAAGTTGTAATGTTTATAAACAGAATACAATCCTTCAATATTATTTGTTTGCTGAAATTGTGGTACACCTAATCATATGTTGTACTTTTGTGTAGACCTGTTTTAGGATCGGGTTGGGCTCGTCGACTCTTTTTTTGATTAAATAATATTAAAACATAAAAATTTATATTTTATATTAATATTAATATATTTTATAATTAGATTTAAATAAAAATAATTTTTATTAAATAAACAGTAATTCAAGCCGAGTCGAACTGGCTTGAAATGAAAAATACCTAACCAGATCGAACGAGTTACCCGACCTTTGAACAAGTCTATTTTTGTGAAACCAACCAAATTTATTTTGTAATAATTAATAATAATATTAAATATTTGTTTCATTAAATATTTTAAGGTTTCATTGTGGAAAAAAATCATTTAACTAAGTTGTGGTCAATTTAACTGAAGAGGTAACTATTTAATTGAAGAGGTAACTCCTCACTTAGTCCTCTCCTAGACTTTGTCCAAATGTATATAAAAAATGTCAAATTTTGGATAAAAAAATTACTATTTAAGAGTTTAAATTCGTTCATAAATAGAGTTGAAGCGGCTGCAGCCTGCAGGTTGACTTGGCTAACAAAAATCATTTTAAAGAATATTTAGTATTTAAATCAATTTTTATCATGCAAGAAAAATTAAAGGAGACTTCTTCTCATTTTGCTAAGCTACTATTGGAATAAAAATTAGTTGCAAAATTCAACTAATAACAGTCCAGTGCGATAAAATCCAAAAACTTTTATGAAGTTTCTTAGTTTTAATTGCCTCGCGGGTGTGTTTGAAATGCACTTAGTGTAGTTCATTTTCAGTACCCCTTAAATTAGGTATTGGAAGAGCAAAGGTCTAATTGGGTAACTAGATCCTGCAATAGAAATTTTATCTCATTTTGCCTCTCTTTTTTAAATGTTTTTTATTTTATTAATTTATTTTTATTTAAAAGTTTTTAAATTATTATTTTTCACTCTCTCATATTTTTATTTTGTTAATTTATTTTTCAATTTTTTATTTAAGGGTTTTTAAATTATTTATTCATTTAATATAATAAATAAATTTATATAATTATATAACAAATAATTAATTAACTAAAATATTTAAATAAATATATAAAATAATATGTGTTAAAATTTTAAATATTATTACATAAAAATTATTTATCAAATATTTTTATATTAATGTTTTTAATGATTATTTTTCATCAAATCGCAATCGTTATTTTGTTATTGTCATAACGGTTCTTTCAACCGCTAGACGAATTTGAAAACAAAAATGGAGTCGCCACCAATTTTTTTTGTAGGTGTGATTGGCCACCTATTAAAACCGGTTTTAGTAAAATATTTTAAAATTAATTAAAACATTTTGTAAAACCAATTTCGAAGTCCGCGCTTTGAACCAGAGAGTAAAACATAATTGGATTCAGGAGTCAATTACGTGCGGGGAAGGATTAGCACCCCCGCAACGCCCGTTTAGAAAACGGTACCATTTAATCACGTGTTATCTTAAATCTCGATTTAATGGATTTGACATCACTATTTAAAAATAATTCTCTTTTATTTTCATTTTATTTTATTTTAAAAAAACATGTTTATTATTTTTTTTGAATTTTTTGAACAGTAATTATTTTTTTCAAAAAACGAAAGTGAACATAAATTTGTTATCGAAAATACTCATTAAATATTCCCAACACTCTTGGTGGTATTTAACGAGATCTTCTCACCTCGAGATATCTTAGGAGCCACAACCGTGATATCCTTCGAATTCCGTCGTCAGCAATTTACATCCATTTTTCATTTAAATGCGTATGATGCAAATATTTAAATATCGGATGCACACGACTTAGCATATAAGACATGTGATTAAAGGCTTAATTGTACGATCAAATATACGACATAATATTCAAAAACACGAGCATGGCGAAATATCAAACACGTAAATGTTCATTTTTTATTCGTTCTCCTTATTTTGATTATTTCCATAAATGAAGACGAATTTTTGTATTGAGCATATCGCTAAATACTCCCACTACTCGTGGTGATACTTAGCGAAATTCTCTCACCTCGGGATATCTTGGGAATCACAACCGTGACGTCCTTCGAATTCCGTTGTCGGCAAATCCGTATTCATCCTTTTTGTTATACGAATGCACGTGATGCGGACAAAACAATAAAAAAATGCAAAGTGCAAAAAATTTATTTGTCTCGAAAATTCATTCATTTTTTGTTTTACTTCTAATATTTTTTATTTTTATCATTTTTTTTTACTCATTTTTTTTAAATTTTTTTATCTCTCTTTATTTTACTTTTATCATTATTTTTTACTATTATTTTTATTTATTATTTTTTTTTTACTTTTATCCCTTTTATTCATTTATTTTTTATTATATTTTCTTTATTTTTTATATATATATATATTTTTTACTCCCTTTTATATATATATATATTTATCTTTCATTTTTTTCATTTATTTTTTTTATTATTATATTTTTTACTTTTATTTTTATCACCATCATATTTTTTATTTTTTTATTTCATTTTTACTATCATATTTTTTTATTTTTTTTAATATCCTATTTTTTATATTTTTATATTTTTACTATTAATAACATCATATTTTTTTTATTACTATCATATTTTTACTAGTATCATATTTTTTATTATTATTTTTTTACTACTTTATTATTATTATCTTTTCATCATTTTTTTTATCATTTTTTATATATTTTTTTTTATCTTTTTTTTTTACTTTTTATCATTTTTTACATGGTTTTTTTTTAAAAAAAAGAAAAAATATATATATATATATAATAATAATAATAATAATAATAACAATAATAATAATAATAATTAAAAAAAAAAACCCACAACCCAGAAAACGGAAGAGATCCCCCTGCAAAAAAAAAAAAAAAAAGGAACGTCAGTAAGGAGGAAAACAAAAAAAAAAAAAAAACAAAAAGAGAAAGAGAAAGCAAAAAAAAAAAGAGATCGATTTTTTTTATCCGAAAACTTTGGGCTCAGATCTACGAGCGGAGGTTCGTTTTTGGTCGAAACCATCTACAGATCGGGAACGAGGAGGCGAGGAGGAACGTTTTGAGCCCGCATCGGACCGAATCGGAGCTCCGGCGACGGCGGCGACGGCACGGCGACGGCGGGTTAGGGTTAGGGTTTTCAGAGAAAGGTGAGAGAGAAACCTTTTTTTTTTTTTTAGAATTGTTTTAAAATGGCCCAAAAAAAAAGGAGGCCTTTAAATAGACCTCCAGCGGGTCGGGTCCCGGGACCCGTTCAAGGGTCCGCGCGTGGACCCGACCCACATGTTTTTTTTTGGGTACCTTAGCGGGTCGGGTCCGCGCGTGGACTCGACCCGAGTGCTTTTTTTTTTTAATTATTATTATTATTGTTATTATTATTATTAATATTATTATTATATATATATATATATTTTTCTTTTTTAAAAAAAAAAAACATGTAAAAAATGATAAAAAGTAAAAAAAAAAAAATATAAAAAAATATAAAAAATGATAAAAAAAATGATGAAAAGATAATAATAATAATAATAAAGTAGTAAAAATATAATAATAAAAAATATAATAATAAAAATATGATACTAGTAAAAAAATAATAAAAATATGATAGTAATAAAAAATAAAAATAAATAAAAAATATGATGTTATTAATAGTAAAAATATAAAAATATTAAAAATAGAATATTAAAAAAAATAAAAAAATATGATTGTAAAAATGAAATAAAAAAATAAAAAATATGATGGTGATAAAAATAAAAGTAAAAAATATAATAATAAAAAAATAAATGAAAAAAATGAAAGATAAATATATATATATAAAAAAAGGAGTAAAAAAATATATAAAAAAATAAAGAAAATATAATAAAAAATAAATGAATAAAAGGGATAAAAGTAAAAATAAATAAATAAATAAATAAAAATAATAGTAAAAAATAATGATAAAAGTAAAATAAAGAGAGATAAAAAAAATAAAAAAATGAGTAAAAAAAAAATATTAGTAGTAAAACAAAAAATGAATGAATTTTCGAGACAAATAAATTTTTTGCACTTTGCACTTTTTTATTGTTTTGTCCGCATCACGTGCATTCGTATAACAAAAAGGATGAATACGGATTTGCCGACAACGGAATTCGAAGGACGTCACGGTTGTGATTCCCAAGATATCCCGAGGTGAGAGAATTTTGCTAAGTATCACCACGAGTAGTGGGAGTATTTAGCGATATGTTCAATACAAAAATTCGTCTTCATTTATGGAAATAATCAAAATAAGGAGAACGAATAAAAAATGAACATTTACGTGTTTGATATTTTGCCATGCTCGTGTTTTTGAATATTATGTCGTATATTTGATCATACAATTAAGCCTTTAATCACATGTCTTATATGCTAAGTCGTGTGCATCCGATATTTAAGTATTTGCATCATACGCATTTAAATGAAAAATGGATGTAAATTGCCGACGACGGAATTCGAAGGATATCACGTTGTGGCTCCTAAGATATCTCGAGGTGAGAAGATCTCGTTAAATACCACCAAGAGTGTTGGGAATATTTAATGAGTATTTTCGATAACAAATTTATGTTCACTTTCGTTTTTTGAAAAAAATAATAACTGTTCAAAAAATTCAAAAAAAATAATAAACATGTTTTTTTTAAAATAAAATAAAAGAGAATTATTTTTAAATAGTAATGTCAAGTCCATTAAATCGAGATTTAAGATAACACGTGATTAAATGGTACCGTTTTCTAAACGGGCGTTGCGGGGCGCTAATCCTTCCCTGCACGTAACCGACTCCCGAACCCAATTATGTTTTACTCTCTGGTTCAAAGCGCGGACTTCGAAATTGGTTTTACAAAATGTTTTAATTAATTTTAAAATATTTTACTAAAATCGGTTTTAATAGGTGGCCAATCACACCTACTTGTTTGTTTACTAAAGCCCGGCCATGAACACCTTAGAATCCTTTCAATATTATTTGTTTGCTTAAATTGTGGTAAACTTTATGTTGTACTTTTGGGTAGACCTGTTCTAGGGTTGGGTCGGATCACGGTTCGATTTTTTTTTATTCATGCTACACCCGTCGATCCATTTTATTATTTAAATAATATTAAACAAATTAAAATTTTATTTTTTATTTTTTATATTAATTTAATATATTTTATAATCAAATTTAAATAAAAAATATTTTTTTTATTATATAAACAGTAATTCAAGCCGAGTCGAACTAGCCCGAAATGAAAAATCTCTACCCAAACCTGACGAGCTACTCGACCTTTAAGCAAGTCTAGTTTTGTGAAACCAACCAAATTTATTTTGTAATAATTAATAATAATAATAATATTAAATATTTATTTCATTAAATATTTTAAGGTTTCATTGTTGGAAAAAAAATCATTTAACTAAATTGCGGTCAATTTAACTGAAGAGGTCCTCTCCTAGACTTTGTCCAAATGTATATAAAAAATGTCAAATTTTGGATAAAAAAATTACTATTTAAGAGTGTAAATTCTTTCATAAATAGAGTTGAAGCAGCTGCAGCCTTTAGGTTGACTTGGCTAACAAAAATCATTTTAAAGAATATTTAGTATTTAAATCAATTTTTATCATACAAGAAAAATTAAAGGAGACTTGTTCTCATTTTGCTAAGCTATTATTGGAATAAAAATTAGTTGCAAAATTCAACTAATAACAGTCCAATGCGATAAAATCCAATTTCTTTTTTTTTTTTTTTTATGAAGTTTCTTTGTTTTAATTGCATAGTGAGTGCATTTGAAATGTACTTAGTGCATTTCAGTTTTATTACCCCTTCAATTAGGTATTGGAAGAGCAAAGATCCAATTGGGTAACTAGATCCTGCAGTAAAAATTTTATCCCATTTTATCTCTCTTTTTTAAGTATTTTTTATTTTATTAATTTATTTTTTATTTTAAATTTGTAAAATTATTTATTTTTCACTCTTTCATATTTTTATTTTGTTAATTTGTTTTTTCAATTTTTTATTTAAAGGTTTTTAAATTGTTTTATTCATTTAATGTAATAAATTTATATAATTATTTAATAATTAGTTAATTAACTAAAATATTAAAATAAATATATAAAATAATATGTGTTAAAATTTTAAATATTATTGTATAAAAATTATTTATCAAACACTCTTATATTAATATTTTTAATGATTATTTTTTATTTTTTTCAAACCGCTATCGTTGTTTTATTATCCATACATATATTTTATTATTAATTTTAATACTACCGTTATAATATTTAATCTTACGGTTATATTTTGAATGGTTAATTTTTTTTTTTTTTTCCCTTTTGAGATATAAGTCAATGACTAGTTGATTGGTACAACTCACCGTCTAATCAAGTGGTCAGGTTATTACTGATTTTTATGTGAAGAGTTTTTTTTAATGATTTATTTTTTTAAAATTTTTTGATTTAAAATAATTTGTGAGTTATTTCGTTAAATATAAAAAAGGGTAAATTTAAAAAAACATGCATTCAACAGTAACATAATTGTTTAATAATATAATAATTAATAATTTATAAAAAAAATAAAAAAAATTATTATTAAGAAAATTATAAAGATATTTTTACTCTTAATGAATCATTTAGAATTAAAAAAAAATCAAATAAAAACGTGACACGTGATAATTATATCACGTCAGCATTTTAAAAATTTTTAATTTTAATTTATTTTTAATTTTAATTTACTTTTTTTTTTTTGTTTTAGAACATTTTTGAATTTAGAAATTTAGAAATTTTTATTTTTTAAAAATTTTAATTTAAAAAGTAAATTAAAAATAAAATTTTTATTTGTTTTATTTATTTAAAATTATAAAAAATAAAAAATTTTAATTTCAGAAATTTTAATTTTTAATTTTTTAATTAAAAAAGTAAATTAAAAATAAAATTATTTAAATATTTAATTTTTTAAAATTTATTTTTTTAATTAAAAAAGTAAATTAAAAAATAAAATATTTTTATTTTTATTTTTTAAAATTAAAAAAAAATTATTTTTTATTTTTTAATTAAAAATGTAAATTAAAAATAAAAAATTTCTAAAATGCTGACATATCAAAATTGTCAAGTGTTACATTTTTATTGGTTTTTTTTTTTTTAAAAAACTCTAAATGATTAATTAAAAGTAAAAATATTTTTACAATTTTCTTTACAATAATTTTCTCTTTCTTTATTTTCTTTTACAAATTATTATTAGTCATTATACCGTTAAATAATTATGCTATTATTGAAGGTATTTTTTTTAAATTTACCCTAGAAAAAATTATTTCGGACAGGTTTGAGGAGACAACACACAAAAGAAAGAAAAAAAAATCAAACACAATGTAAATAAAAATATCCATACTTGATTTTTGGTATGTTTAGAATTCAAATTCATTCTCTTCATAATATGTAAAAAACAAAAAGAGAAAGAAAAAAAAAAAGTATTAGTTAGGAAGTACCTTTTGCTACTCATTATTCAAATAGCATTAGTGATCAATGAATTGGTCTAAAATGGAAAAAAAAAAAAAAAAAAAAAAAAGCGCAAAGTATTCAACATATTTCATCTTACCCAGTCCATTCAATAGTTTTATAAAAAGGATAAATTTGAAAGAAAAAAAAAATACTTAAGGAAATTGTTCTTACAAATCTATGTTTTAATAATAAGATCGGATATTGAACCAGCTGGATCTACGGTTCTTGTTTCAATCGATCAGTTCAATTTTAAAAATTAATTGTGTTTTAAATGCATCATATTTTATTAAATATATGTTAAACATGATAGATATTCCACAAATAAATATATTTGGCATTATGATGGATAATGTGTTAATGAAAATTTAAAAGGATAAAGTTCAAATTTTATCACTTACATTTTTTTTTTTAAATTAATAATTTACATAAAAATTAATCAAATCTTGTCAATTTTGATTTAATCCGTTGGTATAAAAAACGGAGAATCTATTCTCTTCTTTTTCCAAAAAAATGATCTTGGAAATTGTGTAATGCTTACTCTTAAACTTTTTGTTTACACCGTAGTGATATTCTTTGTTTCTCTCTTCATCTTCGAATTCCTATCTAATGATTCGGGACGTAACTTTGGACGCGAAGAATAAAAAAAGGAGAGTTCCTTGCTTCAATTTTAGAAATGGTATTAGGATTTGATCTATTTCATTGTCAAAAACCGAAACGGAAAGAGAGGGACTGATTCAATTCTGACAAGACTATTACCAATATTATTTCAATCCATACCATATCCATTAAGGTTAATTGAAAAACCCCGTAACAATTAAGTTAATTTACAAGTATATCTCAAAGCAAACAGATATTCTTAATTTCCTTGTCTGATTTTTTTTTTTTCACTTTTAATAACAATTATTATGGTCTGTTTAGTTAATGAAAATTTATGAATAAAAAAAAATAAATGTTAAGGTTTTTTATCTTCTCATGTTTGGTTAAAGAAAAAGAAAGATTAAAGGTTGGTAATGAAAATCTTAGCAGCGGTGTTCATGAATATATATATATATATATATATATATATATATATATGACAAAAGATTCATGTAAAATTAATTTAATTTTATATGATTTTATAATTTTTTGTACAATTTATATTTGTTTAATCCGACCTTCGTATTTCATGCTCTATTCATATAAATTGTACATATCAAATTTTAAGTAAATTAAAAAATGCCTAACTATTTGTTTAATGTAAAAGAATTTCAACCGTTAAATATATATATAAAGGATATTCTCGATCGACATGGTATAGATATATCGGATCGACTCGAAATTTTACGTGCACAGCGAGTGCCATTGTATTGTTAAATCCAACGGCCGATTTTTTAAAATATAAATCGTAAACGAAATTATAAAAATATGTAAAACTAATTAATTTTACATTAAGACAAATGGATGCTTTCTCTTTATAAAAAAATTCCAAAATATTTTTGATTTAATTTCCTTCAAAAAAAATTTCTTTTTTAAAAAACACTTCTTGTGACTATTTTTAAAAATAATCATTTATGTAGAAATAATTTTTGAAATGCGCCAATACTTTTGGTAACATTGCGCCAATTATTTTTACTCGGGATACTTTAAAGAATAGTCGATACTTTCAACTTTTCCCTAAAAATCCCTTTTAAAAGATTTTCTTAAAATATTCACATTTATTCATCCCAAATTTATTTTATTTTATTTATTATTTCTTAAAGAAACGAAATTATAATTGGGAATTCATGCATTCGGTTATTTTTTTTAAAAAATATTGGTTTTCTTAGAAAAGCACATATTTTTTTTTTTTATAATAAATCCTAGCATGCATAGATTGAAAAATAAATAAAATTAACATGTTTATGAAATAAAATAAAAATAAATAAACTAAAAAAATTACAAATGAGAAACAATACCCACTAAGCTTTAGATTTAGCCCAAGAATCTGGTGAAAATTGAGCCCACGGTTGACTGGACTTGAAGGCTTCCACAGATCGGGCTTGGGCTTGCTGGGCTAGCCTTTCCCTTTCCCTTTCTTCTTTTTCTTTTTCTTTTTTCTTTTTTCTTTTTTCTTTTTTCTTTTTTCTTTTTTTCTTCCTTTTCTTTTCTTTTCTTTTCTTTTTCCTTTTTCTTTTTTTGTCTGACCCTCAGAACCGAGTCAGGCACGCGAACCTCGGGTCAGATTCGGGTTCGCGCTCGGACCCTTCCTAAGGAAAAACGGTGCTGTTTTGGCACCCTATTTAAACCCAAAATTCCTTTTTTTTATTTCATTTCTTCTTCTTCCCCTCTCTCTCTACCTCCATATTCCTCTCCCATCTCTCTAGAAGCTACCCAAGAACAGGCAGCCCCAAACCCAGATCCATGACTGTTGGCAGGGTAGGCCGTCGTGCACCGCCGTCCATCGCCGTCGGCCGACGAAATTCTTCCAAAATTTCATCGAAGATCCCTTTTTCTCTCCTCTTTATGTTTATCGGCTTAGATTTCTCCAAAAACAACCCAAAAGGCCTAGATCTACTTCCAAAGGTTCGGCTTGTTCTCTCTCAAGTCTCCTAAACTGGTCGTTGGATCGGCCTCCAAACTGAACCCGAGCCTCCTCACCATTAGACTCTCCAAGGAGAGACCCCGAACTGCCCAGATCCAAAGAACCTAAGAGTCCCTAAAATGTTTTTTTTTTCTTGGCTGATGGTTGGTATATTTTTTTGTTTTGTTTGTGGTTTGCTGTTGATGGTTGATGTTTTGGTCAGGGGTGAGAGCCGAGAGAGTCTTTTGGTTTTTGTGGTGGGTTTTTATGTCTATGGTTTCAGGGGTAGTTTGGGGTGGCTAGGGAAGATGGTGTGTTGTTGCAGGGGTCAGGGTATGACATGTGGGTTGCTAGCGAGGCTGGGGGTTGAGTGTTCTAGCAGAGGCTAGGGTGGTGGTAGCTGGCTGTCTAGGCAGGTGGGGGGCTCAGGTGGTTGCAGAGGTAGGGGTGCCGTTGGTTCTCCTGCCAGGCAGTGGCAGGGGTGGCGTGGGCTGTGCAAGCAGCCTAGTATGCAGGCTGCCATGCTCGGGTGGGCTTGCTGGGTGTTGGCCATCAGATGGCCTGTTGCCTGGCAGGCCCAAATTGAGGTATAGGGAATGGGCCTGGGGGTTGGGTCTACTGGGTCAGACCTCCTTGGCAGGGCTGTGTTCTTGGCCACTTGGGTCTCCAAGCCCAACAATAAATTAAACAAAATTTGGGCTCTTTTGGGCCCAAGGCCTGGGTGGCCTGCTAGGCAGGCCAATCTTGATGTGGAAGATGTGATTGGGTTTGGACCTCTAGGCCCACAAAATTAAAAACTCAAAATAAAAATTAAATTAAGAAAAAATACGAAGAAGAAATTAAAATAAAGCTCAGAAGACCTGAATGACAAAACCAAACCGAATACAGACAAAAATTAATCAAAATTTGAACCAAGCTCGAAACTTGAATTTATTTCACATAATTTGACGTGACCGGTTCATACAAATATAACGGATTTGGATTTCAACTGATTTGTTTTCGAAATTATCAAAAACGATTCAGGTCTCTTTTGGGTACGTCGGGCAAAATTACGTTGCTATAGCTGCCCCTTCTTTGCGCATTGTTGAAGATTAGAAATAGGGCAAAGACATAAGCAACAATTTTGTTCGGGATTATGGATCCACAAAAAATTCTTTTTTTTTTCACAACATTGAACTTAAAATTTGAAAAAGAACTCCTCCGTCTAAGCTTTACAACTTTAATTTTTTTTTAAAGAATTTTCACAACTTTGAAAATTAAAATGATACTCCTCAAATCAGAGTCTCCACAACTTTGAAAATTAAAAATGAACTTCAAAATTTTGACAATGAGTTTGAACACTACTTAGATCATCATCTCACTTTCTGCCTTTAGTCTTACGAAAGTAAAGACTCATTCTCGATACCGCCACCGGAAGGACTTAGAACTTAAAATTCTAGATCTCACCACCAGAAGCTTCGGATATCGCCTCCGAAGACTTTAACAATCTCTTTTCCAATCCACTTTATGCCTTTAGTCTCACAAAAGTGAAGACTAATTTTCGGATATTACCACCGAAGACTTATCATAACTAAATTTTCGGATATCACCAGCAGTAAGCTTCGGATATCACCATCGTAGACTTATCATAACTAAATTTTGGATATCACCATTGAAAGCTTCGGATATCACCAGTGAATGCTTGAACATAACTAAATTCTAGATACCATCACCGAAAGCTTCAGATATCACCGTTGAAGACTTATCATAACTAAATTTGCGGATATCACCATCGAAGACTTATCTCAACTGCATTTCCGGATATCACCATCGAAAGCTTTGGATATCGCAACCGAAGACTTACTTTAACTAGATTTCCGGATATCACTACCGAAAGCTTCGGATATCACCATCGAAGACTTATCTCAACTGAATTTTCGGATATCACCACCGAAAGCTTCGGATATCGCCACTGAAGACTTATCATAACTGAATTTTCGGATATCACAACTGGAAGCTTCAAATATCACCACCGACGACTTATCATAACTGAAATTTCCTATCAGATGCTTCGGATATCACCACCAAAGACTTATCATAACTGAATTTTCGAATATCGCCACCAAAAAGCTTCGGATATCGCCACCGAAGACTTATCATAACTGAATTTCGGATATCACCACCGAAAGCTTCGAATATCGCCACCGAAGTCTTATCATAACTGAATTTCGAATATCACCACCGAAAACTTCGAATCTCGCCACCGAAGACTTACCATAACCAAACTTCAGATATCACCACCGAAAGCTTCCTACCTTTGAAATAATCCATTTTTCTTTAAACATGTATTTCCTCATGCAATGAATGCCATGTTTGTTTTACAAATGCAATGACTTATTGGTGATGCACATGTCCCCTTACTATTGCAAATCATGAAGATTCTCACTACATGTTGCAGTGCAGTGCAAGTATTCACTGATTGCTATGATCGATGCCATGATGCATATGCTTGCTGAATGATGCAAGTATCTCTCAAATATCTAACATTGGCTTGCCCCAGGTTTATCTCGAACTTCCCATTTTGCTTTTCGTTTCACGTCACAAAATTCTGAACAATCCTGTACCAAAATAAAGCATATCTCTTTCATCTCTTGCTGAGGAAAGATTGATCAACACCATTCTTGTCGTATAAGAAGGGAATATACTTCTTTTAAGTCTTCAACCAAATCTCTTGCTATCTGTTTGCCCCAAAAGGAAATAATTTCCACATCCACCATCATTCTATTGATCCCTATCTTATCTTGTTGACCCGTTCAAGATCTCTCCATGGGCTTGTGCCTGTAGCACCTGTCTTTTCTAAATTTTTTTATCTAGACTTGAAGGCATCTCCATATGAACAAGATTCGTTCCAACATTTTTGTACCCTATGCAGACACCCGTTTTTATTCGGGTATTTCAATTTGGGCCCGAATATTTCAAGTACACTTCGATAAATTTTGGGCTTCAATTATTTGATTAAGTTTGAAATCATTTCTTTGGGCTTTGGAAGTTTTTGGGCTGATCGGTCCAACCTTTTATCTCTTTTCAGATTATTTTATTATTATTATTTTCTTTCTTTTTTCTTTTTCTCAAAAAATTGAAATATGTTAGTGGACATGATAAGATAAAAAAAATAGAGATTGAATCCCAAACTAAAAGTGCTTCTTCTGAATCAAAATTCATCGGAAAGATGAAACCAAATCTTATCACAAGATCGAAACATGAGTGGCATAAATCAAAGGAAATTGGTAAACATAATCTCGGAAGAAAGGGGGACCCCGAATGTGAAAAAACAACAAATCACAACACAAGAAGCAAAAACTGAGTACAAAGTTTTTAGGGGTCTCGGGTTGGAGACTTTTGGTAGGGTTTAGGAGTTCTTTAATCGGCTTAGTGAGAGAGAATTGGGGGGATTGGAAACACAGAAGAGACAATTTCAGAATACATAACAAAAGGCAAACAAGTAAGAAATCAGGAAAAGGAAGAGAAAAAGGAGAAGAAAATTTTCTTTTTTTGAAAGCTATGGGATTCAGAATTTTAGGGTTTTAGGTTCTAGTATTTGTTTTGAAATTTTGAATGGAGGGTATATAGGAATGGTTGAGAGGAAGTTTCGATCGAAGTATGGGGACCATTCGACGGCTGTCGGCGGAGATCGAAGGGTAGGAGGTCACGAATTTTGAACCTAGATTTAGGGTTATTGGGTTTGATTTTAAAGAAACTAAGTTGATTTTGGTGTTTAGGAGGGTGAAAGGAAGAACAAGAGAAGTTTTTAGAGATTTCTGGGTTTCGCGGCGGCGATGAGCGGTGGTGACCGACGACGAACGGCGTCTGACACGATGGAGGCTCGCCAGAATATGGGATTTTTGAAGAACAGAGGCGGTTGTTCTTGGAGAAGGAGAGAGAAAATCAGAGAGAAGCATCATTTTTTTAAGCAAGGTGAGAAATGAAACCAAAAAAAAAGTCGGTTTTTATAAACCCGTGTGCAGACCTGAACCGTTTGTGGCTATTTTAGTTTTTTAATTCTTTTCTTTATTTATTTGTTATTTATTTATTTTTCATTTGATTATTATTATTTATTTATTGAATTTTTTTTACTAATTTTATTTTTATATATTGCAGGATTATTATAACTTTTATTATTATTATTAGAATTATTACTAATTTTATTTTTGTATTTTTTGCAGGATTATTATTCGGATTTAATTAGGATTAGGTTTATTATTTTTAGACTGTTACATGTTTAGGAATTATTTTTTTTCATGATTCATGATTATTATTTATTTTTATTTTTTTTTAGAATTCGCATGTTTAGGTTTATTATTACTTATTTTTAGATAACATGATTTTTAGGATTAATTATTTTATAATTATTTTTTATAAGCATGATTTTTAAGTTTATTTTTTATTATTTTTAGATTGCATGATTTAGGAACAGTATTATTATTGTTTTTTGTCTTTTAGATATGCATGATTTAGGTTATTATTTTTTATTATTTTAGAAGCATGATTTAGGTTATTATTTTTTATTATTTTAGAAGCATGATTTAGGTTATTATTTTTTATTATTTTAGACGCATGATTTAGGTTATTATTTTATTTTATTTTTAGAAGCATGTTTAGGTTGTTATTTTTATTTTTAGAAGCATGATTTAGTTATTTTATTTTATCTTTTGAAAGCATGATTGAGTTCTTATTTTATGATATTTTTAGATTTTGCATGTTTAGGAATTTTTATGATATTTTTTAGATTTTGCATGTTTAGGGATTTTTATGATATTTTATTATTTTTGTTTTTTAGGTTTTTGCAGGTTTTAGGATTTTAATGTGATATGATTTTAGTTTAGATTAGTTGGCATGATAAATATTTATTTAGATTAATTGAGACCATTTTAAGATCAGTTTAGGATAATATGTGATTGATGATGTGGTACTATCTTTGGATAGGCGTTGTTGGGGTACTAATCCTTTCCCGAACATAACCGAACTCCCGAACCTAGTTCTGAAATGTAGATCAGAACCTATTCTTTTTAGGGTGACTCAGTCAAGCTTAGGATAACTTTAAAAAGGATAGATTCATAAAGGTGACTAATCACACCTAGTTAGATGATTAGTGGTGATTCCATGTTTGTGTCTAGCTTGCTAAATTCGCATTTAGCACGTTATGACAGTTTGGCGACTCCATTGGGGACTTTAGAGGGTCGAGCCATAGGTTAGTCATATGTTATTTATGGTCTTAAAACTGGTCTTAAATGTTTTGTTTTGTTTTTTTATTTTATTATTATTTTTTCTAATATTTTAATCTTTTTCTTTTCAGTTTTTTTTTTTTTTGGAATCTTCGTGAGTCAAAGTTTGGTATGTTCCTTCGCACACACCACACTTTCATGAACATAGGCCCTAGACCCGGGCTTGTCCTTTTAGGAGGGGGTAAAGTAACTACGCCTTCGTGGGGGTAATGACCTCCGTATGGGCTAGCGAAACACTCTCAGGGAGTAAAGTACCTATGCTTTCTTGGGATAATAACCTCCGTATGGGCTAGGAAAATACTCTCACCCAACTTGAACCTTTCCAATGAGCCTATAATGGGTGAGGATTGGGTGCCTTACTCATGTTGGGATTCGGTTCATGCTCAAACAGAGATAATGTATAATTTAATCAACAAGTTAAACATACAACGCAGCAGAATAAAATAAAACATAGAGAAAACCGAATCCCTCCAAGGATCTACCTATGAATTCAAAATGATCAGGCTGTCAAGAATAGATAACAATCAAAATCTCATACCTCTATTTTGAAGATTGCCGAATCCTCAAGACAGATTCTTGATGTTCTTGTTCTTGTATACAAAGCTCGCTTGTCGAAAACCAAAGTCGTCCAATTGTCCGACCTTTAACAGTAATCCACACAGGTGATTGGAAAACCTTCACAAGGTTGAGATTATGTTTTGCCAAGACGATGCAGTAGTCTAGGTTGTGAGAAACCTTCCTCCTCTACCTTGGTTAGCCTAAAGAAAACGAAAGAATCGTATTCTTTCTCCTCTCTAGCTATTCGGCCGAATCTCACTTGTTAGTGTGAGAGGCTCCGATTCAGGTTTTCTCTTAGGGGGGAGGCAGCAACAACATTAGTGCATATATAAGTAGGTTTAGTGTATGCCAACTCTTGGACTAACTGCACTAAAGCCCTTATACATATTATTAAATATTCACAATAAGCCCACAACACTTAATGAATATTTAATCTGGCCCAATCTCATTTTAATTTCATTAATCACCTTTTGTGTGTGACCCATTAGGCCCTTAACATGTTGGCAATAAATATAATAAATTCAATTAAGAATTTCCTATTTATATTTATAGATCATGAGAGACATCTAGCAATGCATCATGACCACCCAAATGCCAAGAGAGTCATCAAGCTTCGACTAGCCTTTCGTGTACAATATGTCTGTGTAATTCGATCCCTTCATCAAATATCCCAAGATAGGAAAGAGCATTGTTCAGTATCTACTCTTAACCTATTCTATATTAGATCTGCAGCTTTAATATTAACTCCTTAAGTATTGCCTTGGCCAAGGACTTTCATAAGTTAATATAAGCCAGATACATGTGAGATATATCCCCTCATATCACTTGGGGTGATGAATCCTCTCTGGACCACTCATTCATCTTCGTATGCTTCATGTCATTCCCAATAACACCTTACCATAAGCATCCTCGTGATTGGGACCCGTTCGTGATGAAATCTAAGTATGACAGTTCACATACAAGATGACCTGGTGTCACAAGTCAAAGGATTACTTATACTATTGACACATGAGAGTATTTACCATAGACACGGAGTGAAATACCAAATGGAACTCTCATAGCGGGTCATGTTCAGTGAACTTGTTCAACTAACAAGCACCCATACGTTATCCCCGATTATCTCTATACTTTCAACCTATGAGACCGGTTGCATGCATCAAGTGCATGAAGGCTTAACATATGCCAGTCTTTGAGCATTGTCAATGCCCTGTCTTGACAATACAATGACCAGGAACAGTTTTAGAAACATGGCATTGATGCATAAGGATCCTCATAATTGTAACTCTTTACAATTCCTTTGCAATGCCATTGAGTTTCATGGGCTTTTTCTTCACAAGTGATTTATAACAATTATAACAAAACTTATGGATAAAGAAATACCTCAATTATAATTAATAAACTGTAATGTGCAATACATGAATAAATAAATAGTGTCTTACAAGCCTAACTAGATTGGCTTGTAGGGCTTACACCAACAACTCATTCTACATGGATGGAGTTAAGGAGCAACTTGGGAACCTTTTAGATGGTCAAATATCCTAAGCCCAGCATATAGATAACATTTAAGAGGCCAACCTTAGGATAGAACCATGTCCACCCATTTCATAGATAATAACCTGAATTAGGACACATGAAGGAATGTTCTTACTTTCTGACAAATTTTTTTTTTTTTTTAATTTTGTGAATATTATTTGTACTTCTCTAATATGTATCTAACTATTGAATTTTGTGAAATCTTTGTGGCCATTGCTTGAATTAACTTAAATTTTTTCATTTATTTTCATGCATTTGCATCATTTAAATATTTTCATCATGCATATATTTTTCATAATGCTCATGCATTTACCATGCTTATGCATTTATCATGTATATTTTCATAACGATCATGTATTTATCATGTACATTTTTTATGCTCATGCATTTACCATGTACATTTTTTTAACCATGCTCATGCATTTATCATGTATATTTTCATAATGCTCATGCATTTATCATGTACATTTTTTATGCTCATGCATTCAAAGTGTATATTTTAATAATGCTCATGCATTCATCATTTACATATCTATGTGTAAATAGTGCATACATACTTTATTCATTCATGATACTCATGCGCTCATCACATGAAAACGAGTGTAATAATGTTGATGATTTTTTTTCCTTGAGATAATAGATTCAAGAGACATGGATGATCAGTTAGAAACACAGATTAATACATTGGAAGAAATTCAGGAAGAAGTTGGACATGATATTTGAGAAATAAAAGGGCAGCTTTCCAAGTTGATGAAGATGGTTGAAAGTCTTGGTCAAGCTAAAGTGGTTCATCCTCAGGAATATTCATCACCTTTGATCCAATCACATGGCAAGAAGATATTGTGTCAAGATCAACAAATCTCTCATACTTGTGAAAAAGAGATTGGTGGTCCAAATAAGGATCAAGACAGGGACAAGGTCGAAGAAGCGATGGATAGGCTGGATAGGTTTATGATTGAGCTTGAAAGATCATAATGTGAAACAGGATCTAACGATTCCACCCAATCACTACAAATTGCTCCACCCCTGAACCCATATCCAACCATGTTTCAACCACCTTATAGGCCAGTCATTCCAACAAGATCACGAAACAATCTAGGGAAAACTCATATTGACCCAATTCCCATGACTTACACAGAGTTGTTCCCACATCTTATCCAAGCCCATCTCGTCGAGCTAGTATACCTAGAACCTTTGAAACCTCTTTTTCCTAAGTGGTATGATGTTGATTCTCGATGTGAATATCATTTTGGCAATACTGGTCATTCTATAGAAACTTGTCTGGCTTTTAAACATAAGGTGCAAAGTTTGATCAATGCTGGCCTAATGAATTTTGCCAAGTAAAGGGAATCAAATGTCAACGGTTGCCCATCTACATGGGGGCATAATGGTGATTAGGCTCAAAATAACGGTTGCCCATCCTTGAAGTTTTCTTCCTTTTTAAAGTAATAGCATGAAGAATGTTTTTATGTTTAGAGTTAATTTATTTTTTATCATTTCAATGAATTAGCAAGTTTGATGCATTTCCATTTCCTCTTTCATTCATTATTTCTTTCAATATATTTTGCCTACCCTTTCAATTTCACATATTTCAAGTTTCCAAATAATGAATGTGAAGACAATTATTGCAATAATCTGAGATTCAATTTTGAAAGTTTTATCCATATTGGTGAACTTGAACATATATGACCATACTTTGCCATTTGATTTGCTGAGATTATTGTGGTAAAAAGGAAGAAAGTTGATATGCAGTTTTAGCATGATTGGTAGAAAATAAGTGGATTTGCTTCACAAGTTTGATTAATTGCTATAAAATTTCTTTACAAGTATGTGGATTCCTTATGGTGAATTTTTATAAGCTTGTTATTTTTCACTAAATGTTCTTCGATGGAAATATTCACATTTGAGATGATAATGGCCATATTTCATATTCCTTTCACAAATGAGAAATTATCCTTTGTTACCCCTTTTGAGCTTATTGGATTCTTTTTTTCGAATGAACCTTGACCAAGGATCACCCTCCACACCGGGGGTAAGTATGGAAAAATATCTTTCTAGAAGAGAATGAATGATTGGATCATATTTCTACGCCATGTAAAGAATGTCTTATGTCAGGGAAGCAATGATGAGATGGATTGAGTTCCAAAATTTTGAACTCACTTTGTGATAGAGAAAAGAAAAAAGAAAAAAAGAGAAAAAAAGTAGAAAAGAAAAGAAAAGTGTGAAAAGTTTTGAAAATCCTCATGAGAAAGAAATGATCCATGGCTCGATTATCTTGGAAATGAAAAGAAAGATATGAAGTGTTTTGAGATGATCCTTGGTTTGCAACCCTTAAACACATGTTTGAGCCTATTTTATCCATTCTTTCTTAACCTCAAACCCTGGCCTACATTACGTACCTGGAAAAGTCCATTTTGATCAAATGTGAATGTTTGAATTGGAAAACATATATTGAATTAGGACATGTTTGTGGTATCATCAAAAGGCAATGAATCTTAGATGCATGAAGATAGCTCCAAAGAAGAAAGAAAAGGCTTGTAACACTTTGATATGCTCAATCGCCTCCAAGAAGATTGAGACGAACACATGATAAGAAAAGTTTGTTCTTGATACTTTGAGAAAGAAGAAACCGCTTTTAAGTCACATGGCAATTGGAGAGAGTACACATCTATTTGTGGAGTTCTTATGAAGTGAAAAGCTTTTTGAGTGAAGCATTATTTTGAGAAAGATGAATAAAGATGATTTGCCAAATATTGTGGAGAAATATTTTTTTGAAAAGGAAAAAAAAAAAAAAGAGGATTCAAATTGAAAACCCGAAAAGGGCAGTTTGAGTCATAGGGGATATCTAAGTTGAAAACCTGAAAGGGCGGCTTAGGTATAATGAAAGTCAGTTTGAAGATTTCATTGGGGGCATGGTTTGGTCTGACACCACTCAAAAAGATCAAAAACACCGATTGGATTGATTTTTGAAAGTGAATCATGGTTTAATCTCAAGATTGTCAACATATTCATTATTTAGGGATGTTGATATCTCATCCAAATATCCTTGTATAATTCTTTGATTTGCCCAATTATTCTTGACATAGATTTGTTCTTTCATTGATAAAGACCATTGTTTTCAATTTACTTTGTTTTCTTACCATTCTTTGTTGCCAACTTTGCATACCCATAATGAATAGAGGAAATGTTGGTGCATTACATTTGTTATGGAATCAGAATGATAATTGATAAGTTGAAATACTGAACATAAAAGATTCATGCATTATTTTGAGAAGAAATTTAAAGATGATGTTCTGGGGCAAAAGGAAAGAATGATGAGAACCAAAAATGTTTAAAATATAGACATTTGAGACTTCTAAGCTTAGAAACCATACACTTGGAAATGGACAAATGCTGCATTTGAGATTGAATAAAATCGACAAAGGACTAGTTTGGTGGATGGAACTTGTTCTAAAGGCATGATTGAAAAATGATTTTTGGACAAATTCTTTCTTTTCAAAGAATTTTCAAAAACATAACATGAAAGCATTCAAGTTTGGAATTATGTATATTTGAATTTTGGGATCGGTATGACAAGAGTAACATTTCTAGGGGCAAAAAGAATGCTGAGAAAAGACTTTGGGTTTTCATTTCCATGATGAAAGGAATAGTTTTCAAGAATTGAGTCGACGAATGGCAGAGCGGGCCCTTTTGCATTGAAGATGTTTTCAGTTTGAAATTTGAATATGCTTGAAGATGACATTCTAGAAAAAAATAGGAAAATGAGATTAGAACAATGAAAGTTTGGAAATGTATCTATTTAAAGCCTTGGAACTAAAAGAGAGGGTGTTGTGATCAACTGATGAAATTGGCAGAGGTCAATCCAGTTCTAAATCCAAGCGTTTGGAAGTTAAAAGATGATGACATGATGAGCTTGAGTATCCTTTTGTCACAAGTGAAGATTCATGATGTTAGTTTGCATTCCATCGAATGACATTCATTTCATGTATCGCATTTCATTCATTACATTTCATGGTATTCATGGCATTCAGGGCATGCATCTCGAATATTTCAAATAAGGGAATAAGATTTTGTCATAAATCTCGATTGAGTGAACTTTTTCTTGAACCTCGATAGAGAATAACTTTTAGAGAGATCTTAAACCTCATTTGAAAATGAGATGTTGAGCTTTAATTAAGATAAACAAATTCAAAATGAATTTGAACCTTGTTCGAGATGAGATGAGAATCTTTAAGGTGAGAATTTCTGAGGTGAGCTCTTTTCAAGATAAGATGGTCATTCCATAAGCATCTACACATTTGTATTTGTTTTTCATTTGCATTATTTAGTGAACACTTGATCCTGACATTTGGAGCATTTAGATAACATTTGTATTTGTATTTGTTTTACATTTGCATTTGCATTTGTTGAAATTGCCATTTGCACTATCATTTGAGAGTAGACATTTGCATCATTGCATTTGTCAACTTTGCAAAAATTGAAAAGGGAAAATATGAGAGTTATGTATTTTTATGAATTTGAAAAAAAGAAAAGAAGGAAAGAGTTTGTCAAAACAAAAAAGGAGAAAAGAGGAAAAGAAACAAAGTGAGATGATATATATATTTTTTTTAAGAAGAGAAAATGAAAGAACATGTTGAGAATTCTTGAAGATGGGAGAGTTTAAGCCCAATTTCTCTGGCATTTTTGAAATGTTAAGCCCAGTTAAGTTGGCACAAGATGGGAAAGTTTAAGCCCTACTTAGTTGGCACTTTTAAAATGTTAAGCCCATTTAAGATAGCATTAAAAGAGAATCAAGCCCAATTTCTTTGGCACTTGTATATTTTAAAGTTTTTTCTCGTTTGGTATTTAAAGTTGATGTCTCGTTGGGAGGAGTTTTTGCTTCGTTTGGCATTTAAAGTTGATGCCTCGGTAGGAGGAGTTTTTTCTCGTTTGGTATTTAAAGTTGATGCCTCGTTGGGAGGAGTTTTTTCTTTGTTTGGCATTTAAAATTGATGCCTCAGTATGAGGAGTTTTTTCTCGTTTGGTATTTAAAGTTGATGCCTCGTTGGGAGGAATTTTTTGTTTGGCATTTAAAGTTGATGCCTCGGTAGAAGGAGTTTTTCTCTTTTGGTATTTAAAGTTGATGCCTCGTTAGGAGGAGTTTTTTTATAGTATGTTTTGTTTTTAAAACCTCACCCGAAGATGTTTCATTTTTAAAACCTCACCCGAGGATGTTTCGTTTTAAAGCCTCACTCGAGGATGTTTCGTTTTAAAGCCTCTCACGAGGATATTCATTTTTAAAGCCTCTCACGAGGATGTTCGTTTTAAAGCCTCTCACGAGGATATTCGTTTTAAAAGCCTCTCACAAGGATGTTTGTTTTAAAGCCTCTCACGAGGATGTTTGTTTTAAAGCCTCTCTTGAGGAATATTTTTCATGAACCTTTTTTGAGAACATGTTTGTTAAGCCTCTCTCGAGGATATTTTTGATAAAATCTTAAAAAATGTTTTACTTTTATGAAACCTCCCTTGAGGAATATTTTTCGCGTTTGGGTTTCTTTTAAATTTTTATTTCTTTGGAAGGAGTGATGTTTAATTTGTCCTGGTTGACTTGAGCTAGGTGTCTACGTCTTTGCATAGTTCCTGTTTCACAGCGAATGCACAAAGAGGGTAAACTATAGACACCCGTTTTTATCCGGGTATTTCAATTTGGGCCCGAATATTTCAAGTGCACTTCGACAAATTTTGGGCTTCAATTATTTGATTGAGTTTGAAATCATTTCTTTGGGCTTTGGAAGTTTTTGGGCCGATCGGTCCAACCTTTTATCTCTTTTTCAGATTATTTTATTATTATTATTATTATTATTATTTTCTTTATTTTTTATTTTTATCGAAAAATTGAAATATGTTAGTGGAAATGATAAGCTAAAAAAAATAGAGATTGAATCCCAAACTAAAAGTGCTTCTTCTTAATCAGAATTCGTCGGAAAGATGAAACCAAATCCTATCACAAAACCGAAACATAAGTGGCAAAAATCAAAGGAAATTGGTAAATCAAAGTGTACTAAAATTTAACTTCTCAGCATTAGATTCCTATAAAAAGAACACATAATCTCAGAAGAAAGGGGGGATCCCGAATGTGAAAAAAATAACAAAATCACAACACAAGAAGCAAAAATTGAGTAGGGAGTTTTTAGGGGTCTCGGGTTGGAGATTTTTGGTAGGGTTTAGGAGTTCTTTAATCGGCTTAGTTAGAGAGAATTGGGGGGATTGGAAACACAGAAAAGACAATTTCGGAATACATAATAGAGGGCAAACAAGTAAGAAATCGGGAAAAGAAGGAGAAGAAAATTTTCTTTTTTTGAAAGCTGTGGGATTCGAAATTTCTGGGTTTTAGGTTCTAGGATTTGTTTCGAAATTTTGAACGGAGGGTATATAGGAAAGGTTGAGAGGAAGTTTCGGCCGGTGTTTGGGGACCATTCGACGGCTGTCGACGGAGATCGGAGGGTAGGAGGTCACGAATTTTGAACCTAGATCTAGGGTTAGTAGGTTTGATTTTAAAGAAACTAAGTTGATTTTGGTGTTTAGGAGGGTGAAAGAAAGAACAAGAGAAGTTTTTAGAGATTTTTGGGTTTCGTCGTCGGCGGTGAGCGATGGTGATGGCGACGAACTGCGTCTGACACGGCCGATGCTCGCCAAAATCTGGGATTTTTGAAGAACAGAGACGGCTGTTCTTGGAAGAGGAGAGAGAAGAATCAGAGAGAAGAATAATTTTTTTAAGCAAGGTGAGAAATGAAACAAAAAAAATGTCGATTTTTGTAAGCCATGGACGGGTTGGATCGGGAGGATCCGCGCGCAACCCGACCCGTTTGTGGCTGTTTTATTTTTTAATTCTTTTCTTTATTTATTTGTTATTTATTTATTTTTCATTTGATTATTATTATTTATTTATTGAATTTTTTTGGACTAATTTTTTTTATTTATATTTTGCAGGATTATTGTTAGGATTTAATTAGGATTAGGTTTATTATTTTTAGATTATTACATGTTTAGGAATTATTATTTTCATGATTCATGATTATTATTTTTATTTTTTAGAATATTCATGTTTAGGTTTATTATTACTTATTTTTAGGAAACATGATTTTTAGGATTAATTATTTTATAATTATTTCTTATAAGCATGATTTTTAAGTTTATTTTTTATTATTTTTAGATTGCATGATTTAGGAACATTATTATTATTATTATTATTATTGTTTTTGTCTTTTAAATATGCATGATTTAGGTTTTTATTTATTTATTTTAGAAGCATGATTTAGGTTATTATTTATTTTTAGAAGCATGATTTAGGTTATTATTTTATTTTATTTTTAGAAGCATGTTTAGGTTATTATTTTTAGTTTTAGAAGCATGATTTATTTTTTTTATTTTATCTTTTGAAAGCATGATTGGGTTTTTATTTTATGATACTTTTAGATTTTGCATGTTTAGGAAATTTTATGATATTTTTTAGATTTTGCATGTTTAGGGATTTTTATGATATTTTATTATTTTTGTTTTTTTTAGGTTTTTGCATGTTTTAGGATTTTAATGTGATATGATTTTAGTTTAGATTAGGTGGCATGATAAATATTTATTTATATTAATTGAGACCATTTTAAGATCAGTTTAGGATAATATGTGATTGATGATGTGGAACTATCTTTGGATAGGCATTGTGGGGGTGCTAATCCTTCCCCACACATGATCGAACTCTCGAACCTAGTTCTGAAATGTAGATCAGAACCTATTCTTTTTAGGGTGCCTCAGTCAAGGTTAGGATAACTTTAAAAAGGACAAATTCATAAAGGTGACTAATCACATCTAGTTAGATGATTAGTGGCGATTCCATGTTTGTGTCTAGCTTGCTAAATTTGCATTTGGCAAGTTATGACACCTTATGATCATGAGAACTCTTGCTTATCAAAACATTTTATCTTGCTTGATTTTGAAAATTCCACACATTTTAGAGAAAAGCCCACATTGGACAAAAATGCTCATGACAGTCTTGAAAAATCTATTCACTTTTTTTCATTGACTTCAAAAACTTTTGTCTAGAAAGACTTTTGATCGAAATGTTGCCCCACACAAATTGTTTCCTATCGTCAAAACATGTCATTTTCAAGCAAAATATATATTTTTTGAAATAATAATTCTTCAACAAAAAGGAGTGACGTTCAAGCTCTTGAAACTTGATGACCATTATTAGGAAACTTTGAACAATGGCAATATGGTTTTGGCATCACAAGGTTTTGCTTAATCCGGGAAAGCCTTACAACAAGAAACATGCCACATTCATTTAGGCTCACCAACGAAACGTGAATTTTCTAAAACAATGAATCCCTTGAGATTTAGACTTTATGAAATGATTCATTTTTTGAAGTGCAAGCAAAATTGACATTCTTTATTGTCTCCAAAAAGTGGCATTTAAACAAGTGTTGAGACTAACCTTGACAGACTCAAGATTTTGAAGGGTCATTTTGAAAGATGAGAATGGTTCTTTTAAAAATTTCAACGCCAATCCCTCACAAATCTCGAGATTTGAACATAGTTGACAATCTTGTATGCTCATTGGTGGCACCATAGGTGGCTTTAAAAGTCTTTCTTTCTGCTCTAGACAGCCTTTTTTTTTTTTTTTTTTTTTTTTTTTCAGGTTTCCAATTTAGAGCCTCACCTTTCTTTTCCATTCTTTTTTTTTTTGTTGATTGTTCCATCATGCATTTGAGAATTCAAAATTTCATCCAACATGAGCTTGATAGCTCAAAATATATCTTGGCGAGGAGACAGTGATTAAAGCCTCATGAATATGAACATTCCTCAAGGTACAGACTCTCCAGTTCAACTAACTATGCTTGATCAAAATGGACTTTTGAGGTATGTAGCTATGAAAGAAAGGGTATATAGGCCCAAAATATGTGTTTGAGGGTGATTAAACCAAGGATCACTTCATTGTGAGAAGGATTCTTTTTTCATTTTGACATTTCATCATTGTTCATTTTTTCTTTCTTTCATTCATTGCTTCTCTTTTTGCTTTTGCCTTGCCCATTTTTTTTCACAACTTTTTTTTTTGATATCTCTTTCATCAATAATTTGCCTTTTAGAATAATGTGTTCTTTTCTTGTCCTTGTATAGAACTCGACAATTCATAAACTTTGAAAAGATTTCTCATTTTATTTGCCCCCAATATGGGATGTGATCCTTCATCAGGGTATATTTGAAAAAAATTCATTAGGCTCAAAGAGGTAGCAAGCGGATAAATTTCAATATCCGTGAAAGGAAAATGAAAGATGGCCACTTATCATCTCAAGCACGGTCACCTAAACTAAAGAGTCATCCCTTGAAAAATTGGTTGAAAAAGTTCTCTTTTCTTTTTCTTTTTTTAAATCATTCTAAACATTTCAAATGCACAATGTCACTCTCAAATTTCTTTTTTCTTTTTTTTTTGCGTGCTTCCACAATCTCGACGATAATCTATCTTTTCCCATCGTATTTACAAAATGATGCCCCCATTTTGATTTGCCACACAAATATGGGTTTATGTGCAAAAACTCTTAAAAATATCTCACGTTTGAACTTTTGAGGATTAAGTTGAAAGAGTGGAGTTTTTGTCCAAGTGAGGGGAAATGGTATGGCCTGAATTTGGCTTGGATGGCTCTTTTGTTCATTCTTTGCACTTAAAAGGTGAGTAAAGGGTACCTCTGGAGGAACGATCAAGACATCTACACTTAAAATCATTTGAAAGGATTTGGGCAATGGAAGTTTTGACACTTATCAAATTACCATTATCTAGATTCCTTTAAAGAATGTCATGCCTGTCTGATCCCATGGAATTCAAGAAAAAAGTCTTCTAAATTGTTTGTTTCATAGTTCATAGCCTTAATAGAGATTTTCATCTCAATTCCTTCACATGAAACTCAAATTGGTGCTTCTCGAAGTTTGGGAAGGTCTCAACTGGTATTTATTCAGATGATCTGGTGTTTCGAATATTTGGAGGAGTCATGGTATTTGCTATGACTGGTTCGTTCCTAACAATGATCATCTGATGTTTTTGAGTTTTTTTCACCTATTAGTTTGGAAAAAGACACATTTTTTGGAAAACATTTTCAACTGTGATATAGGAAACCAGTTGTGTATGGTCGGCTCATTGCAAATTGACTTTTCTTAAAACTTTTCAAATTTTCAAACAAAACCTTTTAAGTCCATATTTACAGACCCAATTTTATCTTTAGAAACAGAATATGACAAAGAGTGCTTGAAAATTAAAACGCATTCATTTCATGCAAGTGCTAATGTGAAATAAGAGTTCTTTTTCTCATGAGTATTTTCATAATTAGAAAAAAATCCACAAACATAAGTCTCCCTCATGACGTGCTACCCATTAATTCCATGTCCATTTTATCCTAGCATGCCTCCCATTATGCCATCTACATTTGCCCCACCATGATTAGGCAACAATTGGATCTCCATTTTTGTCGAAGCTTAAAAACCCAGCTTTGATGAGATCTTTGACTTTATATCTAAGTGCAGGGCAATTCTTTGTCGAGTGGCCTTGATTACCACAATGATAATTGTCGCAACCTAAAAAATAACAAGTCTCATCGCAAGACTTTATTACTCGTTAAGCATGACATTAAAAAAAGAGGAAAAGTCGACTTAATTCCTCTTGAAAAATGAAGGTTTTGAAAATGACCTTGAAAAAGACATGGAGTCGCCACCAATCTTTTTTAGCTAGGTGTGATCGGCCACCTATTAAAATCGATTTTGTAAAACATTTTAAAATTAATTAAAACATTTTTAAAACCAACTTCAAGTCTGTGTTATAAACCAGAGAAAATCGAAGAATCGGGACTCAGTTACGTGCGGGGAAGGATTAGCACCCCCACAACGCCCGTATAAAACGGTACCTTATTAATTGTGTGTTATCTCAAGTCTTTGTAAAAAGTCGGTTTTTAATTTAGTATTTCAAGTTAATTCTCAATTTAAAGAAAAATAATTTCATTTTTAATTGAAAATGATCCAAAATTTATTAATTCAAAATTTTCCTATATTCCCCAACAAACGTGGTAAAATATAGAAAATTTTCTTTATTTGGAAAATTTTCCGAATCATTCTCGTTTTGAAGAAGATATTCCGTTATTAATGATAATTGATGATATCCTCCTCAGCAAACCCAGTAGAGAACTCATGAATTATTTTAACTCGGTAATATCTTTATTTTACCGAAAATCATTATCTTTTTCAAAACATTTTAAAAAATATGAATATGAATATGTGTGACATAAATAAAATGATATAGCAAAATCTAGATAATATAATGCAACCTAAATGATATGATATAATTTAAATGGCATAGCATATTCTAGATGAAATGAAATATCCTAAGTAAGATGATATATTCTAAATGAAATGAAATATCCTAAGTGACATGATATATGAAACATAAAATAATGTTATCATGAAATATGCATGAACATAGTATATGCTAAATGATATGACAAAAATAAATGACTAAATAAAAAGCATAGGATAGCATGAAATATTCAAAATCATATGACAAACAATATAACATCATAAAATATAAATCAAAATAATAACAATACCATAGAAATTGTCATAGAATAAATCACATATTACATAATATGCACGAATATGGAAAATTCAATGCATGAAAGTGTATTTTTTTCCTTTAATTAAGGAAATCCGTATTTCTAAAAGGATATCTGGCTACCTTAGGAATATATATCAAATTAAATTTTCTAAAATCAAAGTACTTTGTGATTTGTTTGAAAACAATTTTGAAAATCTTGGATGAAAAATAATTCATGGCCGAAATCCTTTTAAAAATGGCTCTAATTCCTAAGTTTGAAAACCCGGACTTGACCACCCTTAACCCAAGGTTTATAAAATCATTTTTAAAGTTTAAAATAGTCTAAAAACCAAGCTAGGATAGTAGCTAAAGTTCCTAACCAATCCCTCTAAATGCCTTAGCCAAATTCAACAATTGTTTTTCTTTTGAATTCAAATCTGCCTCTACTGTCCAATTTTAAATCACGATTTTTTTTTACCTATTTTTAAAAATTCAAAAAAATCTTAAAAAAAAAAATAATGTAGACTCAGAACATGTAAAAATAAATGATAAAAGATTTTCTTAATTTTCTGATCAAAGATAACTTCCCAGAAAAATCGAGAAAGTTCGAGTACTGGGTGAAAAATTGTTTTGCCAAAACACATTTTTTTTTGCTGTTGATAAAATCATTTAAAAACCAAAGTAAAAATTTTGGAGACTCTTCTAAGGACCTACAAACAATAGCTAAAACATCTAAAAATTTAGGCAAAAATTGGTTAAGTAGAAAAAATCACAAAGGTAGAATAATCAATTTGACAACTCTTTAATTTTCCACAAGTATGCTCAAGTGAGCATGACTTTGAGCCATTCATTGGCCTAAGTCATAAATCATGTCGCATGATATGATATGCATGAAAATACAGCAAATTGAATGCATGAAATGCATGATTTAAAACCTAAGTGATATGGAAAATGCATGGCATAAATAACCTAAATGCCTAGCATGAGTTTGCATGACAATAAATGCTATCCTAACTTAATATGCATGAAATGCTTGATAATGCAAATGTGACTTAGACCTAATGTATTATGAATATGCATGACAATACCAATGTGACCTAAGACCTAAATAGCATAGCAATGCATGGCATTACCAATATGATCTAAGGCCTAATATGCATGGGAATACGCATGGCAATTCAAAGATGGCCTAGACCTAAAATTTCATGAGAATGCATGAAAATATCATGAACATATAAAGATCAAATTAACCTAATACTAATACATGAACAAATAGCATCCACAATCTCATGGCATAATAATGCAAAGTATGGTACCTAAACAAAATGCAAATGCACACACAAGGCAAGGAGTACATGAAGAGGCCAAATGACCACTAACTCTATATGGAGAAATGTAGCAAGGCATTAATAAAAACACATGGCAAACTAAACCAAAATACATAATATTATGGCATGAAATGCAAACCTATAATCTAAATAAGATGAAAATGCATATGAAAAGCATAGAAATTGGAAGTAGGCTGAATGGTCACATGACAAAATATAAGATGCAAACACGACAACATACAAGGTATGATACATGAGAAAAATGCAAAATATAATCAAAAAGAACACTAGGGTCGAAACCTACAAGTAAATATCATTTCATGAAGAAAAAAAAAGAAATATAAAAGCAAATATAGCATAAAAAATGTAAGATCATGATCAAAATAAGCATAGACATGCAAATAAAATAACAAGAAAAACTAGTAAACAAAACAAGGAAAGTTAAACTCCATGGTTGGTACAAAATGGGCATAGCCTCTCCCCTAACCATATTGATCTTGTCAAGATCATGAAGCCTTTCCATTCCAACCTCTTTTGCTTCATTTTTTTTAAAAAAATCAGAACATTAAATAAGTAAACCTTCCACAATCATTAAATAAGTAAATAAACATTAAATTCGGCCAAGCAAAAACATTGTAGAAATTTGTTTTCAACCATTTTTGATGAAGAAGAAAAGATGAAAACTTATGTAAACATTTTAAAACTTTGATTTTTATGAGAAATGTAGTAGGAAAACAACATGGAAAATGAAGAAATCAACATGGAAATCAAGAAGAAAACAATGCTAGAGCTAGGTAGAAATGACTACCTTCAAGCTCTTTTTGAGAAAATCTTTTCTTTCTTTCAAAAACCTTTTTTTTTTCTTTCTAAATTCCTCCTTTTTTCCTTCCAAATGACCTAGCCTATATGAAAAAAAAAAAAAACAAACATTCCCCTCTCATTCCTTTCTTGGCCGGTTGGCCTCTCAACTATAGGATAGATTGTGCACATTTTTTCCTCCAATTTTGGCCCTTTTGATGACACAATAAAAATACCTTCTTGCAAATTGATACCAGCCCTTAAGATGTGTACTCAGCCCTTTTAATAACCTCAGCCATTAGATGAAATAAGGATACAATCCCATGCTCTCCCTTGCTTGGCCGAATGAACCTCTACCCTTGGATGAGTTATGCTCATCTTTCATCTTCCATTCTTGGCCATTGGATGAGGATCTTTTCATGACAACATAAAAATGACATCTTGTAAATTAATCCCGACCCTTAAAAAATGTACTCAGCCCTTGTAAATGGCCTAAGCCATTGGATGAAAAGGACCAATCCCATGCTCTCCCTTGTTTGGCCGAATATACCTCTACCCTTGGATGAGTTGTGCTCATATTTCCTCTTCCATTCTTGGCCATTGGATGAGGATTTTTTCATGACAAATAAAAATGTCATCTTGGTATTTAATCCTGGCCATTGAATGGTTTATTCAACTTTTCTACAAGGCACCTAAGCCATTGGATGAAGGGGGACCATTTGCAAGGTACTAGTGGAAGCATTTTGAGCTTGATAGTTACTAAGGTATTAAATTGATCAAGCTTCTTTCTTCTCCTCTATGCTGGCCTGCCAAGGGAGGAATTATCTCAGCAATTCCTTCATCTTTCATATTTTTCTTAATTACAAATTGGCTCCTTTTGATTTTTTTTTGGTAAAATGACCTTTTTGACCCCTGTACCTAAATAAATAGCAAACGGACTCCAAATTCAATTTTTATTTTTTTAATACTTCCAAAATAAATATATAAAAAATTGAATTCTGGAAGTTTTCAAAATTTTCTGAGTCCAGTTGCTATTTTTTTCTTCCAAAAATGCCCTTTTGTGTACCCCAAACTTTTACCACTTTTTAAACGAGCTCCGAATCCAAATTTTTCTTCACCAATCTCTTCCAAATAAATTAAAAGTGTGATCTAGAAGTTTTGGTAATTTTTCGAGCTTATTTGCTATTTTTTTGGGATTTATCCTTTTGAATTTCTACATAGTGGACTTGGGATTTAGCCATTTTTGAAACGAACTCCGAATCCAGATTTTCTTTCGCCGATCTCTCCAAAATGGTTCAAGAATAAGATCTGCAAAATTTCAAATTTTTTGAAGCTCATTTGGTATTTTTCCCGAATTTCCCAGTTTTCCCTTTTGCCTCTAAAGCCTGGTTTTGCTCAAAACAAGTTCGATTTTTAGATTTTCTTTTTCTGGGTCTTTTTCATATAATGAATTGGAGTTGGTCCAAAAAGCCCGATTTTTACAATAAAATTCCCCTCTGATTTGATTTTTTCCTTTTTTACTATCGGGAATTTCCTCGTTTTTTAGTTTTTTTCTCCAATCAGCTTTTTTCTCAGAATTTCTTCAAACTGAGCCTTGGGCTATCCTTGTTCACTCACTCCTCATCAAGTAGGGGCTTTAGTTTTACCGAATTGGGCCATTTCTGAAATTTTCCCAATTTCACCAAAATCCACTAAAAACCCTAATTCTCGGTTTTCTTCTGAATTGACTTTTCCATTCAGTTTTTCTTCCAAGTAGCTTCTCCATTACCCATAGTCAGTGCTTATCTTTGATTTGGAACCTTCAATTCTGACGAATTTGATCGTTTAAGCACTTTTCCCCAAATTTTTCGAACTAAGGTTTTCTTTCTACTGAAATTTCGTAATCCAACTCCCGAACTCCATATCTTTCAATGTCGACCTCGGATTATCAAAATTCTTTCACCATTTTTCAGTTGAACTTCAAATCTTGATTTTGAAATGGGTTGACTTTTTTAGTAGTTGCCTTTTTAGGGTTGACTTTTTTGGTTTGACTTTTTATGTCTGTTTTCTTAAACTAAGTCACAGAGTACCACCTGCAGGATAAGAAAAGTTTTTTTTCATTCTGAAACATCAGTTTAGGAAGAAAATATACCTAATTTAGTGGTTCGGACAAAATTAGGTGTCTACAGCTGCCCCTCTTTGACTATTGCTTAGAATCAAGAATCAGGCAAAGATAAACAAACACTAATTTTGTCCGCTTAGTGAAACCATATGTGAAGAACATGGAAAGGGAGTTTTCATTCATCACTTTTTCATTTTTTTTTCATTTTTCCATTTTTTTCTATTATTTTTTTTGTAAAAACTATAAATTGAAGATTTTGTCCTTAAATTGAATTCCCTGACTAATTAAGGCTCGACCCGTCTTAAGGAAACGGGTTCGATTTTAAAACAAAATATTTGACTCATTTAAAAAGCAGAACGAGATTTAAAACAAAAGGAAATACCTCGACGATGGTCTCGGGGCTCGATTCATTTGATAAACAGAATGAATTCGATTTAAAACAAAAGGAAATACCTCGACGATGGTCTCGGGGCTCGACTCATTTGATAAACAGAATGAATTCGATTTAAAACAAAAAGAAATACCTCGACGATGGTCTCGGGCCTCGACTCATTTGATAAACAGAATGAATTCGATTTAAAACAAAAGGAAATACCTCGACTATGGTCTCGAGGCTCGACTCATTTGAGAAACAGAACGAGTTCGATATGAAACAAAAGGAAATACCTCGATGATGGTCTCTGGGCTCGACTCATTTGAGAAGCAGAATGAGTTAGATTTAAAATCAAAGGAAATACCTCAACGATGATCTCGGGGCTCGACTCATTTCATAAACAGAATGAATTCGATTTAAAACAAAAGGAAATACATCGACGATGGTCTCGAGGCTCGACTCATTTGATAAACAGAATGAATTCGATTTAAAACAAAAAGAAACACTAAGAATGATCCTGGGTCTGATTCATTTGGAAAAATAAATTTAACTTAAAAATGAAAGGAACATACCTCAACGGCGGTCTCGGGGCTCGACTCATTTGAGAAGCATAATGAATTCGATTTAAAACAAAAGGAAATACCTCGACGATGGTCTCGAGGCTCAACTCATTTGAGAAGAAGAACAAGTTTGATTTGGGAAGCCAAAGTTTTCCTGATTCCTGCTATGTTAGATAAATGCAATGATGAGAATGACATGTTTTGCAAATGCTAGTGTATTACCTAAGGATGAATGCAATCAAATGATTGTGTCATGATTTCTAATCCATGGTTTCTTTTAGGTTCACAAATTATCCGACTTCATGACGAAGTCTTCAATTGTTCACTGATGCCCCACTTAAGAAACCTTTTACTCAAGATAACTTTGCCAAACAGTCCCAATTTCTGACTTTCGCTGAAATTCACAAATTTTCTGACTTCATGACGGAGTCCCCAACACATTCACTGTTTATCTTTACTGGGTGAATTTTCCATCAGGATTAGTGGTTTCCAAACCTTTTCTAAGATTTAAATCTATTCCTTAGTAATACTCTGAAATCCTTTTATTTAAAGATTTATATGTTTACTAATCATCATTCAATTTAATAACAAACAAAATACAATCTCAAAAATGTATGAAAGAAAATATGTAACAAGAAAATGTCATAAAAAAGATAACAAGAATTTATTGCAACAAATGTTTTAAAATGATAAAAGTGAATATCAAGGATATAAGAAACAAATGTAAAGTTATAGGTTATAGATGTCCTGGATGCGGAATATCTTGGACCCCTCATTTTTCAAATCATCTGAAATTTCTCTTGAACGAGAAATTTACTTAGGTAATCCCTCGACTTCCGTAGTTACGGCAGACTGAGTTATTCCCTTTCCTCTGATTTTCAGATACTTTCTCTCCCTTTACACGGAGCATTGATTCAAACCTTAATCAGTACTTGAGCTGCCCTTTGTAGGTTTTCAACTCAAGTGTCCCCCATTCGGTATTAAGTCGCCTTTGCAGGTTTTCGGCTTAAACATCTCCTCTTTTATTCTTTTTTTTGGTTTTCTCTTTTTTTTTTGTATCCTACCATGCATCTGAGAATTCTAAATGCCTCCAAGGTAAAAATGTCAATTCAAAAGATGGGATAAATTCTAAGAAAAACCTTCCAAATTAAATACCCATGCTTGATCAAAATGAACTTTAAAATCACGTAATGTAGGCCAAGGTTCGGGTTTAAAAAGAAAGGATAAATAGGCCAAAAGTGTGTTTAAGGGTGATTGGATCAAGGATCATTTCCTGAGGAGAATTCATTCTTGAATCATTTGTCCCCTTTTTCTTTGGACTTTGTTTTCTTTTTCAATTTTTTTTATTGCTGGCTTTCATTTGCCATTCTTTGATTTCATATTTTCCGATGGCTCTTTTTTTTTTGCCATGATTTTGATTATTTTTCCTCGCATCTGCCCTCCAGTGTAGAGGGTGATCCTTGATCAAGGTTCAAAGAAAGAAATAATTCCTAAGGCTCAAAGGGGTGACTAGGGATAATTTCTTCTTAGTGAAGGGAATATGAAGGATGACCATTCATCATATCAAGCATGAATATCCATTTTTACACTTGGAATCATTCGAATTTCCATGTGCATAGCATCACACTTTTTTTTTTCTTCAAGCATAATACTTCTTCAATTCATCAGCATTCACGGGATTTCTTAAATCATCCCCGTCCATCCGAGTTAGAATCAATGCTTCTCCAGAAAATGCTATTTTTACCACATAGGGTCCTTCCCAATTTGGAACCCATTTTCCTCTCGGATCCTTCATGATAGGGAGAATTTTTCATAGTACCAACTCTCCTTCTCGAAACTGTCTGGGACGAACCTTCTTGTTGTGGGCTCGAATCATCCTTTTCTGATACAACTACCCATGACAATTTGCCTTCAATCTTTTCTCCTTGATGAGATTCAGTTATTCATAACGAGCTCTAACCCATTCCGCCTCTTCTAGGCCAA
Organism: Fremontodendron californicum; assembly: GCA_030761205.1. NCBI lineage: Eukaryota > Viridiplantae > Streptophyta > Magnoliopsida > Malvales > Malvaceae > Fremontodendron > Fremontodendron californicum. The sequence continues at coordinate 31,173,441 of JAULJL010000003.1, forward strand.
CTTCCATCAAAACACGAAGTGAAAGAATATCAACATCAATAGGTAACACTGCTTCCATACCATATAGCAAAGAAAACAACGTTGCCCCGGTAGATGTGCGAACCGAAGTGCGATATGCGTAAAGAGCAAAAGGCAAGATCTCATGCAAATCTTGTACACATTAGTCATCTTCTCGACAATCTTCTTGATGTTTTTTTTGGCTGCTTCTACTGCCCCATTCATCTTCGAACGATAAGGTGCCGAATTGTGATGCGTGATCTTGAATTGAGTACACACTTCTCTCATCATCTTTTTATTCAGATTGAGAGCATTATCTGAAATAATCCTTGCTGGAAATCCATATCGGCATATGATTTCCTTCTTAACGAATCTACATACCACCGACTTTGCTACATTCATATAAGAAGCAGCTTCCACCCACTTTGTGAAATATTCTATAGCCACCAGGATAAAACAATGCCCACTTGAAGCTTTCGGGGTAATAGTCCTAATCATATCCATTCCCCACATTGAAAATTGCCATGGTGCAGTCATGACATGCAATGGTGATGGCGGCACATGAACCTTATCTGCATAGATCTGGCATTTATGGCACTTCCAAGAATAACTGATACAGTCTCCTTCGATCGTCAGCCAATAATATCCTGCTCTCATAATCTGCTTAGCAAGCATGTGACCATTAGCATGGGCGCCACATATCCCTTCATGGACTTCCTCTATGATTCTCTGAGCTTTGGTAGAACCGACACATCTCAATAGGACTTGATCTTTCCCTTTCTTGTAGATAATCTCACTATCTAGAACAAAACCCATTGCTAGCCTTCTCAGAATTCTCTTGTCATTTTCTGTTGCTCGCTCTGGATACTGTTGATTCTTGATGTATTGCAAAATGTTGTTATACCAAGGGAGACCATCTGCTTCTTCTTCGATACTTAAGCAGTGGGCAGGAGACTCATATATGCTCATCTTGATCGGCACAACTTCAGCCCCTTCATTCACTTTAAACATTGATGACAAAGTAGCCAGAGCATCCGCCATTCGATTTTCTTCTTGGGGGAAGTAATTGAAATTTACTTCTTCGAAATCCTCTAACAACCTCAGTATGAGCTCTCGATATTGGATTAGCTTTGTATCTCGGGTTTCCCATTCTCCGCGCAATTGATATATCACTAAAGCTGAGTCTCCAAAAACCTCCAGTTTTTTTACCTTTCTGTCTACGACAGCACGAAGGCCCATAGTATATGCCTCATATTCTGCAGTATTGTTTGTACAATCAAAATCTAATCTGGCAGTGAAAGGATAATAATCTTCTTCTGGGGATATGAGGATTGCACCAATTCCATGCCCCATGGCATTGGATGCCCCATCAAAGTACATCTTCCATATTTTTTTTTCTTTTTAGAGGGAATTTCATCTTCTTGCGAGACGCTCATCAAGTCTTCATCCGGGAAATCAAAGTTCAGAGGCTCATAATCTTTCATTGCTTGACTTGCTAAGAACTCGGCTACTGCGCTACCCTTAATAGCTTTCTTACTTACATATACAATGTCATACTCTTATAACAAAACTTGCCATCTTGCTATCCTCCCTGACAAAGAAGGTGCTTCCAACATGTACTTGATTGGATCTAGCTTGGCAATCAACTACGTCGTGTGGTACAACATGTACTGTCTGAGCCTCCAAGCAGTCCAAGCTGAGGTGCAACACAACTTTTCTACCGACGAATATTTCAGCTCATAATCTGTAAACTTCTTGCTGAGGTAGTAAATCGCATGTTCTTTCTTCCCAGTCTCATCATGTTGCCCCAAGACACAACCCATGGATCTCTCAAATACTGATATATTATCATTGTTTTATCCATAACAGGTGGCATTAATACTGGTGGGTTTGATAGATAATGCTTAACCTTTTCAAAAGCGATCTGACACCCTTCATTCCATTCTCCTGGATCACGTTTTCGAAGTAGCTTAAATATTGGATCACATTTGTCAGTTAACTTAGAAATAAATCGAGCAATGTAATTCAATCTTCCCAGAAAGCCTCTTACTTCCTTTTCAGTACGAAGTGGTGGCAAATTCTGGATGGCCTTCACTTTATCCGGATCAATCTCAATTCCCCTTTTGCTAACAACAAAACCCAAAAATTTCCCCGAAGTGACTCCAAAAGTGCATTTTGTCTGGTTTAGCTTGAGTTGAAACTTTCTTAGTCTTTCAAAAAGTTTCCTAAGATTCGCAATATGCTCCTCTTCTCCTTGTGACTTTGCAATCATATCATCAACATAGACCTCAATTCCCTTATGCATCATATCATGAAACAAGGTCACCATGGCTCTCTGATATGTTGCCCGAGCATTCTTCAACCCAAACGGCATTACCTTGAAGCAGAATGTTCACCACATTGTAACAAATGTGGTTTTCTCCATTTCTTTCGGTGCCATCTTAATCTGATTATATCCCGAGAATCCGTCCATGAAAGAAAACAAGGAACTTTTCGCCGTATTATCCACCAAAGTATCAATATGGGGCATAGGGAAATTATCTTTGGTACTGGCTTTGTTCAAATCTCGATAATCGACGCACATTCGCACCTTGCCATCCTTCTTTGGTACTGGAACAATGTTTGCCACCTCTAAGAATCCAACATCAAACTGCTTCTTCACCTCCTCTTTTATCTTTAATAGCATGTCCGGCCTCATTCTTCTCAAATTTTGCTGAATTGGCTTGCACTCTGGCCTTAAAGGGAGCTTATGAACGACAATATCTAGATCCAAACTCGGCATGTCTTGGTATGACCATGCAAATACATCTACATATTCTCGGAGCAAGGCTATCAATTCACCCTTTATTAATGATGACAATGTAGTCCCAATTTTAACCTCTTTTATCTCCTCACTACTTTCCAAATTTAACATTTGCACTAGCTCTTTATGAGGAAGTACTTGTTTCTCCTCTTGTTCTATTTTTCTTAATAAGTCTGGAGGTAGACCATAATCCTCAGTATCTTCGTCGGCCTCAAAATCACCCGTGCAAATGGGTCTCTCAAAATCAATTTCAGAATTACTGACAGGAAGGTCCTCATATTTCGTATCCGTACACCTGTAAATAGGTGGGGAAGAAACAATATAGGAAAACATATATACAATGAAAGCAAAATAAATAGAATAAATGAAAGAATATGGACACATTAATATGAAGAAAAATACATCGTGCTTGTTATTTATTGAATGAAAATGTTTAAACAGAAGCCCTATTACAGAAAAAATTCTTAATATCCTCGGGCAAAGATAATAAAGATTGTTTTAAAGTATTACTTTGGAATAGACCTAAAGACTATGGGCAACTTGGTCACACTCCAATTGGTCAATCTATATCCTGGTGGACAAGGTCGCACCATCCAGTTTGCGTTCTTACTTTCAATTCTTTCCTCCCCAGTCATGCAGATCATCATCTCTTGTATCTGCTCACCTTTATCCATATTGAACTTCTCGAAAGCTTGCTCAATAATTACGAGTACATCATCATAATTCTTTTCTTTGAACAGAAAATCGGCTGAGCGAAAGCTCTGAAGGATTGGTGGGAAAGTCATAGGTTTCCACTCAATATCCATACCCGCGAGACGGGCCATCCTCCTTTGTCGGTTCTTTTCCACTTGTTTCCTTCTCTCTTGTGCCTTCAAAAGAACCCTAGACCAAACCGATCCTTCTTTCCAACCATTTCAATTGCTCGAGCCATTCCCTGAAGATACTTTCCAAAACCTTTTCCAGCCCTGCAACCCTTTCCCACGGTAGTCCTTACTCGCAACCTTGTATTCTTAGATAACTTTGGTTTTGGAATTTTTCGTCCTTCAGTGACGAATACTGCATTTACAAACTCCAAAGACCAGAAGGAGCATTCCACAGCATCTTCGTTTGGCTCAATGTAAAGAGAACCAGTAGATGCAGAGGCTATGATGTCCTCTTCTCCCGACATAGTGACCAAATGTCCCTCCATCATGAATTTTAGTTTTTGGTGGAGAGATGAGGGTACAGCCCCTGCTGAATGTATCCAAGGCCTTCCTAATAAGAAATTATAGGACGGGGTAATATCCATGACTTGGAAGTTCACCTTATAGGTACAAGGACCTATCTCTATCGGGACCTCGATAGTTCATATTACCTCCCATCTAGTTCCATCAAAGCTCTAACCATAGTGCAACTCGGCAGCATATAAGAAATATCAACAGGCAATTTGGACAGGGTTGCCAAGGGCATCACATTTAATGAAGAATCGTTATCCAAAAGGACCCTCAGTAATATATGCCCCTTGCAAGTGGTCGTTATATGAAGAGCCTTTGTTGACCCAATACCATTGGATGGTATTTCATCATAACTGAAATATATGCGATCGTCGACCACAATATTCCCCACCAGCCTCTCTAATTTTTCTACTGATATGTTGTTGGCCACGTATGCCTGATTCAAAACTCTCAACAGGGCCTGTGGCTCTGAGTTCAATAACAATGAAAGGATTGAAATCCTTACTGGTTGACGCTGCAACTGCTCAACCACACTATACTCACTATGCTTTATGAATTTTAAAAACTCGCAAGCCTCATTTTCGTTCACCGGCTCTTTTATCTTGTTAACCAGGGCTGACCCCCTCTCTACTTCTTTTGACAAATCCATCTCAATATGGATTGGTTTAGCTGCCTTCTTCCCTTTATCCATTCCTCCATCCTTTCTCGTGGATCCCTGTTCAACAACCTCAAGGGCATAACACCTTTCACTTCGTGTTAAGTGCCCCATACCTGTGATATCTTGCTGACTCGAAGACCCTGGCATAACCATGCTGCAGTCATACTTCTACGGTGCAGCCTTGTTTTCCTTGTATCAAAAGGAAGAAGGTAAATCTATGATTAACTTAGGCCCAATTTCCTCAATAACCGACATAACTTTTTCCTCTGGTTCATCATAATAGATGATCAAAGGTCTTCCTATCCCGTAGCCAGCTGCATTCTCAATAACCTCTACTTTCTCCTCTATTTCCTCGTAAAATTGGGCCTCTCCCTCATCTATCATCTTTTGGACTTTATCCAGAAAGTCCCCGCATTCCTGTATGATATGACCTTTACATCTATGGAACAGGCACCAATTATGCACCATGTTTGTAACCATTTTTAAACTGTCTCCATCCTCCACCATTCCTGCTTTAACCATTTCGACCCATACTTTTATCATTGGAGTCTTGACTTCACTGACATACCTTTTTACCCTTTTTATCATTGGAATCTATTGTGAGCAAAACGATGTGCGTTCATCACTGTCGGACTTGCAAAATTTATTCGGGATGTAAAACAGGTAATAAAAGGTTAGAAGTGTCCCTCCATGTATTCCTAACTTCGCTAATTTTATCAGAGCTTCGCCTATGTTGGCTCCATAGTTCACTATATGTGGGTGAACGAAGTTCTAAAAGGCTCCGAATTGTTCCTCACTGTCGCCTGTGAAGGCTAGTAAGGCACCCCGATAAAAACGGGTTCAATTCGTTAGAGTATATTTCTGTAGCCCATGTGAATTGTTAATCACGAGAGCTTAGGTAATTTATACTCTGGAAGTATTTTGCTAACCCATGCGGATTGTTAATCACGAGAGTGTAGCTATTTTACTTCCATAAAAGGACGGAACCCAGGTATAGGGCTCATGATATGCAAATGCAAGTGCAATGTGTGTGAGGAGGAACAACAAACCTTTCACCACCTATTCTACAACCCTGATTCTAAATACCCCGATAAGATTAAACAACAGAAATCATCAATTAAGCAATATATGCACAAAAATAACCAGAAAACAATAATAACATGCATGCACATGAATATGGACACATTTAAAACATTTTTATTATTTTCAAAATTCTCCTTTTTTTTATAAAAAAAATGTGGGAATTAAAATTAAATACCAATTAAACTAACAAAATCGAGACTTTGATAACACACTACTAATTCTAGGCCTGACTCTCTAATTGTCCCCAGTGGAGTCGCCAAGCTGTCGCAACCTAAAAAATAACAAGTCTTATCGCAAGACTTTATTATTCGTTAAGCGTGACATTAAAAAAACCGAGAAAAAGTCGACTTAATTCCTCTTGAAAAATGAAGGTTTTGAAAATGACCTTGAAAAACACATGGAGTGCCCACATAACTTTTTTAGCTAGGTGTGATCGGCCACCTATTAAAACAGGTTTTGTAAAACATTTTAAAATTAGTTAAAACATTTTAAAAACCAATTTCAAGTATGCGTTATAAACCAGAGAAAATCGAAGAATCGGGTTCGGGACTCGGTTACGTGCGAGGAAGGATTAGCACCCCCACAACGCCCGTATAAAACGGTATTTTATTAATCGTATGTTATCTCAAGTCTTGGTAAAAAGTTGGTTTTTAATTTAGTATTTCAAGTTAATTCCCAATTTAAAGAAAAATAATTCCATTTTTAATTGAAAATGATCCGGAATTTATTAATTCAAAATTTTCCTATATTCCCCAACAAATGTGATAAAATATAGAAATTTTTGTTTATTTGGAAAAATTTTCGAATCATTCTCGTTTTAAAGAAGATATTCCGTTATTAATGATAATTGATGATATCCTCCCCGGCAAACCCAGCAGAGAACTCATGAATTATTTTAACTCGGGAATATCTTTATTTTATTGAAAATCATTATCTTTTTCAAAATATTTTAAAAAATATGAATATGATTATGTGTGACATAAATAAAATGACATAGCAAAGTCTAGATAATATAATGCAACCTAAATGATATGATATCATTTAAATGGCATAGCATATTCTAGATGAAATGAAATATCCTAAGTAAGATGATATATTCTAAATGAAATGAAATATCCTAAGTGACATGATATATGAAACATAAATAATTTTATCATGAAATATGCATGAAAATCAAAATAATAATGCATGAACATAGTATTTGATAAATGATGTGACAAAAATAAATGACTAAATAAATAGTATAGGATAGCATAGCATAGCATAGCATAGCATGAAATATTCAAAACCATATGACAATCATATAACATCATAAAATATAAATCAAAATAATAACAATACCATAGAAATTATCATAGCAAAAATCACATATTATATAATATGCATGAATATGAAAAATGCAATGCATGAAAGTGTATTTTTTTTCCTTTAATTAAGAAAATCCGTATACCTAAAAGGATATCCGGCTACCTTAGGAAAATATATCAAATTAAATTTTCTAAAATCAATGTACTTTGTGATTTGTTTGAAAACAATTTTGAAAATCTTGGATGAAAAATAATTCATGGCCGAAATCCTTTTAAAAAAAGGCTCTAATTCCTAAGTTTGAAAACCCGAACTTGACCACCCTTAACCCGAGGTTTATAAAATCATTTTTAAAGTCTAAAATAGTCTAAAAACCAAGCTAGGACAGTAGCTAAAGTTCCTAACTAATCCCTCTAAATACCTTAGCCAAATTCAACAATTGTTTTTCTTTTGAATTCAAATCTGCCTCTACTATCCAATTTTAAATCACGATTTTTTTTTACCTATTTTTAAAAATTCAAAAAAATATTAAAAAAATACCGGAGACACAAAACATGTAAAAATACACGAGAACAAATTTTCTTAATTTTCTGATTAAATATGACTTCTCAGAAAAATCGAGAAAGTCCAAGTACTGAGTGAAAAACTGTTTTGCCAAAACACATTTTTTTGCCTTTGATAAAATCATTTAAAAATCAAAGTAAAAATGTTGAAGACTCTACTAAGGACCTAAAAATAGTAGCTAAAACATCTAAAAATTTAGACAAAAATTGGGTAAGTAAAAAAAAATCACAAAGGTAGAATAATTAATCTGACAACTCTTTAATTTTCCACAAATATGCTCAAGTGAGCATGACTTTGAGCCATTGATTGGCCTAAGTCATAAATCATGTCGCATGATATGATATGCATGAAAATACAGCAAATTGAATGCATGAAATGCATGATTTAAAACCTAAGTGATATGGAAAATGCATGGCATAAATAACCTAAATACCTAGCATGAGTTTGCATGGCAATAAATGCTATCCTAACTTAATATTCATGAAATGCTTGATAATGCAAATGTGACTTAGACCTAATGTATTATGAATATGCATGACAATACCAATGTGACCTAAGACCTAAATAGCATAGCAATGCATGGCTTTACCAATATGATCTAAGGCCTAATATGCATGGGAATATGCATGGCAATTCAAAGATGGCCTAGACCTGAAATGTCATGAGAATGCATGAAAATATCATGAACATATAAAGATCAAATTAACCTAATACTAATACATGAACAAATAGCATCCACAATCTCATGGCATAATAATGCAAAGTATGGTACCTAAACAAAATGCAAATGCACACACAAGGCAATGAGTACATGAAGAGGCCAAATGACCACTAACTCTATATGGAGAAATGTAGCAAGGCATTAATAAAAACACATGGCAAACTAAACCAAAATACATAATATTATGGCATGAAATGCAAACCTATAATCTAAATAAGATGAAAATGCATATGAAAAGCATAGAAATTGGAAGTAGGCTGAATGGTCACATGACAAAATATAAGATGCAAACACGACAACATACAAGGTATGATACATGAGAAAAATGCAAAATATAATCAAAAAGAACACTAGGGTCGAAACCTACAAGTAAATATCATTTCATGAAGAAAAAAAAAGAAATATAAAAGCAAATATAGCATAAAAAATGTAAGATCATGATCAAAATAAGCATAGACATGCAAATAAAATAACAAGAGAAACTAGTAAACAAAACAAGGAAAGTTAAACTCCATGGTTGGTACAAAATGGGCATAGCCTCTCCCCTAACTATAATCACTTGATCTTGTCAAGATCATGAAGCCTTTCCATTCCAACCTCTTTTGCTTCATTTTTTGTTAAAAAAAATTAGAACATTAAATAAGTAAATAAACCTTCCACAATCATTAAATAAGTAAATAAACATTAAATTCGGCCAAGCAAAAACATTGTAAAAATTTGTTTTCAACCATTTTTGATGAAGAAGAAAAGATGAAAACTTAAGTAAACATTTTAAAACTTTGATTTTTATGAGAAATGTAGTAGGAAAACCACATGGAAAATGAAGAAATCAACATGGAAATCAAGAAGAAAACAATGCTAGAGCTAGGTAGAAATGACTACGTTCAAAGCTCTTTTTGAGAAAACCTTTTCTTCCTTTTTTTCAAAAACCTTTTTTTCTTCTTCTAAATTCCTCATTTTTTCCTTTCAAATGACCTAGCCTATATGAAAAGAAAAAAAAAAAACAAACATTCCCCTCTCATTCCTTCCATGGCCGGTTGGCCTCTCAACCATAGGATAGATTGTGCATTTTTTCTCCTCCAATTTTGGCCCTTAGATTAGGATCTTTTGATGAAACAATAAAAATACCTTCTTGCAAATTGATACCAGCCCTTAAGATGTGTACTCAGCCCTTTTAATAACCTCAGCCATTAGATGAAATAAGGATACAATCTCATGCTCTCCCTTGCTTGGCCGAATGAACCTCTACCCTTGGATGAGTTGTGCTCATCTTTCTTCTTCTATTCTTGGCCATTGGATGAGGATCTTTTCATGACAACATAAAAATGACATCTTGTAAATTAATCCCAACCCTTAAAATGTGTACTCAGCCCTTGTAAATGGCCTAAGCCATTGGATGAAAAGGACCAATCCCATGCTCTCCCTTGCTTGGCCGAATGAACCTCTACCCTTAAATGAGTTGTGCTCATCTTTCTTCTTCCATTCTTGGCCATTGGATGAGGTTTTTTCATGAAAATCATCTTGGCATTTAATCCTGGCCATTGAATGGTGTATTCAACTTTTCTACAAGGCACCTAAGCCATTTGATGAAGGGGGACATTTGCAAGGTACTAGTGGAAGCATTTTTAGCTTGATAGTGACTAAGAAATTAAGTTGATCAAGCTTCCTTCTTCTCCTATATGTTGGCCATCCAAGGGAGGAATTATCTCAGCAATTCCTTCATCTTTCATACTTTTCTTAATTACAAATTGGCCCTTTTCGGTTCCTTCGGTAAAATGACCTTTTTGACCCCCGAACCTAAATAAATAGCAAACGGACTCCAAATTCAAATTTTATTTTTTAAAACTTTTGAAATAAAAAAAATTGAATTCTAGAAGTTTTCAAAATTTTCCGAGTCCATTTGCACTTTTTAAACGAGCTCCGAATCCAAATTTTTATTTACCAATCTCTTTCAAATAAATTAACAGTGTGATCTGGAAGTTTTGGTAATTTTTGGAGCTCATTTGCTATTTTTTCGGGATTTATCCTTTTGAATTTCTACATAGTGGACCCTAGATTTGGCCATTTTGCAAACGAACTCCGAATCCAGATTTTCTTTCACCAATCTCTCCAAAATGGTTCAAGAATGATATCTAAAAATTCTCAAAATTTTTGGAGCTCATTTGGTATTTTTCTCGAATTTCCCAGTTTTACCCTTTTGCCTCTAAAGCTCGATTTTGCTCAAAACAAGTCTGATTTTCAGATTTTCTTTTTTTGGGCCTTTTTCATATAATTAATTAGAGTTGGTCCAAAAACGCTCGATTTTTACGATAAAATTCCCCTCTGATTTGATTTTTTCCTTTTTTACTATCGAGAATTTTCTCGTTTTTCCGTTTTTCCTCCAATCGACTCTTTTCTAGGAATTTCTTCAAACTGAGCCTTGGGCTATCCTTGTTTACTCACTCCTCATCAATTAGGGGCTTTAGTTTTATCGAATCGGGTCATTTCTGTAATTTTCCCCAATTCAACCAAAATTCACTAAAAACCCTAATTCTCGATTTTCTTCTGAATTGACTTTTCCTTCAGTTTTTCTTCCAAGTAGCTTCTCCATTACCCGTAGTCAGTGCTTATCTTTGATTTGGAACCTTCAATTTCGACCAATTTGATCGTTTAAGCATTTTTCCCCAAATTTCCCGAACTAAGGTTTCCTTTCTACTGAAATTTCGTAACCCAACTCCCGAACTCCATATCTTTCAATGTAGACCTCGGATTATCAAAATTCTTTAACCATTTTTCAATTGAACTTCAAATCTTGATTTTGAAAGTGGGTTGACTTTTTTAGTAGTTGACTTTTTCAAGTTTGACTTTTATGTCTGCTTTCTTAAACTAAGTCACGGAGTATCACATGCAGGATAAGAAAAGTCTTTTTGCATTCTGAAACATCAGTTTAGGAAGATCTAATTTAATGGCCCGGACAAAATTAGGTGTCTACAATAATCGCAACACTCATTAGCATTATACCAACTCGGGTACGAAGGTTTAAGGGGTTCCGACTGTATTGGCGTCACAATGAGGTTTTGGACGAGTCGGGGTAACAGCTCAGCATAGGACATGGGAATTGGAGCCACTCGATTTCTTTCCTAGTTGTTTCTTGATTTCTTTTGATCATTTCCAAGGTTCTTTGGATGGTTCCCCGATCGAGGAGTAGGCACAAAGACGGGTGAATGGAAAGTGCTGTTCATGTGCGATTGGAGATTTGTAGGGTAAACTGGCTGAGAAAATGGTTCGTGAGGATACGGACTATGGGAAATGTTGTTCATATCTAGATAGTAAGGGTGGTATGCAGGATAAGGTTGGTACGGAACAAAGTTCTCCGGTAATCGATCTACAAGACTGATGGCTTGTGTTTCTCCACTTTCTTCCTTAGCTAACCTTCTTTCTTGGGAGCAGTAGTATCTCCCGTATCAATTTTCTCGCTTTTGAGCGTATTTTCAATCATCTCACCAGAAATAACCATATCCGTGAAATTTCTTGTGGCATTACCAACCAACCTGTCATAATACGATGTCGATAGTGTACCGATGAACAATACGATGTTTTCTTTCTCAGTGAGGGATGGTTGCACCTGTGCTGCCAGATCCCTCCATCGTTGGGCATATTCCTTGAAACTTTTAGTATGCTTATTTTCCATATTCTGCAGCGTTAACCTATCTGGTGCCATATTGGTCATGTGCTTATACTGAGTCTTGAAAGCTTTTGCCAGATCTTTCTAACAACGGATACGGCCCCGATCTAACTGATTGTACCATCTCGTAGCTGACCCTATTAGACTATCTTGGAAGCAGTGAATTAGTAATTTTTCATTGTTGGAGTGACCACCCATTTTCCAACAGAACATGGTAATGTGGGTCGATGGAGACTTCGATCCATCATATTTTTCAAATTCGGGGATCTTGAATTTTTGCTAAATCACCAAATCTAAGACCAATCTGAGTTCATTCGGATCCATATTCCCGAAAGTGTCCATTCTTTCCATGGCTTTGTGTCTCTCTTCCAACATATCATATTTCTGCCACAGCCTTGTGTCTTCCACTTGCTTTTCCACATGTTTCTTTCACTTCTCTTGTTCTATCGGATCATCTAGATTTGGAACAATAACCGGGACTGAAAGATAAACTCCCGAGTTCAAACCAATTGGCCTTGACCTTGTTGACTCATGGGAGCGGGCATGCCGAAGTAAGCATAAGGTTGTCCTTCAAATAGTTGATATCCCTTGCGGATATGCATCATGCGACATTTGAGTTTGGGGAGGAGCAAACCTTGGTAGGTAAATCGGATCTTCGTTGCTGTTTGCTTGAGGTCGAGGTTCTTCTCTTATGATTGACCCTTCAGCAACCCATTTCCATCAAGTCAATCTCGTCATCATTTCAATCATCTTGGCTAATTGCTCACGTGACTCCTCTTGAGATTTTGTTATCTGTTCCCGTGCTTCTTGCTGAGATCTGGCCAATTGTTCCTGTAATTCTCTCTGCACTCTTTTCATGGCTTTATCTGCGGAAGGGTATTGCATTAGCGTTGAGTGAATGGTCTTGGGTTTCTTGCTGACTTTCAAATCTTGTACCTTTTGACTAAGGGTGAACTTTTTTTAGAGTGTTCTTAAAGCCAAACAAAATCTTATCTACCTTCCAATTTATTGCATGTATGCTTACGAATGAATGCATGTATGTATGTAACACGATTTTAACATGATGCATGTAAAAAGAAATAGTATGAACATATTGTACAAAGAATTAAAGAATGAATTTTTATTGCAAACTATTTTACTTTCAGAATAAAATTTTCCTCAGAAATTGTTGGCTTTGGTTGAAAAATGAAAGTCTACTCTTAAAACAAAGGTTTTTGTTTGTTGTTTTTTTTTTTTTTTTTGAAGAGGCTTCAAAATGTATCGGGCACGAAAATGTCCCATTGGGGTAGTGGTCCGTGGGCACCTAGATGTACGTTCAATCTTACACACTCTGCAATTTGTAAAATGAAGTCAACGAGCAAGGAAGTTCCTTCATGTGTTCTTAACTTTGGTGTATCTAATGCAAATTCGGCATGGCTCTACCTAGGTTTGGCTTTGTAGGGTTCACTACATGCGTTTCGGTTGAATTCTAAAGTCCCCAAATTGCTCCCCACTGTCACTTGTGAAGGCTAGCAAGGCACCCCGATTTAAACGGGTTCAATTTGTTAGAGCATATTTCCCAGGCCTATACGGAGGTTATCACCTAATGAAAGCATAGGTACTTTAATACTCCGGAAGTGTTTCGTTAGCCTGTGCAGATTGTTAATCACGAAGGCGTAGTTTACTTTACTTCCACTTAAAAGGACGGAGCCTGGGTATAGAGCTCATGTTATGCAAATGCGGTGTAGTGTGTGAGAAGGAACAACCATACCTTTCACCACCTATTCTAAATACCCCAACAATTTATTAAAGCAAAAGTCAAATAACGTGAAGCATTAATTAACCGAAGAGCAATAATAATATACAACACTAAATAACCAGATAATGCTAATATGCATGAAAATGGACATCATTTTTTAAAACATTTTAATTTTTTCAAGAAATCCTCTTTATTTAGAAAAAAAATGGGAACTATAATTAAATACCAAGTAAAACCAACCAATCAAGACTTTAGATAACACGTGATCAATTTTAGGCCTGACTCTCTGGATCCCAAGTGGAGTCGCCAAGCTATCATAACTGTTTTTTCCACCATCAGACAGATGATTTTAAAAAAAAATGGAGTCGCCATCAATATTTTTTGTTTAGGTGTGATTGGCCAACTATTAAAAATTGATTTTTATAAAATATTTAAAATTAATTAAAACATTGTAAGAAGACCAATTTTGAAGTCTGCGTTTTAATCCAGAGAGAAAACAAAAACGGGTTCGGGAGTCAGTTACGTGCGGTGAAGGATTAGCACCCCCACAATGACCACATAAAACAGTACCTTATTGATCACGTGTTATCCTAAGTCTCGGTAAACTTTGGTTTTAGGTTCGGCATTTAAATTTAATTCCCTTTTAAAATTAATCATGTTATTTGAGAATGACCCTAAATTTATTAATGCAAAATTTTTTCATATTCCCCGGCAGACCCGGCAAAACATGAAAATTTTTATTTATTTTGGAATTCTCTGAATCACCCTCGTTTAGAAAAAGGATGTTCCGTTGTTAATGATAATTGATGATATTCTCCCGGGCAAACCCAGCAGAGAACTCATGAACTATTTTAACTCTGGCATAACCTTGTTTTATTAAAAAATATTAGTTTTTATGCATCTAAAATCACTTGAAAATGATCATGTTATTTCTGTAAAAATAAACTATCTTTTATTTCTTACTTATGAAAGTGAATGTGGATCTTTTATTGAAAATACTCGTTAAATACTCCCAATACTTTTGGTGATATTTTAACAAAATTTTCTCACCTCAAGGTATCTTAAGAATCACTACTATGACATCTTTCGAATTCCATCGTCGGCACTTCACATTCACTTTTACTTCTTGCATGAATGCACATAATGTAGACAATTAAATGCGATGCATATGGATTTAATTTCCTTTAAAATTTATTCTTTTTTTTAAAAAAAAAAAAACTTCTAATGACTATTCTTATAAAAAAAAAAGTATTTATGTAGAAATAATTTTTGAAATGCCCTAATATTTTTGGTAATATTGTGCCAATTATTTTTACTCGGGATACTTTAAATAATAGTCGATACTTTCAACTTTTCCCTAAAAATCCCTTTTAAAAGATTTTCTTAAAATATTCACATTTATTCATCCCTAATTTATTTTATTTTATTTATTATTTCTTAAAGAAACGAAATCATAATTGAGAATTCATGCATTTAGTTATTTTTTTTTTTGAAATATTGGTTTCCTTAGAAAGCACATATTTTTTTTATAATAAATCCTAGCATGCATAGATTGAAAAATAAATAAAACTAATGTGTTTATGAAATAAAATAAAACTAAATTAAATAAATAAATTTACAAATGAGAACCAATACCCACTAAGCTTTAGATTCAGCCCAAGAATCTGGTGAAAATTGAGCCCACGGTTGACTGGATTTGAAGGCCTCCACGAATCGGGCTTGGGCTTGCTGGGCTAGCCTTTCTCTTTTTTCTTTTCTTTTTTCTTTTTCTTTTCTTTTCTTTTTCTTTTCTTTTCTTTTTTCTTCCTTTTCTATTCTTTTTCCTTTTCCTTTTCCTTTTTCTTTTCTTTTTTTTTTCTTTTTTTCTTTTTTCTTCCTTTTCTTTTCTTTTTCCTTTTTCTTTTTTTTCCTGGCCTTCAGCACTGGGTCAAGAATGCGGACCCCGAGTCAGAATCGGGCCCGCATGTGGACCCTTCCTGAGGTTAAATGGTGCCATTTTGGCACCCTATTTAAACCCAAAATTCTTTTTTTATTTCATTTCCTCTTTTTTCCCTCTCTCTCTCTCTACCTCTTTATTTCTCTCCCCTCTCTCTAGAAGCTGCATAGAAACAGGCAGCCCAAAACCCAGATCCTGACGACGGTTGGCCTCATCGACCGTCGTGCGCCGCCATCCATCGCCGTTGGTCGCCGATGAAATTCTTCCAAAATTTCACCGAAGATCCCTTTTTCTCTCCTCTTTATGTCTACCGGCTTAGATTTCTCCAAAAACAACCCAAAAGTCCTAGATCTACTTCCAAAGGTTCGGCTTGTTCTCTCCCAGATCTCCCAAATCAGTCGTTGGATCGGCCTCTAAATCGAACCCGAGCCTCCTCACCATTAGACTCTCCAAGGAAAGACCCCGAACTGCCCAGATCCAAAGAACTCGAGACTCCCCAAAATGTTTTTTTTCTTGGTTGATGGTTGGTATATTTTTCTGTTTTGTTTGTGGTTTGCTGTTGATGGTTGATGTTCTGGTCAGGGGTGAGAGCCGAGAGAGCTTTCGATTTTTGTGGTGGGTTTTTATGGTTGTGGTTTCAAGGGTAGTTTGGGGTGGCTAGCACTACAAGAGGACGTTAAATTAGCGAAGGAATAATTACCGATAGAAATATTCCGTCGGTCAATCAATTTTTCAGCGACGAAAAGTAAAACCTTATCGACGAATTTCGTGGGTAATGTTTTTTCGTATTACTGATGGATTATTTGATAATTACCAACGGAAGTAATATATTACCAATGGAGTATTAGCGACGGAATAATTTCGTCGGTGATTTTCAGTGGTAAAACATTGGCGCGAATGGCCTAGATTCCTGCCGAAATATCACCGACGAAAATTTCGTCGATAATAAAAGAGCACGGATTTTTATATTTGGTTATAAATTTTTATTTATTAACAAATTAATTAAAAAATAATAATAAAATTGAACGGTCAAAAACTATTACCAACGGAATATCCGTCGATAATATGACTCTTCCGTCGATGATATATTTTTCAGTCGGTAATACATTACTGATGGAACATTTATATCACCGACGGAATTTGAATATTACCGATGAAATATTCGGTTGGTAATACTATTTCACGGAATCTTATGTACAATAAATGCAAATTTCAAATCTGAATGTTCAAAAGTTTTACCGATAGAATATCCGTTGGTGAAAAACTTTCAGTCGGTGATAATTCACCGACGGATGAGGAATTTATCGACAGAATTTTCGTCGTTAATACATTACCACCGACGGATGTAATTTGAATTCCCGCCCAAAGTTTTACCGACGGAATTTTCGTCGGTGATAATCCAATTCCGTTAGTGATAGTCTCGGGTATAAATAGACCACAAGAATTCTTCTTCCTTATTTTTTTTCTTTCTCTGATTCTTTGATTCTCTTTTTCCCCTATTGTCCGACCGTCCGTGCCGGTCGACCGACCGTCCCCGCCATCTGACCATCCGCGCGCCCAGCTGTCCAACCAATATAATTCAGGTTTGATTAAAGTCTACAAGATTTTTGTATATTTATTTAAATATTTTAATTAATAAAATAATTGTTATATAATTATATAAATTTTGTAGTTGTGTTGATAATTTTAGATAATTTTAGATGTATTGATTACAATGTGACATCAATTTTAGATGTGTTGATAATTTTAGATGTGACATCAATTTTAGATGTGTTAATAATTTTAGATGTGTTGATAATTGTGTTGATCATTTTAGATGTGTTGATAATTTGTGACATCAATTTTAGATGTGTTGATAATTGTGTTGATAATTATATAAATTGATGTTTAATTAATTTGTGACATCAATTCAATAAGTCATTTTATACAAAATTGGTAAATTTGTGACATCAATTCAATAAGTAATTGGTAAATTTTTTCAAAGTAAACATTTTATAAAAAAATAATAATACATCAATAAATAATTATATAAATTTTATTTATTATATTGATTGAATAAAAAAACATTAGATAACTTTTCAATTAAAAAGTAAACTAAAAAATAAAAAATGAGAGAGTTAACAAAAATAAATGATAATAAAAAAAGTAAATAATAAATTAATAGAAAAAGAGTAAAAATGAAGAAAAAATGACAATTGCTTAACTGCATGAGGTGCTATAGAATTCGAAGTGAACCTTAGCATAAAAAACATTAGATATTATATTAAATTGTATAATATGTTATTGTGATTTATTTATCGTTATTGTTCATTGTGATTTTTTTTTATTGTGTTATTCTGTTTATTTATTAATAAATTTAATATTAATTTATTAATAAATTTAATATTTTTTATTTTACAGATAAAATGCGAGGAACAGGGCGTAAAACTACTGGAAAGAAGAAACAGAGTTCTATATGGGATGCGTTTCGACCATCTGGAGGATCATCCTCGGGGCATGGTATACCAGAGGTGCCATCTGCGTCTTCTCCCTCCTTACGGCCTCCACCGAGACAGTTCCCACCTTATTTGACTCTATCGCCACATACTCCATCTGCAGTACCTCCATCGCCCCTGCATCCCTCTACACTACCTCCGTCTATAGTGGATCCGTCCATATTGCCTCCCTCTATAGTGGCACCGTCCACATCAACTCCCGCTCCACTGCCACGGCTGACATTTACTCCGACGACTCAAGCAGCTCCCACGTTACAGGCGTCTACGTCACCGCTGGATGAAATTTCACAGTATTTACTTAATGAGCCAGCACTGACGTATTTCGTGGATGATGGCACGGGGAAGCAGACAAAGGTACCTGCATCACATCCTACACCGTCTACCGGTACTGCCACTAAGCAGAGGAAACGAGGTAGAGGTCGGACAAAAGGATTACCGACACCTAGTAATCCGGATGACAGGTTTCGACTGTCAATTCTTCAAAACACGTAAGTTAATCATATTTCGATAATTTAATTATTTGAGTAAAATAAACTATTGTCCACTAACACGTATCCTTGATTTTAGGACTTTTACAGAGAGTTGTGTAAAATCGACCATTGCCTCCATCATCAGACAACACTATAACAGACCATGGCCTACTTGGTCGATGATACATGTTGATGTGAAACTGTCTATGTGGACTATATTTGAGGTATGATTTGGTTAAAAGTCAAATAATAATTTAATTATGTTTAATACTATATATTAATTCATAATGTCCTATTGTAGAGAAAATGCCAGTGGCCTCCCGAGCAGACACAATTGGTTAGGAAATTATGGAGGCCACGAGCAAGGATCGATTCAAGGACATGATTAATTTTGAGAGGGACAATGCTATATCCTTCTTTCAAACGAATCGAATAGAAGACTGCAAGGGTTACAGGTGTGATTGGATAGCAGTCGATATTTGGGATCAACTAATTGATAGCGTCTGGAGTACCGACGCTTGGAAAAATAGGTCCCAAAAGGCTTCAAGTAATAGGAACACGGAGAAAAATGGCAGCATTACAAAGCACACTGGTGGATTAGTTCCTTTTCTAGTTACCCTTGAAAGGATGGTAAGATTATTTTTTGTTTTGCAGTTTATTATTTCAAAGTTTTATCGACTTAACTCAAAAATTTTATTAGTTTAACATAATTTTCTCTCTTCTTTTAATTTGTAGTCATAAGTGTTGCAGCGCAACGTGACTTTCCTGGAGCTGTTTAACAAAATCCATAAACATGCAAAGGGTCAGGGTGATTACGTAGACAACAAGTCTAAAGCTATAAGTATTTAACTTTATAAATATTTTATATATTACATTAATATATTATACCAGATCTTTGTGTTTATGTATGTGTTCATTACAATGTCACATATTAATTGTTTATATATTTAAATATTTGTGATTATAGGAAAATTATACTGCTTCGTTGCAGCAAAAATATGGGGACGATACGTCTTCATATCCTGATTTTGACCCTCAGTCCTGGTCTAATGCTATCGGGGACATTGAGACTACACAGACGCGTGTTTATGGGTTTGGAACGAGACCGCAAAGAGGGCAAATTTTTTATCGACCCGGCAGTCACCAAAGTTCAGATATAGCCAGTTACGCTCCATGTGGTCCTAGTACTACACAGCAGCTGACAGCAGTGCCGTCTGAGGACTATCATGCATTGAGGTCCGATGTCTCGCAAATCCAGACCTTAATCGTGAGACTTGAGAATATTGTGACGAGCTGGAATACGATAATCACACCTTTACTGCAGTCACAGATAGTAGCTGCATTAGGTGGGATCGAAACTCAGGTTGTCGGACTCAGTGCTATCTTAGGCATGGGTGTTGGATCGAGTGCTGCTGGAGTCGGTACTTGACCGGGTGCTGCCGGAGTCGGTGCTACTGGAGGCATGCTGCTGGACTAGAATTGAGTGTTGCCGGTGTTGGAGTCGGTGCTGTAGGAGGTGATGCCGGAGTCGAAGGCATGGGTACTGTCGGAGGTGATGCCGGAGGCAATGCCGAGGTACACAGTGAAGCCGATGACAGTAGTACCTCGTGATGAGTTTTTTTTATTATATTCGAGAGATACATTTGAATATTTTTTTATTTATATTTTTACGGATTTCATTTTATTTTTTAACCTTTGATAATATAACTTTTTCATTCCTTTTTTAATAATTTTTATTTTTATTTTTATTTTTATTTTTGTTTTTATTTTAAATTTTATTTTTTTGTTCCAAAAAATTAATTATCGATGGAATAATCCGTCGGTAATGCACATTTACCGACGGAACATTTCGTCGGTAATTCAACATTACTGACCAAATTCATCCGTCGATAAATTAATAACCGATGGAACTATTCCGTTGGTGATAAAATAATACCGACGAAAACTTCCGTCTGTAAAATTCCATCGATAAAGTCAAACAATACATAAGAAATATTCCGTCGGTAAAAGTCCGTTGGCAAAGTTTCTTTACCGACAGATTTTTCTTTACCGACTAAATTAGTATCACTGACTTAAGTATCAACGACGGATATCTCCAACGGAATATTCCGTCGGTAAAACACATCACCGACGGAAAATAGATATTTACCAACAGATTATTCTGTCGATAAAAGTCCGTCCTCTTGTAGTGTAGGGAAGATGGCATGTTGTTGCAGGGGTCAGGGTGTGGCGTATGGGTTGCTGCCTAGGCTGGGGGTTGAGTGTTGGGAGAAAGTGGCGTGCTGCAGGTGGTGGCAGTAGGTTGCTGGCTAGGCTGGGGGTTGAGTGTTCTGGCAGAGGCTAGGGTGGTGGTAGCTGGCTGTCTAGGCAGGTGGGGGGCTCTGGTTGCAGAGGTAGGGGGTGCCGTTGTGTCTCCTGCCAGGCAATGGCAAGGGTGGCGTGGGCTATGCAAGCAGCCTAGCATACAGACGGCCATGCTCGGGTAGGCTTGCTGGGTGTTTGACTATCAGATGGCCTGCTGCCTGGCAGGCCCAAACTGGGGTGTGGGGAATGGGCCGGGCAGGCCTGTTGGGCCTGCGGGTTGGGTCTGCTGGGTCAGGCCTCCTTGGCAAGCCTGTGTTCATGGCCACTTGGGTTTCTAGGCCCAACAACAATTTTAACAAAATTTGGGCTCTTTTGGGCCCAAGGACTGGATGGCTTGCTAGGTAGGTCCAATCTTGATGTTGAAGATGTGATTGGGTTTGGACCTCTAGGCCCACAAAATTAAAAACTCAAAATAAAAATTAAATTAAGAAAAAATACGAAGAAGAAATTAAAACAAAGCTCTAAAACCCGAATGACAAAACCAAACCGAATACAGACCAAAATTAATCAAAATTTGAACCAAGCTCGAAACTTGAATTTCTTTCAAATAATTTGACGTGACCAGTTCATACAAAGATAACGGATTTGGATTTCAACTGATTTGTTTTCGAAATTCTCAAAAATGATTCGGGTCTCTTCTGAGTACGTCCAGACAAAATTACGTTGCTATAATAGTGATAACTCGTATAATTATATAGTTTTTAGTTATGTTTTATTATTGTTTTGTGTCAAATACGAGTTATTATTGTTTAGTCTAATTGTGTTTATGATCTTTTATATTTTTATGTAATTTGGTGTTTTTCACAAGTTTCTTTGAGTGATTTCAGATTACTAGAATTAAGGGCAAATCCAGTTCAGTTCCAGTTCCGACACATTTTGCCATATCAGCTATATCTGGAGTTTCACTGAAGCAATAAGGCTGAAATTTGTAGCCGTGCAAAGCTAAGAGGCATATCTATCTTTTTCATGTTTTATACTTCTTGAAACGGAGTCGTTTTCCCTAGCGAAATCGACCATCAAGTTGGCTGATGTGCAATGACGTCTGTGCTGACCTGTTTTCGTATTTTGCCCATATCTGCTTATCCACATCAGCAAATGAGCTGATTCCAATGGCTATGGATCCGTAACTGATACGGGAACCTTTGTCTAGAAGATCATATGATCCGATCAGGCCTCTAATATTGACGAAATCGACCATCAAGTTGGCTGATGTGCAATGACGTCTGTGCTGACATGTTTTTGTATTTTGCCCATATCTGCTTATCCACATCAGAAAATGAGCTGATTCCAACGGCTATGGATCCGTAACTGATAGGGGAACCTTTTTCTAGAAGACCATGTGATCAGATCAGGCCTCCAACATTGACGAAATCGACCATCAAGTTGGCTGATCAAAATTGTCATACAATATGACGAAAATTGTTAGAAAAATTCACCCACCTATTATACCTACCTTTGAAATTTGTAAAGCTTGTCTCTTGTCATTTAGCCTTCCAAAATGTGTATAAATAGAGGGCCTTGGATGATTGTAGAGGATCATATTGTACATAGGTAGGATATTAGCCATTTTAATAAAATTCTCTAAGTTTTCTTCTTCTTTCTTTTCTCTAGTTTTCTTTCTTTTCTCTAGTTTTCTTTTTCTTTAGAGAGAGCAAGAGGTTGGATAATTAATATTCTTCCTCTTCTTCTTTCTTTCTTTTGTTTTCTTCTTATATTTTCTTTAATTTTATGTTTATGTTTACAATGCCTATGCTAGGCTAAACTTCTATTTGGTTAAGGGTGATTTCAAAGCCCTAGACATGTTTTATGATTGATTTTCAGATTCTATCTATCATTAATTTTCTATCAAAGTTGCTTATGTTCTTCTACAAGAATTGTTCATGATGTTGTCTTGATTTATTTAGGTGTACAACTAGATAGATCTTGATAATTATCTATTGCTAGTTTAGGAGTCTTGATCCGTGTAATTGTCTTGATTTCCTATTCATAAGTGGCAATTTGTGATTAATGATTATGGTCAAGTTTTCAATAATTGCAAAGTGGAACATAACCTAAGTTGAACAATCCGAGCTTATGTGTTTGTTGCTTAGATCAACCTATCTTTCTCATCATAAAGCTGCCATTAAATTGAATTTAGAGAGCTTATTCTAGGTTGTTTAATGGTTAGAGATTAAATAGAGAGCTTGTTCTATTTAACGACAAACTAAGGAAAGATTGGGGTAACAGAGCTTGTTGTTATCTACGGTTGTTAACTTTGATAGTTGGTTGATATTGATAGATCTGAAATTGATTCTTAATGATGTCTAGTGGTGGAGAATGAAACCTTAACCATATTTTTCATATTTGATTCTTCTTACTTACTTGTTTTCTTACTTTTAGTTTGCTTATTTTTTATATTTATTTTTATTGGCTGGTTATACCGCCTAATTTAGTATATATATTTTTATTGGCTGGTTATACCGCCTAATTTAGTATATATATTTTTATTGGCTGGTTATACCGCCTTGCATCTTATTCTTATTATTTACTTTAGTTTAAATCTGGCTTCAAAAACCCCTTTTCTTTTATTGTTTTCTTTGAACGTAAGTTATAAACTATTAACTTATAAACTAAAACCCAATCCCTGAGGACTCGACCCTTGCTAAGTACTATACTTACAATTGATCTTTTTAGTGCAAGGTTAAATAAGATACACTCTTTTGGGTGCATCAAGTTTTTGGCGCCGTTGCCGGGGATTGTTTTCTTTAGTTTATTTGTTACTTGGTTTATTCTTATTTTCAGTTCTAATGAGTTTTATTTTCTTGTACATACGGTTTTTTCTGATCAAATTTTGAAAAAAAAAAAAAAAAAAAAAAAAAAAAACGATGGAATTGAGCAATCTAACACTTGAA
This sequence comes from Fremontodendron californicum, assembly GCA_030761205.1. Classification (NCBI taxonomy): domain Eukaryota; kingdom Viridiplantae; phylum Streptophyta; class Magnoliopsida; order Malvales; family Malvaceae; genus Fremontodendron; species Fremontodendron californicum. Next base: position 31,197,344 of record JAULJL010000003.1, read on the forward strand.
GAGTTGGTGGCATACATGAACATGGAGAATCAACAAGCCAATCTCACCTTCCCAACAATTGGCCATGGGAGGATGTCAAGGCCATCAAGTGTTCCAAGACCAACAGTATGATCATTACTCAAACACTTACCATGAGGGATGGTGGGATCATACTAATTATGGCTACTCGAAAAATTACCAAGAAGTAGATCCTTATGCCAATTACACTCATCCATCTAGCTTCAATCAATCATGGTCCCAAGAACCAGATCTTTTTCAACCACCACATATGACTCAAAACTCAGGTACTTCTTTAGAAGATCTTGTCTATTCTGTTGTTACTGATACATTGCAATTTCAACAGGAAACAAGGGCAAGCATCAAGAGTTTGGAAAAGCAAATGAGCCAATTGGCTAGTAGTATGGTGGTATGGGTAGCACAAAGATCTGAAGAACTCTCTGCCCAAACAATGATTAACCCAAAGGAGAATACTACTATTGTGACCTTGAGGAATGATGAACAAGATGAGGATGAGACAGAATTAGAGATGGATTCTATTCTTGAGGATAATGAAGCCACAAATACAAATAAGAGTATTTCGGCACCTGAGGTAACGTTTGAGATTCCAATTTTTACTAATGTTTCTTCTCCACCTTTTCCTAGTAGATTCGCAAAGTTCAAGGAGGATGAACATGAACAAGACACGCTGGAAACCTTAAACAGTTTGTTTGTGGATGTCATTCAACAAGTACCAAAAGATGCACCATTCCTCGATGAGATATGCACCACCAAGGATGATGGAATAATACTTGTAATGGAGAATGCATCCACTGTTGTGCAAAGAAAGCTTCCTCTCAAACGCATAAATTTGGGAAATTTCATGTATGAGCCTGACAAGCCTAAAAAGCCAAGAAAGGGTGTTGGTTAGATTCAAAACACTAACTCAAGTGTTAATTGGGAAGGCAACCCAATTAAAGAAGAAATTGCCAACCTTCCATATTCAGATTTGCTTTCTCTTTCTTTTCCTTTTTCTTTTCTTTTATTATTTTTATTTTTATTTTTATTGTTTTTATTTTTATTTTTTATGTTTACTTGTTAATTTTTGTTTAGTATTTTAGGATTATTTAGGTTGCATGAGTTTGTTTTGTTTTGAGTCTTAGTTGTTCCTATTCTTATGTTATTAGTTCTTTTCTCTTACACATGATTCTTTCATTTGGGTTAATAGACTTACATTGAGGACAATGTAAGAATTAAGTGTGGGGGGGAATGATTTAGGATTTCTTTTATTTTTGTCTACTATTTTTTTTTATGAGTTTTTATTATTATTCTTATTTTTTAGTGTGTTTTAGTTCCTTTTTAATACAATGATGAGATATGAATTGCATAAGTCTAAAACATATTTATTAGTGAGAAGATTTTCATGAGAATTGAGCTTGATGTCAACCTTTTTATGAGCCAATGTTAATATGATATGTTGATTGAGAAAGAAGCATGTTTAGACTTAATCTGACTTGTATAATCATTCTTGTGAGTTTTTGAGCCTAAAATGATTGATGCATTATACAAATCAATCTAATTTCTTTCTTGAGTGCTCTTATGATTACATGATTCTCTAGAACTTGCTTTAAATCGTTTGAGACTATATTGATACATGTGACAACATGAATATGATAGAGGCATTAGGATTATAACCAGGGCCAAACAGCCATCCCTTATTGATGTTCCAAGAGAACACACCCTTAGTGAACCAATTTGAGCCTACATTGAATAAGCTATCTCTTTGGTAACCATAACTTGTCCCTAACCTAAATATACTTATATCTTTACCTTTGTTCCAAAGATGAATTAGCATGTTTTGAGACAAGTTGCAAAGACAAGGGATATTTTTAGTTAAAAATTTGGGTTAGAAACAAGAAATAAGTGTGGGGGGGAAAGAAAAGAAAAGTCAAGAGAAAAAGAAATGAAAAACTGGCAAATGCATTCCTATGTAAAAAAAAAAATATATATGAATCATCTCTTGAATTTGTGGAAAAAGAAAAAGATGTTACAAAGTCGTTTAGAATGAAGAAAAGGCCCAACATAAATATCCGGCCTAGGTGACTATGTACTTGTAAAGAGTTTTGAGAAGTTTCTTTGTATGATCTTTTTTATGTCTCTAAACTTTATGAACTCTTTGGAACCTTTGTGATATCTTTATCCTTTTGTTCTTCAACCACATTACAAACCCCTTGGCCCCATTACAACCTTGATTAAAGACCTCTTGATTCATGAAGTTGTATGATCTAAATAGTGGAGAATAGGTGGACAAGCAAGAATATGGTAGAACTGTTTTCATGAGATTGATTGAGTGTAAACACTTCACCACTACTTTAAAGAGTGAAAATCATGAGGGTATCCCATGTGAGAAGTTGAGATTAAATTTGAACATGCAATATTTTGATTGAGATATGTTATGCTAATATTGGCTTAACTCAAACAATTTACATTCAAGCATGATTTTTTGTGAAATTCTTTAAGCTATTGATTAGTTTATAAGACTTGTTCAAATATTGTATCTAATTTGTATTGAAAGGATTAGGAGTAAATATTTTTAGTATATGCAGTTTATTTATATTTTAGTTTTTCAATGTTTGTGGGTATCGTTCTAGTAAACCCTCACGAGACTAAACTCGTCCACTAGGGACACCTAGGGGTTTAAAGGCTTGTGTCACATGCTAAGTGCCACCGTGATTTCCTACGAAAGTGGATTAGATTAGATTTTCTTATTTTATTTTTATTGAGTCGTTGCTAGGGACTAGCAACAATCTAAGTGTGGGGGTGTGATAACTCGTATAATTATATAGTTTTTAGTTATGTTTTATTATTGTTTTGTGTCAAATACGAGTTATTATTGTTTAGTCTAATTGTGTTTATGATCTTTTATATTTTTATGTAATTTGGTGTTTTTCACAAGTTTCTTTGAGTGATTTCAGATTACTAGAATTAAGGGCAAATCCAGTTCAGTTCCAGTTCCGACACATTTTGCCATATCAGCTATATCTGGAGTTTCACTGAAGCAATAAGGCTGAAATTTGTAGCCGTGCAAAGCTAAGAGGCATATCTATCTTTTTCATGTTTTATACTTCTTGAAACGGAGTCGTTTTCCCTAGCGAAATCGACCATCAAGTTGGCTGATGTGCAATGACGTCTGTGCTGACCTGTTTTCGTATTTTGCCCATATCTGCTTATCCACATCAGCAAATGAGCTGATTCCAATGGCTATGGATCCGTAACTGATACGGGAACCTTTGTCTAGAAGATCATATGATCAGATCAGGCCTCTAATATTGACGAAATCGACCATCAAGTTGGCTGATGTGCAATGACGTCTGTGCTGACATGTTTTTGTATTTTGCCCATATCTGCTTATCCACATCAGCAAATGAGCTGATTCCAACGGCTATGGATCCGTAACTGATAGGGGAACCTTTTTCTAGAAGACCATGTGATCAGATCAGGCCTCCAACATTGACGAAATCGACCATCAAGTTGGCTGATCAAAATTGTCATACAATATGACGAAAATTGTTAGAAAAATTCACCCACCTATTATACCTACCTTTGAAATTTGTAAAGCTTGTCTCTTGTCATTTAGCCTTCCAAAATGTGTATAAATAGAGGGCCTTGGATGATTGTAGAGGATCATATTGTACATAGGTAGGATATTAGCCATTTTAATAAAATTTTCTAAGTTTTCTTCTTCTTTCTTTTCTCTAGTTTTCTTTCTTTTCTCTAGTTTTCTTTTTCTTTAGAGAGAGCAAGAGGTTGGATAATTAATATTCTTCCTCTTCTTCTTTCTTTCTTTTGTTTTCTTCTTATATTTTCTTTAATTTTATGTTTATGTTTACAATGCCTATGCTAGGCTAAACTTCTATTTGGTTAAGGGTGATTTCAAAGCCCTAGACATGTTTTATGATTGATTTTCAGATTCTATCTATCATTAATTTTCTATCAAAGTTGCTTATGTTCTTCTACAAGAATTGTTCATGATGTTGTCTTGATTTATTTAGGTGTACAACTAGATAGATCTTGATAATTATCTATTGCTAGTTTAGGAGTCTTGATCCGTGTAATTGTCTTGATTTCCTATTCATAAGTGGCAATTTGTGATTAATGATTATGGTCAAGTTTTCAATAATTGCAAAGTGGAACATAACCTAAGTTGAACAATCCGAGCTTATGTGTTTGTTGCTTAGATCAACCTATCTTTCTCATCATAAAGCTGCCATTAAATTGAATTTAGAGAGCTTATTCTAGGTTGTTTAATGGTTAGAGATTAAATAGAGAGCTTGTTCTATTTAACGACAAACTAAGGAAAGATTGGGGTAACAGAGCTTGTTGTTATCTACGGTTGTTAACTTTGATAGTTGGTTGATATTGATAGATCTGAAATTGATTCTTAATGATGTCTAGTGGTGGAGAATGAAACCTTAACCATATTTTTCATATTTGATTCTTCTTACTTACTTGTTTTCTTACTTTTAGTTTGCTTATTTTTTATATTTATTTTTATTGGCTGGTTATACCGCCTAATTTAGTATATATATTTTTATTGGCTGGTTATACCGCCTAATTTAGTATATATATTTTTATTGGCTGGTTATACCGCCTTGCATCTTATTCTTATTATTTACTTTAGTTTAAATCTGGCTTCAAAAACCCCTTTTCTTTTATTGTTTTCTTTGAACGTAAGTTATAAACTATTAACTTATAAACTAAAACCCAATCCCTGAGGACTCGACCCTTGCTAACTACTATACTTACAATTGATCTTTTTAGTGCAAGGTTAAATAAGATACACTCTTTTGGGTGCATCAAATAGTATGTACAAAAAATAGTATTAGCTAAGAAGTAGCTTTTGCTATTCATTATTCAAATAGCATCAGTGATCACATGAATTGGTCTAAAATGGGGTAAAAAATTTATTTAGCATATTTCATCTTAGCTAATATGTCGCAACCTAAAAAATAACAAGTCTCGTCGCAAGACTTTATTATTCGTTAAGCGTGACATTAAAAAAATCGAAGAAAAGTCGACTTAATTCCTCTTGAAAAATGAAGATTTTGAAAATGACCTTGAAAAAGACATGGAGTCGCTACCAATCTTTTTTAGCTAGGTGTGATCGGCCACCTATTAAAACCGGTTTTATAAAATATTTTAAAATTAATTAAAACATTTTTAAAACCAATTTCAAGTCTGCATTTTAAACCAGAGAAATCAAAGAAGCGGGTTCGGGACTCGGTTACGTGTGGGGAAGGATTAGCACCCCCAAAACTCCCGTATAAAAAGGTACCTTATTAATCATGTATTATCTCAAGTCTCGGTAAAAAGTTGGTTTTAAATTTAGTATTTCAAGTTAATTCCCAATTTAAAGAAAAATAATTCCATTTTTAATTGAAAATGATCCGGAATTTGTAAATTCAAAATTTTCCTATATTCCCCAACAAACGTGGCAAAATATAGAAATTTTTATTAGTTTGAAAAACTTTTTAAATCATTCTCATTTTAAAGAAGATATTCCGTTATTAATGATAATTGATGATATCCTCCCTAGCAAATCCGGCAGAGAACTCATGAATTATTTTAACTCGGGAATATCTTTATTTTATTGAAAATCATTACCTTTTTGAAAACATTTTTAAAAACTATGAGTATGAATATGTATGACATAAATAAAATGACATAGCAAAGTCTAAATAATTTAATGCAACCTAAATGATATGATATAATTTAAATGGCTTAGCATATTCTAAATGAAAGGCAATATCCTAAGTTATATGATATATTCTAAATGAAATGAAATGACCTAGGTAACATGATATATTCTATATGAAATGTAATATCCTAAGTCATATGATATATTCTAAATGAAATAAAATATCCTAAGTGACATAATATATTCTAAATGAAATGAAATGGCTCTAGGTAACATAATATATTCTACATGAAATGAAATGACCTAGATAACATAATATATTCTATATGAAATGAAATGAAATTATTTAAATGACATGGCAAATATAAATGATATGGCATATAATCTAAATGATATGAAATGTAAAATAATGCTATCATATAATATGCATGAAAATAAAAATAAAAATAATAATGCATGAATATAGCATATGCTAAATAATATGACAAAAATAACTAAATAAAAAGCATAGGATATCATGAAATATTCAAAACCATATAACAAATAATATAATATCAAAAATTTAAATCAAAGATAATAACACCATCATGAAAATTAAACATAGCTAAAATTACATATTATAATATGCATGAATATGGAAAATGCAATGCATGATAATGTATTTTTTTCCTTTAATTAAGGAAATCCGTATACCTAAAAAGATATCCGGCTACCTTAGGAAAATATATCAAATTAAATATTCTAAAATCAAAATACTTTGTGATTGTTTGAAAACAATTTTGAAAAGCTTAGATTCAAAATAAAAACTTAGCTAAACCCTTTTTAAAAGGCTCTAATTTTTTAAGTTTAAAAATCCCGGACTTGACCACCCTTAACTCGAGACTTAAAAAATCATTTTTAGAGTTTAAAAAGGCTTAGAAATTGACCTAATTCAGTAGCTAAACTTCCTAATCAGCCCCCTCTAAGTAACTTAACCAAAACAGAAAAATGATTTTCCTTCAAATTCAATTCTGACTCCACTGTCCAGTTTTAAAGCACGATTTTTTATCCTATTTTTAAAAATTCGAAAAAATCTAAAAACAATACTGGAGACTCAAAACATGTAAAACTACACGGAAACAAATATTCTTAATTTTTTGATTAAAGATGACTGCCCAGAAAAATCGGGAAAGTACGAGTACTGGGTGAAAAAACTGTTTTGCCAAAACACATTCTTTTGCCTTTGATAAAATCATTTAAAAATCAAAGTAAAAATATTAAAGACTCTCTAAATAACTCACAAACAGTAGCGCTAACACTTTTGAAAAGTTAGGCAAAAATTGGCTAAGTAAAAAAAATCACAAAGGTAGAATAATCAATTTGACAACTCTTTAATTTTCCACAAGTATGCTCAAGAGAGCATGACTTTGAACCATTGATTGGCCTAAGTCATAAGTCAAGTGGCAAGGACATGAAATGCATGAAAAATACAACAAATATGATGCATGAAATGCATGATTTAAAACCTAAATGACATGAAAAATGCATGGCATCAATAAAATGACCTAGATCTAAATGAACTTGCATGGCATTTAATGCAACCTATGTCAGTTGGTTCATTAGCTTTAACTCTAGGTTTGAGTTCTTCCTTGAGACCACTCACAAAGCTGGAAATAAAATAAGTTTCAGTGAGATTAGGATTAAACTAAAGCATATATGGTTTAAGCTCCTCGAACTTCTCTTGGTACTCATCAATGGTTCCCTTTTGATTGAGCTTATTAAACTCTTCAATCACATCAACATAGGTTCTGTCACAAAACCTTTGACACAAATCCACAGCAAATTCAGGCCATAGCACACCAGGTTTTTGCATGACATACCCATCAAACCACGTTTGAACCTTCCCTGTCAGATACATAGCTGCTAACTCCAGTTTTTTGGTGACCAGCTATAGCAAAAATTACGAAATACTTCTGGCATTTTTTAATCCATCCCCTAGGATTACTACCATCAAACATGGCTAGTACTATCTTAGGTCTTGGAGAAAAAGCATTCATGCTATTGAAAGAATTATTTCCAGCAGTAAATTCACCATTCTTCAAGTGTAATGACTATGACATTGGAGAACTATTATCTAAGTGGTTATTAGACAATATTCCAGGTTCATTGCTCTTCAAAATATGTTTTCCCTGATCATTAATAACAGTTACCTCCACTATTTTCTTGCCTTCAGCTTTGGATCTGGATACTGGTGTGAGATGAGAGCTGGATGCATTGATGACTCCACCAGATTCATACTGGCTCTGCACCTCCCCTTTCTGAGTTAGCAACTCCAACATCTTCCCAATATAGCATTGGTTCTCTGCAAGCTTAGCTTCAATGCTTTGTTTCTGCTCTTCCCGCCATCGAGGCACCGTGTTGTTTGAAACCTTGATGGCTTCCAACTGCGATTGCAAGGCCTGCACCTGTTCTTGCAAGGTATTGATGCGAGTACCTTCTGCCATGGTGTTTTGGAACTTATGTTTCCCCAGTTTTGCGTGGTTGAATACTAATGGCTCTGATACCAATTTGTTACAGAATACTAAGTTTGAAAGTGAATAACAGAGAAATAGACCAGAGAAGAAAAGAAAGAAGATGAGAAGGATTGATATTTTTTCATTAATTCCCTGCTTGAGCTGCTGCTCATACATATAGCATTCTCAATAGATTCTAACAGAATCCGAAAATAAAGGAAATACAATCATTCAATTGCACTTATTACAATATTCAGAATTTAACAGTAATTGCCATGTCAACATATGGTTACTGCAGCTGTCCTTAGCTCATTCTTCTAGAAACCTGCCTTTTCTCGTCTATGGGCTTCCTCATTAGCCTTTTATATGCCTCCATCTTCCTTCTTCAGCTCCTTCAGTTCCTTCAGCTCCATCAAGCTAAGATCTCCATTGTTAACCTTCAGTTTTACCACATTTAAACTATTTTTTATTTGCTTTCTTGACCTCGTTTTCAATTTTTTTTTTCTTTTCTTTCCTTGTTTCTTTACTTTTCCTTTATCTAAAGAAAAAAAAATACCCTTAAAACCAATTAATCTCGTTATGGTAATTTGATAATTTAGTTTGAAGTTTCTTTTTTTCTTTTTTTCCTTTTCCAAAAATATCATTAAAATCAATTAAATCATTAAGGGTAATTTGATAAATTTATTGGTTTCCTTCCCCCAAAAAATCATTAAAATCAATTAAATGCCTTAGGTCCATTTTTTTTTTATAGAAAAAAAAAAAAAAACATGAAACGTTTAAAACATGTCATTTTTAAAAAAATTTAAATATCCAACTTTGTTCATAAAATTTAATATTTGATATTTTCTAAAAGTTTTTTCAGGTTATACTTTTTTGAAAAAAAATATCTAGAGAAAAGCAAACATAAAGAAGTGAAAATGAAACATGAGAAAACAAACAAAAATAATGAAATAAATTCATATTTTCATTTACTATTTTTCATTTTAAATAGGGTTTATTATTTCTCCTTATTTCTCTCTTAAAAAAAGAGTTCAAAAAGTTTTTTTCTCATTTAAAAAAAAAAATATATTGACTAAATGTACATGTTTAATAAATTTTTCTTAAATCATTCTAAATTATATAATTTTTTGAAAATATTTTAAAAGAAAAAAAAAAGAAAAAATCCAAAAAATATTTTATTTTCCGCCTTTTTTCAATTTTTCCTCCAAAATCCTTTTTTTATTTTGCCCTCTTTTTCATTATTTTTTTTCTTTACCTTTAGAAATAAAAATACCCTTGGGGATAATTTGGTATTTTACTTTGAAGTTGCCTTTTTTTCTCCTTTCTGAAAATATCCTTAAAATCAATTAAATTCTTAAAGGTAATTTGATAAATTTTTTGGTTTCCTTTCCCAAAAATTTCTTTAAATTCAATTAAATCCCTTAAGGATAATTTGGTAAGTTCATCGTGAGATCTCCTTTCATATAATATATAAACTTGTTTTTTATTCTGTTAAGATATAATCCGTTACTTTTCAATACATTTATCATATCATTACTATTCGCATCTATAAAATCTATTTATTAATTGTAAAAAATATATTTATAAATAATAATTAAAGATATATTAAAAAAATAAAGAAAGAGAAGCTGACTCGCTCTTACCTAATAAGTCCACCTAGCCAGTCGCCAAGTCGAGGCAAATTGTTAGCATAGTCGGTAATCATAATTTGCTTGTAGAAAACAAATGCATATAATAAACTTGCGCAATAAGTTTGGGCATCAAAAGCAAAATCAACATCTGATAGAGAATAATATGCTTTTTCTTTCATAGATCATACTTTCACTAAAAACCATACAGTTGATAAGATCAACTCCTATGATCTCTGGATGTGCATGGAGATATTTGTCTAATTATTATCTCTCATAAATTTATTCATTTTTACATCATCAAACCATAACAAGCCTTGCCACATGAAAGCAGAGTACAATCATGACATGTTTGACACTATGCAAATAAACAGCGACTGCGACTACCATCTCAAACACTAAGCTTCGGATGGAAACCAGAGCTTACGAATGGTGCTGTAAATTCATCTAGACAGGCCATCCTGATTCGTTCAGGTGTTGCAGGATTATCAAGCGGAAACCACCCTGTATGACCTGTTTCTGCTCTAGCAGCTATAATGGCATCTTTGATGGCGAAAAATACAGAAGAAGCCATAAAAAATGGAGGCTCGCCAACAGCTTTAGATGAATGAATGGCTTTTACATTTGGATTACCCTGTTCATCACCACATATAAACATATAAACAAAGACTTTAAATTATCTAGAATTAAATGAAGAACTACATCTGAAATCATATACTAAGTGGCAAAGCACAAACTTCAGCTGCAAATGGAATCAGAAATGCCCATCCAACTAACCTAAATAAAACAACAATATCCCTTCAACTTGTTAAACTATTTTATCGACTTTAGTTGCTCAGCCAGAATCATATTGTTTTCTCCTTGGCTACTTTACTTGATGTTTCATGCCACTCTATGTTTTAACATCACTGTGAATGCTATTAATATCTAGTCTCTGCTATTCATATCATACATGGGACACATCCCACACTGGAAAACCATTAATTCCTCCTCTTCCAATCAACCTCTACATTTCTACTATGATGTTTAGGATTATATTAAATCAAATAAGTAGTTTCTTTTCTTTTCTTTTTTATCTATTTTATTATCCATATATTATCTAAAAAAAAATTTCTTAAAACAAACATGTACATTACCTTCAATAGAGAAACATTGAACTTGAATGGGACATCATTTAGAGAAGGAATTTTGTAACTTCCAGGCCCACATGTGTACAAGCAGCCAGGTGGAATCCACTTATGAGCTGCATCGCCCCACTTAAGTTCTTCCAAGGCAACCCAACCCAGACCTTGGATAAATGCTCCTTCAACCTGCATTAAAAAATGAGTAACATATAAAAACATTAGCTTGTCAATAAGAAAAAGTTATAGACTGGAAGTAATGACCTGTAATTAAACAAATACTCGTGTCCAAAGCAGACTATTCCTTTTTTCGTTTCTTAGTTTGATTAGGGATTCCATGCTACCAGCTATTACTTGTTTTAGAGATTATTATCCTAGAACACCATGTTTTAGATAACCTGCTTCGGGAGAAACAGCATTACTAATTTTCTAATAAACGGAAGCACATAGAACACTATTCTCATTGCTTCTTAGTTCCATCCATCTCTGACCCACTATTTCTTCACTTTATACATATATATAAATACAATCATATACACATATGTTTATGTTTTAAGTTACTTCTTGAAAACAATATTTGTAATATGACATGAACATTCAGAATCTCAGAACAATTACATATCCAAGAAAAGCTAAAGTGGTGCTCGTATTATAGCTCTTTTCTTGCAGTTATTAAGGCGAATAAACATTACAACTTGCAAAGTACAATTAAGTTCAAATCATCAGCCTAATTAAAAAGAAGCAAGGGAATACACCTGGCCAACATCTATTGCTGGATTGAGAGAATATCCCAGATCCATGAAAACATTTGCTGCTCTTGTGTGGAAATCTCCAGTCAATGTGTCAATTTCAACCTCCGCGAATGCAGCCCCATATGTAAAATAACTGAAAGGCTTTCCTTTACCGATGCTCCAATCAAAACCAATATTAGGCGTGATATAAAATCCATGGGCAGAAAGGTCTATTCGCTCCAAGTAACATGCAGTGGCCAGCTAGGTACAATTAAAAGAAAAACAAAACATGTCACAAATATTGACTTGCATTTCTTTACTAAATAAACATCAAATATTGACTAGCGTTTCTTTACTAAATAACTGCATCATCAAACCTCCACTAAGCTCAGCCAAATAAACCTTAATTAACTGAAAATAATTATATATCCCAATGCCCGCAACTCTAAAACATACATATGGATATAAGAATGCTAACAATTTGTGGAACGAAAAATGGAAGGCCAAAATCTAAAATTTGTAACCTCAACATTCCCTACAAAATAAATCATTCTGGATATACCAGTCGCAGCTTAACCTCTGGTCTGAATAACTAAGGAATCAACTAAATTGTACCAAAGTTAATGAGCATAAATCATAGTAAAGCCCGTATGACTAACTTTGTGATAGTAACAATTTGCTTACATAGTGCAGCAAAAGAAAAGAAACTAAACTGTCAACTTTCTCCACAACCTTCCTCCATAAATGTTTGCCACTGTTCAATGGGAGGAGGCTGGGAAGATAGAATTCTAAAGAAAATAAATTATTCTTATAAATAGTAGAATGTAGACAATAATACGCAGTGATTTATATGCAAAATTACAGAAAAACAATACCTCAGCAAAAGAGCTTAAATTACGTTGAGAAGCAATCGGTTCCATCCGATGCTTTATCTGCTCACATGCATCCAAAACCGCAGCTGCATACATATCAGAACTAGCAGAAGCCGCTGTTGGAGAAGCATTAGGAACCTAACCAGCAGGAGATAGATGCAATAAGACATTAGACGATAGTTTATTACGGAAATGGTTATTTAATGTTCACAAGATAGATGATTAACATAAAAAGAAACTAATATCATCTAATGACGAGAGAACACAATTCTTGACTGAAGCAAATCCTTTATGTATTCTCTGGAATTAGTGATAATGCAAGCTTTAGTTTGCTAGATTAGTTTGTAACCCGCTTATTAATATATCATTTCATGTTTCAACTATAAAACTGATGATTAAAATATATCTCGCAGTTGATGCTGATGCTGATGCTGATGCAAGGACTTAATAATCTATTGGAATGGACCGGCAGAAAAATACCCTGAAATATTTCAAGCAGGGGAAACTAGAAATCTCTCTTCATATTAGGGTGCAATTAAAAAATTTATCATCAATTTCTAGGTGACAACATTGACCTCTCAAATTCATCTGTGATTTTGACTGTCACCAACACATAATAAGTATGCTTTATAAATTGCTTTAGATTCGGTCTTAGTAACTTCTTATTTCATGGTTCTGTTATCATCTTGCTGAGGCCAAGGAACCATGAAAGGCTACCACGTAAATTAAAAAGCTTTTGAAGACAGCCAGTGATAATAAGGCAATGTTTCCATCAAATGGTTAGCAAATGGTAAAATTTCAGGTAAATCATCAAAAGAAAGAAGTGCTGCATTGCAATCTTAGCTTTCTACCTTGTCAGTACTTGTCTCTGATATAAAGATAGAACTGAGAGTGATATTGAAGGCAGATGCAGCAACTTGAGCAACTTTTGTATGTAAACCTTGCCCCATCTCAACGCCTCCATGTGTAACTAAAACAGTTCCATCAGTGTAGACATTAACAAGAGCTCCTGCCTATAGTGATTAAGAAGATATTTACACAATCAAAATTCTGATCATTGAGATAACAACATGATTCTAAAAGAAATAAATAGTGATAGAGAAAACCTTTATACTTTACATAGCAAACACATATCGTTTCTCTCATATATTATGTAGATATATAACTTTTCTTTATTTTGTATATTGTTTTCTTTTTAAGCAGAAAAACAGTACTCATCTTGCCAAGCAACGGAAATACAGGTATGTGTACATCAAAAGAGATGGGATAAAGACTAAGTTGTCCATTGAACACCTACCATATCCCTGAAATAACTAAAGTTGAAATCAGGAATTCAGGACCCAATCATATTTCCATGATATTATAAGCCTTTAAATTCTAGCATTCCATGTAAACCTCAGCAACTAATCAAGAAATTATAAGGAATGAAACTTTGAAATATTGCAATACACATAAAATTCTATACCCTAGCTACATGTATTAAAGTGGTGATTAAGAAAATCTCACTAAATTTGGGGGCACATAAATATAACAAGGGCCTCTCCACCTACTGCCAATTGGTTCTAGGTTGGATGCCTATAGTTGAAAACTGAGTGAATGATTCTTGGAATGATCCATAGCAGCAGTGTTTGACAGTTAGCAAAGTCATTTATTAGCTTAAAGTACTGTAAAACCAAAAACCCATGATTGAATCATATTTCCCTAGAAACGGAAAATTAGGAGACAAGGGGTGTGGTGGAGGGGGGGGGGCAAGGCTAGAATTATGATGAATCAGGTAGCAGCAGATCCACTCATGTTTCATACAACAGAGACTCATATGTTGTATGGTCCAAGATACATGAATCTATTAGAATGATGCTCAAAATATGCTTTACATCCACCATCTACTGCTGCTCCCTGCTGTGCATTAGTGGCAGAGAAACAACACACATACACATATTAATCCTCAGAAGATATCAATGAAACAAATATAGTTCGGAAAAATTTTTTAGATGCAAAAGCCCTACAAAGAGACAACCCTAAATAACCAGTTCCAAATGTTACCTGATTCATGAACTTAGTTGTAAAGGATATGCCAAATTTTGTTGGAATCATAGCAATACCACGCTTCTTCCACCGATTGTGAAGATTAAATTCATCGACTTCTTCTCGAACCTTCAGAAAGTCGCAAGATAATTTCAGCTCATTCCAGATCTGAGCCAGAGTACAGTGTTCTAATTGTTGACCATAATGCAATATTGATCCTTCACCTTGAAAGTTAATCTCCTGATCCAATTTCCAATAATGAGCCATGATATCATTTTTTAATTGCAGTTGGGAGCAACAAAGTAACATAAATATAAAACTTACCCTGATCTCTTCTGGACTCTTTTTAAGTTCTAAAGCAACTCTTTGAATCCAATTCTCAGCTATGAGCATACCTTGAGGACCACCAAATCCCCGGAATGCAGTGTTACTTGGAAAATTAGTGAAGCAAACACTTCCAAAAATTCTGACATTTGGTATCTCATAGACATTGTCTGAGTGAAACATAGCACGCTCAAGTATCGCAAGAGACAGATCTAGTGAATTTCCAGCGTTATTGTAGATATGAAGATCCAAAGCCAGCACCTTTCCCTTATTTGTAAATCCAACCTAGATGAAGTAATTTTATTCTACTGTTATGCTATTCCATCATAAACATGAAGACAAGCTCATAAACATGCAAACAAAATGAGTGCAACTGATGGAAGTCAGCTGAGTCAAAAATTGATGTTAGGAACAACTGGAAATACATTCAAAGATGCTCAGGCAATAAGGCTTTTCCCCTCCCTCTTATTTTCACAATTAAAAGATATAAACACAAACCAAAAAATAGAAAAATAAATAAATATACCAAACTAATACAATACTGAAATGTTTCCATAGATTGATCCATCAAGTTAATCCACTTAGTAGTCAATACCTTGTACTTTCCAAGAAAGCTATGGCGCTGCCCCGATGTCATCATGTCTATATCTCTATCCAGTGTTAGTTTCACTGGCCTATTCATCAGATAAGATGGCACAGCAGCAGCAGCAGCAAGGAAAGCTGATCTAGTCTCCTTTCCACCAAATCCACCACCAATCCGTTTAGTTTTACAAACTACTTTAGACATTGGAAGATCAAGAACATGAGAAACATATTTCTGGTGCTTCTGAGGGGCCTGTATACAAATAATGACAAAATGACACTATCCCCCAAAAATAATAAAAAGATATAAAGAGAAGACATAAGATAAAGCATGTAGTCGACAGAGACACTTGATAAAGCATCCTATTGAACTTTTAGGTTAGGAACAATAACATTTGTATAGTAAATTAGTTAAATATAGCTATAAACAGGGCCAACAAGAGCAAAACATATATTCACATAATGAACACAATTCGGAAAGAAAAATACAAATACACATGGGAAAATTAAATAAGACAAGCACATCAAATGGGAAAAATTACAAGCTTGATAGCTTACCAAACACACTCAAATTTAGGACCTGTAACTGCTAAAAAGACACACCAAATATATACAGACCTGAAGTTAGGACGTGCAAAAAATTAACTCTGTATCAGATCCTCTTTCTGAAGAGTTACTACAGCAGTATGGCATTTAGTTAAAGCATGGTTCTGAAATAACATTGTTGTTTTGAAACTCAAAAAGGCCTCTGATGTCATTAGCATTCCTAGATTCTACTGAGTTTTATATCTTGAATTTGGAGGCTCAAAAACATGTCGAGGAGAATTGGTGGTTTTACGAGTCAGTTGATAAGCACAACAGTAGCAACCAACATTACTCGGTTAACAAATGCTGACCAAAAAGTAGCGATCGCCAATCAACAATATCCATGCATATCTATTGATGCATTGGTTCATAATTTACAATGTCCTAACTACATTGAATGCTATATAATACGTCATTTCTGAACTTTTCACCTATTATTTATCCACATTTCCCCTACTGTCATCCACACTTCCAGTTGATATGATTTCCCAGTATTTTCATGAAAAGTGGAACTATCAGAACATTTCTAATAATCTAAATTGGTAACTATCAGAAGGGAATATTGAATTTTATACACAATTTGAATCAAGATAGAGGCTCCTATGAGTTTATCATATTTTATCTAATTCAATCAAACCAGGGCAGATGAATAAAAGAAATATAGGTAATGAACTTCTAAGTTTTGTATGCTTACTTGAGTTGACGAAATCATATGAACTTCATTACCACCATCCATGGTCCAAACTAAGCTGCTCTGGGGCTCCAAGTAGAAGTGTTCTTGACCACCCACTTGAACCTTTCCCTCGATGATCTTTTCACATTGATCTGATTGGAAACAGAGATCTACATCCCCTTTTCTCAGAAACTTCTCCGAGTTGGGATGAAAACTTTTTGCACTGACTGCATCCTCTATTGACAATATTGCTGGAAGCTCTTCATACTCCACATGAACTTTTCGTGCTCCTAGTTTTGCATTCTCATGGGTGTCAGCCACAACAACTCCTATAACCTGTATAAATTATAAAAGCAGTTTCAATGCAATGTGTTTACAAAACATATCAAGGAATTTATTTGGCTCTCCCTGGATTAGGGATGAGTTGATTATTGAAGTTTAGCCAAAAAAGTTATCTCAAGCTTCCACCAGAGATTGCATGGATGTCACATCTGATGTACCTCTACTAATGAAAGGTTGAAGTTTGGTTTCAGTTGCTTTCTCAAGCACATAAGGAACCCTCTCTGCTCTCTCAAGGTTTGCCAAGGATTGTCACTAAGAATGTTTTATATATATATTTATATATATATATATATATATATATATTCAATAAGCTTTTTACCTGCCCCACACAAGTGACAAATTCTGAAGCAAATAGCTCCTCATCCATGACAACTGGTCCAATTTTATTACTACCAGGAACATCCTTGGCGAAGAAGATGCCAGCAAATCCAGGTGAAGACTTGGCACCTGAATCATCTATGGATAATATTCGAGCATGAGGCTTTTTGCTCAAAACTAATGCTGCATGAAAACCATTAGGAGGCATTGGTGTGTCATCAGTATATTCTGCATCTCCAGTAACCTGGAGAACATGATACCATGAACAATGTCATGAAGATAATCTTGGAGACAAAGCTCAACAAAAGAATAAGCATCAAAAGCACTTAGTCAATATCTGATTAACAATTTAAGACCAAGTTAGGACATGTGTAATAGTGGGAAAGAATATTATCCAACCCGTTGAGGACTAATGATGTGTCCAAGTGGCCTGAATACAAAAAACAAATAGAACAAACAAAACAAACAAAAAATTGAAAAAAATACTATTTGATTATGTCAGCCATTATCCAGTACAACAAGAAAAAAATTTCATGCACATAGGTCTAAGCATGCAAGCATCAACAGCAGAAATACACACGTGTGAGCAGTAGCAAAACATCAGAAACAAGCATAATTCTAAAAGCAAATATAACCAAAACCCTTCATTTTGAACTCTCCACTTGAAACTGGTTTAAATACCCTTGAAACTACAAAACCAGTAGTAAGGAGTATAGCCTGTGAATTTGCATACCTGAAGCCTGGATGATAGATGAACCTCTGGTGAACCTACAGATGTTCCATGTTTCTTGATTTCATAGTTCTGACTTGCAACTAGAGGTGGACGGTGAAATGACTTTATAGCTGACAAATGTGATGATGATACACTTTCCTTAGTACATTTCTTTCCCTCTATTAGATGTGAAACCCAAAGGAAAAATTTAAAGAAGAAGCTAAGGGTCAAAGATTTTCGAAACTCCACCATCCCACCAGGAGCATCTTCCTTGAGAACAATATCGGTTCGTAAGACATTCAAAGCACCCTGTAGCACATCCTGGTTCCATTTCTTTCCAATTAAAAATTCTTTTGTTTTAATTGCACATAAAGAGAGAGGTGCCACCCCGCCATAAGCAACTGATGCATCTGAAACAACCCACTCTTCACCTTTTTCCTCCAGACAGACACGCATTCCAGCATTAACAATGGCAATATCATCATCCCTTCTATGTGCCTGTTTAAATTCTTTGACATATTCAAAGGGCCTAGTCCAAGGTAAGAATATTGACAATAATATTTCATTACCCGTCAAATCCACTTTACGGTAGCCAAGGAAGAAATTTTCTGCCAGAGTAGTTCTAATATTCCCATTGCAATTAATGATTCGAAACTTTGCTCTAGCGGCCATCCAGAGTGGGTTTAAGTCTGAAATTGGACTAGCCGTACACACATTTCCTCCAACAGATGCAACATTTTTTATTTGAGTCCCAGCAAACCACTTCAACTGCTCACTGAAGGCTTTGCATGCTGATGTTTCATGAGCAGGACGTTGAGTTACAACCTCTCTAAATAAATTCAAGAGTTCAGTCAGTCTTACTGCAGCACCTATCTCTATTCCATCTTCCTTGACATTTAAAATGTTGAGTTCAGGAACATGACCAACAGAGATCAAAACTTGATATGGCATTTTCTTCAGCCTCATCTCAATACCAACCTCAGTATTACCTATCAACAATTTCGCATTTGGGTATTTCTCCTTCAACTCAAGCACATCTTTAACTGTTAAGGGACGATACCATTTAAGCCCTCCCAGTCCACTCAAATTTAAAGGAGTTAATTTCCTTAGTAACAGCTCAGGAGGAAAAATAAGTTCTTTATCTGTATATGTGCTTCCATCTACCTCACTGTAAGAGAAAGGTTTATACCTAGTACTACAAATAGTTTGGTCATTGGTGTCTATATCATGTACTGTTTTCGATCCACATGAACATGGCTTACCTGTTGAAGGACAAACAAACTCACCTTCCTGAATGCTAAGTGAAGATATATCCGCATAAGATGCATCATTGGTTTTGGAAAAAACTCGAAATGCATCAACAATTGGTCTGTAACCAGTGCAACGACATAAGTTTCCAGCAAGACATTCTTCAATTTGCTCTTCAGTAGGAGGTGTTTCACTTGACCGCAACAATGCATACAATGACATGATAAATCCAGGAGTGCAAAATCCACATTGGGAGCCATGAGAACGTGCCAATGATTCCTGCAGAAAATATATGAAAGTCACAATAAAATAGTTGAACATTCTTTCCTTGAAGGATTCTTGTTGGTTTTTAGAGCATATTTCATATTTAAGTTCATATCATTCGAACAAGACATATATTCATTCTTCTTATCTGTCCCGTGACCTTAACAATATTTTCATCATGCTAAGTTTTAGGCAAAAACAGAATTCAGAAGCATCATGGTCTTATATTACTTCTAATTAGACACCCAATGAAATAGTAAGATTCAAGTTTTATAAATAGCTTGTGTATATTGATTTTATAATTAATAATGCAATCAGCAATCTTGATTTCAAAAGAAAAGATCAACTCATACTCTGAAGAATCGTACAGTGTACGCCCAAGACAACAGATGAATACGAAATATTCTCACATTTGGCTCAAGCAATCAAAATATCCATTCACTCTTCAAATATCATCTAGGAGCAATACAAACAAAATAGAGTTCCTCGCAAGATTTAAGCCAATGGTATAAATTAAATTAAAAAGTAGGCACTATTAAGAGCAAGCCGACAGGAGAAGAAACATTTATTACTTGTATGGGGTGCAAGCCACGTTTGCGGTTCCCAACTCCCTCCACTGTAATAACATGCATTCCTTCTACCGAATAAAGAGGAGCCAAGCATGCATTGACAGCATAATGCCTGAAATAAGTTTTCAAAACATTTATCTTATACAGATTCTGAGAAATGATGGAAAGCATTTAATTATAGCATCATACAAATTTGGAAGAAAGAAGGCAGATAGAAAGACTCACACACATTTCTTCAGCTTTCTATCATACTGAGAAATCATCACAGTGCAAGCCCCACAACCACCTTCACCGCAGCCAAGCTTTGTTCCTGTCAATCCGACGTCTTTACCAACAAAAAGAACCCAAATTAGTTTTGCTAATCTACTACCAGGTTATAACACTAAACACACACACACACACACACAAAAAGAGAACGGTAAAAAGAAAAAAAAAATGGAATAAGATAAACCAGAAACTCATAAGTCATAACTGATGTTAAAGAAAATCTTGAACATTCAACTCAAGAATCTAGTCCTTACAAGCATTAAATATTCAATTAAACAGAAAAAAATATGAGGAAACCAAATATATAGTTTGCCACCAAATAACTTCAGCTTCAAGTTGAATCAGAGGATAATGCAAAATTAGGCAAAATGAAACTTGATGACCTCAACAGAAAGAAACAAACTCAGAAAACCAATAATCTGTAAAGCACATAAAGTTAGCAGTAACCACTAACCAAAGTTATATCTCAGATCATAAATTTCCAAAAAGAAAAGGAATTATGCAATTTCTAAAATGAATTTCTTAAGTAATTTAAGGTTCTAAAGAAAACTGTTTTTCACAATTCCACTAAAAGAACCAAACTTAACATTAGAAATGTGTAAAAGTTGAAATTTAAAAATGGAGAACCATATATATCTCAAATTAAAGAACCATTAAAATTCAGAACTAAGTTCTCTGCCTAAAGGAAACAGAATATCTGTTAGAAGGTAAATTTGCAATTCATGGAAAATATTAGAAGCTTTTGACACATTGACACAGCAAGCAGAACAACAAGGAAAGTTAGGATTAACTTGAGTTATTGAGTCGGTTTACTTATTTATTAAGTGAAAAGAATTTGACGGTCTAAGGTTTTTACTCTGTATCCAGCAAACTTGAAAATGAGCTGGCAATTAAAGTGTTTGGTAATAACTGTTAAAATGTCCTATAAATAAGTGTCCCATGTATTTTTGTTATTCACATGGCAAAAACACTTCATCGACAACTTGAAATAAAGGAAAATGTCGACAAAAACAAAAAAGAAAAATGCCCAACCAGATTCTTTTAGCTCTTCAGTAACTAAAGATTCAAAGTATATTCTCATTTTAATCTCCCTCTCTCTCACTCCAGTTTATAGGCGATCAAACATTTTCATGAACCAAATCCAGATTTCAAGTGAAAAAGTGAGATAGACTGATTAATTAATTGGTGAATCCAAGCAGGCCTACCCTAAATGGGCAAATTCGTTAAATGTAAGCAAGGTTTCTAGGATTTTCGTTCACTCCATGGTCTTGGAAACCAAAAACATTTCATAAACTTGATTCAAAGAAACATCTAGTTCTTATAAAAGAAATTAGTAGATTGATTAACTAAGCCCTATGCCCCTACCTATCTTATGATTAACCATGCTTTAGAATATGAAAGTAAGCAGAATTAATTATAGTTTTCTGAACTTCATCTTCTTCTTTTTTCAATTTCATCTATTTTCTTGGAAACTAACAACCTATGTTGCTCCGACTCTTCATTTTTCTTGAAGTACTCGTGTCCGACACATATTCGGACATAGGTACGGGGATATGACCCTCCAAATACATGGAAAAATTTTAAAAAAATTGAATATACCCATATAAGACATATCCATATCCGACACTCACACCCGAATCCAAGTAACATAGCTAACAACACGTTATGAATTGAAACAAAGTTCAATATCACTTATTCATCCGTCTGGACCCAAAAGTTTCAAACTTAACTTTCCTTTTCGAACATTTCCAAAAAAGCTAAACAAAGTTCAATACTGCAATAAAGCAATTCAACACCAATCACAATACTAGAAAGATTGATGGATGCATTGAGAAAGGCTACCCCAGAAGAAGTAAGCTTAAATAAGTTAAACCCACCTCTCAAATAACGGGAAAAAAATCAATAAATGAAAAACACAAATACCAAAAGTAAGTTCGATCCAAACTTCAAGTGAGCTGAGCATGCAAGATTGAAAAAAAAAAAAAAAACTTTTCCGATTCTTTTCTCGACAATACTTTCAGCGAAAACCAAACAAAATCCAACAAAAATATTATTACCTCTGAGGTACTCCAGTAAAGTCAAGTGAGCCAATCCATCAGGCAACACTTTGCGGACTCCATTAACGTATAAAATAGCCTCCTTGGATTCCTCCGCAATCTGCCCCATTTCTTCTTCGTTCTTCAAAGACCCCATTTGATAAGTATTGTTCTTTTTGATTCTCTAAAAAACCCAGAAATAATATCAACCCAAGATCGAAAACAAACTTAAGAAAAATATTAATCGGGTTCAAATTTCAATTGAATTGATTGATTGATCAGGGTCAAAACATAAAAACTTTTCAGTTTTCAGACAGAACCGTACTTCTATTTGATATGTGTTGACGTCAAGTTAATCCTTGGTAGATTCTCATCTATCAGTACTTCAGTAGGTCCAATAGGATCACTTTTTTAAGGTCATCTGGATCTGTAGTGAAATTGGTTTGGTAAATTAAAAAAATATGTCATCAATAATACAATAATTATTAAATTATTTTTTTTTTAAATTAAAAATTGTTAAAAGAAAAAATGGCTTACCTTAACGAAAAAACATTCTCTTCTCCTTTTCCTCCCAAGTCATAAAGGAGCAAAAGGCTTTATAACACAGGCAAAGAGGCTGTAAGTTTTTAATTGACAGATTTTTCATGGCTTTATGCAAAAGACTCAGCACTGGCCCAAACTATAGAAGAAATCTTATTAAACTCACAAGTCATAAAGGAGCTAACGAATTGGGTGTTTATAACACAGGCAAAGAGGCATGTCCTTGGTGGCACTATCAAGTGAAGGAGAAATGGGCTTTCTTATTGCTTGCAGACGAACTGTTTTACGATCAGTCACGCAAAGAATCTACCCATCACACAAACCAGAGCATGAATTTGACTTTAATTTGGCGCATATTAGAGTTGGATGCGGGATTGATAGGGGGGGACCTTTTGCTACAGATGAAGACATATTGCAGCTCATTTTCACTTGACATTTTGCGCACATCATTGGTCATGAGATGCCATGTTTTACTGCTTTTGGTGAAAGAGGGTGTAACCTTGTCGAGGGGGCTTTTGCTCTTTTATGACTTGGGTGTAGGGATGGCAAAACCCGATCCGACCGATGAATTTCGCACCGATCCGCTCCGAATGGAGAGGTTTTTTTTTGGAGCGGGGTGGAGCGGAGCGATTTTGGTAAATGCTTGCTCCACTCCGCCCCGCCCCGACTTTTGAAATTACTATTTTATCCTTTAAAATATTTTATATTTTTCCTTATATTTTTAATATATATTAGATATATATACTAAAATCATATATATACTAATATTTTATATCTATACTTTTAGTATATATGTATTATATATATTATATTAAAGATTTTATATACTAAAATTATGTTCATGAATAAATTATAATATAATTTTTTACAATATTAAGTTAAAAATAATTAATATAAATTGGGGTGTAGCGGAGTGGAGCACCGTGGAGCGGTTATGGATGTAACCGACATTCATGGATGTGGATGTTTCCAACATCCATGCAAGAGTGAGGTGGAGGTGGATAAGGCAATATCCGCCCCCGCCCCGCTCCATTGCCATCCCTACTTGGGTGAAGAAAAAGAAAAAAATAATAATTTTGTCTTTATAATTTTTTTTAATAATATATTTATATAAATTAAAATTTAATAAAGTAAATTTATTTTTTATTTTTTTAACATTTTAATTTTATTTAAAATTTAAAAAATTTATTCACATATTTATTTTATATTAAAATTGACCAAATATTTTATAGTAATTTATTTAATTATTTATTGACTATGTATTTATTTTTATAATTATATATTTCATTTTACGTTTGTATGTATTTATAATGCTTTAATTATTTATTTTTATGTATAATTAATTATATGTAAAATTATTTTATATAATTAATTATGTGTCTAAATGTATTATTTATGTATTTATTTACTATATAATTATATAAATATTTTATCATTTTAAATAAATAAATAATTAAAATTATTTATAAAATAAAATAAAAAGGATAAGAAGGGAAAGAGGATTGCCCCATCCTCTATCGGACCCTTAATGTAAGACTCTCGTAAGTACGAGATCAATTCGAGACAATTATAACATGCGGATGGCTCGAGGTTAAACTTTGAAATGCCTACAAAAAGGATGGGCTACCATGTGGTATACATGTTGTATGATAAATTGTAGAGTTGGGGGTTTAATCGAGTTATTAAGTGATTTAACCCCAAATTGACTAAAAGTCGGGATAGGAGAAAGTCTTTGAAATGTGATAAGTTAACTTCACATCGTGTTGATATGTGATATAACATTATTTGGGAGTATTAGAACATGAATCGACAGAAAAATCGGTAAAATGTGAACAGGGGTATTTTGGTAATTTTACCAAAATTTTTGTTTTTAGTCCGTAAATGGTACCAATGGACTAAGTGATCCTATAGGATCATAATATGATGTCTAGATAAAAAATTGGACATTAAAATAAAATCCGATAGCTAAAATCGTCTAATTCGTCATTTAGTGAATTTGACGTAAATTGCCGTAAAAACATGGTTCGGATTTTTTTGAAACTAATCGAACACATGGACATATGTTATAACATATGAGGATTATGAATATGACAAGAAAAGTCAAAAAAACGGAGTTGAAATCGGATTAGTCCTTAAGTAACCTAAAGGAATGAAAACCGAAAACTAACCGCGGAAAGGTCCGAAAAAGGTTTTAAATGGATCAATAGATTAATATAGACATAAAATGATGTTAGAAAGCTACTGGTGAAATCAGAACAAAAATCGGAGCTAAAACCGAAAAAGTCAAAATATTGACCCGTTGGCGCTTCGAGGCCCGGATTTGGGTTTCGGGATATCAAAAAAATTATCCGAACATGTAGATCAGTATATTATCATATTTGGAACATATCCGTGTCAAGAAAAGTGAAAAACGGGCTTCCGAACGTTAAAATTTCATGTTGGCCTATTAAGGCACTAAAAGACAAAATAGGGGCAAAATGGTCATTTGACCATAGCCCACTTGTTAAGTCTGAAAATCAGACTTCTCCTCCCCCAATTTTCACGGGAGGAACCAGAAAAGAGTGAAAGAAAGAAAGGAAGTCATGGAAGCTTGCTTCCAAGCTTTCTCTCTCTTCCGTTTACTAGGCATATCACCAAAATCTTCAAAGATTTCACAAACCCAAAGGTAACTTCATGTTCTAAGCTTGATTTTGATGTTATATTTTGAAAATTTTGCCTTTAACTATGAGAAACCATGTCGAAAAAAAAAAAAATTTGGTGGTGGTGAACCACCATGTTGCCACCATTTTTTTTTTTCGCCACAGGAGGTGTTCCTCTGCCTCCTTAATCTATAAATTAGTATCGAATAGCTTTGAATCAAAAGTTAGAGGCTAAAATGAGTTTGGTTGAAACCCTAGCTTGCCTTGAAATGGTGTCGCCACGTTCCTTGGTTGTCCGAGGCCACCGTTAGCTTCATTGTTATTGTGTGAGCAACTTTTCAGTTGATTGTTGCTCCGAATTTTGACTCGAGCTAAGTGTAGGAATTTATTTGTAAAAATTTTTAAGCTGAAATTTTTTTGGATAGCAGCTAACTATTATAAATAATGGGAATTTGAGTGTCCCGTAGTTGTAAAATATTTACAGAATATCCTGACGATGTCGTAGGTACCCGTATCGTGGAGTTCACCTGGGATCGCGACAAAGTCATGAAAGTGCCGCTTTAATACTCGAAATAACACTGTGAGTATTTAGGTTAATCTAGGAGGTAGTTATTGCCTTATATGCATTGTTGATTGATATGGATATTGAAACACGAAAGATTGCTCGAATCACGAAAATGGTGAGTTTCGAACCTTACGCGGATCAAAGGCGTAAGTGTGGTATTAGTATGGTTACATGAGGTAAGTATTGTGGAGTTGAATAATAATGAATGTTAGCTATTTGTAATGCTTTGAGAAATATAAGTAGAAATATATTAGTGTAGAGATTGTTTCCTAGTACAATATATATATATATATATATATATATATATTACTCCACGATATAAGAGAGTTAATATATCATGTTGATATTATTATACGGACAGGGTGATGTCCGGGATGCTATTATTATACGGATAGGGTGATGTCCGGGATACTATTATTATACGGACAGGGTGATGTCCGGGGTACTAATATTGTACGGACAGGGTGATGTCCGGGATGCTATTATTATACGGACAGGGTGATGTCCGGGGTACTAATATTGTACGGACAGGGTGATGTCCGGGATGCTATTATTATACGGACAGGGTGATGTCCGGGGTACTATTATTGTACGGACAGGGTGATGTCCGGGATGCTATTATTATACGGACAGGGTGATGTCCGGGGTACTATTATTGTACGGACAGGGTGATGTCCGGGATGCTAATATTGTACGGACAAGGTGAAGTCCGGGATGCTATTATTGTACGGACAGGGTGATGTCCGGGATGCTAATATTGTACGGACAAGGTGAAGTCCGGGATGCTATTGTTGTACGGGCAAAATGAGTCCGGGATGATATGGACAAGATAGTCTAGGATGACAAATATTACGGACTGGTATAAGTCCGGGATGTTTTGATGATATAGACATGAGAAATTTCTTCATTAATAATTGTGGAGGTATACACGTAAAATCGATTGTTAAATATTTTTGGCTATCAAGTTAAGCTAGCCAATGGCTTATTTATATTCAACACTCAGTATAGAAGATTTCATATGGGACAAATAATTTTTATAAGTCCCGGAACAATATTTAAATATTACTTTTCGGTTAATTAGTCGTACTTGATATGTCATGTTTATGCTTTAATGGTTAAGAAAGGAAGCATGAAATTTCCAAGTACTCTTCCTAGTTACCTTATGCTCACTGAGTTTTTCGACTCACTTTGTTTATTTTCAATTTTTTTTCAGATTCTAATAGACCTAGCTCTTCTCATATTCCGGATAGCTAGCTGCTCACATACTTGTGGTGAGCGAATTGGCCCAAGATGTGTTAAGCAGTGGCGATGGTAGGGTACATTTTGCAGTCACTAGGGTATCATGGGTCCTCTGTATTTTTTTGTATGTTGAATATGTTCTGTATATTTATAAGCGGATGTAATTAAGTGATGTATGATGTATATCAATCTTAGAGGCCTGGTATGACATGGTGATGTTCATTTTGTTATGATATAGTAAAAATGTGTGTTTGTGTATAAGATGTCATAAAGGTTGAGTCTGCTGCGGGGCATTTCGGTTACTCCCTATCGGAGGCGTCCAAACCGAGATGTCATGTGTTGATGAATTATTACATTGTGAATGTTGATGATTGAGTGGCAAACGCCCATGTAGGGCTAGATTATGCCAAAATTTTCTTTAATTTGGTTTAATAAATATAGTCAGGCTTCGGAGGCTGGGGCATACCTTGTCTCTAGCCGGTCACATGCCCTGAATTTGGGGTGTGACAAAGGTGGTATCAGAGCATGGTCTAGAGGTCAGTGACTGCAAAAAGGGTAGGGTAGTAGTGCATTGCTTACAGGTTATCTTAGGGTATCTGTAAGTAGTGTACTGCCCCTACAGATGTCCATCGTCACATGCGGTTACACCGGTTAATCTATAAGCCAGCTAGTATATATAAAATTGTGTCGGGAATATTGTGGAATTACTGACAATATATTTATTTTCTAAATATGATGTTGTCACGATCACGATCTCATAGATATAGAGACGTACTGGGGGACCGAGAGCTTGAGGTCCTGGATAATATTTTTATTGGCCTTGATGTTAGAGGCCAGAGTGAGGATAGTAGTAGGTCTGCTACTAGGGAAATAGATAGGATTGCTGGAGTAGTATTAGATGACGACACGTATGAATAGTTATTGGATATGGTAAACAGAACATTTTAATATATTCATGCCCTGGTAGGGCTGGTGATAGAACAATGACAGCCACGATTGTTCGACCAAATTCCTTCAACCAGGTGTTGTTAGTAATGAGTTGTTGTTGGAATAACATACACCCTATCAACATATAACCTTACCTACTTTGGAGGAACATTACCACCTAGTTTTGCAGGGGTGGAATTCGATTTTGATCCTAGAAGGTTTTTAGAAGAGTACGACCAACGGTGTGTAGGCTTAGGGTGCTCGCCGACTGGAGCCATACAATTAGAGAGATTTCAGCTGTATGGTAGGGCACATGCATGGTATATATCTTTAGTAGCCAGAAGGTGGATTGATGACCCTCCCCTCGAGTGGTCAGAATTTAGTGTTGAGCTTCTTCGAGAAATTTTACCAGAAAATGAAAGGGATTCAGGAATTCATGAATACGAGAGGTTAAGGCGATTCGAGGATAGGTCACAGGAGAGAGCGAGATATGAAAGACAAACATCTAGGCAAACAAGGCAATATGGACTAAGGGTTAGAACAACCCTAGAATCATGGATGTTGAGGGATAGAGAAGTCAGTAGTTGGAGGAGGAGATCTACTGGTGTATGTTATAGATGTGGCAGGCCAGGGCATTTCAGGAGAGATTGCCCATTAGGTCCAGGTTTATCCCCATCAGTGCGAGCTCCACATCCAGCTACAGCATATCCAGGGCAACCAGCAGGGTTAGTAGAATTACAGACGGGTCAGGGTTCCTAGGGTAGGGAACAACAGTCTGTGGGCAGAGAAGATACTATGGGCAATAGAGGACAAGCCCGTGATTTTGCATCTACTGCCGTGGTGACAGGTATAACTTTAATCTGATTTTGGCAAACTGATTTTATTTAATTTGAGCACTATGTATTGAGTTGTATTTCAAGAAACTTTGAAGTATTTTAACCTAGTTTCGATATTTGTTATTGATGTTGAGGATGTTGTGAAATGGTGGTGGTTGGATATTAAACTGAACTTGTAGGCTGGCTAATATTTGAGTGCTAAAGGATATATTTTAAGTTGGATTATAAATCACACACAAGGTGCTTGTGAAAATGCCTAGGAGGAAGGCGATTATTATGCCTACAAGGTTTTTGGTTTAATGCTTGAAAGAAAATATATAGCCTTGGAAGATCCTAAGTAACCAAGATAAGAATATGATTTGGCATGGATTCCAATGTTGTAAGATTGATGTATATTTATTGTGGCTAGCCTAGTAGCGTGCCTAGGCAGATAAAACTGATGGTATAGTCATGATAGCCTAGTATAGTTTCTAAGTGGGTTATATTGATTATATGGTTGTTGTTGCCTAGTAGTAATCTATACGGATAAATATACGGATGGGGATGTTTAAGTTTTCCCTGTGCACCAGGGAGTTTTGAGATTTCATTCTCGCACTAGTTCCTGAGTTTAAGATGATGGGCCTTAACAGGCGGAGATCATCATATATCTTAGATGACATGAGGGGCTATGCCTGGCAGATCATCACCACACGAACTTTGTCCTGGTTATGTGCTAGCACGTGGAACGAGATGTGATGGATTTAATCATGAATTATCACATTAATCTCGCGACTATGTGAAATATGGAGTTTTCTGGTTATTGTACGTGATTGAGACATATTGCCCTAGTATTGGTTATTTAACATTTAGATTGTATTCAAAATGTTTAATGGTATTACGGGCTATGCCCGGGACGTGTGTTGATATCGCAAACTGTATGCAAAATTATACAGATACTATAGACTTTGTCTAAAATTGTATAGTATACGGAACTCGGTGCAGGGGATACTTGAGTATAATTTGATGATAGTGTTGGTCTGAAGTTACATCTATTTATATGGTATAAATGAATGGTTTATTGAACGAATGTAGTGAACGTACGAGACACAATGTTATTTATTAAGCATGTATAGTTGAAAGAATAAGTCAGAGCTATGCAGCGAAAGTATAGTGTAAAAAAAAAAAAGATATTGATTGAAACAGGATTGATTTTGGAAATATTAAAAGACTATGAGTATATTATTTTTCTATCATTGGATAAAGCCAATATATGGCAATGTTTTAAAATATTACTGATAGTTAATAGTAAAGGAAACTCCCCATTTATATAATCGATTAGTAGTCCTCGAGATAAAAGGTGTTCGAGGTAAAATTCTCGAAGTGGCACCCAATTTTTCTTATGTGTTTTACCTCGATAAAGTTATGATTTATCGTGAGTTTAAATAGTTATAATAGTGATAGAGTATGGAACACATTGTTACGGAGTGGTGATTAAATGTTTACTATGCTAGTAGGTTTAAGCTAAGCATCAGAAGCCAACAGTAATGCTACAGAGTTTAATATACAATAATGAGATTCAATAGGTTATAAAGTTGAATACATAATAATGGGATTGAGATAAAGTCATTATGGGGCCTAGATATAGGCTTGTCTAAGGTAGGCAAGGAATGTGATTTTATTTGAGTGATTGTCGATAGACTAACTAAATTAGCACACTTGATTCTGGTTAAATTACGTATAACATAAGTCAGTGTGCTAGGCTATTTTTAGACCAGATTGGGTCTTCGTGAAGTTTTTGTGTTTATTGTACTTGATTGAGACATCAAGTTTATAGTTAAATTCTGGAGATCATTCCAGGTAGCTTCTGAAATACAGTTGCGATTTAGTACCGTATTTAATTTACGGACAGATGAACAGTCCTTGAGGACATGTTGTGTTAATATACTAGATTCGGAGGAGAATCGGGATCGATACCTATCATTGATTGAGTTTGTATATATTAACAGTTTTCAGTATAGTATTCAAATGATACCATTTCTGGTATTTCGATCTAGTTTCGGGCTTATCTTATTGATTATTTGGGATTGTGATCTGAGTGTATTTATTGTTGATCATTGCAAAACTAGGACCGAGACATTGTATGGCCGGATGTGCCAATATCCTGTCAGCTAATTTAAGACAAGAGGATATCAGTTGTTCAGTTCAGATATGGTACGGTACACCTAGAAAAAGGTGTAGTTAATCAAAGATATATTAGTAACTGCTAGAGTAGGCAAAAGTCGTATGCCGATAGCATGTGACTAAGTATTCTTGAAAGTTTCACCTTTCAAGAGTGTTATGAGCTTTGGCGGATGAGTCAAGCTGAGTCCAAGGTATATCAGACCATTTCAGATATTGAGTGAGACCTATCACCTGAGATAAGTGGTGTATACTCTGTGTTTCATGTACTTATGATGCGGAGATTCATGTCAGACGATTTTCATGTGATACAGCCAAAGATAGTGCTTGTACTTTTATATAAGTTGACTTTATGCAAAATTCGAGGACGAATTTTATTAAGGAGGGAAGAATTGTAAGACTCTCGTAAGTACGAGATCAATTCGAGACAATTATAACATGCGGATGGCTCGAGGTTAAACTTTGAAATGCCTACAAAAAAGATGGGCTACCATGTGGTATACATGTTGTATGATAAATTGTAGAGTTGGGGGTTTAATCGAGTTATTAAGTGATTTAACCCCAAATTGACTAAAAGTCGGGATAGGAGAAAGTCTTTGAAATGTGATAAGTTAACTTCACATCGTGTTGATATGTGATATAACATTATTTGGGAGTATTAGAACATGAATCGACAGAAAAATCGGTAAAATGTGAACAGGGGTATTTTGGTAATTTTACCAAAATTTTTGTTTTTAGTCCGTAAATGGTACCAATGGACTAAGTGATCCTATAGGATCATAATATGATGTCTAGATAAAAAATTGGACATTAAAATAAAATCCGATAGCTAAAATCGTCTAATTCGTCATTTAGTGAATTTGACGTAAATTGCCGTAAAAACATGGTTCGGTTTTTTTTGAAACTAATCGAACACATGGACATATGTTATAACATATGAGGATTATGAATATGACAAGAAAAGTCAAAAAAACGGAGTTGAAATCGGATTAGTCCTTAAGTAACCTAAAGGAATGAAAACCGAAAACTAACCGCGGAAAGGTCCGAAAAAGGTTTTAAATGGATCAATAGATTAATATAGACATAAAATGATGTTAGAAAGCTACTGGTGAAATCAGAACAAAAATCGGAGCTAAAACCGAAAAAGTCAAAATATTGACCCGTTGGCGCTTCGAGGCCCGGATTTGGGTTTCGGGATATCAAAAAAATTATCCGAACATGTAGATCAGTATATTATCATATTTGGAACATATCCGTGTCAAGAAAAGTGAAAAACGGGCTTCCGAACGTTAAAATTTCATGTTGGCCTATTAAGGCACTAAAAGACAAAATAGGGGCAAAATGGTCATTTAACCATAGCCCACTTGTTAAGTCTGAAAATCAGACTTCTCCTCCCCCAATTTTCACGGGAGGAACCAGAAAAGAGTGAAAGAAAGAAAGGAAGCCATGGAAGCTTGCTTCCAAGCTTTCTCTCTCTTCCGTTTACTAGGCATATCACCAAAATCTTCAAAGATTTCACAAACCCAAAGGTAACTTCATGTTCTAAGCTTGATTTTGATGTTATATTTTGAAAATTTTGCCTTTAACTATGAGAAACCATGTCGAAAAAAAAAAAAATTTGGTGGTGGTGAACCACCATGTTGCCACCATTTTTTTTTTTCGCCACAAGAGGTGTTCCTCTGCCTCCTTAATCTATAAATTAGTATCGAATAGCTTTGAATCAAAAGTTAGAGGCTAAAATGAGTTTGGTTGAAACCCTAGCTTGCCTTGAGATGGTGTCGCCACGTTCCTTGGTTGTCCGAGGCCACCGTTAGCTTCATTGTTATTGTGTGAGCAACTTTTCAGTTGATTGTTGCTCCGAATTTTGACTCGAGCTAAGTGTAGGAATTTATTTGTAAAAATTTTTAAGCTGAAATTTTTTTGGATAGCAGCTAACTATTATAAATAATGGGAATTTGAGTGTCCCGTAGTTGTAAAATATTTACAGAATATCCTGACGATGTCGTAGGTACCCGTATCGTGGAGTTCACCTGGGATCGCGACAAAGTCATGAAAGTGCCGCTTTAATACTCGAAATAACACTGTGAGTATTTAGGTTAATCTAGGAGGTAGTTATTGCCTTATATGCATTGTTGATTGATATGGATATTGAAACACGAAAGATTGCTCGAATCACGAAAATGGTGAGTTTCGAACCTTACGCGGATCAAAGGCGTAAGTGTGGTATTAGTATGGTTACATGAGGTAAGTGTTGTGGAGTTGAATAATAATGAATGTTAGCTATTTGTAATGCTTTGAGAAATATAAGTAGAAATATATTAGTGTAGAGATTGTTTCCTAGTACAATATATATATATATATATTACTCCACGATATAAGAGAGTTAATATATCATGTTGATATTATTATACGGACAGGGTGATGTCCGGGATGCTATTATTATACGGACAGGGTGATGTCCGGGATACTATTATTATACGGACAGGGTGATGTCCGGGGTACTAATATTGTACGGACAGGGTGATGTCCGGGATGCTATTATTATACGGACAGGGTGATGTCCGGGGTACTAATATTGTACGGACAGGGTGATGTCCGGGATGCTATTATTATACGGACAGGGTGATGTCCGGGGTACTATTATTGTACGGACAGGGTGATGTCCGGGATGCTATTATTATACGGACAGGGTGATGTCCGGGGTACTATTATTGTACGGACAGGGTGATGTCCGGGATGCTAATATTGTACGGACAAGGTGAAGTCCGGGATGCTATTATTGTACGGACAGGGTGATGTCCGGGATGCTAATATTGTACGGACAAGGTGAAGTCCGGGATGCTATTGTTGTACGGGCAAAATGAGTCCGGGATGATATGGACAAGATAGTCTAGGATGACAAATATTACGGACTGGTATAAGTCCGGGATGTTTTGATGATATAGACATGAGAAATTTCTTCATTAATAATTGTGGAGGTATACACGTAAAATCGATTGTTAAATATTTTTGGCTATCAAGTTAAGCTAGCCAATGGCTTATTTATATTCAACACTCAGTATAGAAGATTTCATATGGGACAAATAATTTTTATAAGTCCCGGAACAATATTTAAATATTACTTTTCGGTTAATTAGTCGTACTTGATATGTCATGTTTATGCTTTAATGGTTAAGAAAGGAAGCATGAAATTTCCAAGTACTCTTCCTAGTTACCTTATGCTCACTGAGTTTTTCGATTCACTTTGTTTATTTTCAATTTTTTTTCAGATTCTAATAGACCTAGCTCTTCTCATATTCCGGATAGCTAGCTGCTCACATACTTGTGGTGAGCGAATTGGCCCAAGATGTGTTAAGCAGTGGCGATGGTAGGGTACATTTTGCAGTCACTAGGGTATCATGGGTCCTCTGTATTTTTTTGTATGTTGAATATGTTCTGTATATTTATAAGCGGATGTAATTAAGTGATGTATGATGTATATCAATCTTAGAGGCCTGGTATGACATGGTGATGTTCATTTTGTTATGATATAGTAAAAATGTGTGTTTGTGTATAAGATGTCATAAAGGTTGAGTCTGCTGCGGGGCATTTCGGTTACTCCCTATCGGAGGCGTCCAAACCGAGATGTCATGTGTTGATGAATTATTACATTGTGAATGTTGATGATTGAGTGGCAAACCCCCATGTAGGGCTAGATTATGCCAAAATTTTCTTTAATTTGGTTTAATAAATATAGTCAGGCTTCGGAGGCTGGGGCATACCTTGTCTCTAGCCGGTCACATGCCCTGAATTTGGGGTGTGACACTTAATGACCCAATCATTGATTAAGGTGTGGCATGATGGGAATGATTGTATGGTAGCACATCTTCATTGTCCAAGACTCCATTTAGATGAGCGGTGAGATTCGTTCTGGTAAGATTAAAAACAGCGATCGAGATGAAATTAGTTACTGTAGCGGTAAGATTGGATACTGTAGCGGTGAGATTAAAATCAGCGGTAGGATATGTGTTTGGATGCAAAAGCAGCGGTGGCGGTGAGGTGAATTATAGTGAGAAGAAAAAATGATCATTAAGGACATTAGATTAAAATTTGTATATAATAAAATTTATAACATATTTAATAAATTAATAAATTTAAAAAAAAAATTAAAATTTTTTAAAAATAAAATAAAAATAATAATATTTACACATTTTAAAATAAAAAATAATATTAAATGAATATATAAATAAATTTTTAAAAATAATAATTATATAAATAATTATAAATTTATTTTAAATAAACAAAACATAAATAATAAGTAAAAGTAAAATAGAAAAAAAAAAAAAAAGAATGTAGGGTTAAAAGAGGAAATAAAACCTCTGGTGGAATTTTTTTTTCTACTAGACGTTTTTCCACCAGTGGAATTTTTTCTCTCCACTGATGGCTAAGTAGATAATTTACACGGGAGTGTTGTTATCCAAACAGATAACTCCAGTACGTTTGCACCAAAAAAGGTGCCTTAACGCACCGAACTAGAGCTTTGGTGATAACCAAATGAAGCCCAAATCCTTAGGCATAGTGCGATTGCACCAAAAAGGTGCCTAATCGCATTGTATCGACGTTATGGCTACATCCATATACAGCTTAGGTCGATTGAACTTGAAATTCAAGACCTCATCGCACTCGTCCTTCCATTTATGTCTTTGTTTTTTTTTTTTTTTTTATCCTTGATGTTATAATGACTAGATGAAAATATCTTTGCAATTAATCTTTCTTTTTTTATTTTTTTTGGTTCTTAATTTTTTCAAGTTCAGTTTTTTTTTTTTGTTGGGTTTTTTTGGATTTTATCGGGTTTGAATTTTTGACTTTTTAAGTCAATTCGAGTTGGATTATATTCGATCACGAGTCGACCCGGATGGGTTATCAAATTTGGGTCAGTTTTTCCAACTTTAAGAATCACACTCCAAACGAGAGAGCAAATATGAAGAAGGATCTTTCTCGATGAAGTATGAATGATTGGATTCTATTTGAAAACCATGAAAAGAGTGTCTTGTGTCAAAGGACAAATGTTGAAATAAATCAAGTTCCAAAATTTTTAAACTCGCTTCATCAAAAAAAACGAGAGAAGAAAAAATGGTAAAAAATGAAACATGGAAAAAAAAAAAACATGTTTTGGGAAAAAAGAAAGGCACAAATATCATTATGAAAATGATCATTAACTTGATTATCCTTTAAACAAATATTTTGGACATGTTTCATTCTTTAAGAATCCTAACCCTGGCTTACATTATATGTTTTAAAAATCTATTTTGATCAAGTATGGATACTTAACATGAAAAGTTTTTCCTTGTGCTTTAACCTTTTCCTTACTCCTTTGAATTATCATTTTGTTTTGGATGAGTTTTGAATTTTCAAGTGCATGGTGAAAATCAATGGAATGAAAAATGAAACTCTAGATTGAAAACTCAAAAGAATGGCAGTGTACAGCAAATATTGGATTTTCTAAAAGCAATTCCAGAGATTTTATGCATGATTATACCAAGGCTACAACAAGAACCATGAATCACAAAAAAAAGGACTTCTTGAATCAACCAATTAGTAAACACTTTTGAGAAGATCAACACTACTTGGAAGATTTGTTCAAAATTTTGAATATTTTTTTCCTTATTTCCCAAATTTTGAGCTTATTACACTAGTCCTAACATTTGTTGAAATGTCATATAAAAAAACTAAAAGAGAGTGTCATTGTGTTTTAAAACAATTTTTTTTTTTTTTTGTAAAAACTTGATTTTTCAAGGAATTTATGTTTTAAAAAAAAAAATCATTTGTAAGCTCAGATGATCGAACATTGATCTTCCCTATCAGATCTTTCATGATGACCAAAATCTTGATGTACCAAACTATCAAATTCACTTGAAAAAAAAAAAAAACCAAATTGATTCACCTCATTCATTTTTGGATAATGATCACATGTTTCTAAGAGATCCTAGTGTCATATTTTTTAAGAAAAATGGAGAATTGATTTTTGTCTTAAGCACAGAAAATAGCAATATGGGGAATTTTCTGTTACCATTTGATTTGGGGGCATGTTTGAAAAATGAAAATGAAAATGAAAAGAGTTTTTATGATTATTGTCATTGTCAAGAGTTTTCAAAAACAAAACATGAAAATATTTAAATTTGGACTGATACATATATGAGTTTTATTTCTTTGATATTGATTGTGTGGTGAGACACAGTTGATTTCTGAACCAATATGACAATAGAGACATTCTGGGGCAAGGAGAATGCTAAAATAGATGACCATTATACAACATTGACATTGAAGATTTGAAATTTGAATATGTTTTCAAGTTTTAAGAGTAGAAGCTCTTCCAAGTCAATATTCCAAAGTTATGAATCTTTGATTAAATTTAGAAAAAATTTAAGGATGACATTTCGAGACAGAAAGAAAAATGAGATGATGAAAATCCTAAAAAGATACAGATACTTTGGACTTTTAAATTGAAAGAAAATCATTTTGGATGTTGAGATTGGATAATGTTTGGAAATGGAAAAAGATAAAGAAGGTGACGAGCTTGAAAATCCTTTTTGTCATAATTAGAGATGCATGATATTGATTTTTATTTGAGTATTTGCATTCATTCATTTGCATTATATTCATGACATTCATACATTACATTGCATTCATATTACTTTTGGGATATGACATTTGCATTATTATAGATGATTATTGCATTTGTAAATTTTGCAAACATTGAGGAGATAAGAGGAAAAAGATATGTAAAAAAGGTGAGAAAAAGGAAGAAAATATGATATTTTTTTCTAAAAGATGGAAACAAGAAAAACAAGAGGAATTTTTCAAAAGAAAGAGAAAGAATGTATTGAGAATTTTTGAAAAATGATCGTTAAAGCCCAATGTATTTGGCAAAAATATATTAAGCCTAGTTAAGTTGACACAAATGAGATGATTTTAATCTCTGTTTAGCTGGCACTATTATGATTTAAGCCTAGTTAAGTTGGCACTAAATGAGATGATTTTTAACCCTGTTTAGCTAGACTATTATGATTTAGACCCAATTAAGTTGACACTAGATGAAATGATTTTAAGCCTCGTTTAGCTGGCATTGTTATGATTTAAGCCTAGTTAAGTTGGCATTAGATGAGATGATTTTAAGCCCCGCTTAGCTGCCCTCGTTATGATTTAGGCCTAGTTAATTTGGCACAAGTGAAAATTTAAATCTAATTGAGTTGGCACCATGATTTTAAAGCTCAATTTTGTTGGCACCCAAGAAATTTTCAAACTTTATGCCTTGTTGGGCAAAGCATTTTTAGCGATTGAAAATTTTAAAGTTTATACCTGGTTGGGATGAACATTTTTCATGTTTTGAAATTTTAAAGTTTATGTCTCGTTAGGAGTTTTTTTTGTTGAGAATTTTTAAAGTTTATATCTTATTGGGAGAAATATTTTTTCAATTTTCAAAAAAAAAAAGATGAGCGTTCAATTTTTAGCTAATTTGGTATTAATGTAAGGGCGTTTACATCTTTGCACACTTCATATTTTTCAAAAAATACGCAAAGCGTGACAATTGTAGACATTCAAATTTATTAGGGATCTTTGAAACATTATTTGAAATAATTGGAATTAGACCATGTTTAATTGTTAAATTAATTTTCTTCGTGATATCTTAATTTGGATCAAATATAATTTAATTCAATTTTGAGATTAATATTGGTTTTTGAATTTATGCCAATTTTTATAAAAGCAACTTTAATCCAAATTTCGAGCCTTGAATTGATTTTGGGTTTGAAATTATTGTTTTTGGATCTTGGGATCCAATTCGAGCCATCTCTATGTTTTATTTTATTTTTTGATTTTTTTTTCCTTTCTTTTTTTCCTTTTTTTTTTCCATTTATTTACTTTTTTTTTTCCAAAAAGTTCTAGGAAAGAAAAAATCGAAAAATGTAAGGAAAAAAACAAAAAACAAAGAAAAGCCGGAAAAAAGAAGAAGAAAGAAAACAGATTTGAAACAAAACACCCGAAATAGACTTCAAATTTAAGAGTAAAAGAACTTCTCGATTTTAAAGGTGGAAAATTATTTGAGAAAAACAAAATTCAAAGAAACTTTGAACTCTGCCAAAAATCCATTATAAAAACAACAATTAACAAAGCAACAATGAATCATTGGGTTGGATTTTAGTCTAGAATTGGCTGCTTTGGGCTTTTGCATCGGATATCCTAATACCAACTAGTTAAAGATATATAGTCCCTTATATGCAGCGTAGGAAGGTAACCATGAAGACCCTGAATTTAGAACCAAAAAAAAAAAAAAAAAAGGAAACACGAATGAAAATTCGTAGCCCAATCTTCCAAAGTTTCAAATCAACAAAGCAGATATTACTATTTATCAAAGTAGTATAGGTGAACGTATTATTTTTATTCTAGTATTGATATATATCGGTATCGATGTATTTTGGCGTATCGTTTCAAATTTATCGATATTTTTTAAATATTTTTTCATATATTTATATGTAAAACCTATTTTTAAGTTTTTTAATAAAATATATATTATATACACATGCAAATATATGTTTTTATACAAATATAAATTTTAAATATTTAATATCTAAATTTTTAAATCTCAAATAATAAAATAAATATTAAAATATTAAAAAAAAATAGTAAATTATTATTAATTATGTTCAATAGCCTAATTTAATGAACATATTTTATTTTTAAATGTAATTATGAAAAAAATAAAAATGATCATGACAAAAAAAATATATTTAAACTGGTTTAAAAAATCAAATAAGTGATTTTTTTTTTAAAAAAAATAAAAAAATCAAAATTTTGTACTAATCGGTACAGACCGCGGTACGTATCGATACTGACCGATATTGATCGGTACAAATCGATACAAGCCGATACGACCGATAAGAGTCGATACAAAAATCGAAATGATGCGAAATTGATACGTATAACACTGCTATTTAAAAAAAATGTATCGATTAATACCGATACGGATAACACTGCTATTTACCTTGACTTAGTTCAATAACTTAACATCCAAAACTATATATTTGTTGTCAGACCAATTAAAGCCAAAGTGGTCCAAGTTTTCCTTTAACTTTTGTTTCCTACGCCATAGGATTGGCTCGGAGCTCCGCTAATAGTAAGCAATACAATAGATTTGTGGGCCTTTTTCTAACTTTCTTTCTTAGTGCTCTCATTGTCGATTCAATAACTCCGGACCATGTGAGCTTTGCCTTTTTCAGTAGCATAAATTAAACCTACTGGTTTATTGATTCATTTTTATAATATTCCATCTCTTTCGGAATATGATGAGATTTATATTTGAAAATTCATATATGTTGTATTTTATATTTTTTATGTCAGTCATATAAATATAAATATATATAAATTATTAAATATATTAAGATCTTTAATACAGATATTATATATGTATTAAACATATCGTGTTAATCATATTTATATATATATATATATATATCATATCATATTTATTATATTATTTTTATATTTATTAATTATCTCATATTCATATAGTACTTTTATAGTGTCTAAAATTATCAAAACCAATGAGATTCATGACAAGGGCTACAATTTATTATGTTTTACATTATAGTGGCCAATCTTAGAACTTTGTTTCTTTTTGGTCAGATCAAATGTCCGCATGCCAATATTTTGGAGCAAAACATTTGTGGTGATTTCGTTGTGGGGTTAACTACTAATTTGGTCAGATCAAATGTGGGGTTAACTAAAACCTTTGTCGGTATATATGTACTTGTAATTTTTAAATTCAGAAATTTTTGTTCCTTTGGAATTTTTTATGTTGCGAAAGAAAAAAAAAAGGGGATTTCTTATTATAATAGGAGAAACTAGAATTGATACTTGAACATAAGTGATAACTAGAAAGAAAAAAAAAAAAACTCCGTTTAGTCGGGCTATTTTAAATTTTGTTTTTAATTTTTTTAACTAAATAATATAAAAAATTAATTTTAGTTTATATTTTATTAAATAATAATTATTTATTTTTATTTTATTTTTAATTATAATAATATTTTTTAATTATGAATATTAAATTTATGATGACTACATAATATAAATGTATTTTCAAATGTTATTTATATGTAGTTTTCAAAAATATTTAGATTTTATTTTATAGTGTATATTTTTATTTATAGGAGGTAAAAATAAAAAATAAAATTGTGATTTGTATTTTATTCTTTCGTAGGATCGATTTTCTCACATAGGTTAGCAACATGTTCTTTTTTTTTTTTTTTTAACTTTTTTTCGAAGCGGGTCTGGTACGGATCCTAAATCGACTAAAAAGTTAATTTTAGTTTATATTTTATTAAATAATAATTATTTATTTAAATGTTTTATTTTTAATTATAATAATATTTTTTAATTATGAACATTAAATTTATGATAATTGTTTATTTATAAATTACATAATACAAATGTATTTTCAAATGTTATTTATATGTACTTTTGAAAAATATTTAGATTTTATTGTATAGTGTATATTTTTATTTTATAGGAGGTAAAAAATAATAAATAAAAAATAAAATTGTGATTTGTATTTTATTCTTTCGTAGGATCGATTTTCTCACATAAGTCAACAACAAATTCTTTTTTTTTTTTAGTTTTTTTCGAAGCGGGTCGGGTACGGATCCTAAATCGACTAGCGAGTCAACGTTGATGCACCCAAAAGAGTGTATCTTTATTAAACCTTGTAATTAATATGATCAATTATAGTAAAGTAGCATGCAAGGGTCGAATTCACAGAGATTGGTTTTTAGTTTATAAATTATTAGTTTAAAACTTAAATTCAAGAACAATAAAAGAAAATAAGATTTTTAAAAGAGTTTTAAAAATTAAGAAAACAAGAAAAGTAAGAAGCAAATAAATAAGATGAAATCAAATACAAGAGAAATATGAGTAAAGGTTCATTCTTCACCACTAGACATCATTAAGCATCAATAATCAGATCTATCAACATCAATTAACTATCAAAATTATCAACCGTAGATAACAACAAGCTCTGTTACCCCAATCTTTCCTTAGTTCGTCGTTAAATAGAACAAGCTCTCTATTTAATCTCTAACCACTAGACAACCTAGAATAAACTCTCTAGATTTAATGTTGTTAGAAGGAAAGAATAAGAGAGAAAGCAAGATTACAAGAACACAAAGGAATATGTGGTTTGGCCATGGTGGCCTACATCCACGAGAATAAACCCAAAGGGCTACATTGTTGATATTATTGAATTGTCTAGAAGTCTATACAGAAGTGTCCTATTTATACATGAAGGTTCTCACCATCTAAAGAAAGAATCACCACAGTAATAATTACAATAATATTAGAATCGTAATCTGAATCAGAATCAAATCAGAATCCCTAACATTACTCTAATTACATTTATTACTTTAACACCCACTCTCAAACTCAAGGTGGTGTTGTAAATACTAATTTGAGTTTGTTAACCAATAAGAGAACATGTAGTGGAACACATGACACAAAAATATGACGTGATGTAACATGCAACAGGAACAGGAAGACGTGGCGTAACATGTTGCAGGAAAATATTGGCATGGCGTAATATGCAGTAGGTACAGAAAACGTGGCATAACACATTGCAGGAAAATCTGGCGTGGCGTAACACGCAGCAGGTACAGAAAACGTGGTGTAACACGTTGCAACAGAACGTGACATAACACGTTGCAGAAAAATTTGGCGTGGCGTAACACGCAGCAGGTACAGAAAACGTGGCGTAACACGTTGTAAGAAAATCTGACGTGGCATAACACACAGAATGAACATAAAGACGTGACGTAACACGCAGCAGGTATGGATGACATGACGGAACATGCAGCAGGTACAGGAAGACGTGGCGGAACATGCAACAGAGAAAGCAAGATTACAAGAACACAAAGGAATACGTGGTTCGGCCATGGTGGCCTACATCCACGAGAATAGACCCAAAGGGCTATATTGCTGATATTATTGAATTGTCTAGAAGTCTATACAGATGTGTCCTATTTATATATGAGGGTTCTCACCATCTAAGGAAAGAATCACCACAGTAATAATTACAAGAATATTGGAATCGTAATCTAAATCAGAATCAAATCAGAATCCCTAAGATTACTCTAATTACATTTATTACTTTAATAAATGTAATGACAGCTTTATGATGAGAAAAATAGGTTGATCTAGGCAACAAACATATAAACTCGGATTATTTAACCTATGTTATGTTTCACTTTGCAATTAGCGAAAACTCTAACATAATCATTAATCACAAATTGTCACTTATGAATAGGAAATCAAGACAATTACACGGATCAAGATTTCTAAACTAGCAATAGACAATTATCAAAATCTATCTAGTTGATCACCCTAAATAAATCAAGACAACATCATGAACAATTTTTATGGAAGAACATAATCAACTTTGATAGAAAACTAATGATAGATAAATCTGAAAATCAATTACAAAACTTGTCTAGGGCTTTGAAATCACTCTTAACCAAAGAGAATTTTAGCCTAGCATAGACATAGATAATATATACATAAAACTAAAAAGAAAAAAAAAAGAATGGAGAAGAAAACGAAGAAGAAGAAGAAGAAGAAGAAGAAGAATGATGATCCTTGAGTCTCCTCCCAAAGATGTCTAGTTTGTGGCTCAAAAGATGGTATTTATAGAGTGTTAAAACCTTAGGAACAAGTCCTTGCCGCACAAGTAAACATGGAGGCAGAA
The DNA here is from genome assembly GCA_030761205.1 of Fremontodendron californicum. Classification (NCBI taxonomy): domain Eukaryota; kingdom Viridiplantae; phylum Streptophyta; class Magnoliopsida; order Malvales; family Malvaceae; genus Fremontodendron; species Fremontodendron californicum. The sequence continues at coordinate 31,241,476 of JAULJL010000003.1, forward strand.
AACTCAAGTTTTTGCATTTTTTTTTCCGGTTTTTCCCGAACCTTTGGCGTCGCGGCTCAGGTTCTCCGCCTTCTATTTTTCTGCTGCATCATCTTGCACTTCTTCGGTTGATTTGGATGACCATATCTTGTCCGATTTGGGCATGTAAACTACCTTTGGAAAGGTATTCAAGTCAGCTTCAAAAGTCAAGAGAAAGTTTCTTCAAATAGAGATTTTAACATCATGTTTTCCTTGCAACAAGCTCTGGAAGTCAAATCTGCCTTCTTGCTTTGCAACTAAAAATTAATCTTTTTGACTCCTGAGTCTTCTTCCATCTTGTGATTATGATTTTGTAAGTTCTTTACCATCATTATTGACATTTTTTGACTTTATTCTCCTTATTGTACCTAAAATTCAAAAACATAATATAAGTAAACAAGATAAAGATCGAAAAATAACAAAAACTAAAGGTAGAAAGGCATAAAATGTATATTTTATGAGTTTATCAAACGTGCTGACCAATCCAAAAATAATTATTAGTAGATTAGGAAGGTAGTGAATAGTAAAAAATTAGATATTTGATATTGTTTAATTTGTTTTTTTACGGATTTGGATAATTTTTGAATAAAGATATTATCCATAGCGGATTTAAGTATGAACTTTTGAATATCCGTTATTCGAATCCATTTTGGTTTTGGTATGGATAGTGTCGGATATTCGAATCCGTTATCCAAATTTGCTTTATTTATGCGATAATGGATTCAGATATCATATCCATTTATATATTTAATTCTTGTTTAATTTTTTATATATTTTTTAAAAAAATTGATTTAATGAATTCGGATATTTAGCAAATTCGGATTTTCGACGAATATTATTATCTAAATCAGATGCTAATTCGGATAATAAGTGGATTCGAATATCGAATAAATTAAATATATCTGAATTTTGATATTTCAATAACTACAGGTTTTTGATCTGCTGCCATTCCTAATAATAATCCTAAGATTAATGAAGAAGAATACCATAAAATCTCAAATATTAAGACATGCACATTAATCAAATGAAAAATTTTTAATTGAAAAAAATTGAGATTTAAACTCCACTCTTTGAATTGAAAAGAAACTATATGCATCTATTAGTATTAATCAAGTATTGAAGTGCATAATTAATTGAAATTTAATTGATAATATAATAATAAATCAAAATCAAGAAATTAAGATCCAAACATGAAATTAATTACATTTCTAGTTTTTTTTTTAATATAGATATTAAAATTCGAATTTCAAATCTGTTAAATATCATATTTAAAGTATAATTATATAAACCAACTGAAATAAATCAAAATTATATTCATCTCTATTTTTTGATCTTATTACTAAGTGTGGAAAGAAGCTAGTATGTCAGCAGGAGCTTTGAAACAACTGAAATCAAATCAAAGTAGAAGGGAACTTGACTTCAGCCTTGCATTTGTTTATACCTCTAATTTGAACTCGGATTATCCGATTGCAGAGTTCAGCATGGTGGGCCTATTCATTCTTCTACTGTTTCATATAAAAGGGGTCTTTTTCCACTTCAGTTTTTTAATTTTTCCTAGCCAAAATAAATCTCCTTTGCTTCTCCTTACTTCAGCAACAATCAACATGGACTTCCTGGAAAACTAAAGGCTTTTCTTGTTTCAATTTTAGCATTCTTCCGAATGTGTCCTAAATTATTCCTACCACCACCACTCCCGCCAATCGTCGACCTTGAATCGCATCAGCCACCAACATTGCCACCACTTCCGCCTTCTGCTAATGACCCTGAAACCCTGCAACCAGATTCACCACCTTATACTATCAACCAACTTGAATCATCTCAGCCATCAGCACCACCTTCTACAAATGATCCTGAGGCCCTGCAACCAGATACGCCGCCGCCACCATCTTCCACTTTCAACATTGAATTGCTTCAGCCACCTTTTCCTGCTTATCAACCTGAATCTTCACAACAAAGGTCACACCCGCTGCCGCCAACTCCTACTACTCCCTCCAATCTGAAACAACTAGAGTCTATACTTGCAGCTCAGCAACATCTACAATGGAAAAACTCAGTCCTATCATTCTGCTTTTCATACGCTCTTGCCGTGTCTCTCCAATACGCCCAAACCGATCATCAAGCCAATCAGCCCAATTCTTCATTGGTTTTGCTTTCCTTTCTTGTCCTACTTACATTCAATCTTATCTTAGTGGCACTTTTTATTAGCCCAAGTTGCACCAAAACTTCAGAAGTATTAGAGAAAGTTGCCTTCCTAGTAGCTGCAGCTGCATTTTGCCACGCTACTGCAATTCCCTTCTTAGTTGGCTGTGTTCTTAGTCTTATTGCTCATTATCACGATCTTCATATACTTGAATCGCAACAGTGCCTGATATTATGTAAACTGAGAAAATTGCCTTAGAAGAAACTGTCTGCGGATCCAATAATGTAACAGCTAAGGTTTTGATTTTGCTGTTACCTGGTAATGTTTCAGTTGCTATACTGATTTGCTAGTAAATATGTTTGTTCTCTGTATTACAATAGATAGATGCTGCCACAATTCTAAAAACTAGAGAAGTTCTCTTTTAAAATGATTCTATATATGACAGTTTAAATTAATGAGTTCCCACAAGCAGTGTTGTATGTAATTGTTTGATTGGATCCGAAAAGTATCTTATTTTATTTTTTTCAGGTAGAGTAATTTGCAGAAAAATGGTATCAAGAAGTCCATTTATCTTAGATGTTGGATAGACTTTGATTTTAGATGTTGGAGTAATTTGGTAAATTACTAAAAAAAAAAAAAGTCCATTTATCTGGGAAATTATTATAATATATAGTAATAATTCCAGATTCAGTTATTACTTATTAACAAGGTAAGAAGACTATTGGTCTGCTAGGAAGTACGGATACGGATAAACAATACGTGTACGATACGATATGGATACGGTGATACGAAAATTAATTAGAATAAGGGTACGGTAGGACACGGCCATAAAAATATTTTTTATATAATAATGTACAATAAAAATATAAAATTGATACTTTTCAATTAAACATTTACATGCAAATAACTTTTCAATTTTTTAAAATTATTTTTGAATTTAAAAATTGAACCTTAAAAAATCCATTAAAACTAAATTACTCATTGTTGATTCCAAATTTGGGAGCAAAATGCAAAAAAAAAAAAAAAAAAAAAAAAAACTTCCGAGCATGTGTCTTAACTATGTTTTGACCGTGTTATTTATTTATTTTTTTTACGTGACCTCGCATGTCCGACATGTGACACTCCCCTGATAAAAGCGATAAAAGTGTTCGTGCTTCATAGTTGCTCTGGTTTTTGTCATCTCATAAATTAAATTGAGTGGACCAACAGACTTGAAATTTTGTTCTTTGATGATCAAATCCAAGTGGTTTGTAGGCCCCAAGGATATTATTATCATGGCAGCAGCAAAATTAGCCTATGCTCCGAATCAGATACTGGAGTTCAAAAGGTACTAATTTAGTCCTTGAAGCACGGGGAAGAGAAGACAATGGCAAAGTGAAAGAAAACAGAAAATTCCTAGGTATCTCAGGAAGGTTTCTTGATCAATGCTTAATTTAATCCAAAAGAAAAGCTACCAAGACAACAGCTTGTCCTTGTCAGATCAATGTGGGCTATGAGAATGAATGAAGACGAAAACAGGACTCGGATCGGAGCTCCATCCGCAGGGAACTGCGAACAATAGAATGTTGCCTGGTTTTAAATTTATGATTCATGTGGTCTAAATGACTAAAGGGTGTTAATTCAAAATCCAGGATGCAAGGAACAATGGAACATACTATATTCACTCACCTCATCCAGGACACCTTAAAAATATCCAAAAACAAATCATCTAGAAAGGGAGAAAAGTGCTTTCCTATACGTTATGTTGCCAAATTTAAAGAATAGACAAGGTGTGATATATATCCAATATTGAAAGATCTAACTCGATCCGCTTAGTGCAATAGGTCACCTGAATTTAATCTAAAATAAACAAAGAGAAGAGTATCCCTTTTTTCTTTGGCCAGTAAAAGATGATTTCATTGAAGGGTTTCCATTTGAGTGGATTGAAATAAAGAAACGGTTGAAAACAACTGAAATTGAATGAAAAGGAGGTTGGTCTTTGAGTTTCGTCAAGTGAACGTGTGTGTGCGTGTGCCTTTGCTTGGCAGAAGCATTTGAGAGAGACTTTTCAGAGATGCCTATAACTTTTGCATTGTGTTTCTTCAGTAATAGTTTACTAAATCAAGGAAAATCAAACTCGGATATCCGATATGCAAAGGTTTGTGTTGTTTCTTAAGCGGCCAAAAGGTCCGCTTTTCGTCTAATAACAGAAGTACCTTCCGTCCTTCCCTTCCCTTCCCTTCCCTTCCCTTCTTTTTCTTTTTCTTTTTCTTTTTCTTTTTCTTTGCCTTTTCCTTTTTTTTTTTTCCTCGTATCTCAGACCCACTATAAATATATATATATATATATATATATATATATGTAAGCCTTGTTTTCTTTCTTCATTATACCAATCAATATGGACTTTCCACAAAAGCTTCAGACGTTTCTTGCTTCAATTGCAGCATTTGTCATCCGAGTCTGTCCTGAATTATATATACCAGCAAAAATCACAGCCAGCAACTTTTTCTAGTATCGACTTGGAACCTCAGCCAGTGTGGCTGCCTGCCATCACCTTCTCCTTCTAATGACTATGAATCCCCACAACCCCAGTTGCCCTCGCCGGCCCCAACTCCTGCTTCTATATATCTCCAACCTGAAACTGCAGTTAGAGCCTTTACTTGCTGGCCAGAAGCATCTGCAATGGCAAAATGCAGTTCTAGCATTTTGCTTTTCATATGTACTCGGTGTATCCCTCCAATTTGTGAGAACTGATCAGTCCAATCACCAGCTTCCTTTCTCCTTGGTTTTGGTTTCGTTTCTTCTCCTACTTACATTCATTTTTATCTTGGTTGCTTTCTTTATCCACCCAAATTGCACCAGAACTTCACAAGTATTGGAGAAAGTTGCTTTCCTCCTGGCTGCAGCTGCATTCTGCCACACTCTTTCAATTCCCTTCTCATTTGAGCTCAAGTGCGCCATCTGGGCTGTGTTTCTCCTCTCCTTGCTCATTGTCATCATCCTCACATACTTGACTCTTAACACAACCTGATGTTAAATTTTGCAATCTACTTGTTTCATGATGCCTGCATTACTCGCTGATGTAGCATCTAAGGAAAGTACTAATTCAGTCACAGCATAGAGTCAAAACAGAACTCCAAAATCGTCTTGAAAGTTACATTATCTGTTAATAGATTGCGTGGAGTTCGTATAAAATTTTGGGGTTCTATGGGGAATTTGGTCACGGATAGAATACTTGTACTTCTCTCTATTACTAGAAAAAAAGAAAAAAGAAATAAAAATAAAACAGATTAAACAGAGTTCTCCGTTCTTCTTGCTGGAGACTATTTTTTTTTCCTTTCTTTCCACTACCGTTGCTGAGCATTATTGAGAAATGGTCTTCTTTTTCTTTAGCAGAATATGCAAAAATGTGAGTAATCATTATAGCATTTTGCTTTACAATATAATTGAAATACTTTAAATTAGCTGCAATGGTTTGAATCCCACCCAGATATTTCTTAGTGAAACTTCAACTATTAACTTGTATGTTTAAGTTGGAGCAGAATGCTTTCCCAGGAAACCATTAGTTGCTGATCTGACCATAGAAGATGAGAATATGTATGTGATTGTTTGGACTTCTACTGGTTTGAAAAAATGTTGAACAGAGCAAGCATATATACTGAACTTAAAATATATAAAAAAAAAAAAAAAGACAATCCTTTCCTGGAAAAGGTTTGATGAAACAATAAAAAATTACTAAGGTTACATTTGATTATTTGTTTTTTTGTTTCACTTTTTACTTTCTATTGAAAAAAGAAAGTAGCAAATAGCAAAACTAACAACAAAACGAAGCCTAAACGAACTAGTTCCCCTCCAAGTTATCAATATGGATCTCAATTAGTATGCACAGGCAGGTAAAATGTCTCTAGTTAGTTCCCTTGAAAGGTAGGAAGTTCTCTACCAGATATGTAGGTAACTAAAATTCCAGCACGCTTGCTAAGCCTAACCTTGCATTTGATCCTAAAATCATCAGAGTCTAAAACAGCCAAATTTTCTCCAACTTGAACTAAATCGTGGTGTTCAGAGACTCCCTCCGGAATACTCATCATATCCCTGAGTTTTTTTCTACTTCAAATCAAATGCTCCTAAAGCTGCCTTGCCGTTATCTGTACTAAATACTCATCCAATGTAAAGTTCCATTGACACACACACTCTGGCTATAGGGTCGAATTCTATACTACAAATCAAATGCTCTCGAATACTGTTGATTTTTTTTTTTTTTTGATTAATGAATTTAAAATTTTCCATTATATATGTTTTAAATTTTTTTTACAAAATACTAAAATCGTTATTTTATTATTATTTTTTTATAAAAGGAAAATAATTAACCCTAGTCTCTTATTAAAAGCATTAAACAGTGCAGATTAGGTTATGTCTTTTAATTAGGTCACAACATGTTTTCAGGTACATCTATCAAAGGGGAATTATTGCGCTATCCTACGTATGATTTAGCGAAGGATATCTAGTTGTAAAGCTTCCATCAGATTATTGAGCTAGTTTCAGTACCATGTCCAAGCCCTGGACTTCACTAACTTTTTATTTTAAATAAAAGTTTAATTAAAATTTTATCCATATTTGTGTGTGTCAATGGAAAATTTTAAATAAAATTCGAACAGGTATGGATAAATCCACTAAATCAAACATGTGTTTATCCATACTTGTTCCAAACTCAGCCCATACCCTTATACCCTTTCAAGAATATTGCCCTAAAAGATCATTTTTGAAAATTAATACAAAATGTTTCTTCACTTTTCTATCTTTCTTTTTACTTTTTATTATTTGTTTTCTTGTTCTATGATTGTTGCTTATTTGTGATTAACTTTTACTGATGAATTATCATTTTTATCACCTTCCAAACCTAATACGAGTGTATAATTTATTAGTAACTAGTATACAATTGCGGGTTTTCATTTTGTTTAAAACTGTTAAATAATATTTTTTTAGTTAATGTATAACATAAAACATAAAAAAAAGTGATTGAGATAAATATTTTATCCACAGTTCGTAGGTGAGGAGTTAATTTTTTTATATCAATCAATTATAAAAATATAAAATTAAAGATCATAATATAGTAAAAGTATAAATTATAAAAATATGTATTTATATGCAAAAAAATTATGATAGATATCAAAATTTAATTCATTTTGATTATGTTGATATCCATAATTCATATTCATATTCATATTAAGAGTTATAAAAAATAGTAAAATATAAATCCAACAACTATCATACAATAATTGATAACTTATAATATCATTTAACATCGTTTTTTTTACCATTTAACCATCATAATATTTTTTGTTTGATTCAATATCTATTTTTTTATATAAAAAAATCACTTATATCAATCAATCTAATATTATTATTCAATATTTTAATTTTTATCAATATTTATCAATACAGTAATTTTTTAATTCAATAATATAAAAACCAAAAATTTAATATCCAACCAACTCCAATTTTTATATAATGTATATATTTTAAATATTTAAAAATTTTGAAAAAAGTTAGAAGATTTAAAATATAAATTGTCCTTTGCAAGTCCCTCGTTTGGTGACAAATGTGAACCAATTAAGAGACTATGTTAGATGATAATTAATCGATAATAACATACCCGCAAGATTTTATGGCCCTATTTATAAAAAAAAAATTAAAAATCAATCATTATACGACACGTGACACAAAATTAAAAGTTTTTTCCCTTTCCTTCCCTTCCCTTCCTTTTTTTTTTTTTTTTTTTTTTTATATTTCCTTTCTTTTTATTCTCTTTTCTTTTCTTTCTTTCATCATTAAAAAAAAACTTGCCACATGAGACAAGCAATTGGCTCAATTGAAGTTGTCCCCATTTGACGACAACTTTCATATATTATATAAGATTTGCTAAAGAGAGAGAGAGTAATTGTAAAATTGATTTATTCTACGTTGAGTCAATAACTTTAAATACATTGTTATGGAGCACATTTTTGTTAAAGTATACAAAAAAATTGACATGAAAAAATTACTATCAGAGGAGCGCCAAAATTGAGACTCCAAGATGCGCTCCGATACAGAGGTGAATTTAGGGAGCACCCTAAATTTTTTAAAACCCTTAAAAAAATACTTTGCATCATCACTAGAAAAATAAGGTAATATTATGTTTGGCCTTTCAATTTTTTTCAATTTGACCTCCTTTGTAAAATTTGTTGTTTGATAAATTTGATAACACTTTTAGTTTAAACCTCATTCATTATTATTAGCTTAATTATCTTTATTTATCTTTTCAATCAATCAAATAGATATGTTTACATTAATTAGTGTGTTTATAATTTTCATTCTATGCTCATATGAAAAATTAAATAAAGAAAATTAAATCATTACAATATTTAATACAAATTTTGCATTTAACTTATTTTACTTATTTCAAAATTTTATGTAATTTTATGTTTTTCTTTTATAATATGAAATGAAATAATTATATACTTAGTTTAATTATTTTAATTAAACTATATATTTTTTTAACATTGAGATTTTAATTCTTGGTAAATTTTTTTCATATGTAACATGAATTACAATATTTGAAAATTGAACATTTTTTATTCATGATAAGAAATTTAGGTCCGGATAGCAAAATTTTTTGTTTGTCCAAGGTTCGACCTGGCCCGTTAGGCCTTTGAGGCCCTTTTTTATTTTTTAACATTAAATTTTTTTTTTTTATATTTTGTATTTTCAAATATATTCTTAAATTAAAAAATAAATTCGAGTCAGGTGAAGCCTAAATTTTAAAAACCTTGTCCAATGACCGACCCAAATTGAACAAATGAGTAACATGATCCTTTGACAGATTTATTTCATGCACAACTTTTATTTTTTTACTTTATATATATTTTCTTGGTTTCGTCCTTGTTTCGATATTTAAATCAATTAAGATTAAGAAGAATAATCAGAGGAGGCAAAGAGAATGTATAAGACAAAAAGGAATGTTTTTAATCTAAATATACAGAAATTGTGTTTTACCTATTTTTTTATACTTAAATTTCGTGTGCCTGTGGAGTGGACGGGTGTAAAATAAATGTCTGAAGATGACAAGTGCCTATAATATACTTATCCAAAAAAGTGATGATAGGATACTATTTTTATTTTAGGAGATTCCTTTTTGTTTGAGACGTATAATTATAAATGGAACTAAAAAGTAAAATTCAAAAATATCAGCTGAGGTGCAAGCAGCAAGCCTAGCAGATGAGCTTGTAAAGAATTCATTAATATTCCATGGGTTCCTCTTACATATACTCTCTCAAATATGGCAATTCTATTATACTCTTACATATATACTGTTGGATATCATAGTATATATTAAATATATATATAAAATATATATTTTAATACGTAGATTGTTGTAGTAAGATACACGGTGTACATTCACGTACACAAATGATATCAAAGTGAATGAGAAATTAGCCTCATTATTTACCCACTTGAAGAGAAAGGAAAGTTGGTTGAAGGTATGTGTGGTAGTCAATCCCACATAGGACTAAGAATGGCTTTAGCTTATAGTTTATATAAGCTAGAGTGTCATGATGGGTTGGGCCCCAAGGAGCACCCAAGTTTTTGTAGAGGGTGAGGACCTACACAACTTGGGTTGGATCGGGTTTGGGTCAGTAATTAATTTTTTACTACCCAACCGGCTTAATTTTTTGTCCAAACCGAACCAGCTCAACACCAACCAGCTCAACACCAACCAACTTTATGTTTGTCCGAATAATTCATCTTCTAGAATGTGTCTGTTCGGTTGTTACCGTTCTTTGCCTTTTCAGTTGTGTCTTTGCCTGTTGGATTGAACCGGTTTATTGTAACAGACTTGTCTATTGAACGAACCGGTTCCTATCCAACAGATATGTCTGACCGAACAGACTTCTCTGTATCTATAAATAGGAGTGTTTGTATCTGTTTCAAATCATTAATTCACCGAAAATATTCTTGTCTTCTGAGAGAGAGACTTCAACATTCTTTTGTTCGCTGTGTTGCATCCGGGTGTGCTCTCATTTGCAACGTATATCGAGGAAACCTGAGAGACTATTTGCATCGATATTGTAAGCACCTTAGACAGGCAAAAAACGTCTTAAGGTTAGAGGTCCAACCTTGACTCGATATTGATTTTTTCAAATCAATTACTGTAAGTGTCTTTGTTCGCTTCTACATATTTGTTGTAATCTGTTCGTATATATATATATATACAGTTCTCCTTCTTTTTTGTTTACATTTTACAGAATATAGCATATATTATTTCCAACATTCTTAAGACGTTTTCTGGTGCTTTATTTGTTATATACTGTGTTTATATATTCGGATATTTTGTTACGGTGTTTGAACTTGTTTATATACTGACTTCATTTGCTTCCGTACTTGTTCAAACTGTTTACATCATTATTGCTATTGGTTATTTTTTATATATATATATATTTATATTTCACTACTGTGTATGCAATATTCTTACATACTGTTTGTGAGATATTTCTTACTGTTTCTTATATTGTTGAAGCCTTTGTTATACTTTTCGTGTAGTAACATCTTTTTAATTGCTACTATTCACGTGGTTTTTTCATGTTTTGTTTTAGAATATATATTTGTTTTAATATATTAGTGTTAATATATTATATTTATATATTGCTCTATTGTGTTGTTCGATTATTATATATATATATAATATTCATTTTGTTTGTTGCTTATATATTGTTTATATATATATTTTGTTTGAATATATATAGTATATTCCTTTTGTTTATTAAATATATTACTTTTTAGTAGTATATTTGTATATTTTGTATACAAGTTGATCCTATTATTCTTGAATAATAGATGGCCGAAACATCTACCGGTATTGCTAGAGCGCTCGTAGCACCACAACCTCTACATGTAACACATGGTGAGAAACCCGAGAAGTTCAATGGTTAGGACTTCAAACGATGACGGCAAAAGATGCTTTTCTATTTGACCACCCTCAATCTAGCCAAGTTCTTACGGGAGGAGCCCCGACTTTGAACGAGGGAGAGACCGATACTACAATTGTAGTCTCGGTAGATGCATGGAAGCATTCTGACTTCCTATGCAAGAACTACATCCTCAATGGTTTGGACAACACGTTATACAACGTGTATAGTCCAATAAAGACAGCGAGAGAGCTGTGGGAGTCCTTGGAAAGGAAATACAGAACCGAGGATGCCGGCACAAAGAAATTTGTGGTTGGCCGGTTTCTGGATTTTAAGATGGTGAACTCGAAAACCATTATTAGTCAAGTCCAAGAGTTTCAATTGATTCTCCATGAGATTTTTGCCGAGGGAATGACTCTTAGTGAATCATTCGAAACGGCAACTTTGATAGAGAAACTCCCTCCTTCGTGGAAGGATTTCAAGAACTATCTAAAGCACAAACGAAAAGAGATGTCTTTAGAGGACTTGATTGTTCGATTGAGAATGGAGGAGGATAATCATAGTTCAGAGAAGAGGGTCATGGTCCAGACCATGGAAGCCAAAGCGAATGTTGTTGAACATTCGAAAAAGACCAACAAGAGGAAATTCGTTGGTTCAAGTTCTTCCCAAGCAAAGAAGGGAACAAATTTTAGGAAGTTCACGGGAACTTGTTTCAACTGCAACAAGCCCGGACACCGTGCAAAGGACTGCCGACAGAACAAGAAGAAGAAAGCTCAAGCCAACCTAGTTGATGATTTTGAGCTTGCTGCTGTTGTTTCACAAGTGAACTTGGTGGAAAACCCTAAGACTTGGTGGGTTGATACCGGGGCCACTTGTCACATATGATCTGAAAGGAAGAGTTTCTCCGAATATAAAGAAGCTGCTAATGATGAGCAACTATATATGGGAAACTTTACGGCTTGCAAGGTACGAGGCCATGGAAATGTGGTACTCAAGATGACCTCCGGGAAGGAACTCACATTGAACAATGTTGTTCATGCTCCCGAAATCCGAAAGAATTTGGTTTTTGGCTCTTTACTGAGCAAGAATGGGTTTAGGCTCGTATTCGAGTCTGATAAATTTGTACTCACCAAGAGTGGGATATTTGTGGAAAGGGGATATCTTTGTGATGGGCTTTTTAAGCTCAATGTTATGACAATTGTACCCAAGTATAAGATCATTAATAATAATATTTCTTCTGTTTACTTGGTTGAGTCCCCTACTTTATGGCATGGTAGATTAGGTCATGTAAATTACAAGACCTTGCAGAAAATCAGCAATTTGGATTTGCTTCCGAAATTTGTCATTGACAAGAATCACAAATGTGAAATTTGTGTAGAATCTAAATTAGCTAAGGCTCATTTCTATTCAATAGAAAGAAGTAATGAACCTCTAGAGTTAATTCACACTGATATTTGTGATTTAAAATTTGTGCAAACTAGAGGTGGTAAAAAGTATTTTATTACTTTTATAGATGATAGCACACAATATTGTTACGTCTATTTGCTAAAAAGCAAAGACGAGGCCTTGGAAGCATTTAAGCTCTTTAAGAATAAGGTCGAAAATCAACTAAGCAAGAAAATAAAAAAAATAAGGAGTGATAGAGATGGTGAATATGACTCATTTTTTTAATGAATTCTGTTCAGAAAATGGAATCATCCATCAAACCACTGCTCCTTATTCACCTCAACAAAATGGTATTGCAGAACGCAAGAACCGAACGTTGAAAGAAATGATGAACGCTTTGTTGATAAGTTAAGGGTTACCTCAGAACTTGTGGAGGGAAGCTATTTTATCAGCTAATTATATTTTAAATAAAATACCCCAGAAAAAGTTAGACAAGACACCGTATGAATTGTGGAAGGGTCTAAGACCAAACTACATACACATGAAAGTGTGGGGGTGTCTTGCGAAGGTAGTCGTGCCTCCACATAAAAAGGTCAAAATAGGACCTAAAACTATTGATTGCGTATTCATTGGATATGCAAACAATAGTGCTGCTTATTGTTTTCTTGTATTCAAGTCAGAGATTCCCGATATTCATATCAATACGATAATTGAATCAAGGAATGCTTCGTTCTTTGAAGATGTTCTTCCTTATAAGGAAAAACAAGAAAACAAGACTGCAAAGAGAACTCATGAGTCCTCGAGTAGTAATCCACATATGGATGAAGAGGAACAAGAGGAACCTAGAAGGAGCAAACGGGCTAAAGTACCGACTACTTATGGTCCTGATTTTCTAACATATTTGTTAGAAAATGAACCTCAAACTTTTAGCGAGGCTATGTCATCTCCAGAAACACAATTCTAGAAAGAGGCCGTTAACAATGAAATAGAATCCATCATGCAAAATCATACATGGGAACTGGTGGATCTTCCTCAAGGGCATAAGCCTTTAGGATCCAAATGGATATTTAAGAGGAAGATGAAAGCAGATGGAACGATTGATAAATATAAAGCCCGACTTGTAATAAAAGGATACAGGCAAAAGGAAGGGCTCGATTATTTTGATACGTATTCACCAGTTACGAGAATAACATCTATTCGAATGTTAATAGCTATAGCAGCTCTTAACAATCTCGTTATACACCAAATAGATGTTAAGACAGCTTTCCTGAATGGAGATTTAGACGAAGAAATCTATATGGAACAACCCGAAGGGTTCAAAGTTCCAGGACAGGAAAGGAAGGTGTGTAGACTTGTTAAATCATTATATGGTTTAAAACAAGCTCCTAAACAATGGCATCAAAAATTTGACAATACAATGTTGTCAAATGGTTTTCGTATTAATGAATGTGATAAGTGCGTATACGTAAAAGATACGAATAAGGGATATGTTATTGTTTGTCTATACGTAGATGATATGTTGATCTTAGGCAGTAACTAAGAGATCATAAAAGCTACCAAAACTTGGTTGACCAGTAAGTTTGATATGAAAGATATGGGTGTAGCTGATGTGGTTTTAGGAATTAAAATTTCTAAAACACAAGATGGCTTGGTAATATCTCAAGATCATTATGTAAATAATATTCTTGAGAAATTCAGTAAGAATGATACCGATATAGCCAAAACACCCGTAGATGTTCATTTACATCTAAAGAAAAATACTGGTGACGCAATATCTCAATTAGAATATTCGCGAATAATTGGTAGTCTTATGTATCTTATGAACTGCACAAGACCAGATATAGCTTACTCAGTTAGAAAACTGAGTAGATTTACTAGTAATCTTGGAGAGGATCACTAGAAGGCCATTGTAGGGTACTCAGATATTTGAGATATACCTCAAGTTATGGACTGCACTATACAAGATATCCAGCTGTACTTGAAGGGTACACTGATGCAAACTGGATATCCGATACTAAAGATTCTAAATCTACTAGCGGATTTATCTTTACTAATGGAGGAGCTGCAGTGTCACGGAAATCTTCTAAACAAACATGTATTGCCAGATCCACTATGGAATCTGAGTTTATAGCTTTAGATAAAGCTGGAGAAGAAGCAGAATGGCTTCGGAATTTTTTAGAAGATATTCCGTGTTGGCCGAAACCTATGCCGGCAATAAGTATACATTGCGATAGCCAATCTACAATTGATAGGGCACAGAGTAGTTTATATAACGGTAAATCTCGACACATTCGTTGAAGACACAATACCGTTAGACAGTTGCTCTCAAATGGAATTATCTCTACTGATTATGTAAAATCAAAGGATAATATTGCGGATCCGCTTACTAAAGGTTTAACGAGAGAGCAAGTAAATATATCATCGAGGGGAATGGGTCTTAAGCCTATAAAATAAAGTTACATAGTGGAAACCCAACCTAGCTGACTGGAGATCCCAAGATCTAGGTTCAAAAGGGACAACTAAATTATGTAACTGTGTGTAAGCACTAAAAGAGTTAAACACTCTTATCCATTCCTATGATGATTTAGTGCTGCCTACAAGGTAGGATAAGCTATGCTTTTAATGATTCTTATAGCTTGATAAATAATCAAGTGGGGTATTGCAGGATACTCTTAATGAGCAATCACCTATTATGAGTAAGAAACGTGGCCACTTCTATGAGAATTGATCAGGCTAAATCCTCTAGAGTACTCATAAGAAACCAGGAAGTGTCCGAGGCCAAAATGGACACAACCGTGAGAACCAAAGATGTTCGAAGGGGAATTGTGTGTTAATTATTGTCTTGGTTTACACTAAAGGCTGAATAGTTCAAGACATCATGTTCACTAGTTAGCCGAGTAAATCCAATAGTAATTCACTATGGAGGGTTCAAAGCCAAAAGATACCTATCTTGATGCAATTACTCTTCAAAGAAAGTCTCTCTCGTACTCCGAGTCAGTTCGTTGTTTTATTCAGACAATTTTCATTCATGTGGGGGATTGTTGGATATCATAGTATATATTAAGTGTATATATACGAAATACGTATTCTAATACGTAGGTTGTCGTAGTAAGATACACGGTGTAAATTTACATACACAAATGATATCAAAGTAAATGAGAAATTAGTCTGATTATTTACCCACTTGAAGAGGAAGGAAAGTTGGTTGAAGGTATGTGTGGTAGTCAATCCCACATAGAACTAAGAATGGCTTTAGCCTATAGTTTATATAAGCTAGAGTGTCATGATGGGTTGGGCCCCAAGGGGCACCCAAGTTTTTGTGGAGGGTGAGGACCTACACAACTTGGGTTGGACCACATGCGCGCGCCACCGCAGCCGAGCTGGGCTGGGCTGGGTCGGATTTGGGTCAGTAATTAATTTTTCACTACCCAACCGGCTTAATTTTTTGTCCAAACCGAACCAGCTCAACACCAACCAGCCGGACCAACTCAACACCAACCTGCTTTATGTTTGTCCGAATAATTCATCTTCTAGAATCTGTCTGTTCGGTTGTTACCGTTCTTTGCCTTTTTAGTTGTGTCTTTGCCTGTTGGATTGAACCGGTTCATTGTAACAGACTTGTCTATTGAACGAACCGGTTCCTATCCAACAGATATGTCTGACCGAACAGACTTCTCTGTATCCATAAATAGGAGTGTTTGTATCTATTTCAAATCACTAATTCACCGAAAATATTCTTGTCTTCTGAGAGAGAGACTTCAACTGTCTTTTGTTCGCTGTGTTGCATCCGGGTGTGCTCTCATTTGCAACGTATATCGAGAAAACCTGGGAGACGATTTGCATCGATACTGTAAGCACCTTAGACAGGCAAAAAACGTATTAAGGTTAGAGGTCCAACCTTGACTAGATATTGATTTTTTCAAATCAATTACTGTAAGTGTCTTTGTTCGCTTCTACATATTTGTTGTAATCTGTTCGTATATATATATATATATATATATATATATATATATATATATATATATATATATATATATATATATATATATATATATACAGTTCTTCTTCTTTTCTGTTTACATTTTACAATATATAGCATATATTATTTCCAACATATACTGTCTAACATATATCTAAAACCAATATCTACTATTTTTTCTTATAACACACAACATATAAATCAGCTTCGAAGTAAAATTACGAAAAAAATTAAATGTCAAAATTTAATAGAGAGAAAAAAGAAATCTGAGACCTTGAGTTATTTGGGGTTTATCTTTAGTTGAATTAGGGAAAACATGGGTTGTATTGTCCCATAACAGCTGACTGAGCTGGAAAAAAAATGTTACTTAGTTAATCAATGAATGCTTCATAAAACCATATCAACATAAACAAAATTGAATACTAAAACAAAGAATCCGAGTTTTTTCATAAAACTATTGAACAAATTTTCAAAAGAAAGCAAAAATTTCAGAAAAAATAAGACTTGTATCAAGAGGAGTTTATTGACTGAAAATATCCTGAACAACAAAAGCAAAAAGAAATCAGTTAAAATAAACAAAAGCTAAGCAAATTAATTCATCAAAATGATAATTAATATTTGAAGTACAAAACTAAATGAATAATAAAATATTCTTTTGTTGCTCATTTATATTATTTGCATAGTTGAATAACCTTATTATATTTCAAAAGACAACACTAATCAATCACATTTCAGAAAACTAATTCCAAGATCACAACGATTTAGAAAACAAAAAAATTCATGCATTAAAAAAGAATAATAGCAATGAGTAGTTACCATGAAGATAAGATGATACTATTCTATACTTGTATGGAAATTTAACTTTTAAAAAAAAGAAAACGACAAAAACACAAAACAATTGCCAAAACGCTTACAAATCATAAACAAAAACTACAACAACAACCAAAACAACCTACTTATATTTAACATTACCTCTCTGAGAACACCAATATTCTTTAGATTTAACCTTGTTTGCTGGATTACCAAACTCTATAAATTCTTTAACCTATCCAAACTCATTTCAAATAAATCCAAAACAAACATGAGATTAAATCCAAACAATTAGAACTAGCTGCCAAAAAAAAAAAAAAAAGCTATGGCTAGGTAAATACTAAGAATGCAAGCCTACGAAGGGAATAATAGTGTAATTTTTTTTTTTTCATTTGTTGTTCTTTTACACAATTTCTCTCAATTATTAAATTTGATAAGGAGCTAACTCAAAAGCAAAAAATGAAACAGTAAGTCCATATAACCTGACATATTCTAATCTATTAAATGAAAACTTAGCTATAACTATGTAACAACTTATATATTAAGGCTTACACAAACTCGTAATTGCTACACTTGTCTTTAATCTTTGAAGTTGCAGTAATATGAATTCCCAAATATTATTATCTACCTAGGGCAATGCTACAACAACAAATAAGCAAATCTTTTCCTGCTCTACCGAATGCAATAATAAATGAAAAAAAGATATTTGGTGTCATTATATTTTCTTGCCACTTAGAGGTTTATAATCTCATAGCATCAAAGTGTTACTCAGTTGTACCAGTCATTAATTTGAGCTAATTATTAAAACCAATAAAAATAACCATCCATAGAAAGTTATAATTAGAGTATTAAACCATTTAATTGTGTTTTATAGTAAGCTTCATGCATGGAGTAAACATATAGAAGACTCATAGATATAATATTTTCCAAAATCACATAAATTTTCAACTATTATAAGGAATTCAAGACTAATAAATTGTGTAAGCATAACTTCTAGTTACCTTTACAGCTTGAGCCAATTGGTTAGTAATTTTCTGAACAAATTTCACAACCTGTTACTCTGTCATTGACTTAAATGCAAAATTAAGATCATTTTGTCCAACATCAAATGTGTATAGTGCTTGTGAGAAATAGTCTAGTTTTGGAAGCTTGCTTTTGATGTTTGAATTCACACATGAAAAAGAAAAAATCAGAAAATTCCATGCCATAAAAACTAAAAGCTTTGTGTATGATTCTAGTTTAGAAATTATGTTTATTTTATCCTTAATTTTTGAAATTATTTCTAATGTTCTTTGTATAGTTCATTTACTCGTTCTTTGAATTGTTCAAATTGTGAAAAGTTGTATGTCAAGAGAAATGGGTTGTACCCTTGCTTAAACATTTCGGCATCTAGTGGCTGAATTGTAAAACCTCTCATTGCAAAATCTTCAATATGGCAGTCCCAATTCCTCAACTGCAAAGTACAAAAATTGAGTTTAGTACAATATAGAAACAAATTGTATTTTTTTTATCCAACTTTGGA
Source organism: Fremontodendron californicum (assembly GCA_030761205.1). Classification (NCBI taxonomy): domain Eukaryota; kingdom Viridiplantae; phylum Streptophyta; class Magnoliopsida; order Malvales; family Malvaceae; genus Fremontodendron; species Fremontodendron californicum. The sequence goes on from JAULJL010000003.1 coordinate 31,260,252, forward strand.
TTTGACAACTTTGGTTATTCCTCCATGAAACAAAGATAAAAACAATAAACTTAAAAAAAAAAAAAAAGCATGCATACATGCATGTTTTTAAAAAAGAAGCTGAAGCAATGGAAATTAAAACTCAGATGCATGCTAACAAAGCACAAAAAATCAAGAATAAATGTTGCATGCAATACTAGGGAAAAAAAAAAAAGCAAACTAAGTTATCCAGTTAGGATCCAAATGCAGGATCAGACCAATCAATCTAAATTCATTCAATTCAAAGTTCAAACCTCAAATCTCTCATTTCACAAAAATTCTCCATTCCAAAAATACCTATAAATCAAACTGACCATTAGACCGGTAACGCCTCCACCCTCTTTTTCTGGAAAATTTTAAGGAAAGTCTTAATATAGGCTTTCCATAGGCTCCAACAAATATTGATGGTTGGATGAAAAATAATTCATCCGAACCATTGAAACAAAAAACAAATAATAGATTTGATGAAACTTGTTAACCGGGTAGCTTTCATCCCCTACACCCAAACCTCTCTTTTCCAAAATCATCAAACCAAAAAAAATTGAAACCCTAACCCTATTCCTCTAAATCGAAACACCAACCCGATATTTCATCTGCCACTTCCGCTTCAGTCTCCACCTCCATCTGATCCTAAAATCATCAACCCCAAGTTTAGAAAAAAAATCCTCACCCCGATTCTCTGAATGGAAACCCCAAAAATGTTAAAACCCCAAACTTGGTTTCCCAGAGTTTCTTCTATGTTCCATCACCGCCTGCCTCTAGTCCGTCCAGTAACTCCAAAGCCAAACTTGGTTTCCCAGAGTTTTGCTATTCGATTTCGATTTTTGCTATCTGGAGGTGCTCCTTTATCTGCAGATACTCAGAGATTTATCAACATCTGCCTTGGGTTAGTATGTTTCTAGCAATTTGAGTTGATCTCTATATATAAAATAAATTTATGGATCCTCCGGTGCTGCTCTTGCATGCTCAGACACACAAGCTCACAGTCAACACCCAAGCACATTTATGTAGTTTTATAACAATTGCTGTTTTAAAATTTAATTAAGGTGTTGTTTGATGAACTGGAAATTTTATGTGCTGGTTTATAAAATATACTATATGATTTTATAGCGATTTCACATCTAATAAGAGTTAGAAAGAAAATGACTGGCGTACTTTTAATTAAAATATTGGGGTAGTTTAGTCAAATGATATAAAAAAGGGTAAATCTTAAATAACATTTACTGAATGCAATAAGTAGATTTTAACTACTTAACATTTTTCAACACTTTTTTCATTGAAAATATTCTATGAAGTGGCTACCAAACACATTGAAAATGAATATTTTCAATGGTTTATCAAACAACACCTAACATCTTGTCCAACAGAAAGATGCTTAATTTAGATCTTGATCTGCTTATTGATTTCTTCTGCTTTTCATCTTAACTCATCAGGGTTAAACACTTGAAATAGTGATATAATTAAAGAGCAAGGTAGAATAAACCATTTATACAAAACTGAAGCCTAAGGGTACTCTCAGATTTTTTTTTGCTAAGCCTCTTAGGTGCACAATTATGTGCATAAATCTACTTCTTAAGCTGCTAGCTGGTCCTGGACCTGGTGCTCGAATTGTGTAAATCAGTTCTTTGGTTAAATTTCTTTTACTTCCTAAATTAGAGCTGATATATTGAAAATAGTGGACATAAAAAATGCTTTGGATGGACATGTGACAGATTTGTGTGTTTATATCTCTGGATGGGAATCTTGATTAATATAACTTGACAATTTAGCAACAGGAGTTATTCCTCCTGAATCATCTGATTTGAATTAGTTTCAGCTTAGTGCATTTAGTTCAACTGTAATTCTACTTAAAGTAATCAGATGAAGAATGGTTCTTTATTGCTAAATTCACATGGCACGTTTATTGAAGTTGGCTGTTATTAGAAACAAGCTTCTCTAACTGTAGGAGATGATGTCATGTTATGTTCCCAAACAATTTGGACCAATTCTGATAGCTTTGGAGAACTGTAATATTGTACTGGATATGTCTTTGAAAATTTTAATGTCATTAATTCAATTGTTTCAAATGAAAGCTTCTTAAGAAACCCAGTCATCAAATGTTGTGTCATGCGTATGAATTAAAGAAAATAGGTATGCATGAAGATTCTTTGGAAGGAAGGACTATTTTTTTATCTTAGAGGGTAAACTCAAATAGATAAACTAGTAGCTTATACATTATAACAACAAAACCAAAAATGCATGGGATGACAAATAGTGTGTGATCACCATGACACTGACAATTACCTTTTCCGCACAATTTTATTTAATTTTGTAAGTATCGTACTCTCACTGGATTTCCTTTTTCAGTGCTCCAATTGGCCAAGGGTATGGTCTAACTGAGACTTGTGCTGGTGCCACCTTCTCTGAGTTTGATGATACATCTGTTGGTCGTGTTGGTTCTCCACTTCCTTGCTCCTTCATTAAGGTAATAGATGATTATGATTATTTTCACTAGTTTGAGTGAGATGACTTTTGACCAGCTCATGTGCTTTGCTTTAATGTTCTATGGGACTCTGTTTCATATATTTGCTTTTCTTCACTATCCGGTGGTTAAATTTTGTGTCTTTCCCTTTGAAATCAGCCCAATAGGTTATTTCAATTTGCTCTAAATATACAAATCCATGAAAATCTGGAAAATCCCTTTATACTGGTTGAAACTGGAAGCTTTGAGTTTGAGGATGGACCTCTACGGCACTTGTAGTTGATGTTATTAGTAGTGGAAAGCAATAAGTCCCTAACTATAATTTTCCATGTGAGTGTTGCCCTGCAATACTTTGCTTTTGGTATCATACATACCCGGTGGTAAATCTGTTGCCTAAAAGCACTGCCTATCTGAGCTATGTTTCCTGCGAATACTTGGCATATATGTGTGTGTTTGCACATGTGTGTCGCTTAATCTATGTGTAACCAAAGCTTCATTTTCTCATTGCTCTCCACTCTCTATAAGATTATTTTGTGGATTATTGATCTGCTCATCTCAAACCGATGTGATTACTTATTCCAGTTGGTGGACGCATTTCTGACTTCAATCATTTTGCATTATGTTTTGTTTATTTCAGTTAATAGATTAGCCTGAAGGTGGATATTTAACTAGTAATTCACCAATGCCTCGTGGAGAAATAGTGGTCGCCGGTCCGAGTGTAACACTTGGATACTTCAAAAATGAAGAAAAAACAAACGAAGTGTACAAGGTAGGCTTTCGAACTTTCAATTTCTACATTCCTTTTCTTTTTTCTCTTATTTTTAAGATTACCTACAATAGATCCTCTCTTTCTTTCTCCTTTCTATCTCTTAGTATGACCCCTTTAACTAATTGGTATTGTTTTTTTTGTTTTTTTTTTTTTTAACAGGCATTTGGGGATGATGGTTCAGATGTTGAATCCCTTAGAGACAATCATGCTCAGGCTGAGAGTTCAAGATTAGCTGTAGATCCTCTACAGATGAGAGATCCTGATGCTCAGCTGGAGGAACAAGGTAAGCAAAATAAAGGAAATGAAAATCCAATTAATGAGGTAGATGTCCCAAGTGTGCTACCTTCTGTTGAATCTTACCGATCAATGGGTGAGATTTTGTCTTCAATGGATCCTGGCCATCCTATATCTGATCCTCTAATTCGAGGATGTTATCCTTGCCGTTGCTTGAACTATGCAATTGCAATTACTGCTATGTGTGTCAATGAAGAAGCCAACTTTCGGCCACTTATTGGTGATTAGAGCTGTCAAGAAACTTCGATCATGTAAGCTACAACTCATTTTTATTGCAGATTTTAGCATATTTTAGAATGCTCTCTTATGCAGTTTGCTTTTTTTTTTTTTTTTCATTGTCACGAGAATTGAACAAAACTTATTTTTTATTCCTTTTCATATGGTTTGTTGAGAATATGTTCTGAAACATAGTAGAGAGTTGGTTTTGATTCCTTTAGATCCTTCTTTTCCCTCTTTGATAAATGGTGCTTGATAGTTTTTAACTCTTTTTCTTCCTTTGCTTTAATCAAACAGAAAAGAAGGATAGAATTACCATTTGACTGATGTGGATTTTGCTATAAATTGCTGTAGGTTATTACCTCATCGAGCATGAAAATTATTTTGAGCATAAATATTTTCAAATGTTGTTCTTTTCTTAATCAGTTTTTAGTTCTTTAGACTTTGAGAGTCTTGGTTTGTCAATTTTACAGAGTTTTGAGATCTGAGTTGAAACTGCAGATGGTGATATACGGTATTGGCAGCATTGAGTCTCATGAAACTCCTCGACTTCAGCTTAGCCTTGCAGTTTTAATGAAAAGAAAGTTCAGTTGGATTAGAGATATAGAGGTGTTTGATCCAGTTCTATCTGCTACTGAGTCTCGGGTTTTAGAGTCCCTTGGCTATTCCATTCTATCTCCAATATTTTTGTATAAAACGAAGTTTTTATGTACTCTTTGTGTTCAATATTCATAATTAATTAAGCAGCAAATTCCTTAGTGCCAAGGCTGGTGCCTGCACATAGGTAATAGGTAAAACTTGACTGAATTTCGTCTTCTTTCTACAATGCCGGACATGTTTTCAGTAATTATATCTAGTTCTTGGCGACGATTAGCATTTAGCTTTGATAGATTGGCTCGTTTCTTGTATCAATATATTGCTTTCTAATATTAGCAATAATACTATCTACAAGCCAAAGCAGAATAGGAGACAAGAAAAAAGAATCAAACTTATCTAATTGTAATCATCAATACTGCCTAATTTCCATATTGCTTAATGTTGAAAATAAAAAATTGGAAACGTGAAAGCAATATGTTGATACAATTAATTCTTAGATTATATTTCCTTAAGTTTCCTCTGGTTATTTAACAATCAAATGCCATAATTGCTTCAAACTTGTTAATATAAGCTATAAACCGATTATTGGGGATATTACCAAATCTAATAAAGCTGTATGGTCTTGTAATTTTCTTTATGAGGCTATGATCAAATTTGTCACACTCCTTTTACAAATCCTGAATATAATGGAAAGCTAGTTTTCTTGGATAGGAAGAATCGCACAAAGTGATGAAGCAGATTCCATTCACGACCAAATAGCTTAAGGGAAAAAGAAAAAAGATCAAGCAAACTAGTAGTAAATGATTTAGAGGACGATGAAGCGATTGTCCAAAGATATTGAAAATTTTAATTGTCACGTTTATTAGCGGCTTTGGCTAGATCAAATTAAATCTACTAATTATTATATATTTTTTATGTTACCCGAATTCGGGATGAATGTCGGATATGAATATGTGTCTGACATGGGTGTACTTATTTTTTTTTTTAAGTTTTTTCATATACTTGGAGGATCATATTCTATATCCATGTCCGAAATAACTTCAGCATTGGAGTCTACATAAAAAAATGTAAAATTTTAATTTAATGAATACAAATAAACATTTTATATAAATAAAAAATTACATAAATACATGAGAACTTTTGATTCATTTTTTTTTCCAGTTACATAAATACATGACAATATCCTTTAATAATTTATGTAATTTATCATGTTTATATGTAATTTCGATCATGTTTATATGTAAAAAAAAATTACATAAATATATGATAACTTTTGATTCCCTTTTTTCAATTACATAAATACATAACATTATTCTGTAATGATTTACGTAATTTGTCATGTTTATATGTAATTTCGGTCATGTTTATATGTAATTTTTCATTTATTATGTTTATATGTAATTTGTCATGTTTATATGTAACTCGTCAAGTTTATATGTAATTTGTCATGTTTATATGTAATTCGTGAATTCGTCATGTTTAAATGTAATTTATCATGTTTATGTAACTCGTCAAGTTTATATGTAATTTTTTATGTTTATATGTAATTCGTGAATTTGTCAAGTTTATATGTAATTTGTCATGTTTACATGTAACTCGTCAAGTTTATATGTAATTTGTCATGTTTATATGTAATTCGTGAATTCGTCAAGTTTATATTTAATTTGTCATGTTTATATGTAACTCGTCAAGTTTATATGTAATTTGTCATGTTTATATGTAATTCGTGAATTTGTCATGTTTATATGTAATTTGTCATGTTTATATGTAACTCGTCAAGTTTATATGTAATTTGTCATAATTTATATGTAATTCGTGAATTTGTCAAGTTTATAAGTAATTTGTCATGTTTACATGTAACTCGTCAAGTTTATATGTAATTTGTCATTTTTATATGTAATTCGTGAATTCGTCAAGTTTATATGTAATTTGTCATGTTTATATGTAACTCGTCAAGTTTATATGTAACTTGTCATGTTTATATGTAATTCGTGAATTTGTCATGTTTATATGTAATTTGTCATGTTTATATGTAACTCGTTAAGTTTATATGTAATTCGTGAATTTTCATGTTTATATGTAATTTGTCATGTTTATATGTAACTCGTCAAGTTTATATGTAATTTGTCATGTTTACATGTAACTCGTCAAGTTTATATGTAATTTGTCATGTTTATATGTAGTTCATGAATTCGTCAAGTTTATATGTAATTTGTCATATTTATATGTAACTCGTCAAGTTTATATGTAATTTGTCATGTTTATATGTAATTCGTGAATTTGTCATGTTTATATGTAATTTGTCATGTTTATATGTAACTCGTCAAGTTTATATGTAATTTGTCATGTTTATATGTAATTCGTAAATTTGTCAAGTTTATATGTAATTTGTCATGTTTACATGTAACTCGTCAAGTTTATATGTAATTTGTCATGTTTATATGTAATTCGTGAATTTGTCATGTTTATATGTAATTTGTCATGTTTATATGTAACTCGTCAAGTTTATATGTAATTTGTCATGTTTATATGTAATTCGTGAATTTGTCATGTTTATATGTAATTTGTCATGTTTATATGTAACTCGTCAAGTTTATATGTAATTTATCATGTTTATATGTAATTTGTCATGTTTATATGTAACTCGTCAAGTTTATATGTAATTTGTCATGTTTATATGTAATTCGTGAATTTGTCATGTTTATATGTAATTTGTCATGTTTATATGTAACTCGTCAAGTTTATATGTAATTTGTGATGTTTATATGCAATTCGTGAATTTGTCAAGTTTATATGTAATTTGTCATGTTTACATGTAACTCGTCAAGTTTATATGTAATTTGTCATGTTTATATGTAATTCGTGAATTCGTCAAGTTTATATGTAATTTGTCATGTTTACATGTAACTCGTCAAGTTTATATGTAATTTGTCATGTTTATATGTAATTCGTGAATTCGTCAAGTTTATATGTAATTTGTCATGTTTATATGTAACTCGTCAAGTTTATATGTAATTTGTTATGTTTATATGTAATTCGTGAATTTGTCATGTTTATATGTAATTTGTCATGTTTATATGTAACTCGTCAAGTTTATATGTAATTCGTGAATTTGCCATGTTTATATGTAATTTGTCATGTTTATATGTAACTCGTCAAGTTTATATATAATTTGTCATGTTTATATGTAATTCGTGAATTTGTCATGTTTATATGTAATTTGTCATGTTTATATGTAACTCGTCAAGTTTATATGTAATTTGTCATGTTTATATGTAATTCGTGAATTTGTTATGTTTACATGTAATTTGTCATGTTTATATGTAACTCGTCAAGTTTATATGTAATTTGTTATGTTTATATGTAATTCGTAAATTTGTCATGTTTATATGTAATTCGTCAAGTTTGTATGTAATTTGTCATGTTTATATGTAATTTCTAATGTTTTTCATGTTTATATGTAATTTGTCATGTTTATATGTAAATTGTTCATGTTTATATGTAATTTGTTATCTTCATATGTAATTGTCATTTGATAATGTTTATATGTAATTTTTCATATTTATATGTAATTTGTAAAGTTTATATGTAATTCGTCATGTTTATATGTAATTTTTCATATGTAATTTGTCATGTTTATATGTAATTCGTTAAGTTTATATGTAATTTCTCATGTTTATATGTAATTTATCATGTTTATATGTAATTTCAGTTATGTTTATATGTAAAAAATGATGACCTGGTAACCTGCTACTCAGGTTTTCTAATTTGAAGCCTACCAAAAGCCTTTTCTAAGGAACTCACGGTCCTCCTCCTTTTCTTTTTTTCTCTCTCCTCAATTCTTTACCCTATTTTTTTTTTAATTTTTTGAATTTCCTAAATTCAAAATTTAATATTTTTTTTTATAAAAAGGCAGATTTTAAAAAAATTAATTTTGAATTTTTGAAAAACCATATTTTTTGAATTTTTAAAATTTTCTATTTCTTTTGAATATTTTATGACATTTTCTATTTTTTTAAATTTTATTTTTCTTTTTCATCATGACCTGACACATATACGTATCATGATTTCATTGAATGTTTTTATTACATCAGCCATTTAATTAACGATGTTAATCTAAGGGAACCCAAAAAAAAAAAGCAAACTAAATGACTTAAATCAAAAGTCTAATGACAATAGAAGAATGCAACTGAAAAAAAATAAGGAGAAAAAAAACCTGATCAACAACAAAACAAGAAAACCTTCTGGCAAACAACAAACCAAAACAAGCAAAGTCTGAGCAAGATTAGGCCATCTCATCCCTCCTGCTCTATCTTTCTACAAATATTGTTCTTCATCTTCTTTCATGATCAAAATTTTTTTAAAAAAATGTTTGTCACAGAATAGTGGTTGGCAGAGTATAAATTTGGAGAAATAAGAACAGTAGAGAAAAGAAGAGAAAATACCAGAGAATTGAGAGAGAAAAAAATATTATTCTTCATTCATATCCTGCATCAGTACACTGTGGTAGTATATAAACACACAAGTACATGGATTTTTTAAAAATTCAACAATAACCAACTTGACAGTTGTCCTACTACAATTTATTTAGACTAGCTACTAGATTCCGACCAGCTTAGCTCATGGTTATGCCCATCCCAGTGCTCATCTTCACTATCAGCAATCAGCTCCCAGCTCTTGCTTTGCTGGCTCAGCTTCCATCTTCATTATTAGCTCAATTTCCTTAGCTTCTTCAGCTACTTTTCCTTCTTTCAATTTAGTATCTCCCTGCTGCTATGTTCAGCTCAACCTTCAGCTCTTCCCTTTGGTTGCATTGCACCTGTTTCCCATTCTCTGTCAATTTCATGACATTCCCTCTTCTTCAGAAGATCCGTGTCCCCAAGGATCAAATAATGATATTTTTGATGGAAGTACTATGTAATCCTTCTAAGTTGCACTTTCAGAGCCTAAGTTAGACCAGACTATCAATAGTTGAGTGATAATTTGATTGTTTCTCTTAACTATTTTTCATCAATCACAACAGCTGGATACACTAATGGTTGTCCATCTGTTTCAACTTCAAGTGGAACTATGCTAAGCACAACCTTATTTCCAATTTTTTTCTTGAGTTAATTAACATGGAACACAGGATGTAGCTTGGTAGTAGGACGTAATTGGATTTATATGCTATAGAACCTATTTTAACCGTGATAGGATAAAGCCCATAATACTTTAAGGAGAGTTTCAATTTCCTTTTGAGAGCCAGTGAGGTTTGTTTATAAGGTTGGAGCTGTAAGAAAACCTCAACATTTTCTAAGTAAAAAAAGTTTTGGGAAATCTAGTAATGCAGGGATAGGTGCAACACTCATTTCTTCTTTTATTTGATGGAAAGCAGTCCTTGCTTTGGCTATTCTGTAAAAACCATTATTCTTTAGCATATATGTCGATGGTTTGCTAAGTAACTCTCGATGAAATTTCTATAAGGTCAAGGTTAGGAGTCTGGCTTGATCTATGATCATGAAACCTTTTGGGTGGTAATCTCTTAGGCTCTTCAAAGATTTCCTTATAAGTAGTAGTGTCTGTAGTTCTGGTGGAGTTTGTACTTCTTCACAGTCTACACTGGTCATGCACAATTCTCCCAACATTTTAGTATCCTTATTAGCCATCTTCTGTAATTTTTCAACAGAGATAATTTTCAAGTTGTGATAAGTTCATAAATTACACATTTTATGCCCTTTCTATTTTTAGTTTTCGTTATGTTTTCTATCTTTATTTTGATTACTTATGTTATGTTTTTGAATATTAGGTATATTTAAGCGAATGAATCAAAGACATGTCAATAATGATGGTAAAGAGCTTACAAAATCACAATCACAAGATGGAAGAAAACTTGGGAGTAAAAAAGATCAAATTCTTGGGGCAAAGTAAGAAGGCAAATTTGACCTCTGGAGCTTGTTGTTAATAAAACATGATGTTAAAATCCTTATTCAAAGAAACCTCCTTCTTGACTTTTGAAGCTGGCTTGAATATATTTCCAATAGTAAATGACTCGCCCAAATCAGATAAGAAATGGTCATCCAAATCAGCCGAGAAAGTGCGAGAAGATGCAACAGAAGAGAGCCCGACACCGCAGCGTTCAAGACCCTAAAAATTTCGAGAGCTTGACGCCGCGACGCCTAACAACTTTCCAAAACTGAATTTTCTACCCCCTAAACTTACTTGTGTGGCAAGAAAGGGTTCTCAGGATTTTGAAACTCTATAAATACCATCTTTTGAGCCACAAAGTAGGTATGTTTTGGTTATTGTTAATCTTCTTCTTCTTCTTCTTCTTCTTCTCCATTCTCTTATTATCTTTTTAGTGTTATATTTATGTTATCCATGCCTATGCTAGGATAAACTTTTCTTTGGTTAAGGGTGATTTCGAAGCCCTAGACATATTGTGTAATTGATATTCAGATTTTATCTATCATTGATTTCTATCAAAGTTTCTTATGTTCTTCTATAAAAATTGTTCATGATATTTGTCTTGATTTATTTAGGTGCGCAACTAGATAGATTTTGATAATTATCTATTGCTAGTTTAGGAGCCTTGATCTATGCAATTGTCTTGATTTCCTATTCATAAGTAGCAATTTGCGATTAATGGTTATGTTAGAATTTTCGATAATTGCAATATGGAACATAACATAAGTTGAACAATCCGAGATTATATGTTTGTTGCTTCGATCAACCTATCTTTCTCATCATAAAGTTGCTATCAAGTTGAATCTAGAGAGCTTATTCTAGGTTATTTGATGGTTAGAGATTAAGTAGACAGGTTATTCTATTTAACGACGAACTAAGGAAGGATTGGGGTAGCAGAGCTTCTTGTTATCTACGGTTGATAGTTTTGATAGATTATTGATATTGATAAGTCTGATATTGATTCTCAATGATGTTTAGTTGTGGCGAATGACTCTTTAACCATACATCTATTATTTGATTTCATCTTATTTCTTTAAATCTTGTTTTTCTTGTTAGCTTTACTTTCAAAACAATTCAAAACTCCCTTTTTATTCTTTTAGAACTAGAGTTTTAAGTCAGTAACATTTAAATTAAGAACATTCCATGTGGATTCAACCCTTGCTTACTACTTTACTAAACAATTGATCATATTAGTGCAAGGTTTAATAAGATACACTACTCTGAGTGCATCAAGTTTTTGGCGCCGTTGCCGGGGATTGTTTTCTTTTACTTGGTTTATTTTTTTTTTAGTTCTAATTAGTTTATTTTTCTTGTTTTTCTTTTCAGTGAATGTTCCAAATTCTCGAAGAAGACACAAATCTGTTAAAGCTTAAGAGGATCTTGAAATTCACATCTTCCTACCACAAATCAAATGAGGAGTTGGTCCAAACAGTTCAAGTTGAGCAAGGAGAGATAGCATTGAACAACCGAACTCTTAAGGAGTTAGCAGCTCTGGATTTGGATCAACAACCATTATGGATAGAATATCCTAACCTTGAGGTAGCTTTTGAGCTTAAATCTGGTTTAATTTATTGATAACTCGTATAATTATATAGTTTTTAGTTATGTTTTATTATTGTTTTGTGTCAAATACGAGTTATTATTGTTTAGTCTAATTGTGTTTATGATCTTTTATATTTTTATGTAATTTGGTGTTTTTCACAAGTTTCTTTGAGTGATTTCAGATTACTAGAATTAAGGGCAAATCCAGTTCAGTTCCAGTTCCGACACCTTTTGCCATATCAGCTATATCTGGAGTTTCACTCAAGAAATAAGTCTGAAATTTTAACCGTGCAAAGCTAAGAGGCATATCTATCTTTTTCATGTTTTACACTTCTTGAAACGGAGTCGTTTTCCCTAGCGAAATCAACCATCAAGTTGGATGATGTGCAATGACGTCTGTCCTGAGCAGTTTTTGTATTTTGACCATATCGTCCGATACACATCAGCAAATGAGCTGATTCTAACGGCTATGGATCACTAACTGATAGGGGAACATTTGTCTAGAAGACCATGTGATCAGATAAAGCCTCCATTATTGAAGAAATCGACCCTCAAGTTGGCTGATGTGCAATGACGTCTGTGCTGACCTGTTTTCGTATTTTGCCCATATCTTCTTCTCCACATCAGCAAATGAGCTGATTTCAACGGCTATGAATCAGTAACTCATAGGGGAACATTTTTCTAGAAGACCATGTGATCAGATCAGGCCTTCAAGATTGACAAAATCGACCATCAAGTTGGCTGATCAAAATGGTCATACAATATGACGAAAATTGTTAGAAAAATGCACCCACCTATTATACCTACCTTTGAAATTTGTAAAGCTTGTCTCTTGTCATTTAGCCCTCCAAAATGTGTATAAATAGAGGGCCTTGGATGATTGTAGAGGATCATATTGTACATAGGTAGGATATTAGCCATTTTAATAAAATTCTCTAAGTTTTCTTCTTCTTTCTTTTCTCTAGTTTTCTTTCTTTTCTCTAGTTTTCTTTTTCTTTAGAGAGAGCAAGAGGTTGGATAATTAATATTCTTCCTCTTCTTCTTTCTTTCTTTTATTTTCTTCTTAGATTTTCTTTAATTTTATGTTTATGTTTACAATGCCTATGCTAGGCTAAACTTCTATTTGGTTAAGGGTGATTTCAAAGCCCTAGACATGTTTTGTGATTGATTTTCAGATTCTATCTATCATTAATTTTCTATCAAAGTTGCTTATGTTCTTCTACAAGAATTGTTCATGATGTTGTCTAGATTTATTTAGGTGTACAACTAGATAGATCTTGATAATTATCTATTGCTAGTTTAGGAGTCTTGATCCGTGTAATTGTCTTGATTTCCTATTCATAAGTGGCAATTTGTGATTAATGATTATGGTCAAGTTTTCAATAATTGCAAAGTGGAACATAACCTAAGTTGAACAATCCGAGCTTATGTGTTTGTTGCTTAGATCAACCTATTTTTCTCATCATAAAGCTGCCATTAAATTGAATTTAGAGAGCTTATTCTAAGTTGTTTAATGGTTAGAGATTAAATAGAGAGCTTGTTCTATTTAACGACAAACTAAGGAAAGATTGGGGTAACAGAGCTTGTTGTTATCTACGGTTGTTAACTTTGATAGTTGGTTGATATTGATAGATCTGAAATTGATTCTTAATGATGTCTAGTGGTGGAGAATGAAACCTTAACCATATTTTTCACATTTGATTCTTCTTACTTACTTGTTTTCTTACTTTTCTAGTTTGCTTATTTTTAAAAGTATATTTATTTTTATTGGCTGGTTATACCGCCTAATTTGTATATTAACTTTGTTTTATTTTTATTGGCTGGTTATACCGCCTTGCATCTTATTCTTATTATTTACTTTAGTTTAAATCTGGCTTCAAAAACCCCTTTTCTTTTATTGTTTTCTTTGAACGTAAGTTATAAACTAATAACTCATAGATTAAAACCCAATCCCTGAGGACTCGACCCTTGCTAATCATTATACTTACAATTGATCTTTTTAGTGCAAGGTTAAATAAGATACACTCTTTTGGGTGCATCAAATTTTTGGCGCCGTTGCCGGGGATTGTTTTCTTTAGTTTATTTGTTACTTGGTTTATTCTTATTTTCAGTTCTAATTAGTTTTATTTTCTTGTACATACAAGTTTTTCTTTTCAAATTAAAAAAAAAAAAAAAAAATGGAATTGAGCAATCTAACACTTGAAGAGTTGGTGGCATACATGAACATGGAGAATCAACAAGCCAATCTCACCTCCCCAGTGCAACAATTGGCCATGGGAGGATGTCAAGGCCACCAAGTGTTCCAAGACCAACAGTATGATCATTACTCAAACACTTACCATGAGGGATGGTGGGATCATACTAATTATGGCTACTCGAAAAATTACCAAGAAGTAGATCCTTATGCCAATTACACTCATCCATCTAGCTTCAATCAATCATGGTCTCAAGAACCAGATCTTTTTCAACCACCACATATAACTCAAAACTCAGGTACTTCTTTAGAAGATCTTGTCTATTCTCTTGTTACTGATTCTTTGCAATTTCAACAGGAAACAAGGGCAAGCATCCAGAGTTTGGAAAAGCAAATGAGCCAATTGGCTAGTAGTATGGTGGGATGGGTAGCACAAAGATCTGAAGAACTCCCAGCCCAAACGATGGTTAACCCAAAGGAGAATGCTACTATTGTGACCTTGAAGAATGAGGAACAAGATGAGGATGAAACAAAATTAGAGATGGATTCTATTCTTGAGGATAATGAAGCCAAAGATCCAAATAAGAGTATTTCGGCACCTGAGGTAACGTTTAAGGTTTCACTTTTTACTAATGTTTCTTCTCCACCTTTTCCTAGTAGATTTGCAAAGTTCAAGGAGGAAGAACATGAACAACACATGCCAGAAACCTTAAACAACTTGTTTGTGGAGGTCATTCAACAAGTATCAAAATATGCTCCATTCCTCGATGACATATGCACCACAAAGGATGATGGAATAATACTTGTAATGGAGAATGCATCCACTGTTGTGCAAAGAAAGCTTCCTCTCAAACGCATAAATTTGGGAAATTTCATGTATGAGACTGACAAGCCTAAAATGCCAAGAAGGGGTGTTGGTTAGGTTCAAAACACTAAATCAAGTGCTAATTGGGGGAGGCAGCCTAATTAGTGAAAGCATTGCCAAACTGCCATCCTCAGATTTGCTCTCTTTTTTTTATCTTTTTCTTATGTTTCTTTGTTAATTGTGTTTAGTGTTTTTAAGTTCATTTAGGCTGCATAAGTTTATTTTGTTTAATAGTTGTTTTCACTTACACATGATTCTTTCATTTGGGTTAATAGCATTACATTAATGACAATGTAAGAATTATGTGTGGGGGGAAGAATTTAGGATTTTATTTAGAGTGTTTTGTTTTTGAGTCTTTTTATGTTGTTTTTCTTTCTGGTCCTTGTTTTGAAAATAACTAGATGTAAATATAAATTTTTTTAACCCCGGTTAAATGGCGGATAACGGTACTCCGTGATTATTTAAGTCGGTTCCATCAGCTACCCACAAAACTGATATTGTATATAAATTTCTCTTCCAATTTCTCTTTCAATTTTTTTTCATTTTTTTTTTCAGGGTGGATGATATTCTCACAAGATTGCAGAAACGATTTCCTCCTTTTCCTCGAAATATTTTACTGAAGCTTTACCAAGTTCGATTTGAAAGATTAAGAATGCTTATGCACAAAGGGATTCCTGGAGACATACGTTGGATAATTGAAGCCAAGGTACGTGAAGATGAATATCTTCCTGTTTTGCATTTACCAGGTACAGGTAGAAGCACTTTTGCAAAGAAGCGACGAGCAAAGCGCATGAGTTCAAATTGCCACAAATGTGCACGATGGACGTGTAACGGTAAATGTCGTTCTATTGGGATTCCGTCCTCTAATCGAGATGATAAAATTGAATTCATTAAGGATGGACTGAGTAAGGAGAATTTGGGTAATATCCAACTTTCTCTTGAGACGCATCCTAGTGGAGACGTACAAAGAGAAATTCTTGATTTATGGCCGCAATTCCAAAGGGAATGGCAACATCTTGGGAATCTGATGTTAAAAGACCCTGTTTGCCAGCTTGTAAGAAAACTGGATGGGAAGCATATCCTCGACTCATAGAAGGCGTTTAAGCCGTTTCTGGACGTAAAACCAGAGGAAGATGTGAGCCACAATCACAACTACAATAAATGACTTCTCAGCTTTTGGTTTGATTTGCAATAACTTTATTTCGGTTTAATTTACGTGTTATTCGATTTGTGTAATTATTCTCATTTTTTTTATTTGTCTTTTACGGTTGATTTTTCTTCCCTTTTTTATTTTCTTCTTGAAATCACGCAAAAATCTTTTGTTAGGTTAACATTTTCTTCTGACAGGTCAAATACACTTTCGGCGACATTATTACTCTTGACTTTTACGGTTGATTTTTCTTCTCTTTTTGATTTTCTTCCTGAAATCACGCAAAAATCTTTTGTTAGGTTAACATTTTCTTCTGACAGGTCAAATACACTTTCGGCGACATTATTACTCTTGTCTGATTCACTACTCAGTCCTCTATATATTACACCATGTACTCATTCTCTTTCAGGCACTCGAAGAAAAAAAAAATGGAAAGTACTTCATCCCAGCGCATTAAAAAAATTTGTGTCTTTGGAGGTGCTTATCCAGGGAAAAATAACATATTCGCTGATGAAGCCATAAGAGTTGGAGTAATACTTGCCCAACAAAATATCCACTTGATTTATGGAGGCGGTAGTACGGGTTTAATGGGAGCAGTCGCTACAGCAGCACACGCCGGAGGAAGTCCAGTTCTAGGAATCGTGCCAAAACTATTCACAAGTTTTTGTGGACCTACCGTGGGTAAGGAAATACAAGTCTGGAGTATCCCTGAACGGATGACAATCATGTACCATTCTGCCGATGCATTCATTGCTTTACCAGGAGGTCTGGGTACATTGGAAGAAATAGCTTGCGTGGCTTCTTGGTCACCTTTGGTCACAAATAAGAAACCCATTGGTTTGCTTAATATTAATGGTTATTTTAGTAATTTGCTTTCATATTTAGATAATGCTGTGGATAATGGATTCATGTTTTCAGAGGCAAGGAGAACCATAATTTCTGCTACAACCATTGAAGGTTTACTTAAAAAGCTCCAAGCTTATGAGTGTTTATCTGCTACGGTTGTTTCGCAAACGCTCGGAAAAAGAAAAAGAGATATGGACGAGCAAGGAGTGGATTGCACTTTGTCTTTGTGACATTATCTAACATTTTGTTTGTTGTGTCTCAGTTATAATAAGTGGTTAGCAACCTCTGCAGGTAATATCTCCTAAATCCTACCTTTAAAATTTGACATTGGGGACAATGTCATATTTTAGTATGGGGTAAGGGACATATTTTGCTAATTTAAAAAAAAAAAAATTGTTGTGTTTTAAGCCATTTAGAAGTATTCATTCTGAACAAGGTCTGAGTAAGGGAGACTTGAGACAGACCTTGTCAGTTTGATTTCTTCTTTTCAAAAAAAAAAAAAAGAGTTTGTTGTGTTTTAAGCAATTTAGAAGTATTCATTCTGAACAAGGTCTGAGTAAGGGAGACTTGAGACATACCTTGTCAGTTTGATTTTAATCTTTTTACGTTTACTTGTTAATTTTTGTTTAGTATTTTAGGATTATTTAGGTTGCATGAGTTTGTTTTGTTTTGAGTCTAGTTATTCCTATTCTTATGTTATTAGTTCTTTTCTCTTACACATGATTCTTTCATTTGGGTTAATAGACTTACATTGAGGACAATGTAAGAATTAAGTGTGGGGGGAATGATTTAGGATTTCTTTTATTTTTGTCTACTATTTTTTTTATGAGTCTTTATTATTATTATTTTTAGTGTGTTTTAGTTCCTTTTTAATACAATGATGAGATATGAATTGCATAGGTCTAAACTGGTTACTAGTGAGAAGATTTTCATGAGAATTAAGCTTGATACTAATTTTTATGAGCCAATGTTAATATGATATGTTGATTGAGAAAGAATCATGTTTAGACTTAAAACTGACTTGTATAATCATCATTGTGAGTTTTTGAGCCTAAAATGATTGATGCATTATACAAATCAATCTAATTTCTTTCTTGAGTGCTTTTATGATTACATGATTCTCTAGAACTTGCTTTAAACCATTTGAGACTATATTGATACATGTGACAACATGAATATGATAGAGGCATTAGGATTATAACCAGAGCCAAACAGCCATCCCTTATTGATGTTCCAAGAGAACACACCCTTAGTGAACCAATTTGAGCCTACATTGAATAAGCTATCTCTTTGGTAACCATAACTTGTCCCTAACCTAAATATACTTATATCTTTACCTTTGTTCCAAAGATGAATTAGCATGATTTGAGACAAGTTGCAAAGACAAGGGATATTTTTTGGTTAGAAACAAGAAATAAGTGTGGGGGGAAAAGAAAAGAAAAGTCAAGAGAAAAAGAAATGGAATACTGGAAAATACATTCCTATGTAAAAAAAAATAATATATATATATATATGAATCATCTCTTGAATTTGTGGAAAAAGAAAAAGATGTTACAAAGTTGTTTAGAATGAAGAAAAGGCCCAACATGAATATCCGGCCTAGGTGACTATGTAAAGAGTTTTGAGAAGTTTCTTTGTATAATTTTTTTATGTCTCTAAACTTTATGAACTCTTTGGAACCTTTGTGATATCTTTATCCTTTTGTTCTTCAACCACATTACAAACCCCTTGGCCCCATTACAACCTTGATTAAAGACCTCTTGATTTATGAAGTTGCATGATCTTTTAGTGGAGAATAGGTGGACAAGCAAGCATATGGTAGAAGTGTTTTCATGAGATTGATTGAGTGTAAACACTTTACCACTACTTTAAAGAGTGAAAATCAAGAGAGTATCCCATGTGAGAAGTTGAGATTAAGTTTGAATATGCACTATTTTGATTGAAATATGTTATGTTAATATTGGCTTAACTCAAACAATTTACATTCAAGCATGATTTTTTGTGAAATTCTTTAAGCTATTGATTAGTTTATAAGACTTGTTCCAAGATTGTCTCTAATTTGTATTGAAAGGATTAGGAGTAAATATTTTTAGTATATGTAGTTTATTTATATTTTAGTTTTTCAATGTTTGTGGGTATCGTTCTAGTAAACCCTCACGAGACTAAACTCGTCCACTAGGGACACCTAGGGGTTTAAAGGCTTGTGTCACATGCTAAGTGCCACCGTGATTTCCTACGAAAATGGATTAGATTAGATTTTCTTATTTTATTTTTATTGAGTCGTTGCTAGGGACTAGCAACAATCTAAGTGTGGGGCTGTGATAACTCGTATAATTATATAGTTTTTAGTTATGTTTTATTATTGTTTTGTGTCAAATACGAGTTATTATTGTTTAGTCTAATTGTGTTTATGATCTTTTATATTTTTATATAATTTGGTGTTTTTCACAAGTTTCTTTGAGTGATTTCAGATTACTAGAATTAAGGGCAAATCCAGTTCAGTTCCAGTTCCGACACCTTTTGCCATATCAGCTATATCTGGAGTTTCACTGAAGCAATAAGTCTGAAATTTTAACCGTGCAAAGCTAAGAGGCATATCTATCTTTTTTCATGTTTTACACTTCTTGAAACGGAGTCGTTTTCCCTAGCGAAATCAACCATCAAGTTGGATGATGTGCAATGACGTCTGTCCTTAGCAGTTTTCGTATTTTGATCATATCGTCCGATACACATCAGAAAATGAGCTGATTCCAACGGCTATGGATCACTAGCTGATAGGGGAACATTTGTCTAGAAGACCATGTGATCAGATAAAGCCTCCAATATTGAAGAAATCGACCATCAAGTTGGCTGATGTGCAATGACGTCTGTGCTGACCTGTTTTCGTATTTTGCCCATATCTTATTCTCCACATCAGCAAATGAGCTGATTTCAACGGCTATGAATCAGTAACTCATAGGGGAACATGTTTCTAGAAGACCATGTGATCAGATCAGGCCTTCAAGATTGACAAAATCGACCATCAAGTTGGCTGATCAAAATGGTCATACAATATGACGAAAATTGTTAGAAAAATGCACCCACCTATTATACCTACCTTTGAAATTTGTAAAGCTTGTCTCTTGTCATTTAGCCCTCCAAAATGTGTATAAATAGAGGGCCTTGGATGATTGTAGAGGATCATATTGTACATAGGTAGGATATTAGCCATTTTAATAAAATTCTCTAAGTTTTCTTCTTCTTTCTTTTCTCTAGTTTTCTTTCTTTTCTCTAGTTTTCTTTTTCTTTAGAGAGAGCAAGAGGTTGGATAATTAATATTCTTCCTCTTCTTCTTTCTTTCTTTTATTTTCTTCTTAGATTTTCTTTAATTTTATGTTTATGTTTACAATGCCTATGCTAGGCTAAACTTCTATTTGGTTAAGGGTGATTTCAAAGCCCTAGACATGTTTTGTGATTGATTTTCAGATTCTATCTATCATTAATTTTCTATCAAAGTTGCTTATGTTCTTCTACAAGAATTGTTCATGATGTTGTCTAGATTTATTTAGGTGTACAACTAGATAGATCTTGATAATTATCTATTGCTAGTTTAGGAGTCTTGATCCGTGTAATTGTCTTGATTTCCTATTCATAAGTGGCAATTTGTGATTAATGATTATGGTCAAGTTTTCAATAATTGCAAAGTGGAACATAACCTAAGTTGAACAATCCGAGCTTATGTGTTTGTTGCTTAGATCAACCTATTTTTCTCATCATAAAGCTGCCATTAAATTGAATTTAGAGAGCTTATTCTAAGTTGTTTAATGGTTAGAGATTAAATAGAGAGCTTGTTCTATTTAACGACAAACTAAGGAAAGATTGGGGTAACAGAGCTTGTTGTTATCTACGGTTGTTAACTTTGATAGTTGGTTGATATTGATAGATCTGAAATTGATTCTTAATGATGTCTAGTGGTGGAGAATGAAACCTTAACCATATTTTTCACATTTGATTCTTCTTACTTACTTGTTTTCTTACTTTTCTAGTTTGCTTATTTTTAAAAGTATATTTATTTTTATTGGCTGGTTATACCGCCTAATTTGTATATTAACTTTGTTTTATTTTTATTGGCTGGTTATACCGCCTTGCATCTTATTCTTATTATTTACTTTAGTTTAAATCTGGCTTCAAAAACCCCTTTTCTTTTATTGTTTTCTTTGAACGTAAGTTATAAACTAATAACTCATAGATTAAAACCCAATCCCTGAGGACTCGACCCTTGCTAATCATTATACTTACAATTGATCTTTTTAGTGCAAGGTTAAATAAGATACACTCTTTTGGGTGCATCATTCATCTTCTCCCAACGTTTCA
The DNA here is from genome assembly GCA_030761205.1 of Fremontodendron californicum. Classification (NCBI taxonomy): domain Eukaryota; kingdom Viridiplantae; phylum Streptophyta; class Magnoliopsida; order Malvales; family Malvaceae; genus Fremontodendron; species Fremontodendron californicum. The sequence continues at coordinate 31,281,500 of JAULJL010000003.1, forward strand.
TGGTTTTGCAGGAGAGGATCCAAAAAAGCACCTTAAGGAATTCCATGTAGTTTGCTCAAGCATGAAGCCAATCGGGATCTTCGAAGAGCAAATCAAGTTGAGAGCCTTCTCATTCTCTCTATCAGACTCTGCAAAGGAATGGCTCTACTATCTACCATCCGAGACCATCACTACATGGAATGAAAAGGTTATTCTTAGAGAGATATTTCCCAGCATCTAAGGCTACCAACATTAGAAAAGAGATATGTGGGATTCGGCAATATCATGGAGAGTTTTTGTATGAGTATTGGGAGCGGTTCAAGAAGCTTTTTGCAAGTTGTCCACACCATCGGACAAGTGAACAGCTCTTATTCAATACTTTTATGAAGGTCTCATGTCCATGGAGAGAAGCATGATAGATGCTACAAGTGGAGGAGCTCTAGTCAATAAGACTCCCGAAGCTGCTAGGATTCTCATCTCCAACATGGCAGCCAATTCCCAACAATTCACAATGAGACATAAACAACCACCACCACCCAAGAAAGTAAATGAGGTAAGTACATCTTCCCTTGAACAGCAACTCTCTCATCTTACTTCTCTTGTGCAACAATTGGCTATAGGTAATTTGCAGCAAATTAAAGCTTGTGGCATATGTTCTACAATGGGGCACCCAAGCGATAGGTGCCCAACACTTCAAGATGCGTCCAATGAACATGTGAATGCTATGGGTGGATTTCAAAACCAACAACGCAAGTATGATCCATTCTCCAACACATATAATCCAGGATGGAGGGATCATCCAAACTTTAATTATGCAGGAAATCAACCACAAGTTTCTCATCCACCCATTGATAATCGACCATCGGGTTTTCAGCAAAGCATGCAACAACCATACCAAACCCGACAACAAGTGCCACTGCTACAAAACTCAGGTATGTCTACAGAAGATCTTGTCAAATCCCTTGCTACTAATACTTTGCAATTTCAACAGGAAACAAGGGCAAGTATCCAGGAAACAAGGGCAAGTATCTAGGATACAAAGGCAAGTATCCACAATTTGGAAACTCATATGGGACAATTGGCAACAACAGTGAGTCGATTGGAAGCAAAGGATTCAGGCAATCTACATTCTCAAACTATAGTGAATCCTAGAGAAAACGCAAATGCCATAACTCTAAGAAGTGGGAAACAACTTGAGACACCACTTAAGGCAATACCATTGGTGCCCACTAAGGAGAGTGCTCAACAAGAGGAAAACACCAATGCATCATCATCACAACCCAATGCACCATCTAAAGTAAACCCTAAACCTTCTATTCCTTCTTATATAACTCCTCTACCTTTTCCAAGTAGGTTTACAAAGTCCAAAAAAGAGGAGCAAGAGAAGGAGGTTTTAGAGACCTTCCGGAAGGTAGAGGTAAACATTCCTCTATTAGATGCAATAAAGCAAGTGCCCCAATATGCAAAGTTTTTGAAAGAATTGTGCACCTCTAAGCGAAAGCTCAAGGACAATGAAAAGGTAAGTGTGGGAGAGAATGTTTCAGCAGTTCTCCAAAGAAAAATCCCACCAAAATGCAAGGATCTAGGTATGTTCACCATTCCTTGTAAGATAGGTAACACCGGGTTTGAACGTGCTATGCTAGATTTAGGAGCATCTATTAATGTTATACCATATTCAATTTAAGCTTCATCTAATCTAGGACCATTAGAAGAGACCGGTGTTATTATACAACTCGCTGATCGTTCTAATACTTATCCAAAAGGAGTTGTAGAAGATGTTCTTCTACAGGTGTCGCAACCTAAAAAAATAACGACAACAACAAGTCTCATCGCAAGACTTTGTTATTTGTTAGGCATGACATTAAAAAAAACCGAGGAAAAGTCGACTTAATTCCTCTTGAAATAAAATGAGGGTTTGAAAACATTCTCGGAAAAGGTCATGGAGTCGCCACCAATCTTTTTTAGCTAGGTGTGATCAGCCACCTATTAAAACTAGTTTTATAAAATATTTTAAAATTAATTAAAATATTTTTTTAAATCAATTTCAAGTCTGAGTTATAAAGCAGAGAAAATCGAAGAATCGGGTTCGAGACTCGGTTACGTGCGGCGAAGGATTAACACCCCCACAACTCCCGTATAAAACGGTACCTTATTACTCATGTGTTATCTCAAGTCTCGGTAAAAAGTTGGTTTTTAATTTAGTATTTCAAGTTAATTCCCAATTTAAAGAAAAATAATTCCATTTTTATTTGAAAATGATCCGGAATTTATTAATTCAAAATTTTCCTATATTCTTCGACAAAATCGGCAAAATATAGAAATTTTTATTTATTTGGAAAATCTTCCGAATCATTCTCATTTTTTGAAAGAAAGATATTCCTTTATTAATGATAATTGATTTATTCCCTCCAGCAAACCTTGTAGAGAACTCATGAATTATTTTAACTCGGGAATATCTTTATTTTTTATTGAAAATCATTATTTAAAAAAAAAACATTTAAAAAAAATGAATATGAACATGTGTGACATAAATAAAATGACATAGCAAAATCTAGATAATATAATGCAACCTAAATGATATGACATAATTTAAATGGCATAGTATATTCTAGATGAAATGAAAAATCCTAAGTATCATGGTATATTCTAAATGAAATAAAATGATTTAAATGACATGGCAATTTTAAATGATATGGCATATTTTAAATGACAAGCATATTCTAAATAATATAACCTAAATGACATGGAATATGATCTAAGTGACATGAAATGACATGAAACATAAAATAATGCTATCATGTAATATGCATGAAAATAAAAATAATAATGCATTAACATAGTATATCCTAAATAGTGTGACAAAAAAAATCAAAACCATATAGCAAACAATATAACATCATAAAATAAATCGAAATAATAACAGTATCATAGAAATTATCAAAAATCACATATTATATAGTATGCATGGACATGGAAAACGCAATGCATGAAAATGTATTTTTTTTCTTTAATTAAAGAAATTTGTATATGTAAAAAGATATCCGGCTACCTTAGGAAAATATGTCAAATTAAATTTTATAAAATCAAAATACTTTGTGATTGTTTGAAAAAAATTTAAAAAAAAAAAAAAAAACTTGAATGAGGATTGAAACCCCTACCAAACCCTTTTAAAATGGCTCTAATTTCCTAAGTTTAAAATCCCGGACTAGACCACTCTTAACCCGAGATTTATAAAATCATTTTTAAAGCTTAAAAAAGCTTAGAAACTATCCTAAGAAAGTAGCTAAAGCTTCTAACCAACCCCTTCTAAATGTCTTAGCCAAATTCAACCATTGTTTTTCTTTTGAATCAAATCTGCCTTTACTGTCCGGTTTTGACACACGATTTTTTAGCCTATTTTTAAAAATTAAAAAAAATATAAAAACCATACTGGAGACTCAGAACATGTAAAACTGCATGAGAGAAAATTGTCTTAATTTTCTGATTAAAGATGACTACCCAGAAAAATCGGGAAAGTACGAGTACTGGGTGAAAAACTGTTTTGCTAAAACACATTTTTTTGCCTTTGATAAAATCATTTAAAAATCAAAGTAAAATTGTTGGAGATCATCCTAAAGACCTACAAACAGTAGATAAAACATTTAAAAACCTTGGACAAAAATTGGCTAAGTAAAAAATATCACAAAGGTAGAATAATCAATTTGACAATCCTTTAATTTTCCACAAGTATGCTCAAGTGAACATGACTTTGAGCCATTGATTGGCCTAAGTCATAAATCATGTGGCATGACATGGAATGTATGAAAATGCAGCAAAGCGAATGCATGAAATGCATGGTTTAAAGTCTAGTGATATGGAAAATGCATGGCATAAATAACCTAAATGCCTAGCATGAGTTTGCATGACAATAAAAGCTATCCTAACTTAATATGCATGGCCTAGTGTCTAAATGACATGGAAAAATAACATGGCATATGAAAATGGCCTAGTGCCTAAATGGCATGGGAAATGACATGGCATGTGAAAATGGCCTAATGTCTAAATATCATGGAAAAACAACATAGCATATGAAAATAGCCTAATGCTTAAATGACATGGAATAAAAAATGGCCTAAAGCTAAATGACATGTGAAATGACATGGCATATGAAAATGGCCTAATGTCTAAATGACATGTGAAATGTCATGGCATATGAAAATGGCCTAATGTCTAAATGTCATGGAAAAATAACATGGCATATGAAAATGGCCTAATGCTTAAATGACATGTAAAATGACATGGAATAATAAAAATGGCCTAAAGCTAAATGACATGTAAAATGACCTAGATGTCTAAATGAAATAGCAAATATCATGGCCTAGAAAAATGACCTAAAGCTTAGAGAAAATGCACATGGCCGAATGGCCTAGGAACCAAAGTGTTGTGAGAAATGTCATGTAAAATGACCTAACTAAATGCTATGGAAGATGATATGAAAAATGGAGATGGCCTAAACTATATGAAAATAGTCCCAAGATGCAAAAATATGACATGAGTCAAAAGAACAAGATGGTTAGCAGGAATATAAATATACATAAAGATAAACAATAATAAAAATAAGCAAGTTAAAGTAAGCAAATAAATAACAAAGAGATGAGCTCCATGGTTGGTACATTGGACAAAGCCCCCTAACCATTATCTCTTGATTTTCATCAAGGTCATGAAGCCTTTTCAATCTCAAAATCATAAAAAAAAAAAACTAAGATAAAAAAAATATGGAGATGAGCTTCATGGTTGGTATATTGGACAAAGCCCACCCTAAGCATTATCACTTGATTTTCATCAAGATCATGAAGCCTAACCATTGTTTTATTTATTTTTTGAAAACCAAGAATAACAAGAAAGATGTAAAAAAAAAAAAAAAAAACATAGTAGGAAATCACATGGAAAGCAAGAAATAAAGCATAAGGAAGAAGAAAAAAAAATGTAGTAGCAATGGTAGAATGGCTACCTTAACAAAAGTTTTTCTTTTCTCTTTAAAAAACCTTTTCTTTTCTAAATTTGCTACTGAATTTCACTCCTCAATGATCAGCCTATATTGGAAAAGATAAAACATTCCCTTTCCTCCTTCCTCTTGGCCGAATGCCCCTTCCACTATAGGATGGATTTTTGCACTTTTTCTCCTCCAATCTTGTCCCTTAGATTAAGATATTTTCATGACAACATAAAACTGTCATATTGCCAATTTGATAGCAGCCCTTAAGATGTGTACTCATCCCTTGTAATAACCTAAGCCCTTAGACGAAAGAGAGGACCAATCCCATGCACTCCCTTGCATGGCCCTTTGAGTGCCTACCCTTGGATGAGTTGTGCTCTTTTATTCTTGGCCATTGGATGAGGATTCTTTCATGACAACATAAAAATGTCATCTTGGCATTTAATCCCAGCCCTTAACATGTGTACTCAGCCCTTGTACATGGCCTAAGCCATTAGATGAAAAGGAACAATACCATGCACTTCCTTGCTTTGCCAAATGGATGTTCACCTTTGGATGAGTTGTGTTCTTCCATTATTGGACATTAGATGAGGGTTATTTCATGAAAAAAAAATATCATCTTGGCATTTAATCTCAGCCATTGAATGGTGTATTCAACTCTTCTACAAGGCACCTAAGCCATTGGATGAAGGGGGACCATTTGCAAAGTACTAGTGTAGCATGTGAGCTTGATAGTGACTAAGGAATTAAATTAATCAAGCTTCCTTATTCTCTTCTATGCTGGCTGATCAAAGGAGGTAAAATCCTAGCAATTCATTCTTCTTTCATATTTTTCTTAATTACAAATTTGCCCTTTTCGGTTTCTTCGATAAAATGACCTTTTTGACACCCGTACCTAAATAAATAGCAAACGGACTCCAAATTTAGATTTTCTCTTTTCAATACTTTCGAAATAATAAAAAATTGAATTATGGAAGTTTTCAAAAAATTTCGAGTCCATTTACTATTTTTTTCGAATTTATTTCCAAAATTGCCCCTTAATGCACCCGAACTTTTTTCATTTTGTAAACGAGCTCCGAATCCATATTTTTATTCACCAATCTCTTACAAATAATTTAAGAGTGTGGTCTAGAAGTTTTCATAATTTTTGGAACTCATTTGCTATTTTTTCGGGATTTATCTGCTTGAATTACTACATAGTGGACCTGGGATTTGGCCATTTTGCAAACGAACTCCGAATCAAGATTTTATTTCTAAAATCTCTTCCAAATAATTTAAGAATGAGATCTGTAAATTTTTAGAATTTTTGGAGCTCATTTACTATTTTTTCGGGATTTATCTGCTTGAATTACTACATAGTGGACCCGAGATTTGGCCATTTTGCAAACGAACTCCGAATCAAGATTTTATTTTTCCAATCTCTTCAAAATGATTTAAGAATGAGATCTAAAATTTTTTAGAATTTTTGGAGTTCATTTGCTATTTTTCCCAAATTTTCCAATTTTGCCGTTTTGCCTCCGAAGCCGGGTTTTGCTCAAAACAAGTTCGATTTTCAGATTTTCTTCAAACTGAGCCTTGGGCTATCCTTGTTTAATCACTCCTCATAAATTAGGGGCTTTAGTTTTACCGAATCGGGCCATTTCTGTAATTCTTCCAAATTTCACCAAAATCCACCCAAAACCCTAAGTCTCGATTTTTTCCGAATTGACTTTTCTTTCAGTTTTTCTTTCAAGTAGCTTCTCCATTATCCATAGTCAGTGCTTATCTTTCATTTGAGACCTTCAATTTTGACCAATTTGATCGTTCAAGAACTTTTCCCCAAATTTCCTGAAGTAGGGTTTCCTTTCTATTGAGATTCTTTAACCCAACTTCCGACCTCCATATTTTCAATGTAGACCTCGGCTTATCAAAATTCTTTCACCATCTTTCAATTGAAATTCAAATCTTGATTTTGAAAGTGGGTTGACCTTTTTAGTAGTTGACTTTTTTGGGGTTGACTTTTTTGAGTTTGACTTTTTTGTCTGCTTTCTTAGACTAAGTCTCGGAGTACCACCTGCAGGGTGAGAAAAGCCTTTTTTCATTATGAATCATCAATTTAGGAAAAAAAACATACCTGATTTAGTGGTCCAGACAAAATTAGGTGTCTACAGCTGCCCCTCTTTGGCTATTGCTGAGAATCAGGAATCAGGCAAAGATAAGCAAACACTAATTTTGTATGGTTAGTGAAATCACATGTGAAGGTAAGGGAAAAGGGTTTTCAATCGTCATCATTTTTTCATTTTTCATTTTTTTTTTGAAAAATCTGTAAATTAAAGATTTTGTCCTTAAATTGAATTCCCTGACTAATCAAGGCTCGACCCATCTTAAGGAAACGAGTTCGATTTGCAAGAGAGGAAATGACCTCGACGATGGTCTCGAGGTCTTAACATGTCTTGTTCTCAGCTGTGTTTAAAATTTTGGGCATCTCCTCTAGAAGCTTCGGCTATCACCACCAAAGACTTGCTAAAGCAAATGTAAAACTCTGGATATCTCCACCAGAGGCTTTGGCCATCACCACCAAAGACTTGTTCACTTTTAAAACTGAAAAACTCTGGATATCTCCATCATAGGATTTAGTTATCACCACCAAAGACTTGTTCATTGTTTAAAACTGTAAAAACTCTAGAAACTTATGCCTGAGGTCTTGAGAATGGTGCCCGGAGGTCTTATCTAGGATTTAAAAAGAAAATACCTTGACGATGGTCCCAAGGCTCGACTCATTTAAGAAGCAGAATGAATTCGAAAACAAAAGGAAATACCTCGACGATGGTCTCGGGGCTCGACTCATTTGATAAACAGAATGAATTCGATTTAAAACGAAAGGAAATACCTCGACGATGGTCTCGAGGCTCGACTTATTTGATAAAACATAATGAACTCGATTTAAAACAAAAGGAAATACCTCGACGATGGTCTCGAGACTCGACTCATTTGATAAAACATAATGAATTCGATTTAAAACAAAAGGAAATACCTCGACGATAGTCTCAGGGCTTGACTCATTTGATAAAATAGAATGAATTCGATTTAAAATGAAAGGAAATACCTCAACGATGGTCTCGGGGCTTGACTCATTTGATAAAATAGAATGAATTCGATTTAAAACAAAAGGAAATACCTCGACGATGGTCTCGAGGCTCGACTCATTTGATAAAACAGAATGAATTCGATTTAAAATGAAAGAAAATACCTCGACGATGGTCTCGGGGCTCGACTCATTTGATGAAACAGAATGAATTCGATTTAAAACAAAAGAAAATACTAAGGATGATCTTGGGTTTGATTCGTTTGGAAAAAACAAATTTAACTTAAAAATGAAAGGAACATACCTCGACGGCGGTCTCAGGGCTCGACTTATTTGAGAAGCTGAAGAGTTTGATTTGGGAAGCCAAAGTTTTCCTGATTCCTGTAGTGTTAGCTAAATGCAATAATGAGAATGACATGCTTTGCAAATGCTTGTATGTTTCCTAAGGATGAATGCAATCAAATGATTGTGTCATGATTTCTAATCCATGGTTTCTTTGAGGTTCACAGATTATCTGATTTCATGACGGAGTCTTCAATTGTTCACTGATGCCCCACTTAAAGAACCCTTTACACAAGATAAATTGTCAAATAGTTTCAGTTTCTGACTTCACTGAAATTCACAAATTTTTGACTTCATGACGGAGTCTTCAACACATTCACTATTTTCCTTTACTTGGTGAATTTTCATCAAGATTAGTGGTTTCTAAACCTTTTCTAAGATTTAGATCTATTCCTTAGTAATACTTTTAAACTCCCTTTATTTAAAGATTTTTATGTTTACTAATCATCATTCAATTTAATAACAAACAAAATACATCTCAGAAATGTATGAAAGAAAGTATGAAACAAACAAATGTCATAAAAGGGATAACAAAAAGTTATTGCAACAAAATGTTTTAAAATGATAAAAGTGGACATCAAGAATATATGTAAAGTTATAGGTTTTAGATGCCCCTGATGCGGAATATCTTGGACCCCTCATTTTTCAAACCATCTGAAATTTCTTTTGAACAAACAATTTACTTGGGTAATCCCTCGGCTTCCATAGTTACGTCAGACTGAGTTGTTCCCCTTTTCTCTGATTTTCAAATACTTTCTCCCCCTTTATACGGAGCATTGATTCAAATCTTAATCAACTCAGGTGTCCCCCATTCGGTATTAAGTCACCATTTGCGGTTTTTTTTTTACCACGCATCTGAGAATTCTAAATGCTTCCAAGGTAAAAATGTCAATTCAAAAGATAGGATAAATTCTGAGAACAACCTTTCAAATTAAATATCCATGCTTGATCAAAATGGACTTTTAAAGCACGTAATGTAGGCCAAGGCTCGGGTTTAGAATGAAAGGATAAAATAGGCCCAAAATGTGTTTAAGGGGTGATTGGATCAAGGATCATTGCCTGAGGAGAATTCATTCTTGAAACATTTGTCACCTTTTTTTTAATCTCTTATCTTTCATTGCTGGCTTTCATTTGCCATTCTTTGATTTCACATTTTCCAATGGCTCTCTTTTTTCTGCCATGATTTTCGATTATTTTTCCTCGTATTTGCCCTCTAGTGTAGAGGGTGATCCTTGATCAGGGTTCAACGAAAGAAATAATTCCTAAGGCTCAAAGGGGTGACTAGGGTAATTTCTTCTTAATGAAGGGAATATGAAAGATGGCCATTCATCATATCAAGCATGAATATTCTCTTTGAAAAGCAATTCTTAGGGGAGATAGATATATAGAATTTCCATTTCTACACTTGGAATTCGAATTCCCATGTGCATAGCATCACACTTTTTCTTTTTTCTTTTCTTTTTCTTTTTTTCTTCAAGCGTAATACTTCTTCAATTCATTAGCATTCATGGGATTTCTGAAATCATCCCCGTCTATCCGAGTTAGAATCAATGCTCCTCAAGAAAAAGCTCTTTTTACTATATAGGGTCCTTCCCAATCTGGGGCCCATTTCTCTCTCGGATCCTTCACGATAGGAAGAATTTTTCTTAGTACTAACTCCCCCTCTTGAAACTGTCTGGGATGAACCTTCTTGTTGTAGGCTGGAATCATCCTTTTTTGATACAATTGCCCATGACAAATTGCCTTCAATCTTTTCTCCTCGATGAGGTTCAGCTGTTCATAACGAGCTCTAACCCATTCTGCCTCTTCTAGACCAACTTCCATCAAAACACGAAGTGAAGGAATCTCAACTTCAATAGGTAACACTGCTTCCATACCATATACCAAAGAAAACGGCGTTGCCCCTATAGATGTGCGAACTGAAGTGCGATATGCATGAAGAGCAAAAGGCAAGATCTCATGCCAATCCTTGTACACATCAGTCATCTTCTCGAAAATCTTCTTGATGTTTTTGTTGGCTACTTCTACTGCCCCATTCTTCTTCGGACGATAAGGTGCCGAATTGTGATGCGTGATCTTGAACTGAGTACACACTTCTCTCATCATTTTATTATTCAGATTGAGAGCATTATCTGAAATAATTTTTGCTGGCAATCCATATCGGCATATGATTTCCTTCTTAACAAATCTGCATATCACCGACTTTGTCACATTCATATAAGAAGTAGCTTCCACCCATTTTGTGAAATAATCTATGGCCACCAGGATGAAGCGATGTCCATTTGAAGCTTTCGGGGTAATAGGCCCAATCATATCCATTCCCCACATTGAAAACGGCCATGGTGCGGTCATGACATGAAATGGCGATGGCGACACATGAATCTTATCTGCATAGATCTGGCATTTATGACACTTTCGGGAATAACTGATACAATCTCCTTCCATTGTTAGCCAATAATATCCTGCCCTCATAATTTGCTTAGCAAGCATGTGACCATTGGCATGGGTGCCACATATCCCTTCATGGACTTCCTCTATGATTCTCCAAGCTTCGGCAGACACGACACATCTCAATAGGACTTGGTCTTTCCCTTTCTTGTAGAGAATCTCGCTGTCTAGAACAAAACCCATTGCTAGCCTTCTCAGAGTCCTCTTGTCATTTTTTGTTGCCTGTTCTAGATACTGTTGACTCTTGATATACTACAAGATGTCGTTATACCAAGGGAGACCATCTGATTCTTCTTCGATACTCAAACAGTGGGCAGGAGATTCGTATATGCTCATCTTTATCGGCACAACTTCAGCTCCTTCATTCACTTTAAACATTGATGACAAAGTAGCCAGAGCATCTGCCATCCGGTTTTCTTCTCGAGGGAAGTAATTGAAACTCACTTCTTCAAACTTCTCCAATAAACTCAGTATGAGTTCTCGGTATCGGATTAGCTTTGTATCTCGGGTTTCTCATTCTCCCAATTGGTATATCACTAAGGCTGAATCTCCAAAAACTTCCAATATTTTGATCTTTCTGTCCACTGCAGCACGAAGGCCCATAGTACATGCCTCATATTCTGCAGTATTGTTTGTACAATCAAAATCCAATCTGGCAGTACAAGGATAATAATCTTCTTCTGAGGATATGAACATTGCACCAATTTCGTGCCCCATGGCATTAGATGCCCCATCAAAGTACATCTTCCCTATTTTCTTCTTCAAGGGAACCTCATCCGCTTGCGAAACATACATCAAATCTTCATCTGGGAAATCAAAGTTCAACGGCTCATAATCTTCCACTGCCCGACTTGCTAAAAATTCAGCCACTGCACTGCCATTGATAGCTTTCTGACTCACATATACAATGTCGTATTCTAACAACAAAACATGCCATCTTGCCGTCCTCCCTGACAAAGAAGGTGCTTCCAACATGTCCTTGATTGGATCTAGCTTGGCGATCAACCACATCGTATGGTACATCATGTATTGTCTGAGCCTCTGAGCAGTCTAAGCTAAGGCACAGCACAGCTTTTCTACCAACGAATATTTCAACTCATAATCTGTGAACTTCTTGCTGAGGTAGTAAACCGCCTGTTCTTTCTTTCCAATCTCATCAAGCTGCCCCAAAACACAACCCATGGATCTCTCAAATACTGATAGATACAGTATCATCAGTTTATCCGGAGTCGGTGGCATTAATACTGGTGGGTTTGATAGATAATGCTTAACCTTTTCAAAAGCAATCTGGCACCCTTTATCCCCTCTCCTGGATCACGTTTTCGAAGTAGCTTAAATATTGAATCACATTTATCGGTTAACTGAGAAATAAACCGAGCAATGTAATTCAACCTCCCCAGAAAACCTCTTACTTCTTTTTGAGTACGTGGAGGTGGCAAATTCTGGATGGCCTTCACTTTATCCGGATCAATCTCAATTCCCCTTTTGCTAACAACAAAACCCAACAATTTCCCCGAAGTGACTCCAAAAATGCATTTTGCCGGGTTTAGCTTGAGTTGAAACTTTCTGAGTCTTTCAAAGAGTTTCCTAAGATTTGCAATATGCCCCTCTTCTCCTTGTGACTTTGCAATCATATCATCAACATAAACCTCAATTCCCTTATGTATCATGTCATGAAACAAGGTCACCATGGCCCTCTGATATGTTGCCCCAGCATTTTTCAACCTAAACGGCATTACCTTATAGCAAAATGTTCCCTACATTGTAACAAATGTGGTTTTCTTCATATCTTATGGTGCCATCTTAATCTGATTATATCCCAAGAATCCGTCCATGAAAGAAAACAAAGAACTCTTCGCTGTATTATCCGCTAAAGTATCAATATAGGGCAAAGGGAAATTATCTTTGGGACTAGCTTTGTTCAAATCTCGGTAACCGACGCACATACGCACCTTGCCATCCTTCTTTGGTACTGGAACAATGTTTGCCACCCATTCCGGATATTTTGCCACCTCTAAGAATCCAGCATCAAACTTCCTCTTCACCTCCTCTTTTACCTTTAACAGCATGTCCGGCCTCATTCTTCTCAATTGTTGCTGAATTGGCTTGCACTCTGGCCTTAAAGGGAGCTTATGAATGACAATGTCTGGACCCAAACCCGGCATGTCTTGGTATGACCATGAAAATACATCTACATATTCCCGGAGCAAGGCTATCAATTCACCCTTTATTAATGACGACAATGTAGTCCCAATTTTAACATCTTTTATCTCCTCACTACTTCCCAAATTTAACAATTCCAATAGCTCCTCATGAGGAAGTACTTGTTTCTCTTCTTGTTCTATTTTTCTTAAAAAGTCCGGAGGTAGACCATAATCCTCACTATCTTCGTTGGCCTCAAAATCACTTGTGCAAATGGGTCTTTCAAAATCAATTTCAGAATTACTGACAGGAAGGTCCTCATATTCTGCATCCGCACACCTGTAAATAGGTAGGGAAGAAACAATATAGGAAAACATATATACAATGAAAGCAAAATAAATATCATAAATGAAAGAATATGGACACATCAATATGAAGAAAAATGCATCGTGTTTGTTATTTATTGAATGAAAACTTTTAGACAAAAGCCCATTACAAAAGAAATTCTTAATATCTTCGGGCAAAGATATTTAAGATTTGTTTAAAAGCATTACGTTGGAATAGACCTAAAGACTATGGGTAGCTCAGTCGCACTCCAATTAGTCAGTCTATATCCTGGTGGACAAGGTCGCACCATCCAGTTAGCATTCTCACTTTCAATTCTTTCCTCTTGGTCATGCAGATCTCCATATCATGTATCTGCTCATCCCTATTCACCAGGAATCTCTCGAAGGCTTGCTTAATCATTATAAGTACATCATCTGAATTCTTTTCTCCAAACAGAAAACCGGCCGAGTGGAAGCTATGATGGATTGGTGGGAATGTCATAGGCTCTCACTCAATATCCATACCCGCGAGATGGGCCATCCTCCTTTGTCGATTTTTTTCAATTTGTTTCCTCTTCTCATGGGCCTTCGAAAGATATCCTAAGCCAAACCGATCCTTCTTTCCCACTATTTCAATTGCCAGGGCCATCCCCTGAAGATACTTTTTGAGACCTTTACTAGCCCTGCAGCTAGCCCTGCAGCCTTTTCCTACGGTAGTCCTCACTCCCAACCTTGTGTTCTTGGACAACCTTGGTTTTGGAATTTTTTGTCCTTCAGCAATGAAAACCGCATCTACGAACTCCAAAGACCGAAAGGAACATTCTACGACATCTTCATTGGATTCAACATAAGGAGATTCAGTAGATGCAGAGTCTATTATGTCCTCTTTTCCTGATACAATGACCAAATGCCCCTCCATCACAAATTTTAGCTTTTGATGGAGAGATGAGGGTACAGCCCCTACTGAATGTATCCACGGCCTTCCCAACAAGTAATTATAGGACGGATTAATATCCATGACCTGAAAGTTCATCGTATAGGTGCATGGGCCTATCTCTAGAGGAACCTCAATAGTTCCCATTACATCTCTCCTGGTACCATCAAAAGCTCTGACCACCGTGCAACTTGGCAGCATATAAGAAATATCAACTGGCAACTTAGAAAGGGTTGCCAAGGGCATTACATTTAATGAAGAACCATTATCCAGAAGCACCCTCCGTAATATATGCCCCTTGCAAGTGGTTGTTATGTGAAGAGCCTTTGTTAACCCAATACCATTGGGTGGTATTTCATCATAACTAAAATATATATGATCATCTGCCGCAATGTTTCCCACCAGCCTGCCTAATTTTTCTATCGATATGTTGTTAGCCATATATGTCTGATTCAACACTCTCAACAGGGCATTTATGTGTGGCTCCGAGTTCAATAGCAAAGATAAGATGGAGATTCTTGCTGGTTGACGTTGCAATTGCTCAACCACACTATACTAACTATGCTTTATGAATTTTAAAAACTCGCAAGCCTCATTCTCGTTCACCGAGGCTGACCCCCTTTTTACTTCTTTTGACAAATCCATCTCCATATGGATTGGTTCAGCTGCTTTCTTCCCTTTGTCCATTCCTCCATCTTTTCCTGTTAATCCCTGTTCAACAGCCTCAGGAGCATAACACCTTCCACTTCGTGTTAAGTGCCCCACACCTATGATATCTTGCTGACTCGAAGACCCTGGCATAACCATGCTGCAGTTATATTTCCATGGTGCAACTTTGTTTTCCTTATACGAAAAGTAAGCAGGCAAATCTATAATTAGCTTAGGTGCGATTTCCTCAACAACTGGAGTAGTCTTCTCTGGTTCATCGTAATAGATGATCAAAGGTCTTCCTATCCCGTAGCCAACTGTATTCTCAATCACCTCTACTTCCTCCTCTATTTCTTCATAAAACTGGGCTTCCCCCTCATCCATCATCTTTTGGACTTTAGCCAGAAAGTCCCCACATTCCTGTATGATATGACCTTTACATCCATGGAACGGGCACCAATTCTCCACCTTGTTTGCAACCATTTTTAAATTGTCACTGTCCTCCACCATTCATGCTTTTACCCTTTCGACCCACACTTTAATCATTGGAGTCTTGACTTCACTGACATGCCTTTTCAACCTTCTCTCTACCCCTGTCAATACTGCATTTACCCGATTCTCAGCATGATCGGGCAATGGATTTCCTACTACATTCGGCCCATTCCTTGTCCCGAACTTCACAACCCCAGTATTGATCAAACTTTGGACTTTCTTCTTACAGGCAATACAGTCCTCAGTCGAATGCCCCTGAATCCCTGCGTGATATGTGCAGCTAACATTTGCGTTGTACCACCTTGGGTATGGTGGCATCAGAAGTTTGAGGTATACAGGTGCAACAAGTTAACTCTGCAATAGTTTGGGATATAGTTCACCATAGGTGGTAGGAATCGGATCAAATTGGGGTTTCTTATCATTCCTTGGTGAACGTTGATCATTGCGTCCAGCACCTTGAGTGTTTGGGATAGTGTTTCAAAGAGGTTTATCTGTGGGGACACACCAGTTGGAAAAGGCTGTTGTGGTATATTGGTATAAGGGAATGGATTTTGGGTAAGGTAGTTCACATTGGGATAGTAAGGATTATACCCCGGATAAAGTGTGTAGGGTGTAGGAGGTGCATAAGATGTTGGAGGAGTATAGGTCCTGAGAGGTGTATATGGTGCATATGGATATTGGTTGATACTAACTGTGTAGGTCTCCTCTTTCTTCCTAGTAGGGAATACCTTCTTCAGAGTAGCAGACTCACCCACTTCCATTTTCCCATTCTTAATGGCAGAGTCTATCATCTCCCCGGATATCACCATGTCTGCAAAGTCCTTGGTGGCACTCCCCACTAATTTGTCATAATAGGGTGCTTTCAAGGTATTGATGAAGAGAACTGTAGTTTTTTTTGCTAGTTAAAGGGGGTTGCATTTGTGTAGCCAGATCCCTCCACCTTTGCGAGTATTCATTGAAACTCTCAGTAGTCTTCTTTTCCATGTTCTGTAGTGACAGCCTATCAGTTACCATATCAGATACATGCTTATAATACTCCATGAAAGCCCTAGCTAAATTCGTCCATGAATGAATCTTGGTACGACTCAGTTGATTGTACCATCAGGTTGTAAACCCTGTCAAGCTATCTTGGAAACAATGGATAAGCAGTTTTTCATTATCATCGTGCCCCGTCATTCTTCTGCAGTACATGGTCAGATGTGCTGATGGGTTGGTTGTCCATTATATTTCTCAAAGTCTGGTACTTTGAACTTTGGGGGAATTGCCAGATTGTGTACTAAACTCATCTCTTTGGCATCTAGACTGCCAAATAACTCCGCCCCTTCAGGCCCTCAGCCTCTCCTCCAGCAGTTGATATTTTTTCTGGGATTCTGCCATTTCAACCCTTTTCAGCTCAGTCATCTTTGCCTTTTCCTTTTCAGCTAGTTCCTCAAAGTCTGGAACGTTAAATCATTTAGGTCAGCTCCCATATTACCTTTTTAGGGAACATAGTTATGTGCCTCAGCAGCTGGCTGGATATAAACATAGGAGGCTGCCCCAATTGGCAGCTCTTGGCCCTTTTGTTGTATGTTTTCAAGTTGATCCTCTTCATTTACTACCCTTTTCCTGGTGACCGAATTCTCTCCCGGCCCTTTTTGTTTCATCATGACACTCATCATTTCCAGGAGTTTAGTCATCTGTTCTCGTGACTCCTCCTGAGAATTAGCCAATTGTTCCTGCAGTTTCATTTGAGTTTTTTTCATTCTTTCAATTCTAGCAAGCTGATCGTTCTCCATAGCTCTAGCTTGAGATCGAGTATTGTAAGGGTGTCGAAAATCCGATTCTTTCTGAGTGCCACCAATTATACCTTTAGTTTTGAAAACCATGAATTAAAAATCATTGACATAAATTTTTTTTTAATTTTTTTATTAAAAATGAATGAATGACTAAATGTGAATGAATGAGTAAATGTGAATGAATGAACCAAATAAAATGAATAAGTACATGACTACGTATATGAACATGAAAGAATAAATGAATGAACAAGCGAAATTAATAAATAAGTGGTTAAGTGTATGAATATGAATGAATTTCAAAAATGAATGATTATAAATATGAGTAAATGTACTAATGAACAAACAAAATATATAAAATATGAATGCATTTGAAAGTATTGGCCCCGGGATAATTTCAACCGAACGGTCTTTTATTGATTTTCTAGAACTAAATACATCAAAGATAGAATAAAAAGATCACTGCCTAAGATAAGTCCATAATTCGCCTTTCAGAGTGCTATTACAAAATTAGTCCTATAGTGACTTCCTCGGATCTTGGACTTTCTTTCATAGTCTCCTTTTGATGGCATTTCTCTTCAATCTGACCCATACTTGTTCATGGCCCCTTGACGCGTCAGCAGAAACATCACTGTGTAAGCTTTCCTTAGCTGGCTTCTCCAGTTGATTGGCTCGGCCTTCCTCATGCTTCACTCTCTCTTTCCAATAGTTATTCTCCTTCTTGAGGTTTTTGACCTCTTGCTCCCATTCCCCGAAATTCTTGAGGGTCCCCTCAAATCTGAGCTCAAAGCGGTACCTTTTGTTTTCCAAGTGTAATTCCTGAAGATCTCCCTTGACAGTGTCCCTTTCTCTCTTGATCTTTTCCTTTTCTCTTTCCTGAGCTGATTCCCTATTTTTCATGTCCTCGAGCTCTTCTTGCAATCAGGCAATTTCCTTGCTCATCTGGGTCTTTTCTTTTTCGAATTATGCCCTTGCGATTTCTAACTCTGATGGCACTTCCTTCGATGGCGAATTCATGAACTAGACCTCTTTCCCATCCGATGTCAACAGCCTATCATTAACCCTTAATTCCCTCCATACCAGGTAATCAGGTGTGACGATGTCGGCATATCTGGCCACTTTTATCCGGTGAGTTTTCTTCCGTGCTTCAATCACTGCCTGCACATTTCCAGAATACCCATCCTCTCCATAAGTGAACTCTGACAATTCTAGCTTATGAGTTACGAGTGTGAATTGTCGAGACTCGACCTATCTTTGCACCAACAAAGGTGCATAACTCACAGACCCCCAAATTTCGAGAAGTGGAACCCCCAAGTTGTCCCTATATTTATACATAATCGGCATAGGAACCATCCATGGAGCTCTCCAAGTTACCATCTCCTCTTTTAGATTCCGAAACATGCTGACCCATTTCTCCTATCTCCGTCTTCAGGCCAATCATTTCGAAGGAATTTCCTAATCGGAACTAAAGACTTCATGTACGGTTTGAAGGAAACCTCTTCTATCTTCCAAAAGTGACTTTGAATCCAAATATAAAGGAGTTGTATACACCCCTTGATTCTCCCTTGTGCTTCCCTTTTACAAAAATTCAAAGATCGGATAGTTTCAGCTATGATGGCCGGAGATGTGTTGATCTTCTGTTCCAAATTTTCAAAGAAATCAAACACGGCTATATCCACATGACCCAATATCTTCAAGAATATGATTAATCCATAGATGGCTAGAGCGAAGATGTCCTTGTCTTTTTCTTTATCGGAATAACCCAATATCAATTGTCAAAGAGTTTCCAACGGAATGCATTATGCTTTGTATCCACATGACTCTCAACCCATGTTGTATCCATTCCTGTGATCCTAGCCACTTTCCTCTTAAAACCTGAAGGTTTCACTTCCTTCAAATATACTCGATCAAGATTAGGACATTCAATACGTAATAGTGCTAAATATTCTTCAATAAGTGGGGTCATATCCTCCTTGTTAAAAGTAAAACATCTATAAGCAGGATTCCAAAACTGTACCATAGCCTGAATCAACCCACTATTGACCCTAATTGGAATTAAGAGTTCTAAATCTCCATATTTCTGAGTGAAGGCTTCTTTCTCTGATGCATTCCACTGATTCCAAATGTAAGCTAACCCTCAAAGATTATTCTATTTAAAATCCACTTTGACCCTTTCCGGCAATACTGACACATAATCTTTCTTCAGGCAATCACCATCCTCCCTCTGATCTTTCTTCGACCGTACCCTAACTATTGCATGATCTTCTATTACTGAAATAACCTGACAATCCATGAAAGTTCTTTGGGTTGATGACTATCCCGAGGCCAATAAACTTCAAGTGTATGATGGTGTCTATGATGCATGTCAAAGAAAAGAAAACAAAAAGAAATAGATTAGTAAAAAAATTAATTCACAAATATAACATAAATAACAACATGCTTTTTTTTTTTTAAATGTCCCGAAAATTTTAACAGAGTTTCAGCATTATGACGCCTTTTGGGACAAAATAATAAATTTTATTATAAGCGATATGATGTTCGTTCATCATCACCCAATTTGTAAAATCTAACATATAGAAAGATGGTAAAAGGTTGGAAATGTTCCTCCATGTGTTCTTAAACTTCGGCTATCTAACAGAAATCTGACATGGCTTCGCCTAGGTTCACTATATGATGGTGAATCGGTTCTAAGGCCCCGAATGGTTCCTCACTGTCGCCTGTGAAGGCTAGTAAGGCACCCCGATAAAAGCGGGTTCAATTCGTTAGAGTATATTTTCCAATGCCCATACGGAGGATTATCACGAAGGCATTAGGTACTTTATACTCCGGAAGTTTTTCACTAGCCCATACGGAGGATCATCACGAAGGCGTAGTTACTTTACTCCCACTTAAAAGGATGGAACTCGGGTAGAGGGTTCATGTTATGCAAATGCAAAGTGTGCGGAGGAACATAACTAACCTGTCACCACCTATTCTACACCCTTTATTCTAAATACCCCACTAAAATCAAACAATGTAAAGCATCAGTCAAGCAAACATATAAATATACTCAACAAAATAACCAGAGAACAAATAATAATATGCATGCATATGACAATGACCATATCCAAAAAAACATTTTATTATTTTCAAAATTCTCTTTATTTATTTTTAAAAAAAAATGGGAATTAAAAATAAATATCGAGTAAAAACCAACAAAATCGAGACTTTGATAACACACGACTAATTCTAGGCCTGACTCTCTAAAGATCCCCAGCGGAGTCTCTAAGCTGTCGCAACCTAAAAAAACGACAACAACAACAACAAGTCTAATCGCAAGACTTTGTTATTCGTTAGGCATGACATTAAAAAAAACCGAGAAAAAGTCAAATTAATTCCTCTTAAAATAAATGAGGGTTTGAAAACATCCTCGAAAAAGGTCATGGAGTCGCCACCAATCTTTTTTAGCTAGGTGTGATCGGCCACCAATTAATACCGGTTTTATAAAACATTTTAAAATTAATTAAAATATTTTTTAAAACCAATTTCAAGTCTGCGTTATAAACCAGAGAAAATCGAAGAATCGGGTTCGGGACTCGGTTACGTGAGGGTAAGGATTAGCACCTCACAACGCCCGTATAAAACGGTACCTTATTAATCATGTGTTATCTCAAGTCTCGGTAAAAATTTGGTTTTTAATTTAGTATTTCAAGTTAATTCCCAATTTAAAAAAAAATAATTACATTTTTATTTGAAAATGATCCAGCATTTATTAATTCAAAATTTTCCTATATTCCCCGACAAAATCGACAAAATATAGAAATTTTTATTTATTTGGAAAATCTTCCAAATTATTCTCGTTTTTTGAAAGAAAGATATTCCTTTATTAATGATAATTGATGATATTCCCTCCAGCAAACCCGGTAGAGAACTCATGAATTATTTTAACTTGGGAATATCTTTATTTTTTATTGAAAATCATTATCTTTTTTTTTTTTAAACATTTTAAAAAAATGAATATGAACATGTGTGACATAAATAAAATGACATAGCAAAATCTAGATAATATAATGCAACCTAAATGATATGACATAATTTAAATGACATAGTATATTCTAGATGAAATGAAAAATCCTAAGTATCATGGTATATTCTAAATGAAATAAAATGATTTAAATGACATCGCAATTTTAAATGACATGGCATATCCTAAATAATATAACCTAAATGACATGTAATATGATCTAAGTGAGATGAAACATAAAATAATACTATCATGTAATATGCATGAAAATACAAATAATAATGCATGAACATAGAATATGCTAAATAATGTGACAAAAATAAATAACTAAAATAAAAAGCATAGGATAGCATGAAATATTTAAAACCATATAGCAAACAATATAACATCATAAAATAAATCAGAATAATAACAATATCATAGAAATTATCAAAAATCACATATTATATAGTATGCATGGACATGGAAAATGCAATGCATGAAAATGTATCTTTTCCTTTAATTAAAGAAATCCGTATATCTAACAAGATATCCGGCTACCTTAGGAAAATATGTCAAATTAAATTTTTTAAAATCAAAATACTTTGTGATTGTTTGAAAACAATTTAAAAAAAACGTGGATGAAGATTAAAACCCCTACCAAACCCTTTTTAAATGGCTCTAATTTCCTATGTTTAAAATCCCGGACTTGACCACCCTTAACCTGAGATTTATAAAATCATTTTTAAAGTTTAAAAAGGCTTAGAAACTATCTTAAAACAGTAGCTAAAGCTTCTAACCAACCCCTTCTAAATGCCTTAGCCAAATTGAACCATTTTTTTTCTTTTGAATTCAAATTTGCCTCTACTGTCCGGTTTTGACACACGATTTTTTATCCTATTTTTAAAAATTCAAAAAAATCTAAAACAACTACAGGAGACTTAGAACATGTAAAAATAGACAAGAAAAAATTGGATTAATTTTTTGATTAAATATGACTTCCCAGAAAAATCAGGAAACTACGAGTACTGGGTGAAAAAATTGTTTTGCCAAAACACATTTTTTTGCCTTTGATAAAATCATTTAAAAATCAAAGTAAAATTGTTGGAGATCATCTTAAAGACCTACGAACAGTAGCTAAAACATTTAAAAACCTTGGACAAAAATTGGCTAAGTAAAAAAAAAAAATCACAAAGGTAGAATAATCAATTTGACAACCCTTTAATTTTCCACAACTATGCTCAAGTAAGCATGACTTTGAGCCATTGATTGGCCTAAGTCATAAATCATGTGGCTGGAATGTATGAAAATGCAGCAAAGTGAATGCATGAAATGCATGGTTTAAAGTCTAGTGATATGGAAAATGCATGGCATAAATACCCTAAATGCCTAGCATGAGTTTGCATCACAATAAATGCTATCCTAACTTAATATGCATGACCTAGTGTCTAAATGACATGGAAAAATAACATGGCATATGAAAATGGCCTAGTGCCTAAATGACATGGGAAATGACATGGCATATGAAAATGGCCTAATGTCTAAATGTCATGGAAAAACAACATAGCATATGAAAATATCCTAATGCTTAAATGACATGTAAAATGACATGGAATAAAAAAAATGGCCTAAAGCTAAATGACATGTGAAATGACATGGAATATGAAAATGACCTAATTTCTAAATGACATGTGAAATGTCATGGCATATGAAAATGGCCTAATGTCTAAATGTCATGGAAAAATAACATGGCATATGAAAATGGCCTAATGCTTAAATGACATGTCAAATGACACGGAATAATAAAAATGGCCTAAAGCTAAATGACATGTAAAATGACCTAGATGTTTAAATGAAATAGCAAATATCATGGCCTAGAAAAATGACCTAAAGCTTAGAAAAAATGCACATGGCCGAATGACCTAGGAACCAAAGTGTTGTGAGAAATGTCATGTAAAATGACCTGACTAAATGCTATGGAAGATGATATGAAAAATGGAGATGGCCTAAACTATATGACAATAGCCCCAAGATGCAAAAATATGACATGAGTCAAAAGAACAAGATGGTTAGCAAGAATATAAATATACATAAAGGTAAACAATAATAAAAATAAGCAAGTTAAAGTAAGCAAATAAATAACAAAGAGATGAGCTCCATGGTTGGTACATTGGACAAAGCCCCCCTAACCATTATCTCTTGATTTTCATCAAGGTCATGAAGCCTTTTCAATCTCAAAATCATAAAAAATAAAATAACTAAGGTAAAAAAAAATGGAGATGAGCTTCATGGTTGGTATATTGGACAAAGCCCACCCTAACCATTATCACTTGATTTTCTTCAAGATCATGAAGCCTAACCATTGTTTTATTTATTTTTTGAAAAGCAAGAATTACAAGAAAGATGTAAAAAAAATAGTAGGAAATCACATGGAAAACAAGAAATAAAACATGAGGAAGAAGAAGAAGAAGAAAAAACTATAGTAGCAATGGTAGAATGGCTACCTTAACAAAAGCTTTTCTTTTCTCTTTCAAAAACCTTTTCTTCTAAATTAGCTACTGACTTTCACTCCTCAATGATCAGCCTATATAGGCAAAATAAAACACTCCCTTTCCTCCTTCCTCTTGGCCGAATGGCCCCTCCACCATAGGATGGATTTTTGCACTTTTTCTCCTCCAATCTTGTCCCTTAGATTAAGATATTTTCAAGACAACATAAAAATGTCATCTTGCCAATTGATAGCAGCCCTTAAGATGTGTACTCAGCCCTTGTAATAACCTCAGCCCTTAGATGAAAAAGAGGACTAATCCCATACACTCCCTTGCTTGGCCCTTTGAGTGCCTACCCTTGGATGAGTTGTGCTCTTTTATTCTTGGCCATTGGATGAGGATTCTTTCATGACAACATAAAAATGTCATCTTGGCATTTAATACTAGCCCTTAACATGTGTACTCAGCCCTTGTACATGGCCTAAGCCATTGGATGAAAAGGAATAATCCCATACACTTCCTTGCTTGGCCAAATGGATATCCACCTTTGGATGAGTTGTGTTCTTCCATTCTTGGCCATTAGATGAGGGTTCTTTCATGAAAAATAAAAATATCATCTTGGCATTTAATCTCAGCCATTGAATGGTGTATTCAACTTTTCTACAAGGCACCTAAGCTATTGGATGAAGGGAGGACTATTTGCAAGGTACTAGTAGTAGCATGTGAGCTTGATAGTGACTAAGGAATTAAATTGATCAAGCTTCCTTATTCTCTTCTATGCTTGCTGATCAAAGGAGGTAAAATCCCAGCAATTTCTTCTTCTTTCATATTTTTCTTAATTATAAATTTGCCCTTTTTGGTTTCTTCGGTAAAATGACCTTTTTTACCCCCGTACCTAAATAAATAGAAAACGGACTCCAAATTCAAAATTTATTTTCTCAATACTTCCAAAATAATAAAAAAATTGAATTCTGGAAGTTTTCAAAATTTTCCGAGTCCATTTGCTATTTATTTCAGATTTATTTCCAAAATTGCCCTTAATGCACCCGAACTTTTGTCATTTTGTACAGGAGCTTCGAATCCATATTTTTCTTCACCAATCTCTTTCAAATAATTTAAAAGTGTGATCTGTAAGTTTTCATAATTTTTGGAACTCATTTGCTATTTTTTCAGGATTTATCTGCTTGAATTACTACATAGTGGACCCGAGATTTGGCCATTTTGCAAACGAACTCCGAATCAAGATTTTCTTTTTCCAATCTCTTCCAAATAATTTAAGAATGAGATCTGAAAATTTTCAGAATTTTTGGAGCTCATTTACTATTTTTTCGGGATTTATCTAATTGAATTACTACATAGTAGATCTGGGATTTGGCCATTTTGCAAACGAACTCCGAATCAAGATTTTCTTTCTCCAATCTCTTCAAAATGATTTAAGAATGAGATCTGAAAATTTTCAGAATTTTTGGAGTTCATTTGCTATTTTTCCCAAATTTTCCAATTTTGCCCTTTTGCCTCCGAAGCCCGATTTTGCTCAAAACAAGTCCGATTTTCAGATTTTCTTCACATTGAGCCTTGTGCTATCCTTTTTTAATCACTCCTAATCAATTAGGGGCTTTATTTTTACCGAATCGGGTCATTTCTGTAATTCTTCCAAATTTCACCAAAATCCACCAAAAACCTTAATTCTCGGTTTTCTTTCGAATTGACTTTTCTTTCAGTTTTTCTTTCAAGTAGCTTCTCCATTACCCATAGTCAGTGCTTATCTTTCATTTGAGACCTTCAATTTCGACCAATTTGATCGTTCAAGCACTTTTCCCCAAATTTTCTGAAGTAAGGTTTTCTTTCTACTGAGATTCCTTAACCCAACTTCCGACCTCCATATCTTTCAATGTAGACCTCGAATTATCAAAATTCTTTCACCATCTTTCAATTGAAATTCAAATCTTGATTTTGAAAGTGGGTTGACTTTTTTAGTAGTTGACTTTTTAGGGTTGATATTTTTGGGGTTGACTTTTTTAGGGTTGACTTTTTTGAGTTTGACTTTTTCTGTCTGCTTTCTTAGACTAAGTCTCGGAGTACCACCTGCAGGGTGAGAAAAGCCTTTTTGCATTCTGAATCCTCAATTTAGGAAGAAAACATACCTGATTTAGTGGTCCAGATAAAATTAGGTGTCTACAGCAGGTTAATGAATTGGTCTTCCCAGCTGATTTTTATGTTATCGAGATGGAAGATGAGATGTCTTCTAATCCAACACCTATTTTATTAGGAAGACCATTCTTAAAGACAGCCAAGACCAAAATTGATGTTCATGATGGCACCCTCACCATGGAATTTGATGACAAGATTATACGCTTCGATATTTTTAAAGAGCTGAGGTATCCAAGTAATATGCATTCATGTTTTTCGGTTAACATATTTGATTCATTATCGCGGAAACTCTTTGATCTAACTAGCAAGAGTGCATCAAAAATTAGAATGAGAAAAAGCCGTAAGCTAGAGGATCCTAAAAAGCCAAGAAGGGGTACAGGCTAGGTTGAAGACATTAAATCAAGCATTAATTGGGAGGCAACCCGATTGATGAAAGCTGTGCCAACCTGCCATACTCAGATTTGCTTTCTTTTCTTTTTCCTTTTATTATTTTTATTGTTTGTTTAATGTTTTAGGTTTATTTAGGTTCCATTAGTTATCTTGTTTTGAGTTTTTAATATTTTTATTTGTTTGTGTGTTTTAGCAAGTCAGGCTGAGGACACTAAACCAAGTGCTTATTGAGAGACAATCCAATGGATGGAGAACACACATAATAAACATATCTGATACTTCTTACTCTCCATCATTCTATTTTTTTTATTTTTTTCTCTAGTTATTTTTATTATTTTGTTTTTAGTTCGTTTCTCTTACACATAATTCTTTCATTGAGAGTGATAGTTATACATTGAGGACAATGTAAGAATTAAGTGTGGGGGGGAGGATTTAGGATTTCTTGTGATTTTGTTTGTTTTGGTTTGTTTTAAGTCTTTAATATTATTTTCTTTTTGTGTGTTTTTTTTTCCTTTCAATACAATGATGAGACATGAATTGTGTAGGTCTAAAACTGTTTATTAGTGAAAAGAATTTTCATGAGAATTAAGGTTGAAATATCATTTTTCATGAACCAATGTTAATATGATCTGTTGATTGAGAAAGAAGCATGTTTAGACTTGATATTGACTTGTATAAACATCCTTGTGAGTTTTGAGCCTATATAATTGATGCATTATACATATAAAACCAATTTCTTTCTTGTAAGCTCTCATGATTACATGTTTCTCTAGAACTTGCTTTAAACCGTTTGAGACTATATTGATACATATGACAACATGGATAGGATAGAGGTATTAGGATTTTTTTTTCACCAAGGCCAAATCAACCAATTCTTATATTGATGTTCCAAGAGAACATCCCCTCTAGTGAGCCAATTTGAGCCTACATTGAATAAGGTGTTTCATTGGTAACCACATCTCTCACCTAGCCTAATATACTTATATCCTTACCTTTGTTCTAAAGATGAATAAGAATGTTTTGAGACATATTGCATAAGCAAGGGATATCTATTGAAGATTTGGGTTAGATACAAGAGATAAGTGTGGAGGGGAAGAAAGGTAAAAGTCAAGAGAAAAATAAAGGAACATTGTCAAAATACATTCTCATATATTGAAAAGAGAAAAAGGAAAAACAAAGAAAGATATAAATCATCTCTTGAACTTTTGGTTAAAGAAAAGATGTTACAAGGTTAGTTAGAATGAAGCAAAGGCTCAACATAAAATATTTAGTCTATGTTATTATATGTTTCTAAGGAGTATTGAGAAGTTTTTCTTTGTATGCTCTTAGTATGTCTCTAAACACTATAAAGTCTTTAGAACTTTTCTAATATCTTTTTCCTTTTTATTCTTTAACCATATTATTACCCCTTGGCCCTATTGCAACCTTAAATAAAGACCTCTTAATTCATGAAGTTGCATGTTCTAAATAGTGGAGAATGGATGGACAAGCAAGCATATGGTAGGACTGTTTTCATGAGATTGATTGAGTGTAAACACTTTACCACTACTATATAGAGTGAAAATCATGACAGTATCCCATGTGAGAAGTTGAGATTAAGTTTGAATATGCACTATTTTGATTGAGATATGTTACATTAATGCTGGCTTAATTCAAACCATATACATTCAAGCATGATTCTTTGTGAAATTCTTTAGCTAGTGATTAGTTTATAAGACTTGTCCAATGATTTTTCTCTAATTTATATTGAAAGGATTAGGAATAATTATGTTTAGTATATTTTAGTTTTTCTTATGTTTTCAATGTTTGTGGGTATCATCCTAGTAAACCCTCACGATACTAAACTCATCCACTAGGGGCACCTAAGGGTTTAAAGGCTTGTGTTACATGCTAAGTGCCATCGTGACTTCCTACGAAAGTGGATTACATTAGTTTTTCTTATTTTATTTTTATTTTGTTTTGCTCGAGGACTAGCAAAAACTAAGTGTGGGGGTATTTGATAAGTTCATAAATTACACATTTTATGTCCTGTCTATTCTTAGTTTTCGTTATGTTTTCTATCTTTACTTTGATTACTTATGTTATGTTTTTGAATATTAGGTATATTTAAGAGAATGAATCAAAGACATGTCAATAATGATGGTAAAGAGCTTACAAAATCACAACACAAGATGGAAGAAGACTTGGAGTCAGAAAGATCAAAGTCTTGGTGCAAAGTAAGAAGGCAAATTTGACCTCTGGTGCTTGTTGCTAAGAAAACATGATGTTAAAGTCTTTATTCAAAGAAACTTCCTCATGAATTTTGAGTCTGACTTGAATATCTTTCCAACGGTATATGACTAGACAAAATCAGACAAGAAATGGTCATCCAAATTAGCCAAGGAAGTGCGAAAAGATGCAGCAGAAGAGAGCCCGACGCCGTAGCGCCTAAGACCCTAAAACTTTCAAGAGCATGGCGTCGTGGCGCCCAATTCTAGAACCGTGGCACTCGACGACTTTCCAAAACTGAATTTTTTGCCCTCTAAACTTAATTGTGCAGAAAGAAAGGGTTCTCAGGGTTTTGAAACTCTATAAATACCATCTTTTGAGCCACAAAGTAGACATGTTTTGGTTATTATTAATTTTCTTCTTCTTCTCCATTCTCTTATTTTCTTTTTAGTGTTATGTTTATGTTATCTATGCCTATGCTAGGCTAAACTTTTTTTTAGTTAAGGGTGATTTCAAAGCCCTAGACATATTATGTAATTGATATTCAGATTTTATCTATCATTGATTTTCTATTAAAGTTGTTTATATTCTTCTATAAAAATTGTTCATGATATTTGTCTTGATTTGTTTAGGTTTGCAACTAGATAGATCATGATAATTACCTATTGCTAGTTTAGGAGTCTTGATCCGTGTAATTGTCTTGATTTCCTATTTATAAGTAGCAATTTGTGATTAATGATTATGTCAGAGTTTTCGATAATTGTAATGTGGAACATAACATAAGTTGAACAATCTGAGCTTATGTGTTTGTTGCTTAGATCAACCTATCTTTCTCATCATAAAGTTGCTGTCAAGTTTAATCTAGAGAGCTTATTCTAGGTTGTTTGATGGTTAGTGATTAAGTAGAGAGCTTATTCTATTTAACGACGAACTAATGAATGATTGGGGTAGCAGAACTTCTTGTTATCTACGGTTGATAGTTTTGATAGATTATTGATGTTGATAAGTCTGATATTGATTCTCAATGATGTTTAGTTGTGGCGAATAACTCCTTAACCATACCTCTCTTATTTGATTTCATCTTATTTCTTTAAATATTGTTTTTCTCGTTAGCTTTACTTTTAAAACAATTCAAAACCCCATTTTATTCTTTTAGAACTAGAGTCTTAAGTCAGTAACATTTAAATTAAGAACATTCCATGTGGATTCAACCTTTGCTTACTACTTTACTAAATAATTGATCATATTAGTGCAAGGTTTAATAAGATACATGATAAGTGCTTAATTTCATACATTTTCCTATTTAATTTCCTTATACTTTATGCTTTGGTTCTTAAGTTCCTTGACATTTACTAGGTTTTTATGCTTTGTAGGTATTTTGGAAGAGATGAAGTCAAAACATGTCAATTAGGATGTTAAAGAGCTTACAAAATCACAATCACAAGACAGAAAAAGACTTGGGAGTCAAAAAGATCAAATTCTTGGTGCAAAGCAAGAAGGCAGATTTGACCTTCGGAGCTTGTTGCTAAGTTCAAAGAAACTTCCTTCTTGACTTTTGAAGCTGACTTGATTACCTTTCCAACGGTAGGTCATGGGTCTAAATCGGATAAGAAATGGTCATCCAAATTGGCGTTGGAATATCTCCCTAAACAACCATAGTGGCAGAAAAAACCCTGGCCGCAAATCACCTTTATTTCTTAATACCCTAGCTGACATTTATGTTAATCCTTGTCAAAGAAGGATTAGTGGCTGTCAACTTGCATCAATTGCAAGAATCTGCTTGATTTCCCATGTGATAAAATCTACATTAATTGCAAGAATCTGCCTTATTTTCCATAATACACAAACCCAATCAAAGTAGGAGATTTAAATCAGCTATGACTTTCCTTAACATTAAATGCTCAAGACCTAGAGGCTACCTATAAATAGAGACACAAGGGGGAGCTGATCTCTACACTTCTACAAGCATTATTATTCTGTTTTCTTCTTTGTTTGACAGAGTTTGAGAGAGCAAGGGACTGAATAATTAATATTCTTCTTTCTTTCTTTCTTTAGTTTTCTTCTTATTTTCTTTTTAATTTCATGTTTATGTTAACAATGCCTATGCAAGGCTAAACTTTTCTTGGTTAAGGGTGATTTCAAAGCCCTAGACATGTTATGTAATTAATTTTCAGATTCTATCATATATTAGTTTTCTATCAAAGTTGTTTATGTTCTTCTACAAGAATTGTTTATGATTTTTGTCTTGATTTGTTTAGGATGCATACTAGATATATCTTGATAATTATCTAATGCTAGTTTAAGAAACTTGATACGTAGCTTGTCTTGATTTCTTATTCAATAGTAGCAATTTGTAATTCATGATTATGTTGGATTTTCAGGAATTATGAAGTGGAACATATCCTAAGTTGAATAAATCCTTTTTTATGTGTTTATTTCTTAGATCAACCTATCTTTCTCATCTTAAGGCTGCTATCACTTTGAATCTATAGATGTTTATCTTAGGTTATTTAATAGTTAGAGATTAAGTAGTGGCGTTTGTCCTATTTAACTACAAACTAAGGAAATATTGGGGTAACACGGTAAGTTGTTATCTACGGTTGTTAGCTTTGATAGATAATTGATATTGATAGGTATGAATTTGATTCTTAATAATGTTTAGTGGTGGAGAATAAACCTTTAGCCATATTTTTCATATTTGATTACTTCCTATTTACTTGCTTTCTAATTTTTATTGTTTGCTTAAGTTTAAATTGATTTCAAAACCCCCTTTAACTTTTGTTTTCTTTGAATTTAAGTTTTAAACTAGTGATTTATAAACCAAAACTCAATCCCTGTGGACTCGACCCTTGCTAATTACTATACTCTACAATTGATTCTTTTTAAGTGCAAGGTTAAATAAGATATACTCTTTTGGGTGCATCAAGTTTTTGGCTCCGTTGCCAGGGTTTGCTTCTTTTAGTTTATTTGTTATTTGGTTTATTCTTACTTTTAGTTCTAATTATTTACTTTCTTTTTGTTTTTCAGTGAATGTTCCAAGCTCCCGAAGAAGATTTAAGACTTAAGAGAATTCGGGAATTCATAACTTCTTACCAACAACCAAGCGAAAAGTTGATCCAAAACATCCAAGAGGAGCAAGGA
Source organism: Fremontodendron californicum (assembly GCA_030761205.1). NCBI lineage: Eukaryota > Viridiplantae > Streptophyta > Magnoliopsida > Malvales > Malvaceae > Fremontodendron > Fremontodendron californicum. The sequence goes on from JAULJL010000003.1 coordinate 31,312,983, forward strand.
GAGATGGCAGCTGACAACCGAACTCTCAAGGAGCTAGCCACTCCGGATTTGGATCAACAACCATTATGCATTGAATATGCTAATCTTGAGGTAGCTTTTGAATTAAAATTTGGTTTGATTCATCTTCTCGCAACTTTTCATGGTTTTGCAGGAGAGGATCCAAATAAGCACCTCAAGGAATTCCATGTAGTTTGCTCAAGCATGAGACCAACCAGGGTCACGGAAGAGCAAATTAAGTTGAGAGCCTTTCCATTCTCTCTAGCTGATTCAGCAAAGGATGGCTCTACTATCTACCATCCGGGACCATAACTACATGGAATGGTATGAAGAAAGCATTCTTGGACAGGTATTTCCCAACATCTAAGGCTGCCAACATTAAAAAAAAGATATGTGGGATTCGGCAATACAATGGAGAGTCCTTATATGAATATTGGGAGAGGTTCAAGAAACTTTGTGCATCATGTCCACACCATCAGATAAGTGAACAACTTCTCATCCAATATTTCTATGAAGGACTCATGCCCATGGAGAAAAGTATGATAGATACAGCAAGTGGGGGAGCTCTAGTTGATAAGACTCCCAGAGCTGCTAAAACTCTCATTTCCAACATGACAGCCAACTCCCAACAATTCTCAATGAGACAAGATCCAGCACCACAACCCAAGAAGTCAATGAGGTAAGTACATCATCCCTTGAACAAAAAATTTCTCAACTGACTTCTCTTGTGCAACAATTGGCTGTAGGTAATATACAGCAAATTAAGGCTTGTGGCATATGTTCTACCATAGGGCATCAAACTGATATGTGTCTAACACTACGAGCGGATACCAATGAACATGTGAATGCCATGGGTGGATTTCAGAACCAACAAAGGAAGTATGATCCTTACTCTAACACTTACTGATGTGAACCCTAGGGGTTAAACCCTTTGAACCCACTAACAATCTAGGATGGAAGGATCATCCAAACTTCAATTATGGAGGAAACCAATCACAAGCTGCTCCTCCACCATTTGACAACAGACCATCGGGTTTTCAACTAAGGTTTCAACAACCATATCAAACTCAACAACAAGTGCCACCCATCCAAAATTCAGGTACTTCTCTTGAAGATCTTGTTAAAGCTCTTTCTACTAATACAATTCAATTTCAACAGGAAACAAAGGAAAGTATTTGAAATTTGGAGACTCAAATGGGGCAAATGGCAACAATATTGAGTCAAATGCAAGCAAAGGATTCCGGGAATTTACCTTCTCAAACCATAGTGAATCCAAGAGAATAAGTGAATGCCATAACTCTAAGAAGTGGGAAACAGCTTGAGACACCACAAAAAGATAATGCTCAAAGGGAAGAAAACACCAATTCATCACCTTCACATCCCAATGAGCCAATTGCTAAGGTAATCCCTAAACCTTCTTTTCCTTCATATATAACTCCTCCACCTTTTCCAAGCAGGTTAGCAAATTCCAGAAAAGAGGAGCAAGAGAAGGAAACTTTTCAAAAAGTAGAGGTAAACATTCCTCTACTAGATGCCATAAAGCAAGTGCCCCGTTATGCAAAGTTCCTGAAAGAATTGTGCACATCTAAACGGAAGCTCAAAGGTAATGAGAAGGTAAATATGGGAGAGAATGTCTCAGCTGTTATTCAAAAGAAACTCCCACCAAAATGCAAGGATCCAGGTATGTTCACCATTCCTTGTAAAATAGGCAACACCAGGTTTGCATATGCTATGCTAGACTTAGGAGTATCTATCAATGTTATGCCATATTCAATTTATGGTTCTTTGAAACTAGGACCATTGAGAAGGTATCAGTGTTATATTACAACTCGCTGATTGTTCTATTACTAATCCAAAAGGAGCTATGGAGAATGTTCTTGTGCAAGTTAACGAATTGGTCTTTCCATCTGACTTTTATGTGCTTGACATGGAAGATAAGATGTTTCCAATCCAACACCTATTTTATTAGGAAGATCATTCTTAAAAATAGCCAAGAAATAATTAATGTTAATGATGGCACACTCACTATGGAATTTGATGGTGATGTAATCATTTTAATATATTTGAAGCCATGAGATACCCTAGTGATGTACATTCTGTTTATGCAACTGATACATTTGACTCTTTAGTGCAGCCACCTTTTGAGTTAAGTAGCAAAGACATAGACATTGACAAACACCTTGGCATGGAGACCTCTAAAAATGAAATCGTGTTAAGTGAACATGTGGAGGAAGCATTGGCAACTTTGCAAGTGTTGCCACCTTGTAATAAAAGGTTCGATGTTTCAGCTATTAATATTCCTTTATCTAACGAGAAACGTCTACCTTTTCTTTTCCAGGCACCAACATTGGACTTAGAACCACCACCGGGTCATTTGAATTACTCAAGAATACGGTGTGGATAATAGCATGAGTCCGAGTCAGGCTGAGGATAATAAACCAAGCGCTTCTTGGGAGGCAACACAAAAGGATGGAGAGCATATATGACAATCAGATTTGCTATTCCTTACCCTCCATCATTCTATCCTTTATTGTTTTTCTTTACTTTGTTTTGTTTAGTAATTCTTTTCTTTTACACATGATTCTTGCATTGGGGATAATAGCATTACATTGAGGACAATGTAAGAATTAAGTGTGGGAGGAAGAATTTAGGATTTCCTTTAGTATGTTTTATTATTATTATTTTTTGAGTATTTTTAGTTTGTTTTTAGAGTGTTTTAGTTACTTTCAGTACTATGATGGGATATGAATTGCATAGGTCTAAAACTGATCATTAGTGAGAAGATTTTTCATAAGAATTAAGCTTGACATTACTATTTTTCATGAGCCAATGTTAATATGATATATTGATTGAGAAAGAAGCATGTTTAGACTTAATATTGACTTGTATAATCATCTTTGTGAGTTTTTGAGCTGATATAATTGATGCATTATACATATCAATCTAATTTCTTTCTTGAGTGCTCTTTGATTACATGATTCTCTAGAACTTACTTTAAACCATTTTGAGACTATATTGGTGCATGTGACAATATGAATATGGTAGAGGCATTAGGATTATAACCAGGGCCAAACAGCCATCCCTTATTGATGTTCCAAGAGAACATCCCCCTTAGTGAACCAATTTGAGCCTACATTGAATAAGCTATTTATTTGGTAACCATAACTTATCCCTAACCTAAATATAGTTATTTATATCCTTACCCTTGTTCTAAAGATGAATTAGCATGTTTCGAGACATATTGCAAAGACAAGGAAGATCTATTGAAAATTTGGGTTAGAAATATGAAGTAAGTGTGGGGGGAAAGAAAAGAAAAGTCAAGAGAAAAAGAAAGGGAATATTGCCAAATACATTCCCATGTGAAAAAAAAAAAAGAAAAAAAGAAATATGAATCATCTGTTGAACTTGTGGAAAAATAAAAAAAATGTTACAAAGTTGTTTAGAATAAAGAAAAGGCCCAACATGAATATTCGGCCTATGTATTATGTGCTTTGTAAAGAGTTTTGAGAAGTTTCTTTGTATGAATCTTATTATGTCTCTAAACTCTATGAAATCTTTGGAACCTTTGTAATATCCTTTATCTTATACTTTAACCCCGTTACAACCCCTTGGCCCCATTACAACCTTGAATAAAGACCTCTTGATTTATGAAATTGTATGATCTAAATAGTGGAGAAGCAAGCATATGGTAGAACTGTTTTCATGAGATTGATTGAGTGTAAACATTTCACCATTACTTTAAAGAGTGAAAATCATGAGAGTATCCCATGTGAGAAGTTGAGATTAAGTTTGAACATGCACTATTTTGATTGAGATATGTTATGTTATTATTGGCTTAACTCAAACCATTTATTATCAAGCATGATTCTTTGAACCTCTTTAAGCTATTGATTAGTTTATAAGACTTGTCCAATGATTGTCTCTAATTTGTATTTAAAGAGGATTAGAATAGGTTTTCTTACCTTGTTTCTATTTTGTTTGCTCGAGGACTAGCAAAAGATTCAGTGTGGGGGAGTTTGATAAGTGCTTAATTTCATACATTTTCCTATTTAATTTCCTTATACTTTGTGCTTTGATTTTTAAGTTCCTTGACATTTTACTAGGTTTTCATGCTTTGTAGGTATTTTGGAAGAGATGAAGTCAAAACATGTCAATTAGGATGTTAAAGAGCATACAAAATCACAATCACAAGATGGAAAAAGACTTGGGAGTCAAAAAGATCAAATTTTTGGTGCAAAGCAAGAAGGCAGATTTGACCTCCGGAGCTTGTTGCTAAGAAAGCATGATGTTAGAGTCTTTATTCGAAGAAACTTCCTCCTTGACTTTTGATATAACTTGATTAGCTTTCCAACGGTAGGTCATTGGCCTAAATCGGATAAGAAATGGTCATCCAAATTGGCGTTGGAATATCTCCCTAAACAACCCTAGCGGCAGAAAAAACCCTAGCCGCAAATCACCTTTCTTTCTTAATACCCTAGCTAACATTTATGTTTATCCTTGTCAAAGAAAGATTAGTGACTGTCAACTTGCATTAATTGCAAGAATCTGTTTGATTTCCCGTGTGATAAAATCTGCATTAATTGCAAGAATCTGCCTTATTTTCCATAATACATAAACCCAGTCAAAGTATGAGATTTAAATCAGCTATGACTTTCCCTAACATTAAATGCTCAAGACCTAGAAGCTGCCTATAAATAGAGACACAAGGGGGAGCTGATCTCTACACTTCTACAAGCATTATTATTCTGTTTTCTTCTTTGTTTGAGAGAGTTTGAGAGAGCAAGGGGCTGAATAATTAATATTCTTCTTCTTCTTCTTTCTTTCTTTAGTTTTCTTCTTATTTTCTTTTTAATTCCATGTTTATGTTAACAATGCCTATGCAAGGCTAAACTTTTCTTTGGTTAAAGGTGATTTCAAAGCCCTAGACATGTTATGTAATTAATTTTCAGATTCTATCATATATTAGTTTTCTATCAAAGTTGTTTATGTTCTTCTACAAGAATTGTTTATGATTTTTGTCTTGATTTGTTTAGGATGCATACTAGATATATCTTGATAATTATCTAATGCTAGTTTAAGAAACTTGATACGTAGCTTGTCTTGATTTCTTATTCAATAGTAGCAATTTGTAATTCATAATTATGTTAGGTTTTCAAGAATTATGAAGTGGAACATAACCTAAGTTGAATAAATCCATGTTTATGTGTTTATTGCTTAGATCAACCTATCTTTCTCATCTTAAGGCTGCTATCACTTTGAATCTGTAGATGTTTATCTTAGGTTATTTAATAGTTAGAGATTAAGTAGTGTCGTTTGTCCTATTTAATTACAAACTAAGGAAGGATTGGGGTAACACGGGAGGTTGTTATCTACGGTTGTTAGCTTTGATAGATAATTGATATTGATAGGTATGAATTTGATTCTTAATAATGTTTAGTGGCAGAGAATGAACCTTTAGCCATATTTCTCATATTTGATTACTTCTTATTTACTTGCTTTCTTATTTTTATTGTTTGCTTAAGTTTAAATTTATTTCAAAACCCCCTTTTAACTTTTGTTTTCTTTGAATTTAAGTTTTAAACTAGTGACATATAAACCAAAACCCAATCCCTGTGGACTCGACCCTTGCTAATCACTATACTCTACAATTGATTCTTTTTAAGTGCAAGGTTATAAGATACACTCTTTTGGGTGCATCAATGCACTAATCTGAGTGCATCAATTTGTTTTGTTAATTTGTTACTTCCTGCTCTTGATCTAGCTGATCACTTCATCTTCAACTGTCACTTCATTATGTTCTTCCATTGTGATAGAATTTAGTTGTTTGTTCTACAAAGATGGCCAAATTGAAACTTGTCACCACACTTGTAACATAGGTTTTGAGCTCTACTTTGTTCTAGGAGAGAGTTTTTTATTGTAGTTGGTATGGGAGTTGGTAGAGTTTTTTGAGTTTGGTTAAATGGAATACAAAAAGGTCTAGGATAAGAATTTGTAGTTTAAGAAAATTGGGGTTTGGTAGTCTATGTGTGCTTTTTGTTGTCAATTTCCATGGAAAGCTCATGAGTTTGGCCAGTCTAAAAGCTGCAGAGGTAGTTGGGTCACTAGTCTTAACTCTAGGCTTAAGATCTTCTTTTAGACCACTTATGAAGCTAGATATACAAAATAACTTTCTGTAAGGTGAAGGTTGTAGTGTAACATAAAAGGTAGAGCTGGAAAATATTAGACACGACATGAAAAAAATAACTAAAACATGACACTAAACATGACACAAAAAAGAAACATGGACACGACACAAATACACGAACATGTTAAAATCTATATAACACAGATTATTAACACGTCAAAATTTATACAAATATAAAACACCTTAAACATGATTATGACACGAGAAAATATACGAACACGACACGGATACATGAATTGCCAAGTCTGATAAAAAGGCATGAGCTCCTCAAACCTTTCTTGGTATTCTTCTACAGATGAGTTATGGGTTATTTTGTTAAACTCTTCAAGCACATCAAAATAAGTCCTATCACAGAATCTTTGACACAAATCATGAGCCTGTTTGCCAAGTAAGGTTTTTGTTTTTTTGCATAACATAGCCATTAAACCAAATTTCAACTTTCCCAGCTAAATACATAGTTGATATTTCTAATTTTCGGTGATCAACAATAGAAAATATTGCAAAATATTTTTGCCACTTCTTTAACCATCCTCTTGGATTAGTAACATTAAAAAATTGGGAGTTCAATTTTGGTTTAAGAGCAAAGGCATTTAGAGTGGTAGATGAGTTAGAAGAAGTATTAGCATTTTCATTGTTTTTCAAAGGTAACAAGTTGTGGGGGTAGTTTAAGGTGTTAGTATCATACTGGTTTGTAGCTAAAAATTCAGGTTCATCATGTTTATCAGTATACTTAGCATAATCATCAATAACAATGATTTGAACAGGGTTTTACCTTATCTCTTAGTCTGGAAATTTGATTGAATACTACCAGCAAGTGTGACACCTCCAAAGCCAAATTGTTCTTAAGCCTCACCTTTCTTAATCAATATGTCAAACATCTTACTAGTATAATTCTGGTTTTCAGTTATTTTAGTTTCGATGCCTTTTCTTTCTTCCACCCAACATCGAGGAATAACAACCTCTGTAGCTTTCATTGCGTCTATGTGAGTTTGTAGATTTTGCACTTGCTCCTGCAAAAAATTCAACCTGGTTCCTTCCACCATATTTCTACCCATTTTCTGTTTTACTATCTTCCAATTGAATCATTTTAGCTCTGATACCAATTTATCAGAGAATGGTGACTGGCAGATTGTAAATTTGCAGAAATAAGAACAATAAAAAAAAAAAAAAAAGACCAGAGAATTGAGAGAGAGAAAAAGACTATTCTTCATTTATATCAGGCATCAGTACACTGTGGTAGTATATAAACACACAAGTACATTGATTTTGTAAGAATTCAGCTATAACCAACTTGACAGTTGTCCTACTATAATTTATTTAGATTAGCTATTAGATTCCTTCTAACTTAGCTCATGGTTATGCCCATCCTGGTGCTCATCTTCACTATCAGCAATCAACTCCCAGCTCCTACTTTGCTAACATAGCTTCCATCTTCATTACTAGCTCATTTCCTTAACTTCCTCAGCTACTTTTCCTTTCTTTACTTTAGTAGCTCCTAGCTACAACTTATCAGCTGCTATATTCAACTCAGCCTTCAGTTGCTATATTTTTTTGAGGGTACAATTTTTTTCCTTTTCAGACACCTACTCTCTCTCCTTCCCTTTTAAATCTTTTTTGCTTTCTCTGTTTTCTCCACCTCTATCTTTCTTTTTTAGTTTCCAACTTATCTTAGGAGGCATTTGGCACAAAATTCAGTATAAGCTAACTAAATTCTCTGATTAGAGTGAGAAAACTCAATTTTAATAGTTTGTTATAGACGATTATAGATTATAGATAAATAGGAAAAATTAAAGCAAAGAAAGGCCCGAAAGACCTTACACTGTGTTTGGATTGGGGTAGGGGGGAAAGAAAAGGAAAGTAAAGCAAGAAAAAAAAAGGGAATAATTTCCTTTGTTTTCCCTTGTTTGGATTTAAAAAATAATAATAAAAGAAAGTGAGGGGGGTTGAGCACCCCTCAGTTTCCTTCAAATGCTTAACTTTTTAATTACCCCAAATTGAAAGAAATGATGGGTAAAGAAAGGTTTAAAATGTTTTTAATTATAAAATTATTTTTATACCCTTAGTTAATTTTTTTCAATTTTTAAAGATAATTATAATTCATTATCTCTGTAATTCATTCAGCAACTTTTTTTTTTCTTTTTTTATGTTTGGTCTTAATTTTCTCTCATGGTATTATTATTTTACATTTTTTATTTAAAAGAAAATGAAAAATAAGACAAAAATACAAGTAAAAATAAAGAATTAATACCTATAATAATAGAGTTTTTTAAAACTATAATAAAATACTAATAATACTTATATAAATTTATTATAAGTTTTATCTTTAGAAAAATTATTTAGGTTCTTGAATTTTTTTCATTGAGATTAAATCTCAAAAAATTATATTGTTTGTCTAAAAATAATTCCAATCATGTATTTTTTTTATGAATTCATAAATAATACATCTTTTTAATTGAAATTCTTTTTCTTTTTTAACATTTCAAATGTAATTATAATAATTAATTTCATTATTCACATAATAAATTAATTAAATATTTAATTTAAAAAAGGTATAATTGGAATAATATATTATTATATATTCATTCATTTTCTTTCCATTCCATTCCTTAAACAAATAAATAATTTTCATAATCCATTCCTCTTCTTTCTTTTACTCATTTTAGCTATCCACAAGTGAATGAAGAATCATTTTCTTTCCTTTAAAAACTTTTACTTTCTTTTATGCTATATTTGGATAGATGTTAGTAAAGGAAAGGAAAGGAAAAGAAAAAAAAAATGAAAGATTTTTAAAGGAAAGGATGCATCTTTTCCTGTTTGGATAATTAAAATATATTAGGAAAAGGAAAAGGAAGTAATGTTAGCCTCCGTCGTTTGGTTAAAGTATGGAAAGGAAAGCAAAAGAGAAATTATAATATACATTTTCTATTATGCCTTTTCTTGAATTATTAAAATACGATATAAATATTATAAATCAAATAATAAAAAATAAAATAAACATTACATTACATTAAAAATATAAATGTAATATAAAAAAACAAAAAAAATAAAAAAAAAAATTTATAATTTTTAATGTCAATTACGTGAAGTATATAAGTTTAGAAATGAAAAAATTATTCTTTATAATATTAGTTGTAATTTGATGAATGTAGAATGGGTAATATAGACATTTTATATTTAAACTTTTTATTACTTTTCTTTCCTTTTTTTTCTACCAATTTGGGATTTTGAAAAATTGAGTATTTTTTTTGAAAACGTGAAAGATGCTCAACTCCCCTCATTTTCCTTTATTATTTTTTTTTACAAAAAAGAAATTCTCATTTTTTTTTTCTCCTCTACCCTAATTCAAGCATAGACTTACTCTTTTTTTTATATATATAACTTTCAATTCAAACATAAGTTTAAGGTTGACAAGAAAACAAGGCCCAGCCCGTGATTCACTAATGCAGCTTTCAAGTTTCAACCCAAGGGCAGGAGAGAGCCTCTCTTAAAAAAGAAAAAGAAAAAAAGTGATTTTGTGGAATTCCGAGAAGCAGAAACAGCATCTTCAACAATGGCGACCATAGCATCAACACAATACCACCACCATCCAACATCGCTAGAAGAAGTCCGTACGCTTTGGATAGGAGACCTCCAGTTTTGGGTCGATGAGTCCTACCTCAACTCTTGCTTTGCTCACAGTGGCGAGGTTCCTAACTTGCCCTCTCTCTCTCTCTCTCTCTCTTTATTTACACTAAATTTATGTATCTATCCTAAATATTTCTGGGTTTTGTTCTTTTTGGTATTTGAATAAATTTTGTTTGTTGCTTAATTTTATGACTGTAGTTCGTTGTGGGAATTTCTCTAGGCCATCTTCTTCTATAATTTTGAATCTACAAAATACATGTAAACAGGGATGTTGGTAAAGTATTAAGTTTTGTTATGTTCTTAAAATTATCTTTTCACATTTTGTTTAATAGAGAAAATTATAAATTGAAATAATATCCAATCAATAATTGAGTTCGATGTGAATTCAATCAAATTATTGTTAAATCAGTTATGAATTCAGGAAGCAAAAGATCACCATTTATACCTCAAAATCATAACTTTAAAATATTTTACTAACACTGGGCATAGGAGGAGCATGTACTTTTTTTTTTTTTTTGGTAAAAAAAAGGACATCTTCAAAGCAATTTGACATAAATTGAATAGGGATTTTAGTGTGTGAAAGCAATTTGGCTGCTACTGCAAAACATAGGAGGGATAACAGAGAGGTTTGTAAAACCTACGCATTACTCAACGCAACTTGCTTTTTGCCTAAGTATTTTCAATGAGCACGAAGAAAGACCCAGGTTAAGAATCTCACTAGTTCTCAGCTAGTTAAGAGAAGAGCACATAGTTAAGAGAAGAGCTTACTAGATTGTCAAATATCAGGCCTGTTGAATTATTGTTTAAAAAATAGGATGCAAGCAATAATCTATCTTGGCGTCTACCCTTTGTTTTATCATATTAAGTTGCTCAAACCTCCATTGTTATGCATGCACATTGTCGATTCAAGCAATCATCAAACTTGTGAAAACTCTAGGAATTTTCCGAACTTTGGTCGCAAACATTCACAATAATTTGGTAAATTTAAAGGTCAGGTAGTATCAGATGTCATCACATGCTGAAGTTTCATATTGTATTTGTTTCCTTTTTTTAACTCAGTCATTCTAGTTTTTTAGTAGATATTGCCTTCGAAATGAACCATTATTTCGACTCTGCAGCTAGTCTCAATAAAAATCATACGTAACAAGATCACTGGCCAGCCAGAGGGATATGGATTTCTGGAGTTTGTTTCTCATGCAGCAGCAGAAAGGATACTGCAGACTCACAATGGGACGCCAATGCCTGGAACTGATCAAATGTTCAGGTTAAATTGGGCATCATTTGGCATTGGAGAAAGACGTACTGATCCTGGGCCTGAGCATTCTATTTTTGTCGGGGATTTGGCACCTGATGTTACAGATTATCTATTGCAAGAGACCTTTCGAGCTCACTATCCATCTGTTAGAGGTGCCAAGGTTGTAACTGATCCAAATACTGGACGCCCAAAGGGATATGGATTTGTTAAATTTTCTGATGAGATTGAGAGGAATCGTGCTATGACCGAGATGAATGGTGTCTATTGCTCAACTAGAGCTATGCGTATTAGTGCAGCAACACCAAAGAAGACCACTGGATTTCAGCAGCAATATGCTGTGGCAAAAGGTATATTCTTTTCATTAACTTTGACCGGAAGAAAACCATAGCCAGATTATTTTACATTTTCTCGCCTCCAAATTCATGTTGTCCTTCTGTTTTATCCATTGCCCTCATGTGGCTGCCCTCAATTTGATTGTGCTATCCAAGGTTAAAAAACCAGACCAGAGGTCAAACCGGTCAGACCTCTGGTTCCCAATTCAACCGGTTGGACCGGCTAGTTTGATCAAAATGCTTTTAAATATATAAAAAAATTACTTTAATGTTAAATAAGTAATAAATATAGTAAATAATTAATAAGAATATGTATTTGGCTTAGTGGTATGGTCTTTAATATAAAATCAAGAGGTTAAGTATTCAAATCTCATCACTTACAAAAAAAAAAATGAAAAAAAAAAGATTAAAAAAATAAAATAAAAAAACTGTTTTTTACCGGTTTTATTCGTTTTTTTACCGATTAAACTGGTTTTCCACCGGTTTAAAGAAAACCCGGTTTTATATATAGTACCGGACCGGACAAGCCACCGGTTTCCGGTTCAACTGGTCCGACCGGCCGGTCCGGTTTTTATTCACTGGTGCTAACTGCTATCCATTGTTGCCATTTTGAATACAAAGGTGCATGGTGAAAAAGAGGCATCACTTGAGTAAATATACAACTGATTTTTAGCTATCTACATTAAGTTTCAATCTACTGTAACATCTGAAATGCAGTTTTGTTCATTTTCTTTTTTTCGATTTTTATTTTTTATGGTGGTTTCGTGAAGCAGTAAAGCAATGGAATTTAATATTATTTCATACTCTTTGAAGATCTATCCCTGATTTGTTGCTATGAGAATATTTTCTGACTATATATATATAAATATATTTCTCAAATGCACTTTTGTCAATAAAATAAATGTCATACTACAATTCTTACTCTGCATGCAACATTTTTACCGGTTCCATGGCAATTTAGATATATCTGTTTATATTGACCTTTGTTCGTTTAGTTGATATGTGAACATGATGTATATTAAGATGCATACTTGTTTGGGGTGGGTGGGCTAAGGACTTGATTACCTGTGCCTATATCTGTATTTACATCGCTCTTTGATACTATAGCCATATTAGATATTAGATACATGTATGTATGTATGTAGACTTACATTCACATACGACGGCCAGAAATTCTAAAATGCACTTATCCTTGGTTTTTCTGCAGCCGTATATCCAGCTCAAGCATACACAACTCCTGTACAGGTGCTTCCACCAGATAATGATAATACTAATACCACGGTAATGAGGCATACACCAGTTGTTTCGGAAATTATCTCTTATCACTCTGACTAACTTTCCTATATTTTGCAGATTTTTATTGGCAACTTGGATCCAAATGTCACAGAAGAGGAACTGAAGCAATTCTTCTCGCCATTAGGAGAGATTGTATATATCAAGATTCCTGCAGCCAAAGGATGCGGTTTTGTACAGTTTGCAACCAGGTAACATCAAGTGAAACTATGACTACATTTGTAACTTCTGAAAGTGTTTTTTCCAGTTGGTGTATTGTTGGGGGTAGGGGGGGATGGAGGAGTGTATTAAATCATTTAGGAGCTTGATTTTAGCTCATGACCTCTTTATCTTTTTAACTTGTTATGTAAATGACCTAGAGGACCGATTACAGTTTTCTTTCCCCTTACACAAGAGTTGTATAAAAATTAATGATGGAGAAAAGATGAAAGATTTAGCTGTAGAAATAGTTAAGTGGGACTGCCACAGTGCCTCTTATCTTGTTCTATATATTAGTAAAGTTTTTGGTTGTCTTCCCTTTATCTGCTTTGTTGGCTGATAACTTTTGACTTCCACTATTTTTCGTCTGCAGGACATCTGCTGAAGAAGCTATACAGAGGATGCAGGGGCAAGTGATTGGTCAACAAGTTGTCCGCATTTCTTGGGGTAGGAGCCCAACAGCAAAACAGGTGATATTTCTGATATATGAAATTCACAGTTTGTGTTAGTTATATGGAAAAATGTTTTTAGCATTTTTATGCCCCATAGCATTGATTTTGGTTTTATTTGGTTTCCTTTGAAAACAACCCCCCCCCCCCCCCCCTCCTTTTCTCCCCAAAGGAAAAAAAATGAAGAGAAAAGCTGTTTTTGTATATAAAAAATTGGATGAAATGGGCGGTGAATGAATTTATATAGTAAAAGCTCATTTATTGTTGTATATATTTATGAGAAATGCTTTTTCACCATATGAGGTGGTTGTTAAATTTAGATGAATATAGTGTCTATGGTCAACCTTCTTATGTAGGTAGAGGTAGCTATTTATTCTACTTTGCTTGACAATATTTGGCATTAATTATTTAAGGACCTACCTGGTAGCTGGGGTACACAAGTTGATCCAAGTCAGTGGAGCGCGTACTATGGTTATGGACAAGGCTATGATGCCTATGCTTATGGAGCTACCCAGGATCCCTCGTTGTATGCATATGGTGCATATGCTGGCTATGCGCAATATCCTCAGCAGGCAAGAGTTTCCGCATTCGACCATGTTGGTAATTATATTAAGAATGAATAATGCAGGACGGAGGAACCACTTCATTAAACCAAATGTTTGTGCCACTGCTCGTTGTGCACTTTCCAAGCTTTATTAATGATATAGTATCATTTATAGTGTGCTTTTATAGAATCAAGCTATGTTGCTCCGACTTTTTATTTTTCTTGAAGTACCCGTGTCCGATGCAATATCCAGACATGGGTATGGGGATATGATTCTCCAAGGACCCTTAAATACCTGGAAATCTTGGAAAAAATTGAGCATACCCGTGTCCGACACTCACATCCGAGTCCGAGTAATATAGGAATCAAGAGAACCTACCCCATATTTACATCACTGGTTTTGCAAAAGCCCACATATGCAATGTAGCTACCGAGAAGGTTTGAAGTATATAATGTGACTTGCAGTTACTGATCTGAATGCCTTTAAGAAAGTGAAGCACTTTTTTTTTTTTAGCTAGCTGCATGATACTTGAAATTTCATCAAGTAACTTGATGTTCTGAATGTAATTAGGAAAGTTCCAGTAATTTAAATGAAACCTCAATCAGCTAAAAATAAATTATGAGACTTACAATTGATTTGCAGGTTGAAGGTTCTCAAGAAGTGGCAGCAATGGCAGGTGGTGTCCCAGCTGTAGAACAAAGGGAGGAGTCATATGATCCATTGGCGACACCTGATGTTGATAAGTAAAGTTTCTCTTCCTCTGGTTCTGTAATATAGATTATGGGTTAATTGTTTCATGGATAATTAATTTAAGTCTGTGATTTGTTATTGCTAGGTTAAATGCCACCTACCTCTCTGTTCATGGAAGTGCCATATTAGGGCGGCCCTTATGGCTGAGAACCTCCTCCATTCCGCCGCAAGCATGAGCCTCCACTTTCATGTCTCTGGGATCATCACCTTTCAAGAGTTGGTGTTGGTCCCTCTATGTTTTTTCGTGTAGATTAGCTTAAATCTGACATGGATAGTAGAGAATATTACAGCATCATATCATGGGTGATTGAAAAACTGAAGCTGGTTGGAGATCTTAAGTTTTTCTTTTTTTTTTTTTGGTATAAAAAAATTTTAGATGAGGGAAGGTTACTCGGTCCAGGATCATGGGTTAAAGTATCTAGATAGTGTTTGTACTATAGTCAAAAGTGCATTTTAATCCTTATATTATAAAAGTGAGTAATTTAATCTTTGTACGTTTGAAATTTGTGCAAAAAAGTAAAATTGATAATTATGTTGTGGAAAATCGTTTAAATGCTGATGTGGATATGTGAAACTAACAGAACAAATGACTTGGGAAAAAAATGATGATATGTCAAATTTTTTTGCTCAGGCGAAATTTAGAAACTGACAGAATAGATGATGTTTTTTTAAATTTTACTTACGTAAAAAAAAAAATTGAAACATCATTTTTTTCAATTTAATTTTTTTTTTTCAGTTTTACATGTTCATGTCAGTAATTAGACGATTTTCTATTAATAATATTGTTATCAATTTTATTTTTTTACATCAATTTTAAATATATGAGGATTAAATTATTCACTTTTATAATAAATGAATTAAAATGCATGTTTGATTATAGTACATAAACTGTTTTAAGTACTTTAACTAGGATCATGTCACATGCCTTATAGAGGGTTGAAGATTATAAAATTAATTTATCAAGCAAAGCAAAAGACCGAGATTTTACTTTTGAATGTTATATAAGGGGTAGGAAGAACTAGAGTTGGCAGCAAGCTAGCAAGAGCTTTAAAAGCTCTGCTTGCATAGGACCATGGCACTCGGCTAACCAAGTTTCTTACTTTAACAGCAGTCTTTACCTATCAATTATCATGGCTAACAAGGGATTTTACTTGCAACAAAAATACTTAGAAGTTCCAAGAGTTGACATGGAAAATTAACATTATAGCTGGAGCTAAAACTATATTTTGGTGCAAAATTAAGTTCCAGTCCACCCATCTCGCTAGGAAATAGAAATCTCAGTTATTGTAGAACTCAAGTGAGTTACTTATGAGTATTTGGTTCAATGATAAATGCATGTATAACAATAGAAAGAAACTTTGAATGAGTTATTTATTCTCTATTTTACTTTTTGTCAATGAAAATCAAATGGTAATGACAAATAGAAAGGGCATCTAGGACTAAGCAAGCCATCCTCTTCAATACTATTAATATGTTAGGTATTTCAAAGGGTTTGAACTTGAATTAAAGCAAACTTGTAAGTTACTGTTTTACGTTATCGATGAAATTCACACAAATTAATAAATGTAATTATCAATAAATTTATTTATTCATGTATTTATAAAGGATTTACTAAAGTTACTGTTTTACGTTATCAATGAAATTTATTTATTCATGTATTTATACCAAATTACTTTTTATATTATTAATGAAAGTTATTTATTCACGTTTTTATAAAGATTTACTAAAATTACTTTTTATATGGAAATCTTGATTTCTTAAAAAAAAAATCACTAAATATGCAAATTATAATCACAACTTTGAAATATAGTTTTACCAACATTTTGTTGGTTGGAGTGGTTAAGTGGCTCCAACCCCTAAATGAGAACCAATGTTCAAATCTTGTGAGTCTCCAATATTGGGAAGGCTTTAACATTACATTTTCGACCCGACAGAGATTAATATTTCATCAATCATAAAATGGGTATGGGGGACATCTTGAGTTTACACCCAAAAAAAATAAGAGTATTCACTTGAACTTATACTAGAAAAAAGACCCCGTTTCGTCGGGGTATTATTAAATTTTTTTATAATTCTTTTATTAATTAATAATAATAAATTAATTTTAAATTATATTTTATTACATAATAAATATTTATTTAAATATTTAATTTTTAAATTGGAATAATATTAATATAATTATATTTTGTTAATTAAGAAAATTAAATTTATGATAATTGTTTATTTATAAATTACGTAATACAAATATATTTTTAAATATTATTTATATGTATTTTTTAAAAATATTTAGATCTTGTTGTACACTGTATATTTTTATTTAAAGGAGGTAAAAATTAATAAATGAAAAATAAGAAAATAAAATTGTGGTTTGTATTTTGTTCTTTCATAGGATCGATTTTCTCACATAAGTTAGCAGTAAGGTCGTTTTTTCCTCTCTTTTTTTAGAGTGAGTAGGCTACGGATCTTAAATCAACCTGCGAGTCAACGTGCGCACTAACCCTTTAAATACATTATTTAAAATTAAAATAAAACAATTAATAAAATTATTTTTTTAACTTTTTTTCCCGAGCCGATCAGATACGGATCCTAAATCGATCCAAGAGTTAACGTGCAGACTAACCCTTTTAAATACATTATCTAAAAATAAAATAACTAATTAATTAAATAATTTTTTTCTGTGCAGATCTGGTACAGATCTTAAATCGACTCGCGAGTCAATATGCAGACCAACCCCTTTAAATACGTTATTTAAAAATAAAATAAAAAACTAAAAAAAGCTTAAAATAATTAATAAAATAACTTTTTTTAATTTTTTTCTGAGCGGGTCGGGTATAGATCCTAAATCGACCGCGAGTGAACGTGTGGGCCAACCGTTTAAATACATCATTTAAAAATAAAATAAATTTCTTATTTTAACTTTTTTTTCTCTAGCGGGTCGGGTACGGATCCTAAATTGATCTGCGAGTCAACGTACAGAATGCAGACTAACCTCTTTAAATACATCATTTAAAAATAAAATAAAATAAATTTTTTTTTTAATTTTTTTCCCGAACGAGAAATCCTAAATCGACCCGCGAGTTAATGTACGGACAAACCCCTTTAAATACATCATTTAAAAATAAATTTTTTGTAAAACGTTTTTACTGTGCAGGTCAGGTATAAATCCTAAATCGATCCACGAGTCAATGGACGGACCAACCCCTTAAATACACTATTTAAAAATAAAATAAAAAGAAAAAAAAAATTCCCAATGGGTCGGATACGGATTTTAAATCGACCTATGAATTATCATGCAGACTAACCCTTTAAATACATCATTTAAAAATAAAATAAAAAACTAAAAAAATATTATATAGTAGGACAAAAATGTCCCTAACACATTTAAAAAATACCTCTTGAGTTCTTAAGACTCAAAAGTAATTATTAATAGATTTCATCTTAAATCAAATAGTTACTTTATGTATTTATTAATTTTAAAATAATTATCTCAATTAACTTTGATATTTTATTATTATTATTTATTGTTGAAAAATGAAATATTAAAATATTAAAACTAATAAGATATGACTCACCTTAACTTATTGGCAACAGTCAAAAAATATTTTAACATTTCAATCGAAGATAAATAGAGGCTATCGCAACCCAGAATCTCACGATCCATTAAGCGACGTTTTAAGATAATTGTAATGAGTGTGAGAAAAAGAAGAGAAAAAGACGATTTAATTTCTCTTAATTAAAGGTTGTGATAGTTTGAAAACGACCTCGAAAAAAGAAATTGAGTCGTTATCAATCTTTTTTGGCTAAGTGTGATCGGCACCTATTAAAATTATTTTTTGTAAAACATTTTAAAATTAATTAAAACATGTTAAAAAAAAAAAAAACCAATTTTGAAGTCTGCGCTTTGAACCAGAGAAAATAAGTACGGGTTCGGGAGTCGGTTACGTGTAGGGAAGGATTAGCAACCCCACAACGTCTATATAAAACGGTACATTATTAATCGTGTTATCTCGAGTCTCGATGAAAGTCGGTTTTTATATTGGTATTTAAAAATAATTCCCTTAAAAAAGCAAATATATTATTTGAGAACGATCCGGAATTTATTGACATAAAATTTTTCATATTTTTTGACTAACTCGGAAAAACATAAAATTTTTTCTTTATTTTGAAATTTTTCCCCCTCGTTTTTTAAGAAAAAGGATATTTCGTTGTTAATGATAATTGATGATATTCTCTCCAGCAGACCCAGCAGAGAACTCATAAATTATTTTAACTCGAAAATAATCTTGTTTTATTAAAAATCATTAATTTTTATGCATTTTAAAATCATTTTTTAAAAAATGATTATGGATATGCAAATTATTACCAAGGCACAAAAATATAAATTAAACAACATGTGTAACTATCATGGCATGGCAAACATTTTATTATGACATAGCAAAATAATTAATGACATGGCAAATATTTCATGACATGGCAAATATTAACATGGCGTATATGACATAAGCATTAATCATAAAAATGACAATATCATAGAATATTCACAATCACATCAAAATTAATATGGCAACATAAATAACATATCATAAAATGACATCATTATGGAATATTCATAGATATGGAATAATTATGATTAAAATGGCAAATATGAATCTCATAGAATATGCATGATCATGGAATTTGCACACATTATCATTTTGAAATTCCTTTCATGAATGTTATTCATGATAAAATTATATAAATGGCACATGTCGAAAAATATTACCGTACTCCCCAGCAAACCCGGCGAAGCTTGAAAAATAGTCCTTTCATGTGACATTCACATAATTCCGAGTAAAATAAAATCTATACCTTACTATTTCATAACCACGTGCGTTGAACAATTTCCTAACCTCCCCGGAAAAGATTAGGAACTAATTCTCGTCAAATATTTAGGAAACCGAAATGCATATTTTTATGTAAAATTAAATAAAATAAAAAATTAAAAGTATGCAATGCATGAAGATGTATTTCTCCCTTGAAGTAAGGACATTCGTTACACCTAAAGATATCCTACTACCTTTGAAAAAAACTTAAATTGGATTTCTAAACCGAATAACTTTGGGCTCGAATTAAGGAAAAATGCAAAAAAAATTTATCAAAAAGACCCCATGACCGAATGGCTCCCTAAAGAAACTCTAGTTTTCTATTTTTTTTAAAACCCGGGTTGACTACCCATGACCCATTCTTTGTAAAACCAATTTTTATCATTGAGATAACATAGAAAACAACCTAAAACAATAGCTAAGGACTCCAATCAGCTCCTCCTTTTACATATAAAAATCAGAAAATTGGTAGTTTTAAAAAGACTCATTTTGACTCCCAAAATCGATTTTAAATAGTTATTCCTTTTACCTTTATAAAAAATTCAAAAAATTTTGGAAAAAATCAGTTTAGACTCAAGAAATGATAAACTAAGTGAGGTTAAATCAGTTTTTAATTCGGACTAAAAATGCCTAGGCCAAAGTTGTCTTAAAGACATAACAGTAAACTAAAATCTGTTTTGCCGAAAACTATTTTTCAACCCTTGATATAGAAAATTCTAAAAGTTCTAGAAAAAAATACCAAAGACTCCTCTAAGGGTCTAATAAATGATGTTAAAAATATTTTTATTTTGACAAAAGATGCATGGTGAAAATATTGCCCAAAATCAGGATATCCAACTTACAAAACATTATTTTTCCAACTAGTTTGCACAAGAGACTTTGGTTATAAACCATTGATTGGTCTTAGCCAAAAATCAAGTTGAGAATGATATGAATGCATGATTTTCCAGCAAGACAAACATATGAAAATGATCAATCATGAGCTAAAAAATAAACAAGCAAAGAAAAATTAAGGTTGGCTCAATGGTTGGTTCTTTGGACATAGTCCTACCTAACCAAAATCACTTGGTAAAACCAAGATTCTCAAGTTTCTCAAAACTTTTTTTTTCATTTTTTTTTAAGAAAATCTATCCTACCACAATAGTGAAACTCACATTCAACAAGCAAGCAAGAAAATCAAGTGAAAGACAAGCACAATGATAAGCATGTTTCAGCCAAATAAGAAAATTGTAGAGAAAATTTTACAAACTTTTATTTTTTGTAGAAAATAGAAGAAAGCCTTCTTAAAACCTCTTTTTTTTTTAAAATTAAGTTTTTGATGAAAAGAAGATGAACATGACATAGAAGAAAAGAAATCATAGACATGGAGATGAGAAAAAAATCATAAACAAGAGGAGAAAGGAAAGCTACCTAGTAAAGCTTCCAAAATCCTCTTAAAAGTCCACCCTTTTTTCTCCTCTTTCTCCCTTGCTTTCAAAATGTAGTGGATACTCTAAAAAATGAAAGAAAACTCCCTCTTTATTGCCTTGGCCGATTGATATCCTCCTTGGTGTGAGAGTGCTCATCTTTTTTTTAGCCTTAGTCATGCTTTGCATGCTTTCCCAATATCTTTGCCACATGGCCATTTTTTGTTCCATTTTTGCATGATGTTTTCCTTAAATTAAGGATCTCCTAACCTCTCATTGGCCAAGAATGCCACCTCAATTATTCTTGTCTCTTATCTCTACAAAATATCTAAGTCACTTGTCATGATCATGTGGCTTACTATCAAAATATCTTCCTAATTGGCATTTTTATTCCACTTGGCATCATCATATAGCTTTCACATGCTCTTCACATGGCCTTCACATGGCTTTGCAATTAAAAAGCCTCTTATTGACCAAAAATGCCACATAGACAAGTAGTGGAGAATCGGTTTTTTTATTTTAATATAGCCAAAAAAAAATTATTTACCAAAATACAGCTCTTTTCAGATTAATTCCCAAAATCCGCTTTTTTTAAATCAGTTGGGAAATCGCCATGGCTCATGGCGATTTCCCAACTGAAATTTTTAATTTTTTTAAAAATACCAGTTGGGAAATAGCCATGGCCCATGACGATTTCCCAACTAAAAATTTTCAATTTTTTTTTCCCAAAGGGAAATTCAAAAATTTGTGAATTTCCCTTTGGGAAATCGCCACCCACGGTGGCGATTTCTCAAGGGGTTTTACGTTCTTTTTTTTTTTTTTTAAGTTTCGGGAAAATATGAAAAACAGCACTCAATAGTGAACTTATTGTGAAATGGTATAATGAATAAAAGTTATTTGAAAAAGAGAAATGAATAATTAGAAATTATTATAAAGGATTAGACCTGCTCACGGGTCGGGCAGCCCGCCCGGCAGGCCCAGCCCGTATTGGGCCGGGCCTGTGCAGGATAATTTATGTTCCGGGCCGGCCCGGCCGGGCCCGGAACAGTGATTTTTATTATAAAAATATTATTTTATTTAATTTTAATTAAAAAATTATAAAAATATAAAAATTATTTTTTTATTCCAATGAACAATGATTCGGGCCTAAATGGGCGGGCCTGGGCGACCCAGGCCCGGGTCTGGGCAGAAAAGAAAAAAAACGGGCCGCGGCCCGGCCCGGCCCATGAGCACCTCTATAAAGGATATTGTAAAGACAAAATTATCCTTGATAAAAAAACCTTCTCTTCCCTTTTTCTTTTATTTTTTAATTTAATTTTTAATTAAAAAATAAATATTTTGAAAATAAAAACTTTTAATTTTAAAAAAAAAATTAAATTTTTATTTACTTTTTTTAATTAAAAAATTTTAAAAAATAAAAATAATATGCCTAAAATTAATTTTTATTTTTCTTTTAAACTTTTTTAAATTTTAAAAAAATATATTTATTTCAATATTTTATTTTTTAAATTTATTTTCAATTAAAATTTTTAAAAAATAATATTTTCTTAATGAAAGAAAAAAGAAAAATAAGTTTTTTCATTAAGGGTAATTTTGTCTTTACAATATCCTTTATAATAATTTTTAATTATTTATTTCTTTTTTTCAAATAACTTTTATTCATTATACCATTTCACAATAAGTTCACTATTGGTGCATGTTTTTCATATTTTCCCAAGAATTAAAAAAAAAAAATACATGAAGGGAAATCACCACCCCCCATGGCGATTTTCCTTCATCAAATTTGCAAATTTTGCAAATTTAACCAAGGGAAATCGCCATGGGGGTGGCGATTTCCCTTGGTTAAATTTGCAAAATTTGCAAAATACACCAAGGGAAATCGCCACCCCCCATGGCGATTTCCCTTGGTGTTTTTTACAAATTTTCAAATTTTAACGCTGGGAAATCGCCATGGGGGATGACGATTTCCCAGCTAGACAAAAGAAAAGCGTATTTTGGGAAATAATCCAAAAACAGCGGTAGTTTGGGAATTTTTTTTTTTTTGGCTATATCTTAATAAAAAAACCGTGGAGAATCTTGTCATCTCTTAAAAATGTCATCTTTCTACTCAATCTTGGTCATTGGATTAAGATGATAAACTCTCCTCTCTTGCTCTTCATGCTAGCCGAAAATGGCCTGGAAAATTCCAGACCATTCCTCTTTTTTTATTTGCAAAATGATCCTTTTTGATTTTTTCAGTAAAGTTGCATTTTAGCCTTCAAACTTAATCTATTTGCAAATGGACCCCAATTTTGGATTTTTCTTTTTCAATCCATCATATCCAATATAAAACTTAATTCTGAAGGTTTTCATAATTTTTCAAGTTCGTTTTCTATTTTTCCTGGATTTTGCTCTAAAATTGTGGATTAGTCTCCTCGAACTTTGCCTATTTTCATTTCAGCCCTGTTTTTGGATTTTTCTTCTCCAATCCATCCTAGCCAATACAAAAATCAGTTTTGAAAGTTTTCATAATTTTACAAGCTCATTTTCTATTTTTTTCTGATTTTTCTTTAAAATTGTGGATTAGTCCCTCGAATTTAGTCTATTTGCGTTTCGGTCCCAATTTCAGGTTTTTTTCTTCTCATTTCCCTCTTTCCATCCTAATACTTAATTATGAAAATTTTCATAGTTTTTCGAGCTCAAATTCTATTTTTTCGGATTTTCTAAAATTACCTTTTAGCCCCTGAGACCTCGGTTTTACTTGAAAGAGGCCAATTTTCCAGATTTTCTTTTTCCATTGCTTTTGTCATATATTGAATTGGAGTTGGACCGATGTTGTCCAATTTTTACATCTGAATTCCTCTCCGATTTAGTTTTTCTCTTTTTTTCTCAAAATTGGGAATTTTCTCGATTTTCCAATTTCTCCTCCAATCGGCTCTTCCTTTGGATCCACTTCAAATTGAAACTTGGGGTATCTTTATTTATTTATTATTCATCAACTGGGGACTTCAATTTTATCGAATTGGACCATCTCTGTAGTTTTTCTCAAATTTGTGATTTTCCCATTTATTAATTAAATCTTTATTTTTCTTTTTCTCTTCAAACTGATTCCTTCTTTAACTCCGCTTCAAAATTAGACCTTCCAGTATCATTATTTATTGATCTTATTCCATTATGAACCTTCAATTTTGTCCAATTTGATCGTTTACGCACTTTTTTTTTTAAATTTGCAAAATTTCTCATTTTTTCTGAAAATGGCAATTTCAAATTTTATCCACTTCTTTTTCTGATTGATTCCTCTTGGTGAAATTTGACTTTGATATATCCTTTTTTATTGATTATTCTTCAATTTGAGGTTTCAATTTGATAATTTACGCACTTTTCCCCAAATTTGAAAATTTCATGCTTTTCTCCTACACTGAATTTTGCAATTTGTATTTTCACCTCTCTATCTTCAATTGTAGATCTTTGATTATCAAAATTCCTTCACCATTGTTCAATTCACCTTCGAATCTTGATTTCTTGAGAGTTGACTTTTTCAGTGATTGACTTTTTAGGGTTGACTTTTTTGAAGTTGACTTTTTCTGAGTTGACTTTTCTGTGTTGACCTTCGAATCAAAGTTTTGGAGACCCATTTGTTAAATGGGGGGAGATTATTTGCATTCCGAAAAATTGAAGGAAGAACTTACCTTATTTAGGGGACCCTTACAAAATTAAGTGTCTATAGAGGTGTTAAATGGTCTAGTCGGTCTGGATTTGGATCGGGTTTAGATATTATATCAACATTATATATATTTGTCCAAACTCGGTCCGACAATTCGGACCTTAAATTCTTTTCAGGCACGCCCATAATTGTAAATGAATAACCTACGCCCGCTCAAATTATTATTTTAGAAAATAAAAGAACATGTTATTTTTATTTAATCTTTAGTAATTTTACTTTTTTTTTATTAAGTTTCAAAATATTGATAATTTAACATATTTTTAAATGTTTACAATATAATACTATATATATTTATTTTTTATATGATATACATTACATAATATATATAAATAAAAATAATATATTGTATATTTGAAAAACAAGTCGGGTCGAGCTCAGATCTTAAATGTTGGAGTCAAGGCTCGGTCTGTTTTTAGATAGATCTCATTTATTTTTATTTTTTTTGCTTAAACTCATTTTTTGGATCTAATATTTTTATCAAAACCCTCTCAAATATTAGAATACCTTAAAGCTTATGTGGATAACTCGGCCATGAACATGTCTAAAAGTAAACTTCCATTTTAACTTTTTCTTAGACTTTAAAATTGACAATAAAATATATTTTTAATATTTAATTTTTTTTTTTTAATTCGAATGAATTAATTTCTTCACTTGATGAACGCTTAATTATTTAGTAAAAGTCATATAAAAATATCTATCATCTAATCCATATTGTTATAAAATTATAACTCGTAGATTCATACTATTACCGTATATTTGTCATTGTTTTAGTTTATATTGTTAACAATTTATAAATTGACTTAACTATATAATTCTCATTGTTTTTAAACTTTGATGATTCAACAAGAATAAAAGTTTTAGTTTTTTATATAGCTAAATTTAAATAAGAAGAATTTAGTTTAATAAAGAGTTTAAGATTAATAAGAAAGTAGATAGATAAAAATGAGTTAATATTTAATTTAATAAGAAAATTATCAATTAAGTAAAATTTATTTTAATAATCAAGAACTTTAATAATAATAAGAAAATAAATAAAAGTAATTAATATTTTAATTTAATCAATCATTAATTAAGGAAAAAAATAATTTGTTTGATAAATTGTCCTTTTCTATTAAAGCATAAACTTAAAGTTGTAAGAATAAACTTAAAGTAATTAATATGTTATCAAATCAACGCATTTTTCTCTAAATATAAATTTTGAAAAAAGTTTAATAAGAAGTAAGGATGATTGCCTAGAAAGAAAATGCAATGTATTGATTGATGGTGATAGTCTCACTACTTACTACTAGGGGTGTAAACGAGACACTTGTGCTCGCAAGCTACTCGAGTTCGACTCGAAAAAAACTCGAATTCGATTCGGTCATTATCGAGCCGAGCTCGAGCTCGAGCAGCTCGAGCTATCGAGCGAGCCGAGTTCGAGTATCTTAATACCCGATTCGAGCAGCTCGCGAGCCTAATCGAGTTTTTTTTTTAATAATATTTTTTTTTATTAATTTACTATTTTACCCTTAATATATATATACATACTTAAAAACCCTTAATTCGAGCTCGAGTATATAAACGAGCCTAATCGAGTCGAGCTCGAATAGTTCGATTTTATATCGAGCCGAGCTCGAGCTTAAAAAATGATACTCGGTCGAGCTCGAACCGAGCTTCGAGCCTCGAGTTTCGAATCGAGCTCGAGCTTCTCAGTATTCGAGCTCGGCTCGGCTCGATTACAGCCCTACTTACTACCATGGCTTTCTACTGTATCTTAAAAAATTTCAATCAATCTTATAATCCAAATAATAAGGATTCCATTATAGATAATACTATATATAATAAATTAGTATTCTATTTATATTTTGAGAAGGCAGTTTCATCATTATTAAACATGTTCATAGGCCAAGTTCGGTATCCGACCGGCTCTTGAACAAAAATTTTGAAGCTCAAGATCCAACTCAACTCGAGATATTATTTAATAAATAAAAATAATTTTTATATATTTAAGTTTAATTTTAAAATATATTTTAAAATATTATTTTAATATTTAAAAAATAGACCCACTAGATTTAAAAGGAAGTTTATTTGAAAATATGCAGAGTCAAATCGGATCTTGGGCAAAAGATTTCAAAAGTCAATAAGATTTAATTCGA
Source organism: Fremontodendron californicum (assembly GCA_030761205.1). NCBI lineage: Eukaryota > Viridiplantae > Streptophyta > Magnoliopsida > Malvales > Malvaceae > Fremontodendron > Fremontodendron californicum. The sequence continues at coordinate 31,339,716 of JAULJL010000003.1, forward strand.
TTCGACTCATGACACTCATCAAATTTAATATAAACATTTCTTGGTTTTCTATTCTTTCTTTAATAAAAATTTAGGTTTTTTCAAAGTTTATATTGTTCTCATGATGGTTTCTTGTTGAAAATAAGGAACTTTGATTAACTAAATGCCATTACAATCAGAATCAGTAGCAATTGTGTGATAAAGAATTGATGGACATTCCTGTAACAAATACAAATCTTGTCTCAAGGCAAGTGCATATTTTGCTAACCTCACATGAACAGCTTTAAATCCCTGAAACTCTGCCAGCAGCAGCTTCATGAGGTTTCCTATATGATTCCTAGATTAGATCCTATGTTGCCAAACTCAGCTGGTTAATAATTCCAAGAGCATCTCCTTCAACAAACAATGAAGTTAAACCCCCCATTTCTCTTGCAACTTCAACCGCCTTGATCGCTGCTAAAGCTTTTTGCCACTATTGGATCCATCCAACACTCTTTCCACAATGGTAGAAGAAGCACCGAGAACAAATCCTTCAGCATCCCTGATCACCCGACCAATGCCACTCAATGCCTCTGTTACATTTATGGCTCCATCAAAGTTTACTTTATATATATATATATATATATATATATATATATATATATATATTTTAAATTAACTCCCACAACATCCTACAGGTAGTTTTCTAGTTATTTTCTGAATTCTCCGGTCTATTCTCATAGTCTAATAAATAAATTTAAAAAATCAGAAAAAATTACTGTTCATCTCAGCATTTTCATTTTGAAAAGTAGCAATGCCTCAAATGGAACAATTTCCTCTTCCAAATATCATAGCTGAAACTTTGCAATGACAGACAGCATGATTGTGATTGAAAATATAGGGGAAAAGAAATGAGGGACTAAGTCAAAACTGTAGTAGCTATAAATTGAGAATTGAATGCAAATTGCAGGCTTCTTGAAATCATAGATACTTGGCCAACCATGGCAGATCCTTGCTGTCTTTCAGGGCAAAAACATCATCACTACCAAAGAGCAAAATGAATTGGGTTAGATGACAAAGGCTACCCAAACATTTTCCAATTTTTATGTTATTTGGTTATGCAATGTCAGTAAACTTTGATAGAAGGAACCCAATGACACATTAAATGATTGTCCAAACAGGAAGACATTACATCAAAATACAAGGATAACCCAAAAGATGCAAATCAGTTAGCCACATGCTAGGATGACCTAGGCAATTCACTTTGAATAATTAGTCTAGGAGATTTTAGCTGAAAGCAGGCGTCGCGGTATGTCAGAAATGTCAGGAACCCTCTTCAAAACTCAAGTAACGGGAAGAAGAAAAAAAAAGTTCATTGTCCCCAAAATATAGAAATCTAAAGTCAAGAATTAGAATGGGATGGCCAATTAATTTGGTCTAAATAGATCCTTACTATTGTAAGAACAGTCATGTCTAATATCTAAAAGTAATTACCAGTGATTTTTTTTAACAGTCCACCAGTGGTGCCCATTTCTTAATGCTCAAGTAAATTATAGCCCACCACCAAAAAATGCTTTTTGTGTTGCAGGTTCAAATTGTAGAAAGACATTCACATAACACGAACTTGTTATCAGGAACATGCCCTGATTGCTTTTGGCTGAAAGTTAGCTAGATAACTAACCTGGGAAAATTGAGCTGCAACTTCTGCAACCTGTGCCTATCCCCTGTTTCACACAGAATAATTCTGCACTCTCCAAGCTTGCAGCTGCCATACAGAAAAAGGGATAAAACAAAACAATTACATATATAAGCTTTTTCCACACCCATTAAGCCATCCATTATCTGAGTTATATAAAATCCAGCTGGTTTTATTTACTTCAAATTCAAAAAACAAATGGTACATGCAAATTCATCAACAAGCTTATTTGTATTGTTACTTAATGCTTGCTAGAGAAACAAAAATATGGTAATGAAAGCAAAGCGGAATAACATTTTCTTAGTGCTTTTTGAAATATTAGCGCTTAAAACAGGGTCCTATCGGCTTTAGATTGGCTAAAGTAGGAAGTTCTTTGCCAAAGCCAAACATAGTGCAGCTAACTGTAAAATTCAATGCTAACATCAACCTTCCTAAACAAAACTTTAAATTTAGTGGCTTACAATGGGATTTGCATCATCGATGCATATAACTTCCTCAAGGATCCCACAAATGAATATAAAAGCACAAATTATTGTCAGGCTAGTCCCACTTACATGTAAAACTATCATTTTGTGGACAAAAATATGAACTATGTTCTCTCTATGTGAATTACAAGATAATATAAGATGCTTACCCAACTTTCAAAAGTGTGTCCCAACCAGGAAATGCTTCTCCATTGCTTGTGCAGAGACATGAAACAGCCATTGCCAACTGCAACATGGAAAAATCTTTTAGAAAATTTGCAGAAATAGAAGTTAACCATCAATCAACTAAGAACAGTACCTACTAATTTTGACAGGGCACCAATACAGATAAAACCTGGCTAGCTTCGTTTCTTGTAGAGATGTGCTTTGGAATTAGGGATTCAGTTATGTATTATTATATCCAGTCTCTCTTTGACTAGGTTATCACTTATCGCTAATGTTTTGAGAGAAAGGCCATTAATGTGAAAACTGATTGAGTAGAGTTTTTCATCTTTGAGAAGGACAACGCAAAGTTGATGTTAAACCACCTAAATATACAAATGGTTAGAATGCTGGAAGGGTGAAAATAATAATACTCGCTGTACTTGAGGAATGACACCTAAAGCTTCTAACATCAAAAGGCATAAAAATACAAGTCATAATATTACCAGCACATCAAGAAAATATCAGAGAAGAAATGGGCTCAAGGTGTTGACCTTTTCAAATGTAGTTTCCCCCATCCCTGTTTTATAGAGCTCATAAACCATTGCAGTTAAGAAGATTTTACTCAGTTTAGAACAACTTTTCATTACCTGCAAAAGAATATGCATTAAGTTATTTCATAATGATATAAAACAGTGACGCAATTATAAGTCCTTTTTTTCATGTATGAATATAGAACTTATAATCTCTAAATACTATTAAAAAAATTTGGGGCAAAAGCCACACGACCGGCATCAAAGGTTCCTCAAATATATTGTTCCTCATTAATTAAGTTTCCAAAGGCCCAAGGGGTGACTACAATTCCTCTAAATCTGCATAAATTTTCTAGAAGTTTCAACACTGCTATAAATTTCAAAGCATATCCAAATGATTATGGTGATTTCCTTTTTCCCCATTCATAAATTTAACTTTGCTAAGGTGCACTGGCAAGAAGATATTTTAAGAAATCTATACTAATGAAATGTTCTTATATAATCCCGCCATAACATCATAACAGAGTAAGATTGTGTTTCCTTTGACAAAAGTCTTAGCCTTCCATGACTAAATATATTATTTCCATTTCTAAATGCTATTCTGAGGAAATGGTTTGTGTGTCTGCATCTCTTCTGATCAACAAAGACTTCTAGGGATACAGTTAGAAGTTAAACATCAGAATCACATTGATAACAATAGATGATTCACTTGACAACATAAGAACCATTGCTAATCATCTTCCTTGGAAGTTGACAAGAAACAGAAAGACAACTAAAATTGTAATTGCAGATATATAATTAATCTTCAACTTACTTGCACATGAGGCGCCTGGAACATTTCCTGAATGGCCGCATCAACCTCAGCCATAGTAACGATATCTTTCACTGGAGAAGGTTGAAACATATATTTATTTAGTAATCAGAACCACTGCTGAGAACTATGAGAATGTTACTGATGAGAGACATGTAATCTAAGGTTAACAGTAGTTATTCATCTAAAACAAACAATGTGCAGCAGCAAGAGCAGAAGAGTATGCTATCAAAAGGCAGAAGAATCCATAGAAATATCCAGAAGTAAAAGCACTATAATGCCAATGGTGAATGGAATTTCAATAAAATGTTTATATACGGTGCTGTAATCCTAGCTAGCTAAGCTATACCTTTTCATAAATATTAGAATCTTAAAACACTGTGATTGAAATTGTGCCAATAAATCTTTCATAAAACCAAGATGTCAAGGTCTCAACTCTCAGTAGCACATAGCTCCATGGGATGATGCCCGTTTGTATAATCTAGTAATGAAAAAAATGCATTACTCTAAATTCTCTGGTGGGACCGAGAAAATTATGTCCATAATCTACCTTCTAATTAATACAAAGCAAAATCATATAGTTCAATACTGAAAGTGTTTGATTTTTTATCAGTAGAAACAAAACAAATTTATTTTAAAAAATATCTAAATTATTTGAAGAAAAAAAAATAGAATAAACTCAACCTTATAGCATAACATGTCCAGAAAAAATAAAGAATAGCAATGAAAGTGCGCAATAAGAAATCATAAAGCAGACTGAACTTTAATCTTATTTACATATATGCTTAGGATTAAAAGAGACTAGAGGCAACCATATAGACTATCAATAGAATAGCAAGTAAGAAACATGGTAGGGACACCCTATTTGAGAGGAATATAAATATCAAATATTTATGCAATTTACAGAGGATATAAGTTTTAAGTTCCTATTATATGCAACTTAATACATGCTCTTAACGATTTGCATTTTTCCCCTTTTAGGTAATGAAGAAAAAGTAGTCGTTTCTTTGGGTTCTCAAACAAATACAAGCAAGGACTCATACCCTTTTGCTCTAGCAATAGGGCATTATAAATTTTTTTATTTGTCTTACTCCATTTTCTTTGCTCCAGAGACCAAGGTCATTACATGATAAACCAAGTAATAGACAAACAACTAGTATATCTTTCCCATTAACTTAACCTACCAGGCCCAAACATTGACTTAATTTGATACCTTAATAGTTTAATAAAAAAGGGCAACACACTATAATAATGCGTCTTAACTTTCTAAAACATGGATTTTTCCTGCAACATTAGAAGAGATAACAAGAACAGCCTAAGGAAGAAAAGGCTTGCAAATACTTTAGGAATCACACCTCTTCTCACCATTCCTTATCAAATGATGATGCAGATGCATTTAAGCTATGATTTGTCATGTTATATCGAGGACAATTATCATCCACCACCCTTATTATCAGGTGGTGCCTAGACAATGGAAGATCATCTAATACAATTGTAAGATACCAAATATTCACTAAAGAGTAATTTACAGTTTGACTGACCTCCACAATTTATATATATCATGGTTAAGAATATAAGCGTATTAATTAGCATATGCAAATATTGACATTTAAAGGTCAAGTACCATCTCCATCTATGCCTCCTATAGGTAAATTTACAGCATTTGAGGCATCATATGTGATAACACACCACAGATGGTACTTGTCTATAGGCATGTGGAACAAGTATCCAACACCTAAGCAATGGCCTTACGTTACAGTTCTAATAATTCTAGAAAGCTTATTTACCTGTAGAAGAATTCACAGCTAAAATTTGATTCTTGATACGATAATCTGCTATTTCTGCTGCACGCCTGCATATCTCCAGAGCACGACGTGCATCCCCTGAAATAGCTGCTACCTGAAATCGCATATGACATATTTTAAAATCAAAAGGATAGTAGTACAGTCTTATAAAAAAGTAAGCATATGTTTGGCACCAATTTTAGTAGATGAAAATAAAGAATAAAACCTTTCACGGAAAAACAATAGCATGCAGACTAACCTTCCTTGAAGCAAATTCTACTGCTTGCTTTTCAAACGCATCAATTCCTTTCAAACGACTTGATATAATTTCCTGAAGCTGCTGATAATTATAGGGGCCAAAGCAGAGTCTTTGAATACCCATTCGGCTTGAAATGCGAGGAAGCAACTTCTCTGGAAGATCCATTGTATTTGCTATTCCTGAATTCAAAGATAAAGAATTCATATCAAATTATTATTCTTGCCATCACCACTGTCAATTACCAAGGCCACAGCTTTTGAAAATGCCTTATCAAGAAAAAGGAAAATGTATACCTATCACAATTAACTTGGAATATGGCTTAGTAGGCCAGTCAAGAATGTTATATAGTACCTGTAATTGAGAGAAAGGCATGATTATGGAACCTGCAACCTCTTTCAATTAAAATGAATAAACTGATTGGTTTTGTATAATAAAATACACAAGTTACCGATTGGTTTCTGGTTACAAGAAGATCAAGTTCATTAATGAGTAGAATACAGGGTCGGTCTTCCTCCTTGCCAATTTTCTTTCCATCTGAAAACCGTTCATTCAGTAATTGCAGAGCCTTTTTCCAACTAACCCTATGTCCAGTTAATGCTTCATATATAACCTATAAGAATATAGCTTATAAAGATCAAAAGGCAACCAGAGATAAATTTGTATAAAGGTGAACTATATCAACTTTATAGTTGGTATATTCTATATACCCTGTAAATATTCTCTGGTGTTGCCAACTTTAGACCATTAACCTCCACAAAACAGTAAGGTCTTATGCTTCCTGCATCAATTTCAGACTTTATATTCCTCATTACTGCCAATACACTCATTGTCTGCAATTTCATGTGAAGTTAAAAGACCAAATAAGTAAGTCTCCTATTCAAGTCAGCCTCAACAACAGATAATATCAGCAAATTTGGAATAAGAAGAAAAAAATTGTGTTGAGCAAAGGCAATGGACTATACTTTGCCTGTTCCAGGAACACCATGAATATAAAGGCAACGTCCAAGACACTGATCATCACAGATGGCACCTTTTATGAATGTTGTTATCTCCTCCATCTCTCTGCACCATAGCATATGTTGTTGCATTCAATGTCTCATAAGAAAAGTTAAAATGGAACAAGAAAGCTATCAAGTCTCACATACTTATTCCTACAAGGTAAAGACTTTGGCAATGTTGCAAACAAAAGTGTTGCTTTTGCCCTTTCCAGCTCAGTCTGCTTGTGGCATCTCAGATGCTCTGGGATTTTTTTTGTCCCTATCTTTTGAAGACCAAAGAAACGGCCCTTCCTAGAGTTCTGTATCAATCAAATAGCTAAGTATCTTGGTAACTACCAAGCACAAAATTAGGAATGTGCAATAAATAGAGAACATCCATACTGCAGCCAATTGATGAGTTGCGGATAGTCTGGCTTGTGCATTCCTTGTGTTTTCCTCTTCATATTCCATATCTTCATCCGTATCAGAGTCAGCTTCCTTGCAAGAATTCCAGTCTTTGTCACTGTTAGCATGTTCACCGTCCTACAAAAAGAAACCAATTAATTTCTACACAATAGTAGCTCTATTTTATTAAAGTAGACCCACTTAAAAGGAAATTCAGTTTTCTGACTGCTTACTTCTTCATCATTATCAATCTCAGCTAGACGCTTGAAACTATGCCAGTGAATGTCATATTCATATTCGCATAGAAAAACATCATCACCTTCATCATTGGCCTTGGCATATTCTTTGGGGCTCATGACATTACAATGTCTGATAATAGATTCCATCTGTGGTGCCAATAATTAGAAACCTTAATTCAATAAACTCCTTCAGAAGCTTAAGGCTTTAAGATTCATTCAGTTTCAGTTAGCTGGAAATAATTATTCTAGAAAGAAGAACAGGAAGACAATGACCTCTTTGAATCAATTAGTATGTAGAAGCCTGCTATAATAAATCTCTTCTACACTTTCATTTTCGGATTCCATAAATTTGATGTCAAGCTCTTTCGTATTTTAGCCAACTGTTCAATTTTTAAAACCTTACTTTTATCTCCTCAGACCATTTACTCGATGGATGATAGAAGCTAATTCTTATGGCTGCTATCTTATCAATTGAGGCAATTGGTGTGAGATATATATATATATATATATATATATATATATATATATATATATAGGAGCGGGGTTGAATTATTTGTCTCTACTCTCTAGCTTAGTTGTAGACTCAACTCACCAAAGCCCTAGTCTCAACATGACTAAACTGGAAAGATGGAGTAATCCTATCAAATATAAGCAGAGAATTTCAGACTTGATTTTGGAAGTATAATCCCTTGGGTTGTCCAATATCTACTTTTACTATAGTGATTGGTAAGAATGAACCAACATAACTATAGGCTGTAGAGGATGACCCTTCTATTGTGGATATTAACATATATACTTCTCATCTGCTATGGAGTAACAGCATCTAAACCTTATGAGTAACAAACAGAAGAAGCATGTATATTGTATGAAAACACAACTGCAACTATAAAATTGCATTCAAGTAAGAAATTTCTTCAAGAACCAAAAAAAAAAAAAGTGATCATTTCTCTTATCATATAATCAACCAGGAAAAGAAAATTCCCTAAAGACATTAAACCATCCACATCTTCCCAGGTATACAGTCACAGACATCATTCTCCTCTAATAATAAATTAACAATCCAAACAGATATTATCCATAACCTCAATGTCAGCAAAATCATTGGTCTGATAAAGCTCCCTTCTCAAATTATGAGGTTGCCTTCCACTTGCAGTCTCTTCTGGTATCATATACCACCGCCCCCGGAACCAATAGCTACCATCTACTTCTTTCCACAAACTGCACAGCTCCAACAAACAAATTTGTGTTATTTTTATCCACATGATTAACCATAAAAAAAAAAATGCAATCTGTTTATACAAAAATAAACCTCTCTATACGGGCAGCCCACAAATCACTCAAAAGTAGCTTCTCCCTTAAAGTCCTAACGCGCTTCTTTCCCTCTGGAGGCTTCGGGAACTCAACATCTTTCCCCAATTTCCGAGCCTGGTAAAGCCCGCAAACCCAATCCCCCTCAGGAACCTCTTTCAATGGTGGCTTCAAGCATTTCATGTGAAACCCACCTAGACAATCATCACACTCAATCATCACAGTCCTCCCTGCCTTGAAGCACAATCTACACTCCTCCATTTCAGGAACCTCATCGTCCGAGTTCGCATCCTCTCAATACACCACTTTCTTATAATAAACCCTCTTCCTCTCCTTCTTCGAACTCCTTGTCACCTTAGCTCTCGTCATCGCACTTTTTTCTTCCCCTCTTTTCCTCTTCTTAGTCTCCAGGACCTCCGGTGACACCGGAGAAAATGTAACCTCAACCTCAACCGTTCCCTCACCCAATTTACCAACTTTGGGGTTTTCTTATCCTCCTCATTTCTCTTACATTTCGGAGTTTTCGGCGTCTTCACATTCTCCTCGTTACTCGATCCCTTTAAGCTTTTCCCCTGACATTTTTTAATTTCTTCAAAAGCTTTTCGTGATGGTTTTGGATCCGATTTTTCATCTATAGGTTTTGAAGTAAAAGATAACGAGGCTCGGCGCGACGATCGGCGAAAAGGATGTTGAGGAGGGAAAAGAGATTGAGGGGTTTGAGGCAAGAGAAAAATGGAAGGAGGAGAGAATTGTGATTTGTGAGGGGATTGTTTGGTTTTTTTTTGGGCGATTGAAGCTGTTTATTTGGAGTTTCAGCTGCCATGAATGTTTTTACAAAAATGGTGGGATTTTGGTTAGGGTTTTGCATTGGATGAGGAAAGGAGAAAAGGCTTTTAGAAAGAGAATTGGCGGGAAATGTTCCACCGTTTTCATGCCTTTTGAACGGTGAAAGTTGAAACCTTTGGTACTATTCAGGTTTTGCTTTGAAAGATGCCGTGGGTTTTTTATGTTTTTATTATTAGAATTTGGTACACTCTTTCTTCTTCCGTGAGTATTTTTTAGGTAAGAGTGGATTTTTTTTTTGAAAAAAAAAAATATGTTTTATTGTAAAAAAAATAAAAATATTCTTGATTTTATATTTATTATTAATATTTGATTTAATTTTATGATAATTTTATCAATTAAATTAATTGTACTTAACTCATGATATCAAATTCAATTAAAAATATATATTTTTTTAAAAGATTGGACGGGAGACTTGTCAAATTTGACTTGAACCCGAAAAATCCGACGAATCCATCCGAATCCAAACCCAACTCAACTGGAAACAACCCGAAACCGATCAACCCGAACCCAAAAATGATTCGAACCCTAAATGATCCGAAGAATTAATCCGAAATGACCTGAACTTAAATTAAGTATAATTTTATTTTTAAAATATTAATTTAATAAAAATAATACCTATAACATCAATTATTAATTTGTTTTAAATTTATAACTTGTAATTACCATTTTGCAGTGTGATAAAATATGCAATTACCATTTGATATGTATAAATTTATCTTATTTTTATATTTGTTCTCTTCTCTATATGTAAAATAATACAGTGAGTCAATTACTATATATGTACAGATATCGTACAATATCTATAATTATATTATTATGATACTTTTTTAACATGTGATTAGTTTAAATTTTTTGAATTGTTATTGTAATTTTAAAATATATTATATTAGTTAGAATGAAATTGAATTTTTTGATCAATGCCTGAAAATAAAAACAAATATTTGTTTGAACTAAAAGAGATATTACATTAAAATTTATCAATGAATGATGATTTTAAATAACTTTTGTTGCTTATATATATATATATATTGAAAATCAATGTAAATAATTCTTAAATAAATAAAGAATATTGCACCAACATATTTTGAATTTTTTCTTCATTTTTAACAAAAAGGTACCACCAAATTCATGACGATGCCTCACCATGCACGTGCATATATCCATGTTTATGAAATTAATAATTTTCTAATTCACTATAATCTATCCTAAGGTTATTATTATACATGTTATTTTAGGATAAATGTTTAAATATATAATTTTTAAATTTTATCATGTGATTTTTTAAAAATATATAAAAAAATCATTGACATGTGTATGTTGTTATAATGATTTGTATATTACATTATAATAAATTAATAATATATTTACAAATATCAAATTCAAATATGTAAATTGATTAAGAATTTAAGATAACGGTTTCAAGTATACAATAATATTCGTTTGAGTAAAACTATAAAATAGATGCTTAAGTCTCGAATTCAAAAAATTATCCGATTATATTCGAATCAGAAAAATCGAGTAATATAAATATTTATTTTTAACTTAAAATTATAATGTCTAAATTTATTTTTAATATTTCGATAAAATTCTAATTAAATATGACTAGATCAAATAATTTGCTAAAATTTGATCTAATTTTATTTTTAAATTAATAAGTTGAACCTAAATGACCCGAACGATCGAACTCAAATAATTTAAGTGAAAAACCCGAATAATTTGAGTGTCAAATCCGAATGACCCGAATCCAAAATTATCCGAATCCAAAATAATTCGGACCTAAAATTAATTTACATTATTTTAAACCTAAATTAATCCGATTTAAATTCAACCCGACGTGCCCAATTTGACAGGTTTAGGCGAGATGCATTATTATGAGTATTAAAAATAGTCAGGCCCGTTTTATGGTGTTTCATCTAAAGGTTGTAGTGGGCTGTTTTTTGGATTTTGATTTAGGTGTTTTTTATCAATAGAAATTAAGTACTTAATTTTTTAGTATTCATTTTATAAATATTGAATTTGTATTATAAAAATATTTTGGTATATTATTAAAAATTAAGTGTTGAATATAATTATATTATTTGATAACTGTAAATATTATATTTTAAAAATTATTAGTTTCATAATTTTAACCTTATTAACATAACATTTTATATTATTCTGAATAGTTTTGAATAAAACTTAAAAGGATAATTTAAATATATCATCTTTTATAACAAAAAAAGATAATTTAGTTCAAATATAATTTTTTTAAAAATAAAATTAATTTAATATATTCAACATTAGGGGGTGTTTGGTGCCTTCTCATCTCATGATTTCAATGAAACGTGATTCTTAGGAATTAAATTGCTAGGAAGATAATATTACAACGTTTGATATACATAGGAAAGTGATGATTAAAATTTTAAGAAAATTATATTGACAGGTTTGGTTCACTAAACACTTTACTGAGAATGTGATGATAATTTTCAAAATTACCTTTATCAAGTAACTTTTTGTATTTTATAAATAATATTATAATTTTATTTTCATTATATATATTATTGCCATTACATTTGAATTATATTTTTTTTAGTAAAATATATACATGATTTAAACAAAAATATTAATTCATTTTTTACACTTATATGATAGTAATTTGAATTTTTAATTATTTTTTGATGAGATATTTTTATTTTAAATTTATTTGTGATTAAAATACAAAAAGAATACTTTCTAAAAAATTTGAACCAAATAATTTTTTTTTTCAAAATTTAATTAATAAAATATTTTAAAAAATAAAATTTATGTAATTAAATTAAAAATAAAATTTATGTAATTAAATTTTAAAATAAAAATTAATTTTGTTGGCCCTTCTTCTTTCTAATATTCAAGATGTTTTAATTAATTGCTAATTAATATGATTTATCAGTTTTTTATAAGATTAAAATGATAATTTTGTCTCAAAATTTTATTTTAACTTTCCCACAACATGGGAAAATAACTTTACCAACCTTTTTGAAAGGAAAGACATTACCATGATACGATGAATACTACAGTGCAAACTTACATGGTGCAAACCAGTGCTTTCTATGAGAATTACAAAAAAAGACAAAGAGTTGAAAAATTTTATGCTTACAAAACAAGAGATATTTATTAAAAAATAAAATTTTAAGAGATTAAAGAAATGAAAACAGTTGTTTTAATCTAGATCTGGGCTATTCGTCCAAACCCGAAACCCACCCGATATTTGGGAGGGTTTGGACAAAAATATTAGGTCCGAACAAAATTTTAGGTCCATTTTCTAAACGGATCGGGCCTTGGATAAAAATTTTTAAGCCCGGGCCCGGCCCGACCTGAATATTATTATATAATAAGCCCGGCCCGACCCGGATACTATTATATAATAATAAATATATTTTATTATTTATTAAATATTTTTAGCTTGTGATTTTTTTTTTTTTTTCACCATAGCTGCAACATCATACAAAAAATCATCAGTCCAACGTTTGAGAGCAGAAGGTGAGTTCTTTACAAAGAAAAGATCCAAGATCTCCCATGCGTACAAGTTGTCTGTGGAATCAATACTATAGACTCGAGAAAAAGGTCATTATTTGACAAAAACCATGTTTCCATCCACCAACCAAGTATTATAACTGAACCCTGAATTTTTTTTTTTTTTTGACAACATAGGCCAGAATATCCTTCATAAAAATTTTGGGCGGGGCGGCCGGGTCTGGGTATCGTTTTAATAATATGGGTCGGGTCTAGGTAAAAAAAAACTAACTCATATTTCGGGTCGGGCCAGGCCTGGCCTGGATAAAAACAAAGGCCTTTAGCATCTTATCTGGGTTCGGCCCGAACCCGGCCCATGAGCAGATCTATTTTGATCTTCTTTTAAATAGATTTTTTCATGATAGAATGAGTATAGATAAAAACATTACAAGAAAAAAAAATTTATTTTCATGTAATGATGTCAAATTCATTTTTAAGTTAAAAATTAATTTAATTATCTAATATTTATTTTTAAGTAAATATATATTTTTTAAAATTTATTTACATTATTCTGTTATTCTATTTATTAAATGCTCTTATAACTTTCAAATAAAATAAATAATCATTTTAAAAAATTATTTTATGAAAAAGAACACAATTTATTAAGCTTTAACATGAAAAAACATATTTTGGTGCAGTGAAGTGTTTGACACAATAATTAACATATGAGTTTTTACAAAATAAAATCAGGAATTCTATTCTGTCACTGTAAAAGTTGTAACTAATAACAATATTTGTATTAAAATAATAAATGAAATTTGATAAACTTATAATAATAAAGAAATCAACTTGACAAAATATATGGATTTGAATTTTGAGGATTTTTTTTTAGTCAAATTTGTATTGATAAAAAGCCAAAAAGCTAGTATTAAACATTAAAAATTACAAAGAGACCAACCACAAAATTTGAAATCTCCTAAAAGCACTGTAACAAATAAAAGATATTAGCCTCGTCAACACTCTTTTTACTTCGTTTTTAGTCGAAAACAACCTTATTTAGCCAAATTCAACAAGGTTGAAAGTATTTTCTGTTTAGACTTGTTTTGATTTTTTTTTTTTTTTTCTATGGATTCTAACTGTTTAGTCATAATTTAAGATCCAAACAGTACAAATTTAGTCGTTTGAAAACGAAAATGCCCTTAAGTGGCTAGCAAAGGTGTTCATTGGTCGAGCTGGGTTAGGCTCGGCTGTAAATGAACAGAGCGTTCGATGAACCATTCGTGAACAGTTCGATTTTTGTTCGTTTATGTTCGTTTATTAAGCTAAATAAACGATTATGAACATAATTTTAATATTCGTTTATTAAACGAACCGAGTTCAAACAGATGTGTGTTCGGGTTTATGTTCACGAACAAACTCGTTTATAGTTCGTTTAAAGCTCGTTTATTAGTTTGTTTAAAGCTCGTTTATGTTCGTTTATTGTTCGATAATAATAATATTATTTTATTTTATTTGCTTATAGTATAATTAATATTATTTAATTACTTCAATTTAATAATTAATTTAATTTAATTTAATTTATATATTATTATTTTATATTTAATAATAATTTAAAATTGACTTATTTTTTATTTGTTTGTTTATTAAAATTGTTTAGATTTGTTTGTTTATTGTTCATGAACATATTTTTAATTGTTCCCGAACATGTTCGATTATATGTTCATGAACATGTTCATTTAATGTTCACGAACAAGTTCATTTAATTTAAATGAACTTGTTTGTGAATATTAAATGAACGAACACGAACACCCTCAATTTTAAACGAACAGAGCTTGAACACAATTTTAAAATCCTTAACGAACACAAACCGAACACAAACAAGCTTAAAAATAAATAAACGAACATGAACAGAGGCCTGTTCGTTCAAGCTCGGTTCATTTACAGCCCTGGGCTCGATCTCGAACAAAATTTTTTTTGCTTGCCTAGGCCTAGCTTGGGCCAAACCGGATCCAAAAACTAGTTTTACTATTTAAAATATATTGAAATATTTTAAAAAAATTATTCTATATTAATATTAATATATTTATAATTAGATTTAAATAAAAAATATTTTTATTATTTAAACAGTAACCTGGCTCAGGCATGCCAGATTACTAAAAATCTATCTCATGTATAGTCCAGTTCGAGTCAGACCTGTTGTGTTGAGCAGATAGCTCGACCTGTGGACAGGTCTACGATCACATATAGCTCGAACGTTGCTGAATCTAGCAACAAGATTATCAGATGGACCTGTCAATCCTAACCCGAACTCGAACCTGAAAAGCCCAACCAACCCAAATGATCTGAACCCAAAGAATTCAAGTGTCAAACCCGATTGACTCGAATCCGAAATGATCCAAATCCAAAATTACCTGACCTGATCTGTCCCAAAATCAACCCAACCCGTCCAATTGACAGGTTTCGTGATTGCTCGAAGAAGAAACAAAAAAAAATGATTTGAAGTAAAATGATAATGACAGTTAGAGATAATAATGAATATTTTAATATCAAATACCTCATACTATTCAACTCGATTTGTAAATAATAATATTTAATATTAAATTTTTGTTTTATATTTTTTTGTTATAAATTATTTATTATTAATATAATACTTACTAAATTATTCATTAATTTTTGGCCAAAAAAATTAATTCATTAATGGTTCTAAATATGATTTTAAGTTTAATTTATTTTTTATGAGTTAATTTTAATTTTTTTAATTTAATTTCCATTAATAATATGTATAAAAATTTATTTTAAATTTATTTTTTATTTTTAATTTCGATATTTGAGTTGGATAAAATAATAAAAAATTTGTTATTTATGATTTAATATGTTAAATTTAGTAATTGAATTTAGATATTAAGTATTAATTTTTTATCGAGTTTGAATAAGATATTAATAGTTAGATTTTAATGGATTGAGTTTGGGTATCTCAAATTGCTGTCATTTCTAATGATAATTTTTTCTTTAACAATTATCAAGTTTTTCTTTCATTTAAATTGAATCATCATGATAAACTATGCAAAATATTTGGATGAATTGAAACACGATACGAACACATGAAAAAAATAATTAAAATATGACACGAAAATAACATGAACACAATACAAATACACGAACGTGTCAAAATCTACATAAAACGAATTATTAATATGTAAAAATTTATAATACTTTGAACACACAAAAAAATAACACGAACACAAAAAATAATATGATCATGAAGGAATACCCGAACGTGTCAAAATCTACATAAAATGAATTATTAACGTGTAAAAATTATATAAATTTATAATATTTTGAACACACGAAAAAATAACACGAACACGACACGAATACACGAACGTGTCAAAATCTACATAAAACTAATTATTAACGTGTAAAAATTGTATAAATTTATAGTACTTTGAACATACAAAAAAATAATACGAACACAAAAACGACACAAACACAATTTTTTCTCCATCATTTTTTTTTCCCTTTCTTCCCTCCTTTTTTTTTTCTTCTTTTCCTTATTCATTTAAAAAAAAAATTAAAAATACCAAAACTAACCCTCGAAACCCCCTTAATATCTATACTTAATTGCCCACTAAGCAATGACTCAAAATTCTCAATTGGACTCTCTCATTCCTTAAGAAATAACTTTTTTAGTTAATACTAGATAATGCCCGTGCTTCGCTACGGAATTTTATTAGATTTGAATTAATATTTTGTAATAAATTTGAAAAATAAAAAGCAAGAATAATAAATATAATAATTTAGAAAAATAATAATTCATACTTTTATAAAACACCTGCTATAAAATTGAGAATTATTTGAATATGGCTAATTACATCCAGCAATTTCAGACATAACATAATTATACGATACGAACATAACATGAGAAATTTAATTAAAACACGACATGACACAAAAAACAACATGAACACGACACAAATACACGAACATGTCAAGATCTACATAAAAAGAATTATTAACGTGTCAAAATTTATATAAATATATAATACCCTAAATACGATTATAATAGGAAAAATAACACGAACATGACGACGCGTGACATAAATATGAGAGTTATTTGAATAGTGTCAATTAGACATGACAATTTCGAACGCAGCATAATTGTACGACATGAACACAAGATGAAAAAAATAATTAAAATACGATACGAAAAATAACATGAACACGACAAAAATATATGAACGTATTAAAATCTACATAAAACGAATTATTAATGCGTAAAAATTTATATAAATTTATAATACCTTAAAACACACGGTAAAATAACACGAATATGTTACGAACATACAAATTTTTGTCTAAATTAAATAATTATAAAAAATTATGCAAAATATGGGATGAACTGAGACACGACATGGACACATAAATTTTTCTAAATTAAATCAACATGACAAACTATGCAAAATATTTGGATGAATTGAAACATAACATGAACACATGAAAAAAATAATTAAAATACTACACGAAAATAATATGAACACAACACAAAAACACGAACATGTCAAAATCCACATAAAATGAATTATTAATATGTAAAAATTTATATAAATTTATAATACTTTGAATATACGAAAAAATAACACGAGCATGACACAAAAAATAATATGAACACGAATGAATATCCAAATGTGTCAAAATCTACATAAAACGAATTATTAACGTGTAAAAATTGTATAAATTTATAATATTTTGAATACACAAAAAATAACACGAACACACAATTTTTTCTCCATATTTTTTTTTCCTTTCTTCACTTCTTAATAAAAAAAAATTGAAAATACCAAAACTAACCCCCGACCCCTTAATACCCATTCTTAGTTGTCAACTAAGCATGGATTCAAAATCCTTAATTCTCTTCTCTTATGCATTATAGGGATAGTTTTTATACTAAGTAATAGATAGATAATACTTTAAACACACGATAAAATAACACGAACATGTTACGAACATACAATGTTCTCTAAATTGAATCATTTGTCGGATATCAATATATTATTTGGTGTATAAATACGAAATACGTATTCTAATACGTAGGTTGTCGTAAGTAAATACACGATGCATAATTTATGTACACAATTGATATCATGTTTGAATGAGAAATTAATCTCTTTGTACCCACTTGAAGAGAAAGAAAGTTGGTTGATGTTAGTGATTGGTGTGGAATCCCACATTGGATGAACAAAGGCATAAGCTTGTGGTATTTATAAGCCTTGTTTCCATGAGGGGTTGGGCCCCAAGGGGCACCTAAGTTTTGTGGTGGATAAAGACCTACACAACTTGAGTTGGATCACATGCGCGCTGTCGTCGCCGAGCCGGGCTGGGTCGGGTTAGGTTTGGGTTTGGGCAGTAATTAATGTTTTACTGCCCAACCGATATTTTTTATTCAGTCCAAACCGAACCGGTTTAGTATTCTCCAACCAAGAGGCTTGTCTGTTTAAGAAGTATCTTTTCGGACCGAACCTTTTTGTTTGTTAAAAGTTTTTTTCTGTTCGGTTTAAACTAAGAACCTTTTTATTTTCAAAAGCTGCTTGTTTGGCCGAACAGGTTTTGTTCCAAATGATGTGTCCGTTCCGAAAAGTCATCTGTTTTTCTATATAAACCTGAGCAGTGCCTGTCTTTTAAAAGAACCGAAAATTTCTCCTAATTTTTCTATACTGCTCTTGTCTTTTCCTGTGTCTTCTGTGAGAGAGACCGACATTTTTCTGGTTCGCCATGTTGCTAAAAGTGTGCTCTTGATTGCAACGTAATCGAGGAGGCCTGGGAGACGAATTGCGACATACTGTTAGCACCTGAGAGACAGGCAATAATCGTCTTAAGGTCAGAGGTCCTACCTTGACTCGATTATCCTTTTTTTTTTTCTGTATTCAGATTAACCTGTAAGTGTTGTCAAATTTTCATTCTGGATTGTTCGTATTTTTTATATGCTATTCTACCGGAATTACAGATAAGTAACCTGTTCTTTAATCTTTTAATTTATATTTAGTAGTAATGAAATATTGCTTATTGATTATAAGATTGCCAACATCATTATGGTAAATTATGTAAAATATGGGATGAATAGAAACACGACATGAACACACAATTTTTTTTTAAAATTGAATCACTATGACAAACTATACAAAATATTTGGATGAATCGGAACACGACACAAACACATGAAAATAAAATGACCTAATTAACCCTAAAAAGCATTGATTAAGTCATTGTTTAGTTGGCTATTACAGTGACCTAATTAATCCTAAAAACATTGATTAATGCCATTGCTTAGTTGGCTAGTTATCATGACTCCAAAATCTCCAATTCTTGCCTCTTATTGCTTTAGGAGATTGCTTTTAATATTAGTATAGATAAATAACATATATATGATAAATCAACAAATAAATTATCCAACCTTATATGATTTCCATTGGAAGGAAAAAACAGTAAACATTTGTATGTTAGTTTATAGTATAATTGTAAATGTTAATTTAAACCCAATTTTTTTTATTAAAGCTTTTTTCAATAGAATACTAAACTAGGTCTAAATTCCAAGGAGGCAAGAACATCAAATACTCTCATGTTTTGGTTGGTTGTGACATGTATTGCAGTAGCATCAGTTGTTCCATTTGGATATCAGCTGAGGAAACCCAGGATCTTGGGGCATGCCTCTCGTCTTTCACAAGTGTAGAAGGTTGCATCGAGGTAATCGACATGGCTGTTTCAGACAAGATGTTCGTCGAACTTGAACCTGCTGCTTACTGCCAAGCAATCACCCTGCTCGGCGACAATTGATGCATGGCCCATTGTTTTTCCTCATCAACCTTTAGTTCTTTTTTTAGGGTCCATTTGAATGGACGGTGAGATTGAAAACAGCGGTGACGGTGAGATTAGGTACTGTAGTCGTGAAATTAAAATTCAATAGTGGGATATGTGGTTAGATACAAAAGTAACTGAGATGATAATGAAAATGACTATTAAGGACATTAATGTAAAAGTGTATTAATAAATTATTTTTATATATTTTAATAATATTTAAAATTTTAACATATATTATTTAAAATTTTAATTAATTAACTAATTATATAAGTATATAAATTTATTTATTATATTAAATTATTAAATACTTAAATAAAAAAATTGAAAAATAAATTAATAAAATAAATATAAAACAATTTAAAAATAAATTAAAATTTCTAAATAATAAAAGTTATTAAAAATAACAAAAAGGATAAAATGAATATTTTGTTTTTCACTGGACTAGACCCTCAATCCTCTAGTTTTCAACTGGAGGATCAGTAAAATTTTAATTTTACTGAAATGCATCCACCAATGCAATTATTCTTTAAAAAGATTAAAAAAAATACATGGATTTCATCCTACTGTGAATGCGGTGAAATTTACATGCACGCTTACTCAATACCGTTTGTAAACTTTTACGTTACGTTTTCTTTAATTTTTTAAGTTTTTTTTTTAAAAAAAAATTATATAAAAATTTATTCATTTAAAATAATTAAATAAATTTACCTCTGCAACGAAATGCGAAGTCCTCAATTATCCAAAAAAAAAAAAGAAAGAAAAAAGAAGCAAAGTCCTCTTCCAGTAATAAAAAGAAGAAGTCCTCTTCCAGTAATAATAGCACTAACCAAACCGACTCGGGTCGTATTTAAAGAATGGGACAAACAATTGGTTAGAGTTACCGACCCAACAAAAGTTGATCCAATTGGAGCTTAAATCCGGTCCTACAATAGACCCGACCCGAAAATCTTAGACCTACTAAAACCCAAAACCCTAGCATTTCGCCTTCCCTTTTTTCTCTACTCTCCGCACCGAAAGATGAAGGAACGCACGCGGCACGCCTCGTTATTTCAAATTAAAAAAATATGAATACCTTAATTTTGTAAAAGCAGTTTTATAATTCATCATAAACTTTTAAAATTTTCATTATTTAATTGATCACTTATTTTTTATTTTCATTTTCGAGTCAGAATTCAGCTTAATTTTGAGGTTTTGATTGTTTAAGTTTCCCCCCCTAGGGTTATAAATTACAGGCCCTTTTCAGTTTCCAATCTTTTTAATTTTAATGCTTAATTTTTTTTTTTTTTTTTTTAAAAATTTTCTAACAATTTGATATTGGCTTAGCTAGGATTCTATGTATTTTTGACTGAACATTTTTTTTGTGTGGAGTTAATGGATTTCTGATATTTAAATTATAATAGATTTTAACTTCAAAGTTTGTTTCCTAAATTTGAATCCCTTTCTGTATTAAATTTTTCACGGGTTAATTGAATATTTTTTGTTACTCTGAAGAAAAATTTTCTCCTCCGTTTCTATATTGATTCATTCGAAATGAAATGGACCGAATGTTTGGCATGTTTCAGAAGAATATGATGTGAACTGAATTTTCGAGAACAAAATCCTGTTGAAAACTTTAGCTGTTTGTTAGTTGGATTTGAACTCAATCGATATTGGTTTTTGCAGAGTGATATAGAAAGATGTTGCAATATAATTTTAAGAAGATAACTGTTGTACCCAATGGGAAGGATTTCATTAATATCATCCTGTCTCGTACTCAACGGCAAACCCCAACTGTTGTCCACAAGGGCTATGCCATTTCCCGTCTCCGCCAGTTTTATATGCGCAAAGTGAAGTACACCCAACAGAATTTTCACGAGAAGCTCTCAACAATTATTGATGAGTTCCCTCGTCTGGATGATGTCCATCCTTTCTATGGGGACCTTCTTCATGTGCTGTACAACAAGGACCACTACAAGCTTGCTCTTGGCCAAATAAATACGGCTAGGAACCTTATTAGTAAGATTGCTAAAGATTATGTGAAGCTGTTGAAGTATGGTGACTCATTATATCGGTGTAAGTCTTTAAAGGTTGCTGCTTTAGGTCGCATGTGTACTGTGATTAAAAGGATTGGTCCAAGTTTGCCTTATCTAGAGCAGATCAGACAACATATGGCAAGGCTGCCTTCAATTGATCCGAATACTTGGACAATCTTGATTTGTGGGTATCCTAATGTTGGTAAAAGCTCATTTATGAACAAGATCACCACCAAGTCACTCTTTGTGGATGTGGATGTTCAACCTTATGCTTTCACCACCAAGTCACTCTTTGTGGGTCATACGGACTATAAGTACCTGAGATACCAACTGATTGATACACGGGGGATTTTGGACAGGCCTTTCGAAGACCGTAACATTATTGAGCTGTGCAGCATTACTGCTCTAGCCCACCTACGAGCTGCAGTGTTGTTCTTCTTGGACATCTCAGGCTCGTGTGGCTATAGCATTTTCCAGCAGGCTGCTCTTTTCCACAGCATCAAGTCTCTTTTTATGAATAAACCGTTGATCATTGTATGCAACAAGACTGATTTGCAGCCTCTTGATAGGTTATCTGAGGAAGACATGAAGCTGGTCATGGAAATGAAAGCTGAAGCCATGAAGACTGTGATGGGTCAAGGGGTGAGCCTTCAAATGAAGAGGGGGTGCTATTGACAATGAGTACTTTGATTGAGGATGGAGTGATTGCTGTAAGAATGCAGCTTGTGAGAGGTTACTGAACCAGAGGGTGGAATTGAAGATGAAATCCAAAAAGATAAATGACTGTCTCAATAGGTTTTATGTTGCTATCCCAAAGCCACGTGACCAGAAGGAGAGGCTGCCTTGCATACCTCAGGCAGTTTTGGAAGCTAAAGCTAAGCAAGCAGCAGAGCAGGAGAAGAGGAAGACATAAAAGGATTTGGAGGATAAAAATGGCGGTGCTGGTGTTTACTGTGCTAATTTGAGGAAGAACTATCTTTTGGCCAATGATGAATGGAAGGAAGATATGCTGCCTGAAATTCTTGATGGCCACAATGTGTATGACTTCATTGATCCTGATATCTTATTATGGCTTGAAGAGTTGGAACGAGAAGAGGGTCTTCGGCAAGCAGTTGAAGAAGATACCGAATTTGAAATGGATGGTAATGAATTGCCCCCCCGAAGAGCAAGAAGCACTGGCTGCAATCTGGAAAAAGAAAAGTTTGCTTATTCAACAACATAGGATCAAGAAAAGCACTGCAGAGAGTCGACCCACTATACCAAGAAAGTTTGACAAGGACATAGAGTTTTCAACAGAGAGAATGGGCAGGCAGCTATCAAATATGGGACTGGATCCCTCTTTGGCAATTAATCGTGCTCGCAGCAGGTCAAGGGCCGGAAAAGGGAGAGGTCACTTGATAGGGGAGATAATGATGGTGGTGAGGCTATGAATATGGATGTTGACCGACCAAATAAGATGCTACGTGTAAGATCTAGGTCCCTGTCAATGTCAAGGTCACGATCGCGACCGCCAAGTGAAGTTTTCCCAGGAGAGGGCTTCAAAGACTCTGCTCAAAAGGTCAAGGCACATAAACTGGCAAAGAAATCTGTTAAGAAGAGGAACAAAGATGCTCGTCATGGAGAGGCTGATAGAGTTATTCCTACATTGAAACCAAAACATTTATTCTCTGGGAATTGGAAAAACTCAAAGGCGCTAGACAACAGAAGGTGCATTACATTAATTCTTTGTTTATCTTGTACTTTGCCATTCATATTTCTGAAACATTGTCATTTTTTTTTTGATTTCTTAGATGCTTCTGAAAAAGCATTGTTTGTAGTCTGATTTTCTTTTGTTGCTTGTTCTATGTGCACTGCCTGGTTTTGGAATAAAAATTTTGACCTTTAGTTTCTTTAGTTCTTACTAAATCACCTCCTGAATAAATGGCTTAATTTTGTACCAATAATTATAGATTTTTTTTTAAGAGTGAGAATTGCTTGATTATTCTTTGGAAACACTCTGTGTGTGGTAATCTTTCTTCCTGGACATTGGATGCATTCTTTATATATCCTCTTATATTTTTTTTCTTGAAAAGTTTGCTACACATCAGTTTTTATACCCAATGTTTGGATTTTTGTATTCATTTTGCTAAAGGATGTAGATAAAAGTTGAATTGTAATGTTGAGTAAAAGAATTAACTGCATAATAGATATGTCTCATTGGTGGAGAAGTTTCACACGCGCCAAAATCAAAAGTCAAACATCACAACTTTAAACAGTGTCTTTATTAAATGGGGAATGAAGTTAATTCTATGTTTTTAGCATTTTGTAAATGTCAGATGGATGTACATTTTTCTCAACAATGTGTTATTCCTTTTGCAGGAGAAGTCAATTTTTGTTATGCAAAAAAGGTGTTCTGAATCTTGAATTTACTGCTGTTGAGAATCGATTTATTCCTTAACTTTTTGGGGTCTGCTGGAGTTTTGCCTGGTGATGGCAGCAGATGGATCTTAGTTTTCCTTCTTGGGCGGGTTTTCTACAGCAACTATGAATATGAGATTCTTGGGCAAAAATGCACTACAGGTTCTGAGTTTGCTTGATAAGCATTCGATGTACCTCTCACCTATGTTACTGGACTCGGTGTGAGTGTCGGACACGGGTATGTTCAATTTTTTTTCAAGATTTCCCTGTATTTGGAAGATTATATTCCTATACCCATGTTAGGATATGCGTCGGACACGAGTGTTGGATACGGGTA
Source organism: Fremontodendron californicum (assembly GCA_030761205.1). Taxonomy (NCBI): domain Eukaryota; kingdom Viridiplantae; phylum Streptophyta; class Magnoliopsida; order Malvales; family Malvaceae; genus Fremontodendron; species Fremontodendron californicum. Next base: position 31,364,227 of record JAULJL010000003.1, read on the forward strand.
CTTCAAAAAAAATGAAGAGTCGGAGCAACATAACCTCCCACAGGGCTGGGACCAGGTACTTCTATCCCTCGCTCCTACTAGTTCTAGGGGGCTTATTCCCATTTGCCGAGAGATAAATATTTGCGTGTCTAGTTTTGCACATGCATATATGTATTATATACAATGAGGATTCTGTTGTGCTTTCTTACAGTAAAAGTTTTGCGTTATAGTCATTGAGTCTAATTTCAATAATGTAATTCTAAGGATATTATTCCTTGTTTCTTTCAACAATTTTCCAGGTCAAAAAGATGGGATAGAATTACTTGAGAATGATTGTGGAAATATTTGAATAATCTAACCTAATTTTACTGTAAATAATGCTTGTACTTGGATTGACAATGATGAAAAATACTGTTATATCTACCCTCTTCCTCACTTTCTAGTAACACTTTTAGTTCACAATGGAGGGTAGATGAGAGGTGACATAATACATGATGGGGGCCTATGAAGCACCGACACAGGAGAAACCCCCTCGTACTGGTGTCGTATCGGTGTCCATGTGACATGGACACGCTGCCGATACACCGGAATACATACGGGATATGGAAAAAAAAAAAAAAAGTCTCGACACGGTCAAGACATGCGTGTCTACTGGAGGGACACGGCAAAAAGCCATGGCTCCAGGGCACCACTTCTCCCTTTATTCCTTTTCTTTCTCAACTCCAACATGTACACAAGACAGCAAAAAGAAAGAGGAAGGGAAAAATACGAAGATGCATATGGAACTGAAAGAAGTCGTAACAGAAAAAATGAAATAAAAATGGTAGACGAGGGAGCGGGGGTGGTTGAGGTTTGGGAGAACTCAGAACAGAAAAAAGTACAGACGAGAGAGAGTGGGGGAGAGGTTGGGAGTCTAGATCCAAAAAAAAAAAATACATTTAAATAATGAATCGGGTTTTGACTTCAATATTTAGTTCAATATTTAAGATTCGAATTCGGCTCGACTCGTTTTCTAATTAAATAATATATATTTTTTATTTTTATATATATATATTATGTAATTTATGTCATATAAAGATTAAAAATATATATATAATATTAGTGTAAATATTAAAAAATATCTTAATTTATCAATGTTTAAAAACTTAATAAAAAAATAAAATTACTAAAAGTTAAAAATAAAAAACATGTTTTTTCTTTTAAAAAAATTTTTTAAAAAAATAATATGGGTGGATTTAAATGAGTTTGGACTATCTATTTACAAATATGGGCGAGTTTGAACAAAAATTGAGGTTTATATTTTGGGTCGGGCCGGGTTTGAACAAGCATATATGGTATTGATGCCATACATAGGCCGGCTCAGCCCATGGACATTTTTAGTTGAGACTGGGAGATAGGTCGATGAAAAGTGACAGGAAGTGATGACTCACGTGTCGTTTTTTTAAATTATTTAAGAGAGAAGCTAAAATTAAATAGAAAAAATATTAATTAAAAAATAATAAATATTGTAAAAATATTTATTTAGTAAATAAATGTTTTTGACTTTAATATTTGATTTAATAATTAATTAATTATTTATTGATAATTTAAGTTTTTTTTTTTATAAAAAGATTAATTAATTATTAATAAAAAATAATATTTTATATTTTCATTAAATATTTTATATAAAAAATATTTTTTATTACCGTATCTTGCTGTACTCGTATCTTCATCTTTTAGAAAATGTTATGTTACCATGTTCGTGTTGTGTTGTATTCGTATTACGTGTCCGTATCCGTGTTTCACAGATGGGGTATATGAAAATCATTATTTAGCAAAGAGGTCCGAAAGAACGTATCTAAATGCATTGGATATTGGAGGATATTCTAGCTGAAATTCAATCCAGGTACAGCCTGCTGTCTTCTTCAGGTTTCAACTCCTTGCATATCATTGCATCATGGACTCTGCGACTGCGAGCATTATTCCTTGTGTCAGCACTTGCGCAATGAACTTGTTCGAATCAAGTCTTTTCTAGAGTCGTCTCTTATGATTACAAAATTCCCAAAAAAGACAATTTCTACCAGATTGATATGCCTCCTTCCCTTCAACCTCAACCAATAACTTAGAGGTGGTAAACTCGTGGGTTGAGTTCGGTTCATATTGAATTTGGGTCATTTTCATATTCAAGTTAGTTAAAGTTTTTCATATTCAAGTTCAGGTTTTTTTGGAAAAAAAGAAAGAAAAAGATTTGGGTTCGGACTCATTTATCTCTCATTTATGCCATGTCTTCCTTCGATCAGTTAATCAACCACCGAATTCATTTTAGTGATGGAGGCTGATTGCATGGGTGAGGCCCAAGGTGGTTAATTAACTGAAGAAGTTAGGAGTTAGGCATAGATGGAACGTTTCTCACACTTGCTTGATAGTAACTAATAAGGAAGACAAAGTTCAATGACCCATTATTTTCTTTTAATTAGTTTTGACCCCCCCCTTTTTTTTTCTTCCTTTCATAAATATAATAGTTTCTGTTCTGCAAGTAATTTTATGTACGGATTTAATATATGTATCATGCACGTAAAATTTTAAATCGATAAAATATTTTTATCTTATTGATTGAGAATATTATTTTTTTAGTATATATCTAATGGTTAAAATTAATTTTATATCAAACTTATACTTAGATATTTTTAATCAATTCAAAATTTAAAATGTATGATTTACATGAATAGAATATGAAATGCAGTGGTCAGATTAAACAAATAAAAATCGTACAAAAAATTGTGAAAGAGTGTAAAACTAAATTAATTTTCAGCTGTGTAAGTGGATCTCTTTTAAAATATATACTCTATTACTTGACATTGTTATAACGTGTGAATTTGAAAACTCAATCGCTAGATGTGAAAATGAGTCGTCATCAATTTTTTTCCGATTAAGTGTGATTAGTCATCTAATTGAATTTATTTTTCTTAAAGAAATTTTTAGCATGATTAAGATTAAAAAAAAAAAAAAGTTTTGGTCTATATTATAGAATTAAGATCGGTCAATTACGTGAAGGAAAGATATATCATCTCACAATGTCTATTCAAAGGACAGTACCAATTAATCTTGGGCTAAAGAGCAAATTTGCAATGATAATATAGGTGGATATTGAAATTTGTAACTATACTTTATTTTGAGTGATACTTGCTATTATATTTTTAAAATCAGAGTAAATTTACCACTATATTTTTATTTGATTTAATTTTGTCATTAAATTTTGATTTTTGATTGAATTTTGCCACTCAACTTTGATTTCTAATGATTTCGAGATAAAATTTAACAAAAAAATCTCTTCAAGTATTTTACTTTAATAATTAATAACAATAAATTAACTTGTAAAAAATAATAAAAACAAAAATAGATTTTTTTTTAATAAAAAACTAAATTTTAATTTTTTTTGTCATTCTTTATTAATTAATTTATTATTGTTAATTATTAAAATAAAAATATTTGAAGGAATATTTTTTTATTATATTTTGTCTTCAAATCATCAAAAATCAAAGTTAGAGTGACAAATTTAATCAAAAAATTAAAATTTAGTGGCAAAATTCAACTAAAAAAAAGTAAAGTGGCAAAATTCAATATTGAGTTAAAGTATAGTAAAAAATTTGCCCTTAATTTCAAAAGTACACTGATAAATATCAACCAAAATAAAATATAGTGACAAATTTCAATATTCACCTATAGTATTGGCAAATTCACCCTTTTAACCCATTAATTTTATATTATTCTAATATGATTTTAGTTAAGAGTAAAATAATCCTTTAGTTAAAATGGTCTTTTTATCCTTGATTAAATTAAATTTTATTATTTAAATATTGATTTTTTAAAGGTTTTCCCTAACATTATAACCAAATGTTTAAAAAACAAATTCTCAATTCAAGAGTATTAAAAAAACATTCATTTTTTTTTTTGAAAACTTTTCATGGTCGGATTTTTTTTATTTTTTATGAAGTGATCTTAAATTTTTATTTTGGCAGACCTTTTCACCAAGACACTATTGTCGAGTTTTAGCACTCATATAAAGGGAATAGGCATTCGTCAGATGCAACACTAGCTTTAGATAGTTAGCGAAAGATTGTTAGGATTGTGCTAGCTATTTAAAGCAATTTGAAAATGATATTTTCAGAATGATAATTTAAATAAATTGATGTTTTTCATTTAATGCGTATTTATCATTAATTATACATAAAGATCCATTGATTGTAGTTTTTATAATCATAAAGGTGTTCACAACTATAAATAAAATTTGACATTTTATTTATGATAGTTGTAGTGAAGATTGAATTGGATCGGATATCCAATTGTAATTCATTGATACTAATCGTAGTATCGAATGAATCAAATAAGATTTAATTTTAGTGATTATTTTAATTAAATCCTATAGGCACTAAATATACACATGTTTTTAATCCTGAGTTTACTGTAAAAATCATATACTGAGATGAAACATTGTTGATTTACTATGAGTGAGAATTTATTAATTCAATAACTTCTGTATTTCAAAAATTTGATTTCTAATATAATGATTAATCAATATAACAATAATGGAATTATGTGTCTCCTAAGGGAGTTAATAATTTCTCTCTAAGTTGTCTAAGAATTTGATCATAAGAAACTTTGGCCAAAAAATTCTCATTAAAGAATCTAACATATTTGATTATGTTAGATTGATTAAAAAATGATTATATGGCTTGAGGCCTAAGAAAACAATCATTCCAATTAAAATTTGAAAATTAAACGAATGAGCATGATATATGATTAATGTGTCATGGGTTACACATTGGTAGACCTGTCCAAAGATGAAGGATCGGGCTATCCGTCGAAGCTCGAAGGTCCACCCGAATATTTGGGAGGGCTTGGATAAAAATATTAGGCCTGAAAAATGGGTTTGGACAAAAAAATGAGGCCTGTTTAAAAAATGAGTCGGATCTTGGCTCCAATATTCAAGGCCCGAGCCTGACCCAGTCCGTTTTTTAATTAAATAATATATTATTTTTATTTTTATATATATTATATAATTTATGTCATATAAAGATTAAATATATATAATATTATAGCGTAAACATTAAAAAATTTATTAAGTTGTCCATCTTTAAGAACTTAATAAAAAATTATATATAAAATTAGTAAAGATTAAATAAAAAATATGTTTTTTTTTAAAGAATTAGAAAAAAAATATGGGCGGACCTAAACGGGCTTGGGCTATCCATTTATAAATATGGGCGGGTTTGGACAAAATTTGAGACCCATATTTCGTGTCGAGCCAAGCTTGAGCAAATATATATGATGTTGATACCATACATAGGTACGGTCTGATCTGACCTGACCCATGGATACCTCTACACATTGGTGTATAAAACAAGTTAATAAAACATTTATGTTATTTGGAGTACTTTCAAATCTATAGTAGAGTGATGTTGGAATTAACATTTAATTGATTAAATCAAAGATGTAATTTTGGTTTGGGTTAAATGTTGGTAGCCAAATAATAAAAGTTCATAGATCGCTACAATAGTTTTAAATTTGTGGTAGCAAAATTAGATCAAGAAGAATGGACTTTGTGAACAAATTGATAGAATGGGTTCAAACTAGAGCTGCTCATGGCCGGGCCGGGCCGCCCGTTTAGGCCCGAAACACTGTTTATTGGAATAAAAATATAATTTTTTTTTATTTTTTTATAATTAAAATTAAATTAAATAATATTATTATAATAAAAATTACTGTTCCGGACCGGGCCGGCCCGGAACACAAAATATCCTGCCTAGGCCCGGCCCAATACGGGCCGGTCTTGCCGGGCCGGGCGGGCTGCCCGACCCGTGAGCAGGTCTAGTTCAAACCCACTTGTTTATCTCCTAATTCATTAATAAGATATTTATTTTATAAAAATAAAATAGATATTTATCTTATTATTGAATTTATCTTTTTGGATATTAATTATAATTTATTTATAAATTAATTTTGAATTAATTTAATTATAAATGGATTATATAATTAAGTGGTAAAGATAAAACAAAACTCCATCTTTTATATTCAAGAAAGAGACTTCCAATTAAAATGGGATCTTCATGGAGATATAAAGTAAAAATAAGAGAAAGTTTCTTCAATCCTAAGAATTTTAGTTGGTGAATTTTATCTCTAAAAAAGGAGAGAAATTAAAAAAAAAAATTACAGTAAGAGTTCTCCTTCTTATCAGTAAAATTAAATGTGCCCACATACTTGGTAGTATCTGTAAAATACAAATATAAAAATAAAAATAAAAATAAAATATTATTTAATTGAAAAGTCTCTTGGTGGTATATGTAAAAGTATACACAAAAAAAATCGTGAGATTTTCTTGATTTTATTGCGATGTATTTATGAAATCATGGTTACATATTATTCATAAATCTTTTTTTATTCAACTGCGTTTATATAGTGTAAAAGTTTTAATTTTTTTATTTATCTTTTGATTATGCATAAATTATAAGGTTAATTTCTTTACAATTGCTAGGGTTAATCAGTTTCTGTAATAAGCAGTTCTTTTAGCTTCTCTCAGAAAAGTGGGTTCCACCTGCTAATTCTCACTAAAACTATTGTAATCATGAGATTATTTGAAGTAAAAAACAATATGATGTGTTTTAATGAAACGATAAAAAAAAAAAAAAGCATTGATATGTTAATTGTTATCTTAAACTTTTGCTTTGACCTACAAATTAAGATATATATATAAAAAAAAAAAATCCTAAACAAATCCTAAGTTGTGGTTGCATAAGTAGTTTCTGATGTTCAGATATTAAAGGAATCTCTTTGGGGCAATTCCCCTTCCCCACTTGATATGGAATTTCTCATAATTTCCCCCTATTTACTATATAGGGACCTCCAATTTATCACATTGATTGCTATTTTTCCATTTTGCATTGCCTTGCCAACTTCTTGATATTTCTTTTAACTTTTTGGCGCCTAGTTAGGAGAGTGTATATTAGATCTGATTAAGGGTCAAGTTGAATAGAGATCTTCTTAATTTGGGTTGATTTGATCCGAATCGAATTACTATTTATTAATAAAAAAAATATTTTTAATTTAAATTTAATTATAAATATTAATATATATATATTTTAATATTATCTAATAATGGTATGGGTTTTCGAATCGGTTTGGATTCGACCATGTATAGGTCTAGTGTATATGGTAAAACAAAAAAAAAAAATGATGAAAAAGAGGACATACGGAATATCTAGGAAGATCCCAACAAGTGTAGAGATCAAAGAACCATGACAATATCATCCAAATAGCATGAGCATAAATCCCAAAAGCAAGATGCCCAAAACAAAATACACCAAAATAGTTTATGCTTTTCTAGGAAGCAAATAATCAAACACCTCGTAGGAACACAAAATGCAGAAGTACTTGGGATGACAAATACCATCCACATGTGACAAAATACACAAAATGTATTCTTTACGTGACAAAATTCTTACATAATATATGTTCGATCAAATTAAATCAATTTAAAAATATTAAAATAATCGGTAATATTCCAACTATCCCTTTTAACATATTTTAGTTTTTTACCCATCCCTTGCTCAGGATTTTGGCTTCTACTTTCACAGGATACTGATTATATGGAGACTATTTCATTGGTTTCTCAAGCTTTCTTTTATGTGCATATATATATATATATTGTCTGAATTTGGGGAAATCCCTTAAAATGTCTGCCAATTATATATCCAACCCACTTAAATTTAATTATCTGTTGCCAATGTAATGTTGAGACGTGTGAGAATATTGCCCCATAGGCCATAATTAAGCACTTTAACCACGATAAATCTGTTTGGCAGATAGGAAATCATTCATCCATGGATTTTCTAGCTTCCTCCATTCTAGAAGCTAAAAGTGCCTTGACATTGATTGTTATTTTTTCCTCCTCTGTATGATGAATAGCAAACAGTATAGATAGAGAGAATGGATCAATTATATTAGTGTAAAATTAAATTAATTTTACATTTTTTTTATATAATTTATATTTGTTTAATCCGATTGTCATATTTCATGCTCTATTCACGTAGATCATGCACGTCGAGTTTCGAATAAATTAAAAAATGTTTAACTATTTGTTCAATGAAAAAAATTTCAACCATTAAATATATATTGAAAAAGACAATATTCTCGATTGATATGATAGAGATATTGGATCGATTCGAAATTTTACATGCACGATGAGTACAATTATATTATTAAATCCAACAATCGATTTGTTAAATATAATCGTATAAAAAGTTATGAAAGTATATAAAACTAATTTAGTTTTATACTAATATAAATTGATCATTCCTTTTATATATATATATTCAAATGTATGGATATGCTGAGAGACTGAAATGAAAAAGAAAAACTAAAAAAAGGTTTGTGCCTCTTTGTCTAATTGCTTCTAAAAGATGCAACTGGAAAGTCAAGGATATCTGTTGATCCATTTCTTTCTTCATTTTTTGTCTTTTCCCCCCCTTAATTGTGATTCATCTTATAAATTATTTGCAGTCAATATAAGTAGTGAAAATGTCAATTACTGAAGTCTGAAGGCAAAAGAAACTCATTTTCCTGAATCACAACTCTTATGTTATTCTTCATATTTTGGTTTTATTAATTGCTTAATTAATTAGATAACCTTACACGAGGTTCATGCAATGCATATAGCAAAATATCATTTTAAAAATGCTGATTTTCTCTTAAATCATCTTCTGATATATAGTTAACCATATAATTAAATAGATATTTTCAAGTTTTAGCTCGTTTATATATATAAGGCATCAAGGCAATAATATATACTGGTTAAATGGTTATTCTTACATATACCCAAAGTGCTTATTAATGCTAAATTCCAAAAACCAGCAACTCCAATTCTCATCTCTAACCAATGTTTTTGAAATCGAACCTGTTAGTGGGACATTCGGTCACTAGTTCAATCAGTCCATCGATCCGATCAGTCGGTCCTATAAAAAAGAGTGTTAATGTTAAATACATATTTTTTATATTAAACAAAGTAAATAATTAATAAAAACATGCAGTTGATTTAATGGTAATTTTTTTTTTTGGATAATTGAAATTTGCATTTCAAAATCCAAAAGAAGCAGAAAAATCTGCTTCATGATTTAATTAAGGTATAGCCTTACATTGTACCCAAAAAAAAAAAGTATAGCCTTACATATTAATAATCTTGGCTTATACCCCACAGTTCCACACGATCTACAAAGTGAATTATTTACAGCATTTACACAATTTCTGGACCTGTACAAAACTTGGCTTTTACATCAGTAACTATAAACTGAAACAGTTCTTTTGGGGTCCTTTTTTTTTTTTTTTTTGAATGTCTTCAAGAATTTCTTTCCCACAAAATATAGTAAATTGTAGCTATCCATGCAAATCGAAGAAGAGTGGACTTAAAGGACTTTCTTCTAAAACTTTGTACTGCCCAATGAAGATCTTCAATCCAACTAACAAACTCTATTTTAACAAAAGAAAAGCTAAGGACCTTCTGCCATACCTGTGTAGAAAAATTAGAAGCAAAATATAGGTTTCTACATTTTCCCCTCCCCTTGGCATAATAAACATAAAGTAGATTGAACTTGAATGCCTCAGGATTTTAGCTTAGCCAATGTGCTTAACCTGTCTAGAATAGCTAACTAAGCTATAAAAGAAATTTTTGGTACATTAAATGAAAACCACACCAGATTATGCCATGGTACTCGAGTCTGCTTTATCCGCCCGTATTTCCAAGTGTTTGTGAAGGAAAAATCCCCAGATTTTGAAGTCTTCCATAAAACCTTTCCATTTGCATTGCTAGGTAATCAAGTTTTAACCAATGTCTCTTCACTTGAGAATTCTTCTCTAGCTCTAGCTACACTGTTGTGGCAGCATTGCTTGCCAAAAACTAGTTCTCCTTAAGGGATAAGCTTTAATCCAAGCAACCCAAATTGATCCAGAGTTATTAAATAGTGTCCAAATATGCTTTAAAATACAAGCAATATTCCATACCTTTAGGTTCTTCAAGCCAAGCCCTCCTTTATTCTTAGGACAGTAGATGAATTCCCAACTCACCTTAGCCCCCTAGCACTTGCTTCTTTTCCTTCCCATAAGAATGTTGAGCACATCTGACCACTTTTATGAATTACCTTCCCTGGCAAGATAAACATTAAGCACCAAAAGTTGTGCAAACATAACAGGACTGATTGAATAAGTTGTAAATGCTCTACATAGGATGACCTTTTAGAAGACCAAATGTTGATTCTTCTAGATATCTTCTGAAATGCTTTGCTTTAAGTACCAGATATAAGAGGAATTCTCAAATATCTAACAAGAAGATTCCCCAGTTTAGAACCAGACCTTTGTTGAATAACCTGAAGAACTAAAGGATCAACATTTGCATGATGTCGCAACCTCTTAAAAAGTCCGAAATTGCCCCGTCACGGGGCGTCTGCTTGTTAAAGTGTGTGACATTAAAAAAAATAGAGGAAAAGACAACTTAATTCCTCTTGAAATAAAGGTTGTGGGTATGAAAACGACCTCGAAAAAAGAAATGGAGTCGCCACCAATCTTTTTTGGCTAGGTGTGATAGGCCACCTATTAAAACCGGTTTTGAAAAATATTTTAAAATCAATTACTACATTTTAAAACCAATTTCGAAGTCTGCGCTTTAAACCAGAGAAAAAGTGCGGGATCGAAAGTCGGTTACATGTGGGGAAGGATTAGTACCCCACTACGCCCGTATAAAATGGTACCTTATTAGTCACGTGTTATCTCGAGTCTCGGTGAAAAGTCGTTTTAGATTTGGTATTTGAAGATAATTCACATTTAAAAAAAAAAAACAATCCTATTTCTTATTAGGAAATGATCTGGAATTTGTTATTGCAAAAATCTTCTATATTCTCCGGCAAACCGGCAAAATATAGAATTTTTATTGTTTCTGAAAATCTTCGCATCATCCTCTTTTAGAAGGATATTCCTTCGTTAATAATAATTGATGAAGATTTCCCGGCACCCTGAAGGAGGATTCATGAATTATATCAACTCGAGAATATTACCTTATTTATTTTTAGAAAATATCAATTTTCAAAAATTTAAATGATCATGAATGTATAAATTAACATTAAAACATGAACATAAAACATGTATAATTAACATGGCATTGTAAGCATTTTATTATAACATGACAAAAGAATTAATGACATGGCATGTTTGACATGGCAAAATTTAAATAACATGGCCAGAAGAATGAATGATATGGCAAAATTTGAATGATATGGCATGCTTGACATGACAAAATTTAAATGACATGGTACATGAATGAATGACATGGCATATGAATGAATGACATGGCATACTTGACATGGCAAAAATCTAAATGACATGGCACATGAATGAATGACATGGCATATGAATGAATGACATAGCAAAATTTAAATGACATGGTACTTGAATGAATGACATGGCATATGAATGAATGACATGGCACATAAATGAATGACATGGCATGCTTGACATGGAAAAATTTAAATGTCATGGTACTTGAATGAATGACATGGCATGCTTGACATGGCAAAAATCTAAATGACATGGCACGCGAATGAATGACATGGCATATGAATGACATGACATGCCATATGAATGAATGACATGACAAAGTTTAAATGACATGGTACATGAATGAATGACATGGCAGGCTTGACATGGCAAAAATCTAAATGACATGGCACGTGAATGAATGACATGGCATATGAATGAATGACATGGCAAAATTTAAATGACATGGTACATGAATGAATGACATGGCAAAATTTAAATGACATGGTACATGAATGAATGACATGGTAGGCTTGACATGGTAAAAATCTAAATGACATGGCACGTGAATGAATGACATATGAATGAATGACATGGCATAATTTAAATGATATGGCATATGCGTGCATGTCATTTAGATTTTTGCCATGTCATTCATTCATATGTCATGTCATTCATTCAAGTACCATGACATATAAATTTTGCCATGTTATTCATTCATATGCCATGTCATTCATTCACGTGCCATGTCATTCATTCAAGTACCATGACATTTAAATTTTGCCATGTCAAGCATGCCATGTCATTCATTTATGTGCCATGTCATTCATTCATGTACCATGTCATTTAAATTTTGCCATGTCAAACATGCCATGTCATTCATTCATGTGCCATGTCATTCATTCATATGCCATGCCATGCCATGCCATGTCATTCATTCATATGCCATGCCATGCCATGCCATGCCATGTCATTCATTCATGTACCATGTCATTTAAATTTTGCCATGTCAAGCATGCCATGTCATTCAGATTTTGCCATATCATTCATTCTTCTGGCCATGTTATTTAAATTTTGCCATGTCAAGCATGCCATGTTATTAATTCTTTTGTCATGTTATAATAAAATGCTTACCATGCCATGTTAATTATACATGTTTTATATTCATATTTTAATGATAATTTATACATTCATGATCATTTAAATTTTTGAAAATTGATATTTTTAAAAAATAAATAAGGCAATATTTTCGAGTTGATATAATTCATGAATCCTCCTCCGGGTTGCCGGGGAGTCTTCATCCATTATTATTAACGAAGGAATATCCTTCTAAAAGAGGATGATGCAGAGATTTTCAGAAACAATAAAAATTCTATATTTTGCCTTAGAATATAGAAGATTTTTGCAATAACAAATTCCAGACCATTTCCTAATAAGAAATATGATTATTTTTTTAAAAAGGGAATTATCTTCAAATACCAAATTTAAAACCGACTTTTCACCGAGACTCGAGATAACACATGACTAATAAGGTACAGTTTTATACGGGCGTTGTGGGGGTGCTAATCCTTCCCCACACGTAATCGACTCCCGAACCCGAACTTTTCTCTGGTTTAAAACGCAAATTTCAAAATTGGTTTTAAAATATTTTAATTAATTTTAAAATATTTTTCAAAATCGGTTTTAATAGGTGGCCGATCACACCTAGCCAAAAAAGATTGGTGGCGACTCCATTTTTTTTTCGAGGTTGTTTTCATACCTCAACCTTTATTTCAAGAGGAATTAAGTCATCTTTTCCTCTATTTTTTTTCAATGTCACACACTTTAACGAGCCGACGTCCCGCGATAGGGCAATTTTGGACTTTTTAAAAGGTTGTGACACATGAAATATCAAAACTTAACACTGTTTAGTTGCAGGCCAGACATAGCATAAAATTGTTCAAATATATAGTATAAACTCAGAATAGATTCTTTAGCTCCACCAGTAAATACCATAATCATCATGTCACATCCCAAATCCGGGAGTGTGACCGGCCAGAGACAAGTATATACCCTTGCCTCCGAAGCCTTAACCATTCATCTACCTAACGAAATTTTGGCATGACCTTGCCCGATAAGGGGGGGGTTACCGAACCTGCAAAACATGCAACACAATAATAATAACTCATGACATCCCGGTTAAGACACCTCCAAATAGGGAGTAATCGAGATGCCCCGCAGCAGACGAACAAAGTGATCCACAATGCATATATTTATATACAATACCAAAAATATACACAACAATCTCGATCTCCGACTGGATAACTACATGACACATAATACAACATACTTAGACAAAATAACATATGACATCCCTAGGTGACTGTGCATGGTTCCTCTGTCAAGCAACGGATCAACTCGTCAAAACGACGTGTCATGCTCACCAACTAGTGTCACGAACTAAGCCGACGGGGTGGATGAGGGACCGGGTTGATCAGTATCTGAAAAAGAAAAATAACTAAAGAGTGAGTCATGAGGACCCAGTGAGCAAACGCAAGTTATATTAACTAATATCACCTGGATGTTTCTATCCAAATCACAAACAACTATAACATCCGGTAGGGTCCGTAGACTCCTGCAAACCGGTAGGGCTCAAAAGCTCCTACAAAACCAGTAGGGCTCGAAGGCTCCTACAAAACCAGTAGGGCACGAAGGCTCCTACAAAACTGGTAGGGCACGAAGGCTCCTAGAAAACCAGTAGGGCTCGAAGGCTCCTACATAACCGGTAGGGCTCAATGGCAGCCTACAAATCCGGTAGGGCACAATGGCAGCCTACAAATCCGGTAGGGCACAATGGCAGCTTACAAATCCGGTATAGCTTAACATTACAATAAACTGCATCACATAGCATTTAAATAAGCATACTAGCAAGGAACAATGTGGCATCATACGGTCAACCACTCATATGACAATCCCAGATTATTACATAATCATCACTTGTCCATTCCTTGGACCTTTTTCTCACGTCTTTATGAGAACTCGATATCATAAGGTAATTCTTCGTCATACATTCATACAATCACAGTTAGTATGTCATAACATAATCTAACGATCCTACGTCTATTGCTACATGTTTACTTACAGTGCGCTAAGCGGGAGAAATTGGTTCCTCATGCTTCGAAACTCTTCCAACCACTGACTTAGCTAATCCGCGCTCTTAGTACATAAACAGTACTTTCATAAATATTTTATAAATTAGAAACATTCATACTATCCAAATTGTAGCTAATTAGCTACTATCCGAAATTTTGCAGCTTAGCTATTTAAGTATTATAATATTTACACCTGGCTCGGGTGGAAATTCAGAGCAATGATCAACTGGAAAGTTGCTCCCCTGAGCCTAGCAAAGCTAACGGTGGCCTCGGATGGTGGTGGAATTGGCGGCACAAGGTGGTTGTCTAACATGGTGAATTAGGCCAAGCTTAGATTTCTCACTCCAAGCCACTTTTTCAATCAACCAACCCCAAATAATAGATGTAGAGGTTGATTTAGGACTACCCATGGTGGTGGTTTAAGGTGGTGACTATGTTGGAAACCACCTAAGGCAAAAATGACTATAAAGAGAAACACATAATTTCTCATGATTTCTTGAAAAAATAACACCAAATAAGTAATCCTTACCTTCTAGCTAGTAGAACTATGTGTTTTGTTGGCTTGGTGTTGAGTAGAAATCAAGAGATCAAGCTTACAAGCTTTTGGTTATGGAGTTTTCTTCACTTTGGTTAGGTTTTCTCAAGTTTGAAGAAGAAAAACCCCTAAGGCATGAAAAAATGAAGGTCATGGCTGAACATGGGCTTCTTGTATGATTTTTATGGCCATTTACTAAGCCAAATGACAAAAATACCCCTTTTAGCCTATTTTTTGTCTTTTAGTGCCTAAATGGGGCCCACATGAAATTTTTACGTTCAGAAGCTCGTTTTTTACTTTTCTCGACACGAATATGTTTCAAATATCATTTTACACTAGTACACAAGTTTTCATAATTTTTCGATATCCCGAGCATCAAATCCGGGCCTCAGACCGTTTACGGGTCAACATTAAGACTTTTTCGGTTTTAGCTTCGATTCTCATTCTGATTTCACCAATTGCTTTCTAACATCATTTTATGTCCATATGAATCCATTTATTCACTTAAAACCTTTTTTGGACCTTCCCGCCGCCAGTTTCGATTTTTCACTCTTTTAAGCTAATTAAGGGCGTATTCGCTTTCCAATTTATTTTTTGGTAAAAACAAAATGTCAAAATTTTTAATGTAAGCATCATATTGAGATCCTCTATGATCACGAAGTCTATTGGTACCATATTCGAACCAAAAATAAAATTTTGGGTAATGACCAAAATACCACTGGTTCATATTTTACCGATTTTGTGCCGATTAGATTTTCCAATAATCCTGATCAGTAATATATCACATTTTAACACTATGTGAAGTTAAAAAACCAAATTTTACGGACTTTACGTTGTCCCAATTTTGATTCCAGACTCGTGGTCAATTTAAGGCTAAATCTCTCAAATAGCCGATTAAACCCCTTATTCTAAAAATTATTAATATAACAATAAGACCAGATGGTAATGTGCTTTGTCTACAATCATACATAAACTTGATCCATCGTCTATGAATCATTTAAAGAGACCCGAGTCCATCTCTGACTTACGAGGGTCTTATAATTCTTCCCCCCTAAAAAAAAATTCATCCTTGAATTTTCCTAGTTTGAACTTATTGAATAATTCATTTAAAGAGTTACATACCTACTCCTGGAATAACTGGGGATACTGTCTTCTCATGTCTCTTTTAGGTTCCCAAGTAGCTTCCTCATTTCCATGATGATTCCATACAACCTTTACCGAAGGAATCTCCTTCGATCGTAGCTTCCGTACCTGCTGTTCTACTATGGCTATGGGTTCTTCTATATGACATGCGGGGGTCTATCTCTACCTCCTACAGTTATAACACGTGGGACTCATCAGGGAGGTATTTTCGAAGCATCGACACATGAAATACCGGGTGTACAGCGGCTAACTCAGGAGGAAGGGCCAACTCATATGCTACTGCCCCATGTCGTCGAAGTATCTCAAACGGTCTAATGTACCTTGGACTTAGCTTTCCTCTCTTGCCGAATCTCATGACACTCTTAAATGGAGACACTTTCAAGAACACATGATCCCCCACATCAAACTCTAGTTCCCGACTTCTATTATCGGCATAAGACTTTTGCTGACTCTGTGCCGCTCGCATTTTGTCACGAATCAACTCCACATTTCTTAATGCATCCCGAACCATATCTGGACCTAATAATAGACGATCACCCACCTCGAACCATCCCACTGGAGATCTACATTTTCGGCCATACAATGCTTCATATGGTGCCATTTGTATGGTACTCTGATAGCTGTTATTATATGCAAACTCAATCAAAGACAAGTGCTGATCCCAGCTACCCTCAAAATCTAAAACACATGCCCGAAGCATATCCTCTAAAGTCTGGATGGTCCTCTCAGACTGACCATCGGTTTGGGGATGGAACGCGGTACTGAATCTCAACTGAGTACCCAGTGCCTTTTGAAATGATTCCCAAAACCTCGATGTGAACTGTATGTCTCTATCTGACATAATAGAAATAGGCACTCCATGCAAAGGCACTATCCGATCCAAATATAGTCTAGCATACTAGGTTGCCCTATATGTAGTTTGCACTGGCAAGAAACGTGCAGACTTGGTCAATCTATCGACAATCACCCATATCGAGTCGAATCCTTTAGTTGATCTAGGCAACCCCGTGAGTAAATCCATCGTAATCTTGTCCCATTTCTATTCAGGGACATCCAAGCTCTGAAGTGCACCTGGCAGTTTCTGATGTTCGGCCTTAATCTGTTGGCACACTAAACATCTAGACACAAAGTTCGCTACATCCTTCTTCATGCCTTCCCACCAATAATGTGCTCGTAGATCATGATACATCTTGGTGGAACCAGGGTGTATAGTGTAGGATGAGCTATGAGCTGCCTCAAGGAGTCTATGCCGTATATCACCTGCCAACGGTACCACGAGGCGGTCATGTAACCATAAAGTTCCATCATCATCTATATGAAACTCCTCGCACAATCCTTCTCCAACCTGGGCTTTCTTTCCTGTGCAAAAATCATCATCATGTTGCAATCGTTTTACCTCCTCCACCAATGATGATCGTACTTGCACATGGGCTAACATCTCCCCCGTGTCAGTAACACTAAGTACCACACCATCATTGTTGCAATTCCTCACTTCCCGAACCATATGTCTCCTCTGTACTGCTACATGGGCTAAGCTACCCATAGACTTCCTACTCAAGGCATCTGCAACAACATTGGCTTTGCAGGATGATAAAGGATGGTACAATCATAATCCTTGAGTAATTCCAACCATCTCCTCTGTCTCAAATTCAAACTCTCGCTGATCAAATATATACTTGAGACTTTTATGGTCTGTATAAATCTCACATGATCGGCCATACAAATAGTGTCGCCATATCTTCAATGCGAAGATAATGGCTGCCAGTTCCAAGTCGTGCGTAGGATAATTCTGCTCATGTCTTTTTAATTGTCTCGACGCATAAGCAATAATCCTGTTCTTCTGCATTAATACGTAGCCCAAACCTATGCGAGAAGCATCACAATACACCACAAATCCATCTGTATCATTTGGCAATGCTAACACTGGTGCTGAAGTCAAGAGCTCCTTAAGTTTATTGAAGCTCTTTTCGCACTCATCTGACTAAACAAACTTGACATTCTTCTGTGTTAACCTGGTTAGTGGTATTAATATCCTCGAGAAGTTCTCCACGAACCTCCTATAATATCCAGCTAACCCTAAGAAACTCCTGATCTCTGTTACTGTAGTCGGCCTCTCCCAGTCTCGTACTGCCTCAATCTTCTTGGGATCCACAGAAATACCTTCCTTCGAAACTATATGGCCAAGAAAACTCACACTAGATAGCCAAAACTCACACTTGGAGAACTTGGCAAATAGTTTGTGTGCTCGAAGAGTCTCGAGGACAATGCTGAGGTGTTCCCTATGTCTATCCTCGCCTCGCGAATACACCAAGATATCATCGATGAACACAATCACAAACTGGTCGAGGAAGGACTTGAACACCCTATTCATCAAATCTATGAACGCTACCGGTGCATTCATTAGTCGAAACGACATGACCAAAAACTCATAATGTCCATATCGAGTGCGAAAGGCCGTTTTGGGAATATCTTCCCTCCTAATGCGAAGTTGATGGTACCCCGATCTAAGATCTATCTTAGAAAAGCATTGAGCTCCCTGCTACTGATCGAATAAATCATCGATCCTAGGCAACGGATACTTATTCTTTGTCGTCACTTTATTCAACTGCCTATAATCAATACACAACCGTAATGATCTATCCTTCTTCTTAACAAATAAAACCGGAGCACCCCAAGGAGAGGTACTCAGGCATATAAAGCCCTTATCAAGAAGATCCTGCAACTGAACCTTTAGTTTCCTTAGCTCCAATGGAGCCATACGATAAGGAGGAATGGATATCAACTGTGTTACCGGGGGTACATCTATGCAAAACTCAATCTCCCTATCCGGTGGAAGTCTTGGAACTCTTCGGGAAAAACATCAGGGAAATCCTCTACCACGGGAATCCCTCTCAAATCTTGAGACTTCATCTCAGCATCATATACATATGCCAAGAATCCTTGGTAACCCTTCGCTAACAGTTTCCCGGCACTAATTACCGAGATCAAGTGAGGCGAAGTAGTTCTACGATCTCCTTGATACTTCAATACATGTTTACCCGGTATTTTCAACACTACCATCTTCTCGTGGCAATCCAATACCGCATGATGGGCAGACAACCAGTCAATGCCCAAAATTACATCAAACTCAAGTATATCTAGTTCAATTAGATCTACCAAAAATATCTCACCCTCGATCCGTATTTCACATCCTTTTAATATCCTGTTCACAGGGTAAACCTCCCTTACTAAAGTAAGCACTATCAACGGATCATCTAACATATCATAATTCATGTTCAAACATGAAGCAAAGGAAGGGGATATAAAGGAGTGCGTAGCACCCGAATCAAATAATACTACAGCCTGCTTGGAACAAATATTTAATGTACCTGTCACGACGGCATTTGATGCCTGCGCGTCCTGAGGATTCAGCATAAATGCCCTGGCTTGTCCTCGAGCCTGTGTAGTCTGTCCTCTACCCCCCATAGTCTGTCCCCTACCTCCAGACTGTGTACCTCTACCTATTTTGCCTCTGCCCATTGACTGGGCCACTGATCCAGTAGTAACGGTTGGCATAACAACTGAGGGCAGTGCAACTGTAGTATACGTGGGTCGAGAAAAATTCAGCGGACAGTCCTTCTTCATATGCCCTGGCTAACCACTTCTGAAACAAGTAACAGGCCTTCCCCATCATCCAAAAATACGGATAACCACAACTCTGATAATGGGGAGCTCTTGATCTCCCAATATTACCTGATGACTGGGTAACCGATCTAGTCTGACTGCTCTATCCTCGGACCACTATACTAGAACCACTAAGTGCTCCTAATCCGCCTGCACCAGACTGCCTAAGACCCTGTCTCCCAGTCTTGGCCTTCTTCTGAGGCTCATGGTCAACCTGCCTCTCTTTAGCCTGTGCCTCAAATCGCAAGGCTGCATCAAGAACATCGGAGTATGTAGAGGTCCTCGTCACTGGTATCGCCCTAAATAAGTACTCCCTGAGGCCATTAGCAAACCGCTTGGCCTTCATAGTATCAGTCATCACCATATGTGGCGCATACTTCGCCAACTGATTAAACTTAGTAACATAATCCAACACTGACATGCCATTAGTTTGTTTCAGTAACTCAAACTCTCGAGCCTTTGCATCCCGTAGACTCTCAGGCATGAATAGCTCAATAAAAGCAACTCAGACCATTCTAATGGAGGGCTACCCGCTGGCCGGCTCCTCAATAGGGTCTTATACCACTCATAGGCCACCCCCATCAACTGATAACTAGTCAACTCCACGACTCTAATTGGTGAGTATCCGAGAGTCACACATAATCGATCACATACATCCACAAAGTCCTGTGGATCTGAATCAAGCTCAATCCCAGAAAATATTGGTGGCTTATTCCGTCGAAACTCATATAATGTCACTGAAAGATACGGTTCTTGTTGGGCGGGTTGTTGTCCTTCAAGGGGATTCTGTGGCCATAGAGGATCTGGAGGGGCCTGGTCCTATCTCTGCTGCCGCTGATCTGCTAGTAGATCTATCAGGGTCCTAACCTCCTGACGTATCTCACCAATCTTAGTAGCTAACTGTTCTACTCTATCATTTACTATTGACCCCCTAGCAAATCCAGCGATCTACTCTCAATCTCCAGCTACAGGATTCAGATGTCCCGTCGAGACCTGATCGGGAACCCTAGGTAGTCCTCCCCTCTGCCTGCCCCGTGTTCTCTGCACCGAGAGCATAATAACCTGAGACGAAAATTTAATCTTTAGATACCCTCATCAATCCAACCCCGCACTATCTAATATAACTGACAAGTGATCCTTTACATGATGGACACGTGTACAATCATTGACCTCTAAACAATGCTCTGATACCAACTTTGTCACATCCCAAATCCGGGAATGTGACCGGCCAAAGACAAGTATATACCCTTGCCTCCGAAGCCTTAACCATTCATTTACCTAACAAAATTTTGGCATGATCTCGCCCGATAAGGGGGGGTTATCGAGTCTGCAAAACATGCAACACAATAATAATAACTCATGACATCTCGGTTAAGACACCTCCAACTAGGGAGTAATCGAAATGCCCCGCAGCAGAAGCACAAAGTGATCCACAATGCATATATTTATATACAATACCAAACATATACACAACAATCTCGGTCTCCGACCGGATAACTGCATGACACATAATACAACATACTTAGACAAAATAACATATGAAATCCCTAGGTGACTGTGCATGGTTCCTCCATAAAGCAACGAATCAACTCGTCAAAACGACGTGTCATGCTCACTAACTAGTGTCACGAACTAAGCCGGCAGGGTGGCTGAGGGACCGGGTCGATCAGTATCTGAAAAAGAAAAATAACTAAAGAGTGAGTCATGAGGACCCAGTGAGCAAACGCAAGTTAAATTAACTAATATCACCTGGATGTTTCTATCCAACATCACAAACAACTATAACATCCGGTAGGGTCCGTAGACTCCTACAAACCGGTAAGGCTCGAAAGCTCCTACAAAACCAATAGGGCTCGAAGGCTCCTAGAAAACCGGTAGGGCACGAAGGCTCCTATAAAACTGGTAGGGCACGAAGGCTCCTACAAAACTGGTAGGGCACGAAGGCTCCTACAAAACCAGTAGGGCTCAAAGGCTTCTACATAACCTGTAGGGTTCAATGGCAGCCTACAAATCCGGTAGGGCACAATGGCAGCTTACAAATTTTGTAGGGTACAATGTCAGCCTACAAATCTGGTAGGGCACAATGACAGCCTACGAATCCGGTATAGCTTAACATTACAATAAACTACATCACATAACATTTAAATAAGCATGCTAGCAAGGAACAATGTGGCGCTATACGGTCGACCACTCATACGACAATTCCAGATTATTACATAATCATCACTTGTCCATTCCTTGGACCTTTTTCTCACGTCTTTATGAGAACTCGATATCATGAGGTAATTCTTCGTCATACATTCATACAATCACAGCCAGTATGTCATAACATAATCTAACGATCTTACATCTATCGCTACACGTTTACTCACAGTGCGCTAAACGGGAGAAATTGGTTCCTCGTGCTCCGGAACTCTTCCAACCACGGACTCAGCTAATCCGCACTCCTAGTACATAAACAGTAATTTCATAAATATTTTATAAATTAGAAACATTCATACTATCCAAATTGTAGCTAATTAGCTACTATCCGAAATTTTGCAGCTTAGCTATTATAATATTTACACCTAGCTTGGGTGGAAATTTGAAGCAACGATCAATTGGAAAGTTGCTCCCCCGAGCCTAGCAAAGCTAACGGTAGCCTCAGATGGTGGTGGAAGTGGCGACACAAGGTGGTTGGCCAACATGGTGAATTAGGCCAAGCTTTGATTTCTCACTCCAAGCCACTTTTTCAATCAACCAACCCCAAATAATAGATATTGAGGTTGATTTAGGACTACCCATGGTGGTGGTTTAAGGTGGTGACTATGTTGGAAACCACCTAAGGCAAGAATGACTGATAACTCGTATAATTATATAGTTTTTAGTTATGTTTTATTATTGTTTTGTGTCAAATACGAGTTATTATTGTTTAGTCTAATTGTGTTTATGATCTTTTATATTTTTATGTAATTTGGTGTTTTTCACAAGTTTCTTTGAGTGATTTCAGATTACTAGAATTAAGGGCAAATCCAGTTCAGTTCCAGTTCCGACACATTTTGCCATATCAGCTATATCTGGAGTTTCACTGAAGCAATAAGGCTGAAATTTGTAGCTGTGCAAAGCTAAGAGGCATATCTATCTTTTTCATGTTTTATACTTCTTGAAACGGAGTCGTTTTCCCTAGCGAAATCGACCATCAAGTTGGCTGATGTGCAATGACGTCTGTGCTGACCTGTTTTCGTATTTTGCCCATATCTGCTTATCCACATCAGAAAATGAGCTGATTCCAATGGATATGGATCCGTAACTGATACGGGAACCTTTGTCTAGAAGACCATATGATCAGATCAGGCCTCTAATATTGACGAAATCGACCATCAAGTTGGCTGATGTGCAATGACGTCTGTGCTGACATGTTTTCATATTTTGCCCATATCTGCTTATCCACATCAGCAAATGAGCTGATTCCAAAGGCTATGGATCCGTAACTGATAGGGGAACCGTTTTCTAGAAGACCATGTGATCAGATCAGGCCTCCAACATTGACGAAATCGACCATCAAGTTGGCTGATCAAAATTGTCATACAATATGACGAAAATTGTTAGAAAAATTCACCCACCTATTATACCTACCTTTGAAATTTGTAAAGCTTGTCTCTTGTCATTTATCCTTCCAAAAAGTGTATAAATAGAGGGCCTTGGATGATTGTAGAGGATCATATGGTACATTGGTAGGATATTAGCCATTGTAATAAAATTCTCTAAGTTTTCTTCTTCTTTCTTTTCTCTAGTTTTCTTTTTCTTTAGAAAGATCAAGAGGTTGGATAATTAATATTCTTCTTCTTCTTCTTCTTCTTTCTTTCTTTTATTTTCTTCTTAGATTCTATTTAATTTTATGTTTATAATGCCTATGCTAGGCTAAACTTCTATTTGGTTAAGGGTGATTTCAAAGCCCTAGACATGTTTTGTGATTGATTTTCAGATTCTATTTATCATTAATTTTCTATCAAAGTTGCTTATGTTCTTCTACAAGAATTGTTCATGATGTTGTCTAGATTTATTTAGGTGTACAACTAGATAGATCTTGATAATTATCTATTGCTAGTTTAGGAGTCTTGATCCGTGTAATTGTCTTGATTTCCTATTCATAAGTGGCAATTTGTGATTAATGATTATGGTCAAGTTTTCAATAATTGCAAAGTGGAACATAACCTAAGTTGAACAATCCGAGCTTATGTGTTTGTTGCTTAGATCAACCTATCTTTCTCATCATAAAGCTGCCATTAAATTGAATTTAGAGAGCTTATTCTAGGTTGTTTAATGGTTAGAGATTAAATAGAGAGCTTGTTCTATTTAACGACAAACTAAGGAAAGATTGGGGTAACAGAGCTTGTTGTTATCTACGGTTGTTAACTTTGATAGTTGGTTGATATTGATAGATCTGAAATTGATTCTTAATGATGTCTAGTGGTGGAGAATGAAACCTTAACCATATTTTTCATATTTGATTCTTCTTACTTATTTGTTTTCTTACTTTTAGTTTGCTTATTTTTTATATTTATTTTTATTGGCTGGTTATACCGCCTAATTTGTATATTAACTTTGTTTTATTTTTATTGGCTGGTTATACCGCCTAATTTAGTATATATATTTTTATTGGCTGGTTATACCGCCTAATTTAGTATATATATTTTTATTGGCTGGTTATACCGCCTTGCATCTTATTCTTATTATTTACTTTAGTTTAAATCTGGCTTCAAAAACCCCTTTTTTTTTATTGTTCTTGAATTTAAGTTTTAAACTATTAACTTATAAACTAAAACCCAATCCCTGAGGACTCGACCCTTGCTAACTACTATACTTACAATTTATCTTTTTAGTGCAAGGTTAAATAAGATACACTCTTTTGGGTGCATCAAATTTTTGGCGCCGTTGCCGGGGATTGTTTTCTTTAGTTTATTTGTTACTTGGTTTATTCTTATTTTCAGTTCTAATGAGTTTTATTTTCTTGTACATACGGGTTTTTCTGATCAAATTTAAAAAAAAAAACAAAAAAAAAAAAGATGGAATTGAGCAATCTAACACTTGAAGAGTTGGTGGCATACATGAACATGGAGAATCAACAAGCCAATCTCACCTCCCCAGTTCAACAATTGGCCATGGGAGGATGTCAAGGCTATCAAGTGTTCCAAGACCAACAGTATGATCATTACTCAAACACTTACCATGAGGGATGGTGGGATCATACTAATTATGTCTACTCGAAAAATTACCAAGAAGTAGATCCTTATGCCAATTACACTCATCCATCTAGCTTCAATCAATCATGGTCTCAAGAACCAGATCTTTTTCAACCACCACATATGACTCAAAACTCAGGTACTTCTTTAGAAGATCTTGTCTATTCTTTTGTTACTGATTCTTTGCAATTTCAACAGGAAACAAGGGCAAGCATCCAGAGTTTGGAAAAGCAAATGAGCCAATTGGCTAGTAGTATGGTGGGATGGGTAGCACAAAGATCTGAAGAACTCTCAGCCCAAACGATGGTTAACCCAAAGGAGAATGCTACTATTGTGACCTTGAAGAATGAGGAACAAGATGAGGATGAAACAAAATTAGAGATGGATTCTATTCTTGAGGATAATGAAGCCAAAGATCCAAATAAGAGTATTTCGGCACCTGAGGTAACGTTTAAGGTTTCACTTTTTACTAATGTTTCTTCTCCACCTTTTCCTAGTAGATTTGCAAAGTTCAAGGAGGAAGAACATGAACAATACATGCCGGAAACCTTAAACAACTTGTTTGTGGAGGTCATTCAACAAGTATCAAAATATGCTCCATTCCTCGATGACATATGTACCACAAAGGATGATGGAATAATACTTGTAATGGAGAATGCATCCACTGTTGTGCAAAGAAAGCTTCCTCTCAAACGCATAAATTTGGGAAATTTCATGTATGAGCCTGACAAGCCTAAAATGCCAAGAAGGGGTGTTGGTTAGGTTCAAAACACTAAATCAAGTGCTAATTGGGAGAGGCAGCCTAATTAGTGAAAGCATTGCCAAACTACCATCCTCAGATTTGCTCTCTTTTTCTTTATCTTTTTCTTATGTTTCTTTGTTAATTGTGTTTAGTGTTTTTAGGCTGCATAAGTTTATTTTGTTTAATAGTTCTTTTCACTTACACATGATTCTTTCATTTGGGATTAATAGCATTACATTAATGACAATGTAAGAATTATGTGTGGGGGGAAGAATTTAGGATTTTATTTAGAGTGTTTTGTTTTTGTGTCTTTTTATGTTGTTTTTCTTTCTGATCCTTGTTTTGAAAATAACTAGATGTAAATAAATTTTTTTTTAACCCCGGTTAAATGGCGGATAACGGTACTCCGTGATTATTTAAATCGGTTCCATCAGCTACCCACAAAACTGATATTGTATATAAATTTCTCTTCCAATTTCTCTTTCAATTTTTTTCATTTTTTTTCAGGATGGATGATATTCTCACAAGATTGCAGAAACGATTTCCTCATTTTCCTCGAAATATTTTACTGAAGTTTTACCAAGTTCGACTTGAAAGATTAAGAATGCTTATGCACAAAGGGATTCCTGACGACATACGTTGGATAATTGAAGCCAAGGTACGTGAAGATGAATATCTTCCTGTTTTGCATTTACCAGGTACAGGTAGAAGCACTTTTGCAAAGAAGCGACGAGCAAAGCGCATGAGTTCAAATTGCCACAAATGTGCACGATGGACGTGTAACGGAAAATGTCGTTCTATTGAGATTCCGTCCTCTAATCGAGATGATAAAATTGAATTCATTAAGGATGGACTGAGTAAGGAGAATTTGGGTAATATCCAACTTTCTCTTGAGACGCATCCTAGTGGAGACGTACAAAGAGAAATTCTTGATTTATGGCCGCAATTCCAAAGGGAATGGCAACATCTTGGGAATCTGATGTTAAAAGACCCTGTTTGCCAGCTTGTAAGAAAACTGGATGGGAAGCATATCCTCGACTCATAGAAGGCGTTTAAGCCGTTTCTGGACGTAAAACCAGAGGAAGATGCCAAATACACTTTCGGCGACATTATTACTCTTGACTTTTACGGTTGATTTTTCTTCTCTTTTTGATTTTCTTCCTGAAATCACGCAAAAATCTTTTGTTAGGTTAACATTTTCTTCTGACAGGTCAGATACACTTTCGGCGACATTATTACTCTTGTCTGATTCACTACTCAGTCCTCTATATATTACACCATGTACTCATTCTCTTTCAGGCACTCGAAAAAAAATGGAAAGTACTTCGTCCCAGCGCATAAAAAAAATTTGTGTCTTTGGAGGTGCTTATCCAGGGAAAAATAACATATTCGCTGATGAAGCCATAAGAGTTGGAGTAATACTTGCCCAACAAAAGATCCACTTGATTTATGGAGGCGGTAGTACGGGTTTAATGGGAGCAGTCGCTACAGCAGCACACGCCGGAGGAAGTCCAGTTCTAGGAATCGTGCCAAAACTATTCACAGATTTTTGTGGACCTACCTTGGGTAAGGAAATACAAGTCTGGAGTATCCCTGAAGGGATAACAATCATGTACCATTCTGCCGATGCATTCATTGCTTTACCAGGAGGTCTGGGTACATTGGAAGAAATAGCTTGCGTGGCTTCTTGGTCATCTTTGGTCACAAATAAGAAACCCATTGGTTTGCTTAATATTAATGGTTATTTTAGTAATTTGCTTTCATATTTAGATAATGCTGTGGATAATGGATTCATGTTTTCAGAGGCAAGGAGAACCATAATTTCTGCTACAACCATTGAAGATTTACTCAAAAAGCTCCAAGCTTATGAGTATTTATCTGCTACGGTTGTTTCGCAAACGCTCGGAAAAAGAAAAAGAGATATGGACGAGCAAGGAGTGGATTGCACTTTGTCTTTGTGACATTATCTAACATTTTGTTTGTTGTGTCTCAGTTATAATAAGTGGTTAGCAACCTCTACAGGTAATATCTCCTAAATTTTACCTTCTTAAAAAAAAAAAAAGTTTGTTGTGTTTTAAGCAATTTAGAAGTATTCATTCTGAACAAGGTCTGAGTAAGGGAGACTTGAGACATACCTTGTCAGTTTGATTTCTTCTTTTCAAAAAAAAAAAAAAGGGTTTGTTATATTTTAAGCAATTTAGAAGTATTCATTCTGAACAAGGTCTGAGTAAGGGAGACTTGAGACATACCTTGTCAGTTTGATTTTAATCTTTTTATGTTTACTTGTTAATTTTTGTTTAGTATTTTAGGATTATTTAGGTTGCATGAGTTTGTTTTGTTTTGAGTCTTAGTTGTTCCTATTCTTATGTTATTAGTTCTTTTCTCTTACACATGATTCTTTCATTTGGGTTAATAGACTTACATTGAGGACAATGTAAGAATTAAGTGTGGGGGGGAATGATTTAGGATTTCTTTTATTTTTGTCTACTATTTTTTTTTCTTTATTATTATTATTATTATTATTATTATTTTGTGAGTTTTAGTTCCTTTTTAATACAATGATGAGATATGAATTGCATAGGTCTAAACTGGTTATTAGTGAGAAGATTTTCATAAGAATTAAGCTTGATACTAATTTTTATGAGCCAATGTTAATATGATATGTTGATTGAGAAAGAAGCATGTTTAGACTTAATCTGACTTGTATAATCATCCTTGTGAGTTTTTGAGCCTATAATGATTGATGCATTATACAAATCAATCTAATTTCTTTCTTGAGTGCTCTTATGATTACATGATTCTCTAGAACTTGCTTTAAACCGTTTGAGACTATATTGATACATGTGACAACATGAATATGATAGAGGCATTAGGATTTTTAGCCAGGGCCAAACAGCCATCCCTTATTGATGTTCCAAGAGAACACACCCTTAGTGAACCAATTTGAGCCTACATTGAATAAGCTATCTCTTTGGTAACCATAACTTGTCCCTAACCTAAATATACTTATATCTTTACCTTTGTTCCAAAGATGAATTAGCATGTTTTGAGACAAGTTGCAAAGACAAGGAAGATTTATTAAAAATTTGGGTTAGAAACAAGAAATAAGTGTGGCGGGAAAAGAAAGAAAAAAGTCAAGAGAAAAAGAAAGGGATCATTGTCAAATACATTCCCATATTAAAAAAAAAATCTTCTCTTGAACTTCTAGTTAAAGTAAAGAAAAAGATGTTACAAAGTTGGTTAGAATGATGCAAAGGCTCAACATGAATATTTAGCCTATGTTATTATGTGCTTTATAAGAGTTTTGAGAAGTTTTATTTGTATGATCTTATTATGTCTCTAAACTCTATGAACTCTTTGGAACCTTTGTGATATCTTTATCCTTTTGTTCTTTAACCACATTATAACCCTTTGGCCCCATTACAACCTTGAATAAAGACCTCTTGATTTATGAAGTTGTATGATCTAAATAGTGGATAATAGGTGGACAAGCAAGCATATGGTAGAAGTGTTTTCATGAGATTGATTGAGTGTAAACACTTTACCACTACTTTAAAGAGTGAAAATCATGAGGGTATCCCATGTGAGAAGTTGAGATTAAATTTGAACATGCACTATTTTGATTGAGATATGTTATGTTAATATTGGCTTAACTCAAACAATTTACATTCAAGCATGATTTTTTGTGAAATTTTTTAAGCTATTGATTAGTTTATAAGACTTGTTCAAATATTGTCTCTAATTTGTATTGAAAGGATTAGGAGTAAATATTTTTAGTATATGTAGTTTATTTATATGAAGTTTATTTATATTTTAATTTTTCAATGTTTGTGGGTATCGTTCTAGTAAACCCTCACGAGACTAAACTCGTCCACTAGGGACACCTAGGGGTTTAAAGGCTTGTGTCACATGCTAAGTGCCACCGTGATTTCCTACGAAAGTGGATTAGATTAGATTTTCTTATTTTATTTTTATTGAGTCGTTGCTAGGGACTAGCAACAATCTAAGTGTGGGGGTGTGATAACTCGTATAATTATATAGTTTTTAGTTATGTTTTATTATTGTTTTGTGTCAAATACGAGTTATTATTGTTTAGTCTAATTGTGTTTATGATCTTTTATATTTTTATGTAATTTGGTGTTTTTCACAAGTTTCTTTGAGTGATTTCAGATTACTAGAATTAAGGGCAAATCCAGTTCAGTTCCAGTTCCGACACATTTTGCCATATCAGCTATATCTGGAGTTTCACTGAAGCAATAAGGCTGAAATTTGTAGCTGTGCAAAGCTAAGAGGCATATCTATCTTTTTCATGTTTTATACTTCTTGAAACGGAGTCGTTTTCCCTAGTGAAATCGACCATCAAGTTGGCTGATGTGCAATGACGTCTGTGCTGACCTGTTTTCGTATTTTGCCCATATCTGCTTATCCACATCAGCAAATGCGCTGATTCCAATGGATATGGATCCGTAACTGATACGGGAACCTTTGTCTAGAAGACCATATGATCAGATCAGGCCTCTAATATTGACGAAATCGACCATCAAGTTGGCTGATGTGCAATGACGTCTGTGCTGACATGTTTTCATATTTTGCCCATATCTGCTTATCCACATCAGCAAATGAGCTGATTCCAACGGCTATGGATCCGTAACTGATAGGGGAACCTTTTTATAGAAGACCATGTGATCAGATCAGGCCTCCAACATTGACGAAATCGACCATCAAGTTGGCTGATCAAAATTGTCATACAATATGACGAAAATTGTTAGAAAAATTCACCCACCTATTATACCTACCTTTGAAATTTGTAAAGCTTGTCTCTTGTCATTTATCCTTCCAAAAAGTGTATAAATAGAGGGCCTTGGATGATTGTAGAGGATCATATGGTACATTGGTAGGATATTAGCCATTGTAATAAAATTCTCTAAGTTTTCTTCTTCTTTCTTTTCTCTAGTTTTCTTTTTCTTTAGAAAGATCAAGAGGTTGGATAATTAATATTCTTCTTCTTCTTCTTCTTCTTTCTTTCTTTTATTTTCTTCTTAGATTCTATTTAATTTTATGTTTATAATGCCTATGCTAGGCTAAACTTCTATTTGGTTAAGGGTGATTTCAAAGCCCTAGACATGTTTTGTGATTGATTTTCAGATTCTATTTATCATTAATTTTCTATCAAAGTTGCTTATGTTCTTCTACAAGAATTGTTCATGATGTTGTCTAGATTTATTTAGGTGTACAACTAGATAGATCTTGATAATTATCTATTGCTAGTTTAGGAGTCTTGATCCGTGTAATTGTCTTGATTTCCTATTCATAAGTGGCAATTTGTGATTAATGATTATGGTCAAGTTTTCAATAATTGCAAAGTGGAACATAACCTAAGTTGAACAATCCGAGCTTATGTGTTTGTTGCTTAGATCAACCTATCTTTCTCATCATAAAGCTGCCATTAAATTGAATTTAGAGAGCTTATTCTAGGTTGTTTAATGGTTAGAGATTAAATAGAGAGCTTGTTCTATTTAACGACAAACTAAGGAAAGATTGGGGTAACAGAGCTTGTTGTTATCTACGGTTGTTAACTTTGATAGTTGGTTGATATTGATAGATCTGAAATTGATTCTTAATGATGTCTAGTGGTGGAGAATGAAACCTTAACCATATTTTTCATATTTGATTCTTCTTACTTATTTGTTTTCTTACTTTTAGTTTGCTTATTTTTTATATTTATTTTTATTGGCTGGTTATACCGCCTAATTTGTATATTAACTTTGTTTTATTTTTATTGGCTGGTTATACCGCCTAATTTAGTATATATATTTTTATTGGCTGGTTATACCGCCTAATTTAGTATATATATTTTTATTGGCTGGTTATACCGCCTTGCATCTTATTCTTATTATTTACTTTAGTTTAAATCTGGCTTCAAAAACCCTTTTTTTTTTATTGTTCTTGAATTTAAGTTTTAAACTATTAACTTATAAACTAAAACCCAATCCCTGAGGACTCGACCCTTGCTAACTACTATACTTACAATTTATCTTTTTAGTGCAAGGTTAAATAAGATACACTCTTTTGGGTGCATCAATGACCATAAAGAGAAACACATAGTTTCTCATGATTTCTTGAAAAAATAACACCAAATAAGTAATCCTTACCTTATAGATAGTAGAACTATGTGTTTTGATGGTTTAGTGATGAGTAGAAATCAAGAGATCAAGCTTATAAGTTTTTTTTTTTTGGATAAGCAGCTTTCTTCACTTTGGTTAGGTTTTCTCAAGGTTGAAGAAGAAAAACCCCTAAGGCATGAAAAAATGAAGGTCACAGCTGAACATGGGCTTCTTGGCTGATTTTTATGGTCATTTACCAAGCCAAATGACAAAAATACCCCTTTTAGCCCACTTTTTGTCTTTTAGTGCCTAAATAGGGCCCACATGAAATTTTTATGTTTGGAAGCTCGTTTTTCATTTTTCTCGATACAGATATGTTTCAAATATCATTTTACACTAGTACACAAGTTTTCATAATTTTTTGATATCCCGAGCATCAAATCCGGGCCCCGGATCGTTTACGGGTCAGCATTAAGACTTTTTCGAATTTAGCTCCGATTCTCATTATGATTTCACCAACTGCTTTCTAATATCATTTTATGTCCGTATGAATCCATTTATTCACTTAAAATTTTTTCAGACCTTCCCGCGGCCAGTTCCGATTTTTCACTCTTTTAAGATAATTAAGGGCGTATTCACTTTCCAATTTACTTTTTGAGTAAAACAAATGTCAAAATTTTCAATATAAGCATCATATTGAGATCCTATATGATCACGGAGTCTATCGATACCATATTCGAACCAAAAATAAAATTTTGGGTAAAATGACCAAAATACCCCTGGTTCATATTTTACCGGTCTTGTGCCGATTAGATTTTCCAATAATCCTGATCAGTAATACATCATATTTTAACACTATGTGAATTTAAAAAACCAAATTTTACGGACTTTACGTTCTCCCGATTTTGATTCCAGACTCGTGGTCAATTTAAGGCTAAATCTTTCAAATAGCTGATTAAACCCCTTATTCAAAAAATTATTAATATAACAATAAGACCAGATGGTAGTGTGCTTTGTCTACAAGCATACATAAACTTGATCCATCGTCTATGAATCATTTAAAGAGACCCGAGTTGATCTCTGACTTACGAGGGTCTTACACATCAGCAAAACAAAGATGAGTGAATTGCGCTCTTCTACAAGAAGGATGATAGCCAAATTTCCTCTCTGCAGCAACCATGTTCAGAATAGATGACAAAACATCCATTACAATAACAAACAAATAAGGGGAAAATGGTCACCTTGCCTAATGCCCTTCATACCAGCATCCAATCAATCCTCTATTGATTGCCACTGAAAAATGAAGAAGTTTGACACAAGCTCTCAGCCATATCAAGAATCTCATAGGAAAATTCAAAGCTTCCAACACATTGAACAAGAAAACCCGGTCAACTTAATTAAAAGCTTTCATCAAGTCAATTTTCATTGTCATTCTAGGGGAAACACTTCTAGTATGATAATCCTTAACCCGTTCTTGTGCAAGCAAAATATTATCAGCAATGTTCCTCATTTTCATAAAAGCACTCTGATTAGCATTGATCAAATCGGGCAAGCAAAGCTAAGTCTAATGGAAAGTAGCTTGGCAATACATTTATACACAATATTGCAACAAGAAATGGGTTTACAATTTGGCATATGGGTAGGGTTAGGAATTTTAGGCACCAAAGTAATAGCTGTTGAGTTGACATCATGAGGAATATTACTAGTCCTAAAGAAAGACGGGATTAACATCATGAGAAAGATTACTAGTCCTAAAGAAAGACGGGATTGCCTTAGTGAAATCTTCTCCTAATGTGCTCCATGCCATTTTGAAAAGGTGAGCATTATATCCATATACTCCAGGTGCTTTATCCTTGTTCAAGGAGAATAAGGTATTTTTTATTTCTTCAGGTGTTATATAAGCAACTAAAGATTCTTGTTGTTGTGTTGTAATACTCTTCTTCAGTATTTGTTGCAGCTCCTTAAATGAGCTACCATGCACAGCAGCATCAAGTGTACCTAATAAGCCTTCATAAAACTGGATAGCCTTATGTTTCATAGCCTTAAAGGATTCCAGCTTCTTCCCTTGAGAGTCATATAACACCTTGATAGAGTTGAAGGACCTTCTGACAGCAGTTACTTTGTGAAAGTAACCAGTACTCTGGTCACCCAATCTGAGCCACTATATCTTGGATTTTTGCTTGTAGAATTATTCCGCAACTACATAGACAAAGCAATGTACTCAGACAGTAAGTTTTTTTTTCCAGCAAACTTGAGTTTTGAACACCCCTTATATAATAGATTGAAGCCCTTGTAGCTCCAGGTTCTTTTCATGAACTCTAGTAAATAACTTGCAGTAAGAGACTTTATGAAGCTTCTTTAGATTAACTTTTAATAGCTTGATCTTTTTATAAAGTCTGAACATAAGAGAGCCTGTAACTTCAGTTTCCCACACCTTCTTAAACATGTTTCAATTTCACCACTTACAAATATTTTTGAAATAATGAAACTAACACCTAAAATGGGTTCAACCATCAATATGATCCAGTAATGTTCAAATGTCACCACATACAAATATTTTTGAACAATTAAGTAGTAAAACTAACATTCAAAATTGATTCAACTATTAATCTGGTCCACTACAAGAGGACGGACTTTTACAGACAAATATTCCGTCGGTAAAGATTTTTACTGACAGAATTTTTTGGTAATACTTAAGTCGGTGATACTATTTTCGTCGGTAATAAAAATTTCATCGGTAAAAGTATTACCGATGAAATATTTCTAACGGAACATTCCATCGGTAAAGACAAAATCTACGGAATATTCCATCGATAAATTTTTATCACCGAGGGAATATTCCATTAGAAAAGACAATACCGACGAAATATTCCGTCGGTGATTTGTGTTTAAAAAAAATTGTAATTTAATTTAATTTTTTTAAATAAATTATAAATTTAATTTTTTAAATAAACCAAAATATATTATTATTTGTCATAAAAAATAAAGTAAATTATATAATATTATAAATAAACAAATATTTAAATAAATTACAATATTATTAGAAAAATATAATAATATTCAAATGTCGAGGTTGGCAATTTGGAAAAAATGCATCACTCGGTAATGCTATCATCGGCGTCACTACCTACTCGCCATTCCTCCTACACCACTGCCTCCGACACCGCCTCCGGCAGCACTGACTCCAGCACCACTGCCTCTAACAGCACCGACTCCGACAGCACTAGTTTCGATCTCTCCTAATCCAGCTGCCAGCTGTGACTGCAGCAAAGGTGCGAACATCGTACTCCATGTAGTCATGAAATTCTCAATTCTTGCCACTTGCGTAAGAGTTGCGAAACATCGGACCTCAATGCATTATACCTGTCCTCGGGCTGAGCTGCTGGCGGCTGCTATGCAGTACTAGGACCACATAGAGTGCAGCTGGCTGCATCTGAACTTTGCTGACTGCCGGGTGTATCAAAAATTTGTTGTCTCTTCGGTCTTGTTCCAAACCCATAAACATGCGTTCGCGTAGTCTCAATGCCCCCAATAGCATCAGACCAGGATTGAGGATCGAAATCAGGATGCGTAGACGTATCGTCCCCATCTTTTTGCTGCAATGAGGTAGTATAGTTTTCCTACAATCACAAATATTTAAATATAAACAATTAATATGTGACACTGTAATGAACACGTACATAAACAATTCAGTAATATAATCAATTAATGTAATATAAAAAGTATTGATATATTTAAATACTTACACTAACAGCTTTAGACTTGTTGTCTACGTAATCACCTTAACCCTTTACACATTTAAGGGTTTTATTAAATAGTTCCAGGAAACTGACGTCGCACTGCAACTCTTGTGACTACATGTCGCAACCTAAAAAAATAATAAGTCTCATCGCAAGACTTTATTATTCGTTAAGCGTGACATAAAAAAAATCGAGGAAAATTCGACTTAATTCCTCTTGAAAAATGAAGGTTTTGAAAATGATCTTGAAAAAGACATGGAGTCGCCACCAATCTTTTTTAGCTAGGTGTGATCGGCCACCTATTAAAATCGGTTTTATAAAATATTTTAAAATTAATTAAAACATTTTTAAAACCAATTTCAAGTCTGCGTTTTAAACTAGAGAAATCAAAGAAACGGGTTCGGGACTCGGTTACGTGTGGGGAAGGATTAACACCCGCACAACGCTCGTATAAAACGGTACCTTATTAATCGTGTGTTATCTCAAGTCTCGGTAAAAAAGTCGATTTTAAATTTAGTATTTCAAGTTAATTCCCAATCTAAAGAAAAATAATTCCATTTTTAATTGAAAATGATCCGGAATTTATAAATTCAAAATTTTCCTATATTCCCCAACAAACGTGGCAAAATATAGAAATTTTTATTAATTTGGAAAACTTTCCGAATCATTCTCATTTTAAAGAAGATATTCCGTTATTAATGATAATTGATGATATCCTCCTCAGCAAACCCGGCAGAGAACTCATGAATTATTTTAACTCGGGAATATCTTTATTTTATTGAAAATCATTACCTTTTTGAAAACATTTTAAAAAACATGAATATGAATTTGCATGACATTAATAAAATGACATAGCAAAATCTAAATAATATAATGCAACCTAAATGATATGATATAATTTAAATGTCTTAGCATATTCTAAATGAAATGAAATATCCTAAGTTATATGATATATTCTAAATGAAATGAAATGACCTAGGTAACATAACATATTCTATATGAAATGAAATAATTTAAATGAAATGAAATGAAATGACCTAAGTAACATAATATATTCTATATGAAATGAAATGTCCTAAGTCATATGATATATTCTAAATGAAATAAAATATCCTAAATGACATAATATATATCCTAAATGAAATGAAATAACCTAGGTAACATAATATATTTTACATGAAATGAAATGACCTAGGTAACATAACATATTCTATATGAAATGAAATAATTTAAATGACATGGCAAATATGAATGATATGGCATATATTTTAAATGACATGAAATATAAAATAATGCTATCATATAATATGCATGAAAATAAAAATGAAAATAATAATGCATGAACATAGTATATGCTAAATAATATGACAAAAAATAACTAAATAAAAAACATATAATATCATGAAATATTCAAAACCATATAATAAACAATATAACATATAAATCAAAATAATAACAATACCATAGGAATTATCATAGCAAAAATCACATATTATATAAAATGCATGAATATGGAAAATGCAATGCATGAAAATGTATTTTTTCCTTTAATTAAGGAAATCCGTATATCTAAAAAGATATCCGGCTACCTTAGGAAAATATGTCAAATTAAATATTCTAAAACCAAAATACTTTGTGATTGTTTGAAAACAATTTTGAAAAGCTTAGTTTAAAAATAAAAACTTAGCTAAACCCTTTTTTAAATGGCTCTAATTTCCTAAGTTTGAAATCCCGGACTTGACCACCCTTAACTCGAGACTTAAAAAATCATTTTTAGAGTTTAAAAAGGCTTAGAAACTACCCTAAGTCAGTAGCTAAACTTCCTAATTAGCCCCCTCTAAATAACTTAACCAAAACAGAAAAATGATTTTCATTCAAATTCAATTCTGATTCCACTGTCCAATTTTAAGCCACGATTTTTTACCCTATTTTTAAAAATTATAAAAAAATATAAAAAAAATACTGGAGACTCAGGACATGTAAAAATACACGGGAAAGAATAGGCTTAATTTTATGATTAAAGATGGACGCCCAGACAAATAGGGAAAGTACGAGTACTGAGTGAAAAAACTGTTTTGCCAAAACACATTTTTGCCTTTAATAAAATCATTTAAAAATCAAAGTAAAAATATTTAAGACTCACAAACACTACAAACAAATTGCCATATAGTGACGGTCCAAAAACCGTTGGTAAAACCCAAAAATCCGTCGCTAAAAGTCCTAAAAACCTATAACGACGGTCAAAATGGCTATTCCGACAAAAAAATAAGTGACGGTAAAACCCTCGTCGGTATAGATCTATACCGACGGAAAAACGACCGTCGGAATAGGGTGTACAACCTATACTGACGGTTTTGGGCGTCACTATTGTTACTACCGTCGGTGTAGACTATGTTGGGTTAGTCACTTTTGTTTTCACCTATACCGACGGCTCTGTTGTCCGTCGGTATAGATACCGTAGATATACATATACCGACGGTCGTTTTGTCTGTCGGTATACATATACCGACAGATTTTTTCCGCATCCGTCGGTATAGATGTAGTTGTAAAATATATGATTAACCTATAGCGACGGTTTTGTTTGTCAGTATATAGAGGTCAAAGCGTCGGTAAATTTTTTTTATATCATATTTTCAATTACTAATATTGAGTCCATGTAATAATTTAATCCAACATATTTCATATAAAAAAGCATCATAAAAAAGTATAAAATATTTAATAATATTAAAAATAAAATTACAAAGAAATTGTCTTAATTATATAACTTTTACAAAATAAATAGAAGTCGTAAACTAAAGTCATAATACAGTCTTAAAATTGAAAATTAGCGGTTCAAACACAAAGTAAATAAGCAATCCAAATACATAAAGTGAAATAAGCAGTCCAAATCTCATGAATATTCCTATGGAGCAGCATCTGCATAAAATTGACAAATATTATACAATTAAAAGCAATTAAGTAGTGAAGTCAATATAGAAGAATAAAATAATGAAGTAGTTTACCATCTTCATTTTCATTAACTTGATGACTAAAAGTTGAAGACCTTATTATTGGACGTGGTGATAAATTTGGAGCACTAGTAGCAGCAGATACCTAAAAAGTTTTTTTTTAAACAAAAACAAAAATCCTTTAAATTCTTGACAGTTTTTTTTTTTTACCATAGCAATCTATTGCTCATAGTTTAGTTTTTTTAAATATAAAGGCTAAGCAGTAAGCCTTTCAGTCTTCTTCAATAGACAGAGTCACAACAATACTAGAGAAGAGCAATTCTACCTGTGGAAATGCATATATTGTTCATATGCCTATATTGTTCTGTAGTATCTTCAGAAATGCATATATTAGTCACACAAACATTTATAACCAAGGAAATGAAAACAGAGAACAACAATTCTACCCGTGGTTTGACCCACCTGCTTATTTCCACAACTACACCATACACCTGCAATATAATATAGAACAGAATTGAAGCTAAGCTTCTTGATGTCACTGAGAAAACAATAGGCAACCTCTATATGAGAATATGTAACATGGCTAATGTCCTTGATGTCACTATTCAAACAAAGAATTCCAGTTTGGATTTGGATAACAAGGAATTTTCTACTATAAATGCACTAGCCATATAATGAAGAAGCTAACTGCTCAACATAGTATTAACTTCATTTCCAAAATAATAAGTACCAATTATTATAAGTTGTATAACTGCAAGAAATACCTGAGCTGGTTGCAGAAGTTATGGTAGCTGCAGGTCTGACAGAATTGGCAGCAGCCGTTGGAGCTTGGTCAGAAGGTTTACCTTTAAGAGTCAAGGAACTCATGGCCCATCTGCAAAGTCAGAATCTTAGTGGTCAACACCCAAAACTACACCCTTGGCAAAGAGAACGAACATAACCCATCAAGTGGCTATATATTTTTAAACCTGCCTTTGTAAATGATTTAACTAATAAGCTACCTGACAAGAATTAATGCACCACCTTACAAGGAAACAAATTGGAATATAAAAGTTTTTATAGTCACTGTTTACTGGTCCCTATTGTGATAGGATAGCATAGAATAGTAGCCAATTCATATTTGCCTAAATTCAAAGGAAAAGAAGTGGCCGAGGAAAAAGCATCTTAAAGCTCACCTTCTCATTATATTGATTCACTATCTGTAAAAATTGATCAACTGCTTGAAATACCTTTGACCTTACATCACTGTTTAAAATACAAGAGAGCACATTTTTCATGTAAACTGATGGATAATTATAAAAAGGCAACAATAAATAAACTGATCAACAATAACATAACCTGTCAGGATCAATGGTAAGTACAACAATATTTGGAAGAATCTGAGTTGCAACCTCAGTTATATCATAATAAGAACTGTTGGCACATAAAGCCATAACTCCTACCACAACATAATTTCATATTAGTTTGATGACACCTAGAAAACCAAGAACACAATTGCTTTGAAAATCAAAGAAACCATTTCCAAAACCAAGAATATCAGAAACTAGCGATAAACATGTATGCCTAGTATCACGCAATGCACGGACTGTAAATGCATTAATCAAAACTCTCTTCCGTGTCTGCAATTTTAGAGCAAGGGAAGACAATTTTCAACAGGGGGTAGTTAATTAAACTTAACAAGAAACAGGCAAGTTGACACTAAAAAGAAAGAGGATATGCCAACAAATACTAATATCTCAGATGAGAATGTCAGGTAACTCAAAGTACTCAAGGATTGGCCTAGAACCTACTAACCCCTTCATTTAGGTAGCTTGCAATTTTCCCAATAATATGGTGGTATTTGTTCTAATTGCAGGCTCTTCATCATCCTGCACAACATTGCCACA
Organism: Fremontodendron californicum; assembly: GCA_030761205.1. Classification (NCBI taxonomy): domain Eukaryota; kingdom Viridiplantae; phylum Streptophyta; class Magnoliopsida; order Malvales; family Malvaceae; genus Fremontodendron; species Fremontodendron californicum. The sequence continues at coordinate 31,404,654 of JAULJL010000003.1, forward strand.
ATGTACATAACATAAAGAAGCAAATGTTTTTAATATGGGAAACAATCCTCAAACAAATTAAATGAGAAACTTAACTAGCAAATTAGTAATATATATATATATATATAATGAGCTGGAAATATGAAATGTTCCAAAACCTAACAAAATTGGTAAAAGATCTTGCGAGACTAGAAAAAATAGTGGCAATCAAGTGATTAGAAAAAATAGTGGCTAAAGGAGAAAGATAATTCCATAATAAAAACAATTGGAAAAGCAGTCTCACTCACATATTAAAAACTGAAAGTAACATGACCTTTTTGGACCGTTGGCAAATTCATCATATTGCTATTTCCCAAATTCAAAGTACCATCATTCATCAGCTTTATGCTTAGACTGTTGAATCTCCCTCTTGAGTAATGTCGAGACGGCTTTCTCCAATCTGTACCAGTTTTCATCATGGCTGCAAATTCATCATAGCTAATGCGCCCATCTTGCATTTACAAATTAATAATGGTCACTCAAAACTCATATTCAAACATGCTAAATGAATTTATTAGTCACAAACTATCTTTGTCAAAATAAGAAAAGGCCTTTCGAATATGCTCATCATTTGCCATTCTTTGCAGATGGAGAGAAACAGCAAGAAATTCCCCATAGTCCAATGTTCTTTTCCCATTAGCATCAACCTGTTGTCAAGAAACACAAATTTTTAGAATTGAAAACTGAAAGTAACATGACCTAAGCTATGATGCCACAATCTGTGTTACATTTGGAGATGTCGGAATGCAGCCAGAGTATTACAGCCACATTGAGAAAACATCTTAATAAGTACAAAAACTGCTAAAGGTGCCTATCAAATTCAAAATTTTGACCAATATTTAGCAAAGAGATAAAAGGAGGGGAAGTAGCATTACCAATGGACTCTAGTTTTAACACCAAAAAGTTACAACTATAGAGACAACTAAAGTAAAATCTCTTATCAACTACTTTAGAAATCCTTCATGAAAAACTAGTATGTATTCAACCTGCAAGATACAAAATGAATACATATATATATATTAAAAAAAAATGAATACAAAATGAATACATATATATTCAAAAAAATAAAAAAAAAACCTTCAACCCCATAAATAAAAATAACCAAAAATAGAAAAATCTAAGAAAACATATTCAAAATAACTAAAAAATTACCTTGCCCTTAATGAATTGAATCAATCTGGATAGAGACAAAAGAGGCTTGTTGACTTTGCTCATAAAAAGCCGCTTCAAAATCACCACATTGAATTTGCTGCCAGTTCTTCTTACCATAAATCAGTAAAGCTGGTGACAGATCCAAAGACATTTAAAAACATTCAGATTTCCTTCATTAAACAGAACAGAAAAACACAACGAAACGACTGGAAAAGAGAACCTTGACGAGGAGCTTGAGGTAGATATCATCGGACTTGGGAGCAGTTCTTTTTGACTTCTTGCTCTTGCCGCCGGCGACCAAGTCGATACCTGAAATTAATACGAAACTAAAAATGTTACGAAAAAAGTAAAAAAGAGAGAAAGGGCTTTGAGTTAGGGTTTCGAAGAGGAAAGAGTATCGCTGTCGGTGAAGCTGATACTGCTGCTTTTGGAGGGGAGAGGTGCTCTTGAGAGAAGGAAATGGCCTTAATAGAGAGAGAGCGAGCGAACGAGAGAGAGAGCGAGCGAGGGTTTTAGAGAGCTTGGGGAAAAGGTGAAATTTGGTTTAAATGATCCGTTGGTATAGGCTTAATTAATAATAAAAATAAATAAATAAATTTTTCCGCCATTTAAAAAAAATGGGTTTTTTTAAATATACTGACGGAAGAAGAGAAGCCGTCAGTAAAAAGCATAGTTATACCGACGGCCACTGAAAAATTGTCAGTATACATGGTATCTATACCGACGATCAATGAACAACCGTCAGTATACGTGGTATCTATAGCGACGGATAACAAAGTGTCTGTATATGTTAAACATATACTGACGGTTACAAAAATCCGTCGCAATAGATCTTTTATACCGACAGATTTCTACCGTCAGTATAGGTAAGCGTCAGTATATGGCAATTTGTTTGTAGTGAAAATGACTCACAAATAGTAGCTAGGACTTTTGAAAAGTTAGACAGAAATTGACTAAGTAAAAAAAATCACAAAGGTAGAATAATCAATTTGACAACTCTTTAATTTTTCACAAGTATACTCAAGAGAGCATGACTTTGAACCATTAATTGGCCTAAGTCATTAGTCAAGTGGCATGGACATGAAATGCATGAAAAATACAGCAAATATGATGTATGAAATGCATGAATTTTAAACCTAAATGTCATGGAAAATGCATGGCATCAATAAAATGACCTAGACCTAAATGAACTTGCATGGCATTTAATGCAACATAAGTCTAAAATGCATGGACATGCATGGCAAAATAAACCAAACCTAACATCTAAAATATGCATGGCAATAACAAAAACACAAGGCATGCTTAAACCAAATACTCAATCAAATGTCATGAAAATGCAAACCTATAAACTGACATAACAAAAATGCACACACAAAGCAAAAAGAGTGAGATGGCCGAATGGCCTCATGTCCAAGTAAGCATGGCTTTTTCACAAACACTTGATATACTTAAACCAAATACTCAATCAAATGTAACACTCAAATAATGCAAATATAAAGTAGAGGTATTAAAACTAACAAACATTTTCACAAACACATGGATTACAAAATATAAATCATAAACAAATTTAAACATTTTAAAAACAGAAAATTAAAAATACAAGAACATGATAATAAACTCATAAATGGCAATAAACAAGCAACCAAATTAAAACAAGCTTCAAGTATATGTACTAGAAGAAGATTTAAAGCATCAAGACTAAAAAAATAACATGACAAATCGAAGCAAAACAGCAACAAAAAAATCATGGGCTATTCGGCCATGTCAAGAAATCAAGAGAAAAAAAATATTGCAAAAACTTTTTTTAAGAAAAGATGAAGAAAGAACTTAAAAAGAACATTAAAAAACACTTATTTAAAAAGAAAAATCAAAAGAAAACTCACCAAAATAATAATCAAAACAGCAAAAACAAGAATGAAAAATCAAAGAAAGTGCAAGAGTTGGTGCTAAAAGCAACCTCTAGAAGCTATCTTTCAAGTTTTTTCTCTTCAAACTTTCTTTTCTTTTCTAAACTTTTCTTTTTGCTTTGCAACAATGGAGAGAAAACTCAGCCAAAAACAAGAGAGAATATGAAAAATCAGAGTGCTGAAAATGAAAAAATTCCTCCCTTTTAGGGTGGCCGAAACTTCCCTCTCTCATAGTTAGCATGTTGACATCTTTCCTCCAACCAATTTTCATCCAAGGGTATTAATCCAAGATGTTTAAAACATGAAATTATCACCCTTAGATTAGGCCATCAGCTATCCATAATTACAGCTGTTCAAGAATTATGTTGACACTCTCCCTCCTCATGCATTGGCCCATGTGGCTTATTTGCAAAGGCTTGATAAAAAAAATCACTAACTAACTCTTCAATTTTGGCCTCTTGATTGAAAGATCAGAAACTCCTTCCCATATATGGGCCTTGGCCGGCCAGCCCTCCTTCTTCCAACCCAAGTCTGATTTTTTTGAAAGGCAAGAGAAGCCTTTTTCCGTTTCTTGGGTAAAATGACCTTTTTGCCCCCCGGATGCAAATAAATGGAAAAAGGACTCCAAATTAAAATTTTATTTTTTTAATACTTTCAAAATAATAAAAAATTGAATTCTGAAAGTTTTCAAAATTTTCCGAGTCCGTTTGCTATTTATTTTGATTTTTTCTTCCAAAATTGCCCTTTTATGCCCCCACATTTTACCATTTTTTAAATGAGCTCCAAATAAAGATTTTTCTTCACCAATATATTCCAAATAATTTAAAAGTGTGATCTGAAAGTTTTCATAATTTTTGGAACTCATTTGGTATTTTTTCGGGATTTATCTGCTTGAATTACTACATAGGAGGCCCGAGATTTGGCCATTTTGCAAACGATCTCCGAATCAAGATTTTATTTTCCAATCTCTTCCAAATAATTTAAAAATGATATTTGAAAATTTTTAGAATTTTTGGAGTTAATTTGCTATTTTTTCGGGATTTATCTTCTTGAATTACTGCATAGGAGACCCGGGATTTATCCATTTTGCAAACGAACTCCGAATCAAGATTTTCTTTCGCCAATATATTTCAAATAATTTAAAAATGATATTTGCAAATTTTCAGAAGATTTGGAGTTCATTTGCTATTTTTTTCGGGATTTATCTTCTTGAATTTCTATATAGGAAACCCGGGATTTGGCCATTTTGCAAACGAACTCCGAATCAAGATTTTCTTTCACCAATATCTTCCAAATGATTTAAGAATGATATTTGCAATTTTTCAGAATTTCTGGAGTTCATTTGCTATTTTTCCCAAATTTTCCCATTTTGCCCTTTTGCCTCCGAAACCCAGTTTTGCTCAAAACAAGTTCGATTTTAAGATTTTCTTCAAACTGAGCCTTGGGCTATCCTTTTTAATCACTCCTCATCCATTAAGGGCTTTATTCCTACCGAATCGGGCCATTTCTTGTAATTCTTCCCAATTTTACCGAAATCCACCAAAAATCCTAATTCTCGGTTTTCTCCCGGATTGACTTTTTTTTTCAGTTTTTCTTTCAAGTGGCTTCTCCATTACCCGTATTCAGTGCTTATCTTTCATTTGGAACCTTCAATTTTGACCAATTCGATCGTTTAAGTATTTTTTTCCTAAATTTTCCGGATTAGGATTTCCTTTCTATTGAATCTCCATAACCCAACTTTCGAACTCCATATGTTTCAATGTAGACCTCGGATTATCAAAATTCTTTCACCATTTTTCAATTGAACTTCAAATCTTGATTTTGAAAGTGGGTTAACTTTTTCAGTAGTTGACTTTTCGGGGTTGACTTTTTTCAAGTTTGACTTTTTATGCTCGCCCTCTTAAACTAAGTCTTAGAGTACCACCTGCAGGATGAAAAAAGTCTTTTTATATTTTGAAACATCAATTTAGGAAGAAGACATACCTGTTTTAGTGGTCCGGACAAAATTAGGTGTCTACACTACAAATTAATAGAATTTATGAAAATGATGTTAATAAAAAAAATATTCACATATTTTATAGAATAATACTTTTAAATAATAAATTGCAGAGAAAATAAATCTTACCATCATGTGACCTGTAACTAGAAAAGGAACTGATCCTCTAGTGTGCTTGGTAATGCTTCCGTCATTCTCCTTGTTCCTATTACCCTTGGCCTTTTGGAACCTATTTTCCCAAGTGTCACTACTCTAGACACTGTCAATTAGTTGATCCCAAATATCGAGTACTATTCAATCACACTTGTAACCCTTGCGGTCTTCTATTCTCGTCGTCTAAAAAAAGGCCATGACATTTTCCCTCTCATAATTCAACATGTCTTTGAATCGATCCTTGCATGTGGCCTCCTATAATTTTCTAACCAGTGGTGTTTGCTCGGGAGACCACTAGCATTTTCCCTACAATGAGATAGTACGAACTAATAAATACTATTAAACATAATTAAATTATAATGACTCTTAACCAAATCATACCTGAAATATAGTCCACATAGAATGTTTCACGTCAGCATGTATCTTTGACCAAGTAGGCCACGATTTGTTATAGTGTTGTCTGATCACCGAGGTAATGATCGATTTTACACAACTTTCCATGAAAGTCCTAAAATAAGCGATGCGTAACAATAATTTAGTTGTTACTCAAAAAATGGAACTATCATAATGTAATTAACTTAAGTGTTTTGTACATTTGACAGCTAGAACCTTTCATCCAGATTACTCGGTGTTGGTAATCCTTTCGCCCGACCTCTACCCCGTTTCCTCTGCTCAGTGGGAGTACTGAAGGAAATGATGAAGGCACCTTTAACTCCTGCCCCGTGACATCATCAGCGAAATACTGTGAAATATCATCCAGTGCTGGGGTGGTCAATGGTATTGCGGGATCCACCTGAGTCGCCGAAAAAGATGTCAGGTGGGGCACTGCTGAAGGACCTAGTAAGGAGGGACTCGATGCAGACGGACGTACTGTGGAGGGAGCCAATGGTGACTGAGGTAGTGCAAAGGGAGCCAGTGATGACGGAGGTAGTGCAAAGGGAGTCCATGGGGATGGAGTCGACCCAGACGGCAATTGTGTGTAGAAGGCCCCAAGGACAATCCTTGAGATGCTTTGAAAGCATCCCATACTGAACTACGTGATTTTTTTGCAGTTTTACGCCCTCCTTGCATTTTATCTGTAGCATGAAAGTATGAAATTTATTAGTAAATATATATGAATAGAATATATTATTTGACAGATCATGCATGTACAAAATGATTAAAAAATATTAACTTTATAATCATCATCATTCTCGTCGTTCTCATCAGCATCATTGTCATCGCTGTCATCATAATCTCCTTCTACATCTTCATCTTCCTCATCAATTTCTTCTTCATTTGTTCTCAGAAAATTAATGTTTACTTCTTCGAAATCACCATGAACAAAAAGTCGAGGATTTTCAAGATCTTCTGGATATGTTACAATGGTAGGAGTAGGCACATCCATTTGTTAATAAACCCCTTCGTTTAGATCAATTATTTCTCTTGCACGAGATCCAATGTCAAATCTACTCCTAGCCTTTGTTTTGAACACAGCCCACCAATCTCGACGTTCTCTTCTATTCGATGGATAAGAAATGTAATACACTTGTTGACATTGATGAGCTAAAACAAAAGGTTCATTACTAGCAAGTATTGACCTATACCTTATTTCAACAAACCCATTATGAGGATCTACCCGAATTCCTTTATCCGTATCAAACCATCGACATTTAAAAAGTACGGCTCGATTTCCCACACCAAAATATTCTAACTCCACAAATCTAACAACATTCCATAAAAGTCATGCGAAAAATCGTTATAACAGTTTCCTTTCACGCATATACCGCTTTTCATGATTTTTCGATTTTGTCCATAATCTAATGTATGGAACTTGAAACCATTAACGAAATATCCAGAATAACACCAACCCATACGTCCTGGACCATAAGATAACTCAACTATACTAGAGTTATATTGAATTGAACCTTGCTGAACCTATGAACTATAACGAAAAACAATATGACATTCAATATCAAATTGTATCAAGCAATAGCAAACCATTCATTATGTCTTTCACTTACATATTCCTTAAACCATTTTGTAAATCTAGCTACACGGACTTTCTCCAACTCTCCATCACTAATGTTCGGTTCATCGATTTTCACTATCTCATCAAACACCCTAAAAATGAATTACAGAATGAGTTACACTATATTTATTATATAACGTAATGTCTAAATTCGATAATTAAGCAACGGTAAATCTCTTATTGAATATAAGGTATGACTTTCTAGCAATTCATTAATACATATAATTCAGCTGCATTGTACTCATCGTGCTCTAAGTAACGGGCCTTTGTTTTTTTCGGACCAATTTCCCTGGATGTGTGAAACTTGAGATTCGTCCCATCGGATCGACATCTCCTCCATCATCATTTCGGGGCACCCGAGTAAATATTGTTTCAACATTTTATTCAAAATATAAAGAACGATAAAATTTCTTTCATTATATACGCCTCAACTATTGACCCTTCCAGACATGTGAGATTTTTCACTTTTCTCTTTAGATGATGTAAAAATCTAAGAATCATAAAGGAATAATAAATTAGCAAATGTTCAATTCAAATGAGTAAATAATCAATAAATAAGGTACATCATTTAGTACCTTTCGAATGGATACACGCATCGATAATAGACCGGTCCACCAACTTTTGCCTCATAAGGTAGATGAATAGGCAAATGTTCCTTTAAATCAAAAAATGCGGGAGGAAATATTTTTTCCAATTTGCAAATTGTCTCAACAATATTGGTTTCCCACAAATCCATATGGTCGACATGGATTTCTGTAGAGCATAAGTCTCTGAAAAAATGAGATAGCTCCGTAATTGCATACCAAATTGTGTTAGGTACCAAAATCTTGAAAAGCAATTAGAAGCAATCGCTGCATAAAAATATGAAAATCATGACTTTTCATGCCATAAAACCTCCCATCAACCATAGTTGCACAACGGCCAAAATTCGAGGCAAATCCATTGGGAAGTCGTAATTCTTTTACCCATGCACAAACTCATTTTTTATCTTCCTTGTTTAATGTGTAACTGGCTTTAGGCTTGTAGGTTTTTCCATTACTTTCCACCAATTCTAATTCCGACCGTCTGCAAAGCAACGGTAAATCCATTTTAGCCTTTATATTGTCTTTTGTTTTGCCCTTGACATCCATCATTGTGTTGAACACGTTATCAAACACATTTTTCTCAATATGCATCATATCCGAATTATGCCGAAGGAGATTGGTATGCCAATAAGGTAACTCCCAAAAACTACTCTTTTTCGTTCAATTATGACATTCCCTGAATCCAAACAACTTCTGTTCACATAATTTACTCCCAAAAATGTGATATTCGGAATGCAATCTATCCTTTCCACAATTGCCTCACTGGATAATCGTTCAATTGGAGAGTCATGCTCAACTTTTCGACAAAATTTATCTCTTTGTCTTCTAAAAGGATTATTTAAAGGCAAGAACTGTCAATGACAATCAAAGAAACATGATTTCTTGCCATAATGCAATCTGAAATACTTAACTTCTTCCATACAATAAGGACAAGATAATCGTCCATGTGTGCTCCATCCTGATAACATGCCGTAAGCAGGGAAGTCATTAATCATCCATAATAATAAAGCTCTTAATACAAAATTTTCTTTCCTATACCCATCATAAGTCGGAACACAATGATTCCACAATAATTTCAACTCATCTACCAATGGTCTGAGGAAAACATCAATATTTTGTGATAGACTATTCGGACCCGGAATTACCATATTAAGAAGCAAATATGGTTGCTTCATACACATCCATGGTGGTAAATTATATACACAAGGCATTACTGGCCAACAAGAGTACGTTTTCACTCCATGAGTAAACGGATAAAACCCATTTACACAAAAATCCAATCTGACATTTCGAGATTCCAATGCAAAAGACGGTTGCGTACGATTGAAGTCTTGCCAAGCTTCACCATCAACAGGGTGACTCAACAATCCATCATCCCTTCAGTTATGCACATGCCATGTCATATTCTCAGCTGTTACCGTTCACATATATAATCTTTGAAGTCTCAAAATCAGTGGTAAATAAAGGAGAATCTTATAAGGAATTTTCTTTGACTTTCTAACACTTGATTTGCTTGGTTTATAACGAGGATGACCACATACGAAACAAAATTCTAAGTGGAGTCGTTATAAAACAGCATGCAATTGTTGTTGCATGCATGTATCTTCTGATAGTGAAGTCCAAATTTGGCTATCTTTTTCTTCATTCGGTAAAAGTTTTCAGGTAAATTATCACTTTCTGGCAACATCCCTTTTATCATAATCATCAAACGTTTGGAACACGATTCGCTCATGTTAAATTCGGACTTCACATTTAACAGTTGTGACACAGCAGATAAAGTTGTGTGTTTTGTATATCCTGACCACAACGGTTCATCTGCTTCGTTCAACAAGGAATAAAAGTTTCTTGAACTTAAATTCGGTTGATCATCTTGAACCATTGTCTCATCAACATTGTAATTACCACCTAAATTGAGATTCGGATTTAAAGCATCCATAACCATTCTGGCATAAGGATTATCTCTTTCAACGTCACTTCTCGTCTCAACTTCATCATTATGCATCCTTGATGACTGACCATGATGACTTTCACCATGTGCATCCCAAATCAAGTAATTCTCCTTAAACCCTCTATAATACAAGTGTTACGCACATCATCAATTTCTGCAAACCGATTATTCTGACACTTCACACAAGGGCATCTAATTCTATTGTCCTTTCGTACTCGCTGTGAGCATATGCAAAAGCTAAGAATTCTTCAACTTCATTCAAATGCTCATTACTACTATATTCATCTTTTTCCAACCTCCTATACATCCAAGATTTATCGTGCTCCATTGTCTAAGCCTAAGTTTAAAAATTAAATCAAGAATAATAAATAAATTTTAACATAATGTTTACAAATAATTTTCAACAAAACACAATAACATTATACGCATACACAATTAAACAAATATATTTTTTAAAACCTATTAAATTTTCATAAATTACAAAATTAAATCAAGAATAATAGATAAATTTTAACATAATGTTTACACATAATTTCCAACAAAACAGATTAACGTTATAGGCATACATAATTAACAAATATATTTTTTAAAACATATCAAATTTTCCAAAATTATAAAATTAAATAAAATGGAAAAAAAAACTTATAACTTGATTTGATGGAGATGTTGATTCCAAACTAAATCTGCAGAAACAAAGAAAATTTGTTAAAATTATTTCAAAAAAAAAAATGATCAATTTGTAAAGAAGAGAGAAGAAGAGAAATTACCGCGAACGGCGACGGCAAGGCGAACGGCGGACAGCTGGTCTGGGTTCGACCAGTAGGGTCGGCGGTGGGGGAAGAGAGAAAGAGAGAAAAGGAAGAAGAAAAAAAAAAGAGAAAAAGGAAGTCTCAGGCATATTAATTATGTCCAAGGCTTTTACCGATGGAATACCGTCTTTATCGATGAAAATTCCGTCGGTAAAAGTTTCCTCGAAATTCAAAATATCATTCCGTCGGTAATACGTGTTACCGACAAAAATTTCATCGAAAAAGACTAATATATTACTGACGGAAAGTGTTATTTTTCGACGAAAATTGTTATTTTTCGACAGAATTTTCGTCGGTAAATTTTTTTTTACAATTAATATTAATTATTTAAAAAAAAAAGTTTTGTTTTTTATTTTTGATTCTAAAAATACCCGGTTTTTTTTTACCGACGAAATTTTTCGTCGATAAAAATCCTAAATCTGCCGGTAATACTTTGGCAGGAAGCTAAGTTGTTCCCGCCAAAGTATTACCGACAGAATATTTTGGTCATAAATATTCCGTCAGTAATATACAAAAATTCCGTCGGTAATAGTAAAAAACATTACAGACAGAATTCCGTCGGTGATTCCGTTTATTGTCAACGGATTAATTCTGTCGATAATAAATCTATCAGTAATTCGACGTTCTTTTGTAGTGGTCCTATTTAATCGGATGTTTATCGGTTCTAAAAAAATGATTTAATACACCTAATCAGATCGGACAAATCATCAATTTCTAATTCAATTGGTCTGATTTTTAATCGCCGATAACTTTTAATAAGTTCTTATTTCTTTTGTGACTAATAGATAGAACATTTTGTTTAGAATATTTACTCAATATAACTGCTTTTAGCTGAAGCATAATTACACAGGTTGGGAGCTAGCTAACATGCTTTTCTAGGGTTTAATTTTTTACAAATGACAAAGAATGCTGTCATGGCACACATGAAAGCTCGGTCCCTTTCAATTTTCATCAAAGAACCATTTCTTTTTCTTTTTTATAAAAAAAAAAAAAATTTAGATGCTTGCAAAATGCAAGTGTCCATATCCCTCCTTTTGTCACCTTTCTTCATATGACAAAAATATAGAGTTTTATAATAATATCACAACGTAACAAAGGAGTTGAGCTGCTCATGGGTCGGGTCAGGTTGGGTCGCGACTTGAATTTTTTTTTACTTCTTTACCCAAGCTAGGATTACTGTTCACCTTATTTAAAAAAATAAAAAAAAATATTTTTATATTATTTTTTTATATATTTTTATAATTAAATTTTAAAAAAATATATTATTATTTTAATATGTGAACAGTGATCCGAATCGGACCGACCCGGATCATAAATATTCATGGTGGTAGTGGTTCGAAAGCTTTCTACCATAAGGGAATTGATCACTTAGCGACTTATTACCGAAAAGGTGATTACCTACTCTGAGAAAGAAATCTGTGAATAAGTTTGCAGTTCTGTCTTTATCTTCAGGAAAAACCTCATTCTAGTCATCGTTCTTCGATCGAGATTGAGCCTTATCACGAGGATTTGGGCCTGGCCGAGTGGGCTGCCCGACCCATAGGCAAATCTACAAAGAGTCTTTTTCTACTTTTCCTTTTTCCATCAAAATTTAAATGTGTAAATATGTATGCTCAATATCATATTATTTTCTATTATTTTTAGTCACCCATATATATATATATATATATATAGCTTCAAATACACGTGTGTGGGTTCATGAGATTGAAAAAAAAAAAAAAAAGAAGATTATGTGAATTTGAAGCAAATATCATGGCTTGGTTACAAACAAAAGCCTATAGATTTATATATTTTTCCTTTCATTCTTTGCTTTTTATTATTCATTTTAATTTTCTTTTTTTCAGTTTGTCTATGATGATTACCTTGTGAGTGAAGAAAAATGTAAGGGAATAAAAGAAAAGATCATAGAGTCAATGACAAGAGGATCAACCTCTCTTTTCTTTCTATAATATTATCTTTAAATATTTCTCTCTCTCAAGTCCCATTCAAAACCGTTTTCTACTTAGACCCATCAACCAACTCTCTCTCTCCCCTTTCTTCCCTATAATCTAAGCAAACCCCACAACCATCATCATCATGACCACCATTTCCACTCCATGAAGCCTCCTCTCTGATCTCCCTCTTTAATTTCACTCTATAAAGTGTCCACTAATCTATATGATCAAACTAGTTAGGATCAACAAAAATAACCCACCAATTCAGATTAATATTATTGTTATTGGATAGGATCCAAGTTTTAGCTGTCAATTTCTCTCTTAGGAGACTGATTTCATGATGAGGAAGCTTGACCCATCCGTGAAGGGTAGCAATGGAGTTAACAATAGTAATGGTACTAATAAGCATAGGAAAGGGTTGTGGTCGCCGGAGGAAGATGACAAGCTCATCAACTATATGTTAACCAATGGCCAGGGTTGTTGGAATGATGTAGCTAGAAATGCTGGCCTGCAGAGGTGTGGCAAGAGCTGCCGGCTCCGATGGATCAATTATCTCAGACCTGATCTCAAGCGAGGCACGTTTTCGCCTCAGGAAGAAGAGCTTATCGTCCATTTACATTCCATTCTTGGCAACAGGTGTGCTTCTCTATCTGCACGCAAGCTTATTTATATAGTATACCCCCCTGACTGTTAGTAGTTCTAAATCGCGGTCGTGGTGGCGGGTGTCGCGGTTATTACGTAAAGCGTTACGGTTGTCGTGAATTTGATAATATTTCAAAGAATTTGATAATGTCGTAAACGTTACGTAACGAATAAAATACGATGAAAAAGCTTTCAATTTTCGTTACGTCGAATTATTATGTTTATTTTAAAACTATGACTCTTATGAACTATTACGTTTATTTTAAAACTATGACTCTTACAAAGCATAATGACTTTTTTCTCTCCTCTTTGTTCATTTTCTTGGAATCCAGGCTCATGGTCATGGAGTCCACATATATTTATGTGATTAAAATTTCATGGAAGTGAAAGAGCAAAGGAGAGTGATTAATCTTTTTTCTCTAACTCGGGAGAAAAGTACTATTACTCAAATAAAAAAAAATTTATGCAAAACCCTCATTTCCATTCACCTAAAATAGTTGTAGATATATCTAACAACCTCTTTCCATGCTTTCTAATTTCAAACTCTTTTTTTGTCTAGGTTATTAGCTGCTATATTCTTGCTAGGTATAGTCCACTTTACGTTCATTTTAATGGTGAGCAATGATAATTAGCTAGAAATATTCTAATTGCTTGCTTCATCAGGTGAAACCTTTCTACCTTCTATATCATTAATTTCGTTGACAAAATAAGCATATGATCATAGTCTTCTACATCATTATAGTATAGTCCCCTCAATCCTCGATTATAGTGTAAAGATATATATTTAGGAGGCCGGTAGAATCCCTGTCCCTCTAAACTTTTGATAATCCTTGCGAATATCTTAAATTTTCATTTGAAAATAAGGTAAAATTATACTTTGGTCCCTTCAAAAATTTTTATTTTGGCCCTCTTTAGTAAATTTTGTACTTCATAAGGTAAACTTAATTTTGATTGACCTAATTCATTGTTAACATAATTATTTCTATTTTTCTCTTCAATCAATCGAATAGATACGTTAATATTAATTATTGTGTTAATAGTTTTTTTTTACTAATAATAGAGAAACAATTAAAGAAAGTTAATAAGCCATTATAGTCTTATATAAAATTAATTCTCAATTTGATTTTTCTTATTTTTCTAAAGGTATGCAATCCTATGCTTTTTATTGATGGAGTAATCTTTTTTTAGTTATTTTAGTTAGAATTAATTTATTTTTTTTCATTTTTTTTGTTCATTAAAATAATTTTATACATTATTTATAAATTTAATACCAATATATATAAATTTAAAGTTCTCATATACAATTTTTTTTTTTCATTTTAGTTATAGCATTAGACATACATAACATACATACAAACTCGACCCCTAAATCGAATTTCTGACATCGCCTCTACATGTTCGTGTAAGGGATACCTCAATAGTTAGAACTTGAAATTCTAAACTTGATGCCCTGAATTCAAATTATATGAAATGGGAAAATGGGTTTTATGAGATGTAAGAGGACTTACTCTCTTGTTGTAGTCTAAGATTATTGTTGAACCCACTCGGCCTACCAAGAATAGGCTCAGTCCGACAAGCACAAGGTCCAGATGAACAGCCCGACCAGACAAGCCCAGCAGGCATCAGGAGCAGAGGCAGGGGACACGTGGCCATCCCCCTTCTTCCCAAAGGTCACATCCCTGGTCACCTCGGCGCCCACCTAGGGCAGTGCGAGACATTAAATGCTACAGTCTGCAGACGACGGACATTAAATGCATCCGTCTCCTCGACAAGATCCCCCGAGGCCACTTGCACCAAACGGCCTACCAAAGTCGGGCACGTGGAACTAGTTGGGCGAGCTGGCCCCCCTCAAGGCTATTCACAGGCTAAGCTCTCTCTCTCTCTCTCCCTCTCTCGTAAGACTATCTACTCCTTCTCTCTTTAACATTTCTTTACCTTCTCTTCCAAACACTGACTTTACCATCGGAGCACGTCCCAGAGCTCGACCTCTGTTGCCCTCTGACCTATTCTTTTTCCTTCTCAAGACCTCAAACCACCAGAGATTTCAAGAACACCATCACGACATAAAAAGACATCAACAATTATACCTACATAAAACGACACTAATCGCGCTGTTTCCTTTCTAGCTCATAAGCTCCCAAAATTCATCAGAAAATAACTAAAACAAAACATGAAGGGGTAAGTGAGAAGCTGATATGTAAAGACTTTTAGAGTGATTTGAGGATAAAAAAAAGATAAGCACCAATATTCAAGAGCTCTCTTGTTTGTTTGGTTGCTAATTTGCACATGCATACCATAAAGCACTCCTCTCAAAGGGGTGTTTAGGGTAGTTAGTGGAGAGATAAGAGACAAAAGTATCACTTAAAGTTTGTGGGGGAAAGTAACAATATATACACATGAATTAGCCAAAGTTTGTTAATTTTGAGTATTTGGATACTCTATGGAAATATAAATTAATTAAGCTGAAAGAGACATGAAAATTGAGTGAATAATTTAGCTAATCAAGTTCTTTTAATTGTTGTATCATAATCAAATCTCTTATTTCACTTTATATTGAAAAGCTTAAAGAATTGGGAAGGATTTTGCACTTCCTCTTACTTTATAATTTTTAATATTGAGGGGAAAAAAGATATTAAAAAGAAAAGGAAAAAAAAAAAAAAAAACCCAACAAAAACATAGATCTTCTGGTACCTATATACCAACCCTTTGAGATGAAGATACTAAAACCTACATTTGTTTAATGCTTTTCTGCTTGCTTGGAAATTATTGCAATGCATGCCATTGACATTATAATAGTAAATTTAAGTATATATACTTAAATGAGAAAACAAAAAATATTATTGTTTTAAAGTCGTTGGTGTGAAAAATGACATTGAAAATTCATATGTTCTTTGCTTCTGACCTTAATTTCAAACTCATGAAGTCACAGTTTCTTGTTTAGAATTTAAGCATCCATGCACTCCCATGCATTTAATTTATGCAAGAAACAAACAAAACCTAAACATACTTTTATACACTATTATTGATGAAAAGTACTGACCCTTGTTGTTCATGTTTGATCTTTGTTCAAATCAAACCCTTTAAACTAATTAGGTGGTCTCAAATTGCGGCTCGCCTGCCTGGTCGTACGGACAATGAAATAAAGAACTTTTGGAATTCAACAATAAAGAAAAGGCTGAAGAATTTGTCACCCACTAACGCTAGTAATTCATCGACGTCGGAGCCTAATAAAGTAGATGGCATGGCAGGGTTCATCATGTCAATGCAAGAACAAGACGTTTTGCCAATGGCCACGGATTTATCATCAACTTCGTCGAATTCTTCCTTGCAATCCATGGTCCTGAATCACGCCGGCAACTCTTTACTGATGCTCGAGCATGGCCTAAACGTGTTTGGGGCTACCGAATACTTCAATCCAGGAGCCTCATGTGTGACACAGGTTGGGGTAAATGGCGACAGTTTCTTTGGTGAAAATGAGATACTTGGCAGTGTTGACAATGGGGTAAAAAGGGAGCTGTATGTCCCTCCTTTAGAAAGCAATATTGGAGAAAACCTTAAAACTGAAAATACAGTAGTTGATAGGAACATCAAAAACCCTTTCAATAACATAAATAGTAGTAGTAAGAACAACAACAATAATAACATATCAGAAAACATAGCCAGCGCCGCCGTTGGGAATTTTTCGATAGGAGAAGAGCTAAAAGTTGGAGAATGGGACTTGGAGGATTTGATGAAAGATGTTTCTTCCTTTCCTTTTCCTGATTTTTAAAGCTGAATATAATTAAACAGTTAGTAATTACAAAGCCTCCAATTTTTATCTTCCAAAACCTTAAGCCTCTCCTCTCTTTGATCATGGAAACTTCAAATATATATCCTAGCTAGTCATACAATCCTTACAAAAATCAGAAAACGAAAACATGTTTTTGAGTCACCAAATCCTCCCCTTGAGGCTCATAGTTTTCTGGGGTTTATTTTCAGTTAATTTGGTCTCTCATCAAAAACATTTGTATAAGTTGTAGAGAATAGCTGAGTTTGGAATAAAGGTGGGCATTTGGGGACCATGAAAATCTTTGTAAGTATGTTTCTTATGAACCGATAAAAGGGTACTTTGATCGACTGTTATTGAACAAGCATGTGAGTTCATGAAATGAAATAATTAATTATACTACTTTGTGAATATATATATATATATATATATATATATATATATATATACATGTGTGTGTGTGAATAGCGTATTGTAAACAGTGTTAGAAAGGAATATAGTTGACACATATAAGTGTATGTTACTTGAGATTGAGAATGAGATTGATGTACAAAGCAATGTCAAGTGGAGAGAAAAATACTAAATATTATTACATTTTGATAAAAATATAATAAATCCTTGATCTCGAAATCTCTTTACTTTTATGACAATACTCGTTTTTAGTATATAAATTAATACATATTTTTTTTACGACAATATTTATTATTGGTTATTTAATTACTTTCTGCCTTGGAAAGGAAGCATTATATAAAACTTAACTAATTAAAATGTTTATATAGTATCATTATTCTTCCTTGGAATTGAGATTTTAATCACTTAATTAGCCTAACGGTTGAGATGTCCACTTCTAGAATAAATCCCCCTTTGGGGAGTATTTAGTCAGCTTTGGCTTTAATTGTCAATTGGATCTTTCCATTGTTTTATTTGTGCCTTTAATGGTTGGCCTTCTAGGCTCTAGCTATAAGATTAATTATATACGTGGTGACCTTTTTCATTGATTTCCTCTAGCTAGCTAGCTAGCTAGAGATGACAATATTGTAATTATAAAGATATAATAACAATAATAATAATAATAATAATGTTGATGGTGTTTTTGAGCTGGTAAGTAGTTTCCTAATCGAGAGAAGGATTGGAGAGCTAGAAAGCAGATTTGAAATGGAGATAGAGATCAAAGGAGTGTCGGAGTTAAGATTTTGGGATGCGTTTCGATATTTAAATCAGCAAGGGTTCTGAAGGTAAGAGAGCAGAGAGCAAAATAGTAGGAGAGAAGAGGATGAAATGAGAACGTAACGGTTTTTTAGTTTACCTCACGCCTTTTATATCGGGGTCACCGATCATGGAGAATTTAAGGTTGCCCGTCTGGTCTGCTCGTCTATCAGTTATAGTAACTGCTTGCCCCCATGTGTTCTGTGTGACCAGATTGATTATGAACATGTATCATTTTTTTTGAAAAATACAATTAATAATCTTAAAGTGATGAACTTCTTGAACCTGATTTAATGTTGGGTGTTAGCCGTGGATATAATAATTTGGGCGTTAGCCGTGGATATAACAATTATTATTATTATTTGAAACGAAAGAAAGAAACCAAGTTGATGAAAGAAGTGAGTAGTAAGCAAAAGCTTTAATTGGTTAGACAATGAGTTAAAAAATAATTAATTAATTAATAAGGGGGTGGCCAGATTCTCAATTGAAATGACGCAATGAAGAATTAATTGAAGGCAATGCTTTTCTAAATCATTTATTTTCCTTCAGATTTTTAACATTCCCCTAACTAAACTCGTGAGAGTGTTTTAATTGTAATTATTTTATTTAATTTGGAGAAAGGAATTAACTAAAGTAGTGGATGGTTGTTTCCTTTTAGGTGACTCATGATTGCATCTAATTTTTCATGTTATTGAGCTCAGATTATTGAACTTTGATTATGGAAAGAGATGCTTGCTTACTGGCCAAGCTAGAGCTCAGCTAGCACTTCTATATATGCTTTGCCTTTTTCTAAGCATTTGCTTAATAATTAGTTCACCTTTCTTGCCGACTGTTGCTGCTGGGCAAGCTCAAAGAGACCGTTAAGTTAATTCTTTAACACCACTCATCCAAAATTATTATATTAATTTAAGAAGTTGTCACGTATCCATACTTAAATTATGATTACAGAAATAATAAATTGACATATAATTAAATAAATACGTGGTAATTTTTTAATTAAAAAACTCCATTATCTATAAAATAGAATAATAATTTATTATCATGCATAATAGCAATATATATATATTATCAAGTTAAAACTCGGCAAAAAAGATGCAAACTCTAGAATAACAAAGTCGTATCATAGGAGAATTAATATGTATATTCAAAATGAAATTAACAGCACAATCCTAATCCAACTATTAGTGATTGGATTACGTTTAGTAATTTTTAAAAGTTTAAGGACTCAATTTTGATAAATGAATGTATAGGACTATTTACATCATTTTCGTGTAAGTATAAGAATCAATCGTACAATTTGATCAAATATATATATCATAATTAAGCAAACTTAATTGAAAGTTTTTCTTTTGAAAGTTAAAAAGTGAATTTTATTGATTGAACCATGGTTCAGTTTATTACTTTCTTTTAGTTTGGACGTGTATTCAGGGGCAAGCAATGGGCCATGACCTAATAACCGTATGCCCTAATTAACTTGAGTCCTTATCTAAGTTCTCCAATGTCAAGCCCAGGCTGTCATCTGGAATCCCTCAGCAATGGCCACCCAACCAGTCTGGTCCTGGCAGCTTTTTTTTTTTTTTTTTTTTCTTCTTCATAAGCAATAATAATATTAGAATTCATTTAATGTCCGTGAAGTTTTTAATCTTCATAAAAAATATTTAAAAAATATTATGTGCTCTTGATTATATTATTTTTTTAATATATCCTTAAAAGATATATAGCAACTATATCTAATCTGGTTGATAAAATTTAGAAACTTAATCGGCAATGTATTAGATAATTTTTTATAATATTAATTTTATGCACACTTATTATGTGATGAAATAATTAAATATTTATAAAATTACAAAAAAAAAAAGATAAAATATTAATCATTTTTAAATATAAAAAAAAAGAGAACAAAGTAAAAAACTATACACTTTTTTTGGAATAAAAAAATAAGTAGGGAGCTAGAATTTGGTTTTAAAATTAGTTATAATTCTCTTTTAAAAAAACTAAATTATTAATATAACTTTATTAACATATATTGTTGATTTATAATTTGATTACTATGTATTTTTCTTAATTGAATTGGTATAATTTCACTTGTAATACTAATTATTCAATTAGAGATTTTATAATAGTATAAATTATCCTTGAATTATATTAGGAAAAACAGAACATTATATTGGATAATTCAAGGATGAACGAACCACTTTATTGAATTTTATAATAGTAAAAATATTTGAACTCTATTTCCTAACAATGATGAACGAACCACTTTATTGAATTTTTTCCCCTTTTCATATGCTGAGAGACTTTAGTAAAGTGAAAAGCTACAATAAAAAACAAATTTATATTATGATGGTAAGAAAGAAGAAGGAAGAAAAAAATGGGTGAATGGAAATATATATATATATATATATATATATATGTCATTTTCTTCGTTGGATAGAAGAAAAATAGGAATAAATAATAAAAATTAGTGAATTTGCACTTTTCAAATCCAATCATTTTAAATATGAAAAAAAAAACTTATTTAACTCTAATTAATAATTTCGGTAGCAATTTTGACTTTTTATATGCTCTTTTTATTTCCTTTTTATGAGGATCGTAAATGAATCGGATTTGAACGAATAAATTTTTGTTCGTGTTCGGTTATTTATTTTTGAGTTTGTTTATGTTCGCTTCGTGTTCGTTAAGAATTTTAAAATTGTGTTTTCAAACTCTGTTCTTTTAAAATTGAGTATGTTCGTGTTCGTTCATTTAAATTAAATGAACTTATTCACAAACATTTAATGAACATAATGAACATATAATTGAATATATTCGCAAACAATTAAAAATATGTTTATGAATAATAAACAAACAAATCTAAATAAATTTAACAAACAAACATAGTTAAAAAAATCAATTTTAAATTATTATTAAATATAAAATAATAAAATACAAATATAATAAAATTTAAATTATTATTAAATATAAACATTAAAACACAAATGTTATTACATTATTAAATATAAAATAATAAAACACAAATAATATTTATTATATTATAAGTAAATAAAATAAAATTCAAATAATAATATTATTACTAATATTATAATTGAACAATAAATGATGTTTAAAAGATTTATTAAACGATCCATAAATGAGTTTGTTCGTGAATATAAATGAACTGAACATATTTTATTCGTGTTTGGTCCGTTTAATAAACGAACCTTAAAATCATGTTCATAATCATTTATTTAACTTGATAAATAAATATAAATGAATAAAAATCAAACTATTTACGAATTATTCGTCGAACGTTTTATTTATTTCCACCGTTACTTTTTATTTAAACCTCTTCGGCAAAAAAATCTTGTTTCCCACGAGAGGTTATTTTTGTAAATTTATGAAAAAAGTGACAAAAATGATGCGACGCCTGAGAGATTCGAACTCTCGCGGGATGAACCCATGTACTTAGCAGGCACACGCCTTAACCACTCGGCCAAAGCGTCGATCTATGATTGAAAGCAACACAAAAGTTTCTATCTAAATAACTGTTTTTATTGATATTCTACCCTACAAATATTAGTAATTAGTTTTGAAAAAAATAAAAATAAGGTATTACTAGTTGACAATTACATTAGATTATTTGATAGTTAATTTTACTATGTAGATATGTTTATATTTTGTTTTCAAAGAAAGTATAGTATATATTCACACTATCACTCACCTCAAATAAATGCACGTCTCTTTAACTCAAATAGTTAAATTCAAAGTTTTATTTTCTTATGTAAAAAAAAAAAAAAAAGTAGAATACAATTCAAGTTAGATCAATTGGATCGAATCAGGTAAGATCAAGATGAGATCGATTTGAGATGGACTCAATTTTCTTTCAAAATTGAGTTTTCTAAATATTTTTATATTTTTTTCTCCTTTCTTTGTCAATTAATTTTTTTGGTACATAAGATCCGAATTAAAACTGGTTAACTACGAAGCATTGCTATAGCCATCATATCATCAGCCAGCAGTCTTAAAATTTCAACCGGAAGTTCATCTATCAAATTTTTGAGCTAAACTGGCCGAGCCGTATGCACACTAGAGGTGTCCATGGCCGGATCGGATTCGGGCCGAACTTATATATGATATCAATTATTAATACTATATTTGTTTTTATATATGATATCAATTATCAATACTATATTTGTTTACTCAAGCTCGACCAGGCTCGAAATATGAGTTTCAAATTTTGTCCAAACCTGTTTATATTTGTAAATGGATAGCACAAGCCCGTTTAGATCAGTCTATATTATTTTATTATTTTAATTTTTTTAAAATATATATTTTTTTATTTAATTTTTAGTATTTTTAAATTTTTTTATTTTATTAAGCTCTTAAACATGGACAACTTAACATATTTTTTAATATTTACACTATAATATTATATATATTTAATCTTTATATGGCACAAATTACATAATATATATAAATAAAAAAAATATATTATTTAATTAAAAAAGGGCCGGGTCTGGTTTAGACCTTGAATGTTGGAACCAAAGCCCGATCCATTTTTTAAACGGGCCTTATTTTTTTTGCCCAAATTTATTTTTCGGGCCTAATATTTTTTGCCAAGCCCTCCCAAATATGAACGAATTTTCGAGTTTGAACGGATAACCCAATCCTTAGACATGTCTAATGCACACCTCATTACCTTGCCGTAAGATATGTCAAATTTCTCAAATCCATGCAAGGACGTCTCAACTCCAATAGGCAGCGTCCACAATAGCCTCAAATCTCATTTTCTTCTTGATCCGAATCTCATTTGTATTTAACTTATCATTAAATAAAACCCAAAAAAAAAAAAAATCCCAAAATCAGTGTAAAATGCTCAAAAATATCCCTAAAATTAGATACGATAATAATTCACTACAATTAACTTATAAAAATTTAAAATTATGTAGGATTCATTAAAATTTAATGTAGAATCCATACTTAAATTATGGTAAACTTTTATATAATTTTTTTTATTATGATTAGATAATTACATGATTATAATAAAAATAAAATAAAATAAAGTGCTCCCATTAGATAAAAAAACTTAAACGAAACAATAATGTTAAGTCTACTCAAAAATTGATACGTATTAACCGGTAATGTTTGATTTACACAATAATTCATAATTAACATGGAATAATTCTAAAATTATAATTCATACACTCGATAATATATATATATATAAATATATAAAATCTTAACCTTCAAGTCAAGAGCAATATAGGTGTCGTAACCTAAAAAATAACAATAAGTCTCATCGCAAAACTTTATTATTTATTAAGCGTGACATTAAAAAAACGAGAAAAAGCCGACTTAATTCTTCTTGAAAAATAAAGGTTTTGAAAATGGCCTTGAAAAATATATGGAGTCGCCACCAATCTTTTTTAGCTAGGTGTGATCGGCCACCTATTAAAACCGATTTTATAAAATATTTTAAAATTAATTAAAATATTTTTAAAACCAATTTCAGGTCTGCATTTTAAACCAGAGAAAATCGAAGAATCGGGTTCGGGACTCGGTTACGTGCCGGGAAGGATTAGCACCCCCACAACGCCCGTATAAAATGGTACCTTATTAATCGTGTGTTATCTCAAGTCTCGGTAAAAAATCGGTTTTAAATTTAGTACTTCAAATTAATTCCTAATTTTAAGAAAAATAATTTCATTTTTAATTGAAAATAATCCGAAATTTATTAATTCAAAATTTTCCTATTTTTTCCGACAAATGTGGCAAAATATAGAAATTTTTATTTATTTGAAAAAAATTTCGAATCATTCTCGTTTTGAAGAAGATATTCCGTTATTAATGATAATTGATGATATCCTCCCCAGCAAACCCGGCAGAGAACTCATGAATTATTTTAACTCGGGAATATCTTTATTTTATTGAAAATTATTATCATGAATATGTGTGACATAAATAAAATGACATAGCAAAGTCTAGATAATATAATGCAACCTAAATGATATGATATAATTTAAATGACATTGCATATTCTAAATGAAATGAAATATCCTAAATATCATGATATATTCTATATGAAATGAAATGATTTAAATGACATGGCGAAATTAAATAACATAGCATATTTTAAATGACATGGCATGTTTAAATGATATGGCATATTTTAAATGACATGGAAAATACTAAATAATATAATCTAAATGACATGAAATGACATGAAACATAAAATAATGCTATCATGTAATATGCATGAAGAAAAAAAAATGCATGAACATAGTATATGCTAAATAATGTGACAAAAATAAATAACTAAATAAAAAGCATAGGATAGCATGTAATATTCAAAACCATATAACAAACAACATAACACCATAAAATAAATCAAAATAATAACAATATCATAGAAATTATCATAGCAAAAATCACATATTATATAGTATGCATGAACATGGAAAATGCAATGCATGAAAATGTATTTTTTTCCTTTAATTAAGGAAATCCGTATATCTAAAAAGATATCCGGCCACCTTAAGAAAATATATCAAATTGAATTTTCTAAAACCAAAACACTTTGTGATTTAGATGAAAACAATTTTTTTAAAAAGACTTGAATAAAGATTAAAACCCTGACCAAACCCTTTAAAAACGGTTCTAATTTTCTAAGTTTAAAATCCCGGACTTGACCATCCTTAACCCGAGATTTATAAAATCATTTTTAAAGTTTAAAAAGCCTTAGAAACTATCCTAAGACAGTAGCTAAAGCTTCTAACCAACCCCCTCTAAATGCCTTAGCCAAATTCAACAATTATTTTTCTTTTAAATTCAAATATGCCTCTACTATCCAGTTTTAATACACGCTTTTTAACCTATTTTTAAAAATTCAAAAAAATCTAAAAAAAGTTACTGGAGACTCAGAACATGTAAAAATACATGAGAAAAAATTGGCTTAATTTTTTGATTAAAGATGACTGCCCAGAAAAATCGAGAAAGTACAAGTACTAGGTGAAAAACTATTTTGCCAAAACACATTTTTTGCATTTGATAAAATCATTTAAAAATCAAAGTAAAAATGTTGGAGACTCTCCTAAAGACCTACAAACAGTAGCTAAAACTTCTAAAAAACTTGGACAAAAATTGGCTAAGTAAAATAAAAATAAAAAAGGTAGAATAATTAATTTGACAACTCTTTAATTTTCCACAAGTATGCTCAAGTGAGCATGACTTTGAGCCATTGATTGGCCTAAGTCATAAATCATGTGGCATGACATGAAATGCATGAAAATATAGCAAAGTGAATGCATGAAATGCATGGTTTAAAGCCTAAGTGATATGGAAAATGCATGGCATAAATAACCTAAATGCCTAGCATGAGTTTGCATGGCAATAAATGCTATCCTAACTTAACATGCATGAATGCTTGATAATGCAAATGTGTCTTAGACCTAATGTATTATGAATATGCATGAAAATACCAATGTGACCTAAGACCTAAATAGCATAGCAATGCATGGCAATACCAATATGATCTAAGACCTAATATACATGGCAATACAAAGATGGCCTAGACCTAAAATGTGATGAGAATGCATGGGAATGTCATGAATATATAATGACCAATAAACCTAATACTAATGCATGAACAAACAACAACTAATACACAATCTCAAGGCATAATAATGCAAAGCATGGGACCTAAACAAAATGCAAATGCACACACAAGGCAAGGAATGCATGAAGAGGCCGAATGGCCACTAGATAACCTAAGGCAATCCTATCTAGCAAATAACACAAATAGCATTTTAAACCAAAATACACAAAATCATGGCATGGAAGTGCAAACTTATCAACTAGCATGACGAAAATGCACATACAATGTATAAAAAATGGAGGTGGCCGAATGGTCACATGGTATTCTAACATGGAATTTTCAAAAACACATGGCAATAAACATGAGAAATAATGCAAACATGCCCAAAAAATCCATCATGGCCGAATGTAACAACATGAACATGGCATTGTATATATGCATGAAGATCAATGGAAACATAGTAAACAAGCAAGCATGATAAAAATGTAAACATAATCCAAAAAATCCATCATGGCCGAATGACCTATCATAAACCTAACATGGTATTTCCACAAATACATGGCATGGCATATTGCTAAACTACCACAATCAAGCTAACCTACCACAAATCAAGCTAATCTAACACAAGTAAGCTAACCTACCACAAATATACTCATGAACAAGATCAAAAAACAAAATCATTTACCAAAAAGATCAACCTATTCGGTCGTGATGAAAACAAGGATGAAAACTTGTTGTTTTTTATTTTCTTTAAAAATAAAGTAGAAGCTCCTTAGAACTTATTTTAAAAAACAAATTTATTTCATAAAAGAGAATAAAATAACAATCAAAATAGCAAAATCATGTCAATAAAGTATGGAAAAGCCATGAAAGAACATAGCTACATTGCTCTAGCTTTCCAAATCAAGAAGAAATCAAGCCAAAACCTTTCTTTTCATTCTCTTTTTTTCTCCTCTCGTTTTCCTTTCTTTTTTCTCTCATGTTCTCCCTAGCTACTGCCTCTTTTTCAGCCTTCCAAGCTTGTGATAAAACTGCTCAGCCCCCCCTCTATTAGCCTTGGTCGAATGGCCCTCAACCGTAGGATAGATTGTGCACTTTTTCTCCTCCAATTTTAGCCCTTAGATTAGGATCTTTTGATGACACAAGAAAAATACCTTCTTGCCAATTGATACCAGCCGTTTTAATAACCTCAGCCATTAGATGAAATAAAGATACAATCCCATGCTCTCCCTTGCTTGACCGAATAAACCTCTACCCTTGGATGAGTTGTGCTCATCTTTCCTCTTCCATTCTTGGCCATTGTATGAGGATTTTTTCATGAAAAATAAAAATGTCATCTTGGCATTTAATCCTGGCCATTGAATGGTATATTCAACTTTTCTACAAGGCACCTAAGCCATTGGATGAAGGGGGACCATTTGCATGGTACTAGTGGAAGCATTCTGAGCTTGATAATGACTAAGGAATTAAATTGATCAAGTTTCCTTCTTCTCCTCTATGTTGACTGACCAGGGGAGGAATTATCTCAGCAATTCCTTCATCTTTCATATTTTTTTTTAATTACAAATTGGCCCCTTTCGGTTTTTTCGGTAAAATGATCTTTTTGATTCTCGAACCTAAATAAATAGCAAACGGACTCCAAATTCAAATTTTTTTTAATACTTTTGAAATAATAAAAAATTGAATTCTGGAAGTTTTCAAAATTTTCCGAGTCCATTTGCTATTTTTTCGGATTTATTTCCAAAATTGCCTCTTAATGCACCCGAACTTTTGCCATTTTGTAAACGGGCTCCGAATCCATATTTTTCTTCACCAATATCTTCCAAATAAATTAAAAGTGTGATCTGGAAGTTTTCATAATTTTTGGAGCTCATTTGCTATTTTTTGGAGATTTATCTGCTTGAATTTCTGCATAGTGGGCCCGATATTTGGCCATTTTGCAAACGAACTCCGAATCCAGATTTTCTTTCGCCAATCTCTTCCAAATATGAGATTTGCAAATTTTCAGAATTTTTGGAGCTCATTTGCTATTTTTTCGAGATTTATCCTTTTGAATTTCTACATAGCGGGCCCGGGATTTGGCCATTTTGCAAATGAACTCCGAATCTAGATTTTCTTTCGCCAATCTCTTCAAAATGATTTAAGAATGAGATCTGCATATTTTTAGAATTTTTGGAGCTCGTTTGCTATTTTTTCCAAATTTTCTAATTTTGCCCTTTTGCCTTCGAAGCTCGGTTTTGCTCAAAACAAATCCGATTTTCAGATTTTCTTTTCTTGGGCCTTTTTCATATATTGAATTGGAGTTGGCCCGAAAATGCCCAATTTTTACGATCAAATTCCCTTCCAATTTGATTTTTCCTTTTTTCACTATCAGGAATTTCATCGTTTTTCCTCCAATCGGTTATTTTCTCGGATTTTCTTCAAACTAAGCCTTGGGCTATCCTTGTTTACTCACTCCTCATCAATTAGGGGCTTTAGTCTTATCAAATCAAGCTATTTCTGCAATTTTCCAAATTTCAACACAATCCACTAAAAAACCCTAATTCCCAGTTTTCTTCCGAATTGACTTTTCCTTCAGTTTTTCTTCCAAGTAGCCTCTCCATTACCCGTAGTCAGTGCTTATCTTTCATTTGGAACCTTCAATTTCGACCAATTTGATCGTTTAAGCACTTTTCCCCAAATTTTCAAAACTAGGGTTTCCTTTATACTGAATCTCCGTAACCCAACTTTCGAACTTCATATATTTCAATGTAGACCTCGGATTATCAAAATTCTTTTACCATCTTTCAATCGAACTTCAAATCTTGATTTTGAAAGTAGGTTGACTTTTTCAGTAGTTGACTTTTCAAGGTTGACTTTTCCAAGGGTTGACTTTTTTAAGTTTGACTTTTTCTGTCTGATTTCTTAGAATAAGTCTCGGAGTACCACTTGCAGGATGAGAAAAGTCGTTTTGCATTCTGAAACATCAATTTAGGAAGAAAACATACTTGATTTAGTGGTCCGGACAAAATTAGGTGTCTACAATAGACATTGAGCTTTTTTTTTGGGTTATAGAGCCTGTTGTTTTTTAGTAAGAGGAAAGATGAAAAAGAGTTGGTCAAAGTGTCAAACCAGAAAGCAATGGTTGATATCTTCTATCGTTATGCAGCTAAAAAATTTGACCATTCGCCCTTCAAAAGAGTCAGGACAAAATTCAACTCACTCGTAAGTCACAAGTGTGTGACTACAAAACTAAAAAAAAAAAGATCAGAACTAGAGGAGATAAAATAAATTTGAATTTAAAAATTCATTCGAAAAAATTTAAATTTGAATCGGTTTAAACTTGATTTGATAAAAAAATTAAAAATTTTGGATCAGAGAAAATTCGATCCGAGACTGATCATCATAAACTCGTAATAACTTGAATTTAATACTAAAAACCAGAATGATGAAATTGTAATTAAATAATCTTTTATAAAATAAAAATTTTAATTATCAATTTTATTCTAATATATTTTTTAATTTTTTAATCAAAAATTAAATTTAATATATATAAAAAATAAAATAATAATTTTATCTTCATTGGTTATTACTATTTAATAATTACTATTCAAATATTAAATTATTAAAATATATATATTATATATCTCAAGTAATTTTTAAAATTTTTAATTTTTAGTTAAGATTAGACTGCTAGAACAAATAATTGAGCAATAACTAATAGAAATACATTTTTTCTTTTTCCTTTTTTTACATTTTCTTATTAGGTCTTAAACTTTGATCTTATTTCTGCTTCAAATATAGTCATTTGCCCATTTTGATTTAATTTTTAGTGTGTAAAACTATATTTATATGTATACGTAATATAAATCATAATATTTTACATGTTAAATATTAAAGCTAATTGAATCAATTGTTTTAAATATCAATATAATAATGTATCATACTTTCAATAGTAAAATATTTAATAAATATATTTTATAAAAAATATTTTATATTTTTTTGTCATAACAAATATTGATATTAATATACAAATATAATTAAAAAATATCACATTATATAAAATTATTTTAAAAAATATTAATTTTGAATTTAAATATTTAAATTATATAAAAATAATTACTTATAAAATAAAATAAAAATAACGTAAAATTTATCCGAATTCGAAATAATTCAAATTTAAAAAAAAATCCAAATCTAAATAATACGAATTCAAAATAACCTAATTCTAATCCGTCCAGTTGACACATCTAATCAAAATGATAAAACTCAACCTTTGGGGACCATGTGGCCCCACCACACTAGCCCCTTCTCCCCTCACTTCCCACTTATAGAGGTGCTCATGAGTCGGGTCGGAGCCCGAACTTTTTTCAATATCCTTATCCAGGCCTGCCCTCGGGCCCGTGAGACTGTTCATCCCATTTAAAAAATAAAAAATAAAAAATATATATTTTATTAATAATTTTATAATTAAAATTAAATTAAATAATATTTTAATATTTAAAATACTATTTCAGGTCAGACTGGACCGGCTCAGATCAAGAAATACTTGTCCAAATCCGACCTATGAGCAAGTCTACTTATCGGTTCCCACCTTTGCTGCCGCTGCTCTCCTCTTTTGCTTCTGCCTTGAAATCTAAATCTTATGTTCCGCATCAGTATCAGCGCACGTGCATTTCGGTGGCTTCTGTTCGGCTACTCGTCGGGCCCTTGAGGGCAACCTCGTCATTTCACTCATTCCTTCTGAAACACACATTTCTGGCCTCATACATAACTCCCCACTGGGGAGTTCTACCATGAGCTCTATAAAATAAGCTTTTGGTAGGCTCCAAAATTAGAAAACCTAAATAGCAGGTTACCAGGTTACCAATTTTTACATATAAACATGACAAATTACATATAAACATGACAAATTACATATTAACATGACAAATTACATATAAACATGAAAAATTACATATAAACATGATAAATTACATTTAAACATTACAAATGACAAATTACATATAAACTTGACGAATTACATATAAACTTGACGAATTACATATAAATATGACAAATTATATATAAACAAGACAAACATGAGAAATTACATATAAACATGACAAATTACATATAAACTTGACGAATTACATATAAACATGAGAAATTACATATAAACATGATCAAATGTCAAATTACATATAAAGATGACAAATTACATATAAACATGACAAATTACATATAAAAATGACAAACATGAGAAATTACATATAAACATGACAAATTACATATAAATTACATATAAACATGATAAATTACATATAAACTTGACGAATTGCATATAAACATGACAAATTACATATAAACATGACCAAAAGACAAATTACATATAAAGATGACAAATTACATATAAATATGATAAATTACATATAAACATGAGAAATTACATGTAAACATGACAAATTACATATAAACATGACAAATTACATATAAACATGACAATTTGTCATGTTTATATGTAATTTGTCATGTTTATATGTAAATTGTCATGTTTATATGTAATTTCTCATGTTCATATGTAATTTTTCATGTTTATATGTAATTTTTCATGTTTATATATAATTTGTCATTTGATCATGTTTATATGTAATTTGTTATCTTTATATGTAATTCGTCAAGTTTATATGTAATTTGTCATGTTTATATGTAATTTCTCATGTTTATATGTAATTTATCATGTTTATATGTACATATAAAGATGACAAATTACATATAAACATGACAAATTATTTATTGATAAAATCACTTTATTTGAACTTAAATAGACATATTATATGGGTTTTTATATGGGAAAAATATTAATATAAACATGACCGAAATTACATATAAACATGACAAATTACATAAATCGTTAAAGGATATTGTCATGTATTTATGTAACTGAAATAAGGGATGTAGACACCTAATTTTGTCCGGACCCCTAAATCAGGTACATTTTCTTCCTAAATTGGTCTTTCAGAATGCTAAAAGGCTTTTCTCATCCTCCAGGTGGTACTCCGAGACTTAGTCTAAGAAAGCAGACAGAAAAAGTCAAACACAAAAAAGTCAAACTCGAAAAAGTCAAACTCGAAAAAGTCAACCCCAACAAAGTCAACTACTGAAAAAGTCAACCCACTTTCAAAATCAAGATTTGAGGTTCAATGGAAAAATGGTGAAAGAATTTTGATAATCCGAGGTCTACATTGAAAGATATGAAGTTCGAAGATTGGGTTACAGAGATTCAGTAGAAAAGAAACCCTAGTTCGGGAAATTTGGGGAAAAATGCTTAAACAATCAAATTGGTCGGAATTGAAGGTTCCAATTGAAAGATAAGTACTGACTACGGGTAATGGAGAAACCACTTGGAAGAAAAACTGATAGAAAAGTCAATTCGAAATAAAACCGAGAATTAGGGTTTTTTTGGTAGATTTCGGTGAAATTTGGAAGAATTATAGAAATGGACCGATTCGGTAGGACTAAGGCCCCTAATTGATGAGGAATGACTAAACAAGGATAGCCCAAGGTTCAGTTTGAAGAAAATCTGAAAATCGGACTTGTTTTGAGCAAAACCGGGTTTTGGAGGCAAAAGGAGAAAATTGGAAAATCTGGGAAAAATAGCAAATGAACTCCAAAAATTCTGAAAATTTGCAAATCTCATTCTTAAATCATTTCGAAGAGATTGAAGAAAGAAAATCTTGATTCGGAGTTCGTTTGCAACCGGGCCCACTATGCAAAAATTCAACAGGATAAATCTCGAAAAAATAGCAAACGAGTTCCAAAAATTTTGAAAATTTTGAAATCTCATTTTTTAAATTATTTGGAAGATATTGGCGAATTCGGAGTTCGTTTGCAAAATGGCCAAATCCCGGGTCCCCTTTGCAGTAATTCAAGCAGATAAATCTCGAAAAAATAGCAAATGAACTCCAAAAATTATGAAAACTTTCATATCACATTTTTAAATTATTTGGAAAATATTGGTGAAGAAAAATCTGGATTCGGAGCTCGTTTAAAAAATGGTAAAGTTCGGGTGCATAAAAGGGGCATATTCGGAAATAAATCCAAAATAAATAGCAAATGGACTCGGAAAATTTTGAAAACTTCCATAATTCAATTTTTTATTATTTCGGAAGTATTGAAAAAAAAGAAAATTCAAATTTGGAACCCGTTTGCTATTTATTTAGGTTCAGGGGGCAAAAAGGTCATTTCACCGAAGAAACAAAAAAATGGAAAATTTGTAATTGATAAAAATATGAAGGAATTGCTGGGATTTTTCTTCCCTTGGTCAGCCAGCATAGAGGAGAAGAAGGAAGCTTGAACAATTTAATTTCCTAGTCACTATCAAGCCACATGCTACCACTAACACCTAGCAAATGGTCCCCCCTTCATCCAATGTCTTAGGTGCCTTGTAGGAAAGTTGAATGCACCATCCAATGGCCAAGTTTAAATGCCAAGATGACATTTTTATTTTTCATGAAAGAACCCTCATCTAATGGCCAAGAATGGAAGAAAAAAGATGAGCACAATTCATCCAAGGGTGAGCATCCATTCGGTTAAGCAAAGGAGTGCATGGGATTGTCTCTTTTCATCCAATGGCTTAGGCCATCTATAAGGGCTGAGTACACATGTTGAGGGCTGGATTTAATCTACAAGATGTCATTTTTATGTTGTCCTCATCCAATGACCAAGAATGGAATAGCACAACTCATCCAAGGGTAGGCACTCAAAGGGGCAAGCAAGGGAGTGCATGAGATTGGTCCTCTTTTGCATCTAAGGGCTGAGGTTACTACAAGGTCTGAGTACACATCTTAAGGACTTCTATCAATTGGCAAGATGACATTTTTATGTTGTCATCAAAATATCTTAATCTAAAGGCCAAGATTGGAGGAGAAAAAAGTGCAATTTCCATCCAATGGTGAGAGGCCATTCGGTCAAGGCTAAAGAGGGGGGGTTGGTTTCATTTTTTCACAGGTTTTTTGGCTGAAGTCAGTAGCTAATTTAGCAAAGAAAAAGGTTTTGAAAGAAAGAAAAAAAAAGGTTTTCAATAGAGAGCTTGAAGGTAGTCATCTCTACCAAGCTCGAGCATAGCTTTCTTCTTGTTTTCCATGGTGTTTTCTTGATTTTCTATTTTGTTTTCCTACTACATTTTTCATAGAAATAATTTTTTTTTAATGTTTACTTAAGTTTTCATCTCTTCTTCTTCATCAAAATGGTTGAAAACAATTATTTTTTTTTAGATAGTTTATGCTTGGCCGAATATGACATTTTTGTTTGCTTTGGTTTTCTTTTTTTCTTCCTTGCATGTTGTTGTGAAAAAAATGGTTTTTAGAAGGTTTGTTTAAGTATTTTATATTCTGATTTTTTACAAAAGATGAAGCAAAAAGGTTGAAATGGCTACATGATCTTGGCTAGACCAAGTAACCATGGTTAGAGGAGAGGCTATGCCCATTTTTATCTACCATGAAGCTTACCTTAATTTTGCTGTTTAGCATGGTTTATTTTCTGATTTTTGAAATGGAAAGGCTTCATGATCTTGGAAAAACCAAGTGATTATGGTTAGGTAAGAGGCTATGCCCATTAGATACTAACCATGGAGCTTAACTTTCCTTGTTTTATTTACTAGTTTTGCTTGTTATTTGCTTTGCATGTCTATGTTAAATTTTTTATATGTTCTTTACATTATTTTCTATGCTATATTTGTTTCTATATTTCATTTCCATGCTTAATATGTTTTCCTTGAAGATTCAGCCTTGTTGTCTATTGGAGTCATATTGTGCATTTTTCGTATTTCGTGTCTTATATTATAAACATGTTTGCATTTTTCATATTTTTCATATGGCCATTCGGATACTCCATGTTGATATGCCTTGCATGTGCATTTTCATCTTGCTTCTTGACTTGTTTGCATCTCTATGCCATGAGCTTGTGTATTTTGATTTTAGTATGTCATATGCTTGTGAAAATGTCATGACATTATGCATCTTGATATGATTTGTCATATATTTGTGTCATTTACTAGATAGGATTGCATTAGAGTCTCATGTGACCGTTCGGCCTCTTCATGCATTCCTTGCCTTGTCATGCATTTGCATTTTGTTTAGGTAACATGCTTTGCATTATCATATCTTGAAATTGTGTATTAGTTGTTGTTTGTTCCAGCATTAGCATTAGGTTCATTGGTCATTGTATATTCATAGTATTGTTATGCATTTTCACTACATTTTAGGTCTAGGCCATATTGGTATTGTCATGCATATTGAGTCTTAAATCATATTGGTATTGTATGCATTACTATGCTATTTAGGTCTTAGGTTACATTAGCATTTTCATGCATATTCATAACATATTAGGTCCAAGTCATATTTACATTATCAAGCATTGCATGCATATTAAGTTAGGATAGCATTTATTGCCATGCAAACTCATGCTAGGCATTTAGGTCATTTTGAATTGTCATGCATTTCCTTTACCATTTAGGCTTTAGACCATGCATTTCATACATTTCATTTTCTGTATGTTCATGCATTCCATATCATTGCCACATGATTTATGACTTAGGCCAATCAATGGCTCAAAGTCATGCTCTCTTAAGCATACTTGTGAAAAATTAAAAAGTTGTCAAATTGATTATTCTACCTTTGTGATTTTTTTTACTTAGCCAATTTTTTGTCCAAGGTTTTTAAATGTTTTAGCTACTGTTTTGTAGGTCTTTAGGATGATCTCGAGCAATTTTACTTTGATTTTTAAATGATTTTATCAAAGGCAAAAATGTGTTTTGACAAAATAGTTTTTTTTCACCCAGTACTCAAACTTCTCCGATTTTTCTGGGCAATCATATTTAATCATAAAATTAAGCCAATTTTTCTTGTGTAGTTTTACATGTTCTGAGTCTCCAGTATTTTGTTTTATATTTTTTGAATTTTTAAAAATAGGCAAAAAAACGTGTGACAAAATTGGACAGTAGAGGCAGATTTGAAATCAAAAGAGAAATAATGGTTGAATTTGTCTAAGGCATTTAGAGGGGGTTGGTTAGAAGCTTTAGCTACTGTCTTAGGATAGTTTCTAAGCCATTTTAAACTTTAAAAATGATTTTATACTCGGGTTAAGGGGTCCGGGATTTTAAACTTAGGAAATTAGAGCCATTTTAAAAGGGTTTGGTAAGGGTTTTAATTTTTATTCAAGTTTTTCCTCAAAATTGTTTTCAAACAATCTCAAAGTTTTGTTTTTTAGAAAAATCTAATTTGACATATTTTCCTAAGGTAGCCGGATATCTTTTTAGATATACAGATTTCTTTATTTAGAGGAAAAAATACATTTTTATGCATTACATTTTTCATGTTCATGCATTTTATTTAAATGTGTGATTTTTGCTATGATATTTTTCATGGTATTATTATTATTTTGATTCACATTTTATGATCTCATATTGTTTGCAATATGATTTTGAATGTTTCATGATATCCTATATATTTTTTTATTTAGTCATTTATTTTTGTCACATTATTTAGCATACACTATTTTCATGCATTTTTATTTTATTTTCTTGCATATTTTATGATAGCATTATTTTATGTTTCATGTCATTTCATTATATTCCATGTCATTTAGGTTTAATTATTTAGAATATGCCATATCATTTAAAATTTCCATGTCATTTAAATCATTTTATCTCATTTAGAATATACCATGACACTTAGGATTTTTCATTTTACCTAGAATATACTATGTCATTTAAGTTATGTCATATCATTTAGGTTGCATTATATTATCTAGACTTTGTTATGTCATTTTATTTATGTCATACATGTTCATATTCATATTTTTTAAATGTTTTGAAAAAGATAATGATTTTCAATAAAAATAAAGATATTCCCGAGTTAAAATAATTCACGAGTTCTCTACCGGGTTTGCTAGAGGGAATATCATCAATTATTATTAATAAAGGAATATCTTTCTTTAAAAAAAAAACGAGAATGATTCGAAAAATTTTCCAAATGAATAAAAATTTATATATTTTGCCGATTTTGTCGAGGAATGTAGGAAATTTTGAATTAATAAATTCCGGATCATTTTCAATTAAAAATGGAATTATTTTTCTTAAAATTGGGAATTAACTTGAAATAGTAAATTAAAAACCAACTTTTGACCAAGACTTGAGATAACACACGATTAATAAGGTGTCGATTTATACGGGCGTTGTGGGGGTGCTAATCCTTCCCCGCACGTAATCGACTCCCGAACTCGCTTCTTTGATTTCTCTGGTTTATAACGCAGACTTGAAATTGGTTTTAAAAATGTTTTAATTAATTTTAAAATGTTTTATAAAATCGGTTTTAATAGGTGGCCGATCACACCTAGCTAAAAAAGATTGGTGCCGACTTCATATATTTTTCAAGGTTATTTTCAAAACCTTCGTTTTTCTAGAGGAATTAAGTCAACTTTTTCTCGGTTTTTTTATGTCACGCTTAACGAATAATAAAATCTCGCGATGAGACGTTGTTATTTTTTTCGGTTGCGACAAGGGAATCAAAAGTTGTCATGTATTTATGTAAATATTTTCCTTGACTTTTATGAAGACAGTAATGATGATATTAAAAATTAATGCTAATGCTAATTATATTATTTAAATAGAATGATTCATTGTTCTGTAAGGATCCTTTCATTATTTTCTTAAAAAAATTTAAAAATTTCAATTTCTTATAATAAATATTTTTATTAATATAATATATTATTCAACTTGAAATTCTTCTTTTATTATTATTATTATATAAGTTTATTTTTATTTTTTTAAAAATTGACTCACGCGAAATCACGAGACCACCATTCTAATATAAAAATAAAATTGTAATTTTTGATAATTTAAAAAAATAATTGCATAAATAAAATAGTCTATTGATTGAACTTTGATTTAATGCAAATATGTTAAAACTAATCAAATTGCATGATAAATTATGCTTTGAACTATTTATCTCATTTAATTAATTGAACACATCTCTTACAATAATTTTAGCATATAATATCCAATAATAGTTTTATAGCCATATGACAACGTCTCTTTTCATTAGCGTTATTAAAGCCAAGTCTTTAAAATTCTGAAAAACGGCTTGAAACTCACATAAGTAAATCTCCTCAAAAGTGTTTCCACAACTATAATATTTTTTAAGAACAATAGATTAAAATCTTAATTAAATGCAAGATAATAATGAATATTATACAAATTTATAACTTTCAATCTTTTGTAAAAGTTAAATTAGAAAAGAAATCTATATTTCTTTTTAAGTAGCAAAAACTTGTTCAACCTGAGCAACTTAACTTCATCCATTACAAATACTACCCTATATTGTTCATCTATTTTTGATAAGAGAGTAATCAACATTAAAGAAAAAATTAATTTGTCAAAAAAATCCTTAATCTAATTACCCACTAAAGTTACACTAAGTGTATTAAAACTCTAAAAAATCAAGTATCAAATTAATTTATAATAAATTTACTACGATTTTACAACTTTTGTAGTAAAAATAAAAATCAAGCAATCAAGCAAACTTTTGTAGTAAAAATAAAACGAAGAAAAATTAATGTGTTTTTGCCAAATGTTACACTAAAGTTACACTAAGTGTACCAAATTAATTTATAATAAATTTTACTATGACCGAAATTATGCAAAGAATAAGAATCAAACAGGATAGGAGCATTTATTGTGATTATCAGCATGAATAATAATGTTATTACAATAACAAAAATATAAAGCCATGAATCTTATTATATCATGTAATTATACACCAACTGCTATGTGATACAAAAACCTCCCAAATTAGAATACAATAATGTGCAGCAAACTGTGATATAACCTGCATGCACCAAAGAAAATGATATCAGTAACTGGAAGTGTGCTTGATAAACAAGATCAAATATTGTATATAATGACACTCTATCAAAGATCAAGTATTTCTTCACAAGAGATCAAACAAGTATTTCTTGATTTAGTTTATTAGCTGTTCTAGGTCAACGGAAAAAAAATTAATAGCAAAGCAGTAGACATTCTTATTCCTCAATCCTGAAACATCAAGTACGAATTTAATAATAAGAGAGTAGAGAAATTTTGTGCTTATAATCTTCATCTTCTCCTATGTCAAATGCCTGAAAGTAGAAAAGCTTCGGAACTATTTATAGACTTCTAATAATAAGAGAGTAAGTCAAGTACAAATTGTGTTGCCTTATAGTGACATTTTTTACCTCTCAGACATCAAGAAACCAATTGTTGCAAAAAAAAAATATTCACCAGGGTTAGTAATACCATGCAAATGTTACTTGAAATCTTCAATAATGCATTATATGCATGCTTTCCAACAACAAAGAGTATGTGTCAAGAAAATATATGCTTTCCAAAAACATCAAGATAGAAAAATTCATTTTTCTTTTTCACTTCTAGATATATGCTTTCCAAAATTAGTTATTCTTTTCCATTTTTCTTTTTCACTTCTAGATATTTTACCATCGTACTATTTAAGTTGATAGTAGACAATGCATTTTGATGCTGCTACTAGACAAATAACCTCTATCCTTTTCTAGGTGATATTAAGGAGCAAGGCACAAGTCCTCACAACTACCTCTTACTGTTAAGCTTGGTTTCAGATAATGTGAATGTTATTGTTGTTAGTGAAACGACTCTCAAATGAACTTTATGCATCACTTCTAACCGCAAGAAGAAATACCTCAAAATCTGAATCCTTTTAATGACAAAGACATACAGCCACTAAGTCACCAGTTCACATCCACATAATCAATGTCTCAGCAAAATTAAATCTCGCGAGCACATTAAGTTTAAGCTAAAAGCAATAAATGCTTTAAAAAAGGAAAAGTTGACTGCCAGGAAGGATGATAATTATATGTCTTGGTTGAATTTAAAGGCAAGAAAAATGAAGTTCATGAAGAGTAAACCTTTAAGAGAAGTGGGCAGGTAAAATACCTGTGGAGAATTATCAATTATAGCAAGTTTTGCAAGATCAACACCTAAAACTGTCAAATCTTTAGTGTAACTTCCATCTGAAAAAAATGTAAGATTCAAGATAAACCCGTCGAGATTTTCGATCTGGGTCCAATATGTCCAGTAGTTGTTCTGCATAAATGCTTTGGTTGGCAGTAAAGATGACAACTTCAAACATCTCTGCAACTTTCTCCAAAAATGTCTGGAGGTTAGGCCTCTGCTTTACATACACAGTGTCATCTTTCATGTTGAAAAAGACTGTAAAGGTGAAGTCAGCATCATCACAATGTTCAAGTGTCAGCATCATCACAATGTTCAAGTGTAGAGTGGACGAGAGTTTCTGCATGTATCAAAGCAATGGTGATCAAACATTTATACTAATATTTGTTACTAAATTCACCAAGTGAAAAAGATGAAAAAAGAAGTAAAGCTCAAATAATCCTGTACAAATTGTAAAAAGAGAAAGCAGCTTCTGGATAATTAGGATACAGGAATTACTAGCATTAAATTTTTATTTTTTTTTTACGATAATTAGTTATTGAACAAGATAATTACCGTTGGTATGATAAATTTTCCTGTGAGAAGACAGATTACTGGCAGTGAACAGTAAGCTATGAGAGGAAAGGATGTAAAAGGATAGACAATGATGTTGATATATGCCATCCTTTGAAGCCATTTAAGACGACCGCCTCCAAAGCCATACTATAGGGGGCAGTGCTTGCTTAGGAAAATTTCCACAGATCCTAGAGCCCATCGAAGAACCTGGTGCAACCGATATGACAGATTGATGGGTGCAGATCCTTTGAATGCAGGCCTTAAGGGCATGCAGTAATTTGATCTCCATCCTCGGCAGTGCATTTTGAAACCAGTTAAGATATCCTCAGTGATTGAACCGTATATCCATCCAATCTGAGCAAACATATAGAAAGGTTTAATGTTGTCAGTACAAGAATAAAATAAGTATGACTTGGAACAACTAGTATTTAGTACATGTCACATATGAGAGCAGGATAAGGTCAAAGTAGTTCAAGGCCTCTATGCAGGAAAGAAAGAAGGGTCAATATAGATATTAAGCTAGGGAGATTAAAGTTATTATGAGATCGTATTGTACACTACAGGTTTGCTGAAAAGGTGCTAAGAAGATCATAACATTGATATCAATTTTGGCAACAGAGTTGGCTCCATTGAGATCTTGTAGGCAGGAAAAACCAAAATCTATTCAAAGAAATTGGTTCTTTTTACCTCATTATTTACTTCAAAACTAACAGCATTTTAAGTCTCATAATAAACAAGAATCAAAATTCCAACCTCTTTCCCCCATTCAGTCTTCTCTTCATAGCCACAGCTAATGACATGAATTGCTTCCTTTATTAGTGTGGAAGGGTTGCCAGATTCAACCACTCCTCCATTATCCATTAGTGTAGATTCAATGAAGACTGAAGATAAGCCAAAAGTTTTCTCAAAGCTCATCTGAGAGATCAGCATTGATCTTTCATACTCATTATAATCTGCAGAAACAAAACCAGAGATATATCAATAATTCAATAGCTCTGTAAAGTACTAGTCTAACTTTAATTTTCCCAAAGATTTAGACTTACTGTCAATTTCCCTAAGGTTGAAGATGGCAGCATCAAGTTCTTCCCGTTTTGCATCCCTGTAAAGCTCTGATGGATCTTTAGGAGCCTTCTTGCCCGAGAAACAACATGAGCAGCAGCGACACCATGAGCAGGATGAAAAAGAGGATCAAGTTCTTCCCGTTTCTCAAAAATTACTTAACTTGACAAACTTGTCTAGCAAAAGCCATATATCCAGAAAAGCCAAATAACCAAAATAAAGTAAACAAACCCTAACCACAATAGTGTTGCCACGGAAGAGCTGCAACTTCTCCATGGTGTCGGGGTGCAAACCAACGACGGAGTTGTCATCGTTGACCGTCTCGTCAATGATCAATCGATTCAACGACTTTTTCCTTTCCAAAATCGCCGCCGAGTGGTCTTTCTTCCCCAATTTCCTGAATAAAAATAGCAAAATTTAAGATTAAATCGAACAAAATTAATAATAAAAAATTATAGAAAAAAGGATGAAGAAATCGCTAGAAGTAAATCGACTCACGAGTAGGACGATCAGCTGGGTGACTCATGTTTCGTAAACCGAGAGAGATCGAGAGAGCTCAAGAGATGGGGCAGATTGAGAGGGTGGTGGCGGATGAAGCGGATGAAGTGGGTGAGGGTTTAGGGAATTTAGGGTTTCAGGTGTAAGGGTTATTTTAAATTTGAGGTTTGATGATTTTCAGATAGAACCAAAATTTAGGTGTTTTTCATCTTTCTATAACTCGGTTAACCGGTTATTGTAACTTTTTCTTTTCTTTTTGAACGGTTGAGATAAATATTTTTCTATCTAATGGCTCAAATTTCTTGAAACCTACCAAAAACTCATATTAAAAAACATTTTTTTAGAATTTTTCCTCCCCACTTTCTCTGCTCAGTGGTGTGGTGTCAGTCACCGAACGAAAACAGAAAACATCCCCCTTTTCGGATCTCCCTCTCAGAACACCATACCCACTCATAGTCCGCCACGTGTAATCCTGTCTTTCCATTGGTCCATCTATTTCCCCACCACCTACCACGTCACCAAAAAACATTTACTGTTATCCAGTAACACCACAACACGTGGACGCTGTCAAATAAATACAAAAACCTGTGGTCGGTGGCCAAACCAAAGAAAATCTTAGACGGAAATGTCAACTAAAAGACGACACTCTCAAAGCTCACTTTCCTTTTCTATTATTATAATAAAGTTCCCATCTCAAAAGCCAACCGTATATTCCAAACCTCACATCCACCGTCTGATCAAAATCTAACGGCCAGCGTTAACCCTCTCCCTCATTTTCCCCTATAAATAAAAACCTCGCCTTCCTTCACTCAGTTCCCCCATTTTTCATTTCTCCCTCTACACCGCCCTCGACGCCACCGTTACAAATGGCGTCCGTCGCACTCACCTCCTGCTGCTCCCTCGGTTTCTCGCGTATCAAATCACGTG
This sequence comes from Fremontodendron californicum, assembly GCA_030761205.1. NCBI lineage: Eukaryota > Viridiplantae > Streptophyta > Magnoliopsida > Malvales > Malvaceae > Fremontodendron > Fremontodendron californicum. The sequence continues at coordinate 31,447,373 of JAULJL010000003.1, forward strand.
CTTTCCCTTCCAGATCGTGTCTGAACCCGGTCTTTTCCCATCCGCTTCTCTCAAAATCCACTTCAAGCAATTCCAGCTTCATTAAACCGTTAAGTCTCACTCCAATCATTTCAAATAACAGAATCCAAAAAAAACAACGGAAATTATCTGTCAAAGCAGCGGCACCAACTCCAGCCGCCGTAACTCCGCCGTCGCAGCAACCATGGCAAGGTGCCGCATTAAAGCCATTAATGGCGTCGATTGCTACAGGTGTCATCATCTGGTTCCTTCCCGTCCCATCCGGAGTCTCCCGTAACGCGTGGCAACTGCTTTCCATATTCCTTGCCACGATCGTCGGCATCATCACTCAACCGTTACCACTCGGCGCCGTGGCTTTACTCGGACTTGGCGCTTCCGTCCTCACCAAGACCCTAACCTTCTCCGCTGCCTTCTCCGCTTTTGGCGATCCCATTCCTTGGCTCATCGCTCTCGCCTTCTTCTTCGCTCGCGGTTTCATCAAGACCGGACTTGGTAACAGAATCGCTTACCAATTCGTTTCCCTATTCGGATCTTCCTCTTTAGGTTTAGGCTACAGCTTAGTCTTCAGCGAAGCTTTATTAGCGCCGGCAATTCCGTCTGTATCCGCACGCGCCGGAGGAATTTTCCTCCCTTTAGTCAAATCTCTCTGCGTCGCGTGTGGAAGCAACGTGGGTGACGGAACGGAGAACAAATTAGGATCCTGGTTAATGCTGACCTGTTTCCAAACTTCCGTTATTTCTTCTTCGATGTTTTTAACGGCAATGGCGGCGAATCCATTAAGTGCTAATTTAGCTTTCAATACGATTAAACAGCAGATTGGATGGACGGATTGGGCTAAGGCGGCTATTGTGCCGGGTTTAGTTTCGTTGCTTGTTGTGCCATTGATTTTGTATATTATTTATCCGCCAACGGTGAAGAGTAGTCCCGACGCCCCAAAGCTTGCTAAGGAGAGGCTGGAGAAGATGGGACCGATGTCCAAGAATGAGATTATTATGGCTGGGACTCTGCTTCTAACGGTATAATAACATTAATACTCTATTAATCAATATTTTTAATCTTTGATTCGTTATGATTATGAATGTTTTAATTATGCCTATCTATATAACTAAGAATGTATGCTTTGTTCGCTATCACAATCTATCAAGTGGAAACGTCGCACTGGAAAATAATTGGTAGGGGACCATAGTGACATGTGGTCACGAGGGTAGCCACATTTTAGTTGGAGAGGCTCTCTTTTTGTGCAACCATTTATGGTAGTTAATCTAGTTTAACTGTCACGCTAGATGATTGGTTTTTAGCTCTGTTAATTGTGCTACTTATTTTGCTGGATTCTACAGAATAATAGTTGACTTTGACCTTATGACAGTGGTACATGTCTCTGTTGCTGTATACTTTGTCTGTCCTTGAAGAGCTACCCTTAGCAAGTACTTCGTTAGATTACTTTTAGTGTGGAGGGAGAGGCTATAAAAATTAGGATTTTCGGGGAAAATGTAAATTTTGCATTAGGATTTTCGGTTTTGACAATCTGAACTCATAATAGAGACTTTGCACTAGAGGTTGGAAAGGAGACTGAAGGAAAGGGTCTATTTTCTTTTTATAAAAGATATTATTGTGGTTTCTAGGTGTATATCTTTCTAGCACATCTTGATGCCCAAACTGAAACGGATTTTGCATGTCCAGCCTGTTCATGTGGTTATATATTTTGCTATGCTTCAGTATTTGCATTTAATTCAGTTCTTACATCAATTTCTGTTGTGTTAGTATGATATCCAGCAATTATTAGTGGTTAGTATAGTGTTGAGTGTTGATATTTGGTTAGAATTTGAAAAGGTGGAACTGCATTTCCCTCTCTGTATTTTTTTAAAAGGTGGAAGTGCATGGGACATTTTAGAAGAAAAAGGTCGCCTGAGATTTTTACATTGCATTACAATGTTTGCAAACCTTCCTTATGTTAATAAGTTTACATGCTCTAGGAAGACAATAAAGAGGGTTTAATTGAGGTGGATATATGGATAAGCATACGATTGCTTTATTCATGATTCCTTGTTGCACATTTAAAATAGGTGAGATTGTGGGTCTAGTTTAGGAGTTTGATGGGGCAGTACACTTTGTGTGGCAGTTTTCTTAGAATTTACTTTATCTCAGGCTTTGAAGCATCAATAAGGATATGAGATACAGCTACGATCTTCTAGAGATACAATGCTAGTATGCTACATAATTCTTGAAAAGTAGGGAAAACTAATGGAAGCTTTACACTTTTTAAAATAAAGTAAATACTTATATTATTCCCAATATTTTACTCATTTTACTAAAATTTGATACATTCTGTTTTTGAATGTTTGTTACAGATTGATTTGATAAGTATTCCGTATCTCTAAATCACCAAGAGTTCAAGACCTGGTTATTACAGTTATAAAAGTACCTCCTACCATCATAATAGAGTTTAAAAAGTGAATTTCATTAAATTTGTCAGATGCATATCTGGAGTTTGGATGAGGGTTTATATTTGATCTAGTTATTTTTCCCTTTAGGAGTATTCATGCTACACCGGTCTCAGAGAGTTTTTCTTGATTGATCTCTTCTTTGTTGTTTTGAATTTTTTTTAACAATATTGATGTAAAGGTTATAAAAATGTAGAGAGTGTTAGTTGTTTCACTTGAAAGCTTCTTTGGAATTTTGGTTGCCTTTAATCTGCTGGCAATGTTGATTTCTTATTGTGCTCTTTTGGGGTTCAAGATTCCTTTCTAATCACTTTTTGATGATTGACTTTGGTGGAAGATCAACATGGATGTGTTGCCAGTCAATGTGACTTTGGAAGTGAACTTTTGAATTAATCTGTTTTTGGAGTTAGAGGTTTGATATACCTTAGTCTAATAATCAGGTTAGGTTATGGATGGGCCTGGAGAGGAGAGACTCCCTCATAACCTTGCTTTTAAGATTCTTCTTAACAAGTAATTTGGTCTAATATAGAATGTGTCATGCCATTTTTTCTTTGTTAATGATTGTCAAATAAAATAAGCATGATAGCAATTGCTTGAGGGTGCCCTTATAAACTTGTAAAAATCTAGACCATTATTGTGCTTTCTTATGATCTTATCCCTGCGGGCTTTTGTTAATTAATATGGAATACTTCTGAAGACTGTTAGCTATATGTAGGATTTTAGGAAAAACTGCAATCTGTCAGGTTTTCCTTTTGTCATTTTAATTGTTCGCTATATAGGCCTCAATGGTTTTCATATTTAATTTCAAGTGCTTCTTGGCCAGATTCAAACCTCAATGATATCAAGGCTGTGATTGCATTGCAGAAAGCAGTGCTGCAATTTTATTAGTTGGAAATGAATCATCCATGTGATAGAATTTCTAGGTACCTCATTGTTATTGATTTGAATCCTTGATCTTTGTATAGTGGTAAAAATACTGAAATATGACTAGGTATCTGTATTTCATTCAATTTTTATATTCTTCAGCAGTATTTAGATTGCTCTCAACTGATTAATAAGAAGTTTAATGCTATTTCTGGTTGTATTACATTGTGCCCTCATTTGATGCAAATGTTTTACTGGTGCATATGGTGGCATGAATAGCAGTAGCTACTACTGATGTATGTAAAAACTACATGCAAGAGCTTGTATATTCCAATATCATGAGTTTTCTCATACCTTTTTCTGTTGCATTAGGTGGGGCTCTGGATTTTTGGAGGGATGTTAAATGTGGATGCTGTTACTGCTGCCATTCTTGGGTTATCTGTCCTACTTGTGACTGGGGTAGTCACATGGAAGGAGTGTCTAGCTGAATCAGTTGCATGGGATACACTTACATGGTTTGCCGCACTCATTGCTATGGCTGGGTATTTGAACAAATATGGTCTCATCTCATGGTTTAGTGGAACTGTTGTTAAGGTTGGTCCTGTTTTCCTTTTATCTTATTTTCTCTCTGCCATGTCTCGACTACTATTAACTTTTTGTGGAATCGCCAAAGAGCCATCACCATATTCTACATGCACTGCTTTACTTTTTCCAGAAAATACTTGTAATGACTTTATTTTTATTTTTTTCCCTCAAAAGGAAAAGAAAAAACAGAAAATAGTTGGCAATTTATATCTTTCTCTTAATAATGTCAAATATAGAAATATTTATGTTTTGCATTGTGATATATCTAGTCTAGTATGATTCTCTGTCTCTCTCTAGTTCTATTGTACTGTTCTATTAATATTTCATCATACTACTTTGACATGTCTTTGAGTCTCATTTAACAATACCCTAGGATGATCCTTTTGCTTTTAGGCTAAGCATTGTTTTGATATTGCCATGTCCAACGTTTCTTCTTTAGCAATCACACTAGGTACCTTTTGCACAAGGGGTTTTAACCTAGAGATCTGACCTAAATTAAAATTCATGTCCTTATAGATAGATGCATAATTGGGTTTAGGCTAACACTTAGCATTTTGGTATTGCCTTTAATGTCTATGATCTGCTCTTTTTACAGGTCGTTGGTGGATTAGGTCTTTCATGGCAATTATCATTTGGCATTCTGGTTATTCTCTATTTCTACTCGCATTACTTCTTTGCGAGTGGAGCAGCTCATATTGGTGCCATGTTTACAGCTTTCTTGTCTGTGGCTAGTGCTTTGGGCACTCCACCGTATTTGGGAGCTCTTGTTCTCGCATTCCTCTCCAACCTTATGGGTGGCATTACCCATTATGGCATTGGATCTGCACCCGTTTTCTATGGTGCTGGCTATGTACCACTAGCCAAATGGTGGGGTTATGGTTTTCTGATATCTGTTGTGAATATTATTATCTGGCTCGGAGTTGGAGGCATCTGGTGGAAGGCTATCGGCTTATGGTAAAGCGGGCTGTCACAAAATTTGCAGACGCTGAGCTAGCTAGAATTTCTCTGATTTTTATGCACCTAACTTGGCAGTTTACAATTTCTTCTTCACTTCCGAAGCAGGTTTGTCTTTGATTCTTTACCTTGCAAATAATCTTTTGGTGGGGTTGTTGGAAAAAAAAAAAAAAGTTTGAGGTCTACGACTTACAGCAGAAATTAGATCTTCACCACAAATTTTGAAAATATGGCATTACATTTTCCGGCATTTATATGAGATTATTGACATGATAATTATTTGAATGCTTGCATGTCGTCAAAATTTAACAGCGAATTTTTGGTTTATAATTACGAGACGAGGTGGTGCCAAGGAAAAGCATATTTGTTGTTTGGTTGAAGCTTCTATCTCTTTTCTTTTTTTTTTTTGTTTTGAAATGCCTCTTGGGTTCTTGTGTTAGAAATGTAGTCCATTTTGAGTAAAACTCTATTGGAATTTTTTACATTCATCCTTTTTTGAGGAAGGCAAACGATTTGTGAACCTCCGTTGAATTTATTATATCTCCGTCCCTTGAAAATAAATGGACAAATTTGATTTAGTGTATATTTCTAAAAGGTCGGTTAATGAGTGCTTATTTCTGTTAAGATTAGTTAACCTTTTATTTTAAGAAATGTGTTTTTATTTAATGCACTTTTTTCATAAAATTCAAGAAAAGACAGTATGTGTAATTACAAATAGAGTTGTGCGTTTATTTAGGATCATATAGTAAAAAATTTTGATTCGTTAAGGATTGGGCTTGGTCTTCAAACCCGTTTTACTATTTAAAATATTTTATATTAATATTTATATATTTTTTATAATTATATTTTATTAAAAAAAAAAAATTTATTAATTAAATAATAATTCGGAATTAGTTCCAACCGAAAAAAACCATGCTCTAGTTATTGATCTAAATCGGATCGAGTTCGCTTGACCGAGCGGTAGTCCGATCTTTAGATAGATAGATGTGGTTAGAAAAATCTATACAAATATCACTTTGCTGTGTTTAAAGACATTTCTTTAACAATTTTCTTTTTAAAACACTAATATATATTGGTTGGGCTTGGATACAACCTATTAAAATTTATGCCCAATGAAGTTTTTGAGCAATTTATAATAAAATGATATAGTGGGCTAAGCTTGGGCTAAGATTTCAAGGCCCAAGCTTGCCTTGAATAATTGGCATAACTCTTGATATATAGAGTATAGACTATTACTTGTACGTTGATCGTTAAAATTTTTAAATTATTCAAGTGAGTTTATATGATTGTCTCAACTATTTGTCCATTCAATTGTTTTTTGTTAATTTAACAATTAATTTTTCACTTCTCTATTTATATTTAGCTAATATTGAAGAATAAAAATTTAAAGACTTGATAAAATTTGTTGAATAGATCAATTATACAAAAATTTAAAGAATTGTATAAAGTTTGACTCATTAAATAATAAATATATTTCTTGATTTCTTGAAATATTTCAAATCACCAATTTATTTTTTGCAAAATTATTATTTGTAATATATAAATTGCATATTTACCTCAAAGGGGATAAGCTCGGGTAAAGGATGCCGGAATCGACGTCCGCCGGTTGAGGGGGAGCGTGGGTTGTGCCGTCCGAAAGGGGCAGGTAGATTCATGGAGAGAGAAAGAAAGGAAAACAAAAAAAAAAAAAAAAAAAAAAAAAGGAAAGGGAAAGGGAAAGGGAGGGTGGCGCCGACGACGGGAGAGGATCGGAATGTCGTCCGAGGTCGGGTGGGAGAAGGGGGTCGCGCCGTGAAGATGGGGGGCTGGGGTTACGGTCGGGAGAGAGAGAAGAAAAAGTTGGGGTTTTAACCTCGAAGCATTACCGACGAGAATTGTTGTCAGTATCAACCTTACCAACGAAATTTCAACCGATTAAAAAATTTTAAAATAAAAATTGTTATTCACTAATTTTCTTTTAACAAAATTAATTGCTGACAGAATTTTTTGTCTTTAATACGTGGTAATATATTTGTGGGAGTTTTTACAAATTTTTGTTTCGACGCAATTTCTCGATGACAACTGGAATGAGAATTATATGTTTGATCACCATTAAATAAAATTTATTAATTTATAACTTTTGATCTTTTCATGTCAGTTTTGATCTGTAACTTATCTTTTTCCATTTTTCTATCAACTCTGTAACTTTACATTTTTCATTTTCCAATCAACTCTGCAATGTTTTAATGTTGTCAGATTCATATTACTCACAATATTATTATATGTCAGCTTATTATTATTATTATTATTATTATTAAATTCATTACTTGTTAAATGCTTATAATTTTTATTATCATTATAATATTGTTCTTATTCTTATTCTTATTCTTCTTATAATTATATAATTATTAATATTATTATTATTTGTATGTATCTTATTAATATATTACGATATTATTATTATTAGATTCATATAACTATTAATTAAAATTGATCATAACTTGTACAATTGAATGTACACTTAATGTTATTATATATTTATATAAGTAGTAATTGAAATTAAAATTATTCATTACTTGTAAAATTGAATATGCACTTAATGTTACTAGATTCATATAAGTACAATTGAAAGTGCACTTAATGTTATTAGATTCATATTAGTAATTGAAATTGATCATTACTTGTATATAGAAGTGTTCATAGACCGAGCCGGGCCGGGTTAAGGTTGGATCTAAGTATAGTATTAACATCATATATACTTGTCCAAGTTCGGTTCGACTTGAAATATAGATTTCAAATTTAGTTCAAATCCGTCCATATTTACAAATGGGTAGTCCAAATTCGTTTAGATCCATCCATATTATTTTTTTTCTAAATATGTTATTTTTTATTTAATTTTTAATAATTTTATCTTTTATTAAATTCTAAAACATGAACAACTTAACATATTTTTAAATATTTATATTATAATATTATATATATTTATTTTTTATATGATATAAATTATATAATATAATATAAAACTAATATATTACATAAATAAAAACTTGATTGGCGTTCAATCTGACATTTTGCTTCTACATATACAAATCGGTATGCACATGAATACAAGCTTACCGTGTCAAGTTTAATTAAGTTGAATTTCATCAATTTGATTGAATTTGATCAAACTGGTCTTAACATGCACACGAACACATTTTGGTCTTAACGGATGTTTTAAAGCCTCTAAGTCAAGTTTGTAAAGTCGTGTTAGAACTGGAAATCATTTTAAGCGTTGCCTATTAGTTTTGAAAATTCCAAGTACAGGATTATGAGGTTCATCTGGAATGTATATAGTATACTGCAAAATAACACCATATTTACTTGCATTTCTTAGCAAGCCAAAAAGAATAAAGTAGTTCTCTTTACTAACTACACTTGGTATATGTAAAAGAGAATGTGATGCAATTGTAGTTTGCTTTCAAAAAATAGTTTCTCTAAACTTTCAATTGGTATCTCTTTTGTTGTCTCAATTTTTTTGTTCCTTACTATGAACGGTGCCTACTCAAAAGGCTCTGCACCAATTAATCTGTGATAAATTTCCTAGGCGCAATTTAAACCAAAATCAATAAGCTGACAGGCATAACCAAATTGAATCTAAGCCCAAACAAGAAAGGGAGAAAAAACACAAGCAAATAATAATACATTAATTTTGTATGCACATTTAATTGTATAATGATCAATTTCAATTATTATTTATATGAATCTAATAACATGGGCGGGTTTGGTTCGGTGAATGTAAGATTGCTGTTGGTAATAGGATTTTCCCTTACAAGATGACGAAGTCACATTCACCTGAATCTTAGATGCATGCGTTTGGTTGACCGTCCCTTCATTTAAGATGATCATGTTTGGTTGGCAGGAATGTAACATTTCGAAATCTTCACATTATTAAAATACCCTTGTCTTTGTACAAGCCAATAGTATATGGGGACTTGCAGCATGCTTTTAAACTAAACATTCATGCAGCCTGCTACAAATTCACAGTTTTACAAATAATTTCGAATTGAATTACATCCAACCAATTCATGCACATCCAACCAATAATTTCGAATTGAAGCACATTAGTAGCTAAACTAAATATAACCACAAGTGACATAGCCACAAACAATAGCATTTTGAACATAGTATCAATCATCTCCAATTGTAAAATTAGAATTGTAACCAGTCGCATCTTCTTTCTTATTGCTAAACGAGGCATAACTGTTATAACCAATAAAAATATTAAAATATTAGGAAAGATTTTCAAAACATACACAAAATCTATAAACATAACATGAGCATCTAATTTAAAGAGAAAAAAAGAAGCCAAAACTTAAATTATTGTAACTCAAGACAACAACTAAAATGTAATATTACATTGGTTTCAGTTCTCTAGACAACAACTAAAATGTAATATTACAATTTCCCATATTTTCTCAATAAACAATAAAAGGTAAATCTCAAATAATCCTAAAACAATTCAATCTAAAATGAGCAATTTTTTAGACTGGAAAATAAAGGTTTGGACAAACCAATGACAAAAATAGTCCAGGCATGCGACTGATGCTGCTATTGCCCGATATATTACTCTGGCAGCGGTGATGCCAATGCTACAGTCAAAAGAATCATGTACATGAAACTGCAGAAGTCTATCCAGTCTAGACATTTTACACTCTGTTGGCTTTTTTGCTATACCTTATGTATTCTAACTCTAAAAATGTTAATTATCCAGACTTCAAAGGGTTGGTATCAAATAAAGTCCCAAATTAGTATCAACTCCAAGCCTACTACTGAGTTGAAGCAAATATATACAGTTTCAAGCATTTCGAAAAAAAATAAATAAAGAAGAATCATAAAAGCCCAAAAACAAAGACAATAGGGAGAGGCAATGATTCGGGAGCACCAGGATAATAGGGAGAGGCAACGATCCAGGAGCACCAAGAAAAAAATAAGAACAAGAACAAGAAAAAATAAAAACAAGGACAATAGGGAGAGGCAACAGAAGGAAATGCAAAATCCAAAATCAAAACCCCAAACCTAAACCCCCAATATTCGAAAACCCAAACATTAAAACCAAAATCAAAATCCTAAACCTTCAATTTGGCATTCAAACGCAAAATCAATAACCTAAAATAAATATAAATCAAAGATTTCGAAATGAAATTATACCTGGATTTCGAATGGGAGAGGCAACGATTCGAGAGAAGTCGAGAGGTAGAGGCAACGATCCAGGTAGAAATTGAGACTAGAGGAAGAGTGACTGTCGGCTAAAATGTTTTATTTCATAATTGTCGAGAGGTCGTGGCATTGGGGGTGTTATTTCATTATGTTATTAAGGGCAAAAGTGGCAAAAATGTTACATTACAGGCGTAATGTAACATAACCTCAGAGAGAGCAGGGTATGACATTACACCCAATATGACCCAATTTTGACACTGTAGCTAATATCATATTACCGAGCTTGCGGAATGTTAGTGAACCAAACATGGTAATCTCATGAAAGAATGTAAGATTACGCCCTGTAATGAAAGATTCACCGAACCAAACCCGCCCTAAATGCACATTCAATTGCACAAGTAATGAATAATTTCAATTACTATTTCTATAAATATAATAACATTAAGTGCACATTCAATTGTATAAGTTATGATCAATTTCAATTAATAAATGTATGAATCTAATAATAATAATATATTAATAAGATGCGTACAAATAATAATAATAATAATTATAAGAATAATATATATATATATATATATATATTCAACTACACAAGTTGCTTAGGTTTTGACACTTGGCCTTTTTTTTGTTGGGAAAAAAAAGAAAAAAAAAGGGAAGAAAGAAAAAAGAAAAAAAAAGATGAGAAAAATTTGTGTGTTTGTGTTCGCATTATTTTTGTGTGTGTTTAAAGTATTATAAATTTATATAAATTTTTGCACGTTAATAAATTTTTTATGTATATTTTCATATTTTGACACGTTCATGTATTCGTGTAGTGTTTATTTTTTTTTTTTGTGTTATGTTTTAATTATTTTTTCTATCTTGTGTTCGTGTCGTATCTCAATTCATTTCATATTTTGCATAGTTTGTCATTGTGATTCAATTTAGAGAAAAAAAATTGTGTGTTCGTATCGTGACTCAATTCATAACATATTTTGCATAATTTGTTATAGTGATTCAATTTAGAGAAAAATTTGTGTTTGTGACGTATTCATGTTATTCTTTTATGTGTTCAAAATATTATAAATTTATATAAATTTTTACAAGTGAATAATTTGTTTTATATAGATTTTGACGCGTTTGTGTATTCATGTCGTGTTCATGTCATTTTTCGTGTCATGTCGTGTTTTAATTATTTTTTCATGTTATATTTGTGTCGTGTCTGAATTCATCTCATATTTTTCATAATTTATCATAATGATTCAATTTTAATTCTAAATTCATTTACTTACGATATTAAAACATAAAGAATTATTTAAATAAATGATAATTATTTAATATGATTCAATTTAAATTTATTTATAATTATTAATTTAATTAAAATTTTATAAATATTAACAAAATCTCTTATCAAAGTGGGAGAAGAATTCTAGTCTATACATACTTATAATTTTAATTACACCAACACTCCACACGCTGTCACGTGGCTTTTATTTTTATTTTTTTGGTTTGGGTTGGAAGGAAAAGTGAAAAAAAGAAAAAGAAATAAAAAAAGGAAAAGGAAAAGGAAAGAAAAAAATATGATAAACTTTTATATGTTTGCGTTCGTGTTATTTTTTTGTATTTAAAGTAATATAAATTTATATAAATTTTTACAAGTTAATAATTTATTTTATGTATATTTTGACACGTTTGTGTATTCGTATAGTGTTCATGTTAGTTTTCGTGTTGTGTTTTAATTATTTTTCTATGTTGTATTCGTGTCGTGTCTCAATTCATTTTATATTTTGCATAGTTTGTCATTGTGATTCAATTTAGAAAAAAATTTGTGTGCTTGTGTCGTATTTCAATTCATGATATATTTTGCATAATTTGTTATAGTGATTTAATTTAGAGAAAAATTTATGTGTTTGTGACATGTTCGTGTTATTTTTTGTGTGTTTAAAGTATTATAAATATATAAATTTTTACACGTTAAAAATTTATTTTATATAGATTTTGACACGTTCATATATTCGTGTTGTATTCATGTTATTTTTGGTGTTATGTCATATTTTAATTATTTTCTCATGTTGAATTTGTGTCGTATCTCAATTCATCTTATATTTTGCATAATTTGTCATAGTGATTCGATTTTAACTCTAAATTCATTTAATTACGATATTAAAATATAAATATTTAAATAAATAATAATAATTTAATATGATTCAAGGTATATTTATTTATAATTATTAATTTAATTAAATTTTTATAAATATTAAAAAAATCTTCGAGCGAAGCGAAAGAAAAATTGTAGTGTGTGTATATATATATATATATATATACTACACAAATGCACACATGACTTTTTTTTTTTAGAGTAGGAAAGAAAGAAAGGAAAGGAAAGGAAAGAGAAAGGAAAGAAAAAGAAAAAGAAAAGAAAGAGGGAAGAAAGGAAACATAAAAAAAAAAAAAGAAAAATTTGTGTGTTTATATTCATATTATTTTTGTGTGTGTTTAAAATATTATAAATTTATATAAATTTATACACGTTAATAATTGATTTTCTGTATATTTTGAAACGTTTGTGTATTCGTGTACTATTCATGTTATTTTTCGTGTTGTGTTTTAATTGTTTTTCTTATACTGTGTTCGTGTCGTATCTCAATTCATTTTATATTTTGCATAGTTTATCATTGTGATTCAATTTAGAAAAAATTTGTGTGTTCGTGTCGTGTCTCAATTCATGATATATTTTGCATAATTTGTTATAGTGATTCAATTTAGAAAAAAATTTATGTGTTCGTGCTATTTTTTTGTTTGTTGAAAGTATTATAAATTTATATAAATTTTTACACTTTAATATTTCATTTTATATAAATTTTGACACGTTCGTGTATTCGTGTCGTGTTCATGTTATTTTTCGTGTCGTGTCATGTTTTAATTATTTTTTCATGTTGTGTTTGTGTTTGTGTTTTGTCTCAATTCATCTCATATTTTGTATAATTTATCATAGTGATTCAATTTTAAATCTAAATTCATTTATTTATGATATTAAAAAATAAAAAATTATTTAATATGATTCAATTTAAATTTATATAAATATTAATTTAATTAAAATTTTATAAATATTAAAAAAATTCTCTAACGAAGCGGAGAAAGAATTCTAGTGATAATTATAATTATAAGCATTTAACAAGTAATTAATTTAATAATAATATAATAATATAATAAGAATAATAATAATAATAATAATAAATTGACATATAATAATATTATTAATAATAATATAATAATAATATTTTCAGTAATATGAATCTGACAACATTAACAACGTTGCATAGTTGATAGAAAAAAGAAAAAAAAAAAAAACAAGTTAAAAGTTGATCTTCTACCTTGCTTCAACTTAATACCTGCAGTAGCAAGTTACCGGTTTTATATATAAGCTGACATGAACAAATTAAAGGTTACAAATTAATAAATTTCATCTAATGATGATAAAGCAAATTATTTTCATGATTCTCATTGAGACAGTTCTCATTCTAATTGTCAACTAATTTCTTGATGAATTGCCGATGAATCGATATTGGGTAATTTTTGTCGACACTCTCTTGATATTTAAATATTATTTTATTTATGTTTTGTTATATTTATCGACTGAATATTACTAGCGCTTTTATAATGCAACTTAATTAAAGATTTTAAAGTAGTATAAAAATCATTATTTTTTTGGTAATTATTTATTATTATTTGTATTTCGCTAAATTTTAACACTCAAAATTTCATTCTAAAAAAATTTAACCAAGTTATATTTATTTTAATATATATTTTTTGATTGAATTGGTGTCTCGAACATTATCTCAATCAAAGAAATTATTTAAAAACCTAATTAAAACAATAGCTTAATTTAATTTTATCAAAATGAACCCGAAAATCTGCCTGAAAAAATCCGAATTCACCCAAACCCGATTTGACCAAAAAATCAACAAACCCAAATCCGAAAAAATCCGAACTCGAAATGGTCCGAGCTCGAAATGATCCGAACTCAAAAAAGTCCGAACCCAAAAAAATTCAAACCCGAAATAACCCGAATCCGAACTTGAAATGATCCGACCCAAACCCGTCTAATTGCCTCCTATAAGCTTTAGGGTCATTTACGTAGATTTATTTTTCTTTAAAAATTTATCTATTTAATTTTTTTTCCTTTGCTAAATTTTTTAAAATATTTTTTTCCATTTATATATTGAGTATACATGTTTTTAATAATTATAAAAACTATTAATTTATATTAACACATTTTAAATACTTTCATTTTAATATTTTTAAATTGCAAAATTATTTGTCCACAATCCACATGCACCTTTAGGTTTCTAAATAAACTTATCTTCACCCTGCCTTAACCAGAAAGACGTACGGCCAATGGGAGAAGGAGGCGCTAAAAATCCAAAGCGTGTTTGGAATTCCTAGATGGACCATGATTTACATCACTTGAACTCTCAAATCAAATAAAATTAAAGTTTGTATTTGATGCACTGTTATTATATACATTGAATTTTATAATGACATCTTATTAAAAAATTAATCTTTAACCTTAATCACGAATCTCTAACCCTAATCTCTAACCCTACAATTTAACTTTTAGTAAGTGGTATCGTAAGATATACTGTCAGTGTATAGATCTATACACTGACAGTGTATCAAATATAAATCCATAAAACCAAGAGATTATGCGCAACTAGGCTAAGTGGACATCCTCCTAACAATAACATCTACCTTCGATTATTATAATTTTTTCATGATAAATTATTTGATATATTGTAAATGAAGTTGTTAATTTTTACAAGCAGTTTAACATAATAATACATATCCTTAAGATATATTAAAAAAGTTTTTTTTTTTTTGCAAAGCACATGATTGATAACTCTAGGAAATATAGTTATTTTATCATTTTTTATGCTTTTAAATCAGCTAAGTCCTTGAGATTTTTATTAGGATTTGATTAGTTTTAGATTTTTTAGATTTATTTTATTTATCCATTTTATGTTTAAAATAGTTATTTAGTTGTTATTTATATATTTTTATAGGTCCAAGGTGATATGGAGCTTCGAGGTGCAAAACAATGAAAAATGGTGCATTCCAATGAGCAGGCAGATTCGACCTCCGGAGCTTCTTTTAATAACAACTTGATCTTAAAGACTTAATTTGAGAAAACTCTATCTTGACTTTTGAATCTGACTTCTATACCTTTCCAACGGCATAAGACTTGTCAAAATCGGACCATATTTGCCTATCCAAAACAGCTGATGAAGTACAAGAAGACGACAAGAACCAATTCGGACAAACAGAGGAGAAACACCAAGGAGGCAGAATAGCTGGCGCCGCGGCGCCAACGGTGAATAGTAAACTCATAAAAAAAATTCTATACTTACCTGTTTTGCTTGGGAACGAAGTTTCGGACTCCAGGAGGTCTTGAACACTTTAAATAGGACTCTTTTAGGCCAGAATAAGAAGGATTAGATACCTAGAAACCTAATTCTCTCTCAAGAAGATAGTTGCCATCAAACTCTCTCAAGAATATTGGAAGAATTGGAGATTGAAGATTCAACAACTGATAACTCTTAGTTTTCTCTTTTATCTTATTTATTTTTCTTGTGTTGTTAATGATGGTGAAACTATTTGAATATTTGTTTTCATTAATTATCATGAACTAAATCTCTTTTACTAGGATTTCAATGGAACTCAACACATAGTTTGAATTTACTTTCTCTCTCTAGCTTGATTTAATGGTTTGTTGAGTTGTTTGTTCATTCTTGTTCTTAATCTTCTAATTGAGTGGCCACCAATTAGATTGATTTGTTAACCTAAATACAATTAGACATAGGAAGTTTAGTGTTAGACATGGATTGAATGACACATGTTTCATATTCATTTATAGGATGAATTGATCTGCAGGTAGAGTAGAAATATGCTTACTTGTCATGTGTAACCATTGTTAGAGCCTAAACTTAATGAGTTCTTTAATTCAATTATCATAGACATATAGTTAATTGGTTAAGAATGATATTTTTGTTAGACCATCGACAGATACTTATAAATAAGATAGAACTCTAGGTTAACAACTCAGAATCATTAATCAAGTGAAGAGGTAGAGAGAGATTCAAGCGAAGTGTTGAGGAAAGTTGTAATGCTAGGCTTTCATAATTAATTGAATTCACCATTTTTAATTTACTTGTTTTCAGTATTAGTTTCTTTTAATTTTAGATTTTAATTACCATATTTATTTAATTGTTTAGATAAGATTGAGTGTGTGAATTTTAGTACTTAGCAATTTTAATACCAATTCCTCGTGGGTACAACACTCTACTTCCACTTTATTACTTGTTTGCGATACGTACATTTGCATAGTGAAATCTGACAACAAGTTTTTGCGCCGTTGCCGAGGAATTGTTTATTATTTTTGTTAATATTAATACCAAATAATCTTAGTCTTAATTTAAAACATTTTTTTTTTAATTTTCAAGTTTTGTTGATTTGGGTGCACTATGTGGGGTCATGAACAAGATGCAATCACTACTATATTTGCATAGATAGCTGCACTTAACAAGAAGCTTGACAATAGGGGTGTACCTGCCGTCCAAAGTTTGTTTGTGATTTGTAAATTATGTGGTGAAGGACATCATAGTGATAGTTGCCAATATGTTGGAAACTACAATGTGCATCAAAATAGTTTCTATACCAACAACTACAATCCAAGTTGGGGAGATCACCAAAATTTTTCCTCGAGTAACAATCAAGCATATCCTTTTGAGTTTCCACCATATGCACAAGCTTCAGTCCCAAAAAAGAAGCCATCATTAGAAGAGATGATGTTGCAATATATGGCGGAAAATGATGCATCAATTAGAAATCTTGAGACACAAATAAGCCATCTTGTTACCGCCATTAGCAACCAACCTCAAGAAACTCTTCCAAGTGACATTGAAACTAATCCCAGACCAGGTGGAGACGAGCATTGCAATGAAATCACACTTGGGATTGAAAAAGAGATAGAAGAAGATGGCAAGAACCCAGAATTGTAAAATAAGCAGCTTGAAAAAGAAATTGTGATGGAGCAAGAATATGAAAAGGTTCAAGAAGAATGGATTCAATGTGACCCACCACCAAACAATCCTATTGAAGAAGAAAAAGAGGGTGACAAAGAAGTTGAAAAAATTCAAGAAGAATGGATCCAGTGTGACCCACCACCACAGCCTGTTCTCCAATGCATCCAACAGCCAAAGCTAATCGATGGGATAGATAGTGCTAACAACGAGGAATTCATAGAGATTTATCCTATTGATCCGCTTACGGCATTATTGAAACCACTGAAAGGGATTTTCTTCGCTTTCAAGCCTGCAAGAAAGCGAAGTTGTTCAAAGAAAGAATAGCCAAATGGCATGAATCGAAAAACATCAAGTGGTTGGATACCGGATAATAAACATGAGATAGTCAAGCCGATGATTATAAATCAAGCGCTTCTTGGGAGGCAACCCAAGTTCTAAACTTTTTATTTTTATTTTCTTTTAATTTTTAGAGTATTTTTATTATTATTAATTTCTTTTTACTTTGTTGTCTTTTGTAGTGACTACTCACCCAACTTGGACAAGCATGATAAAGTCTAAGAGGAAACTAACGCTTCTCCTGCATTGCTTTCATCGATAGAGGAGTTTTCTTGTTATTACTCTTTTTATATCCAAACATTGAGGACAATGTTTGTTTTAAGTTTGGGGTGTGTCTTTAGATTTATTTTAATTTGCGTGATTGTCTAATTTTATTATTAGGAGTCTAAAAAAAAAATTATTTTGTTTTTACTTGAGATATGATGCACTTATTATGATGGAATCCTTATCCAATGATGAATTTTAGTAATTGATTTATCTTGATTCTTGGGACAACATAAGCATGAGAAGAATTTGTGTTAAATTCTTCTGTTAGTTTCATGTTAGGATGTGATTTTCACAAATTGAGCACTTGATCTCCTGCTTAGATTTGCATTGCTTATTTAAAGACTGCTTATGTTGATGAGAATTGCGATTATGTCTAGAACCTAGAAATTGTTTGATTCTCTCTCGAGGCGGAATCCTAGACAACACTAAGTTAAGAAAGTGATTTAGGTCATCTTTAGATCGTTTGAGCCTTTCGAGCCTACCTTTATATATTAATATCTTTAGTCTACCTCTTTGTGCCTATTGATATATCTATTTTCTTTGATTACCATATTTTTTAGCCTAGCCAAATAAGAAAAACCATGATTAACCCTCACTACATAGGCATGTGATGATATTACATGAAACAATTATGAGCCATGTCAAAATTGGGTGAAGTGGTTATATAAAAAAAAGGTTATGATTCTTCGAAAACGAAGAACAGAAGAAGAAAAAAAAAAAGAGAATAAATTGGTGAAGCAAAAAGGAAGTGTATTCAAAGAATTGAAGAATGTAGTTTGAGGAAAAGGCTATGGCTCTCAAAAATCTTGAAAAAAATGTAAAGTGTCTATGGGTGAACTTAAACCGAAATTTATCTTTTATCATACCTTGACCCTAGCCTTACATTACAAGCTTAATAAAGACGTACTTGATCCTTGATGAAGTGTTAGTCTATATTAGTGGAGAGAAAGATAAAAAGCAAACATATGAGAATCTAGTACTATAATTCGTATTTTGCATTGATATAAACTTATTTAGATTGCATGTGATGATCTGGAAAGAGATTATATATACACACACTGAAAATCCATTCAAGCATGAAATTTACGATTGAATTGAATCATAGATTTGGATTATATTTATGTTTTACTTTGAATCAGGATTTTGAGGTAACTTTTGAGGAAAATTAAGAAATCATTGTTTGAGTGCATTTATCTTGAGTGATGTTTTGAGTCTATTTATTTATTTATTTAGTTTGTTTTGTTTTGTTTTGTTTTGTTTTGTTTTGTTTTGCTCAAGGACTAGCAAAATCTTAAGTTTGGGGGTATGATAACTCTAGGAAATATAGTTATTTTTTCACCTTTTATGCTTTTAAATCGGCTAAGTCCTTGAGGGTTTTATTAGGATTTGATTAGTTTTAGATATTTTTATATTTATTTTATTTATCCATTTTATGTTTAAAATAGTTATTTAGTTGTTTTTATGTGTTTTTATAGGTCCAAGGTGATTTGGAGCTTCAAGGTGCAAAACGATGAAAAATGGTGCATTCCAATAAGCAGGCAGATTCGACATCCGGAGCTTCTTTCAAGAAAAACTTGATCTTAAAGACTTAATTTGAGAAAACTCCCCCTTGACTTTTGAAGCTGACTTCCATACCTTTCCAACGGCCTAAGGCTTGTCAAAATCGAATGAGATTTGCCCATCTAAAACAGCTGATGAAGTACAAGAAGACGGCAGGAAACAATTCGGACAAACAGAGGATAAACGCCAAGGATGCATAATATGTGGCGCCGCGACGCCAACGGTGAATAGTAAACTTGTAAAAAAAGTCTATACTTACCTGTTTTGCTTGGGAACGAAGTTTCGGACTCCAGGAGGCATTTGACACTTTAAATAGGACTATTTTAGGTCAGAATAAGGAGGATTGGATACCTAGAAACCTAATTCTCTCTCAAGAAGATAGTTGCCATCAAACTCTCTCAAGAAGATTGGAAGAATTGGAGATTGAAGATTCAAGAACTGACAACTCTTAGTTTTCTCTTTTATCTTCTTTATTTTTCTTATGTTGTTAATGATGGTGAAACATTTGAATATTTATTTTCATTAATTATCATGAACTAAATCTCTTTTACTAGGATTTCAATGCAACTCAACACATAGTTTGAATTTACTTTCTATCTCTAGCTTGATTTAATGGTTTGTTGAGTTGCTTGTTGATTCTTGTTCTTAATGCTTCTAATTGATTTGTTAACCTAAATACAACTAGACATAAGGAGTTTAGTGTTAGACATGGATTGAATGACACATGTTTCATATTCATTTATTAGGATGAATTGATCTGCAGGTAGGGTAAAAATATACTTGTCATGTGTAACCATTGTTAGAGTATAAGCTTAATGAGTTATTCTTTAATTCAATTATCATACACATGTAGTTAATTGGTTAAGAAGAATATGTTTATGAGACCATCGACAGATACTTATAAATAAGATAGAACTCTAGGTTAACAACTCAGAATCATTAATCAAGTGAAGAGGTAGAGAGAGAATCAAGCGAAGTGTTGAGGGAAGTTGTAATCCTAGGCTTTCATAATTAATTGAATTCACCATTTTTAATTTACTTGTTTTCAGTATTAGTTTCTTTTAATTTTAGATTTTAATTACCATCTTTATTTAATTGTTTAGATAAGATTGAGTGTGTGAACTTTAGTACTTAGCAATTTTAATACCAATTCCTCGTGGGTACGACACTCTACTTTCATTTTATTACTTGTTTGCGATACGTACACTTGCATAGTAAAATCTGACAACAATGATCTCTCTCAACTTCTTAATTTAAGGATTGATGAAGCATATACGGCTATATTTTTTTTAAGTTCTTAATCTACTCTTAACCTTCTAATTCCTATCCAATTAATGTTAGTATATGGGAATCGAAAATAATGAGAAATTAATAAAGGCTTCAAGGCGTGTAACAATGCCACTTTCCTTAAGATTTTATTTGCCCCCACCATATAATAATTTGGTATGCAAAAAGTTACCGGCGTATAAACCTCGAAGATACAATGAAGCCCAATGATTGACTTAGTTTTGCATTGACAAATCAATCCACTGAGCATTCAACAGTGTAAGAAGAGAATCATCAAATTTAAAATATCGAAAGAACTTATGAGGGTCTTATGGTTATTGTTTATGTAGAACAATATTCAACCTTTGTTTCTTTTTCTATATTCTATATCTTCCACAAATTAGAGAGGTTCTATTTATAACCAAATAAATGTCTCTTTATACAGACATAATTTTCTAAATAGATGTCTATTTGGATAGTCACAACACTTGGTAAGTAACCAAGAGACACAATTCTTAATACATAATGAAGAGACACAACTCTTTAATTATTGAAGAATAACCTTTCACTTGTCACATACAAATTATGTGACACTATTTTGGAAATGTTCTAACAACCCCCACCATTTTCAAAATAAACCAAATCCTCGATAATTCTAGAATTTTTTTGCATAAATAAAGGTGTCTTACGATTTAACCTTTACTTAGTGAAAACATGTTAAAGTTAATCGAAATTGCATGGTAGACTATGCTTTGAACCATCTATTCCATTTGATTAACTGAACACATCTCATACAAATGATTTCTACACCAATGAATGCACAGTATCCGGGGATACTATTTTGGCCATGTGTCTATATCTTCTTTTCATGAATGCTGTTAGAGCCAAGCCCTTGAGCTCCTAGAAGCGGCCACACTTCACATTTACATAGGTAGATCCCATCGAGAGTGTTCCCGTAACCATAACACTCTAACATATCTATGTTATGGGTCTATTAAGAGTATATTACTCATCCTTCCCTTTTCATTACGGGTACTTAGCACTTTACTTGGGATGATTTACTATATATTATTATAGTGCTAACGGCCACATACAGATGATTTACTTTGCCTCATTGAACTCAAGACTTGACGTTATACCAAGTGTTGAGTTGAGTTTCCATCATGTGTGACTTAATATTATAGGCTTGAACCTCATCCCCAAATTTTCAACATAGTTATGTTAATTTTCATACCACATGGTGAAATTTTATACATATTTGTATCCTGAAGGTTCATAAGACCATCACCCCAACATGTACGAATATCCATTCTTTTGCTAAAGAATGCTCTTTTAATAGTATTTCAACTATCAAGGATATTCTTTGTACAATTACCAATTTTTTATCTTATAATATTCATAGTGATCACTTTATCTATTTTTATCATTTCACATTTGTTCATTTTATTTATTTCTTGATATTCCAAGAAATTAACACCATTATCTCCAAATGTGTGAACTATACATCATATTGTCCTTTTCAACCAAGTAAATTATTGTAAAGAGGCTTCATTTCCTTTGGTAAAACAAGACAATATTGTTGCTATTTTTTCATAGCTTTTTATCATAGTTAATGCACAAAAATTAAAACTTATTGTGTATAATCAAATAACATGACTTTTTGTCAACAATCTATATACATAGACACAATGGTGTTTCATGTATTATTTTATAATATAGTCAATATTATTGGACCATTATATATACACCCTTTATCATAGACATTATTAGTCATTTTTATGACCATAATCAAAACCATGTCCACCACCCAAATGGGTCTAATAGCATTCATCTTGCTATTTTAAATGTTTTCATACTCATAAGATCTATGAGTCATGGCTTTCAAATAATTCAACTCTTAATGAGTTTATTCATATTTTCATATGTCCCTCGAGCTGGACCACTTAAGATAGCTATCAATATGGAAAGCATTAATCAAGGGACGACATAAAGACACCCTTCCATTAATTCCATATATCATGCTTATCCATATTTCTTTTACGAATCTTATATTTAAAAAGAAAGACCATATCATATTGAAATTTATCACGATTCCATAGTGTCTCACTTAAGGATCTTTCACAAATGCTATATGCATGATCATATATATATATATATATATATATATATATATATATATATATATATGCTATCATATGTGGATATGTTTTAAAAGTCAAACCTTTAAAACTTTGTAATTATCAAAATGTTGGCATTAACTTACTATATATAACACATGTGATAATGACAAATAATTCTAGAAACATGCAAAGCAAAAATACTTGACCATTAATATGTGTGGTGTTATTCACCATACATAATTAATCCAAAGAAAACTAATAACGCATACCTTGTTCTTTGTTGTGAAAATTTACAAGCTTGATTGGAGCATTTAACTTCTGGTAATAAACAATAATTCTGTCCTTGATTATCACCACGACTTTTAATCAAATTAAGAGAACTTCTTTAATCACATCCCTATCCAGTCGAAATCCCTCTCCAAGCATTTTGAAAAGAAAATCTTCCATATCCTTGTGAACAGCCCTCTCATCAAGTCAAGATTAATAGAGATCATTCTTGGACTAAAATCAATATTTTCCTTAATTAATACCAAAATATCCTTGTATGCTATCTTGCCTGTCTTGTATTTGTTTACAAAATTGACAATGGTTAAAGCACACCAATTGCATAGGATACTTGCACAATACAACAACGTGTAAGGCCTAGGGCCAGTACTACACTCTTTGCTGCTTGCCTAGCAATGTATGCACCATTGAGCTCAATCTTAATAGGATCCTTCTAAGTTCTAACCCCTGGATATTATTTTCTTACAAACATATATAGTTCCCATGATGATGGAACTTCTAATTAACAGTTGCGGGGTTGTCATTAAAATTTCACATGACGTGGCCATTTAAGAGAGCGGTCACAAAGACACGCGCATGCAAGTCTAGTCTTAGTAGATCGAGCTCTAGCAATATTAAGATCCCAAGCAATTGTTGATCATCAATCCCTTCTCACAGCCCTAGGATGGCCACCATTACTTTCGAATTTGACTTTCTCAAGTCTGGAAGGATACAAGGAAATCATATCAAATGAATTTCCAAATCCTCTTTTTCGAATGTAAGGTGATCTCAAACACCAGTACTGTGAAAATTTTATTGCCCTTGCTACCTACAAGAGTTGCAGAGACAGAAAATCTCACCAACTTGAGGGCCATAATCGGGATGTTGCTCTTTCAACCACTTTGGGCAATTGAAGAGCTTGTATACCCTATATATATGTGTTGCACCCCAACGCCATTTTCAAAGTGGACTAATAAACCAGAATTCATTTTTGTTCTGGCTTGCATATAAAATTACATGAGATTATGATTCTATGAACAGAGTTATTGCAACTATTGGTTGATGAAGCGATGCTAACCGGGTACAACTGTACAGAAGAATGGATTTCAGCAATAGTAGCCTCCTTATCAACATATATGGCAAAAGAGATATTCCTTATTTAGTTGATCAACTGGATCGGATCGTTCCACTCATATTGCCCTTTGACACTGTCTTTGTCTACATTACTGTTGGAAACGGCGCCCATAAGGGGCACACCGTTTCAAACATAAACTTTCGTTTGGAAGTTATAAATTGTTTCAAATAATACAACTGCAATGGCAGTTAACTAGAAACATTTTAAAAGAAGAAAAAACTTGCTTCAACTGACAAGTTTATATTCAGCCAAATTAATAAGAAAAAGAATAAAAGGAAGAAAAACTTCCTTGCTTGAAAAAAAATGCATTCGGGATAATCAGGCCATTAACCATGAAAGATGAAGTAATTCATTCGCCCGAGAAACAAAGGAATGAAGTTGTTCATTCCTCAAAATTAAGAACTTCTAGAAAGAAGTTAACAAGTGATTCGGCCTAGGAATGAAAACGTAGACAATACTTGTAATCTCTACATTCTCGAAGAATTTAGTGCTGTGTCAAATAGACAATTTCCGATTACGTGATTTTGTCTCTGACCAATGAATCAAGATCGGTTCTACATCAAACGATCCTGTAAGTTATTTAATTCCGCATTTGTTATAGATTATATACGTGATAATCTTCATTGGTATCAGAGCTTTTTCGGTTTGATTTCTGATATTATGCTAGCATGTTTTTGTTATAATTGTTTGTCCGTAATAATGCTCTTGAAATCCAAATCGAAATATGTCCGAAAGCCATAAATTCTTATACAAAGTATGTAATATAATATTATTTACGTAAATGATGTAAAAATATTGCGGATCCATTTTTCATTCATTAAATTAGTTCTTCGTGAATATATATATATATACTATATATATTTTAAGAAACCCGAGAATGGCGAAAAAAAAATTCAAATACATATTCATTATGTATGGTTACTAAGAATAAGTGGGGCTTGGATAATCATGTTACTGTCTCTAATTTTTTTGGGTAAATATAATATAATATAGTATATTATATTATATCAAAGATTCCAATGTTTGAAAACATTTTTTATGGTATAAGACATTGCTGTAAACGTTGTTATTTATATTTGAATTATCCTAATGCTTTAAGACATTTTTCTTATTATTTTTTTATGGTTCTGTTTTATGTTTGTTATTTTCCTATTAAATTAATATATAAAAAAATGTGACAGGAAGATTTCTAATAATAATAAGAAAACGAGGAAGGATTTAGTCTTAAAGCATTCGAACAAAGATTTTTTTTTTTTTTTTGTAATAAAAAAAAATTAAGACAATGTGAAACTATATACATGTGTTGTATACATGATTATTGTTATTTTTTTTGTATTTGTTACAGAAAGAAATGCCGAAAATCTTCCGAACTCCTATGGCAATTAGAACTTTAGCCCAATTTGAGAGTGTCTATAGCCTATTGCAAGATTTGACAAACTACAGAATGGATCCGAATAATGATGACATTGGCAAACACATCATTACCGTAAATAATAAAATTCAAGAATTGATCTGAAAATATAGCACACATATTAGAAATGATGACTTTAAATATTCTATGTTAAGAGAATCACTTCTAACTGATAGACAGAAAGGTATTTTGGATGACCTTCGGATGTCTGATGAGAAAAATCAGGAGTATGATACTTTGATTAAAAATTTTGTGAAGACATATGTGAGGATGGGGTGAGAAGGACTGCGACCCTCTCTATTGGCCCAACTATCCGTAATGGGAAACACAAAATTTCGGGTACTCCGTGGATGGCTAATTTGGATATCAAGTTGTCAAAGGAAATTTTTGGATTCCATCCCTGTTATTTGACTAGTTATCGAAACTTAGTTTTTTTTTTTTTTAATGAACTATTATAATTAGGATATGTTTAATTACTAGTTTGTTTAAATTGTGTAACTATTTTCATGTAAATATTTTAAGAATATGCATGAAACTTTATTATTTATCTATGCGATAATGTGTTTTGCAATTTATGAAGTAAAGTTGAACCAAGTGGGAGTTCTAAGATATTTGTTATCTTAGTTTTGTATTTTTTTCACAATAAAATAAATTAATGATAATTAAACATATAGTTATGAAATTTGATTGTGAAACATAGTGACCTTTTGGTTTCATACTATATGAATGATTTTGTCATTGATTATTTAGGATTGTGGCAAAATATATATATATATGTGTGTGTATACTAGGCATTAATAAGTGCATGTATGTTTTAATGTAGAATATCCTTTCTTGAAATGGCATCTGCTTCGAAAAACATTGTTGCTGAGCTTAACAAGGATGAGAAGCTCAATGGGGATAATTTTGAAATCTGGAGTATGAAAATCAAGTATGTGTTGGAAGAACAAGAAGTTCTTCAAGTTTTAAACAATGTCCTAGAAGAGCCTGACGATGGGCATACAGCCCAACATAGAAGGGACCGAGAGGCTTATGAGGCCTGGAAAAATAAGAACTCCATTGTTCACATTACGTTGCTAAGCAGTATGGAGAATGACATAATGCAAGAATTTAGGAAGCATGAGATAGCAAAAGAGATGTGGACTGCTCTCAAGATAAAGTTTGGTGAAACATCGGTTACCAAACTTAGACAGCTTACGATCAAGTTTGACACTTACAAGAAACGCCCAAATCACAATATGAGGCAGCATGTAAGGAAAATGTCAAACATGATAAGTGAGCTGAAAAAGGCTGGTCATACTCTGTCTGATGAACAACAGGTTCAAGCTGTCATTCAGTCATTACCACATAGTTGGGAGCATATGAAGGTACACCTTACCCATAATGAAAACATCAAAACAATTGATGATGCTTCACGCCATTTACAATAGGAAGAAGATCGCATGGAGGCATCTAGGCCTAATGCTGATATGTATATGGCTGGAACAAGTTCCCATGAAGCTTCGAGCTTCAAATGCAAGCCATATGGTGGGTACAAAGGTAAAGCATTTAAGAACTCGAAAGTTAGCTCTCAAGGCAAAGGAAAGGCTCCTACGACATATCGCAAGAAGAAGAACAAAGCTAAAGTTAAGTGCTTTAACTATGGCAAGAAGGGTCACTTTGCTCGTGAATGCACTAAGCCAAAGAAGGTACGAACCCTTAAAGCATTTTCAAATGCAATAAGTATTATCAAAAGTACTACATTTGTTTCTAGTACCATATTATTGACTGAATCTCATCGTTTGTGGACTGTAGACTCAGGGGCCACATACCATGTAGCACGAGATCGAGATGTATTTGTGGACTTCCGTCGAATTCCATGTGGAACAAAATGGATCTATGTAGGAACAACACAAGGGTTGAAGTCAAGGGAATTGGCACCTGCAAGTAATGTTTGTGTGGTGGAAGATCCCTAATCCTACATGATGTTTTATTTGCTCCCGAAATACGACAGAATTTGGTCTCAATAGTTGTTCTTCTTAGTTATGGTTTTAATTTGAACTTCTCTAGTACTGGTGTTGATTTGTTTTTAAAAACAAATTATTATGGATATGGATACTTAACTAATGGTTTTATTGTATTGGATATTGACTACACTTCGTGTAGGAATCTTAATTATAATAGTTTTTCCTTAATTACATCTTCTGATGATGCAAATATTGATATGAATATTTGGCATGCTAGACTATGTCATATTGGACAACATAGAATGCATAGATTAGCTAAAGAGGGATTATTAGGCCCTATTAAAAAAGTTAATCTATCAATATGTGAAAATTGTCTAGCTGAAAAAATGACAAAAAAACCATTCGGTAAAGGAACGATAGCCGATTATCCATTGCAATTAATACATTCCAATATTTGCGATCCGATGAATGTCAGGGCACGAAGTGGAGGAGTATATATCATCACATTCATTGATGATTACACACGTTTCGATTTTGTCTATTTGATTTTCCATAAGTCTGAAGCATTAGAGTGCTTTAGAAAATATGTAATTTTGGTGGAAAATCAACTAGATAAAAATGTTAAGGCATTAAGAACTGACCGAGGAAGTGAGTATTTATCTGATCTATTCAGAGATTTATATGATGAAAAAGGAATAGATAGGCAACTAACCATTCCGAGAACTCCACAACAAAATGGTGTTGCGGAGAGAAGAAATAAAACTCTTCTGGAAATGGTTAGGTCCATGATAGCCCAGGCAAATTTGCCTATCACTTTTTGGGGTGATGCATTGTTAACAGTTGCTTATGTATTGAATAAAGTACCCTCCAAATTAGTTTCATCTACTCCCTATGAATTATGGACTGGAAGAAAACCTGATCTTAGTAATCTAAGATCTTGGGGTTGTGCTGCTTATGTGCATGAACCTGCTCATAAACATGGCAAGTTAGGTCCAAGAGGCAAAAAGAGTATATTTATAAGATACTCTGAGCATTCAAAGGGATATGTGTTCATTGGTGAACAAGAAAGTGGAAGTGTAACTGAATTTGAATCACGGGATGTCACTTTTTTGGAAAATGATTTTCCAAGGAGGGGTGAGATTAATCAGGATATATCTCTTTACGAGATGGAAGATCCTAACGATTTGATTGTAGCAAATCAACTACTGCATATTCCTGAAAATGCACCAACAGTATCTCATCCAAGTGGGAGCATAACGAAAGATGATAAATTTGTTTCACAAGAATCACAAGTTAGGCGTAGTAATCGTGGAAATGTTCCCCGACGTCGTTTTGACATAGAGGGAGAAGCTTTCATGATTACCCCACAAGATGAAGAAGAGCCTAGAAATGTTAAAGAAGCTTTTTCTTCTAATGCAAAAGAAAAGTGGATGAAGGCAATGGAAGAAGAGATGGAGTCAATGAGATCAAACAATGTTTGGGAATTGGTTGATCTACCAAAAGGACGCAAAGCAATTGGGAACAAATGGGTTCTCAAGATTAAGCGTAAGTCTGAGTATACCCCTTGTATACTCAACAAGAGGGAATTGATTATGAAGAAACTTTCTCTCATGTTGTAAGATTTACCTCCATACGCTTAATTCTGGCCATAGTAAAATCAAATGGATGTAAAAACTGTTTTTCTAAATGGAGAATTGGAAGAAGAAATCTATATGGAACAACCAGTAGGTTTCATTGACAAAGGTCAAGAGCACAAAGTGTGCAAATTATTAATTAAGATCAATTTATGATCTTAAACAATCTCCCAGACAGTGGTATATAAGATTTCATCAAGCAATCATTTTGTATGATTTTGTCATGATTGATAAAGACCACTGTGTATATGTTAAAAGAACTAAAGACAATTTTGTAATATTGTCTGTTTATGTGGATGACATACTGTTGGTCGAAAATGATAAGGAGTACATCATTATGGTGAAAAATTAGTTATCCTCAAATTTTGAGATGAAGGACATGGGTGAAACAGCTTACATTCTTCGAGTTAATGTCACTCGGGATCGTTCTAAGAAATTACTTGCTTTTTGACCAGACTCGTAAATTAAGAAAGTTGTTGAACGATTCAAAATGCAAGACTGATAACTCGTATAATTATATAGTTTTTAGTTATGTTTTATTATTGTTTTGTGTCAAATACGAGTTATTATTGTTTAGTCTAATTTTGTTTATGATCTTTTATATTTTTATGTAATTTGGTGTTTTTCACAAGTTTCTTTGAGTGATTTCAGATTACTAGAATTAAGGGCAAATCCAGTTCAGTTCCAGTTCCGACACCTTTTGCCATATAAGCTATATCTGGAGTTTCACTGAAGCAATAAGGCTGAAATTTGTAGCCGTGCAAAGCTAAGAGGCATATCTATCTTTTTCATGTTTTACACTTCTTGAAACGGAGTCGTTTTCCCTAGCGAAATCGACCATCAAGTTGGCTGATGTGCAATGACGTCTGTGCTGACCTGTTTTCGTATTATGCCCATATCTGCTTATCCACATCATCAAATGAGCTTATTCCAATGGCTATGGATCCGTAACTGATACGGGAACCTTTGTCTAGAAGACCATATGATCAGATCAGGCCTCTAATATTGACGAAATCGACCATCAAGTTGGCTGATGTGCAATGACGTCTGTGCTGACCTGTTTTCGTATTTTGCCCATATCTTCTTCTCCACATCAGCAAATGAGCTGATTCCAATGGCTATGAATCAGTAACTCATAGGGGAACATTGTTCTAGACGACCATGTGATCAGATCATGCCTCCAACATTGACGAAATCGACCATCAAGTTGGCTGATCAAAATTGTCATACAATATGACGAAAATTGTTAGAAAAATTCACCCACCTATTATACCTACCTTTGAAATTTGTAAAGCTTGTCTCTTGTCATTTAGCCCTCCAAAATGTGTATAAATAGAGGGCCTTGGATGATTGTAGAGGATATTGTAGATAGGTAGGATATTAGCCATTGTAATAAAATTCTCTAAGTTTTCTTCTTCTTTCTTTTCTCTAGTTTTCTTTTTCTTTAGAAAGAGCAAGAGGTTGGATAATTAATATTCTTCTTCTTCTTCTTTCTTTCTTTTATTTTCTTCTTAGATTCTATTTAATTTTATGTTTATAATGCCTATGCTAGGCTAAACTTCTATTTGGTTAAGGGTGATTTCAAAGCCCTAGACATGTTTTGTGATTGATTTTCAGATTCTATCTATCATTAATTTTCTATCAAAGTTGCTTATGTTCTTCTACAAGAATTGTTCATGATGTTGTCTTGATTTGTTTAGGTGTACAACTAGATAGGTCTTGATAATTATCTATTGCTAGTTTAGGAGTCTTGATCCGTGTAATTGTCTTGATTTCCTATTCATAAGTGGCAATTTGTGATTAATGATTATGGTCAAGTTTTCAATAATT
This sequence comes from Fremontodendron californicum, assembly GCA_030761205.1. Classification (NCBI taxonomy): domain Eukaryota; kingdom Viridiplantae; phylum Streptophyta; class Magnoliopsida; order Malvales; family Malvaceae; genus Fremontodendron; species Fremontodendron californicum. Next base: position 31,478,246 of record JAULJL010000003.1, read on the forward strand.
GCAAAATGGAACATAACCTAAGTTGAACAATCCGAGCTTATGTGTTTGTTGCTTAGATCAACCTATCTTTCTCATCATAAAGCTGCCATTAAATTGAATTTAGAGAGCTTATTCTAGGTTGTTTAATGTTTAGAGATTAAATAGAGAGCTTGTTCTATTTAACGACAAACTAAGGAAAGATTGGGGTAACAGAGCTTGTTGTTATCTACGGTTGTTAACTTTGATAGTTGGTTGATATTGATAGATCTGAAATTGATTCTTAATGATGTCTAGTGGTGGAGAATGAAACCTTAACCATATTTTTCATATTTGATTCTTCTTACTTACTTGTTTTCTTACTTTTCTAGTTTGCTTATTTTTAAAAGTATATTTATTTTTATTGGCTGGTTATACCGCCTAATTTGTATATTAACTTTGTTTTATTTTTATTGGCTGGTTATACCGCCTAATTTAGTATATATATTTTTATTGGCTGGTTATACCGCCTAATTTAGTATATATATTTTTATTGGCTGGTTATACCGCCTTGCATCTTATTCTTATTATTTACTTTAGTTTAAATCTGATTTCAAAAACCCCTTTTCTTTTATTGTTCTTGAATTTAAGTTTTAAACTATCAACTTATAAACTAAAACCCAATCCCTGAGGACTCGACCCTTGCTAACTACTATACTTACAATTGATCTTTTTAGTGCAAGGTTAAATAAGATACACTCTTTTGGGTGCATCAAATTTTTGGCGCCGTTGCCGGGGATTGCTTTCTTTAGTTTATTTGTTACTTGGTTTATTCTTATTTTCAGTTCTAATTAGTTTTATTTTCTTGTACATACAAGTTTTTCTTATCAAATTTTCAAAAAAAAAAATAAAAAAATAAAAAAAACGATGGAATTGAGCAATCTAACACTTGAAGAGTTGGTGGCATACATGAACATGGAGAATCAACAAGCCAATCTCACCTCCCCAGTTCAACAATTGGCCATGGGAGGATGTCAAGGCCATCAAGTGTTCCAAGACCAACAGTATGATCATTACTCAAACACTTACCATGAGGGATGGTGGGATCATACTACTTATGGCTATTCGGAAAATTACCAAGAAGTAGATCCTTATGCCAATTACACTCATCCATCTAGCTTCAATCAATCATGGTCCCAAGAACCAGATCTTTTTCAACCACCACATATGACTCAAAACTCAGGTACTTCTTTAGAAGATCTTGTCTATTCTCTTGTTACTGATACATTGCAATTTCAACAGGAAACAAGGGCAAGCATCCAGAGTTTGGAAAAGCAAATGATCCAATTGACTAGTAGTATGGTGGGATGGGTAGCACAAAGATCTGAAGAACTCCCTGCCCAAACGATGATTAACCCAAAGGAGAATGCTACGATTGTGACCTTGAGGAATGAGGAACAAGATGAGGATGAGACAAAATTAGAGATGGATTCTATTCTTGAGGATAATGAAGCCACAAATCCAAATAAGAGTATTTCGGCACCTGAGGTAACGTTTAAGGTTCCACTTTTTACTAATGTTTCTTCTCCACCTTTTCCTAGTAGATTTGCAAAGTTCATGGAGGAAGAACATGAACAACACATGCCAGAAACCTTAAACAACTTGTTTGTGGATGCCATTCAACAAGTATCAAAATATGCTCCATTCCTCGATGAGATATGCACCACAAAGGATGATGGAATAATACTTGTAATGGAGAATGCATCCACTGTTGTGCAAAGAAAGCTTCCTCTCAAACGCATTAATTTGGAAAATTTCATGTATGAGCCTGACAAGCCTAAAAAGCCAAGAAGGGGTGTTGGTTAGGTTCAAAACATTAACTCAAGTGTTAATTGGGAAGGCAACCTAATTAAAGAAGAAATTGCCAACCTTCCATATTCAGATTTGCTTTCTCTTTCTTTTCCTTTTCCTTTTTCTTTTCTTTTATTATTTTTATTTTTATTGTTTTTATTTTTATTTTTTATGTTTACTTGTTAATTTTTGTTTAGTATTTTAGGATTATTTAGGTTGCATGAGTTTGTTTTGTTTTGAGTCTTAGTTGTTCCTATTCTTATGTTATTAGTTCTTTTCTCTTACACATGATTCTTTCATTTGGGTTAATAGACTTACATTGAGGACAATGTAAGAATTAAGTGTGGGGGGAATGATTTAGGATTTCTTTTATTTTTGTCTACTATTTTTTTTTATGAGTCTTTATTATAATTTTTAGTGTGTTTTAGTTCCTTTTTAATACAATGATGAGATATGAATTGCATAAGTCTAAAATAGAGTTATTAGTGAGAAGATTTTCATGAGAATTGAGCTTGATATCATTTTTTTTATGAGCCAATGTTAATATGATATGTTGATTGAGAAAGAAGCATGTTTAGACTTAATCTGACTTGTATAATCATCCTTGTGAGTTTTTGAGCCTATATGATTGATGCATTATACATATCAATCTAATTTCTTTCTTGAGTGCTCTTATGATTACATGATTCTCTAGAACTTGCTTTAAACCGTTTGAGACTATATTGATACATGTGACAACATGAATATGATAGAGGCATTAGGATTATAACCAGAGCCAAACAGCCATCCATTATTAATGTTCTAAGAGAACATCCCCACTAGTGAGCCAATTTGAGCCTACATTAAATATGATGTTTTATTGGTAACCACAACTTACACCTAGCCTAAATATACTTATATCCTTACCCTTGTTCTAAAGATGGATTATATATTTTGAGACATATTGCAAAAAAAAAAAAAAAAAAAAAAAACAAGTGATATTTTTAGTTAAAAATTTGGGTTAGAAACAAGAAATAAGTGTGGGGGGAAAAGAAAAGAAAAGTCAAGAGAAAAGGAAATGGAATACTGGCAAATACATTCCTATGTAAAAAAAAAATATGAATCATCTCTTGAATTTGTGGAAAAGGAAAAAGATGTTACAAAGTTGTTTAGAATGAAGAAAAGGCCCAACATGAATATCCGGCCTAGGTGACTATGTACTTGTAAAAAAATTTTGAGAAGTTTCTTTGTATGATCTTTTTATGTCTCTAAACTTTATGAACTCTTTGGAACCTTTGTGATATCTTTATCCTTTTGTTCTTCAACCACATTACAAACCCCTTGGCCCCATTACAACCTTCATTAAAGACCTCTTGATTCATGAAGTTGTATGATCTAAATAGTGGAGAATAGGTGGACAAGCAAGAATATGGTAGAACTGTTTTCATGAGATTGATTGAGTGTAAACACTTCACCACTACTTTAAAGAGTGAAAATCATGAGGGTATCCCATGTGAGAAGTTGAGATTAAATTTGAACATGCACTATTTTGATTGAGATATGTTATGTTAATATTGGCTTAACTCAAACAATTTACATTCAAGCATGATTTTTTGTGAAATTCTTTAAGCTATTGATTAGTTTATAAGACTTGTTCAAAGATTGTCTCTAATTTGTATTGAAAGGATTAGGAATAAATATTTTTAGTATATGTAGTTTATTTATATTTTAGTTTTTCAATGTTTGTGGGTATCGTTCTAGTAAACCCTCACGAGACTAAACTCGTCCACTAGGGACACCTAGGGGTTTAAAGGCTTGTGTCACATGCTAAGTGCCACCGTGATTTCCTACGAAAGTGGATTAGATTAGATTTTCTTATTTTATTTTTATTTGATTTTGCTCGAGGACTAGCAAAAAGCTAAGTGTGGGGGTGTGATAACTCGTATAATTATATAGTTTTTAGTTATGTTTTATTATTGTTTTGTGTCAAATACGAGTTATTATTGTTTAGTCTAATTGTGTTTATGATCTTTTATATTTTTATGTAATTTGGTGTTTTTCACAAGTTTTTTTGAGTGATTTCAGATTACTAGAATTAAGGGCAAATCCAGTTCAGTTCCAGTTCCGACACCTTTTGCCATATAAGCTATATCTGGAGTTTCACTGAAGCAATAAGGCTGAAATTTGTAGCCGTGCAAAGCTAAGAGGCATATCTATCTTTTTCATGTTTTACACTTCTTGAAACGGAGTCGTTTTCCCTAGCGAAATCGACCATCAAGTTGGCTGATGTGCAATGACGTCTGTGCTGACCTGTTTTCGTATTATGCCCATATCTGCTTATCAACATCATCAAATGAGCTGATTTCAATGGCTATGGATCCGTAACTGATACGGGAACCTTTGTCTAGAAGACCATATGATCAGATCAGGCCTCTAATATTGACGAAATCGACCATCAAATTGGCTGATGTGCAATGACGTCTGTGCTGACCTGTTTTCGTATTTTGCCCATATCTTCTTCTCCACATCAGCAAATGAGCTGATTCCAATGGCTATGAATCAGTAACTCATAGGGGAACATTGTTCTAGACGACCATGTGATCAGATCAGGCCTCCAACATTGACGAAATCGACCATCAAGTTGGCTGATCAAAATTGTCATACAATATGACGAAAATTGTTAGAAAAATTCACCCACCTATTATACCTACCTTTGAAATTTGTAAAGCTTGTCTCTTGTCATTTAGCCCTCCAAAATGTGTATAAATAGAGGGCCTTGGATGATTGTAGAGGATATTGTAGATAGGTAGGATATTAGCCATTGTAATAAAATTCTCTAAGTTTTCTTCTTCTTTCTTTTCTCTAGTTTTCTTTTTCTTTAGAAAGAGCAAGAGGTTGGATAATTAATATTCTTCTTCTTCTTCTTTCTTTCTTTTATTTTCTTCTTAGAAATTACTTGCTTTTTGACCAGACTCGTAAATTAAGAAAGTTGTTGAACGATTCAAAATGCAAGACTGCAAGCCAAATGATACTCCTATTGCAAAAGGCGAAGGCCTGAGTAAAAGAATGTGTCCTTAGGCTCTATGAGAAAAGGAACAAATGGAAAGAGTTTCTTATTCCATTACTGAAGGAAGCCTTATTTATGCTATGATGTGCATAGGGCTGGATATCTGTTACGTAGTTGGACTCGTAAACCGATATCAATCGGATCCAGGTCAACTCCATTGGAAAGCAATTAAAAGGATATTGAGGTATCTAAAAGGCACTGTGGACTATTCGTTATGCTATCAAGAAGTGATCTACATCTAATCGGGTATACGGATGTCGATTTGGGAGGAGATTTAGATGAAAGGAAATCTACCTTCAGATATGTTTTCTTACTGAATAACGGAGCGACCTCCTAGAGTAGTAAGAAACAAACTTGTATAGCATTGTCCATTATGGAAGCTGAATTTATGGCATTTTCAGCGATAGTGCCAGAGTGTGTTTAGCTTAAGAGATTCTTGAATCATTTGAGATTTAATAAAGATGCATTGAACTCAGTGTTGGTGAATTGCGATAGTCAAGTTGCAATCACATTCACGAATCCCAAATATCATTCAAGGACCAAACACAAAGATACCAAGTATAATTTTGTGAGAAACATGGTTGCACATAAGGAAGTCAGCATGCAGTTCATATCTACGCATAAGATGATTGTATATAGGTTTAGGAAACCGGTTCCTAGAGATGTGTATAATGGACATGTTAGATCTCTAGGATTGCGTAGGATTTAATGTACTTGCTAAGTTGTTCAAGTTGAACAATTTGTTCTTTCCCATTTATGATTATTGTTGACAATGATTAATGCATACTAAAGTTTAGTACTTTATTTCATGAAAGCATACACACATGTGTATATATATGTTAAGTACATATAAGAGATTAAAGGTATGTTGGACAGATGATTGGCTTTCACACATGCAATTACCTCTACGGCTTAGTGCCGGGTAGAGATGAGATTAGTTTTAAGCTTTTAAACTATGAGTTTTACGAGAGCCCGAGCTTAAAACAGAATCACCTTGATAATGGTTCAAGATGAGGTCATATAGTAATGAGTTTATGGTTGAAAGTGAATGGTCCCATAATTCACTTTATCTGTCTATGTATGCCAGGTGGAAGTCCTGTTATTGAATTTATTGAGAGAGTAGAGTTGTGGACTCAAGTTAGATACTGAGTGTATCTGAACTATCACCTGTACGGTATTGATATTGTGATAAAGACATACGCTCCAAAGGAAAGGTGAGTAATACTGTAGCATGTGTTTCATACCACATGTACATTATTCGACCAATATGGGTAACAGAAGAATTGATCTCTGCTTCTAAGTTATGTGAGACCCATGAGATCAACCAAGGATCTCTAATTAGTATCCTTATGACCTCTGACTGTTTCTTAAAGTTTCAATTCAATGTTAGCTATCTTAGAGTGTTACCAATGGTCATGAATAATTCGATCTAATGGGACATTTCTAGAGAGCAATTGAATTGGAATGGAGAGATTCGAGGAAAAGGGAAGATCATTTAAGTGTCTCATTCAATTGTATTCACTGGTCGACCAATTGTGTTTTATATGGTAAACACAATTGTGAATACAAAAGTTTATTATATCATTGATATAAAAGAGATTATGGGAAACTTGAAATGTGACTAAATGAATCTGGGGTGCTGCATACTTACTCTACTTAAACATTTGAACTGCTATATATACCTAACAGTTGTATAGCAGCCAGCTCTCGAGATTATGACGTATGCTGGTTGCACGACCTATTTTCTTGTATGAACTTTGTAGAAAGAAGAGATATCGGTCTCTTGAATTGATTATGAAAGTATTGTGTCCATTATGTGCGAGTGGGAGATGTTGGAAACGGCGGGGCATACCGTTTCAAACATAAACTTCCGTTTGGAAGTTATAAATTGTTTAAAATAATACAACTGCAATGGCAGTTAACTAGAAACATTTTAAAAGAAGAAAAAACTTGCTTCAACTGACAAGTTTTTATTCGGCCAAATTAATAAGAGAAAGAATAAAAGGAAGAAAAACTTCCTTGCTTGAAAAAAAAGGCATTCGGGATAATCGGGCTATTAACCATGAAAGATGAAGTAATTCATTCGCCCGAGAAACAAAGGAATGAAGTTGTTCATTCCGAAAAAATAAGAACTTCTAGAAAGAAGTTTACAAGTGATTCGGCCTAGGAATGAAAACGTAAGACAATACTCATAATCTCTACATTCTCGAAAAAATTAGTGCTGTGGCAAAAAGATAATTTCCGATTACGTGATTTTGTCTCCGACCAGTGAATCAAGACCGTTTCCACATCGAACGATCCTGTAAGTTATTTAATTCTTCATTTGTTATAGATTATATACGTGATAATCTTCAATTACAACCTTCAATCAAAATTTCTCATTAAATTGCGAAATAAAATCTTAAAGTTGTTAGTACATGGGAATCGAAAATAATGAGAAATTAACTTTCCTTAAGGTTTTATTTGCCCCTACCATATAATTAATAGTTTGGTATGCAAAAGAGTTACCGGCATATAAACCTCAAAGATACAAGGAAGCCCAATGATTGACTTAGTTTTGCATTGACAAATCAATCCACTGAGCATTTAACAGTGTAAGAACAAAATCATCAAATTTAAAATATCGAAAGAACTTATAAGGGTCTTATAGTTATTGTTCATGTAGAACAATATTCAACCTTTGTTCTTTTTCTATATTCTATGTCTTCCACAAATTAGAGAGATTCTATTTATAACCAAATAAATGTCTCTTTATACAAACATAATTGTCCAAATAGATGTCTATTTCGATAGTTACAATGGTAAGTAACCAAGAGACACAATTTTTAATACATAATTAAGAGACACAACTCTTTAATTATTGAAGACATAACCTTTCACTTATCACATGCAAATTATGTGACACTATTTTGGAAATGTCCTAACAATCAATTCACTTAAGGAGAACATTACGCGTCTAAATCCTCTCGAACTCACAACTTTGACGAGTACGTCAGCAGCATGCCATAACTAATACTCAATTAGCATATACGGCTCCACTTAATTCACACAAAAACGTGGAAAAATATTATTATGTAAACATATTGTTGAAGCTTACGTATATAATTTTTTGTGGTTGTAAAAGAACTGGTAGTGAAACTCCATTATGCTCATTTGGTCTAATATGAAATATTAGTTTGGAAAATAAAATTAAATACTAAGAAAAGTATTCTCCGGTCATCCATCATTGAATTTAATCATGGAGAAAAATGGTAGAATGGTAGTTGAACGAAATTCCCTGATGGCCAAATCATGGGACAAATTTCCCTTTCCTCAAACCACCTATTTTTGGCTATAATTAAGTAGGAGAACTCTCCACGTAGTTTCCACTTCATGTTATAAATGATTTTTCATCCTTATATAATATAATATAATATTTTACTATTTAAATATTTAAATATTTTGAAAAAAAAAAAGTAACACTTGTTTTTTTTTGTTGTTGTTGAGGTTATTATTATTATTCCACTTTATAAGAATGATGTTTTTTTTATGTGTATTAATTCTCTTTTATTTTGTTATCTTTAGTTTATACTTAGTATTTTTTAATTTTAATTGTTTTTGTCTTACCCTAATTAAGAGGGCGAAAAAGATTTTATTTCAAGTTGCATAATTTTGATCAAAAGTTACTTTTATTATCTCCTCTAGCTATTCTTTTAATTAGAGCATTTGGAATAGGAGACTCTAAATCAGAGTTCGATCAAATTAAGTAGGATAATAAAGAAGATTTGGAGAAGAAATCAACAAAAGGCGCCATGGAGAAGACCAGAATTTTAATTTCAAATAACTACGGAATCATCTCTTTTCCTTCAATGGAAGGGTTTTGTTAACAATTATTTTTAGGTATTTTTAAGGTGAATTATAATATTATTTATAGTAATAATATTATATTAAATAAAATAATTAAAAAATTTATTCATCATTCTTAATACACGAACATATTATTATATATAATAACTTTAAAGAATAATATTTTTAGAATATTGGTTAGCAAAATCTTTCATAGAATACCAATTTTCTGCTGCCATTTGAGAACAGGCTTAAGCATGTGTCAGCATAATTTAATTGGATATTAGCTGGTTAATGAAAATGATAAAGGGTCCGTTTAACCGGTGTCTATAGGCACCAGGATTATTTATTTATCATTTTTAAAAAAAAAATTTGTATTTAATACATTACTTTTATTAAATTAAAAAAATAATAATGCATTTATTATACTTTTCTTTTTACTAGGTTTAACTACACGTGGATGATAAATAATTTAATTAATATATATCAAAATAATATAATTATTCTTTCTCTAAAAAAGATTAAAATTAAATTAAATTTTATGAAACATATTATTGAAATTTTACTTGAAAATTAAAAAATTTGAAATTTATTCTTTCTTTAATTGAAATTAAATTATCATGTTAAAGTGTAAATATTATCACTTTTTAAGCATGCTTTCTTTCTTTATGGAATAGTTAATTACAATGGATGAGATCATTGATGTGTTCAATTGAAAGACCCCTACAATAAAAAAATTTGATGCAAATTATTTTACTTTATTTAAAATACTTATATATAATAATGTAACAATTGATTTTTTCATCTATTAGCTCCTCCAACAATTGATCTTCAATTTCTGCAATACTTTCCCATAGTACAACTGACATAACTTATTCCTTACATGTAAGTCATTTGGAAAAAAAAAATTCAATTAATAAATCATATTATAATTTACAAAAAAAAAATAAAAAAATTAAGTACAATATATAAGAGTATTATCTTATGAAAGCTTATTTTTTATTCATTAGTGTCATGTCTCGCTTAACTTTTTGCATGTTAATGCAAGGATTGATATCAACAATAATACTGAAAATGTCTATGTCAAAACAAATGTTAGTTAACAATATAAAATAAAGTTTGTAGTAAATGATTAAAAATAATAATTTAACATTTTAGCAAAAGAATAGAGACGAAAAGGAAAAAAAAAAAAAGTCAGCATACCAAATATTTCTCACTTAGGAAGATCTTTGACTCTATCAAGCGGATGATAATTTAGCAATAATTTTTTCAAATCGATAGCACTTTTTTCTTCTTTGACGTTAGTGTACACCGTGGAAATCAATTCAATTTTTTTTTTTTGACATTTGAGAATATTGCAATGTTTATTCCTTGGACTTTACCATTTGATATGATATAAGTCTTATTTTTCAACAAAGTATCTTTTAAATTTCAATATTGCTTTAGTAAACAATATTGCTAAGATTTTAATTTCCTGAAGAAAAAAAAATCTTGGATCCAAACATTATGTTAAAGTAAAAAGTAATAATGAAATCTTACATCTTCATCTATTAAATCATCTTATGTAGTTTTCCTGATTTTGATGGGCCAAAGTAATGTTTCATTCTATGTTGAGTTTTTGAATGTGCATGAAATACAATATCTCGTTCAAATGGAAAATTTGGATTGTTTCCTTCAACCCATATAACAGCAACTTGATAAGTTGACTGTCCATCGTAAACTCTTTGATCAAGATTAGCATTTGCTGCAGTATGAATTTAAAATCTACGAATAAAGAGAAATCTTTTAATTTGCGCAAAAATTGGGCATATGGATTTCCTTCTAGAACTTTCATTAACATCTTCATAATTTCTGCATTTAGGTTGGCATCTTATAGTATTCTCATCCTATTTTGAAGTTCATTGTTAGTATAATAGAAGTATAGTTGGAAATAGCATGGATTGCCCGCTTCAGATATGAATGATGGAAGATCATGATATATTTGTCCTTGTGCTCGAAACATATAAGTATCATTTCTTTAAGATGGATATTTCTTATCTAGATCAACTCCAAAAGATGTGAATGAGAATATACTATTGTACGCTCTTATTTGCTTTTGATATAACAAAGCTACATCAGATTGAGATGTAAGAAAATTATGCAATTTATTTGAAATTTGAGTTGCAGCTAAATTTTTCCATTGCGACAATAAAAATATGATGTCTCATATTGAAATCTTTTAGCATCACAATGGATGCAAAAAGGAACCCTATTAGCTCATGCACTGAAGAGAATGAAGGATTATTTAATATTTCTCCTGTAAAATTAAAAAAAAGTTATTTTCTGTTTCAATTTTAATAAGCAAAATTTTAAAATATTTGCTAAGGTTTTATTAGTTTTATACATCAGTAACTTTTTTTCTCATATGGAATAGATAAAACTGCACATAACCATTCAATTGTTTTTTCTCTGTGTAGATTGGTTGTTTGATGTCTCAATAGACTAAAATATAATTGTAAGTTGTACGAATTGTACGAATTGTACAACGAATTCTTTTATTTTTGAAAAATATTTTGTACACAATTTAGATGTGTAACAAATATATATAGAAATTTGAATATTAAATAATTAGATAAATATAATAGGATTCGAACCTTGATTTGTTGACATTTTTTCTCCAAAATTATGGATGTGATCTTTGATTCAATAAAATGGAATTTCAAATATAAATGATCATAACTAAATTTAACAATAATGAGAATTAATAAGTATATAAAATGTATAAAACAACATTCAAAACTATTTTAAAAGAAATCTAAAATTTTATAAGTAGCAAAGTAAAAGAATAAGCTCATTTAACTTTAGCAATTGGCATAAAAAATGTTAATCACAAAACGAAATCTAAGTTTTCAAGTTTCGTGTGATTTGCAAATCAACTTTCCTTTTTATGTTTGTGATCAGTATATATGCACATAAATTATCCATCTAAGTAGTGAAATTGGCTAAGCAACATGTCAAAAAAAAAAAAATGTCTCATTATTTGTTTTGCACTATATGTACTTGCAAACAAAAGAAAACACATATATCTTTAGCATGGTTCCATAAAAAACTAGAATATAATAGGTTGTTACAAATAGGGTTAGAAAAGTAATATAAATTAAAATTTAGATAGATCATAAAAGTAATAGAATCACCTTACTGTGTAAAAGAAACATGTTACAAATAAGGTTACAAAATTAGTAGAAATTAAAACTTAGATATAGATCATAAATTAATAGAATGAGTTTACTGTCTAAAAGAAGCAATAGTATAAAATAAATTAATCATTACATTCATCTTTATATACGGAGACTTAATTAGGGTTTTTCTATTAAGAGCTTTTTATACTTTGATTAGGATGCAATTAATAATAATAACTAATAAAATAATTAGGCCTAAAATGGAAGATACAAATAAATAATAGGCCTAAACTAATTAGGATTCATTAATGATTTGTAGTGGCCTTAAAAGAAAATAGATTTTTCTAAGAAATTAATAAATCATTATCAAGAATAAAATAGTTTTAAAAAATTAATAAATCATTATTAAGGATAAAATAATTAAATTTTAGCATTAAGAATAAAATAATTAATTTTAAAAATTAGCAAGGTATAGTAATATTATTTGTTTAATTTTTGTATTTTAAAATAGAGAGAATGAATTCAAATTGAGGACCCACGAATCAAAAATGGATCTTTAATAACTATTGTAAACTTAAACAAACAAATAATTTAACATTGATTATCTTATGATTCGAGTCCCAACATTTACTATCCCTTTCTTCAATCTCAGATTATGACTTATTTTGTAAAAAAAAAAAAGAAATCATACTGATTAAAGCCATCTCAAGTCTCAAAACCAAGAACTTCAAATCGTAAAATTATTTTTTAACCGAGTGATGATCAGTCAACCAAAGAAATACATGAACTGTATTTTCTTTTTAGTTTCTCCGATAGTATATATTAGTCAAAGAGTATTGGACAGAACTATTCAAGGATAAGAATTAGTCTAAAACGGAAAGATGCAAATAATAATTAGGCTTAAAATAATTATGATTAATTAATGATTTGTAGTAACCTATGTGAAAACTAGATTTTTATTAAAAGAATTAATAAATCATTATTAATGATTTGTAGTAATCTATAAAAAATTAGATTTTCTATTAAAAAAATAATAAATCATTATCAAGGATAGAATAGTTAAAAAAATTAGTAAATCATTATTAAAGATAAAATAATTAAATTTCAATATTAAGGATAAAATAGTTAATTTTAAAAATTAATAAGGGTATATACATCAAAATAATTAAATTTCAGCATTAAGGATAAAATAGTTAATATTAAAAATTAGTAAGGAAATATATTTTAAAAATTAGCAAGGGTATATATGTCAAAATAATTACATATCAGCATTAAGGATAAAATAGTTAATTTTAAAAATTAACAAGGGTATATATGTCATTCACTATTTATAATTTTAAGGGTTTTTACGTCAAAATAATTAAATTTCAGTATTAAAGATAAAATAGTTAATTTTAAAAATTAATAAAGATATATATTTTAAAAATTAGTAAGGGTATATATGTCAAAATAATTAAATATCAGGATAAATTAGTTAATTTTAAAAATTAACAAAAATATATTTATTGTTCACTATTTGTAATTTTAAAATTAGTGTTTTTATATATAGTATATAGATAAATATTATTTAACTAGTGCTATTAAACACTGATTAACAATAATAAATAAGCACTGTACATTTTTCTTCTTCCATGTTAATCAGTGTTTTGTTCATTAATAATGGTTATCATTTACTAAACATTGAAGTAATTTTCCTGCATGAAACGGTGCGACACCTGGCAAACTTTCATATGCAAGCAGTCGACACTGCTGGGGATTTCTTCTTGAATCTGATACTGACACTTGTAATCCAACTTTGTCGGCATCTCCATTTGAGAATCAACCCTTTTTTCTGGGACACTGGGCCTACTTCAAATTCTTATATTCTTTATTAGACTTGTGTCACTTTTCTAGCCAGAGAAATGTATCCTTCTAGACTGCACCACACACTAGTATTTCTCTCTTTCTTCACTCTGGTACCAGCAGAATTGGTTGGTAAAGTGGTATGTCCTTATTCTTGTTTAAGGTCCATTTAAGTGACAGTGTGGATGGTTAGATATTTCTTCAAGTGTTGAATTCAGGTAGGTGGTGTGTTGATAAACTGCTTTTGTTTTGTTTTGATTTGATGGGGGTATTTGAGGTTTCAAAGATGAAGTGTAGTGTTAGCTTTTTCAAGTCCAAATTCATTTTGTCACTTCAGATTAATATGGTTTTGGGTTTTGTATGTTCAAAATTCTTGTTGAGATTTATGAGAAAGTGAGAGGGCATTCATTTTTCTTCTGGACTTGGAATTAGGTAGGCAGTTGTGGTTACTGTGGGTGTTGAGAGATTCAATACTAAGAGTCTCAAATGTGTCCTTATCATAATAACAAAGTTATTCCATAGGGATTGAGAAAACTGAGGTCTTGTTTTGATTACTTGGTGTTGAGGTTTCAAAGAAGCCTCTGAGTTGGAAGCAGGGAAACTTCTTGGAGTTTATAGTTGAATTTACAGAAACTTTTGTTTTGACTGGTGTTGCCTTGTTGCTATAAGTTTGATACATACACCTGAAACCTGTTTTTTATGTGTTAATCATACTTAGTTTCATAGTTCCAGGTAATTCTTTCTATTATCAATTTAATCAATCTTATGGAAAATTGTATTAATTATATACATAACTGACAAGGGTTGTTTAATCATTCAAACTTCTTTTTTTTCCCCAGGTGTTCAGGAATTTATCATTTATTAGGTGTTAGAATCAGGAGGATACAGGGCCCAGTTTGTGAGATTTTGTTTATAACAACGTGCTGCCATTGGCTTGGTTAATTCTGCTTCTTGTGGACAACTCAGTGAATCACTCCTACCAAAATGATGACTGAAGAAGATGATATATATCCATCTAGTGTCAAGATGAGACTTCCCATTTTCATTTTCTTCAAGGATGCAAGGTATGTTCCCCAGAATTTGCTTTTCATACATTTATTTTGCAGGTAAGATAGGCAGTTCAGTAGTTTGATTAGCTTTTTCAGGACTGAAAGTTTTATCTCTCTTATTGCATTTGCACTATTGGATTGAACAGACAGACGCTTGAAGTTCAAACCATTTTTCATTTTCCTTCTCGGATTTTGCTAACGAGCCCTATAGTCACTCTTTAAGATTACTATATATATAGTAATATCTTCATTTAATGCATTAGAAATGATTAATAAAGTTGTCAATTTTTGCATTTAATACAATATTATTACTATAAATAGTATATTAACTAACCTTAAAAAGTGTCCTAAGACATTTGTTAGCAAAGTCTTTTCTTAATTAGACTTGCTAAGTCAATTTTCAATGGTACTAGCAAAAATCATTTAAGAGACACTGCTGCATTTATTATTTGGTCCATACTTCCTTGTGGTTTCTCTATTCCACTTTTTCTTTTGTTGATGAAAACATATATGAGCAAGCACAATAGCAAAATTTTTTAAACAGATAGTTAAAACAACATTTATATAAAAGCATTTAAAAATGAAAGAAGTGTTGTTTTGATTGGTCCTTTTCTTTGCTTCAATGAACAACAATGGTTTTGAAGACTTGAAAACTTATTCTTTTTTTATGTAAAGTTTCTCTTAACAGATATATCTAGGATTAATGTCTGATTTTGCAATTATATGAGCAGACATGTTTTTAAACTGGACGAACTTGGTTCAGAGATAGCACAAATTGCATTGCCTGCGGCACTGGCTTTGACAGCTGACCCTATTGCTTCTCTTGTTGACACAGCATTCATTGGCCAAATAGGTATTTTATTCACTCCTTATGTCTTAGCGTGTGGGAGTTGGGGAAAGAGGGGGGTTCTTCATTCTGAACCTTCATTTTTCAAAGAAAAATATGACTTGAACTTTATGTGTGGTACACCAGTTTGAAGGCTTATTTTCTCCTTAATAGCTTGAGAAGGTATGTAGGAAATGACAGATAGTATATATGTTCCTTAACCAATCTAGAGTCTTGAAACCTATGTTGCTCCGACTCTTCATTTTTCTTGAAAAACCTGTGTCCGACGCATATCAGGACATAGGTATGAAGATATGATCCTCCAAGGACCCTCCAAATACATAAAAATCTTAGAAAAAATTGAATATACCCGTGTCCGACACTCACACCCGAGTCCGAGTAACATAGCTTGAAAGGCCGCCTGCCCTTTCTTTACAGTCAGCTTCTTATCTTCTGGAGAAAGTTTTTGCATGGGGAGACTTACCTAGGTTTACTTAATTCATATAGGTCCTGTGGAACTCGCTGCTGTAGGAGTTTCTATTGCCTTGTTCAATCAAGTCTCAAGAATTGCAATATTCCCACTTGTCAGCGTCACCACCTCTTTTGTGGCTGAGGAAGATACAATTGGAAGAGTGCGCTCTGAGGCACAAGAAAGTGAATACTTGGAAACAGGTTCATGTCTAAATACTGAAAATAAAGAGTTAATACCACAAAAAGGTATGGCATCCCCATCCCCAATCTCAATCTCTTTCCTTTTCCAAATGAAAGATCAAGTTGATTATAGTTTTTGGTCTGATCAGTTTCATTAAAAATCCTTTCACCTTAAATTGGTATCATTCACAAAACTATCTACAGTTTGAACATGAGAATCTTAGTTCTCTCTTATTCTGATCTTCAGAATCTAATGAGGGTCCATACCGGCCAAAAACACTAGGAAGCAGTTTTCATATTGCTAAATTTGAGCCTGAAAGAAGGCATATCCCATCAGCTTCGTCAGCACTGGTAATTGGTGGCATCCTTGGTCTCCTCCAAGCCATATTCCTGATTTCTGGAGCAAAACCTCTGTTAAACTTCATGGGAATCAGTTCAGTAAGTACTCGTGAACCTCTATTTCTTTCTTTCCTCTCTGTTGTTTTCATTAGTTTAGTTTGGTGTTCAATGCCTTCATCTACTCGGCAATATTAGTGACAGCAGATTTGTCCATTCGTGTAGGATTCACCCATGCTAAACCCTGCACAACAGTACTTGACATTAAGGTCACTAGGTGCTCCTGCAGTTCTTCTCTCCTTAGCCATGCAAGGCGTCTTTCGAGGATTTAAAGACACAAAAACTCCTTTATATGCCACTGGTATATCCTATTAATAGAGTTCCGGATATGGTTTTTATATATTTTTAAGACATTTCTCATCTACCGACTATTTGAAATGGTTCTCCTCCTAAACTCAGTGGCAGGAGATGTAACAAACATCATTTTGGACCCAATATTTATGTTTGTTTTCCGTCTGGGTGTCAGTGGTGCTGCCATTGCTCATGTGATATCTCAGTAAGTTAATTATATCCAATCATTGTCCACCAAGAGGTTTATCATGCTATAGACATTCATTTGTATTGACTTGCTAATTTTGTCTCTTAATTTCTATGGTGATTGCAGGTACCTCATTTCAGTTATACTCTTGTGGAAGTTAATGAGTCAAGTTGACCTCTTACCTCCCAGTTTAAAACATCTACAGTTTGGTAGATTTCTTAAGAATGGTAATTTTAATTTGACTTCTATAAAATTCTCAAATATCAATTACATTATTTTCAATTTGGAACTTGTAGGGCTAATTCATTACAGTTTATCTCTCTCCTTCTCTCTCTCTCTCTGTGTCTGGTTGTGTTAATTGTTGAAGTGTCAGACAGAAGGAGCCATTTAGTCATTATGATAATCATCGGGGAGTTTGGTTAAAATTAGGAGTAATTTATGTTCATTAGTTATATCAGATATGCATAGATAGTTGGTGCAGCAAGTTTTCATACTTGTAAAAGAGCAATAATCTGTATCAGCCTATTTTAGTTGATCAATTACTATCTAATCCCTCATTGTTCATGTGTTTGAATCCAGGTTTTCTATTGTTAATAAGGGTTATGGCAGTTACATTCTGTATCACCCTGTCAGCATCAATGGCTGCCAGACAGGGATCAACATCCATGGCTGCATTTCAAGTATGCTTGCAGCTTTGGTTGACGACTTCTCTTCTTGCTGATGGCTTGGCTGTCGCTGGACAGGTTAGAACTGCTTTTGTTTAATTTTATGTTCTTATCTTCTCAAAACATTAACAAAAGTAGTATCTTAATTTGCTCACATTACTTCTCTGACATGTAATTAAATTCTCTTTGCTCCAATAGTAAAAGCTATAAAGTGAAAAGCAAAGAAGATGTGTACCTTAATATTTAGCAGTTTTCCAGGAAAGAACTCTGAAGCTAGAAGAAAATTCTTGTGATTAGTCTTCTGAACTCTGAAGCTACTTAACTAGAGTTCAAGGTTTGTTAAATATTAGTTGTATCTTTTAGGATTGCCAAATTCTTAGATTTTCTGCTCTCATTATCATTTCTCAAATCTCAACATATGTCCTGAGGAATTTGGTATATACGTCCTTGCATTCAGAAACTAGTAGAAACTCATGAATGGTTCCAAATAATTGAAATTAGACACTAGTAACAAGTCATGAAAGGTTCTTTTATTAGGAAATAGGCAGAACACTTATCCTGCTCATACGATTAGTGCTGCAGTGTCTCTCTTACAATTACTGAGAAGAAAAATACTTCTTTTTCCAGCCCTATAAATGAATTCTGTACATTATCCTTGTAGCTCCCACTGTTTTCTTGCTGCTCTTCTGCTGTTTCAGATTCCTTTTCTCCGGCTAGACTCGTTCTTATTGTAATTTAACTGCTTTTCATTCTTTCAGGCAATACTTGCAAGTGCATTTGCGAAAAAGGACTATGAGAAGGCAACAGCCACTGCATCTCGAGTATTGCAGGTGCCGTATATCATATGCCATAAACATCATCAACTGACCTTTCAATAACATGATTTCCTCTAAAAGTCAATATGTATATGTGCTGCAGTTAGGATTGGTTCTAGGATTGATACTTGCAGTCATTCTTGGGGGAGGACTGAGTTTTGGAGCCAGATTATTTACAAAAGATGTCAATGTCCTCCACCTCATTGGTTCAGGCATTCCAGTAAGTACTCTTTCCTGCAAAAAAAGAAAAAAAAAAGAGAGACTATAACAACAACTTTCAACCCATTTTAACCCCAAAGATCACCGGATGTCAGGAACTAATATTCGTTTCCTTTTTTTTTTTCAGTTTGTTGCAGCTACTCAGCCCATCAATTCTTTAGCATTTGTTTTTGATGGTGTCAACTTTGGAGCATCTGACTTTGCATATTCTGCCTTCTCCTTGGCAAGTCTATTATCTATTTTGATATTATTATGAAAATTTGTTTTAAGACTCTTACTGAAGCACTTGGGTGCATATATAATCATTCCAATTGTCCCCTTAGCCTTAGGAAAAAGAAACAATTAACATAAAATTCTTCATTTTAACAGGTTCTTGTAGCTATTGTCAGCATTATATGTTTGTCTATTCTCTCCTCCACTCATGGATTCATCGGACTCTGGATAGCTCTGACGATATATATGAGTCTTCGAGCATTTGCTGGATTTTGGAGGTAATTTTTCATTTTCAGTACGATTTTTACTGTGTCATATTCTTTTCCTTTGTTTCTTTTCTTGTGGCTGAAGATAGGGCCAGGGACACAGCTTTTCTCCAAAATGGTTGGAATACATGGAGAATGCAAAATAAAATTATATGCTGTATTTGCAGGATAGGGACAGGAACAGGGCCTTGGAAGTTTCTCAGGGGCTGAACTGAATGTACTTTGCCTTTCTGGTTTTTGACAAGTATTATTAGCTTTCCAAGTCTTCCTCTGAAGTTGCATATTCTTGATTCTTGTTTCCATAATCTTCTTCTTCTTCTTCTTCTCATGGAAACAATTTTAGCAGCCAAAGCAAAAACATTATCTTACTGCTAATTTTTAACTATCATCACGCATGCTCTTAGCTTTGGTTTAAATGGATTCATGCCAAATTTAACTTATCTGACACACTTCTTCTACCTAGCGGCATGTTTGGAACAATCGCTGCATCATCGGGATGAACAACTCATTGATCAGCTCGATATTCCCAAATCCTATTTTGGTGGTCAATTAGATCAGCTACTCTCAAAGGCTGGCTGGTTGCTTATATCCTCTCGCATAATAGGCTTATAAAGATGAGGTTTAATCAACCATTTCTTAGTTAAAACCAATATTGAAAAAATCGAATCGGAAATCGAATCAACCGGTTGGACTAAGTCGGTTTAAAAGTAATTTTAAATATATATATAATTTTAATATTAAATAAGCAATAAATATAGTAAATAATTAATAAGAATATGTATTTATTTTAATGGTATGACCTTTATTATAAAATCAAGAGATTAAGGGTTCAAATCTTATCTTTTACAAAAAAAGAAAAAAAGAAAAAAAAGGTTTTTTATCGGTTCAAGAAAAGTCCGATTTTATATATAGTACCGGACCAGATGGACCAACGATTCGATTGGTCGATCCGATCCGGTTTTTTATTCCATGATTTAAACATTAATGCTTAGCCATCCCCAACCCTCCACATTGATCCTGCTATCAATTAGTATCTCTCTCCCAGCTAATAAACTCCTCCAAACTTAAGAGGATTTGAGCCTAAACCAGCCTCCAGTTATTATGGATGTTATAAATGCTAAAAGTCATAGTATTCTGATATATATATATATATATATATATATATATATATATATATATATATATATGGTTTGCTTAATCGGTGCTCATAGGCACCAATTAAGAATTATTTAATTACTAATTAATTTTTTTTTTTTTTTTTTTTTACATTTAATACATTACTTTTATTGAATTCAAGAAAAAATAAATTCTTAATTACACTTTTCTTTCTATATATATATCACCTTAACCAATGTCTCTGATTAACATTTCCTATATATATATATATATATTGCAAAAGAGGTACGGAAAGGGTTGAGAAGTTGATAGTCGAATTTCAGATCTGTTGGACACTACTTTTTAAAGATCAATGTATGAACTAATTGGTTAAGTCCAGGTTCAATAATGCTATATTTTGTGCAACATAAATAAATTATAGTATAACATTTATTTATATAAAATTCACTTTGATGCCTTAAAATAAATTTTTAACTCGCCCCTGCATGCAACGCACCTAACTATATACTAATTTTATGAAATATATAATATGAGTAATGCCATTTTGTCCGAAAACAATCCCCACCACTTACAAATGACATGAAGATATAAAATAAGAAATTTATGAACATTTATTTCTTGACCTTCAAACGCCTTATCATTTCTCATAGAGAGCAAAAATTCAAGAATGACAAAGTCACTTGAACTAATTCTGGTAAAATTTCACCATAACTTTCCCTGGTGTTTAGAATTAATGTAAATTTCAAAGCTCAAGAAAATATTATACATATTCGAATTCGAAACTTAACTCAATTGATTTATGTAGACACTTTTTAAATATGATATCCAATAAATTTGGAGTTCGAAACTCAACATTTACAAACTCCTTCTCTTATTCCCAAACTACGATCTCCTTTGTGTAAAAAGATATATTATACATATACTAAAAAAAAATATTGAGTAAACCTTAAGCTGACTAGGTAACTCGTAGACTTTTTTATCTTAATATAGCCAAAAAAAAAAATTAATTCTCAAAATACCGTTACTTTTTTTTTAAGTACCAAAATCCGTTTTTTTTTAACCAGTTAAGAAATCGCCATGGCCCATGACGATTTCCCAACGGTAATTTTTTTTAAAAAACTAAGTTGGAAAATCGCCATAAATCATGGCGATTTCCCAACTTAAAATTAAAAAAAAAAAATTAATTTTTACACTGAAAAATTGCCAAGGGTGAAGAATTCACCTTTTTTATTTTTTTATTATTAAATAATAAATTTAAATAAAAATTATATAATTTATAATTTTAAAAAATAAAATTTTAATAATTTATATATATAATTTTTATCCCATGGTGAAAAATCAGGCCCGGTAAACCCAGATCGTATTTATATAGTTTTTAAAATTTTTAAAATTGTTATTATTTAAATTTTACAATTTATTAATTTTTAATTTTTTTAAATTATAAATTATAAAATTTTTATTTTTTGGCTTGGACAAAGGAAAAAAAAAAAAATTTGGGTCTCATCCCGGCCCGGTAAAATATGAATTTTTATAAATGATAAATTTATTTCCTTCTTAAAATATGAATTTTTTTTTTTTTTTATTTTTATAAATGATCAAAGAAAATCGCCATGGCTTACTGAGCCGGGCTGAGGCTCAAATTTTTTTTTTTGCCTAAGCCCGAAAATAAAAATTATATAATTTATAATTTTAAAAAATAAAAATTAATAAATTGTAAAATTTAAATAATGACAAATTTTAAAAATTTAAAAATTATATAAATACGATCCGGATTTACCGGGTCGGGCTTACCACCATTGGATAAAAATTATAAAAATGATTAATTATTAATTTTTTATTTTTTAAAAATATAAATTATATAATTTTTATTTAAATTTTATTATTTAATAATTAAAAAAATAAAAAAGGTGATTCTTCACTTTTGGGAAATCGCCACAGTGTTGGCAATTTTTCAATGTAAAAATTTAAGTTTTTTTTTTAAAAAAATTTTAGTTGAAAAATCTCCATGGATCATGGCGATTTTTCAACTAATTTATATATAAAAAAACGAATTTTAATATTTAAATGAAAAATAACTATATTTTGAAAATTAATTTTTTTTTAGCTATATCCCGATAAATTTGCCTAACTCGTATAGTATATATCAAGAGTTTCAAGACATCTAGAAGTCCTAACAATTCCCCAAACTGTCAACTACCACCATGACATCTTTTTCATATGCAAAATGTTTTAACGGTTTATATAAATATATAAAAGGATCTATTTACATTGATGTAAAATTAATTAATTTTACACGTTTTTATATATACGATTGATATTTTAACAAATCGATCGTTGGATTTAGCAATATAATCGCATTCATCGTGAACGTAACATTTCGAATCGATCCGATATCCATATCATGTCAATCGTGAATATTGCTTTTATATATATATTTTTAACAGTTGAAATTTTTTTACATCAAGTAAATAGTTAAATATTTTAAATTTATTTGAAATTTTACGTGCACGATCTACATGAATAAAGCATGAAATACAATGGTTGGATTAAACAAATATAAATCGTGTAAAAAATCACGAAAACATGTAAATTTATATTAATTTACACTAATTTAAGTGATCCTCTTCTATATATATTTCTATCCTCTTCTTAACCGCTTCTACAAACATCAACTCAGCCTAGGTTTTAATCATTGGTTTAAAGAAATTAAGATTACGTTTGCTTCTGCAATATTTACTATTACTTATTTCGATGAATTAATCCTAGTAATCAATTTATAAAGGTAAAAGTGTATA
This sequence comes from Fremontodendron californicum, assembly GCA_030761205.1. Lineage (NCBI taxonomy): Eukaryota > Viridiplantae > Streptophyta > Magnoliopsida > Malvales > Malvaceae > Fremontodendron > Fremontodendron californicum. Next base: position 31,501,412 of record JAULJL010000003.1, read on the forward strand.
TATATATATATATATATATATATATATATTTTAAAAATATCCTTTTGGTGGAGATCAATTTCTTGCATTTCATTTTCATGTGATGACTCTTCTAGAGATAAACATCAGTTAAGTGATCATCTCCCAATTTAAGAATTGATTTTGTCACAAACTTTAATTTTTTTTTTTTTTAATAATGATTTTGTCACAAACTTGGGGAGCCTCAGGTGAGGAACATGTCCTCCACGTGACATGCGAGATCTTGCGCATGTATTTCAGTGGCAACCCTACTCTTGGCTCGTGCAATCCCATGCCCCACAACCTCTTTCTCTTTCCCACATTTTCTAATCTTTTTTTGGGTGTTTCTCTATCTTGGTTCTCAGTACTTTAAGAACAAGTTGAAGGAGTTATAAAGGAAAAATAAATGAAAAACTGTATGGTCACTTTCTATAAGCCATATGGATAAGCTCTCACAAATTAATTCCCCTACTATTAAAAAAAAAAAAAAATGTCATCAGAACTAGAGCTACAAGTCGAGCAAGTGAATCTTTCTAATATTCTAAACGAAACTAGCATCTTCCGAATGTCATTCATGTGCTCCACTACTTTAATTATTCTCAATTTGTCTTGTAAAACAATATTTAAGTTAATCTTTCAAGTCTTTTCGTTTCTATCGTTTGATTCATAAGCTAATATGATTTTTATGTTCTTAACTATTATAATGTATACATTTATCAATACTCTTGAAAAACAAATCAGTAAGTCTTGAGCTGGTAGTTTGTATATATATATACATATAACATATGTCATGATCATTTCACTTTCTTAAGAAAGTTGCAAGAAATTAAACCAGTCTAATATGTGTGCATTAGCCCCTTTTCCAACCCCAAAGTGGCCTTTAGTCAATCCCATTGGCTATGAACAGAACTATATCTATGAAGGCAATGAAATTATAGAGTCATTCCTTCAATTTCCTACTCAATCCCCATCTTTCGTTCAAGCCAGTTTTGAACCCTGCGGGGTTAAGAAGCTTAACCACAATGCTAGCGAACGCGATCGGCGGAAGAAGGTTAACAGTTTGTATTCATCCCTCCGATCATTGCTTCCAGCAGCAGATCAAATGGTAATAATTAAGCTAACTAGTTATGTTCTCATCAATATATTATTAATGTTATTCCAAAAAGCCTCTTTGAAGATATCAATATTACGATTAATTTGTTGCTGCAGAAGAAGTTAAGCTTTCCAGCCACAGTTTCACATGCACTGAAATATGTACCAGAATTGCAAGAGCAAGTGAGGAGATTGGTTCAGAAAAAAGAAGAGCTTTTGTTAAGGATTTCTCAGCAGGGTGGAACTAAACGTAGTGCTGAAGAAGAGCTAAGAATTAAAAGCAGAATTGGAAGATCTTTAAGTGGTGCTGCTGTTTCCATAAATCGGCTAAGTACTGATAGTGAATTTGCAATTCAGATATCAATGCATAAAGACAAAGTCCACAAGACTCAATTATCTGAGATTTTGGAATTCTTAGAGCAAGAAGGATTCCTTCTACTAAATGCTACTTCTTTTGAGTCATTTGGAGGAATGGTCTTCTACAGTATTCACCTTCAGGTACATAAATATATATAGAGGAGAGATATATTCATATTACTGTTTTACATACTTTCGTAAATTTTATACGATTTATATCTGTTTAATTTGATTGTTAAATTTCATGCTCATTTCATACATGTAGATCATACACGTCAAATTTCAAGTAAATTAAAAATATCTAACTATTTATTTGATTAAAAACATTTCACCCGTTAAATATATATATAAAAAACAGTATTCTTGATTGATATGATATAGATATCGAATATATTTAAAACTTTAAGTGCATAACGAATGCGATTATATTCTTAAATCCAATGGCCGATTTATCAAAATATTAATCGTACACGAAATTATAAAAATATATAAAACTAATTAATTTTACATCAATGTAAATTGATCTATCCTCATATATATATATATATATATATATAACTTTCTTCATTATTCTGCTTAATTAATAATTAGTTTTTGTGACTTTTTCTATTTTGCTTCTTACATCTAATTTCTGTCTTGGATTGTGCAGGTGGAATTGGAAACAACTTACAAATTAATGGAATCAGATCAGGCATTGAGTGAGAAGCTTTTGGCACTGTGTGATAATAGGGAAGGGTTGCTACTCTATAATTAATCTTGGTTATAGGAGAATCAATCCCTAACTAAATGTAAAGTAGTTTTATATGATTAAAGGGCATGTTATTGTCTCTTAATTTGATCTTAATTAGTGGTAAGAGGATCAAGTGCTTCTGTAATTTTTAAGGGCATGAAATCCAATTTTCTGCTTTTAAATTAATGTTCATGGAAAACCAAAAAAAGAAATCGAAAGTAGAAGTATACTAATGTGATCATAAAAGATAGGAGGAATTTAATTACAAAATGGTGCGATGCAATGAGAAAATTTATTAGTTGCTATCATGGTCAAAGCTATATTTAAGTAAATGTCAGGCTATCAAATTAACAAAAAAAGAAATTGCTTTTACTTTTTTCATTTTATTAAGAGTCGTCTTTGATACACTGGTAGTGAAGTTTTTTAATTCTACAAGTAGAGTTAAAAAACTGTCACATGTCCCATTTTTTTTTTTTTTTAAATATACCCTGTAGACACCTAATTTTGTTCGGACCCCCTAAAACCAAGTAATTTCTTCTTTTCAATTTCCCTGATTACAAAAGGACTTCCACCTTTCCGTAGATAGGTCCTCAAGACTTTGTTTCGGAGATCAGCACAAAAAGTCAACTCGGGAAAAGTCAACCCTGGAAAAGTCAACCCCAAAAAGTCAACTACTGAAAAAGTCAACCCTCAGTCAAAATCAAGATTCAAGGTTTAATTGAACAACGGTGAATTGTTTTTGATAATCCAAGGTTTACAACAAAAGATATAGAGCTCAGAAGATGGGTTACGAAAATTCAATGTAAGGGAAGACATAATTCGGTAAAATTGGGAAAAACTGCGAAGATTGCCCGATTCGACAAAATTGAAGCCTCCAATTGATGAAGAATGAATAAACAAGGATAGGTCAAGTCCTAGTCTGAAGTGGATCCCAAGGAAGAGCCGGTTAAAGGAAAAACGAAAAAAACGAGAAAATTTCCAACATTGAAGAAAAGGAAAAAAACCAAATTGAAAGGGAATTTGATCGTAAAAATTGGGCATTTTTGGACCAACTCCAATTTAATGTATAACAAAGGCATTCGAAAAAAGAAAATTTGGAAATCAGACTCGTTTTGAGTAAAACCGAGGTTTCGGAGGTTAAAGGGCAATTTCAAAAATTCCAGAAGATAATTCTGGGAAAAATAAAAAATGAGCTCGAAAAATTATGAAAACTTCCAGATCTGAGTTTTATAATTTTTGAAAGAGATTGGTGAAAAAAAATCCGAAAATTGGAGTTCATTTGAAAGGGGCAAAATCCGAGCGTACTAACCCGAAATTCTAGAAGATAATTCCAGGAAAAAATAACAAACAAGCTCGAAAAATTATGAAAACTTCTAGATCGGAGTTTTATAATTTTTGGAAGAGATTGGTGAAGAAAAATCTGAAATCGGAGCTCAAATGAAAAATGACAAAGTTGGGATGCACTGATCCGAAATTCCAAAAGAAAATTTTGGGAAAAATAGGAATCGAACTCGGAAAAATATGAAAACTTTCAGATCTCAATTTTATATTATTTGAAAGGTATTGGAGAAGAAAAATCCGAAATCGGAGCTCAAATGAGATAGGTCAAATTTGGGAGGCACCAAACCAAAACTTTTAAAGAAAATTCCGGGAAAAATAGGAAACAAGCTCGGGAAAATATGAAAACTTCCAGATATCAATTTTATATTATTTGGAAGGTATTGGAAAACAAAAATCTCAAATTGGAGCTGACTTGCAAAAAGGCAAAGTTCGGGGAAGCCTAATCTGCAATTTTAATGAAAAATCCAGAAAAAATGGAAAACGAGCTCCAAAAATTATGAAAATCTCCAGAATTGTTTTTTATATTTATTTAGAGAGATTGGAGAAATAAAATATGAATTTGGGGTCCATTTTCTATTAAAGTAAGTTTGGGAGGCTAAAATGCAATTTTATCGAAGAAACCGAAAAGGCCATTTTGCAAATTAAAAATGAGGAAGTTGCTGGAATATACCAGGCTATGCAGCCATCATGTTGGAATAAAAGTTGAGGTTTGATCAGTTTTATTTAATGGCTAAGATTAAGTTGCAAGAAGATATTTTTAATGCTTGGTTAATTCCTTATGATCATGCCAAGTGCTAAGGTGATGGAAAAAAAATGAGCACATCCTTGTTAAGGGAATTTCAGCCAGCTCATTATGGTTAAAGCTGATCATTTCATCTAATGGTTAGAATAAGGTTGCAAGATCACATTTTTATTATTTTTGGTTAATAGCCCTTTGATCATGCAAGGTGATGAAAAAAGATGACAACATCCATTCTAGAAGGAAGGGGTATTCGGCTAGCCTATATTAAGGGAGGGGGTTTTCATTTTTGAGGAGGTTTTTAGTATTTCTTTAGTGCATGGGTAGTAGCTAACTTAGAGAAATTTTTTAAAGAGAAAGCAAGCTTGAAAGATAGCTTTTAAGGTAGCCATTGGCACCCCTCTCTTGCATTTTTCTCTCATTTCCATGCTCATTCTTATTTTTCATGTGATTTCTTATTCTTTTCTTATGTAAATAAAGGTTTTAAAAGTTTTCTTTTAAGGTTCTCATCTTTTATTTTTATCAAAAAATATCAAAATATTTTTCTACTATTTTTTCTACCATGACCGAATACACAATTTCTTGTGCTCATCTTGTGTTTGACTTTATTCTTACATTGGTTGTGGTAGGATAGTTTATTTGATGGTTTAGTTTTCAAAAATAACAAAAATAAAGAGGTGAAAAGGCTTAATGACCTTGATTCAAATCAAGAGATTATGATTAGGGGGGCTATGTCCAAAAGTACCAACCATGGAGCTCACTTCTATTTTCTTTAATTACTTACTTTAATTTTCTGTTTTATTTATTTTCATGTCCATTTTCTTTCTTTCTTTCTTTATTTACTTACTTTAATTTTCTGTTTTATTTACTTTCATAGCTATTTCTTTTATTTATTTATTTATTTACTTACTTTAGTTTTTAGTTTTTATTATTTATTTTTATGTCTACTTTATTTGCTTACTTTAATTTTCTGTTTTATTTACTTTCATGTCTATTTTCTTTATTTGCTTACTTTAATTTTCTATTTTTATTATTTATTTTCATGTCTCTTTCCTTTATTTGCTTACTTTAATTTTCTGTTTTTATTATTTACTTTCATGTCTATTTTCTTTATTTGCTTACTTTAATTTTTAGTTTTTATTATTTATTTTTATGTCTACTTTCTTTCTTTATTTACTTACTTTAATTTTATGTTTTTATTATTTTTATGTCTATTTTCATGTTATTCTTGCCATATTATATTGTTCATATCAAGTCATTCATGCTTTGCATTATTTCCATGCCATGCCATGTGTTTGTGTTTGTGTTTTTGCCTTGCCATGCTTTTGCATTTTCACCATGTTTCATTCGGTTATCATACTTTCATAGTGTTTCCATGACATTTTCCATGTCATTTAGACTTCAGGTCATCTTATTATGCCATGACATTTTTCATGTCATTTAGACTTTAGGTCATCTTATCATGTCATGGCATTTTCAATGTCGTTTAGACTTTAGGTCATCTTATCATGTCATGGCATTTTCAATGTCATTTAGACTTTAGGTCATCTTATCATGCCATGGCATTTTCAATGTCATTTAGACTTTAGGCCATCTTATCATGCCATGACATTTTCCATGTCATTTAGACTTTAGGTCATCTTATCATGCCATGACATTTTCCATGTCATTTAGACTTTAGGTCATCTTATCATGCCATGATATTTTCCATGTCATTTAGACTTTAGGTCATCTTATCATGCCATGGCATTTTCAATGTCATTTAGACTTTAGGTCATCTTATCATGCCATGACATTTTCCATGTCATTTAGACTTTAGGTCATCTTATCATGCCATGACATTTTCCATGTCATTTAGACTTTAGGTCATCTTATCATGCCATGATATTTTCCATGTCATTTAGGCTTTAGGTCATTTCATTATACCATGATATTTACCATGTCATTTAAATATTAGGTCATCTTATTATTCCATGACATTTTACTATGTCATTTAGGCATTAGGTCATTTCATTATACTATGATATTTACCATGTCATTTAGGCATTAGGTCATCTTATTATCCCATGATATTTTACATGACATTTAGGCATTAGGCCATGCATGTGCCATGCATTCATTTTGTTGATCATTTCATGCATTTATACATTCTCCACTTGATTTTTAACTTAAGTCAATCAATGGCTCAAAGCCAAGCTCTCTTGAGCATGCTTGTGGAAAATTAATATTTTAATTGAGTATTCTGACTTTGTGATTTTTTTTCACTACTCATCCTTGGTCAAAACAAATTGATTTTTTAACTACATCTAGCAGTCACAAGGAATACCATGATATTTTTTTTTTCATGATTTTTAGATTTACTTATCATGGTTGAAAAAATGGATTTTTGCAAAGCAGTTTTTAACTTACTGTTTTGATTTTGCTAAAGTTCGGTCATAGTATCCTTGCTCCAAAAATTAAGCTAATTTTTTCTCATAAAGGTCGACATGTCCTAGATTTTCCCTAATGTTTTCAGATTATTTTGAAATTTTTTAGAAGGGCAAAAAAATAGGTTTTCAAAACTGCCTGTGAGAGTCAGAGTTGTTTTTTAAAATTGGTAACTTTTTGTTTTGGTCAGTTCAATCATAGTATCCATATTCCAAAAATTAAGTTGATTTTTTCCCATGTAGATCAACATGTTATAGGTCTCCCTTAATTTTTTCTGATTTTTTTGAAATTTTCTAAAGGTTAAAAAATCGATTTTCAAAACTGCCTATGAGAGTCAGATTTGTTTTTAAAGAAAATATATTTTTCTGTTTTTGTTAGAATAATTAGAGGAGATAACTTAGGACTTTGGATACTGACTTTGGTTAATTTCCATGCTATTTCAATCATAAAAATTGATTTTATAAAAGCTGGGTCAATGGTGGTTAACTCGGGTTTAGAAGTTAGGAAAATAGAGCATTTTAAAATGGGGGTTTCGGCTTTGGTGCCATTTTCATCCAAAAATTTTTAAATTCTTTTTAATCCAATCACAAAGTTTTTTGATTTAGAAAATTTGATTTAAGTTTCTTCCTAAGCAGTCGGATATCATTTTAGGTATACGTATGTCCTTATTTAAAGGAAGAAGTATACTTTCATGCATTGCATTTTTCATGTTCATGCATATTCTATGATATTTAATTTTGCTATCTTAGTCATTTAAATTATATGTATGAATATTCTATAGTAATGTCATTGCTTTGATTTAGATTTCATGGTGTTATCATGTGATTTATGGATATTCTATGTTATTTTATGCTTCTTGCCATGTCATTAATTATTTTGCCATATCATCTAGGTTTTGTTATGGTCAAGCATTATATATATATATTTATTATACAATCATGATTATTTTACGTCATTAATTCTTTTGCTATGAAATTTAGATTATGCCATGTTATCTAGATTTTACCATGTCAAGCATGTCATGTCATCAATCCATATGCTATGTCATTCACTATTTTTCCATGTCATTAGTAATGATTTGCATATTCATAACTCTTTTTTTTAAATGTTTTCTAAAAGATCATGCTTTTTTTTTTTATAAAAAAAATAAGGATTTTCCCGAGTTAAAATAATTCATGAGTTCTCTGTCGGGTTTGTTGGGGAGGATATCATCAATTATCATTAACAATGAAATATCTTTCTTTCAAAAAATTAGAGTGATTCGAAGATTTTCTAAATAAATAAAAATTTCTATATTTTGCCGGGTTTCCCGGAGAATATAGGAAAATTTTAAGTTAATAAATTTCAGATCACTTTTTACTAAAAATGGGATTATTTTTCTTTAATATGGGAATTATTTTAAATTGCTAATTTCAAAACCGACTTTTACCGAGACTCGAGATAACACACGATTAATAAGGTACCGTTTTATACGGGCGTTGTAGGGGTGCTAATCCTTCCCCGCACATAACCGATTTCAGAACCCGTTTTTTTTTTTTTTTTTTTTGTTTTCTCTTGTTTAAAAGCGCAGACTTTGATATTGGTTTTAAAAAATATTTTAATTAAATTTAAAATGTTTAATAAAAACGGTTTTAATAGATGGCCAATCACACCTAGCCAAAAAAGATTGGTGGGGCCTCCATTCCTTTTTCGAGGTTGTTTTCAAACCCTCATTTTATTTCAAGAGGAGTTAAGTTGTCTTTTCCTCTGTTACCCCAATGTCACACTTAACGAGTAATGTCTCGCGATGAGACTTGTTATTTTTTAGGTTGTGACAGCTTGGTATCTCCACTGGAGACACTTAGAGAGTCAGGCCTAAAATTAGTTGTGTTATCGAAAGTCTCAGTTTTATCGGTTTTAATTAGTATTTAATTATAATTCCCACATTTAAAAAGATAATAATAAGGAGAATTTTTGAAAATAATAAAATGTTTTTAATATGTTCATTTTCATGCATATTATTATTCTTCTCTGGTTATCTTGTTGAATATTATTTTTTCTTTGCTTAATATTTTGCATTGTTTAATCTTGTCCTTAATAAATTATTGGGGTATTTAGAATAAGGGGTGTAGAATAGGTGGTGAAAATTTTGTTGTTTCTCCTCACACACTACACTACACTAGACGTGCATTTGCATATCATGAGCCTTACACCCGGATTCCATCCTTTTAGGTGGAAGCAAAGTAAGCCTTACTGATTAACAATCTGCATGGGCTAGTGAAATACTTCCGAAGTACTAAAATACCTATGCCTTCGTGATTAACAATCCGCATGGGCTAGTGAAATATACTCTAACGAATTGAACCCGCTTTTATCTGGGTGTCTTACTAGCCTTCACCGGTGACAGCGAGGAACAATTCGGGGCTTTTAGAACTGATTTACCTTCATATAGTGAACCCAGGCGAAGCCATGCCAAATTTATATTAGATATCCTAAAGCTAAGAACACATGGAGGAATATTTCCAATCCTTTTACCTTCTATTCTACATTCCGAATAAGTTGATCTTTGTAAATCGGGCGATGATGAGTGCACATCACAACGCCCATAATAAGTTTTGATGTTTTGTCCCAGGGGTGTTATAATGCCGAAATTTTGTTGGCATCCTCAGGGATTATTATTGGTTTGAATCTTATATTATTTTTGATATTATTTGAATTTATTTCCTTTACTAATTCCTTTACTTTTTTTTCATGCATTCTTGTTACCATTCTTGCACATGGAAGGTTATTGGTCTAGGGGTAATATTCAACCAAAAGGGCTTTCATGGAAGGTTAGTGTCCGTCAGTGGTCGAAAAATATATAGTGGTGAGGAAACAATCCGAGGAGAGTCAGCAGGATAATGGGGATTGTTTGAAAGTAGGATATGTATTAGTATTGCCAACCGAAGTTGATCTTACTATCCTTCAAAATATCTCCGTGGGTTGACGGATATATGGAATCAGTGGGACATAGTAGAAAGAGAAGCCTTCACTCAGATTTATAGGGACATAGCACTGTTAATTTCAGTCAAGGTCAGTGGTGAGTTAATCCGGGCCGTGGTGCAATTTTGGAATCCCGCCTATCGATGCTTCACTTTCAACCGAGAGGATATGACTCCAACCATCGAAGAATATTTGACTCTGTTGCATATTGAGAATGTCATTCTGGATCGTATGTACTTGAATTTCTTAAGACGCCGGGTTTCAAGAAAAAGATGTCCACGTTTATAGGGGTGGAAAGAAATTGGGTCGAAAGTCACGTTGCCCAAAAAGGAGCAAACAATTGCATCTCATGGGATATTCTATAGGCTTTAATCCATAGTCATTCTAGTAAGGAGACGACTAGAAACATTTTTGCTTTGGCTATCTATGGTTTAATTATCTTCCCGAAGACATTGGGATATGTGAATGTGTCAGTATTTGATCTTTTTGAGAGCTTAGAGCAGAGGATAAACCCGGCCCTGGCAATCATAGCAGAAACAATCTGATCCTTGAATTTCTGTAGACGAGGAGGAAAAGGGCATTTCATGGGTTGTGCACCGCTTCTCTACATATGGGTTCAGAGTCATTTTTGGAAGCAAGAAAAATTCCCTCTTCGCCCTTATTGGAAGTCTTTTGCACCAATCAGTGAATTTCTTAAAAGGGATTGGCCTGAAGATAGGATCGAAGAACAGTGGATCGACATATTCCGACCGAGATGATAACTTGGAGGGCTCCATGGATAGCTCCTATGCCGATGTTGTACAAGTGTGGGGATAAGGCATGTGTTCCATTATTAAGAGTATGGAGAGGTGTGAGTTATGCGCCACTGCTGGTGCTAAGGCAACCGGAATCTCATCAGTTCACTCCTACGACCCATGATTTAATGAGTTAGAATTTGCCTATGGAGAGGACGGGTACTTGGGGAAAATGCGTGAGATTGTAGTGGCGTGGAAGAAAACTTATCGGGTAGAGGTGGCTCGATATGCCGACATCGTCACACCCGACTACATGGTATGGAGAGATAGGAGGATTAATGATAGACTATTAGCACCCGATGGGAGGATTGTCTCATTGACAGATCTACGACTGGAAGAAGTTCCATTGGATTTAGAAATCGCAAAGTCGAAATTTGAAAAAGAAAAAGTTTGAATGAGTCAAGAGGTTGCCCGACTCCAAGAAGAGATCGATGACTTGAAGACTAGGGAATCGGTTCAGGAAAGGGAAGTGGAAAAGGTCAAGAGAGAAAGGGATACTGTTAAGGGAGATCTCGAGAAACTACACTTGGAAAATAAAAGGTTCCGTTTTGAACTAAAATTTGAAGGGATCGCCAAGTCTTCCAGGGTATGGCAGAAAGAAGTTGACTACATCAAAAAAGAGAATGACTATTGGAAAGAGAGAGTGAAATAGGAGGAAGTCCGAGCCGACAGACTTGAGCAAGAGAAACAAGTCAAGGAAAGTTTACACACTGCTGTTTCTACTAAGCTATTGAGATGTCAGCTGGAAAATGAAGGATTACGGGCCAAATTGAAAGGCAAGGCAATCCAAAGGGGGACTGTGAAGGAAAGTCTAAGATCCGGGGAGGTTACTTTAGGACCATCACTTTGTAACGACACTTTGAAATAGATGGGCAAACTATTGGATTGCTGTAGGACAAATCTTGTTATTTTATCCTTGATGTATTTAATTTCAGAAATCAATGAAAGACCGTTTGGTTGAAATTATCCCGGGGCCAATACTTTCAAATGCATTCATACATTTATATTCATGTACTTAGTCATTCATTTATTCATTTCATTATATATTCATTCATTTATCATACATATTCATGTACATACTCATTCATTCATAATAAAACATAAAGAATATTGTTAATAATTATTGATCCATGGTTTTTAAACTTAAGGTGTAAAGATTGGCAATCCTACGAGAGACTCAAAACTCCTGCACCAATACAACACTAGATCCTGAACCAGAGCCATGGAGAGTGAACATATAGCTCGCATCGAAAGAATGGAAAAGGTTCAAAGAGAATTGCAGAAATAGTTGGCTAGGTCGCAGGAGCAATTAGCAAAGTCCCAGGAGGAATCTAGGGAACAAATGAAAAAGATGATGGATATGATGTCTGTTGTATTACGGGAAAAAAGGCCTAAAGAGAATCCAAAAGAGAGGTAGGGGTTCAGCCATAGACCGTACTGTTAAATGATCAATTTTCACAGAATACTAAGAATCTACCTTCGATAGCTGCTATGCCGTTTATTTATGTCCAGCCCTATGTGGGAGTACAAAATCAGGTGCCTATGGGCACAAATATTGGAAAAATCCTAGAAAACCCCATTGACATCCCTGATTTAGATGATTTTCTTGAGCAAGAAAAGGTTAAAATGGCGGAGTTGAAAAAGGTCGAGCTGGCTGAATCACAGAAGAAATACCAGCTGTTGAAAGATAGAATACGAGCTGTAAAGGGGGCGGAATTGTTGAGAAGTATGATGGGACTACCAATCCTTCCATACATTTAACCATGTACTGCCGAAAAATGATGGGACATGATGAGGATGAAAAGCTACTCATTTACTGCTTCCAAGATAGCTTAACAGGTTCTGCAACCCGTTGGTATAATCAGTTAACCCGAACTAAGATCTGCTCTTGGATGGATTTGGCCAGAGCCTTTTTGGAACACTACAAGCACGAATCTGATATGATACCTGACAGATTATCCATGTAAAACATGGAGAAAAAGCTACCGAAAGCTTCAAGAAGTATTCTCAAGGGTGGAGAGATCTGGCCATTCAGGTGCAACCCCCTCTGACCAGTAAGGAAACTACGGTTTTTTTCATTAACACTTTAAAGACACCATACTATGACAAGTTGGTGGTTAGTGCCAATAAGAATTTTGCGGATATGGTCATATCCGGTGAAATGATAGAAATCGCCATTAAGAGTGGAAATATGGAAGGTGGAGAATCTGCTACTCCAAAGAAGACAATCCTCGCCAGAAAGATTGAAGGGGAAACTCATGCAGTCAGTTATAACCACCGTCCCTATACACCTCTTGCACCTTATACACTTTACCCGGCATATAATCCCTACTACACTACCGTGAACCACCTTACCCAAAACCATTTTCCTTACACAGCCATACCACAACAACCATACCCAACTGGCATATCCTCGTAAATAGCCATTCCCAAAAACACCGTACCAAACACCCAGAATATTATTCGCAATGACCAAAAGCCACCAAGGAATAATCAAAAGTCTCAATTTGATCCTATCCCTACAACCTATGGTGAGTTATACCCTAAAATATTACAGGGGCAGCTCGTTGCACCAGTATACCTCCAACCTTTGAAACCACCGTATCCCAAATGGTATGACGTAAATGTAACTGCGCATATCATGCGGGAATTCTGGGGCATTCGATCGAGAACTGCATCGCTTTTAAACAGAAGGTCCAAAGCTTGATTGATACTGGGTCATAAAGTTTGGATCTAAGAACGGGCCTCATGTTGAGGGTAACCCATTGCCCAATCACCCGGAGGCCAAGGTGAATGCGGTTTTGTCAGGGGAAGTTGGCAGGGTAAAAAGGGATATCAGTGAGGTGAAGACGCCAATGATAAAAGTATGGTTTGAAATGGTCAAGGCTGGGTTAGTTCAAGATGAAGCCAGTTTGAAAATGGTTACAAGTAAGATAGAGGATTTTTGTCCGTTTCACAGATGTGAGGGTCACACTATACAGGGGTGTGAAGGTTTTTTAGCTAAGGTTCAGCAAATGATGGATGAGGGCAAGGCCTAATTCTATGAAAAAATAGAGAAAAAGGTAGATACTACTGAGAATACAGCTGGTTATGGGGTGGACAGACCTTTGGTTATCTATTATGAAGAGATAGAAGAAAATACTATCCCGGTTGATAAAGAAACCACGCCAAAGTTGATTATAAAGTTACGATCTCCCTTTCCATACAAGAAGAATAAGGCCGCACCTTAGAGATACGATTGCAGTGTGTTAACGTCGGGCTCTTCAAGTCAGGAAACAACAATCGATATAACGAGTGTAGGACATCTAACTCGCAGTGGTAGATGCTATGCCCCTGGAACCGTTTAACAAAGTCCGATGGGAAAGGTAAGAAGATTTGACAAAGGTAAAAGAATAGCAGAACTGGTCCATACAGAGATGGATTAGTCAAAGGGATTGGAGAAAAATTTAAACCCGGTTAACAAGGTGAAAGAGCCGGTGAATGAGAAAGAGGCTTGCGAATTCTTGAAGTTTATAAAACACAGTGAGTACAGTATGGTAGAACAACTACACCATCAACAAGCAAGGATTTCGATCCTTTCACTGTTGCTAAACTCAAAGCCACATAGAAATGCCCTGCTAAGGATTTTGAATCAAGCATATGTGGCCAACAACATATCAATGGAGAGGTTAGATCGGTTGGTGAGGAACATCACAACAGATGATCACATTTTCTTCAGTTATGATGAGATACCACCCAACAGTGTAGATCTACTAAAGCCCTTCATATCACGACTATTTGCAAGGGGCACATCCTGCCACGAGTATTCCTGGATAATGGTTCTTCTTTGAATATGATGCCCTTGGCGACCTTGTCTAAATTGCAGGTCGACATGTCCTACATGCTACCAAGCCACACTATAGTCAGAGCTTTTGATGGCACCCGGCGAAAAGTGATGGGAACCATTGAGGTCCCACTTGAGATAGGTCCCTGTACATATAAAGTTGATTTCCAAGTTATGGACATTACCCCGTCTTACAACTGTTTATTGGGAAGGCCATGGATCCATTATGCTGGGGCAGTACCATCATCTCTCCACTAGAAATTGAAGTTTGTAATGGAAGGACGCCTAGTCAGCATATCGGGAGATGAGGACATCATAGCCTTTGCATCTACTACCTCCCCTACATAGAACCTAATGAGGATGATGTAGAATGCTCATTCAGGTCACTGGAATTTGTTAATGTTGTGTTCATCACTGAAGGACATAAAATTCCAGAGCTGAAGCTATCCAAGAATACCAGGTTGGGGGTGAGAATGATAGTAGGGAAAAGCTGCAGAGTAGGAAAGAGACTAGGAAAATATCTCCAGGGGATGGCCAGAGCAATTGAAGTAACTGGGAAGAAGGACCGATTCAGTCTCCGATATCTCCCAAAAGCTCACGAAAAGAGGAAACAAATGGAGAAAAACCAAAAGAGGAGGATGGCCCATCTTTCGAGTGTTGATATGGAGTAGGAGCCCATGACTTTTCCACCAATCCTTCATATTTTCTGATGATTAGGGAGAAGGATTCCGATGATGTGTTAGTAATGATAGATCAAGCTTTTGAGAAGTTCTAGATGAGCAAGGAAGAACAGATGCAAGAAATGGTAATCTGCATGGCCGGGAAGAAGAAATGGGAAATAGAAATGCAAGTTGGATGGTGCACCCATGTCCACCGGGTTATGAATTAACAAACTGGAGTGCGATCAAGCTTCTTATAGTTTTTAGGTCTACTCCAGAGTAATACTCTGAAACAATATTAATTGTCTCTGCCCAAGGACATTAAGAATCTTTCTGTATGGGCTTATGTCTAAAACTCTTCATTTAATAAACAACAATCACGATGTATTTTCTTCATATTGATGTGTCCATATTCTTTCATTTTCTTTAATTTATTTTTGCCTATATGCCTTCCTATATTGTTTTTTCCCCGCTTATTTATAGGTGTCCGGATGCGGAATATAAGGACTGTCCTATCAATAATTCTGAAATTGATCTTGAAAGACCCATTTGTACGGGTGATTTCGACGTCCACGAAGATACCGAGGATTATGGTTTGCCTTCGGATCTGTTGAGAATAATAGAACAAGAGGAGAAACATGGAATACCTCATAAGGAACCGTTAGAAGTGATAAATTTGGGGAGTAAAGAGGAGGTAAAGGAGGTCAAGATTGGGACTTCAGTTTCATCATCAACAAGGCGTAAGCTGGAGGCCTTACTTCGGGAGTATGTTGATGTGTTTGCATAGTCATACCAAGACATGCCAGGGTTGGATTCTGATATTGTGGTTCACAAGCTCCCTCTAAAACCAGATTACAAGCCAATTCAACAGAAATTGAGAAGGATGAGGCCTGAAATGCTATTAAAGATAATATAAGAGGTGAAAAACTAGTTTGATGTTGGATTCTTGGAAGTGGCAAAATATTCGGAATGGGTAGCGAATATTGTTCCAGTTTTGAAGAAGGATGGCAAAGTACGGATATGTGTTGATTACCGAGATTTGAATAGGGCTCGTCCTAAGGATAATTTCCCGTTACCTCACATTTATACCTTGGTGGACAATACTGCAAAGAGTTTTGTGTTTTCCTTCATGGACAGATTCTCAGGCTTCAATCCAATTAAGATGGCACTGGAGGACATGGAGAAAACCACGTTTGTGACAATGTGGGGAACGTTTTGTTGTAGAGTGATGCCATTTGGATTGAAAAATGCAGGGGCAACATATCAAAGAGCCATGATAACTTTGTTTCATGATATGATGCATAAGGAGATCGAGATCTATGTTGATGATATGACAGCGAAATCGTAAGTAGAAGAAGAGCATGTTGCGAGTCTTAAGAAGCTTTTTGAAAGATTAAGAAAGTTTCGACTCGAACTCAATTCGGCAAAATGCACTTTCGGGGTCACTTTGGGAAAGTTTTCAGGCTTTGTTGTTAGTAGGAAAGGAATCGAGATTGATCCAGATAAAGTGAAGGCCATTCAAAATTTGCCACCGCCTCGTACTCAAAAGGAAGTGAGAAGCTTTCTGGGAAGATTAAATTTCATTACCCGTTTCATTTCTCAATTAACTGATAAGTGCGACCCACTATTTAAGCTACTCCGAAAGCAGGATCCGGGAGAATGGAATGAAGGATGTCAAATAGCCTTTGATAAGGTTAAGCATTGTCTATCAAATCCACCAGTGTTGATGCCACCTGTGTTGGAAAAATCGATGATACTGTATTTATCAGTATTTGAAAGATCAATGGGTTGTGTATTGGGGCAACATGATGAGACGAGAAAGAAAGAACAGGCAATTTATTACCTCCGCAAAAAGTTCACAGAGTATGAGCTGAAGTACTCATCGGTAGAAAGGCTTTGTTGTGCCTTAGCTTGGACCGCTCGAAGACTCGGACAATATATGTTGTATCACACGACATGGTTGATTGCGAAGATGGATCCCGTCAAATATATATTGGAAGTGCCCTCCCTGTCAAGAATAACGGCAAGATGGCAGGTTCTGCTTTCTGAATATGATATCGTGTATGTGAGTCAAAAGGCCATAAAAGGTAGGGCAGTAGCCGAATTCCTAGCAAACCGGTAGTAGAAGATTATGAGCCTTTAAACTTTGATTTCCCACATGAAGATCTAATGTGTGCCTCGCAGGAAGATGGGACTTCCTCTGAAAGAAAGACATGAAAAATGTATTTTGATGGTGCCTTTAATTCCATGGGGCATGAGATTGGTGTGGTACTCATATCACCTGAGGAAGATTATTATCCTTTCACTGCCCGTATAGATTTTGATTGTACAAACAACACCGCTGAATATGAGGCATGTACCATGGGTCTTCGTGCCGCAATTGAAAGAAAGATAAAGACGTTAGAAGTTTTTGGAGACTCAACTCTGGTGATATACCAATTGCGGGGAGAATGGGAAACCCGAGATGCAAAGCTGATCCGATATCGAGAGCTTATACTAAGCTTGATTGAGGAGTTCGAAGAAGTAGGTTTCAATTACCTTCCCCAAGAAGAAAATCGAATGGCAGATGCTTTAGCCATGTTATCATCAATGTTTAAAGTGAATAAAGGGACCAAAGTTGTACCAATCAAAATGAGCATATATGAGTCTCTGGCCCATTCTTTGAGTATTGAAGTAGAAGCAGATGGTCATCCTTGGTATTACGACATCTTGCAATACATCAAGAATCAAAAGTACCCTGATCAAGCAACGAAAAATGATAAGAGAACCCTGAGAATGGCGATGGGTTTTATCTTGGATGGTGAAATCCTTTACAATAAAGGGAAAGACCAAGTTTTATTGAGATGTGTCATTTCTGCTGAAGCTCAGAGAATTCTCGAAGAGGTCCATGAAAGGGATATGCGGTACTTACGCAAATGGCCATATGTTGGCTAAACAGATCATGAGGGCAGGATATTACTGGCTAATAATGGAAGGCGATTGCATTAATTATTCTCGAAAATGCCATAAATGCAGACAAGATTCATGTGCCGCCATCGCCGTTGCATGTCATGACAGCTTTATGGCCATTTTACATGTGGGAAATGGATATGATTGGGCCCATCACCCTAGAAGCTTTGAACGGACACCGTTTCATTCTAGTGGCCATAGATTACTTCACAAAGTGGGTGGAAGTCGCTTCTTATGCTAATGTAACGAAGTCAGTGGTATGCAGATTCATCAAGAAGAAAATCATATGACGGTATGGATTGCCAGAGAGAATCATTTCAGATAATGCTCTCAATCTGAACAAGAAGATGATGAGAGAAGTGTGTACTCAGTTCAAGATCACGCATCATAATTCGGCACCTTATTGTCCGAAAATGAATGGGGCAGTAGAAGCAGCCAATAAGAACATCAAGAAGATCGTTGAAATGATGACCGATGTGTACAAAGATTGGCATGAGATCTTGCCTTTTGCTCTTCACGCATATCGTACCTCGGTCCGCACATCTACGGGTGCCACGCCATTTTCTTTGGTATATGGAATGGAGGCAGTGCTACCTATTGAGGTTGAAATCCCTTCCCTTCATGTTTTGATGGAGGTTGGTTTAGAAGAGGCAGAGTGAATTAGAGCTCGTTATGAACAGTTGAATCTTATCGAAGAGAAAAGGATGAAAGCAATTTGCCATGGGCAGATGTATCAGAAAATGATGATTCGAGCCCACAACAAGAAGGTTCGTCCCAGGCAGTTCCGAGAAGGAGATTTGGTACTAAGAAAAGTTCTCCCTATAGTGAAGGATCCACGAGGGAAATGGG
The DNA here is from genome assembly GCA_030761205.1 of Fremontodendron californicum. Classification (NCBI taxonomy): domain Eukaryota; kingdom Viridiplantae; phylum Streptophyta; class Magnoliopsida; order Malvales; family Malvaceae; genus Fremontodendron; species Fremontodendron californicum. Next base: position 31,520,130 of record JAULJL010000003.1, read on the forward strand.
CTCTAAATTGGGAAGGGCCTTACGTAGTAAAGAGAGCGTTTTCTGGAGGAGCATTGATTCTGACTCGGATGGATGGGGATGACTTGAGAAATCCCATGAATGCTGACGAATTGAAGAAGTACTATGCTTGAAGAAGAAAAAGAATAAAAAAAACAAAAAAAAAGAAAAGAAAAGTGTGATACTGTACACATGGAAATTTGAATGATGCCAAATGTAAAAATGAAAATTCTATATATCTGTTTCCCCTGAGGATTGCTTTTCAATGAGAATATTCATGCTTGATATGATGAATGGACATCTTTCATACTCCTTTCACTAAGAAGAAATTATCCCTAGTCACCCCTTTGAACCTTAGGAATTCTTTCTTTCTTTGAACCTTGATCAAGGATCACCCTCTACACTGGAGGGCAGATGCGAGGAAAAATAACCTCCCAAAAAAATCATGGCAAAAAGAGCCTTTTAAAAAAAATATGTGAAATCAAAGAATGGCAAATGAAAGCCAAGAATGAAAGAAACAGATTCCAAAAAAGAAGAGAAAAGTCCAAAAAGGACGAATGTTTCAAGAATGAATCCTCCTCATGAAATGATCCTTGATCCAATCACCCTTAAACATATTTTGGGCCTATTTACCCTTTCTTTCTAAACCCGAACCTTGGCCTACATTACGTGCTTTTAAAATTCCATTTTGATCAAGTATGGATATTTAATTTGAAGGGTTTTTTTCTCAGAGTTCATCCCATCTTTTGAATTGACATTTTTACCTTGGAAGCATTTAGAATTCTCAAATGCATGATAGAACAAAAAAAAGGAGAGGTTTAAGACGGAAACCCGCAAAGGGCGACTTAATACCAAATGGGGGACACTTGGGTTGAAAACCTGCAAAGGGCGGCTCAAGTACTGATTAAGGATTGAATCAATGCTCCGTGTAAAGGGGGGAAAGTATCAAAAAATCAGAAGAAAGGGGAAAAACTCAATCTAGCGCAACTATAGAAGCCGAGAGATTACCCAAGTAAATTGCTCATTCAAGAGAAATTTCAGATGAATTGAAGAAGGAAGGGTCCAAGATATTTCCGCATTTGGGGCATCTACAACCTACAACTCTACATTTGTTTCTTGTATCCTTGATATTCACCTCTGTCATCTAAAACATTATTGCAATAAATTCTTGTTATCCCTTTTAGGATATTTGGTTGTTGCATACCTTCTTTCATACATTTTGTGATGCATTTTGATTGCTATTAAATTGAATGATGTTTAGTAAACATAAAAATCTTTAAACAAAAGGATTTAAGTGTATTACTAATGAGTAGATTTAAATTTTAGAAGAGGTTTGGAAACCACAAAAATTTGGAAACACGATAGCTCATCATGATGGGAAAATTCACCAAGTAAAGGTAAACAACGAATGTTTTGAAGACTCTGTCATGAAGTCAGAAAATTTGTGAATTTCAGTGAAGTCATAAACTGGGATATTTTGACTATTTATCTTGATTGAAGGCTCTTCAAGTGGAGCGTTAGTGAAAAGTTGAAGACTCCGTCATGAAGTCAGACAGTCCATGAACCTCAAAGAAATCATGGATTAGAAATCATGACACAATCATTTGATTGCATTCATCCTTAGGGAACATACATCCTACAAGCATTTACAAAACATGTCGTTTTCATCACTGCATTCGGCTAACATTATAGAAATCGTGGAAATTTTGCTATCCCAAATCGAACCCGTTCTGCTTCCCAAATGAGTCGAGCCTCGAGACCGCCGTTGAGGAATCGAGGAAATTTTGCTCTCCCAAATCGAACTCATTCTTCTTCTCAAATGAGTCGAGCCCTGAGACCACTATCGAGGTATTTTGTTTTTAAATCGAACTTGTTTTAAAAAAAATGAGTCGAGCCTCGAGACCACAGCCGAGGTATTTTGTTCTTAAATTGAACTCGTTCTGCTTCTCAAATGAGTCAAGCCCCGAGACCACCGTCTAGGTATTTTCTTTTGTTTAAATCGAACTTGTTTTAAAAATGAGTCGAGCCCCGAGACCACCGTCGAGGTATTTTTTTTTAAATCGAACTCATTCTGCTTCTCAAATGAGTCGAGCCCCGAGACCACCGTCGAGGTATTTTCTTTTGTTTAAATCGAACTTGGTTTTAAAAATGAGTAGAGCCCCGAGATCACTGTCGAGGTATTTTCCTTTTCAAATCGAACTTGTTTTCTAAATGAGTCGAACCCAGGATTGACATTAAGGCATTCCTTTTGTTTTTAAAATCGAACTTGTTCTACTTCTCAAATGAGTCGAGCCTCGAGACCACCGTCGAGGTATTTCTGTTTAAACCCAACACAGCTGGCACCAAGACAAGATAAGGCCCCGGGACCACCGTCGAGGTATTTTCTTCTCTTGCAAATCAAACTCGTTTCCTTAAGACGGGTCGAGCCTTGATTAGTCAGGGAACTCAATTTAAGGATAAAATCTTCTATTTACAGCTTTTTTCGGAAAAAAAAAACAAAAAATGATGAAATAAATGGAAATGAAGAATAAAGTAAACTCTCTTTCCTTTTCTTTACATGTGATTTCACTAACCGGACAAAATGGTTGTCTATTGGTCTTTTCCTGATTTCTGATTCTCAGCAATAGTCAAAGAGAGGCAGTTGTAAACACCTAATTTTGTTCGGGCCCCCTAAAACCCGGTAATTTCTTATTTTCAATTTCCCTGATTACAAAAAGACTTCCACTTTTCCATATATAGGTCCCCAAGACTTTCTTTTGGACATGAGCACAAAAAGTCAACCCCAAAAAATCAACTACTAAAAAAATCAACTCTCAGTCAAAATCAAGATTCAAGATTTAACTGAACAATGGTGAAAGAATTTTGATAATCCGAGATCTACAACAAAAGATATAGAGCTCGGAAGATGGGTTACGGAAATTCAGTGTAGGGGAAGACCTAACTCGGTAAAATTGGGGAAAACTGCGAAGATGGCCCGATTCAGCAAAATTGAAGCCCCCAATTGATGAAGAATGAATAAACAAGGATAGCGCAAGCCCCAGTCTGAAGTGGATCCCAAGGAAGAGCCGATTAAAGGAAAAACGAAAAAAACGAGGAAATTCCTGATATTGAAGAAAACGAAAAAAACCAAATTGAAAGGGAATTTGATCGTAAAAATTGAACATTTTAGGACCA